>OX422144.1:73744772-75128649 GCA_949129095.1 Volucella bombylans
TTTCGACGAATCTTACAGTCTACTTTTATTTCTATTTTAACATTAATTAATACTAAAACTAAGAAAATAAATTTTAATCAAAAACTTAGTATATGGACATTTTTTTAATTTTTTATAAAACTTAAAACTAAAAGCCTACAAACTACCTAAAAATAAATCTTAATCTACTTAACCTACTTACATATAACACAAACATAGACATACATAAACATATATATTCATAATATGTATATACATAATATATAAATACATGCATATATATATTTTTGTTTTTAATTTTTTTTTTTTTTCTTTTTTTTTCTTTTTTTTTCTTAAAACTACCTTAATCCTACCTAAAACTATGTAAGCCGGCCATGGCTAACAAAAAAATTAGGCTGGCCCACTTTGATTCACATGAAGCTACACATCACTGAAGGAGTTTGACGACGAAGCATCCTCCCCTTCAACAAGCCACCAAAAGTTTTGGTGCTGCTGAGCAACATCCCTCATGTCGCGACTCCCTACCGCTCTACTGAACCGGAGACGCTCCGCACTGCCATGTGCGACGTCTCTGTCGTAGTTGAGTCGCCTGTCCGCAGCTGTTCGAGCGACGTGGAAGATTAGCGGAACCGCCAATCTGTCCTGGATCAGACCTTTGCTATCTAAATAGAGGAACGCTTCTGGAGGAATAAAGCCGTCAAAGCGAACTCTCTCGTGATACATATAATTGGGGTAGAAAGCCCCGGAGATCAGGTTGTTCGATGAGGTCATTGCTCTTGCAATGTGCCTTCGAGTCAACTTAATGACGAAATTGTCCACTCTTATTAGGTTCGCCCTATTGTACAAGACCTCATTGGGATAGAATTTGATGTACTGAGACTCTGGTGTTCTGTATAAGCGAAGACAAGTCCTAAGACAAGCCCTCTCAAACACCCGAATCTTTTCCAATAAACTTGCTCTCACGTTGAACCACACGGGACATCCAAATACAAGCATGGGCCTGATAAGGGCCATGTAGCAGATCACCTTCACCCTCGCATCGAGTTGGCTGTTATAAAACAGTCTCTTTGTAAGGGCAAAAGCACCTCTGGCTCTGGCCAGAGCAACATCTATATGTTTGTTAAAATACAGATATTGATCTAGCCAGATCCCAAGGTATCTGACTACATTTCGACAAGCGAGTGGCTGTCCGTGTTGTCCGAGGATAGAAAACTTTCGCCAATTCTTTCTGGTATCCCTAGAGGCCCCAGACAAAGGCGTCCTAAACAGAATGGTTTCCGACTTCTGAAAGTTGATTTTCAACTTCCAGTCATCGCAATATCGCTTAATTTTGTCAAAGTCACGCTGCAAAAGTGTATTAATGACCTCAATCTTTGGACCCGAACTGTACGCAATTATGTCGTCTGCGTACGCTATGGCATGGTGAAGTGAACCTATTAGATCACTCGTGTAAATGTTGAATAGGATCGGCGAATTTACCGCACCTTGTTGCAGACCGTTTTTAATGTTAAATGTTCCAGCAGAAGTCACATCGCCATTCTTCACGATGAACTGTCTACTGGAGAGCATATCGAAAAGAATATACAGCAGTGGTTTACTAATGCCCAACCTGTCCAGCTTGAAAAAGAGTCCTTCTAACCATACGGTATCGAAGGCCTTCTCCAAGTCAATCAGGCAGGCACCAGTGCACTGGTTCTTGGCTTTGTTCCATTGGATATCAGAAACCAGTTTCGACGCAGCATGAATGATATCATGCCCCGCCTTGAAACCGAATTGATTATCCGGAACTATATGTTTGTCCTCAACCCACTTAGTCAGGACTCTATTGATCACCTTCTCGAACACCTTACTGATGTTTGGAAGAAGACTGATCGATCGGAGATTCGCCGGATTGGAATGTCTTTATCCCTTTTGTGGATGGGATGTACCAACGCAGTTTTCCAATTCGATGGATAATGGGCATTATTAATTTCATTATTGAACAGGGTGGTATAAATGTCCACCTCTTCTAGTGGGAGATGTCTGTGCACAGTATTCGGTATCCCATCGGTTCCCTCTAATTTCTTATTTCTGGTTGTGCCGAAGATCGTTTGAAGCTCTTCCTTCTAAATAAACGGGAGTAGTACTCTTTCATCGGCGATGACATTATTTGAAATATTCGGGGTGAAAGACGAGCACTCATATAGCAGAGCACTATTATTTCGAAGATAGAAATTGTGAACAAGGGCTCGACTTTCCAGGTCGTGGTTCGGGCTGTTGATGTCATTCGCCTTGTAGACTTTCTGTTCGATGTCATTCCTATAGCCTCTGCCTTCTCCTGCGAACCCTTGATCATAAAGAAGTTGTCATCACAACGGCCACATTTAGATCTCTGTCTGCTGCTACGAGTATTTGTTCGTTGTTCGTCGTTCGAGCGATTTTAAGATAGGGAAGGTCGTTTTGATCTTTCTTTCTTCCGAAATATTTTATTTTCTTCCGGGAACTTATTCGGGTCGCTAAACAGCCCGAATTTCTTTGTTCCAATACAAACTTTTAAACTTAAAGGTTTTTGATCGATGACTTCAACGTCAGGATATCCGGATTGTGTCTGTCAGTCTGTACAAGGTTTTTAGTCTTGACAGCAGTTTACTTTTATATCGATGCAGTGTTTTGTTCGTTGACAGTGTGTTGATACCGAGGTATCATATTGTCCAGTTCAATTGTCTCGCCCATTAGTTATTGATACCTGTCAATCTCCTCGTTTGACAATTCTTCAGACACCGTGTACAACCGCCTTCCACTACGGAGAGGGTTATACACGATCCATACTTCTAGCACATGGAATCTACGTACTACACGATTATATACTCTTTTAGGTTAGGTTAGGTTAGGTTAAATAGGGTTGTGATGGATATGCCATCACACAGACACTAAGCACCAAAACGGGTCCATCGCTTTCCCTGTGGAACCAGTTGAATTTGTCTTCAAATGGCAAAAACCTAAACAATCGCCCTGGTGAAACAACCAATTTTCTTGCAAAAGCCAAGAAGGCCTTTGAAGTTCGTGCCGTCTATTTCCTCTAGGTTTTCGAAAAAGTAATTTACTTCGACTACGCGATATTGCTTCGCATTCACACAGTATGTGTGTTATGTCCTCAATAGGCTGCAGAACCGGGTTGCCGGTTTTCAACATGATATTAGCTTGAAATTCCAAAACATAATTAGTTAAATTAATGATAAATCTGTGCTTAAGATTTAGCTAAAAATCTTTATCAGAGATTTTCTTCTGTGCCTCGTCTTCTCCTGGTTTACTTTCTTTTCTGGGTTGATGAAGTAAGAAGACCGCTGATGGATTTGAAGAACCAGGTGGCCGTTGAAGGTCCATGCCTACGACACCTAAAGCAACTACCCCTTTCTCATTGTGACCTTTGGCAGTTGGTAACAATATATCCGGGCCCATTGAAGCACCTGTCCTTCCTTAGTAGTTCGTGTAATGTTCCTTACAGATGAATTTGCATTGGAGGTTGAAAACGTCGGTACATTGTCTGTAGTGTATGATTTTATTTTCTAATACTGTTTTTGTTCGTCGATTGTTTTTGCTGTTAGGAGAAGCTGTTTATTATACAAGTATTTCCATCGGGAATGGATAAGGTCTTCTTTATCGATTTCAGCATTGTATGCAATTTCCTGCATGCCCAGTATGTATTGATGAGTTTTCTCGTCTCTTTTCTTTCTACGGCTCCTGAGGGTATCGTGTACACCGACTGACTTCTGACTGACTTGCTCCTTAAGCAGCTCTGGTCATGATGAGCAACGGGATGAACGGAGGAATAGCCTAGCGGTTCCTTTACGCTTCAGCTTGAAAGATAAATGACTGTTGTTTATTCCAATTGTGAAAAGTCCTTGCCTCCTTAAAACTCCTCACCCACTGTTTTATGGAAAAATGATCATCGCGGGAAAAATTTAGGAGCTGTGTCTTCGATGTCATTGATTTAAAAAAGACCTGCGAGTTTTTCTTTAAGAATTGCGTTTTAATTCTATCAGCAAGTCTATCAATTTCTTGTTGAAGATCATCTACTTGACAACAATTTCACCTCCGTTTTGTTTCTGTTGGTATTGAGCCCAAATAGATTTAATTTGCTTGTAATGATAACACTGTTGCCAATTGTTAAAATCTTTCGACCCCTGTTATTGCCATCATTTTCGATTTAACAGTTCACACAATATATTTAACTAACAAACTTAAAAATCACGAACTGTACAGAACGCAACAATGTTAACGGGCTATAGAGATCCCACTTCTGAAAATTATGCTGGGTTAGGCAGTTAAAATAAGACGGCTTTGTTCTGTGACATATGAAATATTGAATGTTTTTCTCTTAATCTAAAGTCTACATACTTACTTGACACTTGGTTACGAGTACTTATATGTCAAAATAATAACAGAGTTCCAGATTAAAAAAGTAAGAGGGGATTCGGTAAAGAGAACATCGCCACCACTCTGTAATATGCTGAGTCTGACCATGCAAATCTATTTGAGCACTTGAACCTCTGCACTCGTGGGAAGGTGTATCATGCAACGAACGGTTACGTTTACGATGGTGTAAACGACTACTTCAGAAGCAAATCTGGCGATAACTATATTTGATTACAAGATAATGTAAGGACCTTTCGGCATCTAGCCAGTAGCCCGAAATAAAAATAGTCAAAAGCGCTAGTCCCCTGTCGAAGTATGCAACTTGCACGACATAGCGCTGGAGGTTTATACCGTCGGGACAAATGCCAGACCACTTAAAACACTATATTGAAAACCGACAAACATTTTTGAAAACTACATATACTACTATTGGATTGCTATATAGTGCTGTTTCACTAATTTGATTGTAACATTTTTTAACAAAGGAAAAATGTACAAAACCAGGCCATAAAGAATTCACATTTATCGACTTACCGGAGTGAATATCTTGATAGCCAACACATGTTTCCAAAACCTGAACATTCACAAAGAGACCCTTCAGTCCCTTGATCTAATAACCGTCAACATTTCGACATAGCACTAGTATTCTGAATATCCATACGTTTCAAGAAACCAACATCGACTAGAATCTCTCGAATGGGTAAAATCGCATACTCCCATTATATGACTAGCTTACTGTTCAGACGAGATGTCATTCTCCTCGACGTTAAATATTCAAACAATCCCATGCCCCATGCGGTGATGATTGTCTCAGTTCGTTCCCCTACTCGTCGTAGAAGATGACTCAATAAAGAAACTTTGTATTTAGTCACTTAAATATTAAAAATTAGCTTGAGACGCAACAAGATTTAGACTACTCGAAATCTCTATGCGTGATCGGAGACTACTGGGGCAAAAGAATTTGTGCATTATATATTTGTATATTCACCCATATCATCGCCACGTGGAACGAAAATAGTGAAAAGGTACGGTATCAGGTATCATGGAAATGAACGTCAATCTTGGAGCGAATATAAATGTTCGTGTACCTATAGGCAAAAGGATTTCTGTGAGCAAGCAATACTCGCATGAAGCTTTTATAAAACAGAATACATAGTACGAGCAATGACGGCTAAAGGCTGAACAATAATCAACATTGGGGAGCATAAGCTAATGTCATAACTGAACGAAATGCTTCCTTATGTTTTGGAAATTCCTACCGATAACCATAATGTTTTTGCCTGCATTTTGATAAGGTATTTTCATGATTTGCCCTTTTCCTTTAATGGTTGCCCATGCCTTTCCTTTTTTTATCCTGTTAAAATAAAAGTCATCTCCCTTATCGAAAATGCTCCTATTTCTCCTTACACTTTCGATAGGGAGATTAAAAAATTGATATTCCGCCATTCTTCCAGCAATGATTTTACAAAAATATCTCATCTGTCAAATTTGCATATGCAATGAGCGACTGAGTTCGCTCTCACTTATGTTTGTTTATGTTTGGAAAAGCGAACGAAAATTGAACGAATTGACTCTGGGCTTAGTTATGTGTTGTCTCATACTTACCTGTGTAATCGCACGTTTGCGTATGCGTTCATATGCGGGCGAAAGTTTGTTATGGTTCTAACTTAAGAGTTTTGAATAAGTACACGTTTAGTAGTTCGTATGTAAAATCGGTAAACGAATCCTATGCGTCCAAAAAACTAAGCCAGCGCTTACGCAACGAAAGATTAAAAATCGTACATATTGCTTGTGGTTGTTTTTGTTATTGGTTTTCGCAGTTTTCGTTTTGGACAGTACCCAAACGGATCTGATATTACAACAGTTGTGCTTTTTTTGGCATCGGTATCAGCGCTTATTTCCAATCCACGTTTAAATTACACTAACAACTTAAACTACATGCGCTAACTTATGCTATGTACCAAAACTAAATCCGGCATTTAGTGAAAAAAGATTTAGATATACGTAAGGTGGTTCCACACTTCCACAGGGATTTAGGATTTACATATGTTGACTTTTGTTGTCAAAAAGATCATCACAGCTGGTAATATTTTTAAAAATTTTAAGAAATGGATGCAAACGACAGAAAATTATTATTGGTATACAATATACAGATGCTAAATAAAGTGTTGTAAAAGTGATAACACATGCATTGGACAAGAGGATCGTCTACCACCGGGAAAAACGGCATCGAAAATTTATTAAACTGCTGCAATGGAGAAGAAAAAGATTTGCAGTAATCAAGGCAATGTTTTAATCCGCTTTTACACGGCGCATGAGTTTGTTGCGCATGTTTTGGTTATTTTCGTTTGAACTTTCCTTCTGTGATGCGCGCATTTTTACACAAAGCCTTTTTCTCATTCTTTGGTTTTTCATGTTATTTGACAGTCTCTTTCATTTCATCTTTAGCGCTCAGTGTTTCATAATTGAAAATGAGCCCGCTTGTTAATTCTTTGGTACATTTAAATTCATCCGCCATGCTGAAATGTTGTGCTCTTAACAACAGCCAAAGAAGTAATGAAGTAAATGCGAATAAAAAAAGAAGAAGGTGAAAAAGAAATGTCAAAAAGATGCAATGAAAATCTTACCCACATGCAGTTTGAATAATGAAGCAAATGCGAAATAGAAAGAAGAAGGAGAAAAAGTAATGTCAAAAACTTGCAATGAAATTGCTACCCACATGCAGTGGGAATATGGTTAATTGGGTATTTTTTGTTTCATTATCCCTCTCTTTTGCACTCATTTGAATCTTACGAAACTTGCGACGTGTAAAAGCGGACTTAAAGGTAGCCCTAAACGACGAGCATGCTCGCCGAACATGCTCGTTTGCGTTATCCCCTACACGACGAACACATTTGGCGAGCATTCATTTCATGTTGATTCTTCATACTGTGAACATGTGCGATAAAGAAGCGCAAGTGGTTGCGCTTATGGTGATTTATTTATTTACTGCTGCCATTATGTTTGATCCACGATATTCACTCGGCGGCGTTCACAGCAAAAATGAAGTTTGCTCGCGAACATGGCCCTACACGGCGAACATCGAAGCCAACGAGCGCAAAAAATTCGAAATTTTTCTCCAACAGCGAGCGGCTCGCGAACCAGCCCCTACACGAGAAAAATATAGCGAGCACGAGCATGTTCGGCGAGCATGCTCGTCGTTTAGTGCCACCTCAATAGGGTATTTTTCGTTTCATTATTCCTCTCTTTTGCACTCATTTGAATCTTTCAAAACATGCGCCATGTAAAAGCGGACCTAAACCAATCAACAAGTATCTGGGGTATCTGTGTGTGGAATTCTCCCCCTCACTCATTCTCTCACTCTCACGTAAATGACGATTGCAAATATAAAAAAACGTTCGTTTGATTTGTGTCATATGAGGACTTAAGTAGGATTTATTATAAATCTCGGTTTTACTCGTAGATGGGATTTATAGGCGTTAAATTGTTTGGTAAATCCCCGGGGTTTAGTGAACATTTAGGTGGATTTAAATAAAAAGTGGTTTTACTTTTAGATTTAGGTTTGGTGGAGGCATAGAATTTATGCAAAATATTTATCAGGGATTACGCGGATTGCAACAATGCTTCCAGACCAATTTTTCCATGATAGAGATAACTTGTATGGAAACGTTAAATGGCAGCCTTTATATTGAAAAATAAAATATATTAATATCTTCACACCATGTCTTCACCATGTTTTTTTTAATATTTTGTTTAATTTACAAATTACCTTCACTTTCTCTGGATCTTCCATCTGCCTTAAAAACAACATAGCAAATTTTAAGATGCCACTTACAAAACATGTTTCACTTTTTGAATACGAGTAATTAAATGACGGTGCTGTCAGGTCCCCCAATTTTAATAATTAACGCCGATAGTCGTTTTTTGGGCTTTGAAAATTAAGCAAAAACACGCCTAATGTTCAATCCGATAAATAAATATTTTTGCACGATTTCGATGATTTCCTTAATGGAATTTCAAAGGAGTAAAGTCTTTTCATCTTAACAGATACGAGTACGTTGGTATATCGAACTCTGAATACCTTTATAGCCATGAACTTGTTCCATTTTTATTTCGTTTTTCTAAAAATAGTTTTCGTACCCTAAGAAATCTATAAAAAAAAAAAACACAAATATATTATAGCATCACTGTTTTAGTAAGAAAAATTATCAGAAGTTAAATAATAAACCATTTAAAATTATTATCCTTCAGTTTATTAACGATAAAATCGGTGATTATAGCATTTGACAAATATTTGAAGTTAGAACCTCATCTTAGGTACAAAAATAGGACAGAGAAAATATTCCTCCCAAAAATAAAGCTTCAGAGATAAAGGAAAAACCTATAAATAATAGGTGTTTAAAATACCAGTAGGGATAGCTTTTAAAACGTGCTGACATTTTTGACAGTTCCTTGCCATTATGCTCAGTATTGCACAAATCGTCAAGAATAGACTTACACCAGAAGAACGCTTTGGCATACGAGTAACTTAAAGTTCTTTTTGAAAACTGGTATTTAATTTGCGAAAGGTATAGAAGATTACGTGATATTCTTGATCTTCATAATTGAATATCGTGTGCGAAAAGATCTCAGCCTACACCCGTTTCAGATCCAGCTAGTGCAGTAACTAAAGTCCCGAAACCATGTCATGCGACAAGAGGCAGGGGATTTGCAAACGTCGTTTCACGTTAATGACATCATAAACCTTATTTTAACCAACAATTTAATTAGAGCTCTCGTTACGAGCATTGGTCAATGTTACCGGATAATGATGAGTTATTGTTTTTTCGAAAATGTGGACGACATTGAGCATTATACGGCAATATGGGGTTCCAGTAGCATGCTGTAACATGGCATACTGCCCATGAAACCATTGACTTACTGAGGATACGATTCAACGAAATTTTATCGCGAAATGGATAAGTGAAGTGACCACCGAGATAATGAGATTTGATACCACTCAATTACTTTTCTTGGTTGGTGTATGCTAATTAATTGCAAACTATTCAAGAGAGACACACATGCTCAAAGTTAGCCCGACAGAAAGCACTTCATCAAGAACAGCCATATGCCTGCAGTAATGAACCAGACTTTATAATGAATGCAGATTTTTGACTGAAATTCAATTCCTGTCGTTATTGCTTAAAATAAAGATTACCTAAAAACCTCTTAAAAGAACACTTTACGTATATTGTCTGCTCAACTAAAATGATTAAAAACAACTGCTAAATAGGGTACACATATAAGAAGGCAGTTAAACATGACATTTCCATTACTTCTAGAAAGATTAAATGGTGTAAATTCTTCACTTCAGTGCTAGCAAAAAATCAACATTGAGACAAGAGGACATAGAAGTATTCATTACAAATTTATAAGAAATCATTTAGAATTGCCACTGTCCACATACAGGGATATTCTTATCTTTGAACGTATGAGCTTAAAATCAACTTATTTGGCTCCAATAGAGAAAGGAAGCAGGTAAGAAAACAGACTAATTCCGTATACAAGCATTAGTATGTACACTTTCTAATAATAAAAGGCCGTGATGGATTAATGATTATTTTGGCAGCTTCAATTACTGCCTTTGTGCTGAATAAAATTAAAAATAACTCAATCCGTCTGCATATACTTAATCAGAAATCTTATGATACGTGTGCAGTAGGACAATGATATAAAAAATACAGCAAATATAACTTAAAGATTCGACGAGAACAAATTTGTCGTCATGCCATCCAAATTCTTAGAACCACCACGATGACTGGATATAAGTTCAACAGAAGACTGTTCGACTGATGTAAAGAAAAACAATAAAAGCTGCAAAACTTCAAAATACTAAGGACCTTTGGAGAGTTGTGCATACGATGAGGAAAAGTGTTAAAAAAAAGATTCCATGTACAAGGGTCAATTATAAAGGATATTATCATTACTAACCAATAGTCAGTGGACACAAGCGGATTATAATTGTTTGGAACTGGTGAGGCTGTACAAAAACCTTATAATACAACCCCATTCATTAACTTTTTATGTAACACCAATTCTATTTGATGGGGTAATGGTAATTGACAAATATCAATTTAAGACTATCGAAGGAGCTCATTTAATAGCAGATCTCTTTGTCACGGGTCCACTGGGGACCCCGATATTAACGAAATAGCTAGATGAGGCTCCTCTGGTATAAATTATACTCGTATAAAAATAGTAGAAATCTTATCGACGAGTGTAGGAGGTGTTCACTCTGCTACATTACAATCTTCAAAATATACGAGTACATGTGTTCGATAGAAGTGTTATTTTTGATAGAAACCCGAAAAGGTTAAACTGGTCAACGAAATCGAGCGGTATAAAGAAGAACTAACAGGCTCCAGTTGCAGTCGAAGGCGCATAAAGCTGAAAACAAGAACGACAGTAGAGCGATAGTAGAAATCACACCAACTGAAACCGATGAATATCTTGCGTCTAAAGCTGTCTTCTTTTCTGGGCCTCCGCCCAATTATCAAGGCTTCGCCTTTTAATGACACTGTCTAATAATGAACGGGGGCAGAGCAAAGTACTGGTCTTATCGTAATGATCTTCAGATGACGCTACCGAAGGTTGTTACGATTCGAACCGGTAGTCCCTACCAGGACTTAAATCACGGTACCATGGGAGTCAGCAGCCTCCCGGATCTCGGTCCGGGCCTGACTTGAAGAGGTAAGTCCCCTTGTGGGAGCGTCATGATGGCTGTGGTTTAAACCCAAAATCGCGGGAAGGGTCTTCCTTTGGTTGACCCAATGTAGAGTTGCAATAAGTACTGGGTGCTGCGACCCTAAGAGCAGTAAGAGGTCTTAGGTCGGCCTCGACTCATACCAAGAGTGGAACTTGTGCCGGCAACACAGCTCCGAATTTTTATCTCAGGAAGGCGGCAGAGCGATGGCAAGGCGTATCCTTGCCCCCATGGATGTATGGGCATCCCGTAAACATAAGTCTCCATGACAGGTGGTTTACGTTAAAAATCTGACACTATATCTTCTTTTCTTTCACTTGGGTGAAGAGTGAAGGAAGAAGACGTCTGGAACTTCCACTGTGAATGACATTTCCTGGGCGTGATGCCTCAATCAAACCTGTGATGCTACCTGAAAAGACTACAATACCAATGGGCGGAAATCGGTCAAAGCCATCGAGGAAAAAATCTCCCCCAGAGATACAGCCCGGGTTATCGCTTTCCCCGCGAATGATAGAAAAACCGGACATGGAAACTAGATATTGAATATCATGAAAAAATCCTGCTCTAAAAAAACCGCGAATCACCAAAGGGGATGAAACCGACTTACCCATAAAAATGTTGTTATCTCCTCTTTAGCTGGCAACGATAAAAGTTTGAACGAAGGAGTGTGAAAAAACAATACGGGTATCAACTGCGATTGCATTTAATGTTTGCATTTAAATAAAAAGCTGCACTCTGCAAACCTTTAAATACCTTTTCAGTTTTATACTCAGGGAACCCACTTAGGTTTTATGAGTCTCGGGGCAATCCAGGAAAACGGAGGTTGTGCAAAGACGTCACCATATCCAAAACCCATGACTCGACACTAAGAGTTAAAAATCTGTTTTTTATAGCCAGAGCAAGAATCGAGATAACAACGACTGTCGGGGTCACTAAGTCAAAGTGAATGTAAAGAAGAAATGATTTGTCTTAGACATTCAGATCAATCTTCAATATGCCAAGGCTGCAACTGCATCCAAAACCTCACATAATATCCATGCAAGTGCCAAGGATAGGGAAAAGTAGCAACTGCGCTTTTCTATCTGTCGTGTATTTTCTGATAATACTCATTACATTACATATTTATACAGGGTGTCCCCAAATTCGTCAACGATAATTTGGGAAATGATTCCTGAAATATATATTCTATGAAAAAAAACCGTTCTACAGTAACGGTCTATCTCCAATGTTGACAGCATTTATCGAGGATTTAAGGAAAGTCTTACTTTGGTGTACCCTGACCCATGTTAAGGGAAATTACTCTGTTATTACTAATGGTAGAAACTTTGTGTGGGACTTTATTTTTAGAAGAAATATCTAGATATCCAATTTCTAAGCCTGTTCCATTTTCATTGACCATGCTAATTTTTGACTTTGAGGTAACTTTTTTTCCAGAAAATGCCTAACGTTTTACTATTATTTTCATTTTAATTTTAGTGGAAGCGAATGCTCCAATTTGTTCGGCGTAATACAAGCAATAACTTAAAAATGAAACTTAAACTAAGACTTCAAAGTAAGGTTGGTTGGAGTGGTGAAGAAGAACGGATTTGAGGTAGGAAGTTTTGCGGTGGAAGTCAAAGATGGTAGGGTTTGAGTTGATCTTTTGTATCATACGGGAGATTGGTCCGTTTGCGCCATAGGAAGTGTGGTTTGTTGGTAGATAGAAGAGTGGAGGGGTACGTAGATTACGAGGGTTAGTGTTGAGGAAAATAAAGTTGTGAAGAGACGCGCATTCAACGTAGCCTGAAAGGAGTCGATGAATGAAGAGAAAGTCTGCTGCATCTCTGCAATCTTCACGTGTGTTTAAGTTGATAAGGTTGAGACGGTTTTAATTGGGGGGCAGATTAAAAGGATCGTCCCAAGGCATACCTCGAAGATCAAACTGAAGAAAACGGCGCTGAATGCTTATAATTCTCGAGATATGAACACGATGATATGGGGACCATGCTTGACTGGCGTACTCTAGGAGGGGGCGAACAAAGGTAATATAGAGGGACCTAGTCACGTATGGGTTGGTAATTCGTTGGACCATTGTTTTACAAAACCTAGTGCAGAGTTGGCTTTGATAATTAATTCATCCATATGTAAACAGAAGTTGAGCTTCATATCACACAAAATGCCGAGGTCGCGAAGAGATTGAACGGAGGAGATAGGTTGGTTGTGGAGAAGGTAGAGTCGGGAAGGAGATTATTAGCTTATGAGAGGAGGTGATGGATTGGTATTTGGCGATATTAAGTTCTAAAGAATTTTTGAGGCACCAAATCGAAAAATCGAAAAACTATCAAGATCTTGTTGAAGGAGGAAAGAGTCATGGGGAGAGGAAATGGTTTTGAAAAATTTGGTATCGTCGGCGTAAAGGGAGACAGACGAGTGTTTGATGATCATATCGAGATCATTTATGGTTAATATAAAAAAAAGGGGACCGAAATGACTGCCTTGTGGAACTCCAGAGGTGGCCATAAATGGATCCGAGTGGGCTGACCTAAAACGAACTATGTAAAACTGGTTTTCGATGTAAGAGGATATCCATTTTAACAGTATGGGTTCAAAGCCGAGGGCAGACAATTTGAAGATTATTAATCGAAGGCCTTGCTAAAATCGGTTGCAACTACATCGACTTCGTTGCCATTCTCTAGAGCAGAGAGAGCAAAGGCTACGAATTCAACGAAATTTGTGGTGGTTGACCTATCCTTTACGAAGCCATGTTGTCTAGGGGAAATAATCGATTTGCATTGGAAGCTTAGAGCTTCATACAAAATACGTTCGAAGAGTTTGGGTATATAGGAGAGTTTAGCGATGGGACGATAGCTGGTTATTTCATTCTTTGATCCTTTTTGTGGATCGGGGTTATGAAGGAGGTTTCTCAAGCCTGAGGAAATTCTCCTTGTGAAACGAATAGACGAAAGAGATTAGAAAGGGCAAGTGAAAGAGAGGAAGAATATTTTTTAAGAAATATGGCAGTGAGGCCATCTGGGCCGGGTGTGAATTCGTCACTGAGTTGGTGTAATTTATATTCGATATAAGACGGGTCCAATATATGAGAGAAAAGTGGGCCATTGGAGAAGTTCAGTAGGTAACTAAAATAGGATGGACCTGGTATAAAGAAGTCGTTGGTGAAGGATTGTTTAAAAAAAAGTGGCTATGTCGGCAATGCTGAGTGGATCTTTTGATGACCTATTGTTGAAAGAGAGGGAAGGAGGGTAACCATCGGACTTTCATTTGTAGTTAACAAATTGGAAAAAGGATTTAGGGTCATGTATATGGTTGACTTGCGCATTGTTAAGGTAGCGGTGGTAAAGAGAATCGTAAAGTTCCGTGAAATGAAGCACCAAGATAGTTGGAATAGTCGGAAAAGGATCTGGTACGCAGGAAAACAGCCCATAACTTGTTTCTCTTATGTCGTAAGGAACGAAGCTTGCGATTATACCAGGGAAGACTAGTAGATGATGTTTTAAGGCGCGAAAACGGAACGTAAAGGGAAAAAGAATTAAATATTTCTTTATAAAAAATGGATAAGGCATCACTTATACTTTGGTTGTGAAAGTTAAAGAGGGATCTGCTGATATAGTCACTGATTTTGTGAAAGTTTGCTTTATGAAAGTCGTGGGATGAGTGAGTTGTGGGGGGAGAGGACTGAAATGAAGAGTTATGAAAAAATGAAAGTGGAAGAGGGGCGAGGGGTAGTTATCGATTGTTGAGAGAGATAGGGGACAAAGTGAGACTGAGGAGGTAATTGAATCTGTTGTGAATATAAGGCAGCAGGTAAAAAAAAGAAATTTATGATTTTTTACGAACGTTCTAACAACAGTTGACAATACTCGTAAGAGTGGTTTTCAAAGAATTACCAATTTTCCAACATTTTTTTAAAATTGCGTAGCTATTAAAGAGTTTTAAAGCGTGCTCTTTTATTTGACTACCTCATTTCCTTACCTGGTTCCTTAAAAGTTCTCAGAAAGAGGTTGGTTTGGGATTTGAATACACCAATCAAAAATGGTATGCAATTAGATGGATGGTATGGATTAGAAAAAAAAATAATTCAACAGTTTAATTTCTTACGCTAAGATTACTGTTGCTTAGAAACGCTATTTGAAATGTCTGCATTTACAAACCAAGAACACGCAGACATTACTTAAGTTTATGGGCTGTACATTGGAAGTTCAACTAGTGCGCGACAAAGATACCATGAACTTTATCCTAACCGCCGACTTCTAAATAATGGAGTATTTGGAAATACGTATCGAAGAATACTGGAAGTTGTTATAAATGGCCCATCAATCAGCATCAGACACCTTAGGTTTGCATTCAATGTTTCTAGACATAAAATTTCTAATGTACTGCATGCAGAAAATCTGTACAAAACTGTTTCCCAATGATTTGGAAAAGAGACTTGAGTTTGCTAACTTGGATGACAACGAGCTTATTAGCAGACTTCTTTGGACGGACGAATCTCAAATTACTAGAGTTGAGATCACAAATTTTTATGGTCTTCATACGTCAGCTGCGGACAATCTACATACAAGGAGACATAAATCATTTCAACTCAAGTTCAGCGTCAATATGTAGACAGGTGTAATGGGAAACAAGTTAATCGACCCCTTCAAACTACCACCTAGGCTGAATTCTGCAAAATATCCGAAGTTTTTGCGAAATGATTTACCAGAACTATTGGAGGACATTCCACTAATTCAACTAGCTTCACCATATTTCCAACAGGATGGTGCTCCAGCCCACTATGGTTGTGAGGCTAAGAATTGGCTTGATGAAGACTACGGTAATCGTTGGGTCCATTGGACCACTTACCTGGCCAGCAAGATCTCCTTACCATACATTATTGATTTTTTTGTATGGGGAAGAATGAAAGAACTTGTTTATTCAACCGAAATAGGGACTTTAAATTAATTGGAAGAGCGCATTCTCGAAGCGTCGTCAAAAGTGAAGCAGCAGTTAGCATCGATCCCGAAAGCCGTGTGGATAGTCTAAGGAGTATCAAAGTCCTAGACTACTAGGTGGTTCAGTGGATAAAATTAAAAAATATCGAACGCGTTATACAATGCGTTCGCTGCCAGAGGTTCAGGCACGCCGCGTGCGCAAAGAACCACCGTTCCGAGCAGTGTGCTCTGGGTAGGGACGGAGCATCCGATAGAGCGCAGATCTCCCGCTATATGGAAACGTGGGACACACCGCAAACTATCAGGGTTGTCCTAAGTTCGCTGACATTAAAAAATCAAAACTGGCTCGGCAACAGAAGGTGCAGGTCAAACGTTCGCCTGTTAGGTTTCAAACACCAGCCGTCACGTCCCAAATTTCCTACGCCCAAATGGCGTCGTGTTGCTTCTCAGGCCCCAATGCCGAGAACAACGGAAGCTGCACCTAACATGCTGGTCATCTTGCTCGCAATCCAAGGTCAGATGGCTCAGTTGCAACAGCAAGTACAAGAAGAGGCCAAGCGGGTGGACCAAATCTATGCGCTGCTGCCGGACCTAACGCAACACATGTCGTAATGGGTACGCACATGGTGGAGCAAACTTTGAAGGTCCTTACGGTGAATGTTAATTCACTAATTAGGATCGAGCGAAGAGCCGCGATGTTTAAGTTGCTACAAAACCAAACTCCTGATGTGCTTTTCGCTAGCGAAATCAAGCTAACCGATAAGCGCAAACTGGAGTACAATAATTATATTGTTAGAAGAAGAAACCGGCCCAAATCTAACCGTGGAGGCGGTGTCGCGATCTTCATTAAACAAGGTATAAAATTTCACAGAGTGTACAAGGGAGAGTTGCGCAGGTTCCGGGTGTTGGAGGCATTTACATCCCGCTCCGGGATGTTCATATTAGAATAACAAGGTTCGGGCTGTAAACACCAGCAACCCGCAAATAAATAAACTATTTCGTTGAAAAAATCAAAACGACCTTCAGTGTTTTAAAATAGCCCGGACGACAGACAACGAAAGGTTACTGACAATAGCAAGTATTGATCCAAATGAAGCCGCTGACGATAACGACTTCTTTGTGATCGAGGACCCACAGGAGAAGGTTGAGGCAATATGGGGGACTTTCTAGGAAGTATACAAGGCCACTAATACCATTGGCCCTAATTATGACCTGGACAATCACGTCGTGGTACACAACTTCTGCATTCGAAATGAAGTAGAGAATTGGCGACCCGAGGGCTCTGGTTTCACCCAGTTTAGCGACGAAAATATGGCAAATAATGTCGTTGCCAGAGAAGGTGACCAACCCCCTTTCATTTCGAAGGAAGAATTCCATGAGATCTTCGACACAATCAGAGTTAACAAATCAGTGGGGACCGATGGTATTACGAACATCGTGCTTCAACATTTTCCTCTAGAAGCGGCGGACATTTACACCACCCTGTTTAACAATGCAATGAATAATGCATATTAACCAGCGCATTGGAAAACGACCGTGGTTCAACCTATTCCCAAAAAGAGAAAGGATATATCCAATCCGGCGAATCTCCGGTCGATAAGTCTCCTTCCGTATATCAGTAAGGTGTTTGAAAAAGTGATCAATAGAGCTCTAACTTGATAAGTTGAGGACAAAAATATAGTTCCGGATAATCAATTCGGCTTTAAGGCGGGACATGATATCTCACATGCCGCGTCTAAATTGGTGTCAGATATCCAATGGAATAAAGGCAAAAACCAATGTACTTGTTGACTTGGAGAAGGCCTTCGACATCGTATGGTTAGAGGGTCTTTTCTATAGAGGGTTGGGGATCTATAAACCACTCTTGTACATTCTCTATAATATGCTACACAACGGACAGTTCATCGTGTAGAATAGTTGTGTGACTTCTGTTGGAATATTTCAAATTAAAAATGGTCTTCAGTAAGGCGCGGTCAATTCGCCGATCCTATTCAACATTTATACAAGCGACTTGACAGGTTCACTTCCTCATACTATTGCGTATGCAGACGATTTGATAGCGTACAGAACAGGAAACTCGAGGTCATTAATACTCTCTTGCAGAGTGACTTCAATAAGATAAGACGATTTTGCGATGACTGGAAGTTGAAAATCAACTTTCAGAAGTCCGAAACCATTCTCTATAGGACGCCGTTGTCTGAAGCCTCTAGGGATAGCAGAAATATTTGGCGTAAGTTCTCCATCATTGGACAACATGGGCAGCCTCTTGCCTGTCGAAATGTAGTCAGTTACCTTGGGATCTGGCTAGATCAGTTTCTGTATTTTGGCAAAAATGTAGATGCAGCTCTGGCCAGAGCTAAAGGCGCCTTTGCCCTTACAAAGAGACTGTTTTCAGCCAACTCGATGCGAGGGTAAAGGTAATCTGCTACATGGCCCTTATCAGGCCCATGCTGGTATTTGGTTGTCCCGTGTGCAAGCCAGCAAGCTTAATGGAAGCAAGATTCGGGTGTTTGAGATGGTGTGCTTTAGGGCGGAGTACAAAAAATTGTATCTTAATGAGGTCCTTTACAACAAGGTGAACCTAATACGAGTGGACAACTTTGTAATTAAGCTGACTCGAAGGCACATTGTAAGAGCAATGACCTCGACGAATAACCTGATATCTGGGGCTCACTACCCCAATTACCTTTACCACGAGAATGTGCGCTCTGACGGCTTCGTTCCACCAGATAGAGTTGATGCAGGATAGATCAGCGGTCCCGTTAATCTTACATGTCGCTCGGACAGCTGGGGACAGGCGACTCAACTACAACAGAGACGTCGCACACGACGGTGTGGATCGTCTCCGGTTCAGTAGGGCGGTGGGGAATCGCGATAAGAGGGATGTCGTTCGGCAGCACCAGCATTTCTGGTGGATGGAGAAGATGTTTCGTCGTCGTTTCCGTCAATTACGGACCGGCCTCAATAATGAGGCAGAGCTGACCAATCTATTTGCTCTGTAAATAGCGATGGCCAGCTTACATAGGTTTAGGTTAGCATTTAAGAAATATATACATATATTGATATATACAATGGTATATACTAATATATGTATATTATTGTATATAATGTCTATGTGTGTTTATGTTGTATTATGTGTCTAGGTTAGGTAGACTAAGGTTTATTTTAAGTTACATATTAAGTTCTTATAAAAATAAAAAATTATGTCAATATGCTAAGTTTTTTGTTAACAATTTTTTTCCTTAGTCTTAAGTATACACAATATATATTTCTAAGTAAAATGTAAATAAAGTCGAAAGACATAGATATAAGAATTTAGAGTAGCTTAGAGAGCCTGTATGCGGCCAGTAAGTTAGTATAAGATTGTTAAGTAATTTTAAGCTTGCATTTAAGCATTTTTTGTTAGTATGTAAGAGTTAATGGTTAAGAAAATAAAATGCATTTAAAACTGGAAAACATCGATAAACACCTGTTATAACTATTTTAGTTCACACCTAAAATAAAAATTATCTAAAACCACTTACAATCATTTTTCATTCATAGCCTTTAAAGCTTAAAGCAAAAAGCTTCTTTTTTAAATTTGACCTGCTGCAGGTTTTCCCAAGCATCATAAAATCTGTGGGTTTTTCTGCAAACTTTTTGATGATTTTTTATTATTGTAACGTTCACAAGAAAAAAATTGTAAAACGTTATGTTTATTACGCATTTTCTGGAGAAAAGTGACCTCAAAATTAAAAATTAGCATGGGCAATGAAAATGGAACAAGCTTAGAAATTGAATATCTAAAGACTCAAACAAGATATCACCGTTATTTAAACGCCGTTACAAAGGCTAGTATTTCTTATAAAAATATAGTCCTACCTTTAGTACTAGCAGAGCAATTTCCGTTAACATAGGTCAGAGCACACCAAACTAAGCCTTTTCTTAAATCCTCTATAAATGATGTTAACATTTACTGTAGAACAATTTTTTTTCTTAGAATATGCCCAGGAATCATTTCTCAAATTATCGTTGACGAGTTTGGGGACACCCTATAATATAATTCAGCTTTATTCATGTATAAACTCTAATATATGTATAATGAGATTAAATGAATGAATACATGCGGACGATTATTGTTTGACAGTTTGATTTAATCGGTCAAGGGCATTACCAGCTTTAAGTGAGGGCTTAACACCTTTCCCCTCGTAAAGAAAACTTATGCACTGCAACCTTTTAGGAAACTTTTTATGTTGTGTTGAACGTCGGCAAATAGCTTCTGATCAAATGGGTCCAGGGCTGAATGAGCCGGTATTTAATGGCGTTACATCTTGCATTTCCAAATCGACCATCTTTATTATCAGAAACCTTGAATTCTTAAGGGTTTATGTCTTGAGCACTTGTCAGTGTAGGTAAGTTTGTCGTTGTCTGCATCGAGTCAGTATATATATGGCTTCTGTTTCTGAATACCAAATTGGTTTACATTCCAGTCGGCGTATTTGTTCAATAAGTCGGATATACTCTTCGTTGTCGGTCATCATATCATAATGCAAACTCCCCCTCATGTCCCAAATAACTCCAAATTTCCATTTGCCAGCCTTATTAGTATAGTTTTTGGCAATTTTATCTGCTGCATTAAAAATTTACAAAGCTTCGCCTGTAGATTTCCGGGTTCATTCTCCATAGCGCATAGTCCTTGCTTTATTGTATAAACAAACCTCTGAGTTATTCCGTTTAATTTTAAAAATACAGACAATTTGAAACATCGGAATTGTGGCCTATTATCCGTGACAATTTTCGAAGAAAGTCCAAACCACGAAAATATTTCTCGTAAGGCTTCAATGGTATAGGTGCCAGTAGTAGGAATATGTGGTATCACTTCCAACCACTTAGTCCGTGAGTCGACGACAATTAAGAATGATTTGTTCATAAAAATACCTGCGTAAAAGTAAATGTAAGTGCTCCCCTGGAGCCTTTGAATAACCACACCCATGAGGCTCCACCTTTTTAACGTCAGGTCTAATCTTGACACTGTTGACACAGCTCCTGAACAGGTGCTGCATATGATCCACAACGCACAGCGTTCAGCTCATCGAGCACTCTTTTTTGTAAACTGGCAGGAATCATAATCCATATACTCTAGAAAACACATCTGTGTTGTAGTAAGAAATCTTCTGCATTTTCATTATTCGGCAAAAGATTCCCTGATTGTAAAGCAATATAAAATCGAACGCATTTAAAAACTGATAGTCTCCCTATGTATCTATTTCATCTCTAGTCGCAGGTTACAACGAAATGTGATTCATCAGAAATCTTGAGTTGTTATCTAAGTCATCATCGTTCTTCTTCCTGTGGAAGACGAGAAAGTAAATCAGCGTTCGGCAGGTCAACGCCTTTAATATTTAATATCATAGTCGAATCCGGACATAAAATTAGCATAATGGAATAGACGTAGGGCAGAGATTGCCCTAATGTAAAATTCTAGTTAAGGAATGGTGGTGGGTCAAAAGCGTAATTTTTCGGTCATAACAATGTTGAAAGAATTTGCGTAAGCCCCAATATATAGCTTCCTTATCTAACTAAGAATAATTCATCTCTAACTTTGTAAGCGATCTGAAGGCGATTACGATCGGCCTCTATTAGCCGCTAAACAACAAGTGAGAAATAATAGCTCCAAGCCCCGTCGGAGATGCATCAATTACTAATATTAGTGGAAAGTACTTCATATGGACCCGTGGGATTGTAATTTCATTTTTAAGACAACTAAACACGTTTTGAGTTTTCTTACTCCAAACAATTCTTTTCGTAACAATTCATTGAGTGGAGATAGTTTCGTAGATAAATCAGGAATAAATTTCTGATAATACGAGTAGTTTATCAGCCTTAAAAGTGTACGTAGCTCTGAGACGTTATCAGGCTTTTTGCAATCCACTATACCAGCCTAGCCATGTAAGATACGAAACAGATTTTAAGAGGAATTGACACTTACTTCGGTTAACATGCAACCCCTTTTCACATAATATTTGTAGCTAATTCTTGAAGAGTTCAACCCCATATAGCAAATCATTAGGTACATTTCGAAAAATCTTATCCATGAATTCTTGCCAAGAATTTGGACTTACGAGTGTCCTCACTCCAAACATAAGACGATTAACTTTATACAAAGCATCCTTACACTTGGTGAAGATCTAAGACACAATAGTATTTACCACACCCTATTTTGGCAAAGACATCTTCAATGCGAGATTTGTTGATTGTTGACTTGTAGTCGGCACATAATTGTGGCATAATTTCTTGACAACTTGCACTATAGATGTGTCCCATTAGCAATTTATCATTTTTTGAATAATTTTCTCCTTCTTTAACCTATCAATTTCAGCTTAAATTTTCTCAAGAAGAGCACGGTAGGTATTGAACCTCGAACCGTCCGACTAGGAAGCCAATAAGCTAAAAAATATCGTGTGCGTCATACAACACTTCGATTCTTACTAAGATGCTTGAATCTGATTTAACGATCCGCCACTAACTACTGAGTCATCTTTTCCTCCACCACAACCCTTTCCGGTGCTACTGCAATATCTCCTGAACCGACAATCTTACGATTCGGAATCTTATCGACCCTTTCGGAGTGGAATAAAAGAATAAAAAAGCTGAACAATTTCAATAAGAGGTACACATCTCAATCGCGCCAGGCTAACTAATTTTTTTAAATAAAAATTCAAATTTGATATCAGCAACTGCCATCAAATCTCCTCCAACACTTTCATTAAAATATGAATGGATATTCATCATCCCTGCTTCCAACTTCAGCAATCTGGAAAGATTAAACCTAATACTGGAGTCAGCAAAAATCGCAAGGATAATACCTTTAGGTGCAGTATAAAAAATAACAATTTCAAATCTACTAAGCCTAAAAAACAGAACCATGTTAGTATTGAGTCTAGCCCTATACCGATTCTTGAGTCAAATTCTAAATTTAACTCTTACAATAAAACACCAACTCCTAACAAATAAGCTCCTTATCCAAACTGGGGCTTTAGAGTAGTACATTTCCTTTATTCACTCCTCCATCACTTCATTCTGCCAGTCGCTTAAACACAAAACATTCTACCATCCCGTTAAAATCCAAATCCCAAACGTGTATCTTTTAATATTGATTCTCCTTCCAGTCTTTTAAAAAACCTAACAACATCTCCTTTTTCCACTCAAACAAAAACGGCCTACTTTATTCGCTCCCATATACCCCAATACCTCACCATTTTCTTCTTTAGACCCCATACTTTCTTCAAAAGCAAAATTAACTAAGCACCTTACCGATTCAGGGGAGGATGGCCGGGATGTTCTGTCTCGATTACGAAACCGCAAATTATAAGATAATGCTCGTTTATATCTCGCTTATCTGCATAATAAGGTGGACTCTGCCTGTATCGACGGTATAATGAAAACCAATGCCTCCCCACTAATCATAATGATTTGCGGCAACTTTCATACATCTCACGTAAGTTCCAAAAGCATACTACACCTTCAGAGAACACGGTCTAGTTTCAGAAACTAGCATCGCTCGTAACCCGCCACTCAATTCTTTGCTGAAGCCTCCCAAATGTCTGTCCCTTTATTATCAAAACGTAAGAGGATTACGAACTAAGATTTCTGCTATACTCATATATCTTAATTTGCAGATTCTGCCCTACGACATTTTTGGACTCATAGAATTCGAAATCGAGTTACAGCGTGACGATGTTCTAGATAAAGAGGAGAATTTATATGGCCGTGTTGTACTGCTAGCTATACACTTTCGTCTCGAGTCTATACCTTTTAAAAAATTGTCCACTGCATTTTTTGAATTTTTTTGCACTAGATTCCAAGCGCAACAAACCGGTGAAAATATTTTCACCGACTGCCTTACTGATTCTGGTCTGTATCAATTAAGTGGTGTCACCAATAATATTGGCAGGCAACTGGACCTAGTCTTCACCATTGAGACAGATAATTGCGTCGTTTTAGAAAGTAGACATCTTCTCTAAGTTGGATAGTTACCACCCTCCACTTTCTCTTACATTGTCGTACAACAATGTCTTAATCCCATTTCCGATTTTACATAGGGCAAACTACGCCAAACTGAACAACCTCCTCAGTATGGTAAATTTTAATTTTCTCTACGATAATCCTAACCTTACAGTTAACAATGCTCTCACATCCTTTTATACAGAAAATTTCAAATGTCTCTCCCAATCTGTACCTTTTTTACCCAAAAAGAATACTTCGTCTTCATCACCCTGATATAATAAAAAGCTGAGTTCTCTTCGTAAAAAGAGAAATAAGCTCTTATTTAAAATCACGTTCTGACGCCGATTTCCTCTACTACCAGTCTTCCTAAATAAATTTCTCTATATTTTGCCAAACTCTCTATGACAATTATTTAAACCGAATGGACCAGACACTCATTTCCGATCTCAAACGATTCTTTCAGGTCATCAAAACTAAAAGTAAATCGGTCGACTTAACTCCATCCACCAGGTAAGTTAAAGATAGTACCACTAACCGCTAACAATTGATAAAGATGACTATTCCTATTGATCTACACCAATTCTATCTTTTGCTACAGATGTTGGCCGGCTCTGCTCTATGCGCACTGATGAAAGTCTCTCCCATTAATATTCACATCATTGACTGCATTTGAAAACATTTCTTTCATCTACGAGTAACAAGGAGAATATGTTGATACAACTCGTACTAATGTCCGTTATTACTCGATGCCGGATCTTCTATTGCTGCGACGACACGAGGCGTTGCTAATAAAAAAAGACTCAGGAGCGGAAATCTCTGCCCTAATACAACATGGGTCGTAGGTTAAAAGTTCCACTGGCACTTGGGTTCCTTGTGAACACAACTGTACTTCTCATCACACTTCAGACTGCAGGTAGACCGAATGAACGCTTCGCGACGTCTTTAAAAAGTCAACAGCATTCACAGTTACTGTCAATTCGAGAGATTCTAGACTGTTTACTGACGTACATATTTATGAGACACTTTCTAAGCACTTGAGTGTGATATCACCTCCTGCCAAGACTGCTGTTAAATGATAACGAGATAACAGAACACTTCCTCAGTAAAACTCAGGTTTATGCTCGCACTAGTTTCCAAGTACTAGACAATATTGTGGTGAGACTAGCACTGCAGGCACTGCGTCTAATGTAATTGGAATTGGATAAAATAATTGATTGTCGGAAAAGTTAGAAAGTTTAGTTACTTTTAAATTCCAAACAGATTACTTCACATATCGTTAAAGTTAAATCCCATCCACTCGCAAGATCACTGCTTAGATTAGTTTTACTAAATTTAAAACAAAAGCAAACTAATTTCAAATCTATGTGAATAAACTCGTTAGTTTTGTCTAGAGGTATTACAGACAGGCATAATGCCCGCATAAATATGCTTTATACTAAAATGAAACGATGAAAAATGTAAAATAAATTTATTCCTTTTAACCAAATAATGTAATTCGTATTCCGCTATACATTTTCACTAGATTTTCGCAAGTTAATAACATTTTCAAAAAAAAAACATAACCAGCAACGAAACTTTCACTTGAACTATCGTTATTTGATAATTAAAATTTTTGATTCACACTTTCCAATGGCGATTTGTAAAGGGTGCCCCAAAATTCGCGATTTTGGGATTTGATTTTTATTCCATTTGTACGGTGATGTGTTACCAACGAAAAAAATAAGACAGCCATGACAGTTGACAGTTCGGGGTTGCTAAAAATAGAGCGCTACACGAAGGGACAACGTTTTCATTGTTGAGCGATATTTTAAAAATAATGAAGGTTTGCCAGTTACAATTCGCAATAATCATCAACTGTGAAGAGATTAATTCAAAAATTCAGGGAGACTGGATCAATTAGTGATCTTAGACACTCTGGCCGTCCATTAAAAAGTCGTTCAACACAAAACATCGAAGTACGAGTAGTTCATGAGAGTGTTGCTGATAGTTAAGGAACATCAACTCGGCAACGTGGTCAAGAATTGGACATTTGGAAAATCTGTCTACAGCGTATTCGCACGAAAGATTTGCATTTTCATGCATAGGAAATGAATTTGGCTCAAGAACCTCAAGGTTACTGACCACGCACAGCGAAGAGAGTTCGTTGAATGGATTACGGAAAAACAACAAGTGGATGCTGATTTTGGCTCATTTTCATCTTGATTGCTTTGTTAATCGTCAAAATCGTCGAATTTGGGGTTCAGAAAATCTTCGAGTGGTTGTTGAGAAACAAATGCAACCACAACGTGTGACGGATTTTAGACTGGGCATCATTGGCCCATTCTTCCTTAAAAATGCGGCTGGTCAGGCTATAACAGTTAATGGTGCACGCTAAAGATTTTAATTTTAATTTAATTATAAATTAATTATGGATGTGGACGACATGTGGTTTCAACAACAAAGTGCCACTTACCATATAGCCCAAGAAACAATTCAATTACTCATGAGTCATTTCTTGGTCGTGTAATTTCGTTTTGGTGATCAGAATAGCCCACTACCACCCACGCCTTGAAGGAGCAAATTGAGCGATGAATCAATGAAATTCAGCCACATTTATGCAAAACTGTCATGGAAAATTTCGAAAAAAAGGGTACGTATGTGCAAGCAAAGCTGTGGAGGACATTTACCCGTTATCGTACTCCATACATAACCCTACACTGTATACTTTATGAATCAATAAAAAATGAACACTTTTTAATTAAATACCTGTGTTTTCTATCAAAATTACTTCTGACCTCAATTTTGGGGCACCCGTTATATTACATTGACTACAATATTTGAATGCAAAACGTCTTTGCTCTATTTTTTCATTCCTTAATTGATTTAATATTCTATAAATTATTGAAATACAAATTAATTACGTATTAACAGTTCAAAGTTTAAACACACTGAGTTCATTGGGGTGTTAAAAAGATTTACCGCGATTACATCGAGTCATAATTGTCAATGTGGAAAATTAGAGAATGGTAATGTGATGGAATAAAACGAGCTAATTCGTCAAAAAAAAAAACCGAAAATACCTTTGGAATGAAAGCTGCTTTGGGCATAGATTTAAATATTTATATATTGTGAAACTAGTCTAGGTGGTGTGTTATAAGCAAAGGGCATGCTAAAAGACTCACTCGCAGACGACACATAATACATGTATCATAATTTACAAAAAGACTATATTACATATGAAAACGCATAAAATATACACACTTACGAGTATGTAGGTATGCTCGTATAAAAATTTCCAAAATAAATTAGACCTTGAAGCAAATGATGACAACATTTGGCCATTAATTTGAAAGAAGATGTACAAAAATGAATGACATTTTTGTTTTTGAATTTCGCACCTTGAATTTGGTACCATTTCGAAATCAAGATTTATGGTAACAATAGTTCTGAAAAACTCCAGCATTTTCTTCAAAAGCTACCGAGCTTATTTCAGCATCGTGTTCAGCATAAGCGTGTTAAGCATTTTGGAATCGTCGTTCATTAACGAAAATCAGTGCACTTTTAGCATTGCATATCGACTGGAGGTACTAAGGGTACCATCAAGTACAGAAAGGCCTCTAACACATCAGCTAAAATGCCGCCTATATGGACTGTGACAGCAATACACATCGAAACGAAGTTGGGATTAAGATCAAACCTGTGAGAGAGATCAGTGTCCAGTTACAGTTACATCCGACATAATGAACACAAGCCAGCATCCGAGATGAAAACATCTCTAGTAAGACTGCCAAGCCCTAGAACAACTTATATGATGAGTCGTTAAGTTATCCTCACACTGATTCTCGACTATATGCGTGGATCTGTAAAACAAAAATTTTATTTACTATACCACCTTGATCAAGAATTTATTCAGAAAATTAGAAATACAAGTTTATTTATCTAAATCTATATTGTCCCCTTCAAAGTAATCCCTCTTGATCGCTTGATCGCTTGTTCCAATCCTCGAAACATTTTTTGTATTCTGTTTTCGGTATATCCATCTTCTTGCGATTTTTCAATTACTGCCTCTCGGCTGCTGAAACGCGTTCCCCGGACTGGTTTTTTAACTCGATTGAACAGAAAGAAGTCACAGGGAGCCAAATCAGGTGAATTCGGTGGCTGTTGTATGGTATTTGTTGCATTTTTCGTCAAAAAATTATGAATAATGATGGCACTGTGTGGCGATGCGTTATCATGGTGCAAAATCCATGATAAAATCTGCCCACAATTCTGGTCTCTTTCGGCAAATTGCTTCACGCAAACCTCTCATAATGCCCAAATAATACTCTTTGTTTACTGTCAGGCCTTCTGGAAAAAATGCATGCACTACACCGTTGTAATCCATGAAAACCGTGAGCATTGCCTTATTTTTTGACTGAAAGCGACATGGTTTTTTTGGTCTCGGCTCATTTGGTGAACGCCATTCACTTGCCTGATGTCTGGATTGCGTGTCGTACTTATAAACCCACGTCTCGTCCCCAGTAAGGATCCTGTTGATGAATGTGGGATCGGATTCAGCCTCGCAAATCATCTCTTTTGCGACGTCAATACGGTCTCTTGTTTGCATAAAATTGAGGTCTAGTGTCACCAACTTTGCTGCTACACGACGGAAACCCAAATCATTAACCAAAATGTCTTGGACGGATCCATAGGCAATGTCCAAGTCCTCCGCTATCTCTCTCATGGTTAATTTGCGGTTATTGACCAACATTTCTTTTACTCCATCAATGTTTTCGTCGGTTTTCGATGTCGATGGTCTGTCACTGCATTCATCATCTTCGATTAATTCACGACCACTTTTGAACCGCTCGTGCCACTGGTAAACGACCGTTTTCTTTATAGAATCGTTGCCGAAACACTTTTCCAACATTTCCAACGTTCGCGCACCATTAAATTCATTTTTTACGCAAAATTTAATGCAAGTTCGTTGTTGCAAATTTAAATCCATTTCTAAAATTGTAAAAAATCGCCAACACACACATAGATATGTAGATATGATATAGATATATAGATATATAGATGTACTAGATGAATGTCAAAAACAGATTTGCCAACTTAACAAAAAAACAGAACTCAAATCGGAACAATGGGAGCGCCACACGGTGGTTACACACGGGAATTTTTTGATCAATGTGGTATATGGCGCTGCAGTCCGGGATGGAACTGGTCCTCGAACAACAAACCACTTGAGTAAGCGGCGTTTTTCATCAACTGCCTCCACTCCAGCTATGCACCTATATAGGCTTAGGTGCGCACCACTTTGATGATCTAACGTTACTGTGTTTTCCCTTCCAATTGGAATCGATGACACTTTAGAGCGGAGCGTTGGTGTTTATTCGCTCTACATGTTTTAGCGATCTTAAATGACTAATCCAGATTTTTCTAAGCACATCGATGTCACCGAACGGCTCGTAGAGTTTGTTTTAAAATCTTCTTCTCAAAGACCTGTCAATGCAGACGGAACTGATGAAAAAAAAACCTTCACTAACGTCCATGCGTGACTCCACAGACCAGGTTTGGGATGATGGGTATATTCTTTAAAATTATCTGATGAGCCCAAAAACTTTCCTATGGCGAATGAAACTATAAACTCCTAAGGCATGGTTCTGTACAGCTCATCTCTGAAAACGCTGTAATGTGCAGCCTTTGGCCTCAAGCTCATGCAGCAAAATTTTCTAAATTGTTTTCCATCAAGCAAACATCATCAAATAAATAATCTTACTGCAAAGCCGATATAATGGAATTGCAAATTAGTACATTTTAAGTCATTTGACGTTTTTTTTTTTTTTTAACCGACCGTAGAACTCTAAACTCCAAAAATATACATACATATTGCTGAAAATTTAATTATTGAATTTGTGCGAAATAATAATTGTTTATACGATAAAAGGAATAAAATCTATAAGAATCTGTTTATGAAATGCGATGAAATCTGTCAAACGAGGAGATTGACACGTATCTAAAACTAATGGAGGAGACAATTAAACGAACAATGGACAAAACGATACCGCGGTATCAACACACTGACGAAGGAGACTTATTCCGCAACGCAACTATTGACGCACTGCACCGACATAAAAGTAGACTGCTGTCAAGACTAAAATCCTTGTACAGACGGTTTACAGACAGACATAACCCGGAGATCATGACACTGACAGTCGTCGATTAAAAACCAACAAATTACAGAAATTCTGTAAGTTTGTACTGGAACAATAAAATTCGGGCTGTAAACACCAGCAACCCGAATATGTTCCCGCAAATAAATAAAATATTTCGGAGAAAAAATCAAAACGACCTTCAGTGTCTCAAAATCGCCCGAACGAAGAACAACAAACAAATCCTGGTAACAGCGGGCATAGATCCAAATGAGGGTATAGATGATGACAGCTTCTTTGTGATCGAGGATCCGCAGGAACAGGTAGAGGCTAAAGGAGCGACTTTCCAGGAAGTGTACAAGGCGAATGTTATTATTGGCCCGAACCACGATCTGGAGAATCGAGTCTTGTGGACAATTTCTACCTTCGAAATGAAATTGTGAATTGGCGATTCGAGAGCTCGGGTTTCACCCAGTTCAGTGACGAAAATATGGCAAATATTGCCATCACCAACGATAGGGTACTACCCCCGTTCATTTCGAAGGAGGAGCTCCGAACGATCTTCGATTCACTTAGAAGTAAGAAATCAGCGGGAACCGATGAAATACCGAACATTGTGCTTCGACATCTCCCTCTAGAGATAATGCAATGAATAATGCACATTATCCAGCGCATTGGAAAACTGCGGTGGTACATCCCATCCTCAAAAGGGATAAAGATACTTCCAATCCGGCGAATCTCCGGTCGATCAGTCTAATTCCAAACATCAGTAAAGTTTTCGAGAAGGTGATCAATAGAGTCCTGACTAAGTGGGTTGAGGACAAACATATACTCGTAATTCCGTATAATCAGTTCGGTTTCAAGGCGGGGCATGATATCATTCATCTTGCGTCTAAACTGGTTTCTGATATCCAATGGAACAAAGGCAAGAAACAGTGCACTGGTGCCTGCCTGATTGACTTGGGAAAGGCCTTCGATACCGTATGGTTAGAGGGACTAGCTTTCAAGTTGAGCAGTTTGGGCATTAGTAAACCACTGCTGTATATTCTTTGCAATATGTTAACAGATAGACGGTTCATCGTGAAAACTGGCGATGTGACTTCTACTGGAACATTTCACATTAAAAACGGTCTGCAACAAGGTGCGGTAAATTCGCCGATCCTATTCAACATTTACACAAGTGGTCTGATAGGTTCACTTCACCATGCCATAGCGTACGCAGATGACATAATCGCGTACAGATCAGGTCCAAAGATTAAGGTCATTAATATACTTTTGCAGCGTGACTTCGACAAAATTAAGCGATATTGCGATGACTGGAAGTTGAAAATTCAGTAGGGCGGTAGGGAGTCGCGACATGAGAGATGTTGCTCGGCAGCACCAACACTTTTGGTGGCTTGTTGAAGGGGAGGATGCTTCATCGTCGAACTTCTCCAGTGATAGTTAGCTTCATGTGAAGCAAGGTGGGCCAGCCTAATTTTTTTTTAGCCATGGCCGGCTTACATAGTTTTAGGTAGGTTTAAGTTAGATTTTAACAAGAAAAAAATAAAAATAAAAATAAAAAATGGAAAAAAAAAAATATATGTATGCATGTATTTATATATTATGTATATACATATTATGTATATATATATTTATGTATGTCTATGCCTGTGTGAGATGTAAGTAGTTTAAGTAGATTAAGATTTATTTTTAGGTAGTTTGTAGGCTTTTAGTTTTAAGTTTTATAAAAAATTAAAAAATGTCCATATGCTTTGATTAAAAGTTATTTTCTTAGTTTTAGTATTAATAAATGTAAAAAGAAATAAAAGTAGACCGTAAGATTCGTCGAAAGACATAGTTTAAGTGTTAGGTTTAACTTAGAGTGCCCGCATGGGGCCAGTAAGTTAGTATAAGATAATTTTAGGTTATTTAAGCTAATTTTTAAGCGTTTTTTGTCTAGCGTGTAAGAGTAAATTAAGTAGTATAAATAAAAATGCATATAAACTGAAACTGAAAACTGACTGCACATCTGTTTCAGGCATTAAGATTTAGAAACGGAGGGTGAGTATTTATTTTTTGTTATTTTTTGCACGCTATGTTAAGCAGACTAACTTCCTTTTAGTTGTCGCAGCTCAGAGAGACTTCCTTGTTGCACATTTTCATAATAAGATTGAATGATTTCTTTAATATGTTTATGTTTTTTTGTGTTGTGGTAAATACATATTTCAAACATTGTTCATAATGTAACGAAATTCTTTATTTCCTAGATGTCGCACTTGACATATTTTTTCCTTTTCTCCGGATGAACCAATGTCATTCCCGCCTCTTCTGCTGTAAAATTCACGAGTAGCTCTCAACTTTCTGTTCGGTATCTTTGAGTAAACGAGGTGCTTTGATGCAGGTGATTTCCAGCACTTGTCATCAAATTTTAGTTGTCGTGGAAGTGGCTGTTGCGGTGTTTCTAATGGCTTCTTGATATCGATGCCACTGGTTTTCAACACTTGTATAGTATATAGGATACAGGTTTGACAAAGGTTTTTTTCAATTAAATCTCCTCCAGGTATTTCCCTATCTATATTGACCGATCGGGATCATCTTAGTGTTCTACGGGGGCATGAGCCCGCATCTGGCTTATGTTGGCGAATTTTTCCTTTATTCAGATCGTTATGAGACTTTGACTAAAGTCCCGAAATTCTTAGAATTATGGTTGAAGTCTGCCAAGTTACACACGAACACAGTTAGGCATTGCTTCTAGAAATCATATTAATATATATCACAGTTTCACATCCTTCTTTTAATTTCTCATTTTACCACATTTCCGGGATGGTGGTGATATGTTATAGCAATCTAGTTCTTCTGCTAGTTGTTTCGATCACGTGGTCTCTTCAACAAATCGTTTTTCAGGGTCGTCAGCTATAAGTCTGTTCTTATCCACAATTTTTAGTTGCTTCGCAAGAGTGTGATTTTTATGTTGGTGTGTAATTAACCCCACAGACAACTTCGAGTCTAGAGTGATTGGGCCTTTCTGAAACTCCTTGGATGAAAAGGGCCGCATGTTCCCAAGCCAGTGACCTACTATGGGAATAGGAGAGTAGCCGTTGATCCATTAAGGGTCTATCCGCCACCATCTTTATTTCAATCCTCTGACTACTCTCAAAACCCTTGCCTTAAATATGGTTAGTTAGTTCATACAAGGTATCTGTCATGTTGATGATTAACGCAACCTTTAATCATGAATCACCTGAATTTATATGCCGTACTACCTCCTTCCGATATTACACTATTTGTTATGAATGTTATGTACGAGTATGTTATATGTTGTTTTGATATTTTCTTTTTTCAATACCTGCGCTTGTACATATATAAGTGGAGCAAGCCAATTCCGGTTGCACGAGGTCACTACATTGTAGCTATCACAGCATAATTGACGTGTATTTAAAATGAAAACCCTGAGTATCGCCAGGTTGACACTTGTCAATGAATTTCCTAAGTAAACAGCACTCAACCATCAAAGATAACCAGATTTGAAGAGTGAAAACGGTGTTTTTTTATGATCGAGATGGATAATGTTTGAAGCCATTTTGATTTTTTGGTATTTGTGAGTTTCATTTCGTAGCAAGTAGTACGGATCAGTCGATTACACTTTATACGGTATGCAGAATTGTTCGTTGCTTTAGGTATTTCGGCTTATACAGGCCCTTTTATTCAGAAGCATTTTTTTTGAAGTAGTTATGTATATAGCTGTACCCTTTTACGCTGTTATTCGTTTTTTTTACTGCTCACGAACTATATTTGATAAGGAAAAATACTGTAACACTTACATACCAGTTTTCGCTACGAAACATGTTACGAGACGCTTTAATGCTGCTGTTGCATCGATTAGATCTACAACACGTGAAGTTCCAAAAAGACGGAGTACATAACATACAATAACAATAAAGACAGGAATTTGATTTGAATGGCAAATTTGTTATTTGTTATTATAAAGAATGGTTCATGACATTATATTTTAAAAATGCCTTACGCATACGAATTTATCGAATGTTTTTATAAAGCGCATGATGTGGGTCCAATTTTGGACCTCTTGGTGCTCTATCTCACCACCATTTGGCTCTATCATTTGGGGCTCTATCTCACCAACAACGAGCTGAGTATTGGACCTAAAGGTCTGAATAGTTTGCTGTTTATCAGCAAAAGAATACACCAAAAATTGTACAATGCCCCACAAGAAGTAATCAAGTGGCATCAAATCGCAAGATCTCTGTGATCACCCCACTGCACTGGTCTGTTTCGCGATATAATTTTGTCGTTGAATTAAGTCCTCGATAAGTCGATGCACGTAGTTAAAATCACATATCGCAATACTTTTGAAGAAATAATCAATGTTCATTGTCCGGTAAAAGTGACCAATGAATAAAATCCGAGCTCCGGCTTCATTTTTGAAGATGCCACAGAAAACAGTGCATTCGTGAATCTCTTTTAGATTCGCCTTACTTCGGAAAAAGCAATTTTACTTGTTCACAAACCCATTGAGCAGGAAAGACACTCGTTACTAAAAACAGTTTTTCTATAAAAATAAGAGTCGCTTTAAAACTACTTAAAAGTCTAATCCGCGAACTCCAGTCACAAGACATGGTTCCGTGGCTTTAGTTCGTACATCCGCTGAATCTTATATGGGTATAGGCTGAGATCTTTTCGCAAAAAATTACACGAAGTGGATGGATAAGGACCAACCTGTGGCGAAAAACAGCGAATTGATGCCAAGCCTTTCCCCACACTATTTTTTTACAGCAGCTACAGTTTCTTCTGTACGCATACTACGTTGATGTGTTTCTGGCTTAACGTCGTGCCGAGTGTGTGTACAATATTAAAACGAAATTTAACCACAACACGATAAATAGCGAACACATTTGTTCAATTATGAGGAGTAAACAAAGGAACATATTTCAAAATATGTTTGAGTGATTCTAAAGCGTTCTTTTAGTGTAAGTCAAACAGTTCCGAAAAGTGTTAATAGAGAAAATTACAGCGCGGTTATCTTTACTGAGAGACCTCTCTATCGAAAAGGAAAAAACACCCTTAAGCTGCTGTGCCTTCTTTTTCATTTGACTGTCTAAAGAATTAAATCTAGGATACTTGAACTCGGAGAGGATCAATTCGCCAGCCGGATAAGATTCTCTGAACGAAGCCAAAGTGAAGCAGGAACGATTTGCTTCAGCTATTCTCCTTCTATTTCTATTTACGGAGTTGATGTTTACTCCGTGGCGTGAGACTTCTTGATTACCTCATAGTAAAACTATTTGTCTTTCACAGTGGTTGGATAAGTATTCATTAAATTTCATCAGTAAGATAATAATGTGAATACCATACATCATTCATCTCTTTGAGAACTAGATGGTGATATGCTCTCTATCTATATAGTCTGATAAGACCAAAGGCTGCATTGTTTTGTTGAAGAAAATGCCTTCATTTTTCAAACCAGCGTTGCCGAAAGTAGTCCACTTAACCCTCTGATTCGAAATGATCCTTACTTAGTTACTTAGGTGGCGCTACAGTTGGGTGAACCTGAGCCTTAGCTAACAAGCCTCTTCAGTTAGTCCTGTCTTTAGCTAACTGCCTCCAGTAGCGTACTCCAAATCGATTGAGCTCCCCTTCTACTTGTGCGCGACACCTAAGGTGAGGTCTTCCTCTACGGCGTTGTCCCTCCGAACGATTTTTCTCTTGAAACGATTGAGGATATCTTCATCCGCTTTCGATAGAGTCCGTGCTTCATCGCCATAAAGTAGGACTGGGATGATCAAGGTCTTATATAGAGTCTGCTAAGTTTTTCAGGATAGGGACTTACTACTCAATTGCCTTCTCAGCCCAAACAAACAGCGATTGGCAAGGGCGATTCTTTGTTTTATTTCAGCTGAGGTGTAATTGGCAGAATTTATAGTATTGCAGACTCAAACAAAGTCATTTGCTGCCTCGAAATTCTGTCCAAAACGTCGATTCCGTTTGTCCCTTCTTTTTGACAGCATATAATTGGTTTTGCCTTGATTTACCGTTAGACCCATTTTAGCAGCTTCCGATCCAATACTAGCGAACGTTATGTCAATATCATCGGAGTACGCTAGTATTATAGCTGCACAGACTTTTGAAAGATTGTACCTCCAGCGTTCACTTGTGAATTCCTTACAATTCTTTAAAGTGTGATGTTAAAGAAGTCACATGACAACGCGTCACCTTTTCCAAAACCTTTTTTGACATCAAATATTTCGGTTAAGTCGTTAAATACCTTGTCGGACAGTCGCAGTCTGGCTCTTGAAGCGCAAACATCTCGTTTAATTTTCGCTGTTAGATTGCTCTGGAGTGCTCTTTTGACAATTTTGTCACTCTTCTCATTTTTTCCACCAGTTTTCTACTCTTTTACGTTTCCTAACCGCGTGGTAAAGCTTTATTTTTACGAATAAGTAGTGCCTCTATACGCCCCCGGTATGGGCCCATCGCCGGGGTCGAGGAAAAAGCCCGAAGGCTATTACGATGTGCTATGTGATAACGCTTCGTCAGAGCCGCGGGCTAAAAAGAAAAAACCAAAATTTTCTGGTTTCGAGGAGTTCCCCGAACTGCCAACCAACCCAAACCTTAGAAACCCTAAATTTGTGGTTATTTCACCTAAAAACCCAGGTACACCAATCACTGCTGTGAGTATATTTTTGTTAAGAAAATTTATAGACTCGGTCAGCACTGAGTATGATAACATCTCGCAACTTAGAGATGGCAGTATCCTAATACTTGCCAAAAGCCAAAAATCGGCAGACAAGTTTCTCAAAATCACCAACCTAGCCAATCAATGCCCTGTGAATGTATCGCTTCACAAAACTTTAAATTCCTCAAAAGGAATCGTATACGCACCTTGTCTCATAAACGTAACAGAGCAAGAAATTGTCTCTGAAATGAAAACACAAGGCGTAATAGACGTATATAAATTTACGAAAAAAATTTAAAATAAAATTCAATCAACAGGCCTAATTCTATTCACTTTCGACTTATACCAAATTCCACAAACATTAGAAATTGGTTGGTATAAGACCAAAGTCACGGAATATGTCCCCTCTCCAATGAGATGTCGCAACTGTCAGTTGCTGGGTCACACCACTAACCGTTGCTCAAAAAGCAAAATCTGTGAGAACTGCAACCTTCCCCCTCATGACCCATTGCAATGTACACGCATCATGTGTGCTAACTGCCTTGATAAGCACCCCGCCTCAGCAAAAACATGCCCAAAATATGTACAAAGTAAAGTTGTCTTAAAAATCAAGACAAAAAATAAATGCACTATGGCCGAGGCAAAACGGCTTTACAACCAACAAAATGCAGTCCAAGCAAATGCCTTATCTATCTCTTTCTCCGAAAGAGCGAAACAAGCCATCGAAAAACCCTCTCAAACACCCGCCCATGATAAACCAGCTCCTTCTCAATCTCCAGCAGTAACTGCTGCTGTGCACACAGACAAGCAACAGCAACGGGCCTCTGTCTCATATACTCCCACTCCCCACTCCACTGCATCAGAATCAGATGCTCCCAAGCGCTCTCTTTCTCCACCCCATAGCCAAAAACAAACTTACTTAAAAACAACTCACTTAAAAACTACTCTCTCAAACTTACCTCCCTCAAAATTCACCACACCAATCATTACTCCACCTCAAGAATCGCGCACACCTACAACCTTACACACAATGTTCTATTCACCATCCATACCTTCCAATCATAGTCATCCGCCCCAAACAAGTCTATCCCCAGTCTTCGATTCATTAATTAATAAACACAACTTACAAAAATTCTCCTATCCACAATCAAATACAAATGAAGGCACATAATTCTAAGCAATTATCAGCCAACCCCCTGTCGATGCCTCTACTCGCTGTGGGGGGTACAGTTCCTTCCGCCTGCGGCTGGAGGCATCGACACTCACTTAATCACCATAAAAACGACCAAACAAAAACAGTCCCAAACACATATCTTAATATTTTGCAATGGAACATGAAAGGTTTTATTAACAACATTGATGAGTTAAATCTCTTAATAAAAGAGCACAACCCAAACATAATATCCATACAAGGGACCCATTTTCCAACTCAAGCAACACCTATAGTTCCCAAGCCATACATAGGATACTTTAGCAATCTTCCAAGCAATGTAACTGCAAAGCATGAAATCGCTTTGCTAGTCAAAGATAATATTCCACACTCACCCCCAATTCTAATTAGATCAAACTTTCTTGCAATAGCTTTAGAAATACACACCAGCATTAGAATCACTATAATATCTATTTACATTCCTTCCGAACAAACATTCAGCAAAACCGACCTTGATAATATTATTCATCAAGTGAATGCGCCATACATTCTCACTGGTGATGTGAACTCCTGGAGGCTACCCGAAAACCAATAGCCGCGGATCTATTTTTGAAGAATTCAGTACTGATTCCGAACTTGCCATTCTTAATGACGGGTCCCCGACCCATTTTTCAACACATGGCACATTCACCCACATACGAGTAGATCTTACTTGTTGTTCGGCAGAAATTAAACCAAGGGCATCGTAGCACATCCTTGATGATCTACACAATAGTGACCACTTTCCAATTTTTACAAAAATTGCATTAAAATCAAGCGTAAGGAACCCCTATATTCCAAAATTTAAAACCGACCAAGCAAACTGGGACAAATTCGCTTGCAACGTCGAACATAGGTTATCAAAACAACCATCCTCTTGTGTCAATAAGGAAGCTGCAGAATTTCTTAAATGCATACGCAGTGCTGCCAATGTATCCATCCCACAAACGTCACCTTTAACACTAAAATGTTAATGTAATGTTCCCTGGTGGAATGCGGAACTTGGTAGACTAAGAGCCAACAAAGTTTTAACTTGGAGGACATTTAAAAAAAAATCCTACACAAGTTAATCTGATAGCCTATAAAAGAGCAAATGCAATTTTTAGAAGATGTCTAAAAATCAGCAAATCCGAAAGTTTTGAAACTTTCACAGCTCAAATCTATCCCAATACATCCACGAGCAAAATACTTAATACTTAAATTAGTTACATTCTCAATTGTTCTGTTATTAAGAGATAAGTTTAGATTTTGACATTTTTTTTGCGACAAACATGAAGGGTATTACATTTTTCTAAAGATAATTTAGAACCGGTCATGGAAGACCACTCCGATATCTCCTCAAGCAATTTAGAGAAAAATTTTAGTTAGATTGAGGTCATTGTATTTACACAATATGTACAAATCATCGGCGTATAGATAGTGATCCAAATCTTTATATTTGAGTATTATAACGCTAAGCTCATCAAAAGCGATAGCGAAAAGGAGTACTGAAAGCGGAGACCCTTGAGGGATTCCATTTCCAAGGGATACAATTTTTGAAAAAATATTTCCAATTTTGACGCAAAATGTTCTATTAGTTAGGAATGATTTTATGTAATTAAAAATTTTGGGACCAACTTCCCATTCGATTAGTCGTTTTAATACGTGATGAATGCCTATGCGTTCGAAAACTTTTTCGAAGTCCAGTGCTAGGATTGTAACGTGGTTTCGGGCGGATAGAGCGTTAGATATGACATAGTCTAAATGAAGTAGAACATCCAAACAACCTCTTTTTGGTTTAAAGGCCACTTGGTTTAGACTTATCAATTTTTTGGATTCAGTGAACCAAAGGATGCGGTTGGCTATTATTTTTTCTAGAACTTTGGATAAGCATGGGAGTAAAGAGATCGGACGGTATCCATCTACCTTATCAATTTCTTTTTTTGGCTTTAGAATTGGGACTATAGAAGCTATTTTCCAACTTTGGGGTATGATACCTTTATCCAATATATTATTGTAGAGTTCGATCAGTCTGATTTTAGCCCTGTCTGGAAGGTTTTTGATTATTGGGTAGGAGATCTTATCCCGACCCGGAGTTTTTCCACTTACGCTTGATAAACAGCTTTCGAGTTCTACAAGAGAAATATCTGTAATATTTGATATGTGTTTTGCGGCAGGAGTGGTTGCAGGACTTGGCGCTAATGTGAGTGATTCTGATTTTTTCATTTTACAAAACTAGAGGAAAAGTTCGAGTCCTTAGAATTATTCGACCAAGTGTCAGCAAATAAGAGACAGATCTCATCTGTAGAACAGATAGGACCGGTTGGAGTTTTGATTGAAACTATGCTTTCAAAGGATAGTATTTTAGGCCTTCTTGTTAATAATAGGTATAATTGGAAACCTCATTGTTTAGATCTTAAGAAATCGCTAGCATCTAGGCTCAATATCATTAAGTATTTGTCTTCAAAAAAAAGTAATGTGCATGTCAATACCTTAAGTTATATTACCAAGACTTTAATTTTAAATAAGATAGATTATGCTTTAACTGTGTATGGTTCTTGTCCCAAATCTACAAAAAACATATTTAAACCCTCGTATCACCAAGCTGCAAGAAGATGCATTGGAGCTTTTCCCACAAGCCCTATCAAAAACATACTGGCTGAGACTGGCTTACCTTCAATAGAAGAAAGATACTTAGAAGTGGTACTTAAACTTTTTGTCAAACTGTCTTTTCAAACCGACTCAATAATCGACAGGGACATAGCTCAAGCTTTAAAACACAAACGGCAACGGAGAATCCCCTCGGCTATACACAATTCATTAAAAATGGCACAAAGTTTACAAGTTCCGCTTAAACGATTCACAAGATACACACCATCCTCCCCACCTTGGAACCTGAATACGTCATCCATCATTCTGAAACTCCACGAGTTCCATAAAGAAAACATCTCTTGTCTAGTGTATAATAAGGCATTTCAGGAAATCTTCTTTAACCTTACCTCCAAAGGATGGAAGTTTTTGTACACCGACGGCTCAAAAACCGCCGATAGTACCTCATTTGCTGTAACATCCCATAATGGATCAACAATGGTACTAGGTATCCTTCCAAACACAGCTTCGATATTCACAACTGAGGCTCAAGCCATCTACGAAGCCATTAAAAAGTTCTCTCACACTGCTGGTAAATGGATCATCTGCACTGACAGTCTCTCCGTTCTTAAAGCTATCCTCAACATAAGACACGATTGCAACATAACTGCGAAAATTCGTGATATGCTAAAATCCAATCCATCCAAAATAAAGCTAATGTGGACACCAGGACATGTGGGCATTATAGGAAACGAACTCGCTGACCATGCAGCAAATCTGGTTCATAATTCTCCCGCAATTATGTTTGAATCCTTTACCAGTAAAGACCTCAAGTGGTTAATAATGGATAAAATCAAAAATTGCCGAGCACAGGAGTGGAATCAATATAAACATCACTACCAAACAGTGAACGCCAACAAAATCAGTCCAAATTACCCTCGCCACATGTCCAAGCTTCACATTTTAAACGTTATTCGTCTGCGCATAGGGCACACTCAACTGACACATCAACACCTTTTAAAGAAACAAGCACCTCCGATATGCCCAAAATGCAGCAATACCATCACGATATCACACCTTTTGGGACCTTGCTATCTCTCAGCCGCTAATCCGCTTCATGACTTCAATAATAGCCAACGTCACATACTGGAACTTCTACAAGATCCAAACCAGGAAAATATTGAGCTTATAAATAAATTAATTAGCATGCACAAAATTAAAACTTAAAATAAAAAAGATACAAGTAAATAATACAAAATAAGATAATATCAATTAACTAAGTATTATTGTAAAAAACTTTTACGAAGAGCCGAAAGTCTTTGATGCTAGCGCTCTTAAAAATTGTATTAATAATAGATTTTAATTTATTGTTAATGTTTATAAATAAATAAAATAAATAAATACCTTGTCGGAGCAGCGAAAGTTCTCAATTGTCATTCTGAGTTTGACAGGGATGCCAAAACTAGACATGGCCCTATATAACTCTCTATAAATACTCGTATCCGGCCTTAAGGTCAATGAAAAGATTGTGGGTATCAATTTGAACTTCTTGTGTTTTTTTGCACTTTTTCTTATTTTGCACTGATAGTGATCAATCAGGTTGGATCGGGCAAACGATGCTGAGATTCCATTCATCAGGCATACACTCTTCTGTCTAGATTTGAGAAATGAGCTGGTGCATACTCTCCACAGTCATTTCAAGCAGCTTTGTTCGATTGATATTATTTATCAACTAAATTAGAATGTGAACTGGAGGCAGCCGCCGAGCAATCGTCCTAGCTGGAGAGGTATGTTCTTTGAAGCCCAGGTTCACTCAAGTCTACAGCGACATCTAAGTAACAAAGTATCTTAAAGCTTCATTTCAGGAAGAAATTTCTGATGAAATACAATACATAGCTCCGACATGTGTATTAATTTTAAAAAGAGTCTTCCAAATTCAAAAATGGCAAAATGTTAGGTTAGCCTTGTACCATGCTTTTATACATACGAGTATGATATGTATGTACGGATAATTTCAATATGCAAAATCTAAGCAAAAAGTAACATTAAAAGAATTAAAAGTCAACTAGAAATACAGCAATTTTTAAATGTTTTTCATCAGAGAATGGAGAACGGTTAGATACATTCTATAGTTAGTGGAACTAGTGTCGAATGTATCGAGTTAATTAAAATAAAAAAATGTAAAAATCATAATTAGTTTTTAATTAAATTAAAATCTCAAATGGTAAAGCATTTTCAATTCATGTTAAAGGCTTAATGTTAAATATCTGCCACTAAATAATTAACTTAAATAGATCATCTATCACATTAAAGTCATAATTAAACAGCCACTTTTTGACCCTTTTGGTAAATGAAAAGATATTTTGGGAACGCCTTAATTCAATTGGTAGTTTATTGAAAAGACGAGGAGCGACAGAAGGGTAAAAACTTAAGAAGAGATGCGTATTGCGGGGAGGAATAGAAGCAAGATTCATAGACGACCTGCGAAGATCATAAGTGTTGTAATGAGTATCCACTTCTTAAGAAAAATATTTTTAAAACTTTATATAAGTAAAGATGCTTTAGAGGTATTATAAAGGAATTAAGAAAGAGTGGAAAACTGTGTTCATATCGCCTTTTTACCAGATGATTCTAAGCAAAGGTTTTTGAAGTATCAGCAAATATTGTGTTTTCTTTTCGTGTGTACCGCCCCAACAAGTTAACCCATACTGCAGTTTGGATTGGACCAGGCCATAATAAATCGTTACTAAAAGTTTTCTCGTGCAAAATATTCTCAAATGGTAAAGCATTTTGGTCGTTTTTAGCAGATATTTTCTTAAGGAAGCAGTATGAGAGCTCCAGTTTAGTCTACTGTCGATTTCAAGTCCCAGTTACTTAAATACCTGTGCTTTACCTATAACAAAACAATTCGTTGAGCAACTTTTATTGCTATTAAATGTAGTTTTAGAACGAGATTGACAGCAAGTGTCAGAACTTACCAAAATGTTGTTGCACCACGAACTATGAAAAGTAAAAACCGGAAATTGTAAGTTCAAAGCAGGCATATTGAAAAACATGATTTTTGTTTCTTCGCTTATAACTAGTTTATGCAAGCGGAACCAGTATCTCAAATACTTTTTTTTCAATTGTGACAATATCTTCACAAATCCGAAGCAATATTAAAAGACATTTATATTTAATAAATTCCTTTTATGATTTTATTTAGAGCAAACATATAAAAATCAAAGATTACTTTCAACAAACCACGGAACGCGATTTAAACATTTCGCAAATGGTGAAATTCGAAATCATAAGATCCTGGTACCAAAAAAAAAAACCCAAATTACAAAATCCCAATGAAAGCCAAATTACAAAATTTCCAATGACTGTGCATAAGCTGAATTTAAAATTAGCTATACCTTATTTTGCATTAAGATCAATTTTTTTTAAATCGAATGCTTAGATTGTAAGCGATTGTATCAATTGCAAATACTTTAATTTCAAGGAATTTCTTTAAATTCTACTTGTACTTACATTCGTATTTACTAGTATAGACAACATACGAGTACCTGTACACCCAAAACAGCGCAATCATTACTGATTTTGTAGCACGACTTGACTGTGAATAAAATAAGAATAAATGCTAATATGCTTAGCAACATTTCATTGTGTATTCTGGTTGCTTGTGGTTCGCATTGAGATGCATTTAAAAAGTGATATCATTTAATAAAATTTATATAAAATAGAAGCTTATTCTTGTAAAATTCCAACTGGAAACAGAATTCTACTAAAACCTACGAGTAGTAGTCATCATCTCGATTTTGGAAATTCAAATTTCATTTACATAGTATATTAAATATATTTAGTGTACAAAAGTACTAGACTTCATTTAATTTGTAAAACAAACCTGGAAAAGCTTCTAATTGAGGACTAAGCGAAAAATCGGACATTTCATGTGGTACAACCATACAACAACGAAAGCAACTTTAACAATAAAAAATAATAATAATAATACTCGTAAAGTTCAATGTGAACCTACTTCAAATAGCAGCTGATAGCTGACATTGTCGCAGATAGGAAATATTATAAAACTGACACTTCTCTAAACTAAATACAAATTATTAAATTTTTTTCTGTGTCCGTGCGGATGATTTTATGATACTTAAAACAATAACCAATTAATATTATAAATGTGAAAGTAACTCTGCCTGTCTGTTACGATTCCATCGCTGAGCCGATTTTGATGAAATTTGGTATCAGCATAGCTTGAACCCTAAAGAAGGATATAGGCTGCTTAAAAAAAAAATATATATATATATATATATATATATCATAGTCTAACGTATACCTATTCAGATTACTCATTTCATATTATTTTTTTGATGTACGAGTAGGTAATTTGAGCATTTGAATTTTAAATGTATTGGCTGCACTACTGCCTTGATTTTACTAATTAAATTATACATATACCATACATTAATATTTTTTTAAGTACGTATGTTATGTATGTTATTTAGTTTACGTAGTTTAACTATATTTAATCCACAATTGTATTAGTACAGATGCTGATCAAGATGAGAAAGCTTTTTGCAATATTAATGGCAACCTGTGGGCTTTCAAATCCCCATCAAAAGTACACAATTGACATGGCGGAAGATATACTACACAGATTTCAACAACACTTAATGCCCCATATAATGGTTATATCTACAACGAAGCTCTCATAAGGGTAGAAGACCAAGTAACAATGATTACTGGAAGACATTTATCAGACTTTGGATTGAGTAGAGCAATAAGAACTGGGGAAGCTAATACGAAAATGAGTTATGATACAATTTCACTGCAACAGCAACTCACTGAATACGTTCCGCATTTGAATCCAGAATAAAGAATAGTTTCTAACAATGTTATGCAACAAATTAAGAGTGTTGAACGTGGTTTCTTCTTTTTACATTATCCGAGATGAACTGTCAAGACTTTTCTTTAAATTTTCTCTTAGCCCAAATTCGGAAATATAAAGCAGTTGTTCTTGCAGTAGCCTCCTCGAGAGTAACTGCCACGCTACTCCATGGTAGCCAAATGGCTCATGCCGTACTTAAGGTGCCATTGAACTTAGCTCATGAATAAACACCTATTTGCAACATCAATAGAATCAGCGATCGTGGACTGATATTGCAGTAATGTAAGCTGTTGGTTTGGAACGAATGAGCAATGTCCCACAAAAGAGCAATCGAGGCACTAAATCGAACCATAAAACATTGAGAGCAACCAAAGTGTCGTAGGAGGGATTAAAAAAACTCTGCCGCTAATTGCTAAAGGCACACCGATAGAGATAAATAAATGTTAAAAGCGTCAACTTTATGGCAAATATACGAGTACATCAGCATAACGACATACGAGTAGAATGAGGACAATATGCGGGTGCTCTTCGGAAAATTGATGAAAAACGCATTGCTGCAGATGCTAACGGTATGATTATACAAAAATAAATCGTTAATTCCGTACTGAAGTACTGAAGAATTGATAAGCAAAGTTTATCCTGAACTGCAAACTAATATGGGAAATAAAGTATCGGTATGTGCAAGCCGACTAATGAAAACGTAGGACAGATAAATGACAGAAATTGATAACGTTATGGACAGTGAACAAGTCACCTCATGCCCTTTGAATTTGTCAGGAGTGTTCCGGTCCTCTTAATGCGAAACCTTGATGAGGCCAGATTATGTAACGGTGTACGTTTATTTATTAAGTTACACATCTGGGCCGAAATATTGTTAGGGTTATAATTAGTGGCACAGCTAAAGGAAAATCGAATCTCAATTTAACCGATGGATTTGCTTTAAATTTAAAAGATTGCAATTCTGACTAAAAGCTGCTTTTGTTATGACTATAAATAAGACACAAGACCAAACACTCAAAATAGCCAGCGTGTATTTAGAGAAACCGCGTTTTTATTATGGGTAACTCTATGTGGCGTGCTAACGTGTATCCAACCCACAAAGTGTGGGTACGTCCACGTCTGCAAATACAGGTCAGGTGTTTTGGCACTTAGTGAAATGCAGATAGATCCCCTCCCACATACCCCACATCGTCCACACCTCACAGATCACTGTGATCTGGCGGTCTCGCCATTTAAGTACGTAGAGTGATGTAGCTTACCAAACTCCACCACAATGTAACCCCTGTTCCAATCCGGAATTCAATTTCACATGGTATAAATTCCATCTCCGTAAGCGAATTATACACTACTCTTTATTTAGAAAAGTCCCAAACTGGACAACAATTCGACTTTAACGAGTTTGATGCGCTGTTTGACTACATTCAAAGAATTGTATTCCTGTATCATCCTACTGAAAACATTATTACAGGCGATTTTAATATAAACAATTCTGGGTGGCTTCTACATAATGGTCAGACAACAAGCGAAGGACGGTGTGTTAAGATCTACCCTACTTAAAATAACGCTTCTTTGGGAACTTTAACAGGTGGATGGCGCTGCTAATATAATCACAGTCACTATTCTCTTTGGAATGAGATCCTTTATCCCTCATCGGATGAACAGTATCAAACCAAAAGAAAAGGCATACTTCAACTTGAGGCTGTAAAGAAGCTGTCAGTGTTAGGGAAATGTTTTTTCGGTCCTTCAAGACCAACCCGAAAGCAAAACCGAAAAAGTTCAAACTATGCTGGAATGACTACAACGTCTTCCTTAAGGTCGTCTGAGGCAAATAATACTACAATGTCCCACAGGCAGTAAAAATTATTGGTTGCTCGTCAAAAATAGCGTCGAATTTTCAATGGGATGAACCCACTTTCACACTCGTGTAGTAGCAAGAGTACTTAAAGATCTTAATATTCATAAATCTGCTGGTCCAGATGGTATATCTCCTCTTCTTCTCAAGAGGTGCTCTTCTTCGCTGGCAAAACCAGCCGTCAAACCGTTCCGAATCTTTTTCTATCTCCTCCTACAGACCTTGTGTCATGGAAGCGCTTACAGACCATCAACTCATGAAATATCTCGAAGCACGAAAACTTCTCAATGATCGGCAGTGCGATTTTTGTAGCAACTGGTCCACTGGTAACAAAAAGTGGAGCCAAAGCGTAAATCAATTTCGCGAAAGCAATGGATTAGAAACTACCATTTGGAACGTTCAATTCAAGTTGTCATAGATGCTTTTAAGTCTGATATTCACAAAATAAATGCTGGTGTACCCCTGGGCTCCGTTCTGTGTCCGACACTCGTTTTAATTTGTATCAATGACCTCTTGCTGCCACTTCTAATTCAATATATTGCTTTGCTGACAATAGTAATATTCTCTTTTCATATATGTACATATACATATATAAATATATTTTTTTAAAGAATTTAACACTCAAGTGGGTATGAAGTTTTTTGGAAAATGGGATAGAGAGAGAAGGAAGGATGTTTGGGTTCAGTGTTTATTTTGCTCCATGGGTCGCATCCAACATTTAATGGGAAGACTAAATTCTTAATGAAAGTTGGCTTGTTGTTGATTTCTAGCCAACTACTCATTTTACTTGATTTTCGTTAACTGAAAAAATTAAGGTTCGTTCTCGGGCTCACATCCCTGCTCTTCAGCTGTAGAACGGGAACGGCAGAGTATGTTAAGCTCATTAAATTCCGATTACAACAGCATAACTAATTGGCTAACTATCAACAGGGTGGTATTGAATGCTTTCGAAACACGATGCTGTCTGCTGTCGTTAAAGCGCAATTTCAATACTCAGCCATTATCTATGAATGGCAGTTGCATCGTCGAAACCGAAAAACTTTCCACTCTCGGTATGCGTGTCAAGGACAACTTACGTTGGAATGTCGCCAAAAATGTAGCGAAATGTCTAGGTTTCCTTAAACGGTGTAAGAAATACTTTATGATCCGGCCTCAATGTATACAGGATTTATCCTCCCCAATATTGGAGTGCAATGCCTAAATATGGTCAGGTGATCCTAAAACATATCTGCAAATGCTAGATAGGATTCAAAACCTTAATATCACTCAGACAGTAGGTGTCCACTTGAGAGTGCGCTAATTTAAAAAAAAGAGAATAAATGATACTCGTAACAAAGAATAATTTAATTTTTTTTAAATGTATGTGCGTGCCCTTGATACATTTACACATACACACATGCATGTCCTACACTACTATATAAGTACTCAGAACTTACAAATGCTTATTTTATCCTTAAAATATCTTAAAAGTCTAATCATTTTACAAAAAAATTAAGCTCAAAACATGCATTATAAAACCAAAAATGCTGATGTTAAAAAAAAATATCTTTATACAATAGAACAATCTTCTGAATATACTGGTAAGTATACCTACGTATCTATTATACAGCGCAAGCGAACTTATGCCGGTCAACTGCAGTGAAAATATAATAGATAAAAGATGTCGTCACTACGCAAAAGCGTAGTGATCTGTTAAGACGCCTGTAAGCATTTCTTCACGGGTGGCCGTGGTGTAGTGATACTAGCAATCGCTTCTCACTCAGAGGGTCAAGGTTCGAATCCTGCCCATGGCAAGTCAGTTTTTCCTTTGTGTAATTGGAACTCAGACAGAAAGATTCTGCGTGTGAAGGCATAACACTGACACGTAGATTTGGCTATTGTAGAGTTTCAAGCACAAAAAAATATTGTGAATTATAACCTTCGAATCACTCTGAGTGAAAAAAAACTCTCCGTCCTATTTGGGCCTCCACCCCTGGAGAGCAAATATCGAAACCAAACACATCTGAGTTTTAAACCACTTACAAAAAACCAATTTTCCTTTCTGCTCCTTATACCTTTTCGCCCGCGCCCGGCAACAGTAAAAGGGTATCAACCCCTTAACCCCTTAGGCGCGCGTAAATTATAAAAAAAAAAACAAAAAATCTGTCATTTCTAACGCGGAACATTATTTGGTCTAAAGAACTAGCCATAAACGATGATGTCGGTAATCCGAACGTAGATCCCTAGAAGTGCTCCACTGGGCAAGTTCACTGGCGATTTCTTTTCCCGCTATCCCAATGCATTTGGGACCAAACAAGTCTAAGTAAATTCAACTTTTAAATTGTGTTCAAGAAACTTGTATAGTCTCGAATTAATATAACATTCGCGCAAAACATAAATATTGGAAAAATTATAAATTATATAAACTTTAAATAAAAGTAAAAGACAGAGGAAAATTTAATATTGTAGTGAATAAGAGTCAAACAGAATGTCAATAAAGCAGGACAACTCGAGTGAAAACTTACCTACCAATCCTCGTTGAAATTTAAAATCAACCAAATATCTAAAACTGTTATAACTACTATTGTAAAGGGTTTTCCAATAGGGACTTGACAACTTTGAATTTAGTTTGTGAACACACTCTTTCACTAATCATCAAACTGTCACTGTCAATTTATTCAGAAAACTCAACATTTTCATCGTGGTGAAGTACACGAACGAGCAACGTCTACAAATTATAAAAATTTTCTACCGACATTTGGAGTCGGTGACTGCAACTTTAAGAGCGTTAACTCCAATTTTCGGTCGTAATTCTCGACCTAGTAGACAGGCAATAACAAGTTTAGTGCAAAAATTTGAGTCTACATATTCGTTGTGTGATGTTGCCGTGTCAGTGAGACAACGGGTTGGTCGAAGTTTTGAAAATATCGATGCCGTTCAGGCGTCCGTAGCAAACGATCCAAATCAGTCAATTCCACAGCGTTATCAAGAATTGGGCATCGCTCAGACCACATTATGGCGTATTTTGCGTAAGGATCTCGGTTTACACCCATACAAGATCAAGCTGACTCAAGAATTGAAGCCGATGGACCATTTTAAGCGACGTACATTCTCCGATTATGTTCTGGAGAAGATGCGCCAAGATGATGAATTTCATCGGACGTATTGATTATATTCAGTGACGAAGCTCATTTTTGGCTCAATGTGTTCGCCAATAAGCAAAATATGCGTTATTGATCAGGTGAAAATCCACATGTCCTCCATGAATCACCATTCATCTACAAAAAATAACTGTTTGGTGCGGTTTGCATGCCGGCGGCGTTATTGGGCCATATTTTTTCGTCGACGATAACGATCGTCACATTACTGTAAATGATCAGCGTTATCGCGCCATGATCACCGATTATTTTTGGCCCGAATTAGAAGATATGGACTTGGACGACATGTGGTTTCAACAGGATAATGCCACAAGCCACACAGCATACGCTACAATCGATTTATTGAAGAGTAAGTATGGTGAGCGTATTATCTCAAGACATGGGCCAGTCGATTGGCCGCCTCGTTCGTGCGATTTAACGCCGCTTGACTATTTTCTGTGGGGCTACGTTAAGTCATTGGTTCATGCTAACACGCCGACGACGTTGGAAGAGCTCAGAGCCAACATTGAACGCGAAATAGTGGCCGTTTCGGCCGAAGTGTGTGACCGAGTCGTTGAAAATTGGGTCCAACGAATCGACCGCTGCAAACGTGCCCGCGGTGGCCATATGAACGAAGTCGAGTTCCATTCATAAATGTTTTGATTGTACTTCAAGCCGATAATAAAGTTTTTGAAATATCTCAAATGGTTTGCATTTTATTTAAAAAAAAAAAGTTTTCAAGTCCTTATTGGAAAACCCTATGCTTTAAATAATATATCTTTTCATACTTGTAACTTTTTATGTGATATTGATCACAATCATGCCAGACCTGGCACCTGATACAACAAATTTAAATGGGAAAGAGTTTGTTACCGTTTGAAAGCAACAGTTTTGTGTTGATAAAGGGAAATACTTATAACATCTTTATAACGATATTTAACATATTTTGTGAATGTTTACATATTATGTTCCCTTTTGAAGACAAGATATACCATATACCCATGTCTGTTATTTAAGGCATTTGGTGTCCATCAAGAGTAAAATGGTTAGCCCGAAAAAAAGAAGATTTTATTTGTCTTAAAGGAAATATTCCATTTCCATTTGATCTAATGTTGTAACAATATTATCGTCCCAATCCTTAGACCGAATTCTTGTGATGAAAATATTACCGAGTAATCAGCATAATGTCATTTGAATTTTAACAAAATATTTCTTCAGAACGAATGATTTCAACAAAATATTTGTAACCCCTGAGGTATTTCAGAGTTTTCAGAAAGCTATAATTTCCCCCCTGCACCAAAAAGGAGAATACGATGAGCCAGAAAACTACAGAGCAATATCGTTTCTCAATGCATCTGCCAAGTTTCCTATAATAATTTGCTTTTTAATAGAATTACAGAGTGGGTGGAAAATATAAAGATCGTGAAGGAATTCCAAGCTGGTTTTCGTAGAAACTATAGACCAAGTATTCTCGTTGGTAAATACTGCGGAAATACATAAAACAAAGCACCAAAATCTATGCCTTTTTTGTGGACTTCCGTGCGGCTCTTGACTCCATGCCACGGGAAATGCTCTTAAACAAACTATATAAGTATGAAATCTTGTCCCGGGTGATGGACTTTCTCAGAGCTATGTACGAGTAAGTTACGTATCCGGTAACGCATACTAGACGATACCCGAACCTCAACACAATTTCCAGTTGATTCATATTTTTTTCTCTTTTCTCACAATCCTATCTTTTGCATTCTCTGCACCTTTAACTTGCTTCGTCCGATACAGAATGAAATTTTCCCACACCAAAAATGCTGACCTAACAATATAGAACTACTAGTAATAAAAGGGACTGGCAAAAACGCCAAGCCTCGGTCTTTTAACAACAAACAGTGTATTAAGTAGTACTAAGAGTAAAAGCGAATAAAATTATTTTTTTACCGTGAAAACAGGACTAAAAATATCAGTTGTACAAAAATAACAAAGCATGTGTCTGGGAAACTGCAATGGGTGTCACGCAGGGCTGCGTTCTTAGTACGTTACTGCTTTTTGTGTAATTTAATTTTGGTGGGGGCAAATGCCCACATTTATTGAGCTTAATACAAGCTATAACTTAAAATTTAAACTTAAATTAAAGCTTAAAACTAAGGTTGGTTAGAGTGGTGAAGCAGAACGGATTTAAGGTAGGAAGTGGTGGGGTGGAAATCAAAGACGGTAGTGTTTGAATTGATTTTTCGTAGATTGGTTCGTTCGCGCCATAGGAGGTGTGATGGGTTGGTAGATAAAAGAAGCGAGCGGTGCGTAGATTACGAAGATTAGTGATGAGGAAAATAGAGTTGTGAAGGGATGCGCATTGAACGTGACCTGAAAGGAGTCGATGAATGAAGAGAAAATCGGTTGCATCTCTGCGTTCCTCAAGAGTGTTTAATTTAATAAGGTTGAGACGGTTTTGATATGGGGGCAGAGTAAAAAGATCGTCCAGGATATACCTCGAAGAGCAAATCGAATAAAACGCCGCTGGATGGGGACTATACTTGACCGGCGTATTCTAGGCGGGGGCGTACGAAGGTAATATAGAGGGACCTTGTCAAGTATGGGTTGGTAAATTCTTTGGACTACCGTTTTACAAAACCTAGTGGATAGTTGGCTTTGAGGATATGTAAACGGAATTTGAGCTTCATATCACACAAATATTGCCAATAAGTTGGCAATAGTGAGTGGATCTCTTAAGGACTTGTTGTTGAAAGAGAGAGAAGGAGGGTAACCATTGGACTTTCTTTTGTAGTTAACAAATTGACTTAGGATCGTTTATAAGGTTGACTTGCGCATTAGGTAACGCTGGTAAAGAGAATCGGCACCAAGATAGTTGGAGTAGTCGGAAAAGAATCTGGTACGCAGGAAAATAGCCCATAACTTGTTTCTTTTATTCCGCAAGGAATGAAGCTTTCGATTATACCTTTGAGGACTAGTAGATGATGTTTTAAGGCGAAAACGGAACGTAAAGGAAAAAGAATTAAATACCACCTTGATCAAAAAGTTGGTATTGAATTTATTCAGAAAATTAAAAATACAAGTTTATTCATCTAAATCTACATTGTCCCCTTCATAGTAATCCCCATCGACTGCAACACACTTATGCCAGCGCTTGATCCAATCCTCGAAGCCTTTTTTATATTCTTTTTTCGGTACATACATCAGTGCTTCCTGCGATTTTTCCATTACTTCCTCCCGGCTGCTGAAACGCGTTCCTCGTAGTGGTTTTTTAACTCGATTGAACAGAAAAAAGTCACAGGGAAGCAAATCAGATGAATTCGGTGGCTATTGGATGATATTTGTTGCATTTTTCGTTAAAAAATTACGAATAATGATGGCACTGTGTGGCGATGCGTTATCATGGTGCAAAATCCACAAGTTTTCTGTCCACAATTCTGGTCTCTTCTCATAACGTCCAAATAATACTCTTTGTTTACTGTCTGGACTTATGGCAAAAATTCATGATGCACTACACCGTTGTATGAAAACCGTGAGCATTGCCTTCTTTTTTGACTGAAAACGACGTGGTTTTTTGGTCTCGGCTCATTTGGTTTGGTCATTTGGTCTGGATTGCGTGTCGTACTCTTCTCCAGTAATGATTTTGATGAATGTGGGATCGGATTCGGCCTCGCAAATAATTTCTTTTGTGACAAAAACACAGTCTCTTTTTTGCATGAAATTGAAGTCTTTTGGCACCAACTTGGCTGCTACACGACGGAAACCCAAACCATTAACCAAAATGTCTTAGACGGATCCATAGGTAATGTTCAAGTCCTCCGCTATCTCTCGGATGGTTAATTTGTGGTTATTGACCAACATTTCTTTTACTCCATCAATGTTTTCGTCGGTTTTCGATGTCGATGGTCTGCCACTGCGTTCATCATATTCGATTGGCTCACGACCACTTTTGAACCGCTCGTGCCACTGGTAAACGACCGTTTTCTTTAGAGAATCGTTGCCGAAACACTTTTGCTTTTGCAAATGTCAAGCTATGACGCTAAGATTTAGAGGGAATGTCAACAACAGATTTACCAACTGAGGGGACAAAGTGAGACTGAGGAGTTAATTCGATCTGTTGTGAAAATAAGGTCTAATAGCCTGCAAATATAATTGGATATACCACTGACTTGGCATAGACTTGAGTCTGTTAAGCGATCTATGAAGAGACATTCCTTAGCTGAGTTGGCATTTGAAGCGATGAAAAACGATGGAAAACTTATGGAGTAGACAGCAGCTGAGGAAGATTAAAGTCGCCGAAAATAAGGATATCATCAATAGAGTGAGACAGGTCATTTAAATGGTCGATCGTAAAGGGACTTGAGAGGGAGTGATATTTTTATTGCGACAAAGTCGACTTTAGAGGATAAAGAAATGGTAATGGGAGAAGAGTTAAGGCTGTTGTTAAGGCGTCCTCCTGGCGCCTCGACAGAGGGAATCATCATATGTACGAGTAGGGTCGCCGTAGCGAAAAATAAAATAATATATATTAATGGCATAACAGAAAACATTATGGGTGCAATTAACCTAAATGGAACAAAAATCCCTGCAATGATATCATGTTTCTCGCAAGTACGGTAGAAACTATGCTATTGATGATAAACAGACTAAACACCTATTGCAAAGCACGGAACCTGACCGTAAACCCAGACAAATCAAAGACAATGAAATTCAGAGATGGTGGCGGTAGGTATGATCAAAGTGAAAGGTGGAGCTTTCAAGACCAGCAGATCGGAATATAAATACCTGGGAGTATTGATTACGCAAAACTTAAACAAGTGTAAGCATTTGAAAGCAAAACTTGCAGAAGCTAATCGGGCGATCTATACAGTCTGAAGAAATTGTATTACAAACAAACATGTTTGTCATACCTCGAAGCAGAAGGTGTTCCGCGTTACAAAATCTTCTATTTTACTGTATGCAGCACAAGTTTGGGGTCATCAGTCATTCGAATTCCAAACTGTGGAAAATTTTCTACGACACTTTCTCAGAAGAGTTTTTAAACTCCCAAGTATTGTAGTTCATTTGAAATATATTGTGAATATGAAATTCGGGTAATATTTGGAAATCAAATGTATACAAATTACAAAAGAGTTTAAAGTCGTCAAATTGCACAAGTGGGACGCTCACTTGGCTGGGACATTTCTGGCAATAAGACGATCGCCGAACTTAATCTTAAATAAGTCAATTGTGGCACGCTCTGTGTGGCAACTGCCACCGTCCTGTTAAAATCACATATCCTCAAAGTCATTTGCAATCTATCCCAAAATTGGTTAACATAGAGGAATAGGAGTCTCCATTGATTCTAATGAAAGAAGTACGGCCCACAAGCACCTCCGTCATGAAAACCATACCAAAAACCAAAAATGTACCTGGTCACTGATGATGGGTTTTCTTAAATATTCTAATCCTCTTCTATCTATAAAGCCCAATCAAAGAACGTTTGCGTGTACGAATGTCATTTAACTTTAAATCTCGGGTCAATACAATCTTCTTAGGGATGGATGTATAGCCAAGCGTTCTCGCAAAATACACCACAACTACGATCAAGAGACGCTTCACTGTTGAGAACGAGGCGGATTCGATTAATAACTGTGTAACCTTGTAGACTCAAGTACAACCGCAATATTCTCTTCAGTTCTGGCGTCTCACTGGTAGGCAACATTATGGAGTGACTAAGTCGATTCGAATTTTTACTAAACGCTCAATAGTCCGCTAATCGGGATGGTTACAGCTGCCAAAAACTGGAGTTACCGTACGTAATTTAGTCGTTAGTGACAACGAATTTTGATGAAAAATTTTAATGATCTATATACGAGCATTTTACGTTGTTATACGTCGTTAAAGCATTTACCTTTCCGGTTAAATAATAGACAATCCGGAGCATAAATATGACATCTGTCAAAAGCTGGTGTGCGTGAGTTCAGAGAATACGAATATTGGAAAAATAGTGCACACCTAATGAAAAACCCTTTACTTGCATCCCCTGAAAGTAATGCTGCTTCATGATTTTTTTTTTTCATTTCTTACAATTTATGCATTTAGACTATTGCATTGAACAAGTAGCCGAATAGATAGGTTGGCATCTGACCCGCTGAGAAACCCCGGCCACCACGGTGGGAATCCGAGTTGGAGATTCACTACCGTCAGTTCATCAGACAAGTTCAGGGTATTTTCCGCTGAGAATAAAGGAAGCAAAGTGAGCTGTTTAAAAGCAAATTTAGCCTTCCGACTGCGTTTAAATAAGCCTTTCATAAGCGAACTCGTTTCGGAGTGATGAGAGGGTGCAACAAGGCCTTAAGTGCAACTTGCATGTCGGTACAAATTCAGAACTTCGCTCCACTCACCGGATTTTCACAACTTAGATAATTTCTATCAGGATTGCGTATGTTCCCGCTTGAAAACCAGGCGCAAGTTTGCCTAATGAGAAGTGAAATCTAACATTATTGTCCCCCACTAAGATACCAGCGGCACATGCTACACCGCTTTTAGAGAAATCTTTAAATTTATTACTTCAATACATTCCTTTCCTGGCTCTGATGGTAGCTGAAGCTAGTTCTGATTACAGGAAAAGTCGAATTCGTTTGCTTGCATCAAACGAAGTTCCAGTGACATCCCGTTAAAAATCATAGCCATAAGACCAGATTTAAAACACGGGCGGGCGCAATTGCATCGAATCCCCCCCCCCTCCAAACAAGTGCAAGTTTTACCAAAGGACAGTTTATAAACGGAAAATGGCTTTAAGAGGGTATGCCGTGATATGAATATTAAGGGGAGAGGAATTCAACAGCGCGGTTAGAGCAGAGCAGTGCATGGTGCAGAAAAACACTCATGAAGCCAATTCTTCCGAATTTGGTGTTCTAACTGACGCATAGAATAGAATTGTTCTTAGCAAAGCCAGATTGAAAAAAAGAGACTAGAAGCTTTGGCACATCTCGTTTCGTTTGAGTTGAATATGCTTATTGATTAATTTGTTCCAATATCTTACACTATCGGTCACTTAAAGCAGAGAATTCTAAAGATACTCGTACACGTGTTTCTTATTTAATAATGTTTTGGCTCATTTTGGGTCCGAACACACCTAACAAAACTGATCTCACTGAACTATACACCCTGTAGAGTTCATGGTTGAATTTCATTTACCGTCAATACGCACGGGACCGAAAATCATATACAGTATCTTCCTCCCGAAATAGCCAAGTATTGCACTTCTTCATCCGCTTTCGATAATGTTCAAGCTTCTGCACCATAGAGTAGGACCAGGATGTCATTCTTCAGTTATTCAGTTGCATACTGGGTCTAAACAGGCAGCTATTGGCAAGAGTGATTGCTGCGTTGATATCGTTGCTGCTTGTACGATAATTTTAGAGCCAAGGTTGGCGAAGTCATTAATTTCCTCGAAGTCATAATTGCCACGCTGTTATTACATTGCACTGATGTGGAGCAATAGGGTCGTTCCAGGCGCTCACATAATACGACGGAAAAGAATTTATATGCGATGTTTTGTCCTCCATGGTTGTCGCAGTCAAAAGGGTTTCCTTTCTCATGAATCGGACAAACAGTGCAGAGATTCAGTTCATCGAGCTTCTTTTTTTTTATAATAGGCGAGCGCACAAGGGATTTTATGTACCCTAAGATGTTTGCACATAGCGAGGGCGAAAGGAAGTTAGGGAGGGAAAAAAGAGAGATACCGATGTGCGTTGGATTTAAATGTTTGCAAGTTATACTGACTAGGAAATAGAGAGCTCGGAAGGGCATTCCATAAGCGAGATGTACGGATTAGGAAAGAATCACGATATTTCAGAATACGTCCGAAGATGGGCCTGAGGGTGTACTGATGAGCATTCGTAGCGAGACGGGTGTTACGGTTAAAAGTTCGAAGGGGCGAAATGCTACTGGCAACTTCGGTGGAGCACAATTTCGGTGCAACAAGGTGAGATAAGAGACGTTACGCCGGTGCTCGAGGGTTTCTAATGACTGTATCGTATTGGCTCTCACCTATGAGTTTTATCGCACTAGTTTGAGTTCTTTCTAGTAAGTGCAAAGAGGTGTCCAGATGTGGACATTGTACTCCAATTTTGGGCGGATGAATGCCTTATACATTGAGGCCAGATCGGAGGGGGTAAAATATTTCTTACATCGCTTGAGGAAACCTAGACATTTCGCAGCATTTTTGGCGATATCAAATATGTCGTCATATCAACGTAAGTTGTCATTGGACACACATACCGAGAATGGAAAGTTTTTCGGTTTCGACGATGCAAGTACCATTCATGGATAATGGCAGGGTGTTTAAATTTTGCTTTAACGACAGCAGACACAATTGTGTTTTGGAAGCATTAAATTCCACTCTGATGATACTTCCCCAATTGGTTCTGCTGTTAATATTGGAATTTAATGAGCTTAACATACGCTGCCGTTCCCGTTCTACAGCCGAAGAGCAGGGACGTGAGTCCGGAAACGAATATGAAAAGCAGAGAGTACTGTCGTCAGCAAAGGAATAAATTGGATTAAAAGTGTCAGAAAAGAGATCATTGGTAAAAATTAAAAAGTGTCGTAGACAACACGGAGCCCTGGGGCACACCAGCATTTATGTAAATATTAGACCATAGAAGATAACTTGAATTGAACGTTCCGAAAGGTAGTTTCTAATCCATTGAAGAAGAGATCGGTCGATCCCAAATGCACGCATTTTCAACAAAAGAGCCTGATGCCAAATTCTGTCAAATGCCTTAGAAGTGCAAATGCCTATCAAGTGCAACTATCTTTCATTCGCCAGATTGCTGTATGCTTTAGTTCCACTTTTCGGTGAGACATGCCATCAATAGTGCACCTGTTGCTACGAAAACCGTACTGCCGATCATTGGGAAGTTTTCGTGTTTCGAGGCATTTCATGAGCTGACGGTTTATCAGCGTTTCCATGACGTTGGAAAGAAGGGACGTAAGTGCAATGGGAGGAAAGAGAAGAAGATTCCCTTTTTTTGGGACGGGCTGGACAAATGCTGTTTTCAATCTGATCGGAAAGTGCCCTAAAGAGTAGGATTGATGAAAAAACGTACGCAGTGGGTTTGCCAGCGTAGAAGAACACCTCTTCAGAAGAGGGGAGGATATACCATATACACTCAAGTGTAGGCGGAGACAAGGCACAATCTGGAAGTGTTGAGCTGGCCGCAAAGTTTGCAGCAAGCAGATTGGCGTAATCTAATCAGGATGAGGCAGAATTTCTAATGTTTTTGACGAGCGACCAAAAATGTCGGGACATTGTTGTATTTTTTGTCTCAGTTTTTGGTCGTATTGGAATTTCACACGCTTAAGAAAGGCGTTGCAGTCATTGATGTCTCGTGTGAATGTTTTTCAGTTTTCCTCTGTCGGGTTGGTCTTGTAAGACCGAAAAAAACTTTCTCTAACCCTGACAGCCTCTTTATAGCTCGACTCATACCATGCCTTTTCTTGCAGTTTAATACTGTTCATCCGATGAGGAATAAAGGATCTCATTCCAAAGAGAATGGTGTCTGTAATCATATCAGCAGCGGCATCCACGTCGTTATCGAGGAAGCATAACGACCAGTTAAAATTCCTAAAGAAGCTGTTAAGACCGCTCCAGTTGGCTTTCTTGTATTGCCATACGGTTCTTTTAGGAATTTTTTCTCTAACTGTGTGCTCGGTGTACGAGAAATTAGCTGATATGACACAATGGTCCGACGAGCCTAGAGGGGAGAGCACATCAATGGTGTACTTATCAGGGTGAGAAGTTAAGAACAAGTCCAGGGTGTTGGCGGTATGACTATCAACGTTTGGTATTCGCGTGGGCTCATTTACAAGCTGCGTTAGGTTGTTTTCCGCAGCGAAGCTCTCAACACACCGTTCTGTTGTCTGTCCAAAATGTCGACGCCACCCACAATTGTGTATATTAAAATCACCCGTAATAACGGTTTCAGTATGAGGACACAGGGATACAATTCTTAGAATGGAGTCAGACAGCGTATCAAACTCGCTAAAGGTCGAACTGCTGTCCAGTTTGGGGTTTCTGTAAATAAAGCAGTAGTGGATAATTTGTTTACGGAGATGAAATTTTAACCATGTAAAATTGATTTCTGGATTGGAACAAGGACCACACTGTGGTGGAGTTTGGTAAACTACATATATCACTACGCACATAAATGGCAAGACCGCGGTTGGAAAAGAATAATGGCGCTAGTTCGTAGCCAGTTAGCTTCAGATCTGAGTGGTGAGGGCGGGGATCTACCTGTGATTCACTAACTGCCAAGACAGCTGGTCTGTATTTACAGACGTGGACGTACGCAGAAAAGTGGTCACCCTTCAACCCGCGTTTAATTGCTATATCCACTCTAAGTCATTATAAAAAACAAACATAAAAAATCACAAACACCGACGAGGCTAAGCAAAGCTGCGAAATGAAAATTTAGACATTGGTTTACCGAATCAAATTGTGGTAGGTGTTATGCCCTTACAACAAAATAAAACAATGCACCAACAAAATTCACACTTACAACCCACTATCCATCGGTTGTTATATGCACTCAGTCATTTTTGCCGTACGATAGATTTATAACGCAACTGCCATGACTGGGTGCAAAGAACAGCACTTTAACCGGGGCACTATACTTTCTGGTTATTTTGTTTTTGTTTTTTTTTTAAACACTACACCACAGAACTATATTTTTTTATTTTTCTTTTGTATGCACTCTCACACGCGCACTTTGGAATGTGCATGTTTAATAGAATTTTTTATATTTTATATATATTTTTTTTTTGGTTTTACGAGTGCACTGAAGTCGCGTGTGCACTCGTCGGTGGTCACTTCAGTATGTCATGTCCTCAATTGGTCCATCTCCAGCTGATTTGAACAGCTCAGCAAACAGTCCGACTACGCCGGCTGCTAACTTTAACTTCGATATTGCCACTTTAATTTCGCCTAGGTCATGAGGACGTAATTCTCTGTCATCTTCATTCAGGAAGAATGGATCATTCTACCTAACACAGGGATTTTGACCATCATCGACGTTATTCAATATGCAGAAGTAGTCTTTTTCCCAAGACCGACAGCAATTTCACTATAAGTTGTCTATGATCATCTTTGCAGCGAGCCTGACACTTGAACGACATTCCTACAGTAAAATTAACAGAATTCGTCTTCGATGCTGTTATCCTTATTCTCTGCTCTTGTCTTACCTTGTCTATCTCTTGTTTTCAACGTAAACGCTTGTCGTGTAGACTTAAGTTTACGAGATGCCCATACATCCATGGGAGCAAGGATACGCCTTGCCATCGTTCTCCGTCATTCCATTGATACCAATTCGAAACTGTGTTGCACAAGTTCCACCTTTGGTATGAGTCGAGGCCGACCTAAAACCTCTTACTGCTCTTAGGGTCACAGCACCCAGCACTTATTGCAACTCTACATTGTGTCAAAACCAACAGGAAGAACCTTCCCGCGATTTGGGTTTAAACCACAGCCACCATAACGCTCCCACAAGGGGCCTACCTCTAGAAGTCAGACCCGGACCGAGATCCTGGGGGTTCCTGGCTCCCATGGTACCATGATTTAAGTCCTGGTAGGGACTACCGGTGGTCCAGCCGCCAACAAGACATATGACCGGCAGCTTGTAACTGATCAAATCGTAGCAACCTTCGGTAGCGTCATCTGAAAATGTTTACGATAAAACCAGTACTCTGCCCCTGCTTTTTATTAGACAACGTCATTGATGGGCGAAGCCTTGATATCCACATACAAATAATCGTCGCCTTCGTTCCTTGTTGCAGTCGCCGTAGTATATGTCGTAGTTTTTCATTCGCTTTTTGCACGGACGCCACCGTTGATCAGTATATGAGATTCTACTGCCACCGCCGTCCTGACTAAAGGAAGTGCTCTTGTTTGCAGCCGACAACGGCGTTCTCCTACCTTAAGTATTTGATTTCGCTTTTCCTCCAATTTGGATTCATAATACCTTTTAAGCGTTGCACAATATGATTATGGTCGAACGCGAGTCTGCTTATACTCGTAGAAGTAGTATGTAATGCAAAATTCTTTCTCCTACTTTAAAATAAAATTTTCTTTATCAAAATTTTGCTTAAATTTTTTATATTCTTTTAGTTTTTTAATCTTGTATTTTTTAAAACTTCATGATCTCTTACTTTACAGTACGTTAATAAGTTTGGTGGTGTATAAGCTAGAACTAATGCACTGGGACAAACTCCGGTAATTGTAGACGGTGTGTTGTGATTTTTAAACAAAAAATTTAAAATTTTTCTCTGGGTGTTTAGCCCTCTATCCGTGTCAAAAGTCAATCCAGCAATTAAACTTCTCTTCACTGTTTGAGCTCCTCTCTCTGCCAAATCATTACTGGGAGGATGATATGCTGGACTAAACAGATGATTTATCCCATTTACTTTTAGAAATTTTGTAAATTCCTCACAACGGAACTGTGGTCCATTATCGCTAACTAGAGTGAAACCCAAAATTGGAAAATAATATTTTCAATTTTTCAATTATATTGACCGCTGTAGGTTTACTCACATTCTGAACACCAATCCATTTCGAATAGTCATCCACAGCTATTAGGAAATCGTGACTTTGAAATTGAAACAAATCTACATGAATTCGTTCAAACGGATAGCTAGTGATAGGCCATGTAAAATTGGGACAATCTTTCATATTTCTACGGATTTTTTGGCACGACGTATATAAGGATAAATATCTTTCGATTTCCTTATCATCAATGGCCACCATGCCAAGCTCCGGGCCAACAATTTCATCCTTACTACTCCTACGTAGTACTCATGAAAAAGTGCTAACACGAAATATTGATGGGACGATTACCCGATCGCTGTACCATAAACAGCCTTGTTTTAACTCTAATGACAGCCTACAGCTAAAGTAAAGCGCTAGCAGCTTATCTGCTTTTGTTGTTACTGACCATTTGTCGTTTTTCACAAACTCTCATACTAGTTTTAATGCTTGATCTTTACTAGTAAACTCAGCGATTTGATGAATTGAGAGGGGGATACTCTCTTCATAGTTGAAAAAATGTATGTTAAAATTAAACAATCTTGTGGCAACCGTGATAACGTATCCACATTCTTTTGCTTAGACCCTGGTCGGTACTTAATTTGACAATTATAATTCGACAAAAACAAAATCCACCTATGAAAACGTATCGAGACGACGTTAGACAACGCCTTTTGATCTCCCAGGAGCTGTTCCCGTGGCTGATGGTCGGTATACACCGTAAAAGGATAACCATATACAAACTTATGGAACTTTTTAAGGGCAAAAACCACGGCAAAAGCTTCCTTGGGCATATGGAAATAGTTCTTCTCCGCACTACTTAATGTAGAAGACACCATGTAGCAAGGTTTTTCTTGTCCTTCGTCCACAACACTTAGGATTGCACCTACCCCATAAGGAGATCCATCGCATGCTATGATAATGAGTTTCGTGGGATCAAAATGTACCAATAAATTATTTTTCGACAATAAGTCCTTGCATTCAACAAACGCCTGTGCACAGCTTCGATTCCAGTCCCACTTTTCGTTTTTGCGAAGCAACCTGTACAAAGGTGCTAACATGGTGGAACTATTTAGAAGAAATTTTGAATAATAAATAGTTTATCAACCATAAGAAACTTTGCAACTGTTCAACATTTCTTGGGTCTGGTGCCGACAAGATATTTTCAAACTTAGATTTCGAAGGCATAATACCCTCGGGAGTAATTGTGTGACCTAAGTAGTCTAGAACATTTCTACAAGTTTACACTTTTCCCATTTGATTTTGACGTTGTACTCTTCTAATCGTTTGAGTACGGAGATAAGTTTCTGTTTAAACTCTTCACGACTAACATCTGATACCAATATATCGTCTAGGTAAACCGCGACGCTATTTAACCCATGCAGAATTTGGTCCATCATTTTTTGGAAGATCATTGGGGCTGTAGCCACGCCAAATGGTAATCGGTAAAATTGGAACAAGCCCATATGCGTATTAACGGTTAACAATTCTAGAGACGATTCAGCTACCGACAACTAGAGATATGCTCCACTTAAATCTAGTGAGCAAAAACAAGTGTTACCGCTCATGCTAGTGAGAATATCATCAATTAGAGGTAGAGGATATATGGTATGTACATTGTACATCCATTTCCATTACCAGATTAATTGTTATCTTAAAATTTCCACATATTCGAACAGTGGAATCCATTTTTAATACACAGACACTTGCTATCGTTGATTGTTAAGTAATTGTAAGCTAGCTTTTAAGAATTTTTTGTTAGAATGTAAGAGTTAGTGTTAAGAAAATAAAATGCATTAAAACTGAACTGAAAACTGACACTTGCTATCGCGGATTGATTTAATAATTCCTTCTGAGCACATTCGGTTCAACTCCGACTCCACAGATTTTTTTAAGTAAAATCGGGAAGGAGAGGTGGGAGAAGATTCCACATTTTGCTCAAGTGGTTCATCAGCGATATAACGGATTTTGTGTAACGGTAACTTCAAAAATGAACTCAAGAGCTAATTGATATCGTAGTATATCAATCTCAAACTACTAGTACCAGCTATGAGAACGATGACATCGTGACTAAAACAGTAAGTTCTGAACCACAACTCATCTGAACCTATAAAGCAGAAATTCTAGCTTCTCGTATGAGCTTTCCGTACTGAGCCAAAAATGAACCTCGTCCGAGAAGAGGATTTTTTGGAAATTTCCAGCGCCCTATTAGCGAGCTCACAGTGTCGTCTATGGTCGTCGAGCTTCAATTCCAGAGTCAGCACAATCTTATACGGATGTGGGTCCGTATTCCTCACGACGAAATTCACGTTGCGTATTTACAGCCGAGCTGGAATTTCGATAACAATTTCCGCACATTCGGCAAGCATTAACCGATGCATGATGAAATGGAAAACCCTACTGAATATTTGGACAGCTAGATGTCACCCATAAAAAAGAGCTGAATTCAAGTAAGCTTGAAGACTTTAAACTCATGAGTTTCAGAATGTCCCGTAAAGTGTATATGTCACATGCTCATTTGGGCCAATTTAAAGACAATATGGTTGCATATTCGGAGGAACAAAATTTGACAGATTTTGAACGTAGTTATCAGGGTCAATATAATGAGAGAATGATGGGAGATTATATTTGGGTGCTAATTTGTACGAGACAATCCATACAATCACAAGAGAAATACATACCTATAGTATTCTTTTTTAACTATTTTTTTGTATTTTTTTATATATTTTGTTGCTACAGTTATTTATTTTAAGTGGTTTTTTAGTTAGTAGACAAATTCATAGATAGATAGATATTTTTATTTTTGCATAATATAACTTACATTTGGTATTGCACATTTTACATTTAGAGATTTGGTACATTTGTTACCTTACAACTAAAAAAAGGAAAAGTTTTTGATACAGAAGGAAAAGAATAAGCATAAAGAGTACAAGCGAAGGAAACTTGCTACAAAAACCTCCATGCAAAAAACTATATATATATACAATATATTTATTGGTACATAGCATATATTTATGTATATATATTATTATATACTAAGAATTTTTTGAAAAAGTGTGCATAGATGCATAATCACAGAAACGTACATAATTATATTAATATTCACATAAGAAAGTAGAGAAATAAATAAATTAACAAATAAATAAATAAATAAATAAATAACAAAAAATTGTTAAGTAGATATATACATGTATAAATTTATAAATAAATAAATAAATAAATAAATGAATAAATAAATAAATAAATAAAGAAAGAAACAAACAAACAAACAAACAAAACGACATGTATAAAAATAAGTAAGTAAACAAATAAATAGAACAGTTATATTACCTTTATTTTTAAGTAGACAAATTCAAAAACGATGCAAAAGTTTAATATTATTTGTATGTAGAAGGTGGGCCATAATGTATGACTTTGCTTTAGAATGTCAGCTGTGATTCGTGCAGTATGTATTGTTGCTCCGTCCTGCTGGAACCACAAGAAAAATTCGTCGATCATGGCTCTGTTGCGGTCACCATCCACAGTGACCGTTCCCGGCCCGCGTTCTAAAACAAAATACGGTCCAATGATTCCTCCAGGGTAAACAGCACACCATGATAGGATGAGTGAAGTGGATGTAATGTAATATAATGAGTGGGTGAATGGCTCGTCGTGCATTACTCTCGGGTTTTCAGCGTCCCAGAACCGCAAATTTTGTTTGTTCATGTATCCACATAGGTGGAAATAGGCCTCGTTACTCATGTTTATTTTTGACTCAAAATCGTCCACTTTGTTGTAGAGATTTAGGAGGGCGTAAGCGTGAGTTAGCGTGAGTGACCGTGAGGTCACGGTGCCTGGTCTTATTCAGAAAACATCTTCAAGTCTTTTAATAAAATGTGCCGCAGAAATGTACGTGAAATCGCCAATTGTGTGGCACGTCGTTTGGTCTATATTCTCGGCCGAACGAAAGGTACAAGGCTTTCTAGGGGTTGCTCGATCTCGTGTTGGTTAAGTCTCTAAGAGTCGTGGAACCAGTGGAAGCCGGGCGGCAAGGAAAGAGAGCACAAAATCACTGACGAATTGTTCATCGAAAACATCGTGACGATCATTCCGCGTTATTCAGTAGTATAACATTCCATTGTTTACTCATGCAAATTCTAATTCTGCTTGATTCGCAAATGTCAAAACCGAATTGACATTCGGAAGCATTTGAAGTATCTAAGCCACTTTCGGATACAGTCATACATTATGGTCTACCTTGTAGAATGGGGAGTTAAAAAATTAACGTTTCTGAAACGGTGTAACCAGAGGAATCTGAGAAACTAAAACATGACTTACTTATACTAAAATGGGTAGTTAATAAAATTATTAGGACTTGCTAAATGGCTAAAACAAAGATAGTGAACAGCTACATGTTAGACTCTGAGGAGATCAATACCATCATAGATGAGCTAGAAACCCTCCATACTTTATCAAAATGTCGTAGATGCTGCAATCTGCTTGTTTGCACGGGTCTTACTTTTTTGCAAACCCCTCGCAGAAGACTTTTTCTAGTGCTTTAAACTAAAGGTACCTTATTTATTTATTTTATGTTTTATTTTTTTATTGAAAAATAAAATAAAAGTGTAATTATTCTCTTATTCTAATACATATATGATTCTGACTACTAAATACTAAATTGGTTTAATTAATACTCAATGTTGCTTTTTTAATATTTCGTTTTGTTTTTAGAATAAATGAATGTTGTTTCTGTGTTATACATAGAATTACATTAAAAGTATATCAACTGACTGAAAAAAAAAACAGTCAAGAATTTTGTATATTGCTCCTTTTTCCAGCCTGTGAGACTTTTTTGCGACTTTTTGAAAATTCTCAGCAGTAGCGCTGATGGGACTACGAGGGTGGATTCAAACAAAAAATGGCAATACACTCGGTAGAACCCAATCTCTGTTTAAATATAAAATGCATTATTTACACCAAATACTTTTCTTAAATCTGTCTTCAATCTATATTTTTGTTTTTTATATGTACCTCAATTAAACTCCTTCCTAAAAAATATACGAGTACATGCTAAAATATATTTTCATAGCTCTTTTATTTAATAGTTTTTCATTAATTCCATTATTTTGAAACGTCGAGTATAACCCTATTACTCGTATATACACTTATTAAAAAGTGCTATGTATAATATAAGATATAATAAAAAAAAATTGAATCACATTCATAGGTATGAATAATATTAGTTGACCAGGATATCCGTTTTCAGAACTAGTCCCTGGTTTCGGCTTAAAGAAGTTTAATTTTGTTTGTTTGTACCAGTTGGTGTTTTTTTTTAATGGAGAAGAATTAGATAATTCTTCAGTAGATACACACAGATCTTAATGATAGGCTTTGGCTCGTTCTTTTTCAAAGAAAAATTATCATATGTTTATGCATACGATGTGTAAGTGTATGTATATGTATAAGATGTATGAAACAATTTGAAGTAGCTGGAGTCTTTTGTAAGGCAGAGATATACACCGCACTTCTCACATTTTGTGTGCGACCAGCTTGCGCAATTACGGTAGTCGACATTGCAGCGGTGCTTTTAGTGTCTCAACAACTGTCACTGGCCAGCCATCAAAACGCTTCAGTCATTACGCCGGGGTATTGAAGAAACTCTTTTCCTTTTCTTTTCTGATTCTGAGTCCGCTTCAACATTCATTGGTTTGATCTTGCCCATACACCCACTTCCATCCTAAACTGTAGCAAGTCCATTTGTTCTTTACTCCCATATTTGTTTTGTTTGCAGTCATATTTGTATTCAAAAAAAACTATTGACAATGGCTAAGTCGAATATGTGAAGAATGGTTTTTACAGTCCATTTTTTTGTTTTTATGCATGTCCGATAGCACTCAATAAGATGGTCACAAGAATCAACCCCACCCATACCTGCATTATAAGATGAAACGCAATTGGGGCAAGAATCGTCTATTCGGGCTTGTGCCATTTTGTCCCAGCGTTTCACAGTGCTAACAGACTGACTGCCTGCAATTAGCACGCTTTTGTTGTCCTTCCATACAAATTTCTTCAAACTGGCTCCTTTTCATCTTGGAAACTTTGATAAAAATATATCTATTAAAAATATCTATTCTGGCGATTGTTCATTAGAGTTCCTGTGGCATCTACATGATTTTCTTTTAGCTTCTGAATAAGCGGAAGTGTGCTAAAATATCTATCCAAATAGACACAAGAGTTCTTTGGCAATGTTTCCATTAGCCGTAGAACAACTGTTGGTCCTAAACCAAGACTTCTGTCTTTAAGAGGCGTTGTTGCACATTGATAAATTTCGAAGTCTAACACCATACCGCAAGATGACGAAAGCACAAAATTCTTAAGCTCCACAAGACGAAATTTATTTTTAACATATTAACGAAAAGCACATCGACCTAAAAATAGCATCATTTGATCGTCAATTGAAAATTCTTTGAACATGTTTCTGTTGATTTTCAAACATTTGTTAATTTGTTAAAACAGCTGTTAACCACTGGCTGCACCTTCCGAAGTATATTTTCTTTTTTTTTCGGATACATCCACAAAGTGAATATTAAAGCGCAGTAAATTAAATCGGTCACGACGCATCGCCTGAGCATTTAGATCGAAGCGAAACTTTGTATTCCAGTACATATGAATTCGTGGAAATTTAATGCATCCAATTATGGCATGCATTCCGAAAAATCTAACATTTCTTCAAATGTGATCCTAAGTTCATGAGCAGTTGTTGCTAAATATAAATACTGCGACGAATGTATAACCGCCTTCTCTATCAAGTCAGCAGTGAAATATTCGTATGGTATTTTTACAGCCTAAAAAATATACAAGTTAACTTTACCTGTATCTCTTCTGGAACATGAATAGGTATTGAGCTATCAGGCTGAAATTGCCTTTTTACCCATTGAAATGTTCTTTTGCGTGAACTTATCGTGGCTGAAGTAGAAGCTTTTTGATCCGAAAGTTGAGGACGCTGAATTAATGGAATCTCATCTTCCGAGTCAAAAATGTCAGATTCCAAGCCATCTGGTACTTCATCAATAATAGCATAGTCATTTTCTTCAAAACATCATATATAGGCAAAACATCGTCACTGATAATCATGTTAAAAATATCTTGATCGGTAACAAATCTTCGTGCCATTCTATCCAAATAAACGGATAAATATTAAATTTTGTAAGAAGAAAAAAATTCTCGTTTCGGCACTATATAAAACTGAAGCTCACAAATGTGAAAATCGAACTTAACAATGTAAAAAACACTTATTCACTGTAAAATCTCATTCAACAAAACTTTATAACAAATACCTGATATTTAGAGATGAATAATTAGCAAAACAAATTTACGAAACTATTTAACGAAATATTATATTAATAATGTTTGATGACAAGACGGAACAGTCGCGAATTGCGTTATTGAAAGTGCACATAAATAAACCGCAATGGGCTCCAATGGGCACCTTTGTGTGGTACAGGAGCGAACCAAGTAAATACATTTCAGCTCAATTGGCAGACAAAATTCTGAAAATCACAATTGTGAGTCCGTGGAGGGAAAGGGTTAAGCCAAGAAAAGCCAAATTAAAGTTTGATTTTCACGTTTGCATAATATTATAATGAAATTCAAAATTCCATCCCTATTCTCCTATAACAAAAAAAAAAGCACTCAAAGTTCATGACAGTGCATATGCATCAAGGATAATTTGCAACTACCATCAGAATATCAAATAAGTATCCCACCAGGTTAATGATTAGAGCTATATTTGAAAAAAATTAAACAATTATCTTTCGCTTTTTAATCTAGCTCTAGCATGCATATCTAAAATACATATACATATGTATGCACATCTTCTTTTTTCAAGCCAACTATCTCACGAGGTTATTATATATATATATATATACTTACAAATAAAAAAATGTAACAAGAATTAAAAAAAAAAAATAATAATAATACTCTGGCCTCCACCACGCGAAAAAAAAACACGTATAAAGAGGTTTTGATATTAATTCATCTACATAAGTAAATAAAACCACGTGATGATTTCAGCAAAAATCAAAAACACTAAAAAAATAAATAAATAAAAAACACTGTTGATGGTCTAAAACAAAAGAGTTAAGCCGCAAACTAGCATGTGATCAAATTCACTAATGTTCCGAGAAGATTCGAATACATCCATAGTCTCACTCCCATATATCGACATCCGGGTTGTCAACAAAGCAAAGCAAATACATTACATAAAGTACTCTAAAGCTACTTACATATGTAAGCTTATAGGGACATAGCACATCTTAGATTCAAAAATATGTATTGTGATTGCTTAAAGAATAATCTTCAAAAGAACGAACAATTTTAGAAAGTTAATAACACGAGTATTGTAATTGTACAATTGAGATATATACATATATATATTTTTATTCAATTTTTTTTTAAAGAAGAATTCTATTGCAGTCATATAGAGTAGTTTGTGAGTAACAAACACCAGTAAAAAATATAAGGATAATACGTACTTGATCGACTGTATTGAAATTGACTGAGAACATCTGGTCAGCAGAAATAGTGAAACAATGACGAAAAACCAGTATTTCATATGCAAATAACATATCATTGGTGCTATTTGGTTATTTGTATGGCTTACTAAAAACAGGAGAAGAAAAAAGGCTTATATGACGTTAAGGCACTGGAACTGGCACTCCCCACGTCATCCAATTCACTTTGTCCGCGTGACTCCTTTCACATGCCTGAGTTTAAGACATATTGACCAATACCAGTCATACCAGACACTTTTTTTTTTTTTTAATTTACACCTATTAGCCAACGTTTATTCAATAATAAAGTGTATAATAAATATTCATTATTCCCCGATGAACCTGAAGTTCACATTTAATTCAGATACAACTTTAGCACCGGGTGCGGGTATCTACTCCCGTCACCAAAATTGTTTTCTACTTTTTTTTTTCTTTCACAACCAGCCGCATATCCAATGGATCTGTATTTTTATCTCACACTACCGCGGATGAACAGCACCCCGGACCAGATGATGATGTTTAACAGAAATAAAACGATAACTTTCTCCACATGAGGCGCATCAGGTACATCGGTACATCAGTACATTCGCCAAAGCAAATACGAGTGTAAAATCTTTTTTCAAGAAGAGAGAGAGAAAAAAAAAAGGAAAAACCACGAACACTAAAACACAAAATTCTTTGTGTTTGAGTGTTGAGTGCTTGAACATAACCTCAAAAGTCTGCTACTCGAAAAATTCGAATATAATAGTGTTAGTAGAGCGGTAGGTAAAAACATAAGAAATTTGCTTATACGCTATACACAAATTACCTCTAGCTTTTAAGTCCCTCACTATTTGGAAATAAATTTGCCAGTTAATGTTGGCTGAGACGCTCAGTTAGTCGCTGGCTTTATAACCGATCGCGTTGTGTTTTCTGTTTTCTGTTTTTTCTGTGTGTCGCGCTATAGTACGTATATTCCATCTATTCGTTTTTTCTGTGCCGGAAAACTATATAGACTCTTATTAGCTTTTCTTCGAATTTTTTTCTTTTTTTAATTGTTTTTTTTTTTTTCTTAAAAGCAAAACAAAGCACTCTGGTACACTTAAGACTTCAGCTTAAAAGTCTCAGCTAGTTTCATGACCTGAAATTTGACTCTGATATAAAATAATTTTTTCGCTGTTCGGTTTGTGTGCTACAGTGATTTGAAGTTTTGAAATTGATTCTAATGTGTGATCTGACAAAGTGAATCGATCGCTATTGGTAGATTGTCATGCGTCCTTCTACAATATTTAAAAGCTTCTTGTAATACTCGTATTTGTAGTTTTTAGTATTTGGTTTTTTTTTTGTAATCTTATATGGATTTTAAATTATTACTTTTCTTATTTGTTACAATGGAAAGGTTATGCTGATACGATTGAATCAATAAAAAGAGCTTTTTTTATTGAGCGGTCGTATTAAATCGGCTTGACTTTCAAATAACAAAAAAAAAAACATAAAAAATAAAAAGCAACAAAAACCATATATAACACAGCAACACAATGATATGTATTCGATCGACGATGTTTTTTCTACTACTATGGTGAGTATCTAACAATAGTTAATAGTTAATTAAGTTTTCAAAGAAAGTGAGTGTGTTAACTTGTATGACTAAATAACATTAAAACTTATTCCAAGCCCAGATGTGAATTTCAAAGAAAAGGGAATTAGTTTGCAATATTATTTTTCAAGTTAAAATGGCTAAACGAGGAATGGCTAAAATGCAAACAAATGAGAGAGCGTGCAAACAAAGATGAATAGATTCATTTCGGTGTCGATGCTTTAAAAAAATGTTTACATAGAATGCGTTTATGTTTACCAGCTACTCTCTAGATGAAATCATTAAAAAAAATAATTATAATTTATTTCTAAATAAAGGAAAGAAGGAGAATAGATGATAAATCGCACATCATCATAACATACTTACTGACTTTGCAACAAAATGGCATTTCCATTTCAAAATTCTAATTCAATAATGCATCTCTAAAACACGACTAAATTGCACACTGACGCACGGTCTGGGAACAATTGAAATGTGGATTTCAAATATTGAATATAACTTCACTTAAAAATATCCATTTAGTAAATCTTGCAAGATTAAATCATTGATTCTCAAAAAACAAATATCGTCCTGATCAAAAAAACAAAACACACAAGCTATCCAGAGTAATTTGTGATGCGATCTGTGAAAAGGCAAATTATTCTCCAAGAATTCGTCTTCAAACGGAAGATTTGAAGAAGTTGCGGAGTTTTTACATTGGTTATCCCGTCATACTATATCCATCCATCTACAACGCAGTCGAATAAATTTTATCATGAGAAAATCAGGTTTAATATATCTTGATCTTTTTTTTTAAAGGCAGATTGTTGAATGCTATTTAATTATTGAGTATTTTGACTTGTTTTACTGCTCATATCGCCCCTCAAAATAATTCGACAGAAATTGTTCACTTCCTGCAAGATAAGTTTCCCTTTCACAATTAAATTCAGGTTAATCTTTTATTTATAATAATTTGAAAGGAAACTAATTACTTAAATTTCGATTACCATCCTTCTTCAAACTAGCAATACACATCATTCCTTCTACAAATCCATAAGAAATATGTAGTTTCTCCAATCAGTTTTTTGCTTTTTAGTTCGAAGAACCCGATTGTCAAATTTTCTTTTTTTCTTTTTACAAGAAAGTACGTTTTGACTGGACTACTTTTTCATGACACACTTTCAACTGAATCCGTTAAAAAGGTTTCGCCAATTCAAGGATTCGATGAAATGATTGCTTGACAGTAGAAAGCAGTTTTAAAAAATCAACATTTTTTCCAGAAAATATGAAAAATTAAACCTTCAAAATAATTATTTTATAATTTAAAATAATTTAATAATTATTTTATTATTCGAGATCCGATTTGAATTTAATTTGATTGCTTTCATTTTACTTCCCCTAAAATAGATCTTTTACAAAAAAATACCAAAGAGATGTGTATACTTGATCTTATAAAGCGGAACATGATCTTCATTTAGCATTTAGTGGTTAATATTGTAGTAAATTTGTTGGTCGCATTCGTTCGTACCGAACACAATTTTGTGTTGTTTTGTACACATAAAACGTGTTAAAAAGATGCACTCCGTCTGATGATAGAGATATGATATGAGTTTCAAAATGGTGCATAATTAGAGATTTATCATTGATTATTTCATGGAAATATAGTTCTTAAACAATTTTTGTAGGTTTCAACCGCTAGTTTAAAAAACAAAAACCTGAATTTAAATTTGTCTGTTTTTGTCCCAAAGTGTCAATTTTCTCAACTTTTTCTAGATATGCTGTTCAATGTAAAATGCAGCGGGGAACTCAGTTCTTACTTACCAGACCACATTTTCTGGCATCCGTCTATAGTGATGATATTTGGGTCACTAATTCTAAAGTATTTCCAAAATATCCTACAAACTGATAAAGTGAAAATTGATACTGTGTACGTATAAATATACATATATTGGATGGGATGTGTCAATTTCATGACTAAATCTAGTATTCAATAACTTTCGTTGATTGGGCTCTATGAAGATGGAAGACGATCCGGATTTTTCTATTATATTTCTACCTAGGTTCTGAAGGTATGTCAGTTACAGTCTATGGGCACCGCTATCGCTCCATGTTAACCAATTTTTCTTGCAATAAGCTAAAAGTAGAAGGCTTGGAGGAATCTCAATAGTACGGTGACACTTGCCACACAACGCAAGTCACAATGGACGTATTGAAGACGAAGTTCGGTGATCGTCTTATTGTCAGAAATAACCCTATTAAGAGTCCCTAATCCTTACCAACAAACTAGAAAATGTTGACGACGTGCAGGGGAAAATTAAATGTGAAATTGCTGAGTTTTACAAAAAAACAACTCATAGAAAAAAAATTTTCAGGGTATCCACAATCGGCTCCCTGTTGGACATGTGAATGATGTCGTATTTCATGATATCAAAATGTTTCAATCTTTTTATTTAATAAATAATATTGGAGCGCGGGGGATATTCAAGATCGGTTTTTCAGTTATTATGCTATGTAATTTATTTTGTTATTACTTAAATTATCAAATTATTATTATAGCAACAACAAAGTGGACAGTCCTTAAATAACTCGAAGTAGTAGCCCTAAGACGTATAACTCGCTTATGAAATGCCCTTCCGAGCTCTTTATTTCCTATTCATTATGACCCTCAAACATTTAAAACCAACGTTCATCGGTAAATCTCTTTCTTTCCTCCCTAATTTTCCTTCGCCCGGGATATACGCAAGCATTGAGCGTGCTCAAATTATTAAAACAAAGAAAAAGTAGTAGTCAGCTATGACATTTTGGTGGGCCCCCGCCCAATTATCAAGGCTGCGCCCATCAATAATGTTGTCTAATAATAAACGGGAGCAGTTTAAACCCAAAGTCGCGGGAAGGGTCTTCAGTTGGTTGACCCAATGTAGAGTTGCAATAAGTACTGGGTGCTGCGACCCTAGAGCAGTAAGGGGTCGGCCTCGACTCATACCAAGGGTGGAACTTGTGCCGGCAACACAGTTCCGAATTGGTATGAATGAAATGATGGAGAGCGATGGCAAGGCGTATCCTTACCCCAATGGATGTATGGGCATCCCGTAAACATAAGTCTACATGACAGGTGGTTTACGTTAAAAATCAGACACTAGTGTGACATTTTGGTTAAGTCTTCGGTATTTTTTTGACAGTGTGTATGCTATTTTTGCCAATTTTATTTCTAAACTAGCATTATCGCACAATTACAATGTTGAAATATCCTATTGTACAATAGTTGGATAACAACACGTCGTGCTGACTTAATTTGAAAATGTCGTCTTTATTCATTCAATGGGACGAATCTACTTTCGCACTCGTGTAGTAGCAAGAGTACTTAAAGATCTCAACATACATAAATCCGCTGGTCCAGATGGTATATCTCCCCTTCTTCTGAAGAGGTGTTCTTCCTCACTGGCAAAACCACTGCGTAAGCTTCTTCATCAATCCTACTCTTTAGGAGTCTTCCCGAGCAAATGGAAAACAGCATTTGTCCAGCCCGTCCCTAAAACAGGCGAATCATCTTCTTTCTCCTCCTACAGACCCATTGCACTTACGTCCCTTCTTTCCAAGGTCTTGGAAACGCTGATAAATCGTCAGCTTATGAAATATCTCGAAACACGAAAACTTTTCAATGACCGGCAATATGGTTTTCGTAGCAACAGGTCCATTGGTGATTTGATGGCATATCTCACCGAAAAGTGGAACCAAAGCGTACATCAATCTGGCGAAAGCAACATAGTTGCACTTGATATTTCTAAGGCATTTGACAGAGTTTGGCATCAGGCTCTTTTGTCGAAAATGCGTGCATTTTGGATCGACGACTCCCTTCTTCAACGGATTAGAAATTACCTTTCGGAACGTTAAATTCAAGTTGTCGTGGACGGTTTCAAGTCTGATATTCACAAAATAAATGCTGGTGTGCCCTAGGGCTCTGTTCTGTCTCCGACACTCTTTTTAATTTTCATTAATGATCTCTTGTCTGCTCCTTTTAATCCAATATATTCCTTTGCTGATGACAGTACTCTCTGCTTTTCATATTCGTTTCCGGACTCACGGCCCTGCTCTTCGGCTGTAGAACAAGCGTATGCTAAGCTCATTAAATTCTGATATCAACAGCATAACCAATTGGAGAACTATCAACAGAGTGGAATTTAATGCTTCCAAAACACAATGCTGTCTGCTGTCGTTAAAGCGAAATTTAAAAACCCAGCCATTATCCATGAATGGCACTTGCATCGTCGAAACCGAAAAACTTTCCATTCTCGGTATGTGTGTCAATGACAACTTACGTTGGAATGACCACATATTTGATATCGCCAAAAATACTGTCTAGGTTTCCTCAAGTGATGTAAGAAATACTTCAACCCCTCTGATCTGGCCTCAATATATAAGGCATTTATCCGCCCGAAATTGGTGTACAATGCCCACATCTGGTCGGGCGCTCCCAAAATATCTCTGCACCTGCTAGATAGGATTCAAACTCGTGCGATGAAACTCATATGTAGGTCTAATATCACTCAAACAATGGACACCCTCGAACACCGACGTAATGTGTCTCACTCTGTTTTATAGCTATTTCCACCACCAGTGCTCCACTGAAATCGCCAATAGCATTCCGCCCATTCAAACTTTCAGCCGTAACACCCGTCTCGCTATGAATGCTCATCAGTATACCCTCAAGCCCACTTTTGGACGTACTCTAAAATATCGTGATTCGTTCCTAAGCCGTACAACTCGCTTATGGAATTCCCTGCCGATCTCTGTATTTCCTGGTCGTTATAACTTGCAAACATTTAAAAACAACGTACATCGGTACCTCTCTTTACTTCCTCCCTAAATTTCCTTTGCCCGCGCTGTGAACAATCACCTTAAGGGTACACAAACCCCTTGAGCGCGCCCTCATTATAAAAATAAAAAATAAAAATATATATACGTATATATTGAAAATGTCAACTTCGATGTTGAGAAAAGTTTTTACAAGCACTTTTAAAGAGGCTAATATTACTGCTGCAGAATTTATTATTTGCTCCTTACTAAGTCATATAGAAAACAACTAAATAGTTCAACTGATAAACCTTCAGTTCTGGCAGCCTTACTCGACTTCTATTTGTATACTGCTATCGTTGTTTCATTAAAGAATATATTGGAAATACTGCCTAGCTTTGATCACTGGTTCAGTTCGGTTTTGCCAACTTAATTCATACAGTAGCATTTCTCTGTTTTCTTTATTCTGATTGTTAATAGAATTCTCGGGCAGTCCTTGCTTTTTTCTCTCTGGCATACTTCTGATTATTTTGACACATGCAAATTGTATTAGCATGAAACTCTAATTGATTTGCTTTCCCGAAGAAGCTAGTTTACGCTTGCAATGTTCTTATCACAGACGTTTTAGTTCAGTAAACACTACACCAACAAGCCTTTCCGGTTAACCGAGTTGTTAGCCGAGCTCTTTTCCTAATTCGTTAGCCTTTTTGTTATGCGTTAATTGTTTCTTGACTAGGTCGATATCGCTGTACACATCGTATAGTTCGTCGCTAAATTCCTTTCTCCAGAACTCGTAATTCAAACAGTACAAAATATTTGCCAAATAAACATTTTCTTGAACCGACCGAAGATATCATCATCCGATTACGATAGAGCTCCTTCTGCGGGGCCATAGAACGAGGAAGAATAAGAATAATAAAGGTCTTATATATAAGTTCTAAACTTCCTTAAAGTTTTGAGTCGATTTTCACAGTTAGCATAGTATTAAATTTGTACAGCACTTGTACAACTTCGATATTTTAATCTTGTAGTATACCATTGTTATAGGTTTGTTTTTAAATGTTGGCTAGATTATAGTAAAGCGCGCTTGCAAATAACTATTTTAAGTATTATTTAAATAGAATTGGATGTACATTTTGTGAAAATCTTAAATTCTCTACGGACCAGGTTCTTTCATTTTCCTTATAGTGATGCAAATTTTCTGGTGTCCAGCATGTAAGAAGCAGACTGTAATTTAATTTTGCCTTCACGACTCTTATTGAGTTGACACCATGACAATAATATACAACTTCCTTTTTAGTTTAAAATATGAAGCCGCTTTGCGAGAACTGCCTTGACATTTAAAAGTTCTGTGCTGCAGTGAATTTTTAAATTTACCATCTGGTTGCTTACAATCAGCTAACCGAATACACAACTACTTCGATTCACGCAAATAAGTGAGCACGAGCGGTTATTTTATGTCGCCATGGTTGTTTAAGTATTTAAAGCTACTTGAGTCAAATCGGTTGAAGATTTTCTTTAAAAGAAATTACGAGGGGCGTTCAATATATTCTCGGTATCGATATGAAGGAAAATGCGAATTCAATTTAAATTGTTTTTATTTTTCAATATAATCTCCCCTAACATCAATGCATTTGTTACATCTTGATATAAGCTTTCTTAAACCCTCAAAAAAATTAATTTCCTCTTTCTCTGCAAAATATCCATTTATTGCCGACTTGAGTTCTTCATCATCCGAAAATCTTTTTCCACGAAGACATTTTTTCAAATCCGGAAACAGGAAATAATCACTAGGGGCAAGGTCTGGACTATACGGTGGATGTTGGATTTCTTCGAAACCACAATCTCGCGCAGCAGCCTTGGAAACTCGCGCCGTGTGAACAGGAGCGTTGTCATGAAGAAGCAACACACCCGCTGCGAGTTTACCCCGTCTTTTCTTTTTAATTTCCTCCCGCAAATTATGCAAAGTGGAAGCGTAGGATGTGGCGTTGATGGTTTCACCTTTTTTTTTGTACTCAATGAGCAAGATTCCCTTTGAGTCCCAAAAAACTGTGGCCATGAGCTTCCCGGCAGACGGAGTGACTTTGAACTTCTTCGGGGGGTCTGTTCCTTTTTTATGCCACTGCATGGACTCTTGTTTGCTTTCAGGGTCATAGTGGTGGACCCATGTTTCGTCCCCAGTAACAATTCGATCCATAACACCGTCGGCATTCTCACTACACATCTCCAAAAGCTCTCTACAGCATGCGATTCTCACTTTTTTCTGAGGCACTGTGAGCATTCGTGGCACCCACCTTGCACTGACCTTTGAAAGGTTAAGATGGTCATGAAGAATGGTGTGAATGGTACCAATTGAAAGCTTGGTGATCTCTGCCATCATTTTCACCTTTATTCGGGCATCCTCAAGAACAAGTTTTTCGACTTCTTTGATGCTTTCTCCCGTACAAGCAGTAGCCGGGGCGCCGGAGCGGGGGTCGTCTTCAATGCTCTCTCTGCCTCTCTTGAATTCACTTGACCACTTTTGAACAGTTGATAATGAAGGTGCGTAACCCTGGTAAACAGCCACCATCTCTTCATGAATAGTTTTTTGACTTTTTCCTTGCTTAGTGAGAAATTTAATTACAGCGCGATGCTCAATTTTCACCATCATCGTCTCAGTTGCCATTATGATTCTGTTTAACTAGAGATAAAACGCGAATTAATAATCACATTTGTATGAAATTTTACATGAATAAAATAAAATAATAGTATTATTTGATAAATAAGTCAATTTATACATACAACCACAGCTTCACCCCGATACCGAGAATATGTTGAACGCCCCTCGTAGGTATCAATCTGACTGCGCTTACATAAAAATCTTTTGATGTTTTAAGATATGCGTGCGTAGGCGCTCTACTTTCAATGGTACTACTCGTATTTAAAACTTTGCAGAACGTGTGCTCGAAAGCGTACAAAAAACGATTGATTTTCAAAGACTAAAGGCTGAAATAAAAACAAATCTTATTACATAATCTTTTATACATATGAAATAATAATAAAAGCTCTTATTGAATTCTACCTACTTGATTTAATAATTTAACATTTTTAGAAATTATGGTTATTTATATATTATATCGATACTGGGAGCAGTCATACAATTTCTTTTAAAAAATACCTGTATTATCCCGCGATCTTATACTAAATCTCGTAGTCGTATTATGATAAATGTTTCTCCATTGCGAAATTATTTTAACCAGAATTCATTGCCAGACTGAAGATGATCACTTTCACTTCCTTACAGAACGTACAGAAATCTGTTAAATACGGACAAATAATCACGTTCATCGAAACAAAATATATTTCATGACACATATTTTGAAACCATCACGTGGCTTCACCTACGTACATTTTTGTCTCGAGGTAAAACAATGTATCACATTTATTAAATGCTCATTTTTAGTGTCCGTGATAAAGCTATATAGTGAGAATAATTAAGAAAAAGAAAATGCACATAAATCGAATTAATTCAGTTTGAACCTCAAGTTCTCACCTTTGTAGTTCTCTACAAAAAAAAAAAAAAAATCCCATTTAACCATTGCACTTAGAAGTGATCACTTTAAGACAAAAGAAATAAGTATATTTGGCATATTCATACTTATAAAAGATATGTAGGTACACGTATTTCGGAGAAGTAAAGAACTGAAAGGTATTCGTACGAGATACGAGTTCTCATCTACTTTTGTTTTTAGTTAACTTTTCTTTTCTAATATTGTAGAGTGATCTGTATGCACGTCCTTGATCAATTGATGTTGTGAATTCCATCGAAAAATACTTTGAGATGATTTCTCTTTAAATATTAACAATTGTACTGTATATATATATGTATGTATGTATTTTTTCAGCAACATAAATAAGAAAAAAAAATATTACAAAATTTGTAAAAAAAAAAATAAAATACCTTTTAAGTTTAGACGTGTTAAGAAGTCACCACCTTAAAATCAAACGTGTTTTGATACTCGTAAATTTATTAAAAATGCACGAATACTCGTATCTTCATAAGAGAAAAAATAAAATATACTCATACGAATACATACCATAACAGCTCTTCTGCATAAGTTTTGTAACATGTAGTTGTTTTTATTCATCTTAAGTAGGTCACTTGACCCTTGACTTTCCTCTGTGATTCTCTTTTGAGCTTCATTGTTTTGATCAAGCCCAATAAGTTTTTTTTTTGTTTTAAAAAAAGAAAAATTGATGAAATACAAATTTGAAATTAAAAAACGATGAAAAATATTGTCCCGCAAAAGAAACAATTTTTGTTGGTAATTATTAATATCTAACAAAATACGAAACAACGTTATAACATAAGTGAAAGTTACTTAAAATGTAAGAGATGAAGAATTTATATTTCAGAAAACAATTTTTAATTTATAAAATATCCCACGCATGTATATTATAAACGCGAATGTCATCGAATAAACAAATTCAAATAAATCGAACAGATTAAAAACAAAAATCAGGAATAACCACAGCCCCAACTAGACAAGGTCAAACATAAATATTTCCATGTCACACTACTACGCTACATCCCCTTTAGTAGAAGATATTAATATATATATATATTATATGTATAAATATTAAAAAAAAAATTTGTATTCAAAATAAGACTTACATAATTACGCAATAACAACTTGTTTGATGTCTTTTAACTACTGTTATTGGTAAGGTAGATTTCGCTTAGCCAAATGATGTTTCTTCAGCCAAGAAAGCTGGCCTAAGAAGAAAATTCACTTGGTATATGGCGACGTTGTTATTTTTATTGTTGTTGCTGTTGATGTAGTTTTCGTTGTGTAGCAATAAAGTCACGTGAATTGCATCAATGCAAATTCACCTTCTCTTTCGCAATTTTGTTAATACTTAGTTATCGTGTTTATAAGGTTTGGCGACCGCGTGCTTCAGACGTAGTACAATAAATAGAAGCCATTTTGGAATCAAATTTTTGTTTGACTTTTATATATTTAAGAAAATCGGGATATGTAAAAATTACAATTACAAATTTTTTTAAATAAGTTTAGTAAACATGCATGCATATTAACGCTAGTTCACGTTTGAATGAAGATTTCCATACAAATACGAGTATGTATCTGAGCAACTTTTTTTCATTTTATACACAAGAAGTGAGAAAATAACGTGCATACGAGTATATAAGTATTTTTATTAAACAAACGCTTATCTTTGCATCCACTTTAACATAATTATGTAAATGCATATAATACTTGCTTTGCTGGAGTACGAGTACCTCCATACCTGCATTTTTCTGTTGAATGCAGTACTATGCATCATTTGTTCGACTCACGTCATGTGACATTACTTCTACGGGGCTTGACGCCATTTATTTTTAACCCAGTCACATGAAAAAAACAAAAACATGCGAAATAAATTATGCGAATACCCCGACCTAGTGGTAAATTGGAGCATTGGAATGCAGAAAAGTGTTTGTCTGTAGACACAAATAAAATGTATACAGTACTTGCTGCATTTTAAATTATTGGCTTTTATCAGTCGTGCATAGGAGCTCCCATTAAACGTTCCTAATATTAGTTACAAGTCATTTTCTTAAAACAGATGTGTAATGATACCAGGTACGACGCGTACAATAAGATACCTACCAAAAGTGTGGTTCTTTGATTTTATATATACTCGACTCAACTGTCAACTGATTCCAAATTCAAGAAAATTTACATATATCGTAACTAAGTTTGTGGAATTTTCCATGTTATTAGCAAACGCTATTTCTTCACATTTAACTTGTACTATAAATTTGTATTCATTAGACGACAAGATTTTTCCCAAATATTTGGAACCCGCAAATTAAAATAACCAATCTGCTATTTCATGATAAACACAATACAATTTGTTCTTCATATTGTAGCAATGGCGACACAACAGCCCAATGGCTAAATGGGTTCACATCAATCAAGCACCGTCTCATACCCAACCTGTAAGAGCTCTTAATTGAATAAATCGCTTACTAACGCATCCTTCCGAAATCCAGAGCATATCTAGAATATTTCAATAGATTGGGTTACAGTTGTAAAGCACGGTTGACGTTATTAGTAATACAACTTTATCTTTCTATTCTTAAAGCATGGCGTTCCGCATGGCTCTATCCTGGGACCGCTTCTATTCACTCTTCATATCAATCAGTAATCCGAGTATTTAAATAACTCATCCGTTCATATGAATGGTATCGATATTCAGTTATATACTGTGCAGTTGGTCTGCTAGAAAACAGAACTTATGAATTAAAGGAATGCCTACAATCAAATTTTTACTGATCACAATACAAGACCTTTACCTTGATCCTATCAAATTCAAGTGCATAGGAATTCCCAGGACACTAGTAGAACATTTATCTGTTTCTTCAATTGAATTGAAAGACACACCAATCACATTTGTTGATTCCGCATAAAATATGTGCGTAACGCTCATTAACTCATACCTGAGATTAGCATACATCATAAATTAAAGTACACGGTGGGCTGAGAATGCTTCGGGCATCTCAATGTATGGTATGTATACTGTCGTAAAACCTACTCGCTTCTAAATTGATTTCTGGGTGTAAGATATTTGCAAATGCAATTATGAACACAACCGCAATCCTATCGTACTTTTATGTTCGAATGACGTACTACCACATATCTCTTCCTTCACTAAATCAATATATGACATCGCTTTTATTAACCCTTTAAAATTCCGAGTAATAAATCTACTGCACAATGTTAAGCTAACATGTCAAACAAGTAACATTACTTCTTATCTAATTCTCTTGTTCATGCTACTGAACATTGTGGGATTCTCAACCACGTAGTATGAAATTAATGAGACGCTCAACCCAGTTTAGAAGAATACCCTGAAAGCACTTTAAGTCACTATTATAATGATTTTGTTAATGTTTGCTTTTTTGCTTTCAGCGTAAAATAATTAACATTATGTCTAAAAATATTATGATAAAAATGAGTAATAAGAGTATATCTCAGTAGTTTCTGTAAGTTATATAATCACCTTTCTGGAAGATATTACTGTCCATACATTTACCTCCTCGATAATTCCATCACTGATTTCCTAACTGAGGCATCATCTCCAACCTTGAATGGTACTTGTTCTTTTTTGACCCCATAATTGCTATGCAATTCTCATTTCTGTTAGGACTTCTATCCAGCAGCTACTGAAACAATAGAGAAAAGGGCATTAATCCTACCTCGTCACCGAATTTGTCGATCTACTTGTAACATATTAGTATCTACAGATTGGAATGTTAACCTATCGAGCTTTAAAAAAATAAAATAAAATATGAAAATACCACCTTGATCAAAGTTCCCGGAATTCATTCAGAAAATTAAAAATACAAGTTTATTCATCTAAATCTATATTGTCCCCTTCAAAGTAATCCCCATCGACTGCAACACACTTATGCCAGCGCTTGATCCAATCCTCGAAACATTTTTCATATTCGGTTTTCTGTATATCCATCAGTGCTTCCTGCGATTTTTCCATTACTTCCTCTCGGCTGTTGAAACGCGTTCCCCGTAGTGGTTTTTTAACGCGATTGAACAGAAAGAAGCCACAGGGAGCCAAATCAGGTGAATTCGGTGGCTGTTGGATGGTTTTGTTGCATTTTTCGTCAAAAGATTACGAATAATGATGGCACTGTGCGACGGTGCGTTATCATGGTGCAAAATCCACGAGTTTTCTACCCACAATTCTGGTGTCTTTCGGCGATTTGCTTCACGCAAACGTCTCATAACGCCCAAATAATACTCTTTGTTTACTGTCTGACCTACTGGCAAAAATTCATAATGCACTACACCGTTGAAATCCATGAAAACCGTGAGCATTGCCTTCTTTTTTGACTGAAAACGACGTGGTTTTTTTGGTCTCGGCTCATTTGGTGAACGCCATTCACTTGCCTGATGTCTGGATTGCGTGTCGTACTCATAAACCCACGTCTCGTCTCCAGTAATGATCCTTTTGATGAATGTGGGATCGGATTCAGCCTCGCAAATAATCTCTTTTTTTGCATGAAATTGAGGTCTTTTGGCATCAACTTTGCTGCTACACGACGGAAACCCAAACCAATAACGAAAATGTCTTAAACGGATCCATAGGCAATTTTCAAGTCCTCCGCTATCTCTCTGATGGTTAATTTGCGGTTGTTGACCAACATTTCTATTACTCCATCAATGTTTTCGTCGGTTTTTCGATGTCGATGGTCTGCCACTGCGTTCATCATCTTCGATTGACACACGACCACTTTTGAACCGCTCGTGCCACTGGTAAACGACCGTTTTCTTTAGAGAATCGTTGCCGAAACACTTTTCCAACGTTCGAGCACCATTAAATCCATTTTTTACGCAAAATTTAATACAAGTTCGTTGTTGCAAATTTGTATCCATTTCTAAAATTGTAAAAAAAATCGCCAACACACACAGAGGTAGATGTACTCTTGGCTACGTAACTTTTGCAAATGTTAAGCTATGACGCTAAGATTTAGAGGGAATGTCAATAACAGATTTACTAACTTAACAAAAAAAACAGAACTCAAATCGGAACAACGGGAGCGCCACACGGTGGTTATTCCGGATCCGGGAACATTTTGATCAATGTTGTATACAGTCAAAAACAAGCGAAAGTTAGCTTTTGTGATTGGATCGGCCTCGATCCAAGTATCGTGATCCAGAAAGTTGATGTCTGTTGCATAAAAGTTCAGAGAGTCATAAATTTTTGACTCGAAATCAAATCTCAAATCGTATACACCTGATTTGGCAAAGCGCCCCTTATTTTAATTTCCAAAATTAAAACTAAAGTTATAAAGAAGTTATATTATGAAATTTTGACAATTCGAATAGTATCACATTCTGACACGAACACTGAAAGCTATTCCCTATAATGATTAAGAAAACACACTTTGATGGGTCAGTCTCAAAATTTGATTGTAGCACTATGTACTCGTACATCAATTTCAAATTGACAGGTGTGCTCATCCCGCCCCCAATTCTGTGCTAAAAGACTTTCATAATTCTTGGGTTTTTATTTGTACTGATGTAATAAAGAAAAATAACTAAAGTCCATAAAATGACGCATTTAATGCACTTGCTCAACCAAAATATTCACGGATTTTATAATGCAATTTTGTAGCGTTTTACATTTACAAAGCAATAGATGTGCCAAAAAAGTAATAAAATATTAAGCAAAATACAAGTACGGAACTTGATTTGTGAAATCAAATTTTTATTATAATCAAATATTATATTATACAACATAAATATGTACTCGTATATGTTCATATTTTTGCAAAGTCAGTGAGCAAAGGTGAACGCTTTTATCCATTGACCGATCATGTATGTAAATAAAAAAACAAAATTATTGTAATGCCATGTTCCTTAAGACATTAAGTAACTTAAACTTCCCTCGGTAAACCAACCGCATACATATGTAGGTTCGTCTAGTATGTTTACAAAATAATTTATAGTATATGACAATTTAGAAATCACCCTAATTGGGGGCGAGCACCAGGAAATACATTTTCTGACTCATCTTTGCTACAACAGCACTCTGACCACCTTCAGTAATGTTATGCATTTGTCTGTAAAAACATTCCACAATGTTACCACACATGTGGATCGTAACACCTAAAGTTATAAATCAACTTTCACATGTATTCCGTTAAAATATTAGGATGATCAGTTATACTGACAGAAATCATGATCACCGTCGATTTAACTTGCAACTTGATGTTACTGCCATTTTAAAAGCAAACACTATGATTGTTCACCTGGCAACCTGTCTTTATCGTGTTAAAGACGACCTTCAAAATATTGGGTGTCAGCTTTCAACATTTAATTCCATGACTTGTTTACTTCTTTTTTTAAGCTGAACACGTCTTGTGATGGGGCTCACGCAATAAGCTCACTTGGCTACGACGACATACGTGTATTCACTTCCCACCAGTAACCCGCGATGGTTTAGTAGTCTGCACATACCACAAAAGCTCTTAGCAAATTGAATTGTGAGCACGTAAACGCCTACACCACATGGGGTCAGCAATAAAGGCATTTTTTTTTTTTCAATTGTCTGCAATGAAAAAGCATATTCTTACATACGGATATGTACATCCGGATATCTTCTCCGAATTATCATAGTTTGTATATTTAGACTTTTAACAAATTCTCTTACAGCACAGAATGAGATACAAGTTTTAAGAAAATATATAAGAGACAAAATTTGCACTTCGGATTCCTTTTTGTAATATGGGAGTAGAAGAATAAAATGCTTTCGCAATACTTTATACATATTAATACTTAGAAATCAGGCTCCCAGCCATAGTATGAACTAAAAAATTTTATATTTATATAACCTTGCCCAAGGACCTGTTCCAGTTATCAAGATAGTTTGCTAATTGTTCCGTATATAAGGAGAGAGAAAGGAATTACTTTGACCCAAAATTCAGGCCATTCAAAGAAACAATTTACAACTTTTGTTTCCAAGTTAGTTACTCGTGGAACTCCGTCTTTAGTGACTTAAGATTCAGCATTACCGCATCATTTTAGGAAAGGAAATAAAAAAGATGCCAGTGACCCGGAAAAAAAAGACCATGATCTTGCCGGTACCAAATTGATGAGGCATCGCTTCCAATTCATGTTTTTTTAATTTAAAATCATAGTGACAGATGCAATTTCCATCACACGTCATAGCATGACGAAAAACTTCGTTTATACATACGAGTATATATCAGCTGTTGCTTGATTATTTAGTTTTTTTTGTTTTTTAAAGAGTACCTCACTCAACTATGAGAATCGTCTACTAGTAACTCCATGCGGAAAATAATTACTCGTAAAAGGGCCCAGAATTTGATCTTTCAGCTCTCAGGAGGGAACAGCTTGCAAAACCTTACTTAATCTCGGTTGCAAGTCTATTCATTATCATGGACAATGAAGTTACTACACCATCCATTCGATTAATTTGGCAGATAGAAATGCTATCCGATAGCAACCTTTTTGTCGACTCCGATTAGCAGGAGAATGAGTAGTTTTGGGCAAAAAAAATTCAATATCAATATTTCTGTTATTTGGTGTTACTGCCCTAAGTTATTTTAGATATTTGGAGGTTAAAAGCACGAAATGGGGCAAATGGAGTCTCTGACGCACTCGCAAAAAAACATTCGAACTTTTGAGGAATGCTTATTACATATCATCATCGTCAATCATAGCTAGTTTATCAGCATTAAGCGGTGACCTGCATCATTTCTAAAATAGTCACAGCTTTAAGTAGTAGTCAAAGTGAAGCTTAGGTGTTACTCTAACATGTTAATTCCGACGGCCATTGGTCTTTTAAGATTCCATTTGGAAGTCAGACGCTTTACGGTCTTCTGCTAAATTCGTCGTCTTTTTTTGTTTTATAAAGTCCAACGGTGAACGGTTTCTGTCATGTACCAGTCAATCCGAATTCCAAAAAATATACTTCGTTCATCGTTCAAGGTCCCCTTTGTATTGAGCAACTCACCAGCAAGATTCACAAGATTTATAATGACTGTATTAAAACCATTTGTCAACGAAGGCGTGGTTCAAATATACATGGATCAGCGAATTTACCGGCAAAAGACGATGAGGAAGCTATTATGCGTTTGAAATAAGTGCTGGAAGTGAAAAGTAAGAATAGATTAGCACTGGATTGGAAGAAATACCAGTTTTTAAAGCGACGGATTGATTTTCTAGGCTATGTAATCGAGGTCGGGACAATACATCCATCTGATGAGAAGACGAGGGCTGTAACAATTTACCCGGTGCCAAAAGTTAAGAAGACGCTACTAAGGTTCTAGATTTATTGAAGGCTACGCGACAAGACCGAAATCACTTAGTGATTTTAACAGCAATATTAGAACAGCAGGCTTTTGTATGGCTCAGGAATGCGCTCAAATTACCAGTCCTCACCACCAATGATCAAATCCATACAGATGCAAATAAAGACGAATATTGTTCAAGTTATGAGCAGTAATGCCAGTCCGCAAAAAGAGTAGTACCATTCCTATAAATTGGAAGTTGTAGCAATCGTGAAAGCATTGAAGAAATGGAGGGTTTATATTCTTGGTAAAGATGATAAAATTATCACGGACTATAACGCTTTCAAGTTGACGAGAAACAAGAAGGAAGCATCGTTAAGAGTGATAAGATGGCCAATATTTCTTCAGAACTGTACCTATGAAGTTGTACAAAAAGTTGTAGAACGAAGATACGATATGTTGATGCAATAAAACGTATTGCAATGGTAATTGTTGGAACGTCAAATCACAGGAAGAAATATGTATGAGCCAGATATCCAAGAGATACTCAATGAAGAGGTCTGCGAGGAATTAGATAAGGAAAGAAGCAAAATGAGAGAATACGCTAAGACGAATATCATAAAGCTATTAGAAGCCTTAGCTGGACCCCATAAACCCACTATTCCCAATTTTTATCGAAACTACGAGTATATAACATAACATAAAAAATATCACGATTAGTGCAGTTTAGATACCACTATGGCCAGAGTGTGTTGAAGATGATGATGAGGATGTTTCTGATTGCAATATGGAAAATTGTCTGTGCCTTGGAAGAGAAGAGCTCCAGGAAGTGCATAATGATGAGCTTTCAGTTCAAGAATTGCTACAGCCTGAAGAAGAGTGCGAACCAGTTGAAGACGACATAAATCCAAAACAAGATACTGATGATCTGACCATTGAAACCTTGGTAAAATATATGACCATAAATGAGTCTGTTGATATTATACAATAGAATCCACTGATTCTAATATGGAAAGGAGTTCAACTTGTACAGCAGGACTGCTTAAGAAAAAAAAGAATATACGTTTTTTAAATCTATCAATGAGCACCAAGCTGCGACATGAAACTCGGCGCTTTGTTTTTTTTTTTTTTTTTTTGTTATGAAGCAAAAAGCAAAACAAATTGAGTAAAATATTTATTTTAAAATTGCTTGGCTTGGAATACATCTCTATATGTATTTTCATACAGTTTCTAGTCTCAACGTACGCGGTGATTTTCTTGGAACACATCCCTTGCGTATGTGGGGGAATTGCTGTATTTCTTCGATTTTTTTCCCCGCTGTATTTCATAACCACTTCCTGTCATAAATGATTAGCGACTTTCGAATTTCACAGCGTGTAATTCGGTTAATACTTTTGGACACATAAAGTGTAGGATGAGCAAAAGGCTTATTTTTTTTAAGAAAATAAGCACCTTTTACTACCCTGGGTATGCTATATAAAGACACAAGTGAATTATCAAATGATTCAGAAAAAACTATATTCAAACCGCGTCATTTATTGGTACTAAATGTATAGAAAACGATGAAGGTTAAACAATTACAGTCAACAGCCCACACTTTAGTAGTAAACTAAAGGATTACTTTTGGCAAATGATTTTGATCTGAAGAGCATGTGGTGCCAAAACAATTATGGCACAAAACGCTTGACGCGTTGAAGGTTTTGATTGAAAGTTTTTTACGCATAACATCAATTGACCGGTAAAATCAACACCCAATAATCCTCCGACGTTAGAGCCCTTGAAAATTCACATTCAGCGAATTATATGTATATGCAAGAAATACATAATCGTACAGTCCATTTAGAATTCAGGAAACATCAGGGAGAATAAGGAAGATTTTAAAAGATTAGTCAAAGTTGTGTCTTTTGATTAAAAACACATATCCTGAAGTTGGAAATATTTTTTTAGATAATAATAGTGACTCAGCGCTTATATGAATGATCAAGCCCTCCCATTCGATAAAGTTCGATCAGTCTTTCTAAAAAGTTCAGATTGAAAAGTTTGCCATTTTTGAGGACTCTTATCAATTGTCTGGTACCACTTAATAATTCGAATTAGCATTTGCAGTAAGAGGTTTTAGTTTTTTCCTAAATTTGTAATGAATTTTTAAATGATTTCAGGTTTATTTAGAAAAAAACTCGAATTTGGAACTCTACCACGAATATGATTTTTTTACTGCGAGTCTTCATCGTAAGTTTAAAAAGGGTTTCGACATAAGCAGAAGAACTCATGTACTAATACTTTATACCACTACTTCCACTTATTTTTTTTCTCCGTGGGTAGGTAAAAACCTTCATAGGCACCATAAGCATGCGCTCATAAGAGCACCACCACAGCAGGCACCATAAGCACGAGCACCTACTGCCTACCACAGTGGCATAGCAGCACCCACCATAAGCATGCGCTCATAGTAGTGTGAGATTCTTACTCACTAAAAAACCTCCCATTTTCTATAAGACTAGGTAGCTTTCCAGCGAAGGCACCTACTATTACCGTTATTTTATACGGTTTTTCCTTAAGGCGCTAAGTCGAACAGTCTTGTCCTTTGAAGTTGCCGCACAAGATTTGTTTCGCCCCATCTCTGGATTATTTCCTGGTTGCAATGATGCACAAGACGAGTGCGAAGTTTACGAGCAAACCTTGTTACTTCGCGGTTGCAATTCCCAGATCCCGGTGAATATCGCTATTCCTTATATACCATGGATCATTTAAGATTGCTCTAAGCACTTTGTTCTGGAACGTCTGTAGGACAGACATATTGTTTGGTTTGGTACAACCCCATAGTTGTATACCATAAGTCCACGAAGTTTTTAGCAATTGGTTATATATAAGCAGCTTGTTATATATGCTTAGTTTACAGTATCTTCCTTTAAGCCAATTCACTTCTCTTAGCCTGATTTCGAGCTCTTCACGTTTCTTTTTTACGTGTGATTTCCACTTCAGTTTTGTATCTAGGGTCATTCCCAAATATTTTGCCTCGTTTGCATACGGTATTTGTACCGAGTTAATGAATAAAGGTAAGTTGTTTATCTTTCTGTACGTGAAATTGACGTGTGTCGACTTAGTTTCGCCAGCTCTTCGTCCACTCAAATATTTTGTTCAGAGCTCGTTGAAGTTTTGCAGTTGAGGATTCAACTGTTTTTCCTGTGGCGAGGATCCCTAACTCTAGAGGTATGTCTCTAGTGTACAGTAAGAATATGTATGGCCCCAGAACGCTTCCTTATGGAACACCAGCTTGAATTTCCTTGAATTTAGAGTATTCAATCCCATATCTAACCCGAAACATTATATTTTCAATATAAGATTCGAGTATTCTATTCATTTCTCTCAGTAAAATTTGTTGTAGCTTATACTTCAAGCCCTCGTGCCATAACTTGTCGAAGGCTTGCGATACATCGAGAAAAACGCTTGAACCTATCTTTTTTCCCTCTAGCTCGTTTTCAATTACATTTGTTATCCGATCGATTGTGGAATGTTTGACCATAAAGCCGAACTGGTGATCCGAGATCAATCGTCTTTCTTCAGTTATTGGTTTTAAACGTTTTAAACGAATTTCGAAGACTTTTGAAATTATCGGCAGGAGCAAAATGGGTCTGTATAATTTTTTTCGTTTGGACTTTTCGCCGGTTTTGGAGCAATTATGACTTCTGCGACTTTCCATTGGCTTGGAACGTATAAAAGTCTCATGGAACCATTTATAATGTGGAAGAGCTTGACAAACGCTTTTCGGTAGCTCCTTTAGAATTTCACTTATAATCAAATCTTATCCTGGAGCATTATTATTTTCTAGGTTTTTTATTGTTTGCTGTAGCTCAGATTGTAGTTGTCGGATCCTGTTCTAAGATTAAGTTCTTCGGCCAATTGACGTCCTTCGAACGGTTTGAATGTTTCTTCCAAGTGGTCGGCAAACAAATTCGCTTTCTCTTTGTCCCCTTTTGCCCATTCCCCGTTGGCTGTTGTTATCGGTGGCAAGTGCATAACAGGTTTCTTAGTCGACTTCACGGCTTTCCCGAGCGAATAATTGGAACTCTTATCCGCAGTCAGCCTTCGAGGTAATTAGAAGTCTCACGGTTCGTATATTCTTGCAGCATTTGCTTTAGCTTATTTGATAGGCGGTTCAAATAGTATTTATGCGGGGGTGCACTTGATAGTTGCCAACTCCTCCGTGCTTTCCTTTTTTCTCGTAGGAGGCCTTCTATATCGGGCGCGTATATTTGCTTTCCGTGTTTTATTCCTCTTGTTCGAAAGGAAGTGTTGTTCCACGCAGCTCTTTAGATGATTTCCACGAACTTGTCAACTTCGTCTTTTATTTGCAACGGCATCGTAAGTGGAAATCTTAAAGCAACATTTTCCTTGCAATTTCTTCTGAAACCATCCCAGTTTGTTTCCTTATTCGTCAATCTGGGCGACCTTTCGGTTTTTGCTATGCTCCTGCCGATTTTAAATATTACTGGCGAGTGATCTGAGCAAAGATAATAGGATTCTTCTAAAGTTGTGAGATATTTAGGGACCCCTTTTGTAATGAAAAAATCGACCAGGTCAGGTATTTTATTTGTGTAGGTGGGCCAGTAGGTTGGCTTGCCCGTCGAAAAAAAGTCCAAGCCACGTTTCATACTTGCTTCGTACAGTAGCCTGCCCTTTGTCGAAATGAATCTTGAACCCCAAAATGTATGCTTTGCGTTGAAATCAACACCGAGAATAAAGTTTGACCCAAGTTGGTAAAAAAGGCGATCGATGTCGTCCTCTGCCATCTTATACTCGTATCTCGGAGAGAAATAACAAGATGCTATATTATAGTCTATATGATTTATGTTTACGGAAACTGAACTTATTTGCATAGATTCAAGTTCTATTGTCACGTTCTCGACATGCTAATATAAAGTGACGATCCACCCCTCGCGTTTTCTGAGGGATGATGCTCGTGATAACCAGAGTAACCTCTTATCTTGGGTTTAACTCCCTTTTTTAAGTGTGTTTCCGAAATCAGGCATATGTCAATAAGGTCTTTCCATAGAAAAGATTCTAATTCGTCGATTTTTTTCAGAAGGCCATTTGCGTTCCATGTTAAAATCTTAGTCAACTATTTCATTTTCATTTTTGTTAGATTTTTTCCCAGCAACGAACTCGAGCTTGCTTAGTTTTTCAAACAAGAGCTTATTTATTTTTATTTGCTCATCTAGTTTTTCTAAGATGACTGCGAGAATTTGAGGCAGCGGATCTGTAGTGGCCGAATCTATTTTGTTGGCTTTTGACGCGACCTCATTGCATTGGATTATAGTTTGTTTGCCCTTTGCCCACTGACTTGCAATCTATAGGTTAGCGAGAGTTTTTCAGTACCTCGTTTTCTTTTCAAAGTGAATCTAATTCATTTTTAAGCTCGTAAAAGTGTCGTTGCATTTCATTGAGTTTAGCTCGGAGTTCATTGTTCTCCTGTTCGAAGCACTTCACTTTTCACTGAGTCCTGATTAACCGGCGGACTTCGTTTTCCGGAAATATGCGATCTAGATAGTGGAGATCGGAGTACGTTTGATGTTTTTGCAAAGGGATTTGATAGCAATAAATGGCTCTCCTCAGAATCCGTAGAGCCTACTTCCGAAGAGGGTGGATTTGCCAGTGAAACTGGATTTGTTTTGTCCATTGCATTTTTTGTACGCCCATGCACTCGGCATACTTCCACTCATGCTGCAATGAATCGTCATGCAGTCCTCTTTACCTTTTACTAAGTTACTTAGTCTGGGAAAAGCCAGACCTGGTCTAACCTACCTACTGTATTATCTTGTCTTGTCATATTATTTTTATGCACACTAAGAAAAAACCTATTATTTCTTTGCCGAGAGTCCGAAGGGCGGGAGAATTAATTTTTCTGCTTTTGCTTTTTGGCCACAATTTGAACGCAGCCCCTTTTGAGCAATAGGCGACCGCAACACCACCAAATATACCATACATTTTCTTTATTTACTTAACGAAAAGAATTTAAAAAAATAATTAATTTTAGTTTAAATACGAGTACATATACACTGCTGCATGTCAGGTCAGAATATCATAAATTTTAACTAAGCTTAATTGCTCACGGAATCAGACCGACATTTTCACTAATTGATTATTATTAACAGCCCAACGACCGCACAAAATAATTTCGACAGTTCTGCCAAAGCTATTATAAATTTTAAATTCACCGCATCCCGTGAATTCCCGTTCCAAAACGAAAGACAACATTCTTATGTTGTAATCACATGTTAATTTTCGCATTTATGTAATTGAAAACGTAGTTATTTTGTTTTTATTTTTTTTGTAACTGGATTGAATCGGAAAGTTAAATCATAAGGAAGCATGAATAAAATATCAGAAATACCTTGACAAACTTTTCAAACCTCATTTATATCTCCTACCTTGGCCATCATATGATTTAGTCAAAAAGTTACTTTCGATTACTATTTGCCTGTGATCTTCTCTGTATTTCAATTGCATAAAAGAGTTATAAAAAAAATGAGAAAGTGTTTATCATAAACGCAAACTACATTCTTGATTAAAATCTAAGAAAAATAAAAGATAAATATGAAATAAAAAGAAGTGAATAAAAATAATATGACTCATTTATAACGAAGTGAAACATCAAAGAGGAAAAAAAACAACAAATACTATATATTATACATGTTAAACAAATATTTTAAAAAAAATATAATAAACAAGAAATTTTGATCAAACGATGTCGCAATGTCAGGTTATATTTAAATGAGGCGAAGTTTATCTTCTTTTTCACATTTTTTGAACTAACGAAATTTGATTTGAATTGAATTTTTATTTTGTTGCTTTGTGATTTAATAAATCTATTCAATTACTCAGGTGCACCTATTGAATATTATGTCATTTGGTGTATGAAAGATTTTTTTAGCAAAATTTTGCATTAATAATCTGCTCTCTGAAGTGATTATTATTAAAAGATACTTGTATATATTTTCAAAAAAATTTAATAAACAACCAGCGAATGGATTGTTGAAAGTTTTCTAAAGATTATTTTATTATTCAAAATATTGTTAAAAAAGAATAGCAATGTTTCAATAAATATAGATGAGATGGATTGTAAAACTTTGTACTGTGGTAAGCTTAGATTTGTTGTTAAGTTTATTTCTTATTGTTCATTGTCACTTCCTACCTACTTTAAAAATCCAATTGATAGTGTCAATCGGATTGATTATGATAAAAAAAGACTAGAGCGCTAGGCTATTTTAGTATAAGGGTTCAAGGCGGAGATAAATGCACGTATTCATGGGCATACATGAAAGGTATATTTTACAGGGTATTGAATATTCAATTTCCCGAAGTGGAAGATTATATTGAAAAAAATAATTCTTTTAAACTGATCGCTCTTCGTATATAGCATCCAATTCGTGATATTCAGCTCGCAATGGATATTAATATACATTTATTCACATGACAGAAGTTTTATTGCAAACACAAAATCCTACTAGTCATAAAAGCTCAGTATATTACAGCGATATCATGAGACTATTGGCCAATCCCAACACTATCGCAGAATTAATGCGGAAGTAGTTTTATCGACCCTCGTAAAATGTGAACTTAGTTTTAATCGATTCAATCAGAGTTTCGTAGTTTTTCATAATACCCCTGATTCACTTGTCTTCGGACAGATAAGATCATACTCTACAGCATCTAAAAAAGGTTTTAAATTCTTATCAATCAATGTCATTCAGATAATGAAGGCCTATTGAACGTTATTTTAATGATATGTTAAATGAATTCCAGTTATCTAAGCTTGTACTCCTTAATGAAACTACATTATTTTTATGCTATCCTACATAATTCAAGGACGACTTAATCAAACACAATTTTTCAAAATAAAATATAAATATAAAAGTTTCAGAAAATTAGTATGCAAATCTATAATTAAGCACCAACAATACTTGTCATATTTTTTTTTAATTAACACGCTCTTAGACACTAGTCTACAATACCCGACGTTGCCGGAAACTTTGATGCTAATCTTGTGGACTAAGCAATCTAGCGCCCTAGACGATTTGATTTCAAATCGGATGTTCAGCGTTACGAGCCTGGGGACTGCCGAGCCAAAGTAATGGGGGTGCTTTGGTTTTACGAACTACGAACTTGGTTAAGCTCATAAGGTTCACCATTATAGGTTCTCCTTCACTCAAGTTCCTAGCACACAAGATCAAATATTTGAAGATGATTTTTCTCTCTCGAAAGAATTTAAGATATAAACTGCTTGTCTGCCTATCATCAAATATTAGACTCCACACAGAAGAATAATCAGGAATAAGTTCAAAGTTTCAGCTGATACTCAGCTTTTTCTTGCGATACTAAAACGAGAAAAGCGGCTGTGCTGAGTCGATTCTAGTTCACTATACCATATTTAAAGTTTTGGAACGTAAAGTTGATCTTAGCTCGGAACTTTAAAATAACTCCGATGTGTAACTATCAACGGTAAAGTTTGATCCAGACTATTAATTGCAGTTTGTTGATAACATATATGTATATATTCGGTCTTACTTTGCTACCATGTGGGTGGCCGTGGCTTAAGTGGTAGTGGACTGGTCCAATTCGTGGGGGTCAAGCCTTTCACCACAGCCAGAGCCAAAAGGGAGGAGCGGCAACTGCCGATTTTCCTGGTCCAGCTAAGTCCCACCAGAAATCTGGATGGTCTAAGGAGTATTAAAGTCCTAGATTACCAGGTTGTACATTGGGAAAAATTAAAGAGGAGCGAAAACATTTTACAATGTGTTCGCTGCCAAAGCGTCGGACACGCCGCGTCATGCGGAAAGAACCACAAGTCCGAGGAATTCGCTCTGGGTAAGGACGGAGATTCTGAAAGCAGCCAACTCTCTTGTGCTTTATGTAGGAACACGGGACACACCGCAAATTATCAGGGTTGTTCCAAATTCCAGTACATCAAAAGAATAAATCTGGCCCGCAGCAGAAAGCGGAAGTTAAACGTCCACTCGTGCATTTGCAAACTCCAGCCGTTACTGCCCATGTTACCTACGCCCAAATGGCGGCAGGTAGGGGAAATGCGGTACAGCAAGCGAAGGTTGCTTCTCAGGCCCCAGCGCCCAGAGCACCGGAACCAGTACCTGACATGCTAGCTATCTTGCTCTCTATCCAGGGGCAGATGGCTCAGCTGCAACGTCATTTAACTGAACAGATCACGCGGGTGGATCAAGTATACGCACTGTTGCCAGGCCTAATGCACCTTTTGCTGTAATGGGTACGTACGTGGCGGAGCAAACCCTGCAGATTTTTGCTGTGAATGTGAATTCACTGATTAGGTTCGAGCGTCGAGCCGCACTATTTCAGTTGCTTAACGACCAAGCCCCCGATGTGCTCTTGGTTAGCGAAACTAAGCTTACCAAAAGACACAAAATGAGGCACAGAAGATACAAAATATATAGTACGGAGAAACCGACCCAACTCCATTCAGGGAGAAGGCGTTGCGATTTTTGTACGAAAAGGTATACGTTTTAAAAGAGTATACAGTCGTGTAGTATGTAGGTTCCAGGTGCTGGAAGCATGCATCGTGTATATCCCTCTCCGTAGTGGAAAGCGGTTGTACATGGTATATGTCTATGCGCCTAAGGCTACTCAATCCACCTTATTCATCTCAGAGCTCGAGACGCTTTTCGATTCCTGAGGCTGGAACTGGAAGACAACTATTTTATAATCGGCGGAGATTTCAACGCCAGACATAGTGATTGGGGAAATAATACACCAAATACTAGAGCGAATCTACTATTCAATTGGTGGGGTCAGCACAGTATAATTTATTGACTCGGGCTTAAGGCGACGGATAGTCCGTCGTTTCCCAGACACGGGCCCTATTTGGAACTTCTGCTATTCGACTCACGAATACAACTAACATGCACTAACCAACAAACTACAAACTGTCTGCGGTCTCAGCACCGAAATAACGAATTGGATGAGTTTTTTCAAAGGCATTTCTACAATTGTAGTAGGGTGCGTTGGACACACTTCACCAGGAGACTGATAGAGCACTCCCTTCGAATTCGCTCTACCCACCGTCCAACAGAAATCTGTCAAACGACGAGATTGACAGGTATCTAAGACTAATGGACGAGACAATCAAACGAACAATGGACAAAACGATACCTCGGTATCAACACACTGACGAAGAACACTTATTCCGCAACGCAACTATTGACGCACTGCACCGACAAAAAGTAGGCTGCTGTCAAGACTAAAAACCTTGTACAGACAGTTTACTGACAGACATAACCCGGAGATCATAACACTGAAGTCGTCGATTAAAAACCTCCAAACATTAATAAAGGAAAATTACAGAAATTCTGTAAATTCGTATTGGAACAATAAAATTCGGGCTATAAACACCAGCAACCCGAATATGTTCCCGCAAATAAATAAAATATTTCGTTGAAAAAATAAAAACGACCTTCCGTGTCTTAAAATCGCCCGAACGACGGACAACGAACAAATACTGGTAGCAGCAGGCATAGATCCAAATAAGGCTGTTGATGATGACAACTTCTTTGTGATCGAGGATCCGCAGGAGCAAGTAGAGGCTATAGGAGCGACTTTCTAGGAAATGTACAAGGCGAATGTTATCATTGGCCCGAACCACGATCTGGAGAATCGAGTCCTTGTGCACAATATCTAATCATTAATCACTTAGAAGTAAGAAATCAGTTGGAACCAATGAAATACCTGTATCGTATGCGAAGCACACGAGTGTATGTAGTAGTTGTATCGTATGCGAACCACACGAGTATATGTAAAGTATAGGTATTAGTATTGTGTTTGCTCTTGTCACCATAGTGCTACTGCGCGCACAAAAGTGACTTGAGCATTCAGTCTAAATTCGGAAAGCAAAATAAACGGTTGAGTTTTTTCTGAGCAAGTTTGTTTTTCCCAATACAAAAAAAATATGTTGTTTTATTTATTCGATTTTTATCGCGTCTTGAACAATACCGAACATTGTGCTTCGACATCTCCCACTAGAAGCGGTGAACATTTATACCACCCTGTTTAATAATGCAATGAATAATGCACATTGTCCAGCGCATTGGAAAACTGTAGTGGTACATCCTATCCCCAAAAGCGATAAAGGCACTTCCAATCCAGCGAATCTCCGCTCGATCAGTCTTCTTCCAAACATCAGTAAGATTTCCGAGAAGGTTATCAATAGAGTCCTGACTAAGTGGGTTGAGGACAAACATATAGTTCCGGATAATCAGTTCGGTTTCAAGGCGGGGCATGATATCATTCATGCTGCGTCTAAACTGGTTTCTGATATCCAATGGAACAAAGGCAAGAACCAGTGCACTGGTGCCTGCCTGATTGACTTGGAGAAGGCCGTCGATACCGTATGGTTAGAAGGACTCTTCTTCAAGCTGGACAGGTTGGGCATTAGTAAACCACTGCTGTATATTCTTTTTGATATGCTCTCCAGTAGACAGTTCATCGTGAAGAATAGCGACGTGACTTCTGCTGGAACATTTAACATTAAAAACGGTCTGCAACAGGGTGCGGTGAATTCGCCGATCCTATTCAACATTTACACGAGTGATCTCATAGGTTCACTTCACCATGCCATAGCGTACGCAGACGACATAATCGCGTACAGATCGGGTCCAAAGATTGAGGTCATTAATACACTTTTGCAGCGTGACTTCGACAAAATTAAGCGATATTGCGATGACTGGAAGTTGAAAATCAACTTTCAGAAGTCGGAAACCATTCTCTTTAGGACGCCTTTGTCTGGGACCGCTAGGGATACCAGAAAGAATTGGCGAAATTTCTCGATCGTGGGGCAGCACGGGCAACCACTTGCTTGTCGAAATGTAGTCAGATGTTGGGATCTGGCTAGATCAATTTCTGTATTTTTACAAACATATAGATGTTGCTCTGGCCAGAGCCAAAGGCGCTTTTGCCCTTACAAAGAGACTGTTTTATAACAGACAACTCGATGCGAAGGTGAAGGTAATCTGCTACATGGCCCTTATCAGGCCCATGCTTGTATTTGGATGTCCCGTGTGGGTCAACGTGAGAGCAAGTTTATTGGAAAAGATTCGGGTGTTTGAGAGGGCTTGTCTTAGGACTTGTCTTCGCTTATACAGAACACCAGAGTCTGAGTACATAAAATTCTATCCTAATGAGGTCTTATACAATAGGGCGAACCTAATAAGAGTGGACAATTTCGTCATTAAGTTGACTCGAAGGCACGTTGCAAGAGCAATGACTTCATCGAACAACCTGATCTCCGGGGCTTACTACTCCAATTATATGTATCACGAGACAGTTCGCTTTGATGGCTTTATTCCTCCAGAAGCGTTCCTCTATCTAGATAGCAAAGGTGTGATCCAGGACAGATTGGCGGTGCCGCTAATCTTCCACGTCGCTCAAACAGCTGCGGACAGGCGACTCAACTACGACAGAGAGGTCGCACACGGCAGTGCGGAGCAGTAAGTTAGTTTAAGACAATTTTAAGTTATTTAAGCTAATTTGTAAGCATTTTTTTTTTGCCTTGCATGTAAGAGTAAATTAAGTAATATAAATAAAAATGCAAATAAACTGTAAAAACTAAAACTGGACTGGCTTCCAAATCGGACGGTTCGGTGTTCGAACCCCAACTGCGTCCGAAGGACATTCATTTTTTTTTCAGTTAACACAAATCAAGTAAGATGAGTAGTTGACTTGGATGCCACCCATGGAGCGAAATAACTACTGCACTGAGCCCAAACATTTTTCTTTCTTTCTCTATTCCATTTTCCAAAAAACTTAACACATGCTGAGGCATTATGAGTGTATTCATAGCCACTTGAGTGTTCTTTTTTTAAAAAATCTCTACAAATGCCGTAAAGATCCCTACAACCTACTTGCAATATAATACCTCTATTCATCAGTACATCTAGAAAAAAGCCAGGGTAGCTAGGAAAAGCCACCATGCAACCGATGCAGTCTGGAGTCTGATAAAAGCAGCAGTAACTTATTTTCAAAGGCCTTCGAGGTTTTCGACGCGACATGTTTAGTCCGAATAAGTTTGCTATCCAGTATAAGACCCACATATATATCCATATAGCTTCAATGGAGAAACAGATGGTGTTTTCATTAAGCACTAGATGAATCAGACCAATCACCTTACTCTTTCTCATACAGAGAACAATCTCAGTTTTAATAGGAATTGTTGAAAGTCTAGTGCTGTTTGCTCATCTACAGTAGAGGGTCGCTGCATCATCCGCATATGCCTGCGCGTAGCCGTAGCTATTGAAAGCGTTAAGCAATGAGTCGACAAACACGCAAAACACCAGCAGGAAGCCGCCTTGCGGACAATATATTCGCCGTAGGCAGCATTCGGAATCAGGATTCCATTCACAAACATTACTCTTATCATTATAGCTAGGGAGCTAGCTAGTTGTTGTCTGGCCTTGATGTCGACGAAAATATTTAGCGCGTACTCCTTCTGTCGAGTGCGCTTTGAATTCTGACCACTAGATTTTGAAGAACAGTCTCACAGGATCTTCCGTGTTACTTCTTTGGCAGAAGATACTCGCAAAGTATTGTTTTGAGCATATGAAGCTCGATAATTCCCTATATTGTCTTAAACTTAAAGGAAGCAACACTGAGTTTAGCTCTGAAGCTCTTGACGAGCGTGTAGTCATCTTCTCCGATTTTCGGTATAAAAGCCAAGGTAGGATATGCAAGTACGACTCTATCAGTGGCGATTCTTTTCGGCGTTGCTAACAGCAGGTCTATACGTTTTAGTGTCATAACTGGATATTGGGTGTCAGGCGATTTGAATCCATCAAAGGACACCACAGTATATCACATCACATCACAACCGAGGACATATACCAGCTAAACCATATTGTTTTATTCACTTCACTTGCAGCTTTAGTGTTAGCAACTGATTGTGTAAGTTCCATCAGATCTTCTGAGCTTTCGTCCTGTTGCTGGTTTCACCGAGTGTTTAGATCTTGATAAGAGTCACTCTTCGAAGTCTTGTGACTTGTTTAGCAGTTCTCGGGTTTACTTACGTAGTCGCTGCGAATCTGAGTATCATTATAGAACTGCCGATCTGCAGGAGTTTTTACTGGATGACACCTTTAGGTCAAAATATTCAGTGTAGGTACAGTTCAGATTCTGAACAGTTTCCTATTCCTTTTGTTTCGTTCTGAGTTTAGGAGGTACATCGACGTACTGCTCCTTAAAGAGTGCCCATTTGGTTTCTAGTGAGTTCATTATCTTCAACAAGACCGAGACCTCACGTTAGTTTATGAATTCAATCTACCTACGGTTTGACATGGAAATCTCGAAGAATTTTCTAGCCGGCAATCTCCATAGCGTATCTGTTAGATAGAGTTACGTCGATTACTTGCTGTCTTAACAAATGTTGGCTGACAGTCAACATTGTTGGATGTGGTTGCCTCTCATATTGCATTTGCGACAAAAAGTATTTTCAACATAAGCGGCGCAGCATATAATATCTCCCACCTTTGTTCGATGAGTCCAGTTATTACCTACCCCTGGTAGTGCCAGTTAGGGAAAATAATCTGATGCACAGACGAACTCGTGTCATTACATATGTCTTCTAGCTTATGCATGAAGCAAATAAACCTTCGTATCAAAATTCCCCAATTTTAAATGATGAGAATGAATTCTGCACTAGGAGGCAAGTTCTTGGTATTTCCAATCGTTCGTCATATAGTGGTGTGAAACCAGTTTTAAACATCCCAAACCACAGATACATTAATTCCTGTATGGAATTAATATAATCTAATTTATTCTCGTCCTAAATATAAAATTTCCTTTGTTATCTCGAAGATTTTGATTTGTTAAAATTTGTTTATTGTGATTGCATCACTATAAAAATCGCAAAACGATGAGTTTGTGGTTGCGTATATTCGTACCCATTAATCTCTCCTGATGTTGCTATGAGTGGTTCTTCTATACACCCTCGGCATAGATCTAATACTAAAAATAGATATAAAATCACTGTCTAACAAATTTTAAATTTGCAAAAGACCCCTATGTTGAGGAAAAAAATGTTCAAAGCATTTTTTTTAATCCTAAAAAGCCCTAATTTACAAGAAAATTTGAAATCCTCATTTCACTTCAACCTCGTGTGTACTTTTTCACTAATTAACAAGAATTTATTTAAACTTGAAATATGGTGAAAATGCAAATTCTTTTCCACATTCGATTCTTATTCCAAAGAAAATCGTGTTCAGCTTTGGAAACATCTATGTTAATTTTTGTTTTGTTATACCTATATATTTAAGTGGTAGTTAAATACTTAGAAAAAGAAAAGATATTTTATATTTATAGCGATTACTGTCGACTTTTAAAAGTTTGAAGTGGCTCATCTCTATCATAGCTTAAATTTAAAACTTAATTCAAGTTGAAAAAATCAAAAAAACTCTGTAATTTGTACTTTGAATAGTAAACATGATTTATGTTATTGCGGGGTAACAGAAAACGTTAAACGAGGGTTTCAGTTCAACAATTTTATTTAAGTGCCACATTGAATTTTTTTTTGATTGTATGAACCATTAAATTTGTTTAATTGTCTTTGGTGTTAATTACATGCTTACTTTGGTATTGTTTAATGTACCTTCGCAAATGGCGCTAAATTATTCATAGAATCAATGCCTGACAGCTAAAGAAAACATCAAAAGTGGGTGGTAGACATACATCTAGGTCGTGAACGTGTAACAGTCTAGTCGATCTTAATAACAAATTATTTGCTTATACATACTCGTATGTTTGTTTAATTTATTTACATATTTCGCACACCAATTTGCTTGGTCTCACCTTTCAATATATTCTATTCTTTTAATTAGAATTTATTTAAAATTAATCTCTAAGTCTAGTTGAATAATAAGGTCTTCCCCAACTACGTGTAGATGAGACTAGGAGGTGTTTTATTTCACTCTTATTGGGTTATTACCACACATTTGTATTGTTGTGGTTTGTGAATCACCGGTAGGAAAACCGTTAATTGAAAACAAGATATAGGAAGTTGGTTTGCCAATTTACATATCTACATAAATTATTTTTAAGCAGTGTAATTGGTAACTGGTTACTGGCAAGGAAGTTGAATTTGCATTCCTGACATAGTATAAAGACTTACAAATGAGAGTTGATCTACTCGTATCTAAACTAAGTGTTAATTATTGACCAAGCCATTCGTTTGCTGTCATGATTTGCTTTGATGTAAACAGCTTTTCATCGGCTGACAAATGAACTAAAAGTGAAGCCAGAGAGAAAGTTCAGACTCGCCAAGGTCTGCCGGTGCATTTTGGGCACCTGCCTATTTTGATTTCGTTTTTCTTGTTTTTCTTCCAATTAAGGTATAAAAAAGGCTTAAATGCCTTGTTCAAACAACTGAGGCAAATTATGACAGAAATGTTAGAAATTTATCATCAAGTTTATACGATTATACGTCGATCTTTGCAATCGGTCCAATCAGTACTATTTTGTGTCCAAAACAATTTAATTCAAACCTAAAGTTAGCAAGCGGGCCACATAACACCAAACGATTTTAGAGCGATCATCCTATCAATAGTTAGGGTAAAAGTTCCATAACAACTTATCATAATTCGCTCGTACAACAGGTCTCTAGCGTGAAGTTGGCAAAGTAGAAAGATCTTTACGCTTTGGCGAGTTTGTCCCAACGGCTTTCCTAGATATAGAAGGACAGAGCATAGAGCTACTAAAAGCGCTAAATTTTCACAGAACATTGCAAATTGTGTACGATTATCTATTATAGATCTGGCCGCAGAATATAAACTGTTTTCTTGGACAAAGCTTTGTTAGAATGTTGGAATGCAGGGGAACCCCACAGGGGGTATTTATACCACAACATTGATGAGTACTAGTCATTTATACGATCGTTTCATGTGCAAATGAGCAATCTTAAATACAACAAAAGTGACAGAAATCAACAAACAAAAAAACAATACTCAGAAATTAAGCGTTGGTATAAAGAACGTTAAGCATAGCCATTACAGGTACGCTTCATTCTACCGTTACCGCAGCACTAGATATCTTCCACACCTCGTACTGCTTACTTTACAGGTCAAACAACTCGCTGGCAATAATGCGCTACATTTAAGTAATCTGGGTTATTTTTCAGAGCTGCAATATTGGACACTGCATAATTTTAATTGATTTGCTGTTGGACGAACCAATAATAATGGATGAAATCTTTCCCTTGGTCAAATTCGAAATTCCGTATACATTTACTCACTCCTCCTAAAAGTGTCTACACGGGTCGCAGACAAAAACAGCGTCTAAATTGATTATTCATCTGAATGGTAATCATGCTAAACATATGGCAATGGAATCATATTATATCAGTTAACAGAAGCTAAAAAGCAGTGAACGCGTAGATTTTAAATCTCCACTATGCGAAACTTATGGTACCATTCAAGATCAAAAAGAAGCCTTAAACTTAGTAGGACAAGATTTTAGAAGGAATCCTTTCTGGACACTTTCTCCTAATTAAACATACCAAAAAGCTTAGACTTGCAGAAATTGATACATGCATATTATGCGATGACCTATAAGATGAATACAATATAGCGAATATATTTTTTGACTTCACAGTTAAGGGGAATATCGCGACACCGAAGGAACTTCCTAGGATAATACTTCTTTGAATGCTAATGGGAAATAAGGAGCATGAGTTGTGAAAGAAATCTCAGATTCTGCAGTGAAATTGGGTATTTTTCATATTTTAGGTTCTTTCTTATGGCTTCTGAGTTCAATTAAATCTCTTGCAATCGCGATGGACCTTTTTTAATCCTTATTGCTGTACAAATATTTACTTCTAACATACTCTTACCTTTTTTCAACCCAACATAACCTAAGACCTGTCTAAATCGTTCTCTGCGTTTAATTTATTTTCTTAAACATCAAAATAGATGAATAGAAAAAAAAATTTAATTTATTAGTACACTTAAGTCGTTGACTCGACTGTCAATTTTGGTTGTATATCGTAAGAAAAATGTTCGATCTTCTTCAATCATTGCCGAAAGGAAAATATGGAAAATTAAAACGACAAGAACAGAGACTCACTGTCACATACCAAATATTGATTCATTTTTGATTTCTTTCCAGCAGTTTAACAACGATTAATTGAGTCAATACATTTTCGATAATTTTTCATAAGGAAATGAACGTTGGTTTGAATCAAATGATCGATTCCAAGAACCTGATTAAGCTTACTCATATTTTGCAATATTTAACGTTTTCTTAGTGTTTTGACTTTGCTTATACGGAATATACGTACATTTAACTACCACACTGTTATCTGTCAAATTGTTACTTGCATTTGTAATCGGTATAGCCGGGCAAATCATAATTGGCTTTTCTACTTAATTAAAGCGGTGGGTGGCCGTGGCTCAGGTTCAGGTTCAATACCAGCCGTGTCCGAAAGACTTTTTTTCAGGCAACTAAAAATCTCGTGAGATGAATGGCTGAGACCAAAAACCATTCTTTTTCTTTCCGTCCCATTTTCCGAAAAATTTTAAAACATATGCTTTGGCATTATAAATGTAGACATACCTACTTGAGTGTTAAGTTTTTTTTTTTTAAAACAAAAACAAAGCAATTCATCCATAATTTACTACGAGTATCGGTTACCGTTTTGCAATGGCCATAAAAAATTTCGTACTATAAAATCGGTTCAAAGGAATGTGACATCCTTATTAGATCCTGAAAATGGCTCTAAAATTAGACTCTCCATATAGACCATGGACCACTTGAAACATAATCGTGGCCAAAATTTGCATGAAATAATCCTTAAAAAGTGAATGGCAAGCATTAATTTATAAACTCAAATAAAAATGTTATTCGCATTTCCAATTTTCTTGTGTTTTTTTTTTTTGACAATTAAAAACCAAACGCTTAAAAAAGCACCCATTATTTATTTATTTATCGATACATATAATATAGTATAACATGCGGTTCGCAAACTTCCGAGACTAAAAAATAAAAATACAAAATTCGATTTTATTCATACTATAGTTCCAGCGCCGCTCTAACATTTCTAAGACTTTCTTATAGAACAGTTTATCTAACCTTTCAAAATAGGCTTCAATTTTGGCGATCGCCTCATCATTGGAGCTATATTTTGAGGTTTGCGAACAGGTAATAGGGTTCATGTTTCAGTCATTGTGACATACCGTATGAAATAATTTTTTTTTTTTTTATTTCGCTTAAACAGCTCCAAATAGCGCCCTAAATCATCAAGAAGTCGTTATTTTTGGTCAACTGTGAGCAAATGTGTGAGTAACGCACTTCGAACAGAACTTTCGCTCACACAAATATTCATGCAAATATGATGTACACGGTCTATTTATATGTGGCTTTGCGATGTAAGCTATATCACACACTTTCACTTTACGATTTTTTAAAAAGATTTTGAGGATTTTTTTATGTTTTCCGACGTTACAGCATCATTTGGGGGCACAGAGTGTTCTTTCTTTCAAGCCATTTTTAAGTTTTAACGGTATTCTTTCCCATCAAATAATTGTATTTTATCAACGTACAAACCTCGTTTTCTCCAATATTAAAAAATTAAAAATGTCTAAAGGTGCGTCACTAAAACTTCAATATCTACATGAATAATGAAATGTTATCAAATTGCATCATCATTAACCTTCAAGTATCGTTTGAAGGTTGGTACTAACTAAATATCGTATGGATATATTATTAGAGTGACCATCATCTCGGGACTTTTCGAACCACTTGTTATGTTCCTGTTAACATATTACCTCAATTTAGCTTTTCTAAAAAGGTTAGCTCCATTATGATATTTTTTCTAAAAGAAAACATTAATGACACTAGAAGAAAATCGGATTTTCATTGCTTGTCACTAAGACTCACACCTTGACCCTTTTCAGACTTTCTTTCCCAGACGTATTATATAAGATGAGTATAAAATAACCGTCTCCTATTAGCATTACTGCCGTAAGGTAGCTCATCGAAATAATTTTGATTTGCAAATTCGGAATCAAGGCCGTTAAAGAGCTAGCAAATGGTAATAAAATAAACAAAACGCCACAGTTTGCCTCCTCCAAAGCACTTGACTTTGAATTCATGGAAGATAAATACATGCTAACAACAAGTAAGAGATTATCTTGTCCAGTTGATTGAACATCATTTCAATGTTGACAGCAGCAAACTGGCACTTTACAAAAATGATTCGCCGGCGGACAAGGAATGAAGAGTATATATTGGCATGACAAAGCCAAACAAACAAACAAACAAACTAAAAACCATTAAAATGTACTTTCAGACAAATGTTTTATCGAAAAATTCAATCAAGATAATTATTGCAAAATCTTCCTTCGATCTAATCAAAACCAGACTATGCGATCTAGCAGATTTAAGATAAAACATGGAGTATATACAAATTAAGTACATAAATTCAATGAATTGAACCTCAAAATTATCGTAGAACCTCAAATCATTCGTTAACAATCCGATCGCCCATTATCGGTGCGGTTTTACGTCAGGAAAGTCCGCTATGGCTAAAATCTTCACACTACGACAGATTTTTGGATTCAAAACCGTATCCACCATCCCTTTTTCGGTTTTGAAACTGTTTATGACAGCATCTATAGAAGCAAGTAATACAGAGACATGTCTAGTTTTGGTATCCATTTCAAATCGTCCGTCTGCGTAGAATGATAAAAATGAATGCTAGCTGCTTCATCAACATCAGTAATAGCAACCTAATTGATATTCAAAACGGATTTAGAAGCGATGACGTGCTTTGATATGACTTTTAAACATCATTCTTGAAAGAATAGTGAGAAAGAATAAAGCTAACTTCTTCAAAAGTTTCTAAAACTATGTGCAATCCAGCTGATATTATTGCTGGTGCATTTGCGAATATATCATATAATAGAAGTGAAAATGCCCAAAATGAGTTAAGCGAAAAATAAAGGTAAAAACAAGCAGGTACATAATGTAAAACAAGGGACACCCAACATTGGTGAATTGGGTAAACAGTCTCAATACAAGTAGATGTCTACAACTCTGAGGTAATAATCGAATTTAATTTGTCAATCGTTGTTTCTTTCTGCTTAAAAGTAAACTGCGTAATAAACAATCCGATATCCCTAACGAGTGTAGGCATACGTACTCGTAGGTCGGTTCGTAAGGACAATTTGTCGGAAGATATTTAGTCTACATATTAAGGAAATATACACACTTTGTTTTCGCTTCCCAATTTTTTTTCCATAAAATTAATAAAATATTAAAGTGCTACCCATTGCTTTAAATGCACGACCGAATTCGTCTGATAATATTGTATATCCATACTCGTACATTCTGATTCCTTTCTGACTTCCGCTTCGACAATTTTATGGTCAATTCATCAGCGATTTTCTTGATCCGCCTCATTTCTATATATAAAAGCACGTTGGTGTCAAGTCCGAAGATTTGTAGGCCATTCCTCTCTATCCAGGAATTTTCACACCTTCGATTTACTGTAAGGCCAAAGTGTGCAGAGAACACATCTGGGTCCTTAGAAACATTAGGTACAAATCCAGACCAAGAAGATGATATGGGTTCGAAATCCTATTAGTTGCGTAAATGTGACCACATGCTATAATTTTGTAAATTAAAATAAAAATCAAAAATTTTTATTAACTCGAAGTGATGCCAACATTTTCCATGAGCATTCTCTAAAGTGTTGGCTATAAATTCTCAGCTTCTTGTTGAATGTTTTCGTTAAGGGTTGTCGAGCTCTATGGCTTGTTCAGTTTTTACGCCACTATAAAGGAAGAAAGCTGGAACAGTCAAATCATAGTTATATAGCCCTTCCGCGTCACAGTAACAACATTGCCGTCTCCAAAAAATTTGAAATACATCAAACAATGACTTGAAAATAATTCTCATCGGTGTCGACCCTTGGCTGTAATTTACACACATCAACATGCATCTAGAATCGCTTCAAATTTCAATTACATTATGAAATCGTAAGATTTGCATTATCCGAAAAATCTAAACTAAAATTGCATACCGTTTTGCTCGAAATATGTCAACGAATCACCTCTTAAAATTATGGTCACTGAATATGGAACATATGGCACACACATAAGTTGTATACTAACATAGATGGGGCACAATTCAAAAGACCTGTCCTGTCTTTTATCGTAACATTTTGTGCAGTGTTGAGGCTCATTTCTGCTTTAACGGGTACGTGGACAGGCAGAATTGCAGTATTTGCAGCGATGACAATCCTCAAGAAATTCACCACATGCCATTGCATCCAGGAAAATGTACCGTATGGTGCGAATTGTACGCCGGTGGCATCATCGGCCCTTATTTCTTCAAAAATGAGGCCGGAGGACAAGTCACTGTCAATAAACACCGGTACAATCCTAAATTTGCATGACATCAATGTATTTAGAAGAACTGTGGTTCCAACAAGAAGGGGCAGGGCATACTCGTAGATCTACACCATACTACCAACGAAAACATCGCTTTATTGAATTTGGTTTGTGTCCAGTAACTTTTACCCAGTCTTCTTTTCATTCAAGAAATGTATGGGAGATTATGAGATTTATAATTAGTTAGGGGCCACCGAATGGGTCTATCCTGCCATATCAACAAATTTTTACACACGCGATCTAAACACTCTCTAACTGCAAGCCATAAGCTACGGGGGCTCCATCCTGCTGTTACACAATGGCTAACCTTTGCTGCAGTGGTATCCTCAGCTAATAGTTCTGGTAAGTTCTGAAAAGCCCTGTGTTTCATGAAGTGGGAGTTGCTATTTGCCCAGGTACGTACATTTCAGAAATTAGTTATTTCCATAGAATCCGACCAATAAAGTGTCTTCCCGGAATTTAATTTTAGAATTCCAAACGCTTCTTATAGTCCCCAGGTTGTAGCTCCTGTACTAGTATACTATATGACGGAATGCATTCATGCCTTCTGAATGTAGAATTCTCCAGATGCAAGTCTTGCTTAAATTAAAATGTCTGCTTAGTTGACTAAAGCTCGTGTTTGGAAGGTTTCTGACGTAATGCAAAACGTCTTCATAGCTGAAAACACCTTCTGTTAAAGCAGGATGTGAATCTCTCAACGATTAGTTATATAAAAAGTTTTTTATTTTATTTTATTTTATTTTAGGCTAAAAAAAATGTTTCAAAGCAGCTGTTAACTAGCTTTTAATTTTAAGTTATATACTTTGAACAAGTTGGGTCGTATCTTGAAAACTACTGACTTGAGATGAAATGACTGACTTTTCTTTTTGTTTGTAAATATGTTCTGGGTAAAAGTTGCAAACAGTGGAGGTTAATAAGATATTTTCCTGAAAAAAATTATGGCAAAGTCGAAATTCTAGGTTTCTAAAAAAAATCACTCTTGATCTTTAATAACTTTTGACACATTAATTTCAAGACAACATTTGCCTTGGAACACTGAAAGTATTTACATACATATAATTACGAGTTCAACACACATGAATTTGAAAGATCTTTGCTTTGCTTAAAACCTCTGTATCTCAGAGGGGATGCATTTCCGCCCCCACCCATACGATTTTTTCTCAAAATATGTCAAGGAATCTCCCCTTAATCCGGAATACACAGACAGGTTGGACTCCAATGGATTTAAGAAATGTTGCACAATATAATTTCTCTCGTAAAAAAAGATTGATTTTCACGATAACTGTGCACTTATGAGTTCGAATGCGTATTGGACAATATACGAAATGTAAAGGATATTTTTTTACTGATAGATTTTCCAACAGAGACAACTTCCAAACCGTGCTGTCATTTTTGACAATTCTTTGATAAATATCAGTATTATTTAAATCGAGGAACCCATTCAAAATACATACTCGTATATGCATGTATGTCATGAAACATTCTTCCTTATGAACACAAAAAATGTTTTCAAACTCAATTTCTGTTGTTCTACAGTTCTTAAAAACACCCTCTTAAGGGAAAAATAAGGAGAAATAAGATAAGAGGGGTATACGAAAACATGGTTTAATTGGAAATACAAAAATTCAAAAGTTGCATTAATCATCGAACAAAAAATTACAAATATAATACTTTAAAAAGGCTTATGCAATATAGTCTGTGATGTATAAATAAAATTACATATGTACATATGTACATTACATTAAAGGATTTTATTTTTATTAAAAAAAAAATTGACCTACATACTTATGTACATATTTTATAAAAAAAAGATTCATTTATGCAAAACTCATTTGTCGATAAATAAATAAATACATTATATGTATTTTTGTACAGGACAAGATTTTAAAAAAAAATTAAGAATTTTTGTTTGCAGTTGTTTTACAGAAAATCGCTTGGCAACAGCCTTATCGTGCATTTTTTGTAATCGCATCATTCCTTCAATGGTGAGATCATTTGGTTATGCCACTGCAACCATGTGATGAAGCATTTTATTGCATCTTCTAATTTTACTTCACGCTGTATATCAATAATGTCTATTTCCCCATTATCAACAGAAAGTTCTTCTTCTTCTTCTCATGCCTCGACGTTTTGCAGATCTCGGAGATCCATTCAGTTCTCGTCTGGAAACATCTGGTTAACCAGTGTTGGGGTGTCAGATCTTTCTGACAGAATTTTATCTCACATAGGAATCAAAGGAACGCTGTCTTCTTTCTCCCGATAATCAGGAGTTGTGATAACTTTCAATCTCGATCGATTTCCTTTAGCAACTCCGAAATGAAAATATAGGTCCATATGCTATATGCATTAAAAAAAGTATCAATCGCATCAAAATTCACATAAATATGTGACGATACTGCGTCTAAACGACCGAAGATGTCGTCGAGAGATTGCTCTTGCCATAGAAGCTACTGCTGTCAAATCATTGTGGAAAATTACAGAGTTGAGAAAGTGATTTTTACGGTGCGCCCAATCTTCCTCTTAAGTAGAGTATTCGTCGTTTGGTGGACAAATTCAAATCAGCTGGTTCAGTAAACAATCAAACAACCCCCGAATGTCGCCGAAAAGTGATGTCGCGCCCAAGAGCTTGGCCTTTCGCAGATCTCAACTTGGCGGAATTCGCTTTAGATTTAGGCATGCACCTAAATTGGAAGATATGGATTTCAATGACATGATTCCAACATTCGCGTAGGGCATTCAAAAAGGAATCTTCTGCACGACAAATTCGACGGCATGGTTGTCTCACATCATGCCATCAGGCCCTTTTGTTGGGTTACTTTAAATCGCAGGTTTATGCGAATAAGCCGCAAACGCAATTTTTAAGAACTTTAGCTATTACATGGACAAACGATTATTTAATGCCCCTATTCTGATTGTGATGTGGTCACAACTCACGAATGTCAGTGATTTTTTTTTTTTTTTTTATATAATTTACGCGCGCCTAAGGGGTTAGATACCCTTTTACTGTTGCCCGGGCGCGGGCGGAAAGATAGAAGGAGGAGAAAGGAAAATTGTTTTTGTAGTGGTTTGAAACTCAGGTGTGTTTGGTTTCTATGTTTGCCCTCCAGGGGTGGGAGTCCGAATAGGACGGAGAGTTTCTGTACTTGAAACTCTACAACAGCCAAATCTACGTGTCAGTGTTATGCCTTCACACGCAGAATCTTTCTGTCTGAGTTCCAATTACACAATGAAAAACTGACTTGCCATGGGCAGGATTCGAACCTGGACCCTCCGAGTGAGAAGCGTTTGCTACTACCACTACACCACGGCCAACCGATACGAAAATTGTGATGCTTCTTGTGAGCGATCAGCTGTCTGGTATTCTGGCCAACACCTCACAAGAAAACACCCACGAATAGTTACCACGGTGTGGTGAATTCATTGTCATGTCAAAAAATTGCTATGTGGGTACAATCGATTGCTCCAATTGTTCCTTTAGTGTGAAACTTTTGGTAAAATCTAAAAAAAAAGAAATGAATTATGCATTTCCATTACTGTCTAACTATTTTTTTGCATATCTTCATTTGTTGCAGGAAATTGTATCACATTTCCCTTGACCCGCAATATTAGTTTGCAAATGTATTGCATACACCGAGAAACCGAAGATTGACTTAATGCAATGGTATAATTATTTGCTATGCATATTTGGTAGGAGCTATTTCCAAGAAAATTCAATACTGAAAGGGACTGTTGTAAGGAAAGGTATAGATACTACATGTATATTGGATTTTTAGCAATGAAATTACTCGAATATGAAAGGGAAACTACTTGATTGATCATCGTAAATACGCAGCTCTTCTATGATATCCCTACACAATATTTTCGGAATACGGAAAAATTTGATGAAACAACTATCATTTAATGAGAAAGCATTGTAATCTACAGAATTGAAATATTTACTACACTTGTATACTGTCCAACAAGAAATAAATATATTTTTTTATCTTTCGTCTTTTTTGTTTGCGAAATCATAACTTCTTCTTCCATTTGTTTTTCAAATTCAACAATACGTTATCGTTTATTTTTCTCTTCTGACCGGCTTGTGCTCAATCGGACTTCACAATTTTGACAGTTCTTGTGATGCTCACAACTTGTGAGGTTTTAATTAGAATACGAAAACCTCACAAATTGTGACTCACCACGCTCTTGTGAGGTTGTTGTGACATATGAGGCATCACAGATGCATGCCAGAATACGGGCATAAGATTATACGTTCACAAATATCAATTGTCCTAAAGGCAATTTTCAAATTTTAAATTCCAATCTAAGTGAAATATGCCTAAATGCTGATCTAATCCCAGACCTACACCTTATTTAATAATTCCACAAATTGATTCGAATGATTTCATTTACTTTGTACATACTATTTTGACTGTTATGCAAACAACACTAAGCTATAATGAAAACAGATGTAAATTAAATAAAATAAAGACCGAAATGAGAAGAAGTAAAGTGCTAATCGAAATGACGCATGGTTCGACAAACTATAAAAAGCAACCAAATTGTCTGTATGCCCTTTTTTGTCTTTTCGATTCACTCTTCTTCAGAATCACCACATTACATAATGTAACATTCTTTATTTTATATCACTTTCATTTTTGATGAAACAAACTTCGGCACTTTCAATTTTTCCCTCCGATTTAATTTAAGATAATACGAAAAGAGAGTGCAACCAATCTTCGTCGCTGTTTTACTCTTTTATAGAATAAATTTACAAAAATAAAAAGACAAATGAAATCGAAAGTTGAAAATAACTTGCCATGTGGTTAAAAGAAAACAAAAAAGCCGTTTAAGTTTTTTTTGAAATTTCAACCGCAGTAAAAGTACCACTTTTCATAATTGTATGCCCTACCCAAAGAAGATACGGATATCTTACGTTGTCCAGGTAGTTTTTGAACAGAAATTATTTTATGTTACCCTATCCCAAATTTCAAACCTTATGATTTCGTTTAATCTTAGATACATAGGTAGTGAGAGTAAAAGTATAATATTATTACTTATCTATTAAGTTAATTTTATAGCAAAACTAAACTGTGAGTGTTTTAACTTTTAATATGATGTCCATATCCAGACAGATTCTTAAGAAACAATTATTCCAAGGAATGGTTATGCCTTTAAAAATCGATTTTGATTATTCTTTCATATTACATATGTAAGTAGATCTATAATTTACTTTCTATTGTGTAATCTTCGGCTTATAGAATCCATCACGCCTCTTCTCATTGTTTACAAAGGTGAGAAATCTTATCGATGAAAATTGAATGTTTATACATTTTCAAAGATACATATGTATTTACATATTGTGTATTGGAATACATAACATATACAAAAATGTTTATTCATATAATCCACTCATATACAAATATGTGATTTTGTACTGAGGGCGAAGTGAAAGCTGTCTTCATCGATGACAATCAAGTTCACCTTCCTGAACAAAAATTGCATTTTTTTGTACTCTGACATTTGTATCTTTTCCTATAAATCAAGAAATGGAATCAAAACCGACGGAATAGATAAAGACTGGAAAAAAAGTAGGCACAAACGATGAAGTAATAAATAATAAGGCAACGAAATATTAACGCAGATGCCTATCACGGCTGAACTAGTGAAAGTGTATTTAAATCTTCATATTCAGCTTTTATACATACCTCTACACTTTTTTTTTTTCTTCATTTTTTCACACATCCACAATTCTGGCATATACGAGGCATGTACGAATATGATTTTTTTTCCTTATTATTTATTTACTCTTCATTAACTTTCTTAATTTAAATTTTACAAAGTTAATTTTATTTTCAAATAGAAACATGTGGATACATGAGTACAACAATGAGCGATCATCATAAGTTGTATGTCACGTATTGATTTAGCAATTTATGTTACGAGTATAGCAGCCAAACTCAGATGTAACAAGTGATAAATGATTTGATTCCCATAATAATAAAAATAACAAAAAACACGACATGGCATTAATTATTACCACGATCACTATGTCCAGTAGTAAAAATAACATATCTTATTGAATTAACTAAAAACATTCACGCGTGTGGAATACATACTCGTAGATGCGAGTAAATATGCAACGCACTTATTCTCATTAAAATTTATTCTCACAAAATAGTCAATCTATTATTTTAAATTCCTTATTTCAAATTCAGGTATTTCAATGACATCTGAATGCAAGTTGTTTTTTTCTTTAATTTTTTCATGAAACGGGCAGACAACTTGGGAACAAGGCCTACCTTTCAGCACTCACTGTTTTGTGGGTGTATATAAAATAAAATAAAGATTAACATTTGTAGATCTACAGGTTTTTGACAATAATCTGAATTAAGAAAGAGCAAGCACCACAGAAATACAAATTTGTTCAAATGATTTAATCTTGAGTCCAAAGAATAATTGGCCTTCGAACACTTATCATTATCACTTCAGATATTTGTTTTCCGGTTAGAGTTTCGCGGAAAGGAAAGGATAGATTCTCCCTAATTTAATAGAGCTCATGCTCTGAATTGTAGGTTCATTTGTTTTGTTCGAAATAGATGTACCTATGTTTTGAAAAACATTTGTAAGTGCACAACTATCAACAACCGCATTAAAAATTTGATCAATGGCACGAACATCACAAACTGCCGTTTGCAAGTCAATGTTTGCATAAATATTTAACCATATCCCGAATAGTTCGTAAAAACAAGTTTATGCCTTACGGGAGAGACATAACTTCCACCAAACCTACCAGTTCTACTACTCGTAAAAATCCCAACGATTACTTTTTCGGCGACGTTTAGCTGCGGATATTACGTCATCCAAAAATTCTACTTTCTTTGATTTCAACTTATCAACTATGTATGTCCATGAGAATCAAGTTCAGGAGGTCTTTAAGGTAGCTAAAAAGGTTGTTCTGTGCGCACATTATACAGGCACCTTTCGGTCTATGATTCTCTTCAAAGCACATAACATTTATCTTCTTCTCTACAACAGGTTAAGATACTTATTTTTTTCATTAGCCACTGAAATATGTAACCCGAATAACTATATGCATTGCTACAGACCTAAGTACCATTTCACAGACCGCTCTATTTTAAATCACTTCGTTAGTGAGGCTAAAAGTTTACTGATTTTTTTGCATATGAGTAATCCAATTATTTTTCTTTCGGCTACTTCTTCGAGCCCCGGCTACAATTTAAGCATGACCTTCGTAATATTTTTATTTATCTCATTGTAATTTTTTATTTTGATTTCTGTTACTTGGTTCAACATTGTATTTGTAACATTATTTTGTATGCATGTATGTATGTCTCGTGTTCATATCGAGATCTTTACGTCGTCTACATAAAATGTCTGCGAACTCTATCGAATCTTTCTACACCGATGAAGATGATACGTAAATCTTTTAATCGTCATTATCTGCATGCTTTGAATCGCGTCAAATGCTGCGACTGCGATGCAGTTTAATAATATTGCACTATCAAGCACTCACTTGTATATTTCTCATATGGCAATTTCACATGTCGTCTTTGCCACTATACAGTGACAAAGCCTGTTAAGCTCATTAGCTAGCCTTAATTAAATAAAATCACGAGCCTGGATGCTACATATGAGTTTACGAGTAGGTCTGATAATACCTGTGATCATATAGGGCACTATATTTTACCACACCATCGTACTTAGGACTTCAAATTCCTCCAGCAATTTACTATAGTATGGGACGTAAGACTTAGCTTTTTCGTAACAAGTTTTAATGATAGCTATAGTTGTTGGTTTTTTGGGATGAGTATCATCCCTAACGCAATCTAAATTAACTCTTAAATTAGTTACACACTCGAAACTGAAATGTAAATAACGCCTGCACTCTATGATGATTCCCACGTGGCTGATGCGGAAGAATCCAAGTCAAAAATCAGTTTATTCCTGTTCAAATGTAGAATTTAGTACTTTATTTCTCAAAGATCTTTAATATTTTATTGACGCCTACATTACCAAAAACAGTAGTGGCACTCTCAAGTAGAACTTCATATAGCCATACAGCATGCTCCTCAACAGTTCGCGCTGTGTGAAAACATTTTAAGGGTATTCATAGCCCCTTGAGTGCGCGCTAACTAACAAACAAATAAAAAAAAATTAAAGACGAGGAGAAGTTATCGTAGAAAGCTCGTTTTTGTGTAGAGAATTCTCGCAGAAGTCCATTGGATGCCTAATTCTATTAGAAGAAAGGACTCATCCTCCCTGATTGATCTACAATCTTTTGGATTAGTGGCGATAGTAATGAAGACAACAAGAAGTAAGTAGAATGTAACCGAATTCATGGCATTCTTTGAAAATTTTTATACTATTCAGATCTTGGGCACTATTAAGTTGCCCTTAAATTTTGGTGATTTGTATAAGAGAAAACCACCCTCATTGCCTATTTTATATGTTAGGTCCTGAGAATTTTTTTGGGCATCTTAATTGGCACACTTTGGTCATATTAAGAATCATTTCCTATTTCTCAAAAAGTGCCTGCCATATAAAAGGTTCCGTACTTAAATAAAGTACAATTCCCATCAGACATCTTTTGGAAGATAAGAATTTCCAGAGATTTTGAATTTTTCAAACGCAGAGGGAATGTTTTCTTAAATCTACAATCAATAGTTTAAGAAATTTTTTAGCCAGTCTTCAGTTTTAGCAATAATGGAACTGGTACAAAATTTCCTTCGATATTTCTTCATCCTTAAAAAGAAACACCAACTTGACCCATATGTAAGATTAAACTATTAAAAAAAAAATTAATTTAAAAAAATTAAAAAACCCGACTGAGTGAAAAATGGACTTTAAATATGGACTAAAAAGAAAAAAACAAGTCCAGTAGTCTAGAATTATGTTAAGAAATATTAAATAACCACACCATTGAAACAGTTTCATGGTGGAAGTACACATAAAACAAATAATAAATTATAATGCGGAACTTAGCAACTTAAACAGTTGAGACCCATTAAATAATTAGACCAGCTCAAATCTTCCCAATAATGGTCCCTATTATCATCCCAGCACTTGTAATTTAAATTGCCAGTTGTTCAGCAATTGCCTCTACTTGCTGGGCAAAAAGAACTGCCTCACTCTTAAAGCCTTGTTGCCCAAATCTGCTACCTAAACGGACCACTTTCAGAAATGGTTTTATTCTTGAAATCGTTTTTCCATTTCACTCAAAGATTCCAGTTCTGGTGGTATAGATACCGTCATGTTATTCCAAAATGCTGTCGGTGGTATTTTATTTTTCAATAAGTTTGTTGTGCATCGATTACAACAAATAAATTGACTTGGACTATCTGATGGCAAATGTGACATATGTACATGGTTTGCTATTTGTGATAAAGAATGATTCAATATTGATGAGTCATGTGAGAAAATAACTATCAGGTCATATATTTTGTTCAATTCATTTGATTATATATAAATAGATGTATGATTTTCGGAAATGTATATCCGGTATCGAAAGATCTAAAAATTTATATAGTTTATGGCATAAAAGACTGTATACTAGTAAAATTAAACAACATGAACCTGAAATGACTTCAAATTCAATAAAGCTAAATTAGGACAATTGGCGGAAAAGGATAAGGAACGCGTCTTCTTTCTTTATGAATATACAATTATGTATAATAAATACAATATAAAGTTTAATAATTTTATGTAGTTTATTTATATAGAATAAGAAATTAATGCATATCTGTTCACTTATTTTTAGGTAAGGTGAACACAGTCCTTGTATCAGGTTTGAAAATACATAAGTATTTTGCGACTTTTGAACGTCTGTTTAATGTTAATTAATTTGCACCAAATGAAAAAATTTAGCTGTCAATTCATTCCTTCATTAGACAACACTTCTCCCCACCTCTCAGCAACTCCTTAACGCCGTCACTAAAAAAACTGTTTGGCTTTGATGAACAAAATACCCCAAGAGCCTCTTGGACATCATCCCAATATCTAAAATGTTTTCCATCAAGAAAGTCTTGCAGAAAGTGGAAATCTAAATATGCTAAATTTGAAGAATAAGGCGGATGCACCATTTTTAGCCAACCGAGCTGTAACTGTGTGCAGCTGCTGGTTCTAGCTGTTTCAAGGCTAGCGTTATCCTGATGGAATACAACACCGCTACGTTTAACCAGATCTGGCCGTTTCTTCTCTACTGCTGGCTTAAATCTACACAGCTGTTGATAGTAGACTTCTGCGGTGACAGTGTGGTTACGAGGCAACAGCTACATACAAAGAGTGAGTGGATGAAGTCCACCCCTGGGATGTTGTAAGAACCCATTTTTCATCTCCGGTTACGATCCGGTTCAAAAACTGCTCTCGGTTATGACGCGATAGACAAAAGCGCAATGCAAACCCATTTTCCAATACTTTATGACTTTTCCCATATTTGTTAGCTGTCGATGGATGGTCATATAGATTACGTTGAGTTCTCTTGTGAATTCCTTTGAGAGTTCCCTTGAGAATTCCCTTGCGGGTTTCAGTGGGATTTCTTTCGATGGTGTACTGACCTACCCGAACAAAGTTCATCCTTCAGGTCTAAATTGCCATTTCTCAACTTTACAAACCAATGCCGACACTTAGACTCGCTGAGAACATCCTATCCATACAGGTTTTGGAGTTCTCTATTGGCTTCACTTTCATTGTACAATAGTTTATCCGGAACAAAAACAATAAAATATGCCAAATATGCTCTTCCAATACATCCATTTTAAAATTCAGTTCACAATGCTTAAAATGGTGTTAACACAACGAAATTTGTACAATTGCTCATTCAATATATCCCAAATACTAATTTTAATAGCATTAAATTGGTTTTATGAATTTTATGTCAATTGTTACATTACATATGTTACATCCTAATAGTATACTTATACATAGCAGTTGATTTTACTCAAACACAAAATTCTGAGTTTCTTGTCACCTTTGACGGGCAGAAACAATAATTTCTAACATCATGCTGATTATCGTAAAGATATACTATTCAAGTATTAAAGCAATTAACAAAAATGTACGTAGGCGTCTAGAATTGAAAGTCAAACCTGACTTAATGAGAAATTGAGAACGAAAACTTGTACAAAAAATGTTTTACTGTAAAAATATCTTCATAGGAAAATTTAGTGCTATGATAAAACCAGTCGTACATATTGTACTAAGTATAATTAAAGACATAGTGAAAAAAAAAATTAAAGTCATTATACAACAAGTAATAAAACATCGAAGAAAGAAGATAAAACAAAGAGATAACTAATTAAATGTTCCCTTTACATAGGCACTCGATAAGAAGCTCAAGTGAAGTGAAGCATATTCTAAGATATCACTTACTATTGTATTCTACAAAATTTAATCTCCAGACAAAATTAAATTTTATATTTGTATGATACTCGTAGTTTAAAAACAACTTTATGTTCCGGATTTAAGACCGATGGACCAATAATATGAATTCGTAATATGGGAAAGCTACATACTCGTACATTCTCGTGTTAACGACTGTTTTGCAGCACATGAGATGTTAAAATAATGTTAGTTAGGTTGTTGGTTTCTTAGTTTCAATGATAGTGTATACATAATACAGTCGGCTCTCGATAATTCGAAATCCTTGATAATTCGAACTGATTGTGTGGTCCCTTGAAAAAACCTTGATAAATGTGTTTTGGTACGCTCGTTAATTCGAAGTGATTGTCGAGTCGGGCCGCCAGCAAACACGTTGTAATTCGAAATCAGTAGCTAGTTTCCTCTCAGTAATTCGAATTTTTTCTTTTCGTTTTTGTTTTTTGTTCTCTGTTCTTTGCCCGGTGCGTTCCCCGGCCTTGAAGAATGCTTATTGAAATGGTTTAGTCAGTGCAGAGGACAAAACGCACCTGTCGGAGGTTGCATGCTTAAGGAGAAAGCTAAGTCATTCGCTGTTAGTTTGGGTATTGAAGGATTCACCGCCAGTGAAAGATGGCTCTCCATTTTAAAAATCGGTATAATATCATTTTCAAAAAAAATATGTGGAGAAAGCGCGAGTGTTGCTGTTACTGTTTGTTCTGCATGGAAAAATGACTTAGGCGGCCTGCCAGCAAATTACGATCCACGGAATGTGTTCAATGCCGATGAGACTGCTCTTTTTGTTAAGTGATCGAACGATGACATTTAAAAACGAAAAATGACTTAGGGGGAAACATAGCAAGCAAAGGTTAACATTATTACTCGCAGTAAACATGGACGGGTCACACAAAATAAAACCTCTGATAGGGAAAGCTTCTAACCCTAGATGTTTCAAGGGTATCAAATCCTTTCCTACGATTTATCGCTCCAATAAAAAAAAAAGCGTGGATGACCACAGAATAGTGCAATGAGTGGCTATTGAAACTAAACATCGACATGAAACGGCAGAATCGAAAAATTGTACTTTTAGTAGCACAGTTCACAATAATCCGCCAGTTCTCAGTTATGTGAATCTTAAATTTTTACCTACTAACGCCACCTCTAAATTGCAACACCTTGACCAGGGAATGATTCAGAATTTTAAAACTTTGCCCGCCAAAGAAGTAGTGATGATAGAGTTGGATAGCATTGAAAATGGACAGAGAGCCAACATAAATGTTTTAACAGCGATGGCCATGGTTAAATCGACAACGATTTCAAACTGTTTCATGAAATGCGGATTTACTCGTATTACAGAGCCAGTGAATCAATTGCAACAGGAGAGAGGAGAACATGATCATTCTACTTCGCAGGATGGATGAGTCTTCTTTCTAACTTTGATGAATCTGTGGCTTTCGATGATTTTGTACATATTGACGATGATGTAGAAGTCTGCGGTGCTCTATGTGACGATGAAATTCTGGCAGCTGCAAATTCAAGCAACAACAATGAAGGCGAAGATGAAGAAGAATCGAAAGCAGAACCAATTCCCCCCGTCACATCAAAGGAGGCAAAGTCATTGTTGTGTACATTGCGTCAATATTTACTAAGAACGGAAGTGGACGACGAGGAATTCTCGACACTGGTTGTCATAGACAATGCTCTTGACCAAGGACGCTGGAAGTTATTGAAGAAAAAAAAAATCACCGATTTCTTTACAAAATAAAAAAATTAAGTAAAAATTGTACGTATGCAATTCAGTGTTACTTATGTATATCTGCACATACTTATTTCGTTTTTGTCCTTCGCTCCAACTCGACAATTTTTCGTTAATTCGAATTTTTTGTAATTGAGTTTCGAATTATCGAGAGTCGACTGTATCGTAATAAATGAGGAATATATTTGAGTAATGAATGAAATTTATAACGCAATGCAACCATTACTGTGCAAGTAATGAATGGCAGAATATCAAAACGAACAAGGCAGTAGGACATCGCTAAATACTTTTGCAAATATTTCTAATTTATTTTAATGGAAAAAATGCATTACAAATACCTAAAACATGTTTTTTTCAAAATTCAGTACTGTTTTTATACAATGGATTCGAAGAACACAAACATCAAAGATATCGCTACAATCTGGGATGTATCAAAACCTCAACCAGGAAACCCCTCCGTTCAGTGACATCTTTGGCAACTGTTTTAAAGCGCGCACTTCTTCAAAATAATCCCCATTGGCGATCAATGCACTTGTGCCAGCGTACCAGCTCTCGAAACATCCCTGGTCGTCATCGTCGACGGTTTAACAACCACTTCTGAAACGTGTATAACAATTATAAGCCACTATTCTCTCTAACATTGTCCTTAAAATACTTTTTGTACATTTTTAATGTTGTTGTGCATTTATTGTGATTCAAGCAAACTCATGCCCAGTTTTTGTATCCTCTGTCCGCTCTTTACCTTTTCCATCAGCTTCATGTCATTTATAGAGTCGTTAATAATAAATATGGTTAGAGCATTGTCTCCAATGCTGCCCACCTTCCCACTAACAAAGCTATAATAAGCTGACTCCACCCTTAATGATTTAATTAAGAAAATTTAACAGTGCATCTACCGAAGGAAAATCTACATCTTTGATTTCCTCGACATATAACAACCCTTTAACTACACATCCAAGTCCACGAGCTGAACTCTTAATATAATAAAACTTACAACTTGCAAGCTTACAAGTGCTGCTGTATACAGTTTATGAAATCAATTAAAGAAGGCCTCTTTGTAAGGCCGAAGCAAATCTTGATCTACACGTTCGCTTGAAAATTGTTAACGAAACTTTAGAATGCTCCTATAAAACATAATGCCCTAAAGTCACATTGGGCCGTAAATTACACTGGAAGTTATCGGTTCCATAGGGATATGCCAGAAAAAATGTGAGAAGAAATCCTTTTCCGGCTATACATCCTAGTCGTTATATCGTATTTACAATACGAGTATATAAATATGCAAGCTAAGGCATAAATGTGCTACAAAAACTTATAAACTTATCCTAAAACCCGTCACGATACTATATGAATTAGCCTAGACCAACACATCTATCCTTTACTGGATTTCCTGCCTCAAAAGATATTCTGGAAGCTTTCCCAATATTTTCGACATAATCAATTCAAATGATATTGAAAAGTTATTTGATTGCATTAAAAAGTTTTGTTTAAAGTTAGAAACAAATACGAGTATGTCACAACATATAATATAATATAAACCTCATTCTTTTTCTTTATTCCAGGTGCATAATAGGCTATGTCTCTCCTCTTTCAACGCCAGCGGACCTTCTGGAAAATGCAGAGAAGGCTTTGTTTGCAGAAAAAGAAAATACAATAAATGATTGTTCAAAAAAGGAGGAATTTGACGTTTGTCCTCCTAGTAAATACCGTGATCCAACAGGAGAATGCAACAATATTGTTCATCGTAACTGGGGTGCTCGGGGTGATGTTTTCCTTAGGTTGTTGGATGCTGATTACAAAAATGGTAATAACTAAGAAAACCTTAGTGGTTAATTCTCTTAATAGCTATAATTATTATTTAAAGGCATCAATCAACCGCGAACATCTCATGAAGGCAACCCTCTACCCAACGCAGAAGATATTATTGAGAATTTACAAAGCCATATTGAATCAGAAATTAGACATCCACATATCACTGCCATGTTACCAGCGTGGGGTCAATTATTATTCGATGACTTGGTCGAATTTACTCAATTACCAACAAATGTAAACTGCTGTAAAAGGCATGCAGCCACTGATGAACAATGCTATGTAGAGCAAGGACCCAATTGCAAGGATTACAAAAGATCAACACCAGGTCATAGCTCAAGAAATTGTGGTAAACGTAAGTATATTCTACAAATATGTATACCCGTCTTTTATTATAAAAATTGGAATATTTATAAATTTAAGCACAAAGACAACAGATGAATACAGCTTCGATGTATATTGATGGGTCCGGTCTGTATGGGACAACTTCAGAGGAATTCAAAAATCTACGAACCTTTGTCAAGGGTGGATTAGACGTTAGCAAATGTAAAAATTGTCAAACAACTGGAACAACTGGTGCTCTATATCGTTCTCTATTGCAAGAGCATAATAACATTGCAGAACAACTTTCGAATCTTAATCCAATGTGGTCTGAAGACACTTTATTCCTTGAAACTCGAAGGATCGTCATCGGTCAAATTCAGCACATTACTTACAATGAATTTTTACCCCTGGTTTTAGGACAAGAAATTACCGCTAAAGTTGATCTTAAGTAAGTATTTATAAGTTTCTATAAATTTATATTAAAAAGAAAAATTTACAAATTCTAGGCTTACCCCAGAGAAATATTTCACAAACTACTCTAGCAGTCATCGAGGTGGTATCTTCAATGAATTCGCAACCAGTGCCATGCCAGCATTCTTCACAATGTACCCGCCAGAAATGGTATGTGAAGAGAAAAACAAAAAAATTAACTATTATAATAATTAACTACTAAAACTGTGTTTGAAACAGGTTAGCACATCAATGTCAGCCACTTCTTTATTGAAAATTGCGGCTCTGCAAAAGTCATTCGTATTGCCAAGCATCAGTTCAAATGGGTGGAGTGAGTTAGCCTTAGCTGTTCACCGAGGACGTGACCATGGGATTCCTTCGTATCGGAATGCGCTGGATTTATGTGAACAACAGTTTCCAATTAATGATGTATCTAATATTACTTTTGAAATGTTATCAAGTGTTTCAAATATTCCGGAAGAATCCATTACCATGCTAAAGGATATTTATGGGTAACTTAGTGCATTTATTTTTAACTTTAAATATGTGTATATTTGTTTGCCTTCTTTTACTTGTTTGTAGAAACGTTGAAGATATTGATTTGCTTGTTGGCGCGCTTCTAGAAAACCCAGCTGTAGGCTCATTGTTTGGACCAACAATCACTTGCTTATTAACTCGACAATTCGCCCTACTAAAGACTACAGACAGATTTTGGTATGAAAATGAAATTCCACCGTCATCCTTTAGGCTTAATCAATTAAAGGCAATTCGTCAAACTTCACTGTCAGGACTTTTATGTGCTACCAATCAAGTTAAAAAGGCCCAGCCGAAGGCTTTTATTCGCGAGGATAGCTACTTGTAAGTATTTTGAAATTTTGATTTTGATTTTCAAATGAACTTTTAGCTCTTCTTAGATTGAGCAAATCTTTTAATTTCTTAAAATTTAAAGGAATGCCATATGTTGAAAATCTTTCTCAGCGTATTACTTGAGTTTTGTTTTTTTAAATCGCTTAGAGCTGAGTTACTCATTCACTATGTGATTTAATCGTTGACCAATCACATGTACTAATTGAACATTTTAGTTGTTGGTCATGTATAATATTTATTTTTATACATACGAGTATAGCACGAGTATATCAGTAAGTAATATTGAAGACAATTCAATCTTGCAATTGGCGTTGCTATTTGACTCACGCTGCGCTCGTTAAAATTGTGCCGAGGCCATTCTTTCAGTTTCACACTTGGGTATACCGGTAATAGCAATGAGTATCAAGTACTCGTATGCATTTAAAAATAATATTCCTGAGTAATTGATACATGCTAATAAAATTAAGAAAATCGGCGTTATCTGACTTGAAAATGGTGACGTGAGCGAGTATTGTTTTTCTTTCTTACTTTTCGGTATACGGTTATGTATTGTACTTGAACTCGAAGTATTTTTCTATTTTTCGGTATATATATACATAGCTCCGAGAACTCCCGGGTTGACGAACTTAGCCATCTCTACCCGCCACCAGAAAGTGTAGAATCTTCAAAATTAATAAATAAAAATGGACTATACCTCCACGTGTTTTCTTAAGTTTCTGCAAACCTCTCACCTAAATTTTTTTTTCTATTTACAGAAACTCTCTCCTTTCCTGTAATCAATTATCAAAACTAGATCTACGCGCTTGGCAAAACGATCCGAACGAAGAAGAGCACAAGGATCCCATAGCTGATGTTGAACCAAAGGTTAAGGAAGTATTCAAGGAACTAAGCCCTGAACTCGTTGAGGCTGCAGTAGAAAGAGCAAAGGAAGAACTTCTTGCGAGAAGACGATTTGAATATGATTCATGGATGCTACGTAAGTTGATTATTTATCACATATATAGAAATAGTTTGCTTATAATTTCGATTTGATTTATTTTAGAGGGTGGAATCGATGCAAAATCACCAGATGGAGTTGCAGCTTCTTTCAGCAAAGCAAATCGACAAGCACTTCTTTTAGCTAATACCTCTCTTATGCTTGAGCTTACTTCCAATGAAATTTTAAATACCTTAAACTCGATTTCTCGTAAAAAACGTCAAGTGTTTGATACCAGTTTGAATGCTTTTAATCGCAACGAGCTTACAGATACCCTTCAAACTATCGATGTTAGCACATTTTTCTCCGGCAACGCTGGCTCAGAACTGCAATTTGATCCTCAATGTTATGATCCTGCTGTAGCATGTGATACTACTACGCCGTTCCGAACATTTACGGGATACTGCAATAACTTGCGTAACCCAAATTGGGGTAAAGCATTATCAACGTTTTCCCGTCTACTTCCTGCTCAATACCATGATGGTGTTTCTAAGCCACGTATTGCGTCTGTTACAGGAGCTCTTTTACCAAATCCTAGAACAATTTCTACTCTTATCCATCCTGATATTTCTAATTTACATACACGTTACTCTCTAGTGGTTATGCAGTTTGCTCAATTCGTCGATCATGATTTGACTTTAACTCCTATTCACAAAGGTTTCCATGAATCAATTCCAAGCTGTCGTCGCTGTGATTCTCCACAAACTGTTCATCCAGAATGTAATCCATTCCCTGTTCCAGCTGGTGATTACTTTTATCCTGAAGTCAACGTAACAAGTGGGGAACGTTTATGCTTCCCTTCGATGAGATCTTTACCTGGTCAATTGACTCTTGGTCCACGTGATCAAATCAATCAAAATACTCACTTTTTGGATGCATCTATGATTTATGGAGAAAATAATTGCCTTGCTAACAAGCTACGTGGATTCTCAGGGCGAATGAACTCAACTATTCATCCAGTGCGGGGAAAGGAGCTTCTACCCCAAAGTAATTCACATCCTGAATGTAAATCTCGTAATCGTCTCTGTTTTATTGGTGGAGACGATCGTGCTTCTGAACAACCTGGTCTAACTGCTATTCACACAATCTTTCTAAGAGAACATAATCGTATAGTTGAAGGTTTACGTGGAGTTAATCCTCATTGGACTGGCGATCAACTGTATCATCATACAAGACGTATTGTCAGTGCTCAACTTCAGCATATTATTTTCAATGAATTTCTGCCACGTATTCTCAGCTGGAATGCTGTTAACCTATATGGACTGAAACTTTTACCTCAGGGCTATTACAAAGACTATAATCCATCATGTAGTCCGATAGTTTTCAATGAATTTGCTGCCGCTGCATTCCGTATTGGACATTCATTATTGCGACCACATATCCCACGTTTGAGTGTTAATCATCAGCCCGTTGATCCACCGCTCTTGTTGCGCGATGGCTTCTTCAAAATGGATGCCTTATTACAGGTAAGTTAAGAACAGATATGTATATACCATATGTCTGTCTACATATTAATAACATATTTGTGGTCGAGATCAGATTAATACAAGTTTTGCCTCTTAGAATAGATCACACGTCAAGTAATCTATTTTAGTGCAAGCCTTGCAGTTTAGTCTCGTAATTCTTGCATACAAAATTGTTATATTATAGTACATATACGCTTTTGATTTGATTTTGGTTTTCATCTTGATCTTGGTGTCGCAAAAAGTGTAAAACTAAGACCGCACAACCAAGATCGATTTCAAGAATCTCTAATTTTAATTTCTGGGCTTTGTACAGACCAGTCTCTATTCCCGACATAAAAAATTTATCCCGCAATGTCTATCTTGCTTTTATCATCTTTAAGAACACAAAGTACAAATATGCAATTTTAGCAATGTCTTTATTTCCCAGTCATCTAGAGATCCATACCTCAAGATATTTTATCCCCAAAATAAAACTGAGTTCTTAAATTAAAATCTGATACACCAATAGTTGAAATAATATTTATAAATTTGTTTTAATTGTTGAAAAGCCTGGAATTATCGACGAAATTAGCCGTGGTCTTGTTGCTACTCCGATGGAAACTCTAGATCAATTCATTACTGGAGAAGTAACCAATCACTTGTTCGAAGATAGAAAGATCCCATTCTCTGGAATCGATTTGATTGCACTGAATGTTCAAAGAGGTAAAATTATTTAATCATTTTTGTTTGTTTCCCTCATTGTTTAAAACATTTTTTTTCTATTAAATAGCTCGTGACCATGGTATTCCATCATACAACAATTATCGGGCGTTGTGTAATCTTAAACGCGCAAACTCATGGTCAGATTTGAGTCGTGAAATTCCTCCGGAAGTAATCAATCGGTTCAAAAAAATCTATGCTTCCGTTGATGATATTGATTTGTTCCCTGGTTCAATGACTGAAAGACCATTACAAGGTGGATTAGTTGGACCGACATTGGCTTGTATTATTGGAATTCAATTCAGACAATTGAGAAAATGTGATCGCTTTTGGTAAGTTATCTATAAATTATTATATATTTTTAATTTAAGATATAAATAATTAGAAAAATAATTTGTGAAATAAATTAAGGTATGAAAATGAGAGCCCTGAAGTTAAGTTCTCGGAGGCGCAGTTAGCCGAAATTAGGAAAACAACATTGGCAAAGGTTATTTGCGAAAATCTTGAAATACCCGGTGACATGCAGCGTGCTGCTTTCGATTTACCAAGCAACTTCCTGTAAGACAAAAATTAATCAAAAGTAATTTTATATTAATAAACAAATTTAACTTTAGAAATCCACGCGTTCCATGTCAATCCATGCCTCAAATTGATCTGAGTGCATGGCGGGAAAATGTCCAGGGATGTCAAATTGGAAATCGCCAAATACAACTTGGAGAATCTGCATTCCCATCACCATGTACGAGCTGCGTGTGCTCTACAGATGGCGTAAGTTCAAATTGAATATAAATACTTTTCAATAAAATATTGTACAAATAATTTCCTGAACTTTCACTTCAATTTAGCCTCAATGTGCTTCACTTAGAATAACTGATTGTGGACAACTTATTCGACAATGGCCCCGGGATTCAATTCTACGAGACGAAGTCTGTAATTCTCAGTGTGGTATTTATTTGCGTGGTAACTCATTTCCACCATCTGGACCCGCTATAAATCCAACATTGCATCGTGTACCGAGATCGCGCCCTCAAAATGCTTTCAAATTTCCCGACTTAACACCTTTCGTTACTTCGTAAAAACAAAACTGACAAAAACTAAATTTATTTTTAAACAAAGAACCCTTTTCAAAATGTAGGAAAAATAAAACTTTTTAGTTTTATGTTTTCCTTTGTTGAAATAATATTAATAAATAAAAAAAAACAAAAAACAAAAACACTAAAAACAAAAATAAAATATATGTATAATTATAGCTTTAGTTTGAATTGTAAATATTTTTTTACGTATGAAAGTTCATATGTACTCATGGTATGTACATTAAAAATAAATGAAAATAACTTATTTACACTTTAAAAATTTGATTAATAACTTTACAATAAATTTGCGTAGACTATTTTAAAGACCTGTATTATATACTCGTAGATGGATTAGGATACAAGGGGAATAATTTCATTCGATACCAACTAAATGGCCCATCTTACAGTATTGTATATAGTGTAATCATGCGAGTAAAGTTTCCTACAATTGAATGGCCTTCGACATTCGAAAAGTCGGAGTTTTTTTTTTTATTAAGGATACCATGGGACAACAAGGGGAGTTGCACTATAATGCAAAATGTTCTGTAAGTACTACATACTCGAATTGGAGTGGTGCGTTTGTGAAAACCTCCAAATCAACATCATCAAAGCGATCGGTTTGCCTAAGCTAATTTAGTTTTCGTATCCTATCGTCAAGAACTATATTACGAGTACAATACATCCCCATCTTGGTATAGTTGATAGAGTTTTCGTACCCATTATGCGATAAAGTTGATATACCCTAATATTAGCTAAGCTTTTCTCTTTATCGTCAAACACTCAGTGCCGAAGAAGTCAACTGACAGGAGATGGCTTTTGTATGGTATGATCTTGATCTTTTAACTTAGAAGTTGTAAGTCAATTGTTTCGCTAAACCAAAGTAGCAATGGCCAACTATGTAGAGTTAGTCTTTGTAGAGTCAGTCTTCGTCTCATTTGTAAGTAAACTCCGAGAAACTCGCCAATCGCTTAGTAATCCTAGCTGTCGACAATGATATTTTTCAATGATATTGTTACGCCTCTTTATTTGGTTTAAATGCTTCTGGATGCGGATTCCGTCAGTATATTCCATAATCTTTACAGACAAAATGAAATGGCAACCGTACCTGGTCCGACACTATCTGACCCCATCTACTTGTTGAGTTCCATCGTATGCCTCAAAAAGTTGCGGTTTCGACTTGGAATTTCATAGAACACATATGTTAGTAATATGAGCTTCCAAAATCTATGAAAAAGTGATTTATAACAACTAAAATATGTTGGTTTTTTTTCTAAGTTGCTAGGAATGGGATGATGGGACATTAGAGATGATATTCCAGTCAGCGGGCTTGCATTCATCCTCCTATACTTGATTGATGACTTTGCTGTGTGCTCCTCGCAACTTTTTATTACAGTCCATCGGACTGTTATTTCTCTCGCTTAAGAATAGGAGCTCCTTCATTGTTGTACTATATTTACTTTATGTCCATCAAGCTGCTGATTATATTCATTTTATTCGTCTTTTGTGCACCTCCTCGATTACCCATTTGCTTTGCGCGCATTCTTCATTGCGTCACCGGATTTTCTTGGGAGTTGCTTGTAGTTGACAAATTGATCACTTAAATTGCGTACGTGTAATATATCGGAGATCGGAGGCATCGATTAGCACGTGGAAAATGTTCTAGGCGGTATGACTATCTGGAGGTTGTTGACTATTGGGTGAGCGCATATACGAATTACCACAAAACGAATGCTTATCGGCCTAATGTCAATGATGATGTGTCCCCGTGCACCGTTTTCTCTCCGCCATTTTTTGTAATCTTTATTACTGTTCTCTTGGTTGCCACTTCCAATCAAGTATATCCTTTGTTTACCTCTGAACTCCTGAACACTCTTCTTTCCACATTCGTTCGGACTCACGTCTTTACTCCTCGGTGGAGGAACTGGAACGGCAGCTTCATTAAAGTTCGATTTTAACAGCAAATGGCAAATCACTAACAAAGTGGGACTTAAGGCTTCCAAAATATAACGCTGTCTGCTATCGTTAAAGCGACATATAAACACCCAACCGTGAATGGCGCTTGCATCGTGGAAAATTAAAAACCTCCCATTCTCGGTATGTGTAAAAGTAACAACTTACGTTGAAATGACCACAGTGATCTAAGATCGTGCCTCAATATATGTAGTTATATATTAGGCATTCATCTGTCATCTAGTCAGGTGATTCTAAGACAATTCTGCACCTGTTGGATAGGAGATAAAACTCGTAGGTGATACTTATACTACACAGTTAATTGACACCGTTGAAGACCGACATAATGTATCCCGTCTTACTTTCGTTATTCACCACCATCACCGGTGTTCCAATGAAATTATACATTTCATTCATTTACATTCCGCCCCTTCAAACCTTCAACCCTAATACTTTCCTCCTTATGAATGTTCATCAGTATACCCTCAAGCTCAATGCTAGAACAGTGCAGTAACGCTATTTAAGAACTGCACAAGCGTCGGACTGATCGTTTTCGAGAAAAACGCAGAAACCCAATGCAATTTTCCATATGTATGAAGTTTATTTTGTCCGCTTATAAAAACATGTTTTCTGGAATTTAAGGAAGACTGGTATAAAAAAGGCCACAAAATCAACGAGCTCGAAGCTAGAGTCCTAATTATAGCCAGAATTCAAATTAGTACTCAAAATGCCTCCTTAATCCAACTTATGACTAATAGGAATATAGTACGTTACCTAACGAACCGGCCAAAGAGAACTTGTCTATAATCCGTTGTATATAAGCCATTTCTCCCCCACACTGCGATAGCAATAGTTTAATACCGAAATACCATCTTTACTTTGCACCAACTCTTTGACATTCATATGGCGAAATGTCTCTGCTGGAAGAAGGTCAAACTGGAGTCTATCGGATCATAAGCTATTGTTGCTTCAAATCCCCTTAATGAGGAAATTATCAATTGTCAATTTTCAATCGTCGAGCACTATCCCAAAGAGCATTGTTGGAATAGTATTTTATGCACTCGGACTTTGGTGCTCTGTGCAGACAGAGATAGGTTTTGAGACACAGTCTCCCGAAAACTCGAATCATTTCCATTTAGTGCGGCATCATTGATCCTCACTATATTTTTGAATCCTGGAATCAAGTTGACTGCTGTGGAGAAGATATTTTGTCGGAGCTATGACCTTCCTGGCCCCAGTAAGGAAAGCATTTATATGTAGGATTATATTTTTGTTGTTAAAAAAAACACGCGAATTTTAAAGAATTCAATTTATTTAACATTTATTGATGAATTTGAAATTATAAACGTTTGGAATCAAACACAAGAAGAACTTTACTTTCCTCTTCGACAGCTTGGTTGCGTCTGACTAACTACTCTCTGTATTTCAATATCCTTGTCATTCTCTGATCGTTCGTCCTTTTTGTTCGTTCTTTCGTTAGTTCGTCTATGCTCAATGGCAAGGGTGCGTTCGTATAGTCCTGTGGTCTGTTTACATCCTACATTTCGGCCCTCCTGACCGTTTATTCGTCCCGAATAATGTCATTTGTCCACGCCTTCATCCCGTCAGCGGCGGTAGTAGTACGTCGCGGGCCTTCATGGTACCCAACTTTCTCAACTTCGTAAAGATTATTGGCATTGACTTTCGTTACCTTATAGGGTCCCAAATATTTCGGTTTAAGTTTAAGTCCTGGACCAAACTGAGTCCTTTTGACAGCTACTAGCTCGTTGATGCGATACTCTGTTGCTGCTTTTCGCCTGGTGTTATACGTACGCCGGTTTTCCTCTTGAATGCGGATCATGTTCCCCTTGGCTTCGTCTCTTAATTTCTGGCGCTCTTCCTCGAACTCTTGGACAGCTTCTTGTTCGAGCAGTTCCTTTATCTCTGGCAGTTCATTGATGTGCATTTTAATACCAGTCATGAGCTTGAATGGTGTTTGTTTCGTGCTCCTCGTTGGTGTACTGTTGAGAATCTGCTGAGCTTTGTCTACATGCTTGTACCAACATTTTGGGTCCTCCAACGACATCTTTGTCAACAATGGTATGAGCGTTCTGTTGACACGTTCCACTTGTCCATTGCCTCTTGGTATGCCTGTTGTGATCAACAAATGTGTAATACCTTGCGTCTTGCAGTATTCCTCAAAAACATTTGCGGTGAACGCCGTTCCTCGATCAGAAATTATACGTTTTGGGTTGCCGAATATTGCTGCTTGTTGTGTAAGTTTCGCAATCACTTCTTGACTAGTTGTACTCTTGGTGGGATACAACCAAACAAACTTAGTAAAGCTGTCTATCACTACCAGTATGTGATTATACAATTTCTTTGTATCTTCCATGGGGCCTAGGTGGTCAATATGATAGGTTTGAAGAGGTCTATCTGATTTGTCGATTGGTGATAGAAATCCTTCTTGCTTCCCGGTTTTGCGTTCCGCCATAATACACTCCACGCAATTCTTTACTACCCTTCCAACTTCCAACTCGCATTTCTAATGTAGTACGCTTGTCCCAAGATATCTTCTGTTTTCTTTGCTGCGAAATTACCATTTCTGTGTATCGAGCGTATTACGTCGTCTTCCATGTCCGTTGGCACCACTAGAAGATCTTTTGCTGGGTTTTTGTACAGAACACCTGCTTTAAGGAAGTAATCTTTAAATCCATCTGCATCCTTCTCGAGCACTTGTATTATTGCCTTCGTCCATTCATCCTCAATCTGCGCCTTCTTTCTTTTATGGAGAGTCGTATCTCCAAACATACAACATCTACACAGGGCATCTACATGTTTCATCTTTGAACTTGACCGATGTTCTATTTCATAATCGAATTCCTGTAGAAACATCGCCCATCTTGATACCCTAGGCGGCACATCTTTCTTTCGCATGGTCAAAGCGAAAGCATTGCAGTCCGTTACAATTTTTACCTTTACGCCCAATACGTACACTCGCCATTTTTTAAGTGCTTGGATTACAGCTAATACCTCCAACTCGTATGAGCTATACCTTTCTTCAGCTGGTGATGTTTTTCTGCTCATATATTGAACTGGATAAAACTTTTGATCTTCGTCTTCTTTTTGCAAAAGTACAGCTCCGTATCCCCATTTACTGGCGTCTGTATGGATTTCGGTTATAGCTTTTGGATCAAATAATTTCAAAATTGGTGATTTAGCTAAGGCGTTCTTCAACCACTGGAATGCTTGTTGTTGTTCACATCCCATCTTAAACACAGCGTCTTTCCGAAGTAGATCACTAAGAGGCTTCGCTTTAGCAGCATATCCCTCCACAAATCTGCGAAAATATGAGGTTAATCCAAGAAATCGTTGCAGCGACTTCTTTTCCTTTGGCATTGGATAATACTCTACGGCCTTTGTCTTCTCCCCGGATGGTCGTATGGTTCCCTTCTCGATCACATACCCCAAAAAATCAATTTGTCGCCTCAAGAATCTGCACTTGCTCCAATTCACTCTAAGTCCATTTTTACTCATTACTTCCAGTACACGTTCCAATCTTACCACTGCTTCATCATAATCTTTAGCTGGTATAATTACATCATCTACGTAAACTTGAAGTATGCCTTCGTTGACAAGTGGCTTCAGTACGGTCATGATGAACTTCGTGAAAACAGTTGGCGAATTACACAATCCAAAAGGAACTTTCAAAAATTCAAATTGTCCGTTGTGTGTAATAAACGATGTGTATTTTCTGGACTCTGGTTCTACTGGCACATGGAAAAAACCGTTCACTAAATCCAGCGTAGTGAAAACTAATGCACTTTGTAATTTCTCTACTACGTCGTCTATCAACGGAAGGGGAAAATGATCTTTCACCATTTTTGCGTTAAGTCTTCGAAAATCGCAACACATCCTTTTTCCTCCATTCTTCTTGGATACCAGAACCACTGGTGAAGCAAATTCCGAATTACTTTCCGTAATTATTCCCTTCCTTTTCCATTCCGTGATTTGTTTCTCGATCTCTTCTTTCTCCGATACTGATGTTCTTCGGGCCCTCTCATACAGCGGCGTTTCATCCTTCAAAATAATTTTCATCTCGACTGGTGATTGTACGTCTTCTTGTGGATTATATTCTGCTATCAAAGACTGGATCTTCTTCTGGTACTTCTGTGGCAAGTAGTTCAATTCTACTTCAGCATCATCTGCAACCGAAGTGCACAAAGCTACGAATTCACCTCTCATTTCCTCGATGCCATCAACATTCCTCACTGCTGGCCCTCTCCTGCATGATCCACGCGTTGTGATGCCCTCCCGCATCCTTCTCATGATCCTAGACACAGCTTCCTCCTGAATGTCGCATCGCTCACCAGCTTCCCTAGCTTTCTCTGCTCTCGCAACTTCGTCAGAATCATCCGCTTCTTTTTTCATCTTCCATCCAGACTTTGTAGTACCACCCGTTTCACCTGCTCGTACTTGAACTACTTCCTCGTCACGACATCCAAACTGGATTTCATTATCCTTTATTGTCACAGATGCCTGCTTTATTACGTCGTTACCGACCAACATAGAGAATATTATGTCCCGCTCTCTTACAATATGTAACTTTACAGGGAAAAGATTACCGTCCACCGCTACTGTTGTCTCAAAATAGCCTAAGGTTTCCACTTCGTTGTTTCCTATACCTGCCAAAATAGTTGTTTCCCGTATAATTTCTATGTGTGGAAACTCAATTAACACTTCCTGTCTCAATAACGAGATTTCGCAACCCGTATCTACTAAAGCAGTTAATTCTTTGCCGTCTACTATTACTTCCTTCATCAAGTAACCGGCTCTACTACCAAGATGTACACCTACCTCCGCCTCGTTTTTAACTTGTCTTTTGCTGCACTCAAAAGATTTGTGTCCTAATTCGCCACATTTGAAACATTTGACGACTCTATTCCTTGATGGGCATAACCTCGCCAAGTGTCCGAATTCTCCACAGCTAAAGCATTTGCGCTCCTCTTCATTTTTGACCATGGGTTCTTTTCTGGCTGTTGATGTTGCCGATGAAAATCTTGTAGGCTGTTCCGCTGTTTGGGATTTAATTCTCTCATATACTTTGAGTTTAACCTTCAACTCATTAATCGTTTGTGCCTCATAGAGAACCACTTTGTTGATCTTTTCATCCCTCAGCCCCGCTATAAAATATTCAATTACCGATGTCTCGTCGACATAAATTGGTTTCGCGATTGCAATTAATTTGTACAGATATTCTTTCAAAGTTTCTCCCGGCTGCTTTCGTCTTGCCCTAAGTTGTCGATGGACTTCCGCCGAACTAACCGCTTCTGAGAATTCATCTTTGAGTGCAATCTTCAACGACTTCCAAGATGTGATATTTTTCTCGCCCTGCACAAAAAGTTTAGCTGCTCCCACAATTAATTTCCGACCATACACAAATCTTTGCAGTTCATTCCATTTAACTATATCGCAGATTGACTCGAACTCTTCGATCCAGGAATTAATATTTTGAGATGTTTCCCCCGAGAATGGTGCAATTGTGTCCTCGATGTCCCTGAACTGAAATGTGCTTGGTGGCCCATTTCCGGTTCTTACACCCGTTGCTTCATGCCATTCATTGATGTCACCACCGCTGCCTGCATGCTCAGACATACATTCGTTATCGGCATCAACCGAACCATCATCGCCTGTGTCATGTCCGTAGTGTCTCAAAAGTCTACCCTGTAAATCTTTTTTATTGCCAGTACTGACCAGCCCTAACTCTTTTAATTTTGCCTTTAAATCGGCTACATTTAATAATGTAATTTGTTCTGCATCCATGCTGTCGTTACAAGTTAATTATATCTATGTATGTACGTAAGTATTCAAATAAGGTAATTGCAAAACAAAGTAATTGAAAGTTGTTAAAATAAAATAGACTACGAATATGATCTCAAAAAAAATAACTTTACAAAGCAGTGTGTGTATGCATGTGTGTCCATGCATATACATATATGTATATCAAAAAATAAAAATTATCAGAACACAAATTGAAAATAATTTATCTGTTAGGCGTCCTTCCAGCAAACAACGGTATCTGCGATTAGCTTCACCCAGACGGCGTCATCAGTTTCTTCGAGTTCTGCCTCTGCTTATCTCTTCTCGGCGTATACTTCCCCAGGCTGATGGTGCGATCTTTTCACGAAATTCCTGTGTTTTATCCTTTTACGTTTTAATGCGTATATATATTTATTTATACGATGATGCGTATGTTTGTACGATGATGCGTACGTGCTCAAAATTTCGGCTGAGCCCCCAAAAATTGTAGGATTATATTTTTGTTGTTAAAAAAAACACGCGAATTTTAAAGAATTCAATTTATTTAACATTTATTGATGAATTTGAAATTATAAACGTTTGGAATCAAACACAAGAAAAACTTTACTTTCCTCTTCGACAGCTTGGTTGCGTCTGACTAACTACTCTCTGTATTTCAATATCCTTGTCATTCTCTGATCGTTCGTCCTTTTTGTTCGTTCTTTCGTTAGTTCGTCTATGCTCAATGGCAAGGGTGCGTTCGTATAGTCCTGTGGTCTGTTTACATCCTACATATATGTTTGTCAAAATACAAATATTGATCAAGGCAGATACCAAGGTATCTAGCGTCGTTTCTCACCGTCAATAGCTCAGTGGCAATTTTTTGGTAAAATTGTTTCCGACTTTTCAAAATTGATTTTCAACTTTCAATCATCGTAATACCCCTAAATACATATAATCAAAGTCACGTGGTAACTTCGGTCGAAATTGTGTTACCACATTTAGTAACGAATCTCTTTCCCAGAAGCATATTGTAAATCCTAATGCTCGTAAATATATAGCAGAGTTATCTAACCATAGGATGTCGAAGATCTTTTCAAAGTTAACAATACAGACACCTGTAAATTGGTTTACCTTTTATTTGCAGGGTAAATATGTAGTGTTATGCTTTTATTGTTGTTCCTAAGTTTATCCCTTTTCGGGATAGGGTATACTATAAGGTATAGGATATAGGTATAGGGTATATTCCTAATGCGTTGAATAAAATTATCCGTCTAGGACGGATATCGTCCACTCTTGCAGAGTTTTTGTTTTTCAGTGACTCAAAGATGCATAGAAGGTCAGTTTTTCGCACAAACAGTAGTAAATAATTGTTTAAAATTGCAATATTTAATAAAATTAAAATAAACATTATGTTTCAAAGTTGTTTATTAAAAATTTAATTACCGCAGTAATCATAACGTCTCTGCATGGAAACCAAAATTGGTAATGTTATTCGTGATATGCGGCCCATACTGGGAAAAGATAACTAAAAGTTTGGTGGCCCGAGTGATCCCCCCAAAAACGGGACATACCCATACAAGCGATTTTTGAATTTTTATTTTATTTATTTATTTATTCTATCAACGTATTTAGTTTACAAAATTAATTATTTACATTGAAGATTTCAGGGTAGAAATACCATCAGTAGTCGAATTTTAAGTAAAGGAAATAAAGAAGAAAAAGTATAGAATTGGTTGCTACAAGGCAATCGTTGAAGAGATAATGGAAAAACAAGAAAAATTAGGTACTCAAATATATTGTAGCAATATTTTTTAGTTAATTTATAAACTAAATATCGCTTAACTTATGATGAGGTGTTTTTGCTCGTTTGATGACCTGGATAAAGTCAGGGTTGTTTGGATTCAATAATTCAACAAGCAAGTAGTTCAATACTTTCAGCCTCGTTATCGTCTTTAATTATTTTGGATGCGGGACAGTTAACCAGAGTGTGGCAGACTGATAATTCTACATTACTAAATTCACATTTCTTAGTATCCTCGTTGGTGTACTAATACGAGTATCTACGGATAAAAAATGTTTTCCCCAGTTGCATGCGTAATAGTTTGATACAATTTTCTCTGGTTATTTTATTTACATATATAATGTATTGTATAGAGCACGCATATGATGGGTCTCGTAAAAGCTTAAATATGTTTGGCTATTTTCCCACAAGGCAACTATATACGAGTATCTCCTTATTTAACAGTGCTGATGGAGGTTTTTTTTTTTGATTGATCGAACCGAATTTGGGATTTCCACAGTAAATGGAAGGGTAAAGGCTTCTTTAGCTGCAGTGTCAGCATCTTGATTGCATTTAATACCTACGTGCCCGGGTACCTAAGCTAAAATCATATTTCTAAAGGAATTTAGTTACTTCTAATGTTTTCAGTCGGTTCGAGTAGTAGACCTCGATGGATTGTCTCCATTGGATTTCAATTCAACTACTGCGTATGACGAGTTGGAATTTTTGAACGATCCATAAACAAAGAAGATTCGATCTGTTTTAATTAGAGTAGATGTAGCCAATATATGATGACTAAAAAGTCATCGCTTTTCTGAATACGTCCACGGGTGTAAATACAGACCAGCTGCTAAAGCAGCCCATACAGTGTTGGCCAAAACTAAAGCAACTGAAATCGCAAATCCTAAGTTAAAAGAATAGCTTGGAATATTGTTGGTTAATTTATCAAATCAATGAACAGTAATTTTATCACTCACTCATTCGCGTGCATCAGTCTGTTGCGCCAAGATCTTTAGAATATTTCCTTAAATTGCCAGAAATAAGTACTTTCATGAGATTGAAAAAAAAAATATATTAGCGAATGTACTATAAATGTGGTACTCGTATTTCACAATCTGAATTATTCAAAAAGTATTCGAATCCGAAATTGGTTATAAGCCATTTAATAAAATTTTACAACTCCGTCAAAACGATTCACTGAGGTGAATCGAAAACGAATACTATTCTCCGACGAATCAAAATTTAATTTGAAGGGATCGAATAGCTTTCGCCGTATCCGCCGGCTAATCAATGAAGCATTGAATCCTCGATACTTAAAGGGTACTGTGAAGCATGAAGAAGGAAACATTATGGTTTGGGGATGTTTCTCTGGACATTGATTTGTTCTCATACATAAAATAGATGGAACTATTGACCAATTTATTTAAAAAAGTACACTTGAAAACACTATACTGCCACAATCTGAGGAGGAATTTCCCCTGAAATGGATATTTCAGCAGGATAAAGATCCAAAGAATAGTTCAAAAATATTTCAAAAGTGGTTTCGGGATCAGAAAATCAAGGTTATGGAATGCCAGCGCAGTCACCCGATCTCAAACCGATAGAAGATCTATGGGAGATTGTACATCGGCTAATAATTTGGGTGAAATTCAGGGATAGGGACGCTTGACTTGAAGGCTTGGAAAACCATCCCATCCTCAATAATTTCCAATCTGATCGAGAGTGCGCCAAGTAGGTGTAGTGCAGTAATAAAAAACGAAGGTTTCGCCACAAAATATTGCGGTTTAGTCGCGATGATTATTATTAAATTTGAAATTACTATGAAACTGCTTTAGTTTTGGCTAGCTTGAAATCGACATGGTCAGAGTATTTTTATTTTTTTCATTTTTATTTATTTTGTTTATTAAGAAAAACTTAATAAAACATAATACAATTTAATAAGTTTTACCGCAGAGACTTGTGTTTATGTAAAAGTTGCTTTAGTTTTGGCCAACACTGTACGTAGATCCCCGGTCACACCTCTGGGATTAATCAGATCTGACACTACTTGGCTACGAACCACTACCATTATTCTTTTCTCACTATGGTCTCGCAACTTACGTGTTTAGTAATGCAGCTCACCAAACTCCACGAGAATGTTCCAATACGAAATTCAACTTCATGTGGTTTAAATTCCATCTCCGTAACCAAGTTATCCACTATTGCTTTACAGAAGCCTGAAACTGGACAGCAATTAGATCTTTAACGAGCTTGATGCGCTGTCTGGACATACAACACCCGAAGGACGGTGTGTTGAAGTCTTTGCTGCAAAAAACCAACGTGACCCAGCTTGTAAATGAGCCCACGCGAATACCAGATGTTAATAGTCCTACCGCCAACACCTTGGATACCTTTTTAACTTCTCACACTGATAAATACACCGTTGATATGCTCTAGCCTAGTCGGACCACTGTGTCATATCAGCTAATTTCTCGTACACTGACGGCACGATTTGAGAAAAGATTGCTAAAAGAACCATATGGCAATACGAGAAAGCCAACTGGAGCGAACTTAACACCTTATTTATGAATTTTAACTGGTCATTATTTTTCCTCAATATCGACCTGAATACCGCAGCTGATATGATCGCTAACACTATTCAACTCGGAATATGATCCTTTATGCCTCGGCTAAAGAGTACCAAACCTAAGGAAAAGACGTGTTATGACTCAAGCTGTAAAGAGACTATCAGAGTTAGAGAACTGTTTTGTCGGTATTGCAAAACCAATCCAAGAATGACTGCAACGCCAACAGCCAGCCATTATAATAATATTTCAGCTTTTGGACAAGATCAATCCGCTTGCTGCACACTTTGCGGCCAGCTCATAACTTTCAGATTATGCTTTGTCTCCACCCACACTTGAGTACGTCGAATCTGCAATGGGACGAATAAACTTTCGCCCTCGATCAAAAATCTTAATATACATAAATCCGAAAGTCCAGATGGTATACCTTCCCTTCTTCTGAATAAGTGTTCTTCTATGCTGGCAAATCTACGGCATTTTCATCAATCCCACTCTTTAGGACTATTTCCCAGCAGATGGAAAACAATATTTTTCCATGACTGCGTCGTCGAAACCGAAAAATTTTCAATTCTCGGTATGTTGGTTAATGACAACCCATGTTAGAACGACCATATGGTATATTCGATATCGTCAAGAATGCTGCAAAATACCTATGTCTCCACAAGCGGTAATATAAAAACATCACTCTCTCTGATCTGACCCAATATATAAAGCATTCATCCGCCCAAAATTGGAGTAAAATCCCCACATCTGGTCAGGTGCTTCTAAGTCCTCCTGCTAAACCGTAGGGTAAAACTCATAGGTGACGCCAATATTTCACAGTCAAATGGCTCACGAACGCTGACACGCTTCCCTTGCTTTATCGCTATTTTCACCACCGGTGCTATCATTGATAATGTTTTCAGGGCGACTGTTGCAGTGCGAACGCATTCTTTGATACTGCCAATGCTTTTCTTGGTAGTCCACATAAAGATTGTAAAGCCACGTTGAAGTGAGACTTCTATCAAAGACAGATTCCAACAAACTATATAACGAATTCTCTTCTGAGTGACAGAGAAAAGCATAAGCGTTTTCTTTCTCTGGAAACGTAGATAGCTTTGATTTTAATTTGTGGGACGGAAGCTCCTCTTTCTTGAGGCCATTGGTGGCCTGGTTTCGATCACCGATAAAATCTGAGTCGAATCTCCAGTTGAACTATGGAGCATATAAGCTTTAAGATATTTTTTGAAATTCCCCATGAATGAAGCTCACTATCGACTGATATAAATATCATCCTGTCAAGAGAAATCAAAGCCATTAATAGGCAAACTTCAAATTACAGAACTCCAGTCATGTCAGCAACAAAAGGCAAAACGAATCCATAACTTTTCAACCGTATGTCTATGGACCGAATATGTATGAAATACGTAAAAGAAAGTTTCGGAAGGTTTGATATGCTACGTACGAATATGATTTGTATTTTGAAATATTTTGATCAAAAATACCAAAGCATGATATGCGGAAATGTAGCGATAAATTTCAATTTTCAATTGGGCAACTCTCGTATATATATCAAAATTAACAGTCCAGTTGTATTAAAATATTTATCTAAACTTTGGACTGAAACACCGGAATCGTATCTTCTTTTCAATCATTCATGCTTATGTTAACAAAAGCAGAAATTATTCCAAGTATCAGCTATCGCAAAAAAGCTCTCCACACGCACCAGATTGAAACTTGCGGTTAAGTAACACTACGTACTTCGACCGACTTAACAAATAACAAGAGGTCAATAGCAAGACCAACATCGGTCGGCATTAATTTCAAACCAGGTAACACAACCGAAGATACATAAATAATAGGTGCTAGTCTAAATACACACTTTAAAATCACAATAAAGGCAAAACTACTTCAGAGGTCGTTTTGTTAAGGGGTAAGAAAAGACTACTCTTGCATACATATAAGGAATTGGATTTCATCTTATACAATAGTAGCCGGGTAAAACAGTAAGCCAATTAATATTTCCGCGTTGTAAGCTGATCATGTTTTTCTATTTTTTGCTGTATACTTTAATGCAGCGTCTTTGTGCACAAACTTTGCACAAAGGGAATACTTTAATAATAAAAAAAATTTGCTTGTACGAGTGTACGATCGAAATTCGTATTTTCAATTTCAGGGCCAGTCTTTTATTCTCAGCTAAAAATCTGCACTTAAGCTAGCCAAGGTACACTGTTCGTTGATAGCAAGTCTTATAACTTAGCTTTTATTATATTAACAATAAAAAGTTAAGCATATTATTAAAATAACTAATAAAAGATTATCTTGTTGATTTTTCTTTTATGCTCGTTCAAAGTTCAATATCTTTGCACAATAGCTACAATGTCAACAAATTCCAAATAATAAATAACAATCAAAATATCGTGACAGTATTTACGATTTTAAACATGAAATTGATTTGATACAAAAAATGTTCTGATTAATAAAAATTTAACTCGATATTTGGTGGATAGCATGCAAAATACTTAGTGGTAATACAATGTCTTTATCCATGCTACTTTCTATAAAGCAAGCTTAACATGTTCACTCGCAGCTGCTAAAAAAGCTACATACTCTTCCCAAAAGAAATTTTGTCCACATGGCCTAGTTTCACGAGACCTGCCAAACCGTAAGCATTCTCAGTTTTTTGATAAATGGTTTAGAAGGAAAGATATTTGGTCTCTGTTGTTATTTCGCTCCATGGGTGGCATACAAAATTTAATGGGGAGACTAAATTCTTAGTGAAAGTTGGCTTGTTGTTGATTTCTAGTCAACTGCTCATCGTTTTTGATTTTTATTAACTTTAAAAATGGGCGAGGTTGGGATTCGAGCACCGAACCTTCCGATTTGGAAGCCACTACCACTTGAGCCATGGCCACCCATTCACTTTGAACTACTTATTTATGATGAAATTATCTAAACTCAAGGGAAATTAAATGTATCACATTTTCATTTTCAATGCATTTTTGTTTTCAATCATTAATTAACTCTTACATGTTAGACAAAACAACGCTTAAAAATTAGCTTAAATTACTTAGAAATAATCTTATTCTAACCTACTGGCCTTATGCGGACACTCTAAGTTAATCCTAACACTTAAACTATTTATATTTTTATATTTATTACAATTGAAACTAAGAAAAACAATTTTTTTATGGAAAAAACTTGGTACATGGAATTTTTGTAAAAAAAAACTAAAACTAAAGCTTATAAGCTACCTAAACTCAAAATAAATCTTAACCTACTTATTCTATCTTATTGTAAACATACATATATGATACAATACAATTTTTTTTCTTGTATGGATCACCCCTTTTTTTTAGAAAAGTTGTCATTCATCTGTTTTGTTCTTTTATAATTTTTTGTATTTTTTTTATTGTTTATATTTTTTTTACAGTTTTTAATTTTTTTTTTGTTAAATCTAACCTAATCCTACCTAAATCTATGTACACCGGCCACGGCTAAAAAACTAGGCTAACCGACTTTGGTTCCTAGTGAAGCTATCTTGTACCAGAGGAATTCGACGAAGAAGCTTCCTCTCCTTCAACAAGCCACCAAAATTGTCGGTGCTGCCGAGCAACATCAGTCATGTCGCCACTCCGTACCGCCCTATTGAACAGGAGACGCTTCGCACTGCCATGTGCCACGTCTCTGTCGAATTTGAGTTGCCTGTCCGCAGTTGTTCGAGAAACGTTTAAGATTAGCGGCATCGTTAATCTATCCTGGATCAGACCTTTCATATCAAGTTGACTGCTATAAAACAGTCACTTTTAAAGGGCAAAAGCGCTTTGGGCTCTGGCCAGAGCAATATCTATATGTTTGTTAAAATATAGATATTGATCTAGTCAGATCTCAAGGTATCTGGGCATTTCGACAAGAAACTGGCTGTCCATGTTGAAAACTAGCGCCAATTCTTTCTGGTGTCCGTAGAGGCCCCAGACAAAGGCGTACTAAACAGAATAGTTTCCGATTTTTCAAAGTTGATTTTCAACTTCCAGTCATCGGAATACCGTTTAATTTTATCAAAGATACGTTGCAAAAATATATTGATGACCTCGATTTTTGGACCCGATCTGTACGCGATTAGATACCCGAAGGAAAATCAGGGAAAGAGAGATACCGATGAAGGTTGGTCTGTTTGAAGTTTGAAGATTATAATGACTAGGAAATAAAGTGCTAGGCAGGGCATTCTATAATCGAGTTGTACGGATATTTTAGAGTACGTCCGAAAGTGGGCTTGAGAGTATATAGCGAGACGAGTGTTACGGTTAAAAGTTTGAAATAGCGTAAAAACAGAATTAGACACGAGACATTACGTCGATATTCGAGGAAGTCTATTGTCTGAGTGATATTAGTAGCGCCTATGAGTTTTATCGCTCGGTTTTGAGGTGCAGAGATGTTTTGTGCGCATCCGACTAGATATAGGCATTGTACTCCAATTTCGGGCGGATAAATGCCTTATAGAGTAAGGCCAGATCAGAGGGGATGAAGTATTCCTTACATTGCTTGAGGAAACCTAGACATTTCGCAGCATTTTTGAAGACACCGAATATGTGGTTATTTCAACGTAAGTTATCATTGACACACATACTGAATGGAAAGTTTTTCGGTTTCGACGATGCAAGTGCCATTCATGGACAACGGCTGAGTGTTTAAATTTCGCTTTAACGACAGCAGACAGCATTGTGTTTTGAAGGCATTAAGTTATACTCTGTTAGTGGTTCCCAATTAGTTATGCTGTTAATATCAGAATTTAATGAGCTTAACATACGCTGGCGTTCCCGTTCTCCAGCCGAAGAGAAGGGAACTAATATGAAAAGCAAAGACTACTGTCGTCAGCAAAGGAATATATTGGATTAGAATTGGCAGACAAGAGATCGTTGATGAAAATTAAAAAGAGTGTCGGAGACAGAACTTAGCCTTGGGGCATTTTGTGGATATCAGACTTGAAACAATCCAAGACAACTTGAATTGAAAAGTAGTTTCTAAGCCATTAAAGAATAGATTCATCGATGCCAAATGTAGTTACATTTTCGACAAAAGAGTCTGATGCCAAACATTACTAATGCCATAGAAATATCAAGTGCAACTACCTTGCTTTCGCCAGAGACATGACATCAGATCACCAGTGGACCTGTTGCTACGAAAACCGTACTGTCGGTCACTGAGAAGTTTTCATATTTCGATATACGAGTATATCATGACCTGACGGTTTATCAGTGTTTCCATGTACTAGGAGGCGAAACTTCTGCCTCTTTTAGGAACATTGAACCAAACAATATAGCGTTTGGGGTGGGCTCCCGGCCATTGCCGGCGGTTTCGACATCTTAGGACATCCAGGGGAGCGGACGGTCCGTTTGTTATATGGTCATCTCTGGAACGGTAGACAAGGAGAGGGAACTCGATCCAAAGAATCCAGTAAATTGCACCTGTACCGTGTTATCCAGAGCATGACGGGAACAACACGAAAAAAAGGCAGAAGAGCAGAGGAGTGAAACTACAACAAAAGGTCAGAGGGAGTGGAGGATTTTTGGGGCATTATTTGTAAGCAACACATTCACCTTTATTATTTCTTGTTATGCACTGCGGAATAAATATTCTTTGCTTAACGAGTGTCCCTTGTTTTGAAATAACTATGTACCTCTTCTAAGAATTTCTCTGTACTTACTTGAGATTTATTGTCTTATTTCTATCTTTAGTTATATATACCTTCCTTTTAATGTACGGAGTAACCTTCTTCCTTAAAAAAGTGACTGCCTAAAATGACACCTTAGCCACCAAGTACAATGGATCCTATAACTTACATTATGACTTTAGTTGACGTTATTTTTTCTTTATTATTTGGAAATAAGTCAATTTCGTTTACAACTTTTCCCATAGTTTCTTTAGGCTTACCTCCCAAATCTTTAAATCTGATCGTTTTGCTTGAGTCTACTTCGCTCAGTTCACACAAATCATTGGTATCTCAGCACCCGTATCAATTATTATTAATTTTCTAATATCCCGGTTGCAATTTCCCATTACGTTTAATACCACTACCACAGTTCTTATATTGGGTTCACCCTTAAGCCCCTTTTTATTTGTCTTTGGACCTGTACCTGAACCTGAACTTATGTTTGAACCTTGCAAATTTTTGGTTTCTTTTCTTTTTATTTGAAAGTCAACAATTTCTAGTTTAATTAACCTATTCCATGGTCCAATTTGAGTTAAATCCTTTTGCTTTTGGGTTACAACGTAAGATAACGTCCATTAGCCTATAAATAAACACAGTAAGGGTCTCAACTTTAATATATTCCATGGGACCTGTTTGGTATTTTGACTTCACTGCGTGAAGTATAATTTGAATTAAACGCCTTTCTAGTGGTTCCACCCTTTACGTATATAATGCAACTGTCTCATCTTTGGCATATCGAATATTGATAAACTCACGATGTGTAGGTAGTTGAGGACTACTGTGTGGCTATCTGGTTCTCTGAAGATACCCTTCAGTTCTGTTTTTAACGTTTTGGTTTGTCCGAACTTTCCCAACTACAGCGGAATAAGTCTCCTGAACATCGAATATAAAATCCTGTCTGCATTCGGGGCCCTTATGACTGCACTTTGAGTTCAGGAAAGTCCACAAATCAAATTTTCCAATTACGACAGAAAACCACCAGGAGTTCCAAATCTATAGAGATGAAGAGCCATGCCAAGTTTTGGCATCTGTCACTGTTTATTCGACTATGCAAGTTGACAATGGAGAATGCATGCTGTTCCGTCAAAATCGAGATCTTCAATGTTAGAAAATCACTTAAACAAGACGTGGTGTAGTGGTGCTAGCAATCGCTTCTCACTCGGAGGGGTCTAGGTTCGAATCCTGCCCATGAACAAGTCTTTCAAGTTTTTCAGTTGTGTAATTGGAGCTCAGACAGAAAAATTCTGCGTGTGAAGGCATAACACTGACACCTAGATTTGGCTGTTGTAGAGTTTCAAGCACAAATAATTACTGCGAATTATTAACCTTCCACTCTGAGTGAAGAAAAACTCTCCGTCCTATTCGGACTCCCACCCCCTGGAGAGCAAATACCGAAACCAAACACACCTGAGTTTCAAACCAAAACAAAGTTACAAAACAATTTTCCTTTCTCCTCCTTTCTACCTTTCCGCCCGAGCCCTGGCAACAGTAAAAGGGTATCTAACCCCTTAGGCGCGCGTAAATTATAAAAAAAAAGTGATATTTTCAACATCGTTCTTGAAAGAATTGTGGGAAACTCGCAAGTCAACTCCAGCGGGACCGTCTTTCAAAAAATCTGTTATTGTTATTTTGTTATTTATTTTTGCACTGGCGTTTATTTATTTTTCTTAATTTTTACTTACCGTAGTGTAAAAAATAATCTCTCACCAGGAGTTATGCTTTTTTGATCGTTTGTGTTTTGTTTAGCAATTGCATTTTCAATTAATGCAAGCTTCGATTTTCATTCTTGTGAAGTTTTTAAATTTATCAGGATAAGTCCTTAGTTTTGCCATTGGGTGTTTAATATTGTTCTCCACATATCTCATTTATGATTGTAAAATATACCCGCCACTCACTATTTTGTGTTTTATAACTCTCACAACCTTCAATGGAATTAAATAAAATTGGCACAACTTCATCTTGTAAACCGGACCACCTGTTGAACAAATTTTGTTTTTTAGTGAAATGATGTGTTTGTTACATTGTGTTTCGGTTGGTGTGTATTGAAAGTGTGTGTTTTCCTGTCTATGAAACAAAAAACGTTTTTGACTGATCTGGCGTGTTTTAGCCTAAGAAAACTCGTGTACAATCACATTTGTTGTTGAATTCAGCATACACTGAGCAAAAGGGAAGGAAGAAATAAAATTGCAACTGAATATATTTAAATCAATAATATTCTCTAAACTAAGATATTCGTACAACCCCTGTTATTGTTTTAAATTTCGCCCGAAACAATCTACAGTAATTAGGAAGACGGTAGGACAGTATAAAATATAGATTATCTGAGAAAACACATCCCCATAGGTCATTTATCTTTGATCCATTGATGTAAGTGTTTAAATAAAAACAATCTTACGTCAAAGTTAGCACACGAATACGTGAGGAATATTCAAAATGTAACTTCAAACGTTATTGTATGCGTTATGTATTATAACCCTTTATCGGGCCATGTAATGTTACAAATCCTAATATTGACTCAATTCCTCTATTATGTTTAAATTAAGCCAAATTGGTTAGTGTAACATATCTGCAACGAACTGTGCATCATACAAAGCTTATGTGGTAGAGCGAAACAGCCTATTGTTTACTTTTTTCTCGTGACAAAAGTTTATATCAAAAAAATGTTGCGACAACGGAACACATGTTTAAGTTTGCTGATGAAAAAAGTTTTAAATAACATAAGCATAACAAAAATTAATTCTTACCTAGTGTGTAATTGAAAGTAAGTGATAAATAACTTTCGTTTGGTTATTTTTCGTTTGTAACATTTAGGTCACATTGCCTTATAGAGCTAATATTATATTTATCAGGATCAATATACAGTACGTATGTCGAACACTTTGAGCAATGATGAAATATTACAAGTGCTTGACGAGACTGAAGATGGGCTCGATTTTGATGATGATAGTGTGGCTGATCCAGATTATGATGTAGACTAGAAATTGATGTTGTTGAAGATTTGGACCAAGCTGTCTATGATGATATTGATGTACTTTTTGAAGATACAATGATAGAGATCGAAAATTAAAATACGGAACCGACAGATATTACATCATGTGACATTTCGCAAAACGCAGCATTGAGTAAACAACAAAAAATAACCGTTACGCTAATCTTCTTTGGAAAAAGAAAAATATAGCTTTGGAGGAGCATCAATTGCGTTTTACGGGAAATATATCACTGCCAGATGTAATAAGCGAACTTGATACGCCAATACAATATTTTCTTTATTTCTTTCCAAAAGAACTAATACGGTTAATTGCTGACCAAATAAATTTATATATTGTTCAAAAAGACGTCAATGAGACATTTCATGTGTCAGAAATTGATATTCAACAATTTATTTGTGTTGGATATATGATGTCTTTGGTACAACTTCCCAGTGCATCAAGCCTCTGGAGTAGCTAAATTGGAGCACTCCAAGAAATGATGCCTCTTAAAACCATTGAAAATATACGACGCACGTTTTATACACTTCAACACCAGAAATCTACCATTAACTGATAAAAATTACGACAGAATGTTCAAAATACGTTCATTGAGGAGTTGAATAAGAATTTAGGGAAATTTCCTCTTGAACAACATATTTGCGTTGATGAACAAATGTGTTCTACTTAAGCCTGAAACTTTTTGAAAGTTTCTTTGGGTTTGTTTTGGGAAAGGAATCTGAATCTGGCAGTGTGGAATGCGGAACATTCGGAGATGATGTGGTGAATGCTTATTTGTAATTGGTTGCAGTAGGTGCACTGAGATCTTTTATTTTTGTTTATGTAGTGCTCGTGAGTGAGTTTGGTATGACCGAGTCTAAGCCTAATTATTTTAGTTACTTCGATGCGAGTAATTGTAGAAGGTTCTAAATTTTTTGCGTAATCTTTGACGGACAATTTGTTTTTATTAATGGCCTTATACCATTCAAAAGTTTTGTCTCAGAGGAGTAGTTGGTTGGAGTTGGCTTGTTTTTTAATAAACTTGTAGAGATCTTGAGGGTTGAAGTTCGGGGAGAGAAAGGATGGGGTTCTAAGAGTGTTTTTGGCAGATTTGTCGGCGAATTCGTTGGCCGCGATCTAGACATGGCCTAGGACCCATATTTGTTTAATCTTAGGGGATTGGTAGTAGAGACGGTTACGGATTAAGGAAGGGTAATAGGATTGGTTATAGACGTTGAGAATCGCGTCAATAGTTGTCAGTGAGTCAGTGCAGATTTTTCGTAGAAATTATTTGTGTATTGCAAGGCTTTTAAAATGGCAATTATTTCGGCGGTAAATATAGAGCTGTAAATCGGGAGTAGGAAGGTGTAAATCGTCTCATTTTCAAAGGTGACACTAAAGCCTACGTTATCCTCTACTTTGGAGCCGTCTGTATAAATGGAGGAGTAGTCGCTTAAACTATTTCTCAGTTCCAGGAAGCGTGCTCGGAATATCTCCGGGGGAGAATGAGTTTTTTTTTGGGTTCTTAAAGATGATATAACGCAGGATGGTAGGAAGAGCTAGGGTGGGGGTAAGGATGGAGAGAGTTGAATGGGTTTGTAAGGGATGTTGATTTCTTCACAGAAGGCTGCGGAGCGTTCAATACAAGACGGAGTCTTTTTCGCTATTTTTGGGTTTCTTACTATTTTGTATAAGGGGTGTCTTTGCAGAATAAAAAGGGTTTGTATAGCTTTATCGTGGACTGGTTAATGGGAGTTGTTCAGTAAGCGTTGAGAGCTTTTCTTAGAGCGGAATTATATATGGTTTTGATTTTGTTTAGGTGGGATTTGACGGAATAACCGTAAAGAAGTAGACCATATTATATTTTAGAGATTATTATAGATTGGGCGATTGAAGTTAGGGCGTATGGGTTGCAACTAAATTTTTTGTAGGAAAGGGATTTTATTATATTTAGCTTTTGTTCCAAAGCAGGGCGGATATACTTGATGTGCGCGTTCCATTTGTATTTTTTTTTGGAAAACAATGCCTAGAATTTTAAGTTTATCAACTTTTTCTAAAATTATATTATATTATGTATTAATTATAAGTGTTTGATTTTTATTAAGGATAATTTGGCTCCAGTGTATTCACAACAGGATAGTATGTCTTGAAAGATGGAGTTAAGATCAATGTCGGGGGAGGTATTTTTTTTGTTTATATTTTTTATGATTGTGAAATCGTCAGCATACGCACAGAACTTCATTTCTTTATGGAATGATAGGATGTGGGAGAGCTTATTTTAGGCTATAAGGAAGAGGGGAACAGATAACGGGGACCCTTGAGGAATACCGTTGTAGAGAGGTAAAGGAGACGAAAGGCGTTTCCAATGCGAACCGAGATTTTTCTATTTGTCATAAAATTATATATATATCTGATGATATTGGGTCCTACTTTCCAAGCAATAAGTATGTGTGCAAATTTTATGAAATGCTTTTGCAAAGTCAAGAGAGATAAGGGAAATGTGGCTATTTTTTGAAAGGGCTTCAGTAATGTAGTGGTCTAGGTAAAGTAGAGGATCAGTTACAGATTCGCTTTTTTCTAAATCCCATTTGATGACTGCTGAGAAGTTTATCATGGCAAACAAACCACCAGAGTCTACTGGGTATTATTTTATCGAGAAATCTGGCGCAGCAGTGGTTAAGAGAGATGGGTCTGTATGATTTCGGGAGTGATTTGTCAGAATTGGGTTTAAGAATGGGAATGGGAATTTTTGTTTTTCTCTTGAGTCGGGCGTTGGCTTTTTTGTAATCGATAATCTTATCAGTGGAAATGTTGCGTTTTAAGAATTGCCAAAGTCTGGTTTTTGTAGACGTTTGTCTTTTTGGGGAGATGGAGTTTGTGGAAAGAATTTATTCCATTCGATGTGGGTGAAAGTGGAGTGGGTGCTAAAGTGAGTGGGGGATCCATCATTGAGAAGTTGATAGTCGGATTTAGTTAAAAACTTGGAAATGGAATTGCCGCGATGGTTGTTTTTGGGCGAGCCCCAGCTAGAATTCCAGGTGTTGAAGTCGCCTAGTACCAGAGTAGATCGATGTTGTTTTTGAAGAACGTTTTTCAGATTGATAAGGTTAAAAGATTGGGCAGGGTGAATGTAGGCGTTTATTATTACGAATTTATGCTTAGATATTATTGTTATGCCAAGAGCTTCGAAATCATTGTTACGGTTAAACTGGTTGTGCTCTATCGAAGTGTGAACTAGGAAAGCAATTCCACCATAGTGGCTTAGGGATGTGTTTTTTGGGGGATAAAGTTGAATAGTTGGGGATAAAGGGGATAGTTGACTGGAATGGGAATATTTTTTGTGGAAGTAAGATGAGTTTCTTGTAAAGCTATTACTTTAGGGGAAATGGTTTTTATTAGAATTAATAATTCGTTATAGTTGTTCATGTAGCCTTTGATGTTCCACTCAATTATTTTTAAGGCAGGTGTGATGATTTGGAGATGATTTGGTGATTTGTGTTGTCATGTTGTGTTGCTGGTATTGGTGCGACCCCGCCATCCTAGGTTGGAATGTTGAGCACTCAATGATGGGCCCGTGATGGACGGATTGACGATGGTGGGGTCGTTGGTGTTTTTAGTGTTTCTTTGGTTAAGTCGATTCATGGTCATTGGTTTGTTTGGGCTCAGTGAAGGGTTTTTTATTGTTGGTGTTGTGATTCTTGATATATGTTTCGTAGCAGGAAGTAGATTGCGATTGGTTTTGTAAGTTATAATATTTGTTTTCGCGGAAAAGTTGCTGGGTTAGGTTCTTAATTGGTGACATTGTGTGTTTATATTGTGTTATGTAAGTTGGTGATGAACGTTTGTGGTATTTGGCTGGATTGTAGAGGTAGATTGAAGATGATCATCAGGTTTATTTGTGTTTGTGTGCATGGGTTGTGTTGAAGGGGTAATTGTGAATGACTTTTTGTCGTTTGTGTTTTCACAAGGCTTGGTTGTAGGTGCACTGGTTTGTTTTTTAGATGGTGTTAGATTTGGGGATGAAGGGAGGGTGGAAGAGTTGTGATTGGAATTTGTTTGGAGAAATGTTGCTTGTAAGGATTGTGATTGAGAAAAATTTTTGATTATCACTGAGTATGAAGTGGAAAGTATGGATGAAGGGTTTTGGGCTCTGTAAATTTTGTTTTCTTCAGATATGCTGCATTTATTGATTGTTTTATTTTCAGAATTTCTTTTTGCTTAATGTATGCCTTGCATGACCTTGAGGAGGCTGCATGTTCTTCAGAGCAGTTGGCACAGAATATACGACTACACGTGGTAGGATCATAAGAGGGCAGATTACACTTGTCACAACAAGGTAGGTTGTTGCATCTTTTGGTGTTGTGGCCTAGAATTTGGCAGTTACGACAACGCATAAGGTTGGGGAAGTATTCCCTAACTTTCACGTTGTACCAGCCGATATTTACAGATGTTGGAGTACGGAAACAGTCAAAAGTGAGGAGGACGACACCGGTAGCGCGTTGCGAGCCTTCTTGATTGTTTTTTAAATTTGAATACTTCGGTGACTCCCTGTGATCGCATTTCACTGATGATTTCTTCTTCCGGCACGTGTATAAGGCAACGAGCGTATACAGTACCCTTGGAGGAGTTTAGAGCGTTGTGAAGGTAAAATTTGGTGGGGCAGATATTGGACAGGGATTTTTTGGATTTAAACATATCCGCAATTTTCTGAGACATGACCAGCACTAGGACGTTTCCGTCCCGGAGTTGGGTTATAGATTCATAACCGGTGCTTATACCATCGAAAGCTTTTTTGAGGAGAAAGACATTGAATGAGGTTAGGTTTCGTTTCATCACTCGCGGCAATAATGATAAATTTGGGGTCAGAAAGGTTAGATGTTGAAACTGGAAGTTTAAATGTGTCAGATTGGAGATACGCATTTTTCTTTTTTCTTTTTTGAGTGGGTTCAGATAGAATCACAATTTCGAGGCTCCCGACCGGTATCCCGGAGGAACGTGGCCCCCGAGGGCCATTATAACGTTATAGTATTTATAACACTATAGATTTAGGGGCGACGTTTAAGAGAACAAAGAGAAAAAATAAAACAAATTTTTGCTTGCTTAGTAGCGGACTTTTTTTTTTGTTTTGCGCGCGCACGCTAATGATCAATCGATAACAACTCGCTGATAGCTGTTGACTGTACCGCGGTTAGTCGACGACTCTGGAGCGTCCGTCTATTGTTGGTCAATGCAATACGCACATGGGGGTGCGGATCTCACTGATACAAAATTAAACTTCGCAGCAAAAGATGGCAAGTTCGAGTGTTTTATCACCGTTTAGACTTAGCTTTGGCGAACGCCTGGCTTCTGTATAAAAAAAAATAATGGAGCTAATAAAGCAGAAAAGTTGCTTCCTGCGGCAGAGTTTCGTCTCCAGATTCAAAAAGCAGGTCTTTTGAGCCACTAATACGAGATAAGAAAAAAACACATGGGACCGGCTCAGCATGCCCCACCACAAGCTATGCGGCTGGACCCGATTGGTCATTAGCCAACATGACAGATAAAAGAATAAGATGCAAAATGCCGAACTGCCGAACTGCCAAGGGGTTTCGCAAATACTGTGCGAAAAATACGGAGTTGCATTATGTTATAACAAAAACAAAAACTCTTTCCGTTTATATCACCTTTCATAAGTTTATTCACTTTAAGTTTTTTTTTTGCGCTCTTCAGGCAATGTAACATTTATGTAACAAAGGACTTTTTTTTTAATTAAGGACTTGAAAACCTTTAACAAATAATTTTAAAAAAAAGTTGTTTTCTCATTTTAACAGTAGCTATTGAAAAATAAAAGTTTTGGTTAAAGATATTATCTTGCCCGATAAAGGATTAATAGATTAACATTAACAGAGAGAAGAAAATGAACTCAGGCTTAGAGAGAAAAGATTTCTTCAAAAATGGTTTTATTAGGATCTTAACTTATTTTACATACAAACAAAAGATTTTTAATTCTTCTTCTTCTTTTTGGCTTTGAGTGCAAGAGGACCCAGCGTTTTAAAAACAGTGCTGGAAAAAAAATATTCGTATTAAAAGATCATTGTTATTCAACTATTTGTACTTACTGACATGTTGTGCAGATAGGGCTGAATTTGCAGAATACTGAAATGAATAAACACACGTATGTACTTAAATATTTATAAATAAAAGTAAAGTGCAGCAAACATTTTCGTGAATGTATCGTTTTTGATTCATTGTTAAAGCTACGAGTAACTTTTTTTCCAAAAAATATAAATGGGAACACTTAATTGCATAGTAGTGGTATTTCTTAACTGAAAATTCATTTTTTTATTTCAGAATAACTTTCCAACCCAACATTAGTGCAGGATGTGTTTTATGTTCTCACGCCGAAATGTATTGCTGCCACTTTGGTTTGATTGTCTTTTGGTTCATATCTAACAGTAATGGAGAGTGGTTAGTAACAATTTATTGGGGAGCATACATTACTGCAATGCTTCCAGCGTATACAAATGGTTAAACAGACTATTGAAAAATGATGCCCACACCTTGCAAGTTTTAAAATATTTTCTCTAGTATGATGTTATAGAAGTCAAAAAGACAACGCCCTTTCTAAGCCTTCTTTATAAATCAACGGTCTCTTTAAGATTTACGGAGCAGCGAGCATTCTCCATCGGCGAGTCAGTGGGAATACCAAAATTAGATATGGCTATGTATAGCTCATCTCTATAGATGCTGACATGGGCTGGTATTTGCTCTCTACTTCTGCTGCCTTAAATAGCTTCGACTTCCGGTTCGGTAGTTTTTTTTTAGATGTTGCTATCTTTACTTCATTTTGGTCAAATGGGCGGAAATATTGACCGTTTAAGAGTCTGGAGAAGTGGTATTTCGATATTCTCAGCATTATATATAACTCTACTCCAAAATTTTCTTCCCCATTTCTACAGGTTGTTGCTCAGCTTTTGTTGCCTTGGCATGTTTTTTTTTACTCTTGGTGGATCTTCCGAAAAGTGTGATCTTAAGCACTTTATGCTGGCTGTAATTGCGTCAGGTAGAGGTTGAGGTAAACACGTTCGGAAAAATTCGGTCGGTTTGTAGTGCAGCCGTTACGTCAAATAGCCTCACAGTATTTCTCTACTGTTCTTGTATTTGAAATATCCATAGATATGCCTTGGGTCCAATTAGCAGTGGTCCTAGTCTACATTAGACGAGCCTACATTTTGGTTGACTGTTTTTCAGTCATGTGACGGCCATGTTCTTTTGGAAAATAAAATTGGAGAAACTAGCTACAACGGTATCAATTAACCTAAGTCTATTTTTCACGCTCTGCTTTGCTATTGTGATGCCAGAAATATCCCCTTTTACGGTTTTAACATTATATTTACGACATTTCTTGCCTTCGGTAGCATCATAAATTTATTCTGTGCAGGCATGAGTGTATATCAGAATGCTGTTCCGAATTTAACCTTGATGCCAATTTTTATAATGCGTCTGCTTACGTGCCGAAAGTTTAGGACTTATTTTCTTAGTCTACATTAGTCTTAGTCTTCGTCTTATGACATGTGCACTGTCATTTGATGTCATTTTTTTTCTCATTTGATGATGTACCCAAATTTACATCATGAAGGATGGTGAAGCCTTAAAAAATTTGTTCCGCCTTCTGTTGTATTGCACACAGACTTCTTGTATAGTAGCCGACCAGATTTTCTGACTTTATGGAACACACCTACAGGACGCACTGAAGGTAAAGATATAATATATAGAAGAGAGTAGTAACGAAACCTCAATGGTTTGCTGAGCAATACAATCAAACCCCGAACGCATCAAGATATACTTGAAGCAGAGTAGAACATATATGCACGAAGAACCTGAATATACCAGCCACAAATAAACGCTCATTCCAGTATTACGATCATAAACCTTTTTCTAAGAAAACAAAAAACGCCCACACGTACTTGAAATCAACTTCAATAGTGCATGCCTTTTTATTTATTCTGCAGAAGAGACTCCCCCTTATGTACTTGCCTCCCACAAGCGTCACAATAGTTGGTTTAATCGAATAAAAATCCGAAAGTATTTGTGCACATTTGAATGCCTTAGAACATGGAAATGCCAACGAAGAAGAAATGTCGACCAATGACAGGACCCACTCCGAATAGATTGCTAAATCCACAACTGAAATTTACTGTACGCACAGATGTGGTTTTAGTACAATATTTAACGTTCCTAGGCAGCAACATGTCAATCGGTTCAAATGGAACGACTGCAATACTCGTAATCCATTTTAAATCCAATTCTGATATTTTTCCTAACCAAATGTAAGTGCATAAATAATTTGTTGATACTTACTAGAAAGACACGCTGAACACACGTAACCAATATCAATAACCTCCCTGTGGCAAAAACATGCTGCACGATAGTCAACTTTTTCAGCTGGTGGAAGTACTAGTTTCTTTCTTGTATCCTGATCAGGAAGAAATACCCACAACAGGTATTCTAGCATTCCGTCCAATTGTGATAACCGCAAATATTGTCCTCCTGTGATATCACATCCTTGTTGGAAAAGTTTCAACGTCTTATCAATAGCACACACATCAACGGCAATCCTTAATTTCCTTGCAGTGAAAAATACATTCATGTAGGTAAGGTATTGAGAAGAACATTCGTTGCTACCAGTGATAACTAAAATGCGAGAACTTATATTATCATTGTCATCTTTATGCCGCACCATCTGTAAAACAAATGATTTCTATTTGAATTTAAATTTAATAAAAGAAAAAACACTCACGTTGTTTATATAGCACAAGGCAAGAGACATACATCCGGCCAGTTTAGATTCACGTAATCTGGTCAATTTTGGGGCCAAATTCATCACTGCGAACATCCTACGTTTAACTGTTTTTTCGACAACTGTAAAGGCTTCATACTGGCCACCGGTCTGCCGAAATTCAACAGGCGATGCGACAGGATAAAGGTATTCACTGAAATGTTAACTATTTTATGTTAAAGGTATTTTAACCAATTGAAAGACCCACCTTGCATGATGATGGCATGCAAGAATAGCTAATTTGTTGCGTGTATTCTGAATTAAATGAGCATTCCCAAAAGCTATAGTGGAATCTACAAGTTTGGTAAGCGATTGAGGATTTTGCCGTAAAATTCTTGAAGATGGGTTTGTATCTATCACGATTACTAGGAGATTTGTATCTACGGGTTCTGGAGCACACAAATATAAAATAGTATTTACAAATGTATAATAAATTTAACTACATCGCTTACCAGCCATTGTTTACGCGGCCAACTATTCGCTGGACCAACAGAATACACCGGCAGGCAAAATATTTTTCCTCTACACCCTGAACCTAAAATGTCAAAACAAAGAGAAATAAAAAAAAACAACAGAAATCAATTTGAACGAAATTTCAAATCTTCCAGTAAATAAATTCGGTTCACATACACGGGTGAATTTCCTCAGTGGTGAGAATTTGGATTACCTTGGAAAGTGTATTTTATAAATAATTTTGTTTTATTATTCGTATGCATACATACCTGCATGTAAGATATGATATGATAACTGTCTTATAAGTGCAAACATCCTTTAAAACCATGTAAACCAATTATAGTGAAAACGATCATGCATTTCCCAGATTTTTTTTAGACAATATTGTCCATTCGCTGAATTGCTTGATGTGATCAATGAAACGCCTGCGCTATGTGAAAACACCTTAAGGGTACGCAAAATCCCTTGAATGGGCCGTTTGTGACTAGTATGGTAAACAGACCACTGGTGTTGATACCATAGTATAGCAATACTGTGTTCTACACCACATGTCTATCACTACAACAAAATGTTAAAATCTACTCGTAGTATACAACGAAACATACCTGGTATTGAGATTCGCAATTTGTTGGTGGGATACCACCTTCTTATTGATTGTAGCGCCACTTTATCACTGCTGGAGATTCTTCGAAAATTCTTTGACGTAATAAGAGTGAAAGTATTGACACCCGGAACGAAAATTCTTGCGGACATTTTTTGTACTATATCGACTATATAAATTTCTGACAGATCGTTGGCTCGAGCAAATTCGTATGAAAAGTGAAAATTCGGTACGGAATAATTGTTAAAGAAATTTTTGTTTTCAAATACGTGTTGGCTTAAAATGTTGAGAAAAGATACACGAGTTTCGAAATAAGTGCTTGTGAAGTGTTTAGATGGGATAGTTTAAATAGAATCGTGCTTTAAAAAATGTAAACAAAGCATTTGTTAAACGCGAAGAAATTGTTTTTCTTGTTATTTCTTTATTCAATATTAAGTTCGTAGTGAATAATATAAAGTGTTTATTTAATATATTGTTAAACAAGTCAATAAAGACAGTGAAATGCAACTTAAAATTTTTATAGATGGAATCCTATTAATGTTACAGCAATATTATTTCAAGTTGAATATTTCAGTTGGTGAAACTGAAAAGTTGGTGCAAATTGGCTTGGTTCTTAAGTTATAATTGAAGCAGGATCAAGTGCAAGAGAGTAATTGCAACCAGCTTTCAGTATTCTTTCACTTTCACCAAACGAAATAGTCCTTTTAAAATATTCTGCTATGAGTATATGCATATACATACACATGTGTAGTATTCCAACTATGCGATTTTTCAGCAGCATTTCACTATTTTATTGATTTGTTTAACCATATATTTAACAAAAAGACACTATATTACACTGTATTCACTAAATATTTAATAGAAAAGTAACAACACAACAATTTGTTCGTGTTTCACAAGTGCATTGTTTACATTTTTTAAAGCACGATTCTATTCAAATTAACCCATCTACACACTTCACAAGCACTTATTTCGAAACTCGCGTATTATTTCTCGACATTTCAACTTTATTCTGATCAGACAAAAATAAATTCTTTAACTAATTTATTTATTTTGTTCCACACCGAAATTAAACTTTACATATGATTTTGCTCCCAGCCAAAATCTGTCCAGTCGTGGAAGTACAAAAAATGCCACCGAGGGGCGCTGAAAGCACTTTGGTGGCATTTTTTTTTACCTCCACGGCTGGACAGATTTTGGCCGGGAACAAAATCATATGTAAAGTTTAATTTCGGTGTGGAACAAAATAAATAAATTAGTTAAAGAATTTATTTTTGTCTGATAAGAATAAAGTTGAAATCTCGAGAAAAAATACGCGAGTTTCGAAATAAATGCTTGTGAAGTGCTTAGATGGGTTAATTTATATAGAATCGTGCTTCAAAAAATTTAAACAAAGCACTTGTGAAACACGAAGAAGTTGTTGTGGTGTTACTTTTCCGTTAAATATTTAATGAATACTGTGTAATATAGTGTCTTTTTCTTAGATATATGGTTAAACAAAATCAATAAAATAGTGAAATGCTGCATATACATATGTGTATGTATATGCATATACTCATAGCAGAATATTTTAAAAGGACTATTTCGTTTGGTGAAAGTGAAAGAATACTGAAAGCTGGTTGCAATTACTCTCTTGCACTTGATCCTGCTTCAATTATAACTTAAGAACCAAGCCAATTTGCACCAACTTTTCAGTTTCACCAACTGAAATATTCAACTTGAAATAATATTGCTGTAACATTAATAGGATTCCATCTATAAAAATTTTAAGTTGCATTTCACTGTCTTTATTGACTTGTTTAACAATATATTAAATAAACACTTTATATTATTCACTACGAACTTAATATTGAATAAAGAAATAACAAGAAAAACAATTTCTTCGCGTTGAACAAATGCTTTGTTTACATTTTTTAAAGCACGATTCTATTTAAACTATCTATTTGTACAATGGATTCGAAGATAAATATTTTATATAAATGCGAAACAACACAAACATCAACGTATACTAAACGTTGAAATCAGCGTGTTCAACGAAATGCTGTCTGCCAGATGTTGTGGTATTCACTTTAATATGGTATTCATACCATGGTATTAATACCAGCAGTCTGTCCCACACTTAAGTAAATGATTCCGCTTTATAGGAACTAGAAAAATAAGAGTATTGTAAAATGTTTATGTGGGGTCAAAAGATAAAAATTATTTCTTTCAACGCAATAGCTTTATTCAAAATCATAATAACGGGTGGCCAGACAGCAACGATAGTTTTTCCAATTGTTATGTTTCATCAGCTGTCAAAGTTACCAGTGACATCCAGCTGTCAAAATATTCAGTAAGGTTTGCCATTTTATCATACATCGTTTTACGCTTGCCGAGCGTGCCCAAATTATTAAAAAAATTTGTCGAAATACCTGCTAAGTTGTAAATACACAACGTGAATTCCGTCGTGAGGTCGGTCGTCATCATGGCTTCAGTGTGCAGCCAATTCGTCACACCGTGGAAAATTTGAGCGTGTGTCCACTCTTTGGATCTTAAGCCACCAACCAGACAGATATTGGTGCGAAATGAAGAAAACGTAGCCGCCGTAGCGGCCAGTATCGAAGAAGACCCAGATATGTCGATTCGGCGCCGATCAGCTGAATTGAGCATTGCCAGAGAGTCAACCCGGCTTATTTTGCAGCAGGACTTGGGCCTACATCAGTAGAAGTCTGTGATGGCGCAAGAATTGAAGCCGGACGACCATAGATAACGCCGTGAGTTCGCTAATTGGGCACTGAAAATGTTGGCCGGAGATCTAGATTTTAGCCAAAAAATCATCTTCTCGGACGAGGCCTATTTTTTTGCTCAGCGACTATGTCAACAAGCAAAATTGCCGTTATTGGAGCGAACACAATCCACAAGTACATCGACAAAGATTGACTGTTTGGTGCGCTTTATAAAATGGCGGCATCATCGGACCTTATTTCTTTCGAAATGAGGAAGGAGACACCGTTATCGTCAATGGTCTCAGGTATAGAGCGATGTTAACCGGCTTTCTGTGTTCAAAGCTCGACAACATCGACATATCCGGGCTGCGGTCCAACAAGATGGCGCTACATGCCATGCAAGAGACGCAACGCTCGAAGTTGTGAAGGAGAAATTTTATGACTGGGTCATCTCACGGCGAGGGTTCATCAAACGGCCGCCACGATCATGTGATTTGACATAACACGATTAATTTCTCTGGGGCTACGTTAATTTCTTGGTCTACACTAACAAGCCAACCACTTTGAACAAGCTCGAGACCAACATTCGACACGCTATTGCCGGAATAACGTCTCACATATTGGACCGATTCATCAAAAGTTGGACCGACCACTTGATGCACAGAATCAGTTTTATATCTTAAATCGTTGTTGTTCATATAAGTAGTTCTTATATGGTCACCCTATACAAATACAATTTAAAATTCAAACTAATTTAAACCATCTTTTTTCTCGAGTGTTTGCGTGCATTTTACGAATCTTGCTGCGTAGGTCATACACATACTCGCTCACTTCCTTAGGCTCCGTAGGTGGCGATCCGCATTTTATTTCACTTGGCAACCTAACTGTTTGACCAAACAGGATATCGGATGGTGTATGTCCTGTTGAACTATGGACTACGTTTCGATAGCCTAATAAAAAGGGAGGTTACTTTACGATTGTAGTTCTGCTTGCAGTTGCCCAGGACCTCATTCAACCGATCGGCCACTCAACCATTCCGTCGGATTGAGGGTCTAATGGCGTTGTCATTTTGACTTCCGTAATCCAGGAAATGATACACTTCCGAAGAACTTTTGAGTCAAATTTTCGACCTTAATCAGAGTATAGCTTCATTGGGAAACCAAATCTGCTTCCCCAGTTGTTGACTATTTTTTCTACTACGGTCTTAGCCTCTTGATTTGGGATTGCGAACACTTTCGGCCACTTACTGAAGTAATCCCTCCACGAGGCAATCACCTTGACGCGACCATCATTTTCAATGACGCCTGTGCGGAGGGTTAAATCGCAAAAGACTCAACCAACTACCGCCGACAGAACAGTGGGGAATGAAGAGCTGCCAAACCTGATTCCAGCTGTGGTGTGAGTCACAAAAGATGCAAGGTCGGTGGTCAAATCAACCGCGAACTGAGCCTTCTCAGGCACCTTGGCGCGGCCCGGTTATACTTAGCCCTACCCAGGTAACAAAAAAAAACATTACAAAAATAGGCAGTCCCTGCCAAGGAGGAGTTAGAGGTGAGTGAAGGCAAAATCTCGACTTCATCTATTTCTCTCCTGGTATTGGGCATTGGAAGAAGTGGAGCTTTTGGCTAGCGATAGTGAGGAATTCAAAAGAACACTCACTAATGAGAGCGATTTCACCGATGAGCAGGCTGGCACTCACACCGGTGATGCATAGGGTAGGATCTCGGTTGAAGTGGTAGCCAAGGAAGCTATCTCAAGCTCCGTCTTCGTAAGCAAATCGACCCGAAAGGCCAGCTTCTCAACGAACTGGGAACCTAGCGGTCATCTAACCAGTGGAAAAACGTCGAGAAGAATTTTCAAGACGCTCTACGGAAAGTATTATCCACCACAGGAAATGGGGAGCTTCAATTCGATGGCGCTGTGGACTTCCTCAGACGCGACGCTTCGTTTGTGCGATTCTTGGGAAGGCATCAGTGGTCAAGCCATCGACCAAGGGCAATGACGAGGATGAGCCCCCCGCCCCCTTCCTATCATTATGGAAATGCTGCAGATAAACCTGCACCTGTGGGTGGCCGTGGCTCAAGTGGTAGTGGACTGGCTTCCAAATCGGAAGGTTCGGTGTTCGAATCCCAGCCTCACCCGAAAGACATACATATACATTTTTTCAGTTAACGAAAATCAAGTATGATGAGTAGTTGACTAGATATCAACTACAAGCCAACCTCCACTAAGAATTTAGTCTCCCCATTAAATGTTGGATGCCACCCATGGAGCGAAATAACCACTGAGCCCAAAAATCTTTCTTTCTCTCTCAATTACATTTTCCAAAACTACTTAACACATGTTCAGGCACTTTAAGTCTATTCATACTCACTTCAGTGTTAAGTTCTAAAAAAAAAAAAAAAAAAAATAGGGCAGTGACGGCCTGTGTAGTAGAGTACATCACCAGACAGGACGTCACAGCCGTATTCATACTAGAGCCCTGGATCAACAAGGACAACGAGATCTAGGGACTCAGGCTGAAGAATTACACGGTGTTCTAATAAAAAACCAAATAAAAGTTTTTACTTTTCAATAATTATTTGCTCAGGTAATCTGACGGCGGCAACATGCGAAAGAGAGTGTGGCAAACACTTTGTCCGACCTCGGCCTACCTCCCCCACGACTCTGTGGTAGTTGTCTCAGAGTAATTAAAGGACTTAGCAAAGCACAAAGATCGTATGCTGGTGCTGGGCTGCGATGCAAACGCCCATTATACACAATGGGGAAGCGGTGGTATTAACCCAAGAGGTGACCTTTCTGCACCTAATACTGCAATTTTCGCAGATGGTTCCAAAACAGAGGAAGGAACATGTTTTGGTATCTTCTCAGAAGACCCAAAACTAAGAGAGACTACCGGAGGCAAGCAGTGTCTTCCAATCGGAGGTTCTGGCTGTCCTCAGGGCGGCTGAGCTAATTCTGATGAGATCGGTATCCGGAAAACACATCGCTATTTATATCAAAAGCCAGACCGCACTTAATGCAATGGAATCGACCAACATCAATTCTGATATAGTTAGGCGCTGTCGCACAGTGCTCAAAGCATTATGCAGTCAGAACGTCAGAACCGGGTGAGACTATGCTGGGTGCCAGGACACTGTGGTATAGAGAGAAATCAACAAGCAGATGAGCTTGCAAGAAGAGGAAGGCTACTTGATAATAGTGCGGTTGCCTGAGTTGGTCAAGTCTTGAAGGACACAGGGTATCCAAGGCTCTCTGGCCACTTTTTGACCGTAAAAGATCTAGGGAGTTAAGGAAGTTAAACAGGGATAAGCTTATGATAATAATAGGAATCCTGACAGGACACTGTCTCCTGCGGAAACACGCAAAGAGACTCGAATTTTCAGATACGGATGTTTGCAGATTCTGTGGTGATCTGCAAGCTGTTCAGGACATAACACGCATACTGAATACGAAACAATATCGCGTAATCGAAGAAAATTTTTAGGGAAATACTTTTTCGAAAACTTAGAGGAAATAGACGACACGAACTTCAAAGGCCTTCTTGGCTTTTGCAAAGGAATTGGATGTTTCACCAGGGAGATTGTTTACGTTTTTGCCTAAATTCAACTTGTTCCACAGGGATCGAGATGGGTCGGTATTGAAGCCTAGTGTTTGTATGATGGCATGTCCATCACAACCCTATTTTAATATAACCTAACCTACTGAAGTAATCCAGAACCACGAGAGAGTATCGAATGCAGTTCAAGGTTTCGGGAAACGGGCCAGCGATGTAGTCCGACATTGTATTTTGCATTTTTCGCTGTTTTATACACTTTTTGCACCAATTCTCGACATCTTATTTTGCATTTATCCAATAGAAGTTCCCTTACTTATACAACGTCTTGTTAATTGTATTTCATGGAGCACTTCGCTGATTTTGGACCGTAGCACGATTAGCTGCATACGAGATGTTCCTCCATTTTCACTTTCCAATTTTTTCTTGAGCAAAACTTCTAGCACACAAAGCGAGTCATACTGTGCCCAATACGCCTTCAGAGTTTATCTTCAGTCTGATATCTCCTGCCAACTTGGTCTTGAGGAATCATATTCCTTGCAGGTTCGGTGTCGCTGTCTGCTTGTTGAAAGGAACGGATTTCATCTGTACTCCAACCCTCTACTGGCTCAGTCCTAATCATTTGGGTAATAAAATGTTCTTTCGCTTCCTTAGGTTTGCAGTGTTCACATTTAACTCTGGAAGGTCGACGAGAAAGAGCATCAGCATTTGATTGTTAAGTTTCCCATTTCAAACGAAACACTTCATTACCAAAATTAAAAACAGAAGCCTACGCTGGGATACGCTACTCTTGATCCAGATTACAGAGGTTGAGGATTTTGCACCTGATTCCATACTCTGGACTGTTCCGATCGGCGTTGCAAGACTCGTTTCCGTTGTTATGGATATAGACACTATAGATACCTATACTGATATATACTGAATGTCTTTGGATTTAAAATTAGGAATTATGTTATTCTTTGGTTTTACTAAGGTCTTTCCCACCATGAAGTCTCTCTTATTTTCTGTTTCCCTTAAATTGCCAAACAATTACTTCCGACGAAAGGTCTAGACCCTGGGATGAAATCGGCTAAGGTAATCTCTGATAAGTGATAGTTACATTCTTCGTTTTTGCTCCATGTGAGGTGATAGTTGTTGTGATGATCACATTTTAGTGACCATTTTCTTGTGATAGCTGAAGAGGGCTACTTTCGCAGTGATGGTGTGAACAAAGAAAGTTATAATAGTGTGTGTCTTCTAAAGATCCAGATTGGGATCGTCACATGCCTCTCATCAGAATGGGCTACCGAAATGCGGTTCAACAGGGCTTACACCATCCGACTAAATGAATCACCTACGCAGTAGGATTCGTAAAATGCACGAATGCACAGTTTGGCTGTATAATCTTCTGCGTAAAAAAGGCATATCGCCAAAATTGCAACAGTATTAGGAAGGCCCGTCCATAGTGACAACACGCATCAATGACGTTGTCTACCGAATACAGCATGGGAATCGAGGGAAAATGAAGTTGATTCATATCGAGAGAAAGTGTCATTTCAACGGAATGATGAATGCCTACCGAAGTTCTTCGGGACAAACAACTTTAGGAACGAAGCAGTGTTATAACCCTTTATTGTGAACAGCGGCACCTGTCAACGAAGAGCTGAAGACTAAAGCCTATCCAATGGAAGGTTACTGAAATCTCTCTGACAACTGATATCGAAAGTTCCAGAAATATGGAAAGTAGCATGGATAGCTGACAAGTTCAGAAAGTTCTCAATAGATGGCAGGGAGTATAAATACCGGCTTCGAACTGAGGTGAAATCAGTTCTAAAATTAAAGTTGAAAAGTGAATTAAAAACAGCGATACAATGGTTTAAGTAAACGATCAAATAAGGCAAAATGGTTGACAAAAGTGATAATTAGATGGTTTGAATTGATACCTACCTACCACGGGGAGCAATGAATGTGTTGCAGTTACAGCAGCGTCAATATGGCGGTACCCAGATGCCTACCCCAATCGTACAATACCCAGCCACCATTCGATACTAAATCTATTTTCTTCATTCACTTTGTGACAGCCTTCCATAGTTTTGATTTTGTTTTTACTGTAGGTTAAGTGTATCCTGAAGAAGTGAGTCTATCTATCCCCGAGCTCATGGGTTAGATCTTACATCATTGGCAATCTTTTACGAGTATAGTTATTTCAGACCAAAAAGCTTTCAATGGACTCAATTTGCATCTTTGTTTTATCATATTTCATCGCCAGCGTGAGGACTAAATCCCATCGAATATTATTGTTTTGTTTTAAGCATGAACAATTTTATTGGCGATCCAAAATTAGTATGACATATTTCAGGGTGATAATAGACATTTACGGTACTAACTGGTTTAGACTGCATATGTGCCAATAAATTGAGTTTCGTTGCCACCAATTTAAATATAACCCGAAAATTAAAATAACTTCACACTCACCGTCACGTATTTTGAAATGATTAAAACTACATAAACGTTTAGACTGTTTTATGAATAATTTTATTTCAGGTAATTAAATAAAACTTTTGGCTGTCCTATTTACAACCTTTTATAATATATTTTTTGATTAGTTTTCCGTTTTATTATAAACGAAAATGGGAATTGTGCAATAAATATAAATTATATTTAAAAAGGTAAAAAAAAAACATTCGCTTTCTTTTTCAAAACGTTCAACATTCTGATAATAATTTTTAATACTTAAACTTGTCTTTACTAATTTCCTTTATATTATGATTAACTAAATATATCTCTTGGGTATTTACTTAGACGTTATATAAAAGCCAACCGATCTTTACTTAGGCAGATGTTTCATTCGGCTCAATCCAATCTTCACTATCATCTTCACTCTCGGATTCTTCAGATTCAGATAATTCAATTGCTACTCGCCTTGCAAGAATCGATGCGACATCATGTAAAGCAGTGCTACGCTCAATTTCCTTTTGCTCTGACTTTTCAACCTTTCGTAATGTGATACCTGTAAGTATCGAAAAAAAAAAATGACAGCGTACAATTTTAAAATAAATATCTGAATATATTCGTACCATGCCGAATAGCTTTCATTAAATCGTTTCTGGAGTCATGTATTGGCGGAAGCAGTCTCTTTGGACCGACCATGTGTCCAACACTCGATAAAACAACGTCATTTATTGAAGTTGCACCCGTTGGTATTTCCCCATTGGCAATTGGTTTCATAATATGATGTGAAATGTGACCATCAATGGATAGCTGCTGGATATCCATTGGTGGAGGCGGAGGTGGTGGTGGCGGGGCTGGTTGCATTATCTTTGACAAATGCTATAACATTATACAAAATATTTCATTTATTTTTTCTGTTCTGATATACACGGAATAAATAGACCACCCTACCTGATCTGCTGTTGATGGAGGTAATGGAGAATCATTTGGGTTCAATTGTGACAAATTACTATTGAAATTGTTAATCTGATCGCTTAACTGAGCCATAACTAGAGCATTGGCATCCTGCACACTACTGCTTGGTGCTAATTGTGAGGCATTTATTCTCGAAGAACTGTTGGTTCGAGTCAATAGTTTAGCTGCAATATTACCGCCATTTGGTGCAGTTATTGAAGGTGATATAAGCCCATCGGGAATTGGGGGTGGTGGAGGTAAAGCATCTCGACTTGTCGACATGCTTCTGCCCCGTGTTGGAGTGTTAGCATTTGATGTGTTTGGTGTGCCGGTACCACTTCCATTTGAAGGCGGTGCTGGAGGTGGCTGCGAAGGTCGTGGTTTTGTTCGTGATGGTGTTCCTGCAGCGTATAACACCTCCGATGACATTGAACTGTGATTACCTTGACCGTAGATAGCCTGTGAATTATAGATATTTTCATCATGTTGTTGTTGTTGTGGTTGTTGCATTTGATGCTGTGGATGTGTTGCATATGTCCCATTGCCATTATTATTCATCACGACTGGTGCTCCAGAGTGAGATGCCAGTGGACCATAGAGGTCTACTGTATCAGCAGGGTAGTTCCTATGTAATTCAATTGAACTAGGCCGTGGTGGTCTTGAATCATATACTCCTGTGCCTTTAAAATAAAATTTATCAAACTTTTTTATAAGCAAGTTGTAATTATGTAAGTAGTAAATGTAAGTGTAAAATAGTAAATAACTTACTTCCGTATCCTGACTCATCTGTAACAACAGCATTTGGAGTTCTGTATATAACATTGTTAGGCATAAGCGTTTCTCCATGTCCAATAACTAATTGCCGTTGCTTTTCTCGTGTGTTATGAGGAATACGCACACGTTTTTTATGTCCCCTTACACCGCCACCTCCACCGCTGCCACTACTTCCATCTTGACGTGGCCTATGCATTTTTCTTCCCTTGTCATGCATAACACGTTCGGTGTCCTTGAGCATCTCCTGCCTCCACAGTTCAAAGAAGTAATTAGGATCTGTGTAAAACTTGAGACCATCTTTGCCATCGTCTCTGTACACATTTAGTTTATCTAATGGTGGTGGCTTATCACACTGAGAGTATGTTTCTAACATTAGATTAGGCATTGTGCCCCGTGAAAATATCTGCTGGTCAAACACCTTCGCAGATTTAAATGCTTTTTTGCGTTGAATATCGGTTAAGAGTACATCTTCCACATTGCTATCTAATTGTGTCACTTTGATTGCTAATCTATCTATTCGAGCTTGAAGGGAATTTGCTCGATCGCCAATATCGCCAACATCTCGTGCCAATTCGCCGAAAATATCTTCCGCATGTTTAGAAAGTGATGATAATTGACGAATTATATTCGTTAGAGTAGTATTTGTTACAGTCTCGAGTTCAGTAGCCTGTAGCTCTTCTTGATATACAGAACGTGCTACATGAACTGGTTCAATGGAACGTTTTGGAAGCGGCATTATATTTTATTTGACGCTCCGTACTAATAATTTGAAACTTTATATCCTAAAGGATCAAGGCAAAATAAAAAAAAGAACCTGTAACGAAAAAAATAAAACATTGATAAGTAATGCGATAACGAGTGGTTCAAATACATTTTTTTTAAAAGACAACGACAGCTCTTTCCCCTTCGTAATCTTAACTCTTAGTTAGTATCATGCATCTGCAGAACGAAATGAATCGCTGTACGCTTGAACAACGTTGGGAAATCTTGCAAACTTTATTGTTTATTGAAAAAAAATTGTTCCGAAATGAAACACCTGCTGTACGCAAGTTTCTGCAAAAAGTTCGTGAGACTGGTTTGCTTGCGGACAAAACTCACGTCTCCGTCATCGTACGGTACGTACCGCCGAGAATGTGGCTGCTATGGCCGAAAATGTTCGACTCAATCCAGGAACATCGACTCGCCATTGATCTCAACAACTCAACTTTTCACGCGCCAACCTGATGAGAATTTTGCACAAAAATCTCGGATTATTCCCTTACAAAGTCCAATTAATTCTGCAATTAAAGCAAACTGCATTAAAGCAGCTCGAATTGAACGTCGAATTTGGCCGAAAATAATTTTTTCCGACGAGGTGCATTTTCATCTTGGCGACTATGTTAACAAACAAAATTACCGCATCTGGGGATAGAAAAGCCCCAGATGCCACTCATCTTAGATGATTTTAGTTGCTTAAAAAAAGAATGTTTTCGGCCATGGTTCCGAACGCCGAACATTCCAATTGCGAAGCCAATACTCTACCACTTAAGCCACGGCCACCCACTTAGAAGATCTTGGCGCGCCATGCCACACAGCCGATCAAATAATTGATTTTTTTGCGATCTCAGTTCGGTAATCGTGTTATCAGCCGCCTTGGCGATGTCAATTGGCCGCCTCGGAACTGCGATTTGACCCCGTTAGACTTTTTGTTGTGGGGTGCCCTTAAAGATCGATGGTATGCCTGCAATTCAGAAACGATTTAAGTCCTTAAAGCGAATATCGTCCGAGTCCAGTCTTGGAAAATTGGGCTGACAGGATGCGCTACTACGTCGCCAGCTGATTCCATACCTAATGGGAATTTTCAGTCTTTCTAATAAAACCATAAAATACCCAAAATAATTCATTTTTCTTTATTTTATTTTATTTTTAAAAAGAAAGTGGTATTTGGATTACCCTGTATATAACCAAATACTTTAACAAGCCGAGAATGTAAAATGCATGGTTTATTTTTCTAAACAACTCTACAGGTCGAAGAACTTATTATGATATTTTGCCGATGAAGTGTGTTTCAGAAATTTACCACAAACTCAGAAACAACGAAATGATGTCGCAATAAGTGTTGGCAAACAGACTTCCCAATTGAGCCATTGTTTTAAATAGGATGAAACAAGAAACTGCCAGTTGCTGCCAACGACAGCTCTTCGGATTCTATAGGTCATATTGGGCCATGATATTAAGAGCTTATTGTCCTGATTACGTACGACTATATGCTATGATTTGATTGTTGTATGAAAACTTAAAGATACATATGTATGTGTTAATTAGTATATAAAGGGCATCCAATGTATTCTCAATGATTAACAAATGATCTAAGCTATTTATTTACATATACATTTATCTAATTTTGTAATGCCATTTTCTCTGAGAATATATTCGGGGAATGAGAGAAGCAATCAATGAAAAAGGAGACGAAACTGAGGATGATGCGTTTACTACTACCATATTAATGTTGGTATCATAGATTCGATTGCTATTGCAAATACAATTACTTGTATCTAATCCTTTTTCCTCTACAAAAACATCTAATATCGAAGTAATCCGCAAACCTCTGTATGGCATGCCATCTCACATGGGTTAGTGTGGATTGCGCAGATATAAAGTTGTAGTTTTTTTTTTTTTTACAAAAACTGGCAAACACCAAAAGTTTCTGATGAGACCTAGATTACGGAGCAATGCTCAATGCTCAGTTTTGGACGCATTTTAGTTTTAGATAGTCTTTAATAGAACAATGAATACAAGTCAAAGCTTAGTTTTATGTAACTCCACTGTTATCTCCTATCTCACTTAAAAATTGAGCACTCGGAACAAACCTACTCGGTAAGTAAGTAAGCAATGGGCAAAACACAATGACGCATTGGCGTCGGATTTGATCACGTTACGTTTCATTCATCAAACCACATTGGATTATTTTTGTATACTTGGATTACACTTTCTATTTTCCTAAGCAGTTGTAACTATAAAACGCGGGTAAGTTCAGCCTTACAGATTATCCTCATCGGGTTTTCTTCAATGCGCTGAAATATGTTAATATTTTTCATACGTTAAATGTGTGTATCGTTTCGAACTGTTCTCAAGACATACATCATATGCACATAAATAATTGAAAATAACTATAATTTTTCACTTTTTATATATGTATTTCATGCACCCACTTTCATGCTGAAGAAGCACTTCGTCTTTATCAGAACTATTCCTCATTTCTGGTTCACTGCGGATTGTGTTTGAAAAAAAAATCATTTTCCTAACCCAAACACAGAAAACTGTCTGCTTTCCGTTTGACATTATTGACAAACAAATACATAAATAAATAAACAAACGTATTCGGTTTGAAATAACCTTATGCTAAAATTAGGATAACAGTTGATATCCGGCTGCAAAACGAATATCAAAATAAGTCAAAATCTTAGCGACGTCAATGAAAATATTTCGGGTTTTAGCACGTGTTTATTAAAAGTAAGCGCACTCACCGGAGACTTTCAACAAGGTAAGATCCAGACGCAGAGCATTAGTTTGTATTTCAAACTATATAATCACATAATGTGAAGATTACGCATCGAATTAAGATAAGATGAACTCCGGAGAACATTGCACAAGACACACGAGTACGACTAGAAATAAACATGTTTTCATTGGTTTATTTCCTTGCATATTTATCAAATTGATTTTTCACAACCGTGAGGCAGTAACTGCAAAAATTGAGCTTATGCTTACCAATATAGAAGATAATGGAAGCCTGAGAATGTGAATGTTGATGCTAATTATGGTCAATATATAATCTCAGAGTGGTGTTCGGTACCCGATGCTATATAGCATCAGGCAGCTGTAGTGTATGTCGGGATCATGGAATCAATGGGATCATACATACAGTATGGCAAGGCCGTTGTTTGTTCTCAACTCTAATTGTAATATGCTTTTGTTTAGAACACTTTTGCGATAGACGTAATTAAGTCAACCTATTGAGAGCATTAATATAAGTGCCTGTTCACATTGGCGTGGGCAGGAACATTGTTGGAAAGAGAGGGAACGCTTTTTATTCGAGTGAAGCATGAGACCCTATTTAGATGATGACTCTCGAGTCATGTCGTGTTTACACACTGTAGTTCTCACTCCAGCACTATTTTGATAAAATTTAAGGGGAGATAAGTGAATTGAAACACTTCTATATCGAACATCGCATCTCTCGTACAAATACGAAGTTCATTACTCAACGATTGAACTAATAATGATAAAATGGAATAGGGACAGACGGAATATTTCGGTTGTGGAACGGGCCTTTCCTCAATTTTTATATTTTCTTCGTGACTGTCCCTCTCGCTTTCCTTCACACTCTTCTCACCTAAATACTATCGACATGGCAGGCAGACTCATGCGACGCCATCTAAAAACGGTCTGACGTTTTTTCCCATATCGTTCCCTTTCTAATATGATTTTTAATTTTTTTTTTATCGCTGAGTGCCTCTCCGTGGACGTCCTTCGCATGATCACAGTGACTTATCACAAAAAAACGCTTCATTGGAATGAAAGCAATGTTGACAGGTGGGGAACGCTGAAATCTAATACATAAGATATCGCTAAAGTAGTAGGTTGGCACGTATAAAAATTTTTGTAATTAAAAAAAGAAAGAGGATAGTAAAGTCGCTTTGGGCCTGTTCACATAGGCGTGTGCATGAAAGTCCTCACCATGAACGTTGTGTTCTCAGTTTCATGGGATGAAAGACTTTTTGATAAGCGGAACACTTGAATCGGAGCATTTTTAATTTTTTAATTTGAGCCTGAAACATACAATAAATTTTTTCCTCTTCTTTACACTTCCTTGCTTGTCAACGATTAAAACTAAAATGAAAAATATGTCAAAAATGGAACGATATGGAAAAAGACGACGTGCTCCACCTGAAAATCCACTTTAGAAATGTATTTTCGGTAGAAGTAGCCCTTATTCCCACTTGAATAAAAACCGTTCCCTCTCTTTCGGACAATCTTCCTGCGCGCGCCAATCTGAGCAGGCATTTTATCAGCAGTTAAATCACCAAATCTACCGCCCAACAATAGCAACATAACCAGCATCTGCAGCATGCGTGGTTTTTCTTTCCTCCTTGATAAAAGAACATTCATTCTTGAACGGAGAATTATATTTTGTAGTGGAATTTCGGAGAATTTACACCCAGGAACAAAAAAGAATGTTTCAGGTCACCTGCTCACATTTAAAAATTAAAAATAATCCGATTCAAGTGTTCCGCATGTAATGCAAAGGACTTTCCTGGCCGCGCCAATGTGAAGAGACACCAAGGGCGACAACGAAACAGCTGCGCAGTCAATTTACGTATATCCGATTAACCATGGCATCAATCTGTAGGTGCTTGTCGGTTTTATGATGCCAGCTGATACTATAGATACTTTACACGGCGTCCTCACGAGCAATATTTCATAGAATGTCATCTGTCACTTTTCATGGAAAGAAAAAAAGATACAAGAATATAAGATTGAGAGTGGGCATTTCATGAAAATATCGCAAAGCAAAGCGTTTCGATGCCCTTTCAGATACCTTGTGTTGCAGCCAAACATTTTTTTTAATGTCAAACTATAATAAAAATGACAGCCTATTGACACCCGGAACGAAAATTCTTGCGGAAATTTTTTGTACTATATCGACTATATAAATTTCTGACAGATCGTTGGCTCAAGCAAATTCGTATGAAAAGTGAAAATTCGGTACGGAATAATATTCTTAATTTTGTTAAAGAAATTTCTGTTTTCAAATACGTGTTGGGTTAAAATGTCGAGAAAAGATACGCGAGTTTCGAAATAAGTGCTTGTGAAGTGTTTAAATGGGATAGTTTAAATAGAATCGTGCTTTAAAAAATGTAAACAAAGCATTTGTTAAACGCGAAGAAATTGTTTTTCTTGTTATTTCTTTATTCAATATTAAGTTCGTAGTGAATAATATAAAGTGTTTATTTAATATATTGTTAAAAAAGTCAATAAAGACAGTGAAATGCAACTTAAAGTTTTCATAGATGGAATCGTATTAATGTTACAGCAATATTATTTCAAGGGGAATGTTTCCGCTGGTGAAACTGAAAAGTTGGTGGAAATTGGCTTGGTTCTTAAGTTATAATTGAAGCAGGATCAAGTGCAAGAGAGTAATTGCAACCAGCTTTCAGTATTCTTTCACTTTCACCAAACGAAATAGTCCTTTTAAAATATTCTGCTATGAGTATATGCATATACATACACATGTGTAGTATTCCAACTATGCGAATTTTTAGCAGCATTTCACTATTTTATTGCTTTGTTTAACCATATATTTAACAAAAAGACACTATATTACACAGTATTCACTAAACTAAATATTTAATAGAAAAGTAACAACACAACAATTTATTCGTGTTTCACAAGTGCTTTGTTTACATTTTTTAAGGCACGATTCTATTCAAATTAACCCATCTACACACTTCACAAGCACTTATTTCGAAACTCGCGTATTTTTTCTCGACATTTCAACTTTATTCTGATCAGACAAAAATAAATTCTTGAACTAATTTATTTATTTTGTTCCACACCGAAATTAAACTTTACATATGATTTTGCTCCCAGCCAAAATCTGTCCAGTCGTGGAGGTACAAAAAATGCCACCGAGGGGCGCTGAAAGCACTTTACCGGGTGTCAATAGAATGATATCCATCGAATTCATAGAACACTATTTGCGGTATTACCACTGAATTTGAGTGCCCTGCCTAAGCAAATGCGTTCTGCGTTTCGCGCATCGCATTGGGGACAAATTGCCTCCAGAAATAGACGGAGCATCCATTTTTCACATCTATCAAATTCAATCCATTTTGTTACTCTCATTTGGTACTTTTAGCAGAGAAAAAAATTAACAAGCGACCAAACAAACTCGGATTGGCAAAAAATTAGCTCGTGAGGAGCATGAAAAGACATTCCATAAAATGTTTGGCTCTGGTATCGACGACTAACGAAAAATAAGTTATTAGCTTTCTTCAGGTCTTTTTTTCAAAATTATCTTTTCTGAATCGGTATACAATATTCCTCAGAGACTAATTGTCCGGTTAACCCAAAGTTTTGTGTATTGTGTTCCTAGACGTACTGGCTAGTTACATATGTCGTTTTCCTTTGGGCTTTTCTCTGTGTTCCTGAGAACAAAAGTCACGTAAGACCATTTCCCCTCATTTTTGCAGAATCAAAATTTTGCTTCTCGTTTTCATTTGAGAATCAAAATTTATCTCCTCGACTTTATGTCAAAATGTATAAACATCAAATAGTATTGTGTGTCAAACAAGGTTTCTGTTTTCGTGCAATCGGTTTGATTTACATCTTTTACATATAGACTCAAAACTTTTAAGTTTGTAAAAGTTTACATATTTATATTCAAGCTTAATTCATATTAGAATAGACATTTAAACTAAAATTTAATTTGATGAAGCAAATTTTAGGAAATGAAAGAGAAGCTTTCTTATTTAAAGGGGACCTACTTAGTTATAAAGAACAGTTTTCTAATGAAAGGCGAGTCCCATTGCCTGATGTCGTAAATAAAAACTTGGCGCTAAAGCTGTTACAACTAAAGCTCGGTTGAATAAACATATAAGACCGATTGGAGATACAGAATTTAATTTTTTTATTCTTCAATGGGACGAATCTACTTTCGCACTCGTGTAGTAGCAAGAGTACTTAAAGTTCTCAACATACATAAATCCGCTGGTCCAGATGGTACATCTCCCCTTTTTCTGAAGAGGTGTTCTTCCACGCTGGCAAAACTACTGCGTAAGCTTTTTCATCAATCCTACTCTTTAGGACTCTTCCCGAGCAGATGGAAAACAGCATTTGTCCATCCCGTCCCTAAAAAAGGCGAATCATCTTCTCTCTCCTCCTACAGACCCATTGCACTTACGTCCCATCTTTCCAAGGTCATGGAAACGCTGATAAATCGTCAGCTCATGAAATATCTCGAAACACGAAAACTTCTCAAAAACCGGTACGGTTTTCGTAGCAACAGGTCCAGTGGTGATTTGATGGCATGTCTCACCGAAAAGTGGAACCAGAACGTACATCAATCTGGCGAAAACAAGATAGTTGCACTTGATATTTCTAAGGCATTTGGCAGAGTTTGGCATCAGGCTCTTTTGTCGAAAATGCGTGCATTTGGGATCGACAATTCTCTTCTTCAGTGGATTAGAAATTACCTTTCGGAACGTTCAATGCAAGTTGTCTTGGACGGTTTCAAGTCTGGTATTCACAAAATAAATGATGGCGTGCCCCAGGGCTCTGTTGTGTCTCCGACACTTTTTTAATTTTCATTAATGATCTCTTGACTGCTACTTCTAATCCAATATACCATATTCCTTTGCTGATGAAAGTACTCTCTGCTTTTCATATTCGTTCCCGGACTCACGGCCTTCTCTTCGGCTGTAGAACGAGAACGGCAACGTATGCTAAGCTCATTAAATTCCGATATCAACAGCATAACCAATTGGGGAACTATCAACAGAGTGGAATTTAATGCTTCCAAAACACAATGCGAAATTTAAACACCCATCCATTATCCATGAATGGCACTTGCATCGTCGAAACCGAAAAACCTTCTATTCTCGGTATGTGTGTCAATGACAACTTACGTTGGAATTACCACATATTTGATGTCGCCAAAAATGTTGCGAAATGTCTAGGTTTCCTGAAGCGATGTAAGAAATATTTTACCCCATCTGATTTGGCCTCAATATATAAGGCATTCATCCGCCCAAAAGTGAAGTACAACGCCCACATCTGGTCAGGTGCTCTAAAACATCTCTGCACCTGCTAGATAAGGTGGGATAAAACTTATTGATGATTCTAATATTAGTCAATCAATTTACACCCTCGAACACCGACATAATGTCTCCTGGCTCACTTTGTTTTATCGCTATTTCCGCCACCAGTGCTCCACTGAAATCGTTAGTAGCATTCCGCCCATTCAAACTTTCAACCGTAACACCCGTCTCGCTATGAATGCTCATCAGTATACCCTTAAGCCCATTTTCAGACGTACTCTAAAATATCGTGATTCGTTCCTAAGACGTACAACTCGCTTATGGAATGCCCTGCCGATCTCTGTATTTCCTGGTCGTTATAACATTTAAAAACAATGTACATCGGTACCTCTCTTTTCTTCCTCCCTAAATTTCCTTTATCATCACCTTAAGCATATACAAACCTCTTGAGCGCGCGCTGATTATAAAAAAAAATTAATTTCTTAAGGGAACAGTTTTCATGTTACGGTCACTTAATATTTCAAATGCATCTGGTACTAAGACATTCGGTGAGGAGCACTGAACTTTGGCAAATTCAGCGTTTAGAGCATCTACGTTGATGTTTTCAGGAAGCTGTGCTTTCTGACGAACAACACCTAGCTCGCGAATATTTTTCCACAAAGTTTTAGGTGCAAAACTTTTATCAAATTTCACCGCATACAGTCGGCGTTTCGCTTCCCTGATTTTAGCACTAACTTTGATACGCAAGACACAAAAAATATCGTGAAATTCGGCGAGACAAGAGCGTTTCCAACGTTTATAGGCCAAATCCCTCAATTTATTATTCGTAGTGTTCAAATTGATTCACAAAACAAATATATTTAAAATAGAAAAGTCCGAAGAAATATTTAGTGTTCCATTTAAATAAAAATCAGGGTACACAACAAAAGAAACTTCTGACAGTGAACTAGGATCTTAGTTCTTGACATAGTACATACATTTCGCTCCTCCCTTTCTATGCAAAAAAAAACTACTTGTTTTCCCCTTTTTTTTAGTATTTTGCGTGAGGTTATTAGTGCCTGTTCACATTAGCGTGGCGGAAAGATTGTCCGAAAGGGAGAGAAAGCTTTTTTATGTGAACACGACGTTCATGGGTAGGACTTTAATGCCCACACCAATGTGAGCAGGGACTTACAATTATTTTTTTTCATGGCCATATGCATAATCGCAACGCAGAACGCATTTTTTTGGGGAGGGCGGTCTTGTCTTTTCCGAATTGTTGTCATAAAAAACTAAAGTTGTACCACCTACGAATTTGCTCATAAGATATCCAAATGGCAATATGAACCCTAATCGAAGTGGCAAGCAACTCCAACCCGTGCTTAGGTCTCGAAGAGAGTCTTGTTTAGCAAATTTATGTTTAATGCTATTTCGCGCTATGCCGTATTAGCCATAAAATACTCAGAGAATTCAACCTTCCAACTGCTTTGAAAAAGACTTGTATTTCCGAACTAATTTAGAGGTGAGAGAGGATTAAGTGTTGTCTTAATCGCTCATTCGCACTCTCTACAGATGCAGGTACTTCTTTCTCTGTAACTGTTTCTTACTACATAGTTAATTCCCATTAGGTTGCTTGGAAGACAGAGGTAGATATACCTAGATATACCGCACAGATGCCAGCACCTTATCTTACGCTTTTTACAGACGTAGTTGATGCATATCCAACTAGGATCTTTTATGGTGTCATTGCGGCGGATTACATAAGATCAGGGTCCAAATGACACCGTTGCGCCATTTCTTCTCTTTAACTCGAACATTTGCGTGGTTTATTTATTGTACCAATCAACTGAGGCATACGAAAGAATTGAACTTATCATAGAAGATACTTCTCGGTGGCAAAGCGCATACGGAAAGCTCCCTTGCATTGCCAGAAAACTGACAGCGCCTTAAAATTCTTCAATCAACATACAATATTTAGCACTCGATGAGTTACGTGTTTTCTCGTGAACAGAAATTGAGAGTATTGAGAGAATTGACTGAAAGTACATTTTTAGTGCGCCAATTGTCGATTACCTCTAGTGATAAGTGATGTGCTTAGTTGGATAATGCGGATTTCTTACTATCAAGTAAAATAAATATCTTGCATACAATAACAGATGAACTGAAGAACCAGTTAGAGGAACCGATAGAAGAAGTAGATTGTTAATAATTTGGAGATGTTGCTCCACTGAATTTCTGGCTAAGCAAGATATAACCACATGAATAAGCAAGGCCAATCCTTTCCATGAAATTGAAAATTTTAAAGACCAAACAATCCAGGTTCTGATTCAATGGTGAATCTGTACTCCTATATACAAACAAACATACATATCTTCCATTATGACCAGAGAGATGAAAACATTTTAAGTTCATTGTTTACATATGGGCCTTGTCGAATTTCACAAACAGATGTCAAGATTTTATAGATATAGACATCATAATACGAGGGCGGAAGTGGTAATGAATTGATTATTCTCTTCGAAGAGGGGACACCATCATCAATCGACTTTATCACAACAAAAACAGACAAATAGGATTCACAGCAATTACGTAAAAATTGGTGAAAGTTGAAGTAGATATATTGTCTACAGCGCATTCGTTGACTTCGCCGCATACGTGGGGACAAACAAGAAGATATGTACATAACCTAAGTATATGAAGCCGACAATAAAGGTAATGAATGTAAAATACAGGATGTGCCCAACTCGGTCTCAAATTTTCGTAAGTTGTTGCCATTTAAAAACACGAATTCTCATAACAACGCTGGTGATTGTTTACATTTTAGACATTTTGGGGTGAATAATCACTCTTTTTTTTATAGTTTAGGGTATTCTTATCAAGAGTGTAACTAAAAAACATTCTGTGTAGATTGTGATTCACAACAAAAATATTACGCTGAACCTCACCCAAGAAATATTATTTTAGTGTTTGTTTGGTATACACATAATACCATTGACACAATCATAAAACCTCTGGTTTCATTGAAAAAGAAAATCCATATAAACAATTTGGTAATCTGGAAAGGAGAAAATTAACTGAGTTAGAAATAACCTACCAGTTTACCTAATAATTGTTATATTCTATAACTTATAGTATATAATGAATAACGCAAATAAGTCAAATATTTAATTTAAATGAATGCTTCTACATCAGTGGTCACTATCCAATCTATGCATGTAGACGTACATGACATGCAGGCAATATAAAAAAAAACTTTTACAGTTTATTTAGTTTCAAGGTAAACAAGGTAATAAACGTTTGTTAAGATATTTTACCGGATTTCAGCGAATTTGCCACGCCCATTTTTATATAATTTGTTATAACGTTTGCGCAGATCATATCATAGTTTTGACAGTACATAACCACACAGCACCTCTATGTCGTCATATGCACTTTTCCATACTTATATACGAGCATCGTATCATAGTAATTTTAATAATGCATATGCAATTGCAAATTACAATATACAATGACCCATTCTCACAAAATATAACTTATTAGTTTTTCATTTGTTTCAAATAACTGATGTACTTCCTGTACATAAAATAAAAATAATGCAAATGAAACACAAAAAGGACATAAATTACTGCTTTTGAATAAAGAACAAAATCATCGACAAAATAAAAAAAGTCTACGTATACAAGATTATGTAGATAATAGGTAATATAACCATAAATAATTAATCTGTAGCAGCACAAACGACCGAAAAAGTTCCGATTGGTTAAGTTTACAACATTCACAAATTTTCAATTTCCTTTTTATCGATCGTCATTTCAACAGTTAGATTTTTCATTTCTTTTTCCTTCTCATGCTTGTGTTGATAAAGGCGAATAATTAAAATATAATTTACAAAACTATACACTACGTACTTTTACTTGATTATTGCGGATAAAGGTTACATATCAAAAATTAAGCACACACTACTGATTTAAGATTATTCGAATTATGGTACGTAATAAAAAAAAATTAATTCAGACAGCCATTTTTAAAAAGACGTTTAGCAAAACTAGATATCAAGCAACCAGACGATATCACACAAATCAGTGGAAAGAGGTTTTCTCCAAAGATGGCACCCCGCAAAGTATTCGTGCGCCAACCAACACTTATGTGTTTTGAACTTTTGCATTTTCTTGGAGCATTGACAGGAGAATTCCACATGGATTGCCGTAAGTGAAATTGTCCATTGTATTGTACTTTCGCGTCAAAACTACTTTTGCGTACTTTTTGGACTAAATGCGTAAAACTGTCAAAACTGTAGGAAAGGGGATACAATTCTCTCTCAGAGCGAAAACTTATTAAAAATAAGTGAACGGATTTTAGACAGTGTTGGGCAGACAAATGTCAACTGTATTTATTATTTTGCTTTCAACATATCTCTTCTGGAAACACTTTCTAAAAACATTTTTCCATTTGAAACTTTAGTTATTAATGGTGATATCGGACTTTTATTTTTTAAATATATTTGCTTGAGAATCAAATTGAACGCCCAGAATAATAAATGGCCAAACACAGCCGATTGCACGAAAACAGAAATCTAGTTTGACACATAACACTATTTGACATTTATATGTGTTAGTACATGTTGACATCAAATCCAGGAGAAACATTTTAATTCTCAAATGAAAACTAGAAGCAAAATGTTGTTTCTGAAAAAACGAGGGGAAATAGTTTTACATCACTTTTGTTTAGTTTAGTGTTTAGTCTTATATTCACTATTGTCTAAATATTGAATAGAAAAAGAACAATATTTTAATATATTAATAGACAAATTAACAAAGACAATATCCAAGAAACTCGACTGAAAATTGCGATGGAATCGCACTACTATTATACCATAATATTCCAAAATGATTATTTCGGTTTCGTAAGCAATTCAAGAGCAATTCATTTCTTCTCTTGTCGAGTTTAGTCCAAGAAATTTGTTCGGGCAAATTTGTGAAAACTGTCAAAACTGTTGTTTTTTTTTGTAATTGTCATCGGCTTTGTTTTTATTTCAAATTTGAATTACTTTTTACTTTAAGTTTGTTTTTGCTTAAATTTGAGGAGTAGGGATGTATTTTCTCCTAAACCCAGAATCTCGCGGGAACGCTTTTTTGTAAAATATGTTAAAAACGTCAAAAGTAACAATTATTTCAATCTGAAGCTCTTTTTTGTTCTCTTTGTCAATGTCAGTCTTCTTTTGGATTCATCTTCGTTTTCCACTGGCCGATAGAAGCCTTCTTTTTGCACCCCGAAACAAAAAGAATTACATAAAGCTGTTCCATAGGCAATCTTCTCACTTTTTCAGGAGCAAAATTTTGTTTCTGGTTTTCATTTTAGGAGCACAATTTCTCTTCTGGATTTATGTCAGAATGTACTAAAATATATAAATATAAACATCAAAAACTATGGTGAAAAGTCCTTAAATGTAAACAGCGTCATCTATATTTGAAGTGCAGAAGACTCATCCAATGAGCAAATAATGGAATCTCTTTGACAACTAGTAGCGAATATTCTGGCAAAATGGAAAGTAAATAGTATTGGCAGCTGAATATTACAAAAGTCACTCGAAAGATGGCAGGGAGTATAAATACCAGACGAGATGCAGTTGAGGTGATCAGTTCAATTTGAAACATGAATTAAGAGATTGGTAAAGTACTTTTGTAAAAGATAAAGAAAAGTATAGGTAGTTGATAAAAGTGATTGAATTGTAAAGTGTAGTTGTATTTAATTGACACCCGGTAAAGTGCTTTCAGCGCCCCTAGGTGGCATTATTTTTACCTCCACGACTGGACAGATTTTGGCCGGGAGCAAAATCATATGTAAAGTTTAATTTCGGTGTGGAACAAAATAAATAAATTAGTTAAAAAATTTATTTTTGCCTGATAAGAATAAAGTTGAAATGTCGAGAAAAAATACGCGAGTTTCGAAATAAGTCCTTGTGAAGTGTGTAGATGTGTTAATTTGACTAGAATCGTGCTTTAAAAAATGTAAACAAAGCACTTGTGAAACACGAAGAAATTGTTGTGTTGTTACTTTTCCGTTAAATATTTAGTGAATACTGTGTAATATAGTGTCTTTTTGTTAAATATATGGTTAAACAAATCAATAAAATAGTGAAATGCTGCTGAAAAATCGCATAGTTGGAATACTACACATGTGTATGTATATGCATATACTCATAGCAGAATATTTTAAAAGGACTATTTCGTTTGGTGAAAGTGAAAGAATACTAAAAGCTGGTTGCAATTACTCTCTTGCACTTGATCCTGCTTCAATTATAACTTAAGAACCAAGCCAATTTGCACCAACTTTTCAGTTTCACCAACTGAAATATTCAACTTGAAATAATATTGCTGTAACATTAATAGGATTCCATCTATAAAAATTTTAAGTTGCATTTCACTGTCTTTATTGACTTGTTTAACAATATATTAAATAAACACTTTATATTATTCACTACGAACTTAATATTGAATAAAGAAATAACAAGAAAAACAATTTCTTCGCGTTTAACAAATGCTTTGTTTACATTTTTTAAAGCACGATTCTATTTAAACTATCCCATCTAAACACTTCACAAGCACTTATTTCGAAACTCGTGTATCTTTTCTCAACATTTTAAGCCAACACGTATTTGAAAACAAAAATTTCTTTAACAAAATTAATAATATTATTCCGTACCGAATTTTCACTTTTCATACGAATTTGCTCGAGCCAACGATCTGTCAGAAATTTATATAGTCGATATAGTACAAACAATTTCCGCAAGAATTTTCGTTCCGGGTGTCAATAACGCGATTGTATCGAAAGGAACATTCCACACAAATATTTTACAATATTGTAATGTGACAACCACTTAAAATGTGAATAGTGTCATCTATATTTCAATAGCAGAGGATTTCTATATTTGAATAGCAGAAGCCTCAACCATAGGGGAATGGAAATATTTAGCGAATCTTCTGGCGAGCAGAAATATGTACGATAGAACAGAACGTTCTCGAAAGATGTCAGGGGAGAATAAGTATCAGCGTCCTACAAGAAGTGCAAGTCAGTTCTAAAGTGAAATTTGAAGTGTGAATTAGGAGTACTGATAAGGTTTAAGTAAGGTAATGGTGGTTGAGAAAAGCGATTGAATATAAAATTGTAATTGTATTGACTAAAATGACTGTATTAAAAAGAATAAGTTCTAGCATTTGGACCCACATAAACATTTTACAGTAATAGCCAATTAAATGTAGACAGCGCTATCTATTTTTGAAAAGCAGAATACTCATCCGTTGGAGGGATAATAGGTGTGGTTTTTTGACACTGGTATCAGCGCTTATTTCCAATCTACGTGTAAATTACATTAACAACTTAACTTAAAGCAAGATGTTTATATTGCATATATATATTGGAACGCAAATAAATCTCAAAAAAACGATCCGCAGTAGCCTGATTTTTATATTTTAAATTTGGTATTTCTCCTCTTTTTTTTTTAATTGAGCCATAATACAATAGAAAAATCGAAGATATTTTATTTAATTTATTCAAAAAATCATAACTACGAAAAATCTCAAGTTGCACTGAAAGAAAGAGCAAGTGTACCAATTTCTAGAAAATAAATAATCAGATACAAATTTGATACTCGCAATTAAAGTTGTAATGCTATTCACAGTTGGATACTATCGGCAGTAGAACCGATGATATCAGCTGTTAGTTGTTTTTCTTGTATAACACGTAAATCCCAACACGTATTTCCCAAAAAAAGCCCACCTAATATGGAAAGATGTATGGAACGCTGGATAGTACAGATAGTTCTCGAAAAATTACAGGGAGTATAAATACCTGTATTGGACAACGGTGGAGTCAGTTCAAAAGTTTAATTTGAAAGTGAATGAAGAGTAGTGATAAAGTGGTTTCTTTGAACAGATTTTTGTTTTCGATCAATCGACTGTGTTTAGCTTCAAAGTCAGAAAACGTTTTTATTGTTCCATAGGAGTCCAAATTGCCCAACTTCCGGAGATAAACCAATGGAAAACGCCTAATGTTCCATACCGATTTTGTTCGGCTGTCATTTGTCAGTTTATATCTGACAATGACTGCCGATTGAGAGTGGTAAATTAAAATTTGGAACATTTAACGAGCGGGCTAAAATATTATCGATCTTTGTAAAACTCTATAAAAACCACAATTGATTTCGCTAAATTTTAAAGATCACAATTTTATTTATTTCGAGCACCACTTCAACTCAAGCAGGCCGTTGGAGACAGCATCATATTCATTATCCTTATCGCTGCCGATATCCTGCCCGAAGCTGGTTGCTCTCCTTTTATTTACATTTATCTCATTCACAAACAGATGGCACGCAATCCAATAAGTTGTCTAATACCTACGTTACAATTTTTATTACATTACAGCTCGGTCAACCTGACACCATGATCGACCCCGATCATGTTGTGCAGTGATAGTCATCTAAAATTAAATCGAACTTAACTAAATGTTACAAGCAATGGTATCTATCTGACAATGTGTTCCCTGACTCGGTTCGTGTTGCCTATTACTGTTAGCGACTGCAGCATCCAAATCTTTAGTAGGGGACAGCCATTTTCTTATTCGGAAGGCTTCTACGATGTTGTTATATGGTATTTGTGTCAATTTGCAATTTTCGATATTGCGATTACATATCGGTCATTCGGAAGTACTTTCTGTATTATATAAGGGCCACGGTATTTTTGAACAAACTTTTTATTCGTCCTGAAAGATGTATCAATATGTTTAATCACTACAAAGTCGCCGACAGCATATACCTTAGCGTGTGTACTATGTCTTAAGAAATACTGTTCATTGTACTCTTGAGACTTAATAATAGCATTTGACGCGTTCGACCGAATTTCACTAAGATTCCGACTTTCAAAACAATTTAATTTACACTCCAGATACTCCGAAAGTTCGTCTAAAATTTCACCTCGCTGATCTACCCCGAATAGCAGTCTACTCGGAGACTCTTTCGTCGAGCTATGTACACTATTACTAATCGCATATTCGACCTGTGTTAATTTACTGGCCCTATCCGCGTGATTAATGGGCTCACTAATTTTACTTAACATCGCTTTAATTACCCTGTTTACTCGCTCCGCTTGACCATTAGCTTGGGGTGAAGCCACCGCGAATTTAACATGTTCGATATTGTTCTTAAGTAAGTAATTACCGAATTCCAGGGATGTGAAGCACGAGCCGCTGTCTGAAATAATACGCCTTGGTCGGCTATAATAACTAAAATATTTGTTCAACGCCCCACACACTTCCTTCACACTGGTGGAGTTAACGGGGTATAACCGTATGAATTTGGTAAAACCGTCAATAACGACTAAAATGTGCTTACGTTTTGAAGTTAAGGAAGTTAACGGCCCAAAGTGGTCTACATGGATCGTATCAAATGGTACAGGGTTCTTCGGGATATTATTTATATTATGATCGTTAGCTCGGGCCGGCGCCGAAAAGAATATGCACTTGATACAATTTTTGATAAACCTTTCAATTTTATTGTAATGCTTTCTTATCTGATGATAACATTTCTCCACCCCTAAGTGTCCGATCTTTTCATGGATCATACGTATAACGTTATCCTGCATTTCAGCAGGGGCATAAAACAACAAATTATTCGAATCTAACCTGCGGAATACTAGTCCATCCTGCAACTCGTAATGCTCAAGTACCTCTGTTTCTAACTTCCCACGTAGTCTACAGATATCCAGATCTCGGTTCTGTGCTGCCTGTATATAAGAATCTACTTCATCTTCGCTTAAAGTGGCAACAACTTGGCAACGAGTCAAAGCATCTGCATAGCCCATGGACGCTCCACTTTGGTGTTGCATTGAATAATCATAATTTTCCAGCTCTAACGCCCACCTAGCAATCCTAGGCTTCACTTGTTTTTTTTCCAGGGTAAGCGTCAAGGAATTGCAATCGGTAACAATCTTAAATGGTATGCCCTCTAAATATACACTAAACGCAACGAATAAATTATGGCTAAAGTCTCCAGTTCGAAGCTGTGGTACTTGGCCTTAGCTGGAGTGGTCGTTTTCGAGAAATACGCAACTGAATGATACTTTCCATCATCTTGGCGCTGCATTAACGCCGATCCAAACCCTTGACTACTAGCGTCGCAGGGCAACTCTGTTTCCCTATCTGGCTTGTAAACTACTAACACCGGCGCAAACGCTAATTTATCACGAAGTTTCCTGAATGACTCAATACATTCCTCTGAAAAATCATACCTAGTTTCTTTACGCATTAGGTCTAACAGCGGTTTGGCGATCTTTGAGAACGATGGTACAAAACGGCGAAAATATGAAAACAATCCTGAACATCTTTCCAATTCGATTTGACTTCTCGGCATCGGGTATTGTTTTATACTTTGTACATGGGCATCTGTAGGACGTATTCCGGACGCATTCACTAAATATCCTAAATATTCGAGTTCGTCGTAACCAAATTTGCCTTTAATTAATCGGAGTTCTAACCCCTTTTCATAAATTCTCTGCAATACTTCAACAATAATTTCCAAATGAGATTTGAAATCAGAAGTTGCGATCAAAATATCATCCAGGTAAATGATTAACTTCCCTGCCTCAATAAAATCCAGTAATATTTCGTGAAGAAACCGCTGGAAAACTGCCGGTGCATTCTTTAGTCCAAACGGCATCCTTAGATACTCGTATTGCCGTCCAACGTTACGAACGAGGTGTATGGCACTGAACCTTCATGCATCCTGACTTGATTGAAACCATCCCTTAAATCAAGTAAAGTAAACCAACGTTTGCCGCCTAAAAATTCGTGAAATTATCCCGAACCGTTTTCTTGTTTAACGCGCGATAATCGACACATAACCTCAACCCGCCCTTCTTTTTCCTAACTAATAGTACTTGTGAAGCGTATGGCGACTTGCTGGGTTGAATTATTTTCCTGTCTAACATGTCCTTTATTTTCGCGCGTATTTCCCTTCTTTCAAATTCGGATAACCGTCTCGGCGGGCAATGGAAAGGCGTGTCATCTATTAAATTAATTTTTATCTCGTAATCATGCGGTTTTCGTTCAATACCCTCGGGGTTCAAGTAATTTCGTTCAATTATTTCGTTAAGTATCTCCGTTTGGGATTTGTCTAACCGCGGACAAATGTCTATCTCGACCGGCGACTCAAACACATAAATCGCAAAAACCTCATCCTTGACATAGTCGGCACAGTGCACCTGCGGCGTAATAACAATCTGCGAGATTGAGACGTCGGATTGAATTTTATTGTTACTCGTTATAGTTGACACTCTAGTTTTTCTAACATCGTTTTTATTTAAACCTTCATCGTTCCTACAACACGTCGGACTACTGCACTCACTTACAATATCTATTTTATTCGAGTCAAACGCATCTGGTTTATCAAATGTTTTATTATTTATTAGCGTACGTTTTTCTTTACATGTTTTATTTAATTTCTTTAAATGAATGTTAATTTTTTGCAAAAACTTCGTCCCAAAATCGGCGGTAATGTCATTGCGTTATCTGGAATTACCCAGAGTTATTAGCTTTATTAGTTTTAAAAATCTAATGTAACACCTGATCGTACCATATGAAAGGAGCTTGCCCTGGCCAATTCAGTAGTACTTCATTGGTTTCAAGACTTCTGACACTTGGACGTCGGTTGGGACAACAGAGCGCTTGATGAGGTTAATCGCGCTACCGGTATCAAGAAGAGAAAAACAATTTATGAACCTGATGCGTCTGGCTTGACTACTTCTAAAGGCAACACGTACCGTTTGCATGGCGCTGATGTCGCCAGCCAATTTTTCCTCGCTATGTGATTTCTCCTCTGCTAGCGCCCTGGTGACTGCGGCAACAATCCTTTGGTGTTTGCGTTGGGCCTTTGGGCAGCTGTGATGGTAATGGCCTACTTCATTGCATATAAAACAAGCGTCGGCGGGTCTCAGCGGTTTTGTGCAGCTGCTTTTATAGTGGCCAAACTTCGAACAATTGGCTAACTCCTTTACTCCGGTGCTCACTAGAACGGCGGTGGACTTCGGTTTGGATGTTGCGGCGGTGCTCATTCCTGGCTTTACAGCGGACTTCCGTACGGAGCTCAACATACGCTTCTCCTTGTACCTTTCTAATCGGCCAATAAGCTCGGCGATGGTTCTGGCGTCGTTCACCAACGTGATGTTTGTGCTTTCGTCATCGAACCCATCAATAATAAAAGTGACTAGTTCCACTTCTGGCACGGACACCTTCGAAGCAAGTCCTCTCATGGCGATGACGAACTCCAGGCATGATTCGTCAGGTCTTATTCGACGGCGCTCTAGTTGGCGATAAACATCGAGAGAGGTGACTTGCCGTCTAAAAGTCTGGATTAGCACATCCTTTAATTCGTCTTAGCCGACGACTCGGGCGATCCCCAAATTATTGCAAATCTCTTCGCAATCTTTTTTGGCCAAGCGTTCGCCATCCATTCCCAAGAGCCAGACCATTCTTACTTTTCCTACTTAAACAGCTGCCCACAAACTACATAAAAAAGGTAGAAAAGACGATATTTCCAACTATCGACCAATTGCTAAGTTGTCCTGCATACCTAAGCTTTTTGAGAGCATTATCTATGACATAATGCTTTTCCATTGTAAATCTATTGTTTCCCCAAACCAGCACGGATTTTTCAAAGGCAGATCTACGACCACCAACTTAACGGAATTCGTATCAAGCACTTTATGTGCACTGGAATCTGGAAATGAAGTTGATATGATTGCCACCGATTTCAGCAAAGCCTTTGATAGAATTGCTCATGATATAATCCTTCTAAAATTAAAGGCTTTTGGTTTCCAGATAAACTTTATAACTTGGGTTCAATCCTATTTAAATGAACGACTTTACTATGTTCTATTTAGGTCCATGGTTTCTGACCCAATTAAAGCCTCCTCTGGTGTACCCCAAGGCAGCCACATTGGTCCCTTATTATTTATTCTCACCATTAATGATGTTGCTCGTATCATTAAAAATTCATAAATATCTGTTTACGCAGATGATATGAAAATATTTAGATATATATCATCTTCCTCAGACAGCCTACTTCTGCAGCAAGATCTAGACAGGTTTTGTACTTGGTGTCAGAAGAATTTTCTTGAGCTTAACGCCAATAAGTGTCAGGCTATAACATATACCCGTAAACGCCTCCCTACTTCACCTCGTTGCTATCTAATCTTTAATCTGCCTGTTCCCTTAGTGAATGAGTTGCGTGATTTAGGTGTTATCTGCGACAAGGAACTCAATTTCCGTTCTCACATTGATAGTATAATAAAAAAAAGCCAACTCTGCCCTTGGTTTTATCAAGCGCTGGTCTAAGGAGTTTTCCAATCCTTATGTTACCAAATCTCTTTACATAACCTTTGTTAGGCCTCTTCTGGAATATGCCAGCCAAGTTTGGTCACCCTACTACAGAACTCACATCCTCCGGTTAGAAGCTGTTCAACGCAGGTTTTTACGCTTTGCTTTAGGTGGTCTTCCCTGGGATGATAGCCAAAACTTACCACCACTGACCGGCTGAAACTTATAAATTTACAACCCCTTTCTATACGCCGAAAAGTTGCCGACATTCTCTTTATTCATCAAATTTTAGTAGGTAATATCGACTGTCTTTCCTTACTTCAAATTATTTCTTTTAACACCAATCCCCGCAATCTTAGGTCTGTGCCACTTTTCCGGCTCAATCTTCACAGAACGAATTACGGACACCTGGAGCCAATGTCGAGGATGCTTCGCGAAGTTAACGATGTACTGCCTCTCTTCGACTACCATCTCAGCAAACTCTCCCTCAAGAACATACTTATTTCCATCTATGCCTCACGTCCTTATTTTCTTTAACCGCTCCCACCCTTTAGTTTTTAAGTATATGTTTGCTTGCAATAAGCTTAATAAATCTGTCCGGGATGGACCCGGGCCGCAAAGACTCCCATCGAGTTTGAAAGCTCTTTAGCGGTCTCCCTCAGTAGCCTGCGTACGCCCAAGCATTTTTCTTCTTTGGTGAAACCACGTGCCTCGGCGTACAATTCGAACTCCTTAAACCACTTACGGACATCGTAGTAGTCTTTACCGCTGAAAGTGTTAAGAGCGTTTTCGAGATAATCGAAGTTTACGTTGTGGCGGCCGTGGACAATGGTGGCTTGAGAGTCGTCTTCTAAATTTCGGATCTCCTACTGTACCTGCAAAACTTCTCGTCGCATGCGCAAAACTTTCAGCTCTGCCTCCAAATTGGCGGCATCTCTGTCGGCACTCACAGCGGAGGGTAAGACTGACTGCGAAATTGGTTGTACGGCGGGCTGACTGCGGACGATTCCCCATGTACTCCAATGGCATCGTTGTATACGTCGTTTATTATTTCGCCCTCGGCCACTAAAAGCCTGCGTGTCGTATCACGCGTTTTCGGCATGTCTTCCTTTTTTGTTTATGGGTTAGGGGGAAGCTATGTTCGCGATTTTCAAGAAAATTTTAGTTAAATTTAAATCTTTAGGATGCACCCCACACCTGAGATGTAAAACTCTATAAAAACCACAATTGATTTCGCTAAATTTTAAAGACCACTATTTTATTTATTTCGAGCACCACTTCAACTCAAGCAGACGGTTGGAGACAGCATCATATTCATTATCCTTATCGCCCCCGATATCCTGCCCGAAGTTGGTTGCTCTCCTTTTATTTACATTTATCTCATTCACAAACAGATGGCGCGCAATCCAATAAGTTGTCTAATACCTACGTTACAATTTTTATTACATTACATCTTGTTGGATAGAGTAGTTGGTATAGTTGCAAGTGTTTGTTGTTCTTCTTTTTTTTTGTTATATTGGATTCAAATGTTCAGTTGTGGATACTGGAAGAGGATGCAAATGGACCTGGAGCAAGTTTTATGTGTTTATGAAAATGATTTGAAGCATTTATCTCAAATGCTTGTCTTTTGAAATGTGGTCAGCCATACAGAATTGTTTCTTTGAATTTATAATTTGTTAAAATTTAGGACATTCTTTTGTTGTTCGAAAATGCGGCGAAGAATATTTTTCTACAAAAAATCACCATTCGAGTTATGTAGTAAGTTGCATATTTGGCGCATGAGTGTTTTCGATTCTGCCCCAAAAGATTAGTCCCGATATAAAAACATCAGTGTTCTGCGACACCCCATATTGATGCAACAGCACTTATTAAACATATTCTTCAGTGCTCATTGCCTTTCTCTTGTCACGGTTTATACCTCCCGCCATAATGAAATTTAATTTTTTTCTAAACTGACACAGTAATGGCGTTTTCGACAAAAGCCTTTTATTTGCACTTCGGAGCGAAAACATTAAATAAAACTGTTATATTGTTACTTTTTTAGAATCAAAATTTTGCTTCTAGTTTTCAGCAAAAGTTATTTTCTGGATTCTATGTCAAAGTATATATGTGTATATAAATATGTATTCGTATAAACGTGTTAGTGTTAAATTGGAATCCGGATCGGCTAAACGGCTAATAAAATACGAGTATATCCAGCGTTGAACCCCATACTGGAGTATTATTTTGCCAGAATTTAATAGCGCTGTAAAGTGGTGTCATGGAAATGGCCTTGTAATCAACTAAAATGATGCACATACGAAGTTTACATCATAGAGTGTCAAATGAAACAGAATGTCTAATGCCACAGAGGGGGTAGACAGCAAGGCTCCGCTTATGCATAGGCATGCTGTTCTTTGAACTCTGCTTAGTTTAATGCAGTTTACTGCATGCTGACACATCCTTTAGCAGATGTTTCACCCAGTTTGGAGTTGATTATCTTGCTTTTTAGCATAAAACTGATCAACTTCCCAAGTGAGTCGTGTACCTGCAGAGTTGACAGCGCAATCGTGGTTGCGGATGTATTGTTAAAGGCACCCTCTATGTCCAGGAATGCAACGATTGTGTAGTCTTTATATTGTAGGGATCATTCGATGTTGCTAGTCAGTAAATGCAGAGCCATTTCCACCGACTTTCCTTTACAGTAGGCATATTGAGCCGTTGACAAAAGTCTTGGATCAATTTTAGCTCGTATATAGATATCAATGAGTCATTCTAGAGTTTTCAGAAGGAAAGATGATAGACTTATAGGTCTGAGGTCCTTTGGGACAACATGAGAAAATTTTCTGACTTTGGGAATGAATACTACATTGACTTCTCTCCATAACAGTGGAATGTGGATAAGTTCTACGCAGCTCCTCATAATATTTTCTAACACAGGCAGAATAATATCTGAAGACCTCTGTAGCTCGGCAGGTATTATACCGTCCGGACCAGCAGACTTGCATGGTTTGAAGCTATGCAGCGCCCAGAGCAGTTTATATCTTGTGATCAGATCATGAATTTTTGTCCCGGTTGCAATAGGCCTGTTTGGGCCGCTACTGGACGCGAATTGGGAACTACCTGGAAAGTGTGTGTCCAGTAGCAGGTTGAGTGATTCATCACTTGAGGTTGTCCAGGAGCCATCGGTTTTTTTCAAACAGCTAGGCATCATAGGATTTGTAGAGAGGATTTTTCTTAGCCGTGATGCCTCAGAGGTTTCTGTGATTTTGTCACAGAATGACCTCCAGGATTGTCGCTTTGCCTTCCTCAGTTCTTTTTTGTATAATTTGAGGGATTCTTTGTATGAGTTCCAGTCAGTCTCTTTGCTGGTGCTTTTTGCTACGTTGAAAAGTTTTCTACAAGAGTTTATGAGCAGTTCCAGTGCTGATGTCCACCAATGTGCCTCTAGGTTGAATAAGAGGACAGGAAGTGCCCATAGCCTGATTGAGAACCAGAGTAGATTCCTTGGCTTTCATGTCGAGCTCATTGGTGTCACGCGGGGGACTTGATAGTTCAAAGGATAGCGTTTCTGACAGTATTTCTCTGTATTTTGGCGAATCAGTTTTCCGGTAATTCCGGAAAGCTGGTTGGCTGGGGGTAGCATTTCTCAGGCTGAATTGGATGTATCCGCGGTCTGAAAAAGAGTGTTCAGATCCAGTTCGTTAGCCTTTGAGTGATGCTGTGGGAGACAAAAGTGATATCTTGCACTTCCTGTCGGTTTCTAATTATAAAAATGGGCTTATTGCCAATGTTGCAAATAAAGAGGTTAGTACTTAAAATATAGTCAAAAAGTGACTCACCTCTATCATTGATGTCGGTACTGGCCCATACCGTGTGATGAGCGTTAGCGCTGCATCCAATGTTGAGGCCAGTTTTTTGCCTTCCAGCTTCCAGTACCACACTTTCTAGGTTATCACCAGGGAGAGGGTCTACATGATCGTGGCCAAGGTAACCCGATGGCAGCCAGTAGGAGCCTTTGGTAGTCTCTATTCTGGCAACGGTTAAGTCGGGGTCGCTGAGATTTGGAAGTAGAAATATATTAAGGCTATGTTTCACTAATATATAAGTTCTGATCTTACCTTTGTCTCTTGTATAGAGCGGAGCCTATACGGGTGTCCTAAGTTCACGAACCACGTCTTCTACAATCCATGGTTCCTGCATTAGGATAATGTCTTTCTGCGAAAGACGCAGAATGAGTGCGGCCGAAGCCTTTTTTGAGTGATGGAGATTAATCTGGAGAAACTGTATCATTGTTAAATTTCCAGAGAAGCCTCCACTGTTGAGGTCCTCCGATTCTGAAGACGTGCCCAAGAGCACATCTTCTTCCTCTGATCGTATACCACCTCTTTTTGCTTCGTCATCGATTTACATTTCCGACAGAATGTCAGAAGAGGAGACCGACGGCTTAATTGTCACCTCGGATAGATTAGAGTCGTCGCTATCCATTTCTGGAAAGGTTATCGACGCTCGAAGATTCAAGGTTGCGTTTGGTGGTGTCTCCGTTAAAGGAGGACGAGGTTGCTTATTCCAGCTCATTCTTTTTGTAGACCCTTAGATGTATAGACTCGAATCCGAACCGAATCATGCTTTCTGTCTGCGCTAGAGGGTTAAGGGACTCCTTATTGATTACGATCAACGCGCACCTTTCCAGTCATGAGTCGCAAGGGTCGGGTTACTGAGCCTGATGATTTCCAGAATGCTTTCTGGGGAGGACGAATCGGCTGGGATCCAGGTACGAGTTCGAGGTTTGCTAGGGATGTCCTCCTTAGACACGACCTCAAGTTTTGCACCTGGCCAAATCTTTCCTAAACCACTTATGGCCTTAGTGAAGAGATCAAGAGATCTCTGATTGGCACATGCGATGAGCTTGACGTGGCCTTGGTGCCAGCCAGCGTCGCTTGTGAAATCGAAATCTTAAAGCAAGTTCATTATGCTTTGATGAAATGCAAATTAAGTATACCATAGCTTGCTTGAGGTAACGCGTCGCAATCTCATATTAAGACATTTTCAACCACTTCAAACTTTTCGCTGAGGCTAATCAACCACGAAGTCATTTCGGATGGAAGACGTTTTAAAGTGATGCAAATCAAGCATACCTATAAGATGACAAACGTTCTTGAGCATTATGACTACGTCCGATTTTAGAGGCCAATTGACCCTATTTAGATAGTGACTCATGAGTTTTCCATGTCGATAGTATTTAGGTGAGAAGAGTGAGGGCCCAAAGAAGGGGGCAGTCACGAAGAAAATATAAAAAACGAGGAATGACACAACCACAACCCTATTTCATTTTATCATTATGTAGTGAACTTCGCGGCAATAATGAATATTTGCACGAAATGCGGTGTTCTATTCAGAAGGGTTTCAATTCACATACCGCCCCTTAAGCTTTATCAAAATAGTGCAGAAGTGAGCACTACAATGTGTAAACACGACATGAACACAAATTAGTTGAGAGATCATCTAAACATGGTCATTAACGAGCCCATAAGACACAAGGGTACGGTTGGTTGAAGGTCAGACAAAATAACAACATCTACGGTAAAAGACTGCTAAGATATAGCGTAACCATATTATATAAGATGTTCCGGACAACGTGTCGAAAACTTGAAGGCGAGGTTCATTGACATTTTCAAAACAAAACCAAACAAATTTATGCGCGTAAATGGAGTATCGTTGAATTCGTAATAATGAGTAATTTAATTTAAAAGTTATTGAAGATCAAAAGTGAACTTTTTTTTTTTAAACTTAAAATTTGAATTTGTTACAATTTTTTTCAGAAAAATATGTATGATAATTAACTCCCACTTCTTGCAATTTTGAAACGTGTACATAGTATTTACAAACAAACAAATTGTCAAGTCATTTCATCTCAGGATAGCAATTTTCAAGATAAAGGGTCCGCCATCTAACGTTTTTTTTTTCAACTAGTGCTTATTTCGTGAATGGTAACACTTAGCTCATGTCTGATTTGACAGATAATTAGTTGTATCCTTCCGGTTAATAATGGAAAATAATTTCATTCAAATGGCTGCCTCGGCTGGCCATGCAGTAGCCTACACGATCGGTCCAATTTTTAGGCACATTATCGATTGTGTGCAGCTGTGAAACACAATGGCTTCACGAATATTGTCCTTTAAAGCGTCAATTGTCTCTGGCTTGTCGGCGTAACACTTATCTTTTACGGCACCCCACAAATAATAATCCAACGGTGTCAAATCGCAGCTCCGAGGTGGCCAAACGACATCAGCTCTGCGGCTGATAATGCGATCTTCAAAACCAGGGCGCAAAACATCGAGTGTAGCTTCGGCTGTGTGGTACGTAGCGCCGTCCTGTTGAAACCAAATATTGCTAATATCCTCCTCTTCAATTTTTGTGAACAAAAATTCGTTCAGCATGGCCCGATAACGATCGCCATTGACTGTAACGGCCACTCCTTGCTCATTTTCGAAGAAAAATGGCCCAATTATGCCTCTGGACCAAAATCCGCACCAAATAGTGACTCGTTTTGGATGTATCGGCTTTTCAATGTATGCGTGCGGGTTTTCTGTGCCCCAAATGCGACAATTTTGCTTGTTTACATACCCGCCAAGATCAAAATGAGCTTCATCTGAAAAGATGATTTTTTTGGCAAAATCGGCATCTCCTCTAAGTCGATCGCAGGCAATATTTCCCAGCGTTGTTCAAGCGTATACACAACCATATTCGTTCAGCGGAAGAATAAAACTAATTATCTGTCAAATCAGACATGAGCTAAGTGTTACCATTCACGAAATAAGCACTAGTTGAAAAAAAAAAAAACGTTAGATGGCGGACCCTTTACAACCCAACTTGTTCAAACTTTAAAACTAAAAAATGGGAAATTCTTTTACAGCCTCCGCCCGTTTTGGAATTTCTTTACCGTAAAATAAGCATATTGTGATAACCATTTAAATGTGAGCGGATAGATTTACAAGCAGAAGACTTCGATACTCGAAGAGCAGAAGACTTCTATACTTGAATAACAAAGACTCAAACATTGGTGAATGGAGAATGGAATCGAATTTTCTAGCAAAATGGACACCCAAAAGGTATGCAAGGCAGTTCATCAGTTGAATTTGAAGTGTTAATTACTATACATTAAAAAGTGTACATAATTACTATATGAATTTATATAGAAACCTTTTTCTTGCTCTGAAATGTAACATTAACTGTCTGTAATGTAATAACTATATAAAAATACTCAAAAAATCGGGACTTATTTCATACTTATTTGCGGGCTTACTTCGTTTTCGATTTTGAGAATAGTTTCACTGTGAAATTACTCCCCAATTTTGGGGGAGCCCCGCGGCAATATTATGAGAGAAAACTTCATTCACTTTGTCTGCAAGATCACCAAGCGCAGTAATAGAAAATGATGTCTGCGCCACGAGAAAGGCCTGTGTCTATGCAGGAATATGCTTCTTCTTAGTCAATGTCTTGGACCAAACTTCAGATGCGTCGTAGATGTTAAGACGGTGTATGATCTCCTAATTTTTCCTTGTCCAGTATTTGAAGAATTTTTACTTATACCTTTGATATCAAACAAATATTTTATTATTATAGTATTTATTATAGTGAGCTAGACCCGACGGCTGGAGTGGTGCGTAACAAACTGACTAAAAGTGTGCCAAGCCAGATGTAATGTTTTCTTCAGCTGTTGCTGAGTTTGGAAACCGTTTTTGATTTATTGTCTCCTAATGTAAGAATCGTTCTTTGTATTTTTTATAGATACCACAAGGTTGCGCAAAATTAATCATCCAATCTTGTTTTTGAATTACTTTTTTACTAAATAAAAAAAATGATTTTGAGTGATGGAAATCTTTATTTGGACCTTTACAATTGTTTCTGTTAAATGGAAAAGATCCGCCAAGTGGCTGCCGCCAGTGTTGATACACATTTGTGCCCGTTTTATAACATTTTCCGTGATTTTCCGAAAGATTTTCGGTGATAACTGTTCGCATTCCTGTCCAATATTCTCGTTAAGAGCTGCGACTGTCTGAGGCTTGTTGGCATAAAGCCGCGACTTCAAGTAGCCACAAAGAAAGAAGTCTGGGATGTTTAAATCGGGCGATCTTGCTGTCCAAGTCAAATCGTTAAAACGGGAGATTACGCGACTAGGAAACTCTTCCTTCAAAATATCCATTGTGGCTCATGCTGTGTGTGCGGTTGCACCGTCTTCTTAAAACCATGTTCCCCAAGCCCCGCTCATCCAATTCCGGCGGTAAGAAGTCGTTTATCATGGCCCTGTATCGTTCGCCAGTAACAGTGACCGTATTTCCGACAGCGTCTTCAAAAAAAATATGGCCCAATCACTCCTCCCACGTGAACGCCGCACCACAAAGTGGCTTTGAGTGGATGTAATGGTTCTTCGTGCATCACACGAGGATTTTCAGTGTCCCAGGAACGAAGATTTTGCTTATGGACGTAACCGCTTAAGAGGGGCATCCACGATCCACAACCAGAGACATTGGACGATTTGGAAGTCAACATTCGCCATGTTATTGCTTATATACGGCCACAGTTTCTCGTTGTCGAAAATTGGACTTCACGATTGTGCTTCATTCGAGCTAGCCGTGGCGCGCATATGCCCGATGTCATACTTAAACACTAATGGCAAAAAATTATCTATTAAATAAAGTTAATAGCATAGACATTAACATTAGTTTCAAGTGTTTTATTTCGTATTGAATTTGTATACCACTAATAAAAACACCTTTATACGAGAAAAGAGCGGTGGCTGAAAAACTCTTGCAGGGATTGCTGGAGGGACTTTCTCAACCACAATCAACATCTTGTTATTGATCGACGCGTCTATAATTTGAACATCCTCGCAACTATCTCCATCTTTTAATTTCGCTGATTCTCGGTTATTCACAAATAGTAATGACCGTGCAGGATCACGTAAAAGATCTACTGTTCGATCTCCAATACCAATAAATAAAAACATAACTTTTTACTTAAACAAACAAACTCCTTGAATTTTGGTCAATTAACAAGAAATCGTAATTTTGCGGAATATCGTTGGGTGGGTGGTATAGAATCTCTCATTACAGTGTCTTCCTTTTGAATTAACGGAGCGACCATGTCCAACAACTCGGTGAATGTTAGTAGATTCTAGGATAATTTTTGTAATCTATTCAGGCGGTTACCACCAGAAAGGTTTTCATGAGTAGTTTTTACTTGTTTGTAAGAAATCCTTCATCCAATATTTATGTTAACTTTTTTCCTTCGTTTGCTTTTCCTTTCTGTCCCACACAATTTCATCGATATCTATTAAAGCCAACGCTTCACTCGTTTTAAACACAGTTGATAAATTGTATTGTCTTAAAAACCTACTACCTCAGCGGTGGAGGCACAATTGAGGAATGCCATTCATGAATGATAGTGGTAGGTGAACTCAAAAATAAAACAGAAAAAACCGTCACGCCGGGAATGGCATTTATGGGTGACCGTGGATGCCCACCTTTAAGTGGAAATGCGCCTCGTCGCTCATGATGATTTTCGACAAAAGGCGTGTCAAAAACATCGACACAATTATTCCACTCACTTGCGGAGTATAGCGCTCCATTGCTTGTCTGTTTGTATACTGCAGCTGTCTAGTTGACAAATGTCAAATATGATTGACGTACGACGCCTTTTGCAAAAATTATACTATCTTCCGATAGGGTGATTACTTTTGCGCCACCTTGTACTATCGTAAACGTCATTTTGGCGCGAATGGACCACCATATAAGTCTGCGGGGGTCACCTCTAGAAGGAAGCACTTCATCACAGTTTCAGCAAAGTTATTTATGACTCTCACTTCATAAACATAGAAAACCTTCGAACTGATAAATATATATATGTACAGTGTTGGCCAAAACTAAAGAACCTTCTAAACAAACAAAATACTGCGGTTAAACTGACTAATTTCAATATATTTTATTATGTCTTTCTTTACGAAATAAGTAAATAAATATATCCGAAAACAAATTAAAAGAAACAACAATAATTTTTCAGAAGTAGAAAACATAAAAACGATTTTTTAAATACTGTAATCATGTCGATTCTGAACTGGCCAAAGCTAAAGCCAATTCATAGTAAATTCACATTTAATAATAATCACCGCAACTTAAGCTCAATATATTGCGGGGAACCTTTGTTTTTGATTACTGCACTACACCTTCTTGGCATACTCTCGATCAGATTGGAAATTATACCGCTTAGGATATTTTTTTAAAGCCTTCTGGATTTGAATATAAATCCAATTCCTGCACATCTCCCGAACTATTCGCCGATCTACAATCTCCCATCGGGTTGAGATCGTGCAACTAGGTTGGCTATTTCGTGACATTGATTTTCTGATCTTGAAACCGCTCTTGAACTATTTTCGAAGCATACATCGGATCATTATCCTGCTGAAATATCGATTTCAAGTATGCTTTTGTAAATAAATCGGTCCATAAATACATCTATTCTATGTATGGGAACAATTCCATGTCCAAAGAAATGATAACTAGATAACATAAAGACATTACTGTTTATCGTCCTAATGATCACTTTGTGCTTTCGGTTTGTGGTAACTCTTGGCCTGCCACCTCGGTGAAACGGTTGTAAAATTGTATTAAACGGCGTATCACCGATTTCGGGATTGAATATACAACTTTATATTAGCCAACATTTTTTTCTTTAATCTCATATTTATTTTTGGCGATTTTAGATACAATTTAAGGAACACTTCTATAGATCGTGCTGTAGCAGACTGATACACGCGAATGAGTTAGTTATCTTTTTTTTTAATATTGGCAAATCAGATGTGAGTAGCTGTGGTCAAAGTAATGGTTTTTCTATTTCACCAACAACAACAAATTCCGGAGCAAATTGAATTGCTTTTATTTTGGCCAGCTGAAAAGTAAAGTGAATTCAATTCGATGTTTGTATTTTTTTTAGTACTATAAAATTACTGTTCGTTGGTTGTATAAACTAATCAATAATATTCCAAGCTATTTTGAATTTTTTTTTAACTTTGAGCTTATATGATATGAAATTTATCACAAAATACGGACTTGCGAATTTTTATGCTTTAGTTTTGGCCAACACTGTATGTATATTGAAAGATTGCATTATTTTTACACAAAATATCCATTTATTTCATTACTTAGTGAAAAAGCCAAACAATTTTGGTATTTCATTATATATTTCATTATTCAAACAAAATATATTCCGTTCATAAAAAAAAATAACCAAAAAAAAAGGAAGAAACAAAAAGGCTACAATCTCCAAGTTATTAAGGAGAAATTTCAATATGAAAAAAAAGATATGAATAAAACTATGCTCCGTGGGTCATTACAAATAATAGAGTTTCTTCTCTAATGCGTTTGAGGGGACTTGGAAAATGTTTTGAGACACGAGTGTTGCCAATTTCTTTGCATACTGACAAACGGCCGGTACTCGCGTTGTTCCTGACCAATTGTAATACAAATGAGTCATTTTATATGTTAAAACTTGAAGTTGATCAGGTGTTAGCTTGATGGTACTATAGACCACATTATAACAAGTTGGTGAGACGGTACCTTGTCGAACCGACTGGGACACCAAATAAAAATCATATCGTTCTGGAAGGGTTATGACATCGTCAACTACGGTTCCTGGCGGTGGATTACGTCCTCTAGAAAAGAAGCGGGTATTAATCTGCTTGGAAACCACAATATAGGCAAACATCAGAGGCTTGTCCGACTGTTCTTTATAAATTTTTTCCAATTTGGCGACAAGCTCTTTAACTTCGTGCTCTACTAATTGGTTCAAAGAACCTTCTCCAACACCATCTCGATACAATAATATACGGGCTGGAAGTTTTTGTTGCTCTCTTTGATATTGTCTCAAAGCTTTCATTACACTGATTGTAAGTTCATTTGAAAGCGAATCAGCGCTATGGCATGGTGAGACTGTGCTGTAGAACGTTGCGTTTGTCTTCATATCCATTGAGGCAACTAAAGCGCCAAACGCTTTACGTTTATCCTTGCTGGCACTAGCAATGTCATAACCAATAGTCATGAGATCACGTAATGGAAGTTCTATCATCCAGGGTGCATATCCAAGTTTACAATTAATTTGTATAGCAACTTTGGTAGCCACAGACATTAGGCCACGCTGATTCGATGCGGTTTTATGAGTAATTACTTGTGTTGGAATTGCTCTCTCTACACAGGTCTTCTTTTTAATTGATCCATATCTGTATTAAGATTATTAATAATAATATTTTTTTTTTAAAAACTAAATAGAAAATTTTACCTGTCAGCATTGTTATTAGGAACCAAACACAAAATTAGTTGGGGATCCTGATTAGCTGAGTCTTCAATCGCTTGGATGTAAGAATGGTTTCGATCATCATAGATCATGCATCTGAAAAATATAAAACAATTTATTTGCAAACAAATTTGTATAAAGAAGCCGAGAGAAATTCCAGTAAGCCGAAGTGAATAAAGATTATAGCTAACCGAAATCATTGTTTGTGTGTACACTGTGGCCCAAATTAAGTATACAGATTAAATATAATCTCCACACGTTTCAAAATGTTTGTGCCAATAACGAGTTTAAAAGTCGGCTTTAGTGTTAGTAGGGAACTAAATTTTAATGTACAGAAAGTCATGTCTAATTTTTAATATATGACATTAAAGAACAGAGTGATGCCAATGTACTAATTTAATACTAAGAACAATACTAAAAAGGATTAAATTTGTTATCTAAAATACTAAAATCACAGATAATAAATCTATACAGATGTCTCATTCGTGTACAAAAAAATGGTTCACTTTTGGTCGGCTGGCCGACACGAGCTTTCGAAGTAATATAAAGCTTTTTTTATTTTCTTTCTTTCTTGCTTTGTTTACTTTATAGTGTGGTGCAACCTCATACCCACCCCCTCTAGCACTTCCACCTTCACGCACCACCGATCTCATGATCTTAAAAATTATATTCCTACTACCCCCATTTCATTTACATTGCATAGTCCGCTTTTACACAGCGCATGAGTTTAATGCGCATGTTTTGGTTATTTTCTTTAATATTCATTCAGTGATGAGCGCATTTTTACACGAAGCCCTTTCCCCTTCTTTGGTTTTTCATGTTATTTGACAGCTCTCTTTCATTTCATCTTTGGCGCTCAGTGTTTCATAATTGAAAATGAGCCCGCTTGTTAATTCTTTGGTCCATTTAAATTCATCCGCCATACTGAAATGTTGTGCTCGTAACAACAGGAAATAAGGAAATAATGAAGCAAATGCGAAAAAGAGAGAAGGAGAAAAAGAAATGTCAAAAAGATGCAATGAAAATCTTACCCACATGCAGTGGGAATTTGGTTAATTGGGTAGTTTTTGTTTCATTATCCCTCTCTTTGCACTCATTTGAATCTTTCAAAACATGCGACGTGTAAAAGCGGATAACAAGTGAAGTGTTACACAAAGTACAAATACAAGTACCCGATGTTCTTTGGCTGTAATTTTTTTTTATGAATGAAAAACATTAGTTTTGCTTTTGGATTATGTTTATTTGATGTCTTAAATTTTTTTCCATTAAGTCCAGAAAATGATATCGGCTAAGTGGCCGCCGCTAGAATTGATGACAATTCGGGCTCGATTTGTGGCATTGTCTATCACTCTTGCCAGAACTTCCGGCGATAGGTCTTCGCATTTTTGACGGATTTTCTCTTCGAGGGCTTCAAGAGTCTGAGGTTTGTTGACATAGCCTCATGACTTCAAAGAAAAACCCACAAAAAGAAGTTTGGAACGGTTAAATCAGGCAATCTTGCCGGCCAGTGCAAATCGCCAAAACGAGAGATTACGCGATCCAGAAATGCAGCTTTCAGAATTTCGGTTGTGGCTCGTACAGTATGCGCCGTTGCGTTGGAACCACATGTTCTCCCGTCCCAATTCATCCAAATGAGGAAGGAAAAACTCGTTGAGCATGGCTCTGTAACGCTCGCCGTCCACAGTAGTCGTTTGGCCCGCATCGTATTCGGAAAAATAAGAACTGTAAGGCCGTTGACGCCTTCAGCGTAAACAACACACCATGCAGTTTCATTGAGCGGGTGTAATGGCTCTTCGTGGGTTATACGCTGATTTTCTGTGCCCCAGAAGCGATAATTTTGCTTATTCACATATCAACAGGGATGGAAATGGACCTCGTCGTTCATGATGATTGTCCTCTCCCTCGTGGTCGAAATTCATGATGGCTTGAGCGTAGGTTACACGCGCTTGGCGGTCAACAGCTAACAGCTGATGCACTGTCTTCACTTTGTAAGGGAACATCTTACAGTCTTTCGCTAAATACTCCGCGCTTCCCTGCGACATCTTCAACCACAGCTGCGATATTATCAGCAGAACGGTTACTCCGGGGCCGGCCAGACCTGGCAGCATCTCGTGTTGTCCCATACTCTTCTAGACGAGCGGCTAAATTTCGTCGTGTTTGCCCAGTTGGTGTCGGACAACCGGGAAATCTGTGCCAATACCACCGACGAATTATTCAACAAAAAAAAAAATCGTAACAATTATTCCGCGTTCTTTAGGAGTATAGCCATTCATGTCTTGTTGACGTGCATTTTGTATCTGTTTACATTTGCCGCTATTTGCAAAAATTATGGCATCTTGCGATAGGGTGATAAATTTGCGCCATCTAGTATGAATCTCAGCAAAGCTAAGTATGGATAAACACCTCGAATATAAATTGTCAAATTTTGCAGTCGATGCATCCAAAATAAGTACATAGCGCATTTGTCTAAGCAGAAAATATTCCATGCAACTGCAACATAATATCAATATTATGGAGTATAAGTATGGGGATTCCCTTCGTTTAATGCAGTTAAAAAATTCGTACTTCCTCAAACGAATGTTCCTAGAAACGTTAAATTTCATATGGATAGGGAGAAGAAAGTTTGCTTGGATTGATCCTTTGTCACGTTTTAACGACGAAGGCAAGCATTGTCCAAGAGTGCGAAGAACTAGGGTCAAAATGTAGTGTCAGCTTACGCATAGAACCCGATGAAAGTCAATCATCTCTTCAAAACAAATTCAGCATTCCTCTAGATCTAGAAAATATGGGGCATCACCTCTATGAAAAAAGCTCATCTGAAACTCAGCAATCGCAGCATAGAACCTATTACAGTAATTTGTGCTACAACTTGCGAAAAATGTCTTATTTCCTAAACTGTCAAAACCCGGAACTGATTAGTGCAATATTTAATTAAAGTAAGAGGAGAATTGTTAAATTTATACTAAAGGGTTTTTCAATAGAGACATAACAATTTTGTATTTTAATAGACTCTTAGACTTTTTTTGTGAGCTGTAAATGTCAAAACGTCAGTCAAGGCTTACATTTATCATGGTGAAGTTAACGAACGAGCAACGTTTGGAAATTATTAAAAATTACTACCGAAATTTTGTGTCGGTGGTCGCAACTTTAAGAGCGCTTACTCCAATTTTCGGTCGTAATAATTGTCCCACCAGATAGGCTGTGCCTGCTATAGTGAATAAATTCGAGTCAACTATTGTCACTATTGAATGTTCCTGTGCAAGTGAAACAACGCACCGGTTTGTGGGTGCCCGTGGCTCAAGTGGTAGTGTACTCGCTTCCAAATCGGAAGGTTCGGTGTTCAAATCCTAGCCTCGCTCGAAAGACATTTTCAGGCAACTTAATTCACGTAAGACGGATGGTTGCATATAATACAACAAGTCCAATTACACTAACAATTTAGTCTCCCCATTAAATGTTGGATGCCATCCATGGAGCAAAATAACCACTGATCCCAAAAATCTTTCTTTCTCTCTCTGTACCATTTTCCTAAAAACTTAACACGTGCTCAGGAATTTTAAGTGTAATAATACCCACTTGAGTGTTAAGTTCTTAAAAAAAAGTACCGAAAATATCGCAGCCGTAAGTGCTTCATTTCGAAATGAGCCAAATCAATCGATTCCACTCCGTTCACAGAAATTGGTAAATTTTGCGCGTAAAGATCAAATTAACTCAAGAACTGCACATTTGTGGTGTGGATTTCATGACGGAGAGTTATTGGACCGTATTTTTTCGTCGATGAAAATGATCGCCAAGTTACGGTCAATGGAGTTCGCTATCGTGTCATGTTGGAAGACTATTTTTGGCCAGAATTGAATGGACTTGACATTAGTCATATGTGGTTGTGGTTCCAATAAAATGGTGCCACAGACCACACTGCTGGTCAAATAATTGATCTATTTAAGAGGAAAATTGGTAATCGTGTAATCTCGAGAAATGGTCCGGTCGAATTGTTACCTTCTCTCATGCGATTTAACGCCGTTGGATTCCTTTTTGTGGGGTTACGTTAAGTAGTTGGTCTATGCCAACAAGTCATATTTAATAATTATTTAAAAATTATCTCTGTACAGGTAAGCTTATAGCTAATATTAATTATGCACAGGTTGAATATTTATTTGACAATTATTTCTTGGTAAAATTAAAACTATAAAAGATAGGAGAAGGGTGAAAGAAAGAAAACAATAGAGAAAGATAGAGACATGAAAACAGAAAAGAAGAATAGTAAGATAATGAAGTCTAGTCATCTTCAGTATCGGAAACTTCAGTTTACATCCAGGTAGTATTGAAAAACCCAGTTTTTTAACTTGATTTGCATTAGCACGTTTGATTACTATCGGAAGTTGGTTCCATAGGCGAATTGAATGGACAAAAATTATCTAGAAGTAACTAAATATTTATGGCGAGGTGGTTTAATTTGCAAATATCTTTGAGATCGTGTGAAATCTAAAATGCAAGATAGATAATTTGGCGCCTTATTCTCGAGGATCCAATGGGGTGCTACAACAGTGCGATATTTTAGAAGCGAATTCAGCGAGAGCCCAGCTATTTTCGGGGCGTATGCTGAAACGTGATCATATCAGTTAAGGTTGAAAATGTATCTGGCACAACTGTTGTATGCAACATTTAATTTTTTTTCAGAGCAATAGTCCAATTTACAAAAAAGTTCACACCCATATAAAATCGAAGGAAGAACATATGACTTGACAAACTGGAGCTTAACCCTAGTGGGCAAGACCACGAAGAATGCCGTAAATTTTGCCGTCTACACTATTAATATGATCATGCTGTTAAAATATATGCATATATATATATATATAAGTTTTTAATTTTCGACACGAAATCTTTTTTAATGTTTTACATTAAGAAAAAGTTCTGGTGGTATTTGGTCTGTTTTGTTTCTACTGATTGTCAAAGCTTTAGTTTTTTTAGGATTAAGGGCAAGTTGGTTATGTTGGGACCATTGATGCAATGAGTCTAGATCCTCGTTTATGCCTGCTACTCCTTCTGATTCATCAGATTTTTCGAACAATTTATAAATTTGCAAGTCATCAGCATAAATGTGGTGATAGCAGTTTTTAATACTTTTTGAAACGTCATTTATAAAAAGCACAAATAGCAAATAACCAAGAACGGAACCCCGAGGTACAACCGAATATACTGGCAAGTATGATGATAGTTTATTCACAGAAACAACAGCCTGCAGTCGTCTCTGTAAATATGAAGCTGTAAGTTTATTTCCTGTAGTTTCAAAACCAAACTGATTTGTAAGTTTTTCAATAAGTAATTTGTGGTTTAGTTTCAAATGCTTTAGAAAAATCCGGTAGCACAACTAAGCCATTTTTGTTGTCATCTATTCCACAGCGTACGTCTTCAGTGACTTTCATAAGTGCCGTAATGCAGTTGTATTTCCCCCGAAATCCAGATTGTTACTTTGTAATTAAGTTCTGTTTCTCTAAGTACCCTTTAACTTGATTGCTTATAACAGATTCAAAAGAATTTCTCATAAACGAAATAACTGCAATAGGTCTGTATTTTGTTGCCGAAGAACTCTTTGCAAGTGGAATTATTTTTGCAACTTTCCATCTCTCCGGATATACACACGTGGTGAGGACGGTATTCAAAATATGTGTAATATGTTAAAGGATATAAGGGAGCAGAATTTTTACGAAATCAGGATGGATGCGGTCTAGTCCGATTTTATTTTTAAAAACAGTCGATTTTTGAATTTTATTTTTTACAAAACCGCCATTTTGTTATTTTTCACTCAAATCTTTTAAATCTTCTACTGGACAGAATGACAACCCTACTGAATAATAATCTTTTTGGAATTTTGATTTCAGATGATTACAAAAGGAGCAATCAGGGGGGCCAGCCACCTACTTTTTTTTTTTGAAGAGACCTACCTTACCTCACCAATATGACGTTAAAATATATTTAACAAAATTTTATTTTGTATTATTCAATAGCTAAATAATAACATATAATTACCATAAGAAGATTGTATTTCATTTTCCGCAAAAAAAAAAAATCCTTAAAAACCCCATAATAATTAGAGCGCGATTAAGGCATCTTGTGCACTCTTTAAATGTTTGCATATGTTGATATACGTTTTTTTTTAATATTTGCAGGTTATAATATTGTAACTAAGAAATTGAAAGCTCTGCAGGGCATTCCATAAGCGAGTACGTTCGAAATTGGGCTTGAGAGTAAACTGACGAGCATTCATAGCAGACGGGCGTTACGGTTAAAGGCTGGAAGAGGCGGAATGCTTGCTGACCAGATGTGGACATTTTATTCCAATATCGGGTGTGTAAATGTCTTATATTGTATACTGTGACCAGCTCAGACGGGGTAAATTATTTCTTACACCGCTTCAGGAAACGCAGATATTTCGCACCATTTCTGTGCGCATCGAATATGTGATCATTACAACATGCGTTAGACACATACCGAGAATGGAAAGTTTCCCGGTTTCGACGGTGCAAGGCTGGGTATGTAAATTTAATTTTGGAATCATTAAATTCCACTCCGTGGATGATTTCCTAATTATTATAGGCATGTTGTGTTGGAAATTAATGAGCTTACCGTCGTACAGCCGAACATCACGTAACTGCGAGAACGAATATGAAAAGAAGGGAGTACTGTTCTCAGCAGAGGAATATATTAATTTAGAAAATAGCAACCAAAGGAGATAATGAAAATTAAAAAGAATGTAAGAAACGGAATGAAACCGTGGATCACGCAAGCATTTATTTTGTGAGTACCAGATCTGAAACTGTCGAAAACCACTTGAATTGGACGTTCCGAAAAGTAACTTGTAATCCATTGAAGACACATTTTCGACAAAAAGGCCTGATGCCAAGCCCTGTCAAATGCATTTTAAATATCCGATGTTGCTTTCGCCATATTGCTGTTTATTTTTGTTCCATTTTTAGTTGAGGCATGTTATCAAATCAACATTGGTGCTTTTGCTGCGAAAATCGTATCGCCGGTCATTAAAAATATATTTCATTAGCTGACGGTTTATACATGACCTTTAAAAGAAGGGACGTACTATGCAGAAGAGAGAAGTTGCTGTACATACTATCAACTCTAAGACTACATTTACATACTATAACAGTTACCGCCTGGTATTAGCTCATTCTAAAAATGATGTGTGCTATGCGGTCTATGCTCAGTGTTCTTTTTTTAATTTAGTACTAATAAAAATAATGTCCGGGGAAGATGTTAATACGGAAGGTACTACCTAAAACAAATCGGTCCAGCTGTTGTGCTGTGCCTGCGACACAGAAATGTTTGGTCGCACACAACCCCACAATTCCACAATTGTTATATTAGTGGAGATCTGGCGAAGGTGAACCCTAGCAAAGGGCTGCTTCTGCGGTTAGACAAAGATGATGTTTTACGAAACCTTGATCCTGGCACTACTACTTTACAGCGTCATGTTTAGATTTAGCACATGTTTAGATTTGGGTTACGATATGTAGGACATTAAACTTAATCTGGGTTTGAATGCTCTTGTTCCTGATACATTGTGAAATTAGTAGAATAACAGCTAGAGCGATATTTATTATGTAAAAGTATAATATTTATATATATAAAAAAAAATAGTAAAACTTACTCTTTAGGTCTTCGAATTTGAAACTGCATTCCAGATGCTGCACGTATTAAACTATCTACAAAATTACGACAATCGCGTGAACTGCGATTTGGTGAGATGACAACCCAACGATCCAATCCACGAGATGGTGTTGTAAACATACCATTATCACGGAATGATCTAGTCCAATCTGCTTGTTCTCCACCCGAAACCCTTTAAGTAGAAATTTTTTTATTCATATGCAATGAAATATATTTAATTTAATACTTTTTTCTATCCATAAAGACTATATTCTGTGATTCCAAAATTCGACCTTTAACCTCAACCATATTTCTATCTAGTTTCATATTCCAGTCATTTAAAACCTTAACGCTGGATTCAGTTTCTAGAAGACGTCGATTGAACACTCGCAATCTTTCTATACGGCGGTCGGGATTCATACGAGTGTGATCAGCCATTGCTCGCATTAGCCTTTACACAACAAATTATACATTAAATTAAAAATACACATAAATGGTGGAAAAGCACGATAAACTTACTGAAAATTGGAACGCATAGTGTCTGTAAGCCCTGTAGCTCGGCATAATTCTGGAATTAAAATAACGAATTCTTCGCTGCCAGCTTTAAGTTGGCGATCTTTTGATTTGGAGATCAACAACGGTTGATTTTGATCTCTAATGCGAATACTATATTTCTACAAAGAATACAATTTTTGTTTTGATTTAACTCAATTTAACACTCAAACATAAGCAATATTCATTTGAGAGTAGATGGCGTTGGTAGTTAAAAGATATATACACAAAAAATTGCCAAACTCTATTAGAATGCGGCCTAATGGTTTTAGAAAGAGGACTAATATACTGCACCGCTTTGAAAACTACTGACTTGAGATGAAATGACCTGACATTTTTTTTTGTTTGTAAATACTAGGTACACGTTTCAAAGTTGCTTAACAGTCAAAATTTTAAGTTTAAAAAAAGACCACCCATCTTCAAGAATTTTAGGGCAACATTTACTGTGACACAATTAAAGTACTCATAATTACAAGTTCAACGACACCCCATTTGTTATGTTATTATGTTATATGTTAAAATAGGGCAGTGTAAGGCTTTGTGAAAACTTCTCGTCTCTCGGGGGGATACATTTCTATATATAAAAAAAAAAAAAAAAAAAAAAAAACATCTCAAAGAATCTTCAAATCTTCGAAACATTATCCGGAACACCCTGTATATGACCGTTTATTGAAAATGACGATTTGTTAAATGCTTAAATATCAAATTTTGACGGATTTTTTTTTCCATTGTGACAATTCTGATGATTGTTGTCTACAATTTCGACAATTTGATGGGAGAGCCGTGGGTCAAGTGGTAGTGTATTGGCACCCCAATCAGACGGTTCGGGGTTCAATACCAGCCGTGAGGCGATTTTTTTCCAAAAAAAAACTTAACATGTGCTCCGGCATTTTAAGAATAGTATTAATATCCTATTGAGTGTTAAGTTCTTTAAAAAAAAAAGTTCCGATGGGAATGATGTTTATGAGTTGTGACAGCGATGACTCGACTCAGTTACCTTTTTTGTTATTAAATTTCTCTTCAGATGAAAACAGTGCTCGTGCTGCTTGTGTCGACTCAGTTGCTAGGCCACATAAAGGCTGTCTTAATAATCTCCCAGGCTTCACTGTGAAATGTAGTTGCACCATAGTGGGGTTATAATTTGTTTCATGTTTGCTTTTCAACTTCCGTTAACCTTTTCCCGGGCGGTAGAACAATAAACGGAAAAGGTAAAATTGACGAAACAACAAGCTGAAATTAAGACTGCAAGCTCTTGATTGATAGATTAGTGACCAATGATTTATCACTAAAAAGAAGTAACACAATATGATAATTTAAAAGAACTAAAGAATTCATACTATAAGTCGTACCTTCGCACTTTTTGCTTTTATATGATGCCCAATTGTCATTTGTTTGCAATGAAAGTAAATCAGTCTTTTGTTAATGATACTCGTCGTAATTATCGCAAACAACTCAAACATTTATTATAATTTGATTGTTACTTCTCTGATCGCTGTAAGAAGTCTATATCGCTTTACATTTAAACAAGACAATTCCTTAGTAAATATCTTAAGACACGCCCAAAATCCTAATTTAATTTCGAATTCGAAAACGTACAATATTATGTCAAAGAAAGAGGATGGACTATTCGATTATGTACATTCGGAAGACGAATACTTTGATTACCAACTTCAATGAATAAAATGCTTTAATTCGGTGGGAATTAGAATGCACAAAATATTGCGGTATCGGAACTTGCAGAAAGAATACGAACTTAACTTGTGAAAATCATATTCTATGAAAATGGCTAATACGAGCTTGTGAGTATTTAAGTAACGCATAAGTGTTTGAATACAAAACACACACGCCACACACTACTTTGTAAGACCTTTTTTAACAACAAACCTCACTATGAATGATTTCCAAAATATTTGTGCCGCGCGTTTCTAAATTTTTAACAAACGGCTTACAGCATATTTTCCCTTAAGGCGAATTTCACATTTTTGCACCTGTTTGTCTATTTTTATTGCCATTCCAAGTACCACCTGATAAGAATGTAATAATGTTAACGCCGATGATACTGCGGGCGGATCACAGCAGAGGAGCTGATTCAACGATAACTTTACGGCCCCGCATGAGGTTAAAATATAATTCGGTAAGTCTACGTAATTATAATATCATTACAAAATGATTGCGGCTTTTTAAAAGCATTTCGAAAGCGTTTTCTAAGTAATTCACCTAAAAGGACCAAAAATAAGTATTAATTCGGCAGCAAAATATTTATTGTAGAAACATCAGAGACATTTGTAAGAAAGTGGATAAAGAGGTATAAGAAGTGTGGTGCTATGGTGGGTCAGGTAGAGGGACCAAAGCAAGCACATCCAGTAAAGACAAAAAGTTAATTTGTGAAGTCTTTCAGAGAAAGCCCACAATTATTCTGAGGAACGCAAAAAATGAATTGTCCACTAACATAATATGACATCGTTTGGCAGAATCTGGCATCAAAAACAAGAGTACCAAACCTAAACCGCTACTGACCAAAAAACATATTAAAAAGACGCTAAGTTGGGCAACGCAGAATTTAGGCCGGGATTGGAGCAGTATCATATTTACAGATGAGTCATCATTTTTTTGTTAATAATTATTGAAAGAACGTCTGGACAAAAAAGGATGAAAAGTTTCTACAACGCGCCACAAAGCATCCAGCAAAAGTTCATGTTTATGGATGCTTCTCGGCTAAAGGATTCGGAAATTTAATAGTATTCACACAAAACCTCGATGCACAATTCGTGGTAAAATTATACCAGAAGAGTTTGCTAAAGTCTGCCGAATATCTATATCGATCAAACAATCACGTCTGGATTTAGCAAGAGGATAACGATCAATTGGCCGTCCCGAAGCCCTGACGTGAATCCAATAGAAAATGTGTGGTCTTTAATGAAGCAGAGGTTTCAGGGAAAATATAGCCTAAGTTTAGAATATGCACAAAAATGAAGTGAAAGTTGTACTAGACGATGGCAAGCAATTAGAAATAATAATGGTGACAGTACTCGTTACTTATGTAATTGTTTGAACACACTGTAAAACGTGCCAAAAACGGCGATGTGGAGCGGTTTAAAACCCGATTATTTGCGAATGCATGTAGTCAGCGATTTGGTCTGCATTACACAGACTTTTCACCCGTGGGAATACATTCGGCTGTGAGATTTATCCTTGCTTCTGCTGATAAGAATCCAATCATAACTCACTCGTCAGACAGATAACGGACAAACTATCAATCTTTGAACAAAGTGTAAGATGTGCGGAAGACTTTGGTCATAGCATTGAAAAACAAATTGCGCGTTTAATTGAACTAGAAAGTGTAAGATCCAGAAATGAAGAAACATACAAGCGCCACCTGGATACAGTGTTAATTGAATTTATATCAATCGGTTCCACAATGATGGATTCCAACAAGAAAACATGTAATTCCATCAACTCTCTCCGGGAAGACATAGATATTCATCTCCAATTATCCACATCCAATATCCAAAATCAATGAGCTTAATGAAGCAGAATCATTGCTACATCCAGTGCCGACAACCCAACCTTCAAATCCTCGCCAATCGATCCAAAAACCTTATGGTGATATAACTGCTCCAATGTCAACTCCTCTTCGCCGCCCCACGGAAACTTGTTACACAATTTAATACGACATGGACACCTTCAGAATGGCAAAGCAGGCTAGTCTCCAAATGGACGGATCAACCAACCAAGAAAAACATAGAAAAAAAAACGAAGCAGCGGCTCATCTAAAGTTATTTATAAATCGCCCAGATCCAAACCCCATCCACATCCTATAACTGACCCCAACTGGAGCCTTAAAAACAATATAATTCCTAATTTTTGCCCTCCCGTCTTTATCCCTAAGCAAACCCCCTTCACGTACCACCTCAAAAGCACCAAGTGCCACTCTTCCATCCAAGCCCCAATGCGTTTCATTTAATTTAACCTCTGCCCCTGATACTGTCACTGCTCTCTACCAAAACGTAAGAGGCTTGCGCTCTAAAACTCGTGCTGTATTGTCTAAATCACACGGCTTCTCTTTCGACGTCTATGGTCTTACAGAAACCAATATGATCACCGACATAAAGAGCCAGGAGCTATTTCCATCTTCTTATAATGTTTTCCTAGATGACGGTCACTCTCTCCCTATGTCTAATGACCCTGCCATCCCTAAAGTTGATTCTCCATGTAGAGGTGTCATACTTGCCATTCACAATAACCTCTACTCTTCTCTCATAGCTATCTCTTCTTCTGTTAATCTTGACTTTGTTTCAATTAAAATAACACTTCCCAACAAGTCCATGTACGTTATGTGTTGCTACATTCTCCCAGCTCAACTTATTGAATCTTACATTCTTGCTATTAAAGCAATTGACCAACTAATTGACCTAAGTGATTCCATCGACGATATCCTTGTCTTTGGTGACTTTAATCTGCCCCTGCTAAAGTGGATTCCATCGGATGATCACTTATTTTTTACCACGTCAAACGCCAATTCATCCAAGGAATGTATTTTCATTGATAGCATAACTGACTCAAGCCTGTGCCAAGTAAGTGTCGTCCCTAATTCTATCGGTAGGCAACTAGACCTTATTTTCACTAGTGATCCTATTAACTCCACAGTAACGTTGTGCCCCTTTATCCTATCAAGTGTCGACAACTCTCACCCCCTCTTCTTCTCTCATTTTTCCGTAACTCTCCATCCCAGCCCACTTCTTCAACTATCATCTCTTCTTACAACTTCCATAAAGCTAATTTTCGCAAAATCAATACTTATCTTAGCAAAAGTTCTTTTGATTTTACCAACCTATCCTTATCTGATGTGGCCTCCATTTTCTACAGTGAAATGTTTAATTCCATTTCTCTCTACGTCCCCTTTACGCGGTATAAAACATCATCTATTTCCCCTCCATGGTACAACAGAAAACTTCGTTCTTTACGAAACAGAAGAAACATATGGTGGGCAGGTTTTCTTCGCACCAAATCTTATTATGACTACTCTAACTATCTTAGGACATACCTGCAGTTCACCCAGCTTTATAACTGCCTCTATCAGCGCTTTCTCGACACAGCGCAGACTAACCTTATCAATGATGCTAAGACATTTTATCAATTCGTCAACTACAAAAGAAAATCAGATGGTTATCCCGCCTCTCTCTCGTTTGATAATATATCATCGACCGACCCACATATTACTGCCAACTATTTTGGAAACTTTTTTAAACAGTCATTTGCAGACAACCTCTATTTCAAGTAGCTTCACAACTTCTCCATTGACCCCTCTCTATCTCTACCTTTTGATCCCACCCTTATCGAAGAAAAGTTACAAAATCTCAATGATGAATTTTTATCCGATCCAGATGAGCTCCCAGTAATATTTCTCAAAAAGTGTGCGTCCAACCTTTTGCACCCAATTTCCTCCCTCTTTCACCTCACACAAGGGGAATTCCACCAAGTTTGGAAGACCTCTTTCATAACCCCGGTTCATAAAAAAGGATCAAAGAATGAAGTAACCAACTACCGTCCATTGCTAAGCTTTTCCACATACGTAAAATGTTCGAAAGTTTTTTATATGAAGTTCTAAGCTTTCAGTGCAAGTCATTTATATTACCCAGTCAGCACGGATTTCTAAAAGGTAGATCAACTACTACAAACTTAGTTGAATTCGTATCCTTTGCGCTTTCAGCCCTAGAAAATGGCAACGAAATTGACGTTATTGCTACAGATTTCGCTAAGGCCTTCGATAAAATATCACATCAACTGATCTTTTTCAAATTGTCTTCCCTCGGTTTTGACCCCATATTGTTAAAATGAATATCTTCTTATTTGGAAAACCGTTACTATAGCTTTAGGACAGCCTTCTCAACTCCGTTTTTAGCCACTTCTGGTGTCCCACAAGGCAGCCATCTAGGTCCCCTCTTTTTTATTTTAACTATAAACGATCTTGAGAAGATTATCAAACACTGCTCCGTATCCATTTACGCCGATGACACTAAGTTCTCCAAAACTATTTCTTCACCCCAAGACTCTATTCTCCTTCAAGAAGACCTTGATAGGTTTTAAACTTGATAAACATTTAAACTTTCGTTCGCATATTGATGAGATAATCCTTAAAGCCAACTCATCATTCGGTTTTATCAAACAATGGTCTAAAGAATTTTGTAACCCTTATGTGACAAGGTCACTTTACATTACCTTTGTCCAGCCAATTCTCGAGTATGCCAGCCAAGTGTGGTCCCCCTTTCAGCGAGTTCATATATCCCGAATCGATAACATTCAACGTCGTTTTCTTCGATTTGCCCTTTGTGGACTACTACCCTGGGATGACCCCTTTATCTTACCTCCCTATCGTGGTCGCCTCAAACCTCTTAGCCTGAATACTCTCGAAAAATAATACATTCATCGACTACTCTCTGGTTCTGTGGATAGCGCTTCCCTTTACAATTCTATTTCCTTCAACACTAACCCTCGTAATTTACACTGTCCTCGTCTCTTCTATATTCCAACCCGTCGCGAAATAAATGAGGGCGCACCTAGAAGTGCCGAACTTTTAAAAATGAATATTTCCTTGTCTTCTAGATTGGTTTTAGTTTTCGAAATTAAACAAACGCATTACAAAGCACCGAGATTTTGATAACAATTTGCAAAAGAAAATTGTTTGCTAAGTTTGGGGAGTAGGAATGAATCCTCTTTTAAACCCAAAATCCCGTAAGAACGCATTTTTGTACAATGGGTGCTAAACGTCAAAAGTAACAATTAAAAAGAAAACAAAAAAGAAATTACAAAGCAGCATGAAGATTTTTAGATTTGTTTATTGATGTAATATTTTTGTATGAAGCTGTTTTTCTCGTCTTTGTCCATGTGCAAGTCTTCTTTTGAGTTAATATCCATAAAATTTCTGGAATTCACATCATAAATTGGATGGAAAATAAAATGTCATTGTCGACAGCCATTATTTCGAAGTACTTATTGTATTTAATGTTGTTCATAATGACCCCACATATGACACCTTAGCAGATTTAGCGGGTTTAAAAATAAGACTAAAATCGAGCTAAAAAAAAACTGTCACTGTTACGAGCAAGTATTGAACGAGCGTCTTCAAAAAGTTGCAACTTTATTTTAAACTGTAGATACATGCAGGTTAATTTTTATCAGCAGACGTTTTATTCAAAGATTTCAACTTTTAGCTGCTTAAATCTTGATTGATTGGTTGTAAAAAATAATTGAAAGAACAAACAATAGTATTATACAGCGAATGAAATATCTATAGCCGCAGAATAATATTTGAGCTATGCAAAGTTCTATAAAAATGCTAAGTGTTTTTATTCGGTTCTACTTTTTGTTCTTTTCAGTGTAGTCAACACCGAAAACACTAACAAATTAGCTATATTTGTTCATAAGTTAAGGGTAACTTTGTAGAATTTAATTTCGATTGTCTTAAAGCGTCTACACACAGAGAAAGTTCGTCATTTTGAAAGACTAAACTAAAGCACAAAATTAACCAGTCCGAGAGGGTGGCGAAATTACATTTTGTTTAGCGATTACATTTTCAATTATTGCAAGCAAATGATCGAATGCTTCAAACTTCATTCTTGTGAAGTTTATACATAAATTTATCAGAATAAGTCCTTAGTTCTGTCATCAGAATTTTCCAGAAGGTCTGCAAAATACTCCTCCGTGGCGTCGATGATGTCCTCGCGTGAGCTGAATTTTTTATTGATGAGCCATCTTTTGAGGTTTGGGAAGAGATAATAGTCCGAGGGAGCCAAATCGGGCGAATACGGTGGATGCGACAGCAATTGGAGCCGTAAGTCATTGATTTTAGCCGTGGTTGCGATGCTCTTGTCTTGCAAAAACAGAATTTTTTTTCGCTTCATGTGAGGCTGTTTTGCAGCGAATTCGGCCATCAATCGCTCCAATAATGCACAGTAATACTCGCTGTTGGTGGTTTTTCCTTTTTTGAGGTAGTCCACGAAGAGTATGCCATGACAATCCCAGCAAACCGACGCCATAACCTTTCCGACCCATCGAGCCTCCCTTTGCTGGTTTGGAGCACTCGTGCCAGCTTCAGTCCATTGCCGGGCACTCATTCTGTTCTCTGGTGTGTAATAGTGGATCCAAGTTTCATCAACAGTTACCAATCGACGCCAAAAGTTCGCCCGATTCCGCATCAGCAAGTCCAAACACTCTTTCGAAGTACTCTCGCGTTCGTGCTTTTGGTCAGGAGTGAGCATGCGCGGCAGGATAACTTTTTCATATGCAGAATATTGCCCCATAATATTTATTCAACTTTTCTTTAGTTTCCTTCGCCGTTTTGCCTCTCAAAAAATAATGTTTTATGAGAGAACGAAAATCGTTTTTGTCCATACTCAACATGATGCCAAATACGTCAACAACAATCAGCTGTCAAAACAAAACTAAAGACAGTATCGCACTGAAATTTGGCATGTCTGCCTAATTTTGAACGGACTTCAAGGCACCATAACCTTTTATTGCAGTAGCAGCGCATTCTGGCTGTTTCATATCTCTCACAAATAGAATAAAATTGTCACAAGTTCATCGTCTGAACCTGACTAAAAGTTGAACAACGCTAAAAACAAGTCGGAAACTCAGTTTTGTTTTTTCTTAACGCACACCTTTGTGTTTCGTTCTCCTCTCGATGAAAAAAAATCCAGCGTGTTTTCAGCTTTAGACGACGTCAAAGAAAGAAAATAATTAATTTTTACCATTTTCATTTTATTTCCTATATTTCGCCCTTAGAAACAATGTTCTTATAGTTTATATCACTCTGGTCTTATAAACATGGATATTTACGCACAACTTCAATTAATACTTTCATTGCTTCACAGGAAAACACAATATCAACGCCGAGTTGAATAGAATGACTTGCATTTTAACATATCACCGCTTTTCACCGCCACGTATCAACGTCGCGGTGAATCCACCGGCATTTTTTAGGCTGAAGATGATTTTTATCTTTTATTGTTACAAATAAACTCTATGAACAATTTCGACTTGGGTACTATTAATTTTTTTTAAGCTGTTCAACCCTCACCCCGATCAGAGTATTGGAAGCTGAAGGTCGTTCCATTCATGTACCATATAAGACTTTGAAAATCAGCCTCAACTCAGGCAATTACCCTCAAAATGTCGCGGACTCTCGGACTAGGAAGGAAAAGAGCAACAGAGCGCGTTACGTTCTTACCTTGAACAAATGCTACAATAAGCCATTAGCTAAAGCCATTAGTTATTGGAAAGGCAAGGACACCAAGACCATTTCCAAAATTTAAGATTCATGTTGAGTATATCACTTAAATTCAGCATGGACGAATAAAAATGGTACCACAAATTTTTTATACCAAAAGTTCAATTTTCAAAAACAAAAATCAGAATGGAAATTTATTTAGGTTCTAACAAATCTTGTAAAAAACTGATTGCCTTCTACTAGGCAATGCACCGATTAGTCCACTAGAGGTCGAACTTAAAAGCAGTGACGGTCATACATCCTTGATACAGTCATATGAACATAATTTTTTTGCTGCACAAAGTCTAATAGTACGCAATAATTAGACCGTATACGAACTATTAAGATATAACTTTGAAAAAGCTACAATATTCGCAAAAAGTGTTAGAGAGCACTGTTTCGATTGTACCAAGAATTGTCCGGAGACCTCGCCCCAACTTTGTTTGAAGAAAATACCGATAAGGATGTATCCGATATCGAAAATACAAGACAATCACCGAAAATTCGATTGCAAGAGGCAATGTAAATACACTTGTAGATTGGGCCTCAGAAGATGATTGTCCTTATGAAGAACTGAAGAACAATTTCTGATTCATAAAAATCTGAAATTTGCACTTTTTCTGTACTTAGTATGTTTTCTCGATTATATGAACTTGCCTGACATAAATAACGTTCATATAATCGAGAATCTAGATATGTATTTATGTAGCGAAAGGAATAAAACGTCTAGTACTAATCCACTCCGAGCCATTGCCTTTTTTTGTCATTACATTATTTGATAGGAACCAACATTGTATTTGACATTTGGTACTCACTTGATAATAATAATCGATAAAAGATAAATCACCATCTTTATGCTTGAACGTTTTTTTGGGATTTGCAGAAAAATCAATATCGTTAATTCTGTACGTCCTATTGTTGTAATCTGTCAAAACCGTGAGGCCTGGATGAAAAAAAAAAGAAAGATTACAAGTGAATAAATTTATTCAAATAAATCACTTTACCTAAAACATGTTTTTTAAAGTTTTCTTGATAATCACGGGATTCCTGTGTACATTTCATTAAGATATCATAAACTGTCTCAGTACGCATTACTTTGTGCGTTATTTCTGTGCACAATAATATGTCTTGTTCATGTTGTCTAATGGATGTCTGGTAGCCAGGCCACAATTGCATACGATGTTCCCTTAAATCAATCTTAATAATTAAAAAAAAAAATTATTTCATAAAATTGTTCGTTCGGTAGAAACTATATAACGAACCTTAGCAACAGCATCAAAAAAGTTTCTTCCAATTAATTGCAGTTTCAGACCCTCCATTGAACGACGGAGGATTAAATTCAAAATTTGCAAAGATTGCCATTCTGTCATAGAAATAACTCCAACGTATTTCACAGTTATTGTATAGATCTCACCGGATTTGCTTTTAGTTTCCAACTGTGTTATATCCTCCCGCAATTTAGTTGTGGTAAACATTTTCATACCATCATATAAATAACCACCGAACAATGATCTATGCTCAGAGAGCACTCCGCTTCGAACGCGGCGTAGTTCTATTTCAGGCGAGAAATCAACGTGATACTGATATATGCGCCAACTAGGAGTTGTAAGTAGACGGAAATAGTTGGCCTGGAGAGTGACTGGTACTCCTGATTTACCACATTTTGATTCAACATCTTCTGTGCGAGTATGCACTATTTCGTATCGAAAACGTCTGTTACGTTGACCACCTTCTTCCTGTCGCGGTCTAGAATCATCTACAAAAAATAAATTATAGTATCACAAACATGAAAGGAAAAAAATTAAAAAAAAAAAAAAATGAACAAGATGATATAAAAAAAACCTGTTACAGCGGACAGACTTAGGTTGTAACTCTTTCTCACGTGGTTTGCACATATAATACGAGTACCCTTTATATCGAATACTTAATCCCTGTTTCAATAATTTTAGCACTACATCAAGTTAACCAATGAATTCTTAAAAACATTCATTCTTATAAATATTTGGATACCTCAGTAATAAGCTGCAAACAAACATAAATAATGGTGAGTCTGTTCAGACCCTAAAGTTCTTTTACAATGTAATCCCAATGTTTTTTAAACTTGAAATACTTGTATTCATATGGCGTATGACAGAAAACGTTCCGGAGCCGCCCTATCGGGAAATTTTGGTTTCATACAATTTCAAAAATATTGAGATTGAGACATCCAAATTACTCGAAAAATACGCGATATCGCGAAAAATGTTTCAGACAAAAGTCACAAGGTTCTGAAGGGGACATAAGATGGTGACCACGAGTTTGACCTTGAGCACCATTTTCAAGGTCAAATGAAGGTCACTTTTGATTTTTTAGTGGGAACCCTTATTTTTTTTGACAGATTCGTAATCTGCGTGAAAAATTACAATTCTTTTAATGAAACACTTTTTTCAAAAATGCGTTCTTTTCCCGTAAAAGGAATACGACTGAGCAATGAAAATCAGGAATTATCATTTGAAAAATCAAAAGTGACCTTCGTTTGACCTTGAAAATGGGGCTCAAGGTCAAACTCGTGGTCACCATCTTATGTCCCCTTCAGAACCTTGTGACTTTTGTCTGAAACATTTTTCGCGACATTTCGTACTTTTCGAGTAGTTTTGATGTCTTAAGTTTTATGGCGTACTCTGACGGGAAAAGAACGCATTTTTGGAAAAAGTGTTTCATGTAAAAGAATTGTAATTTTTCACGCAGATTACGAATCTGTCAAAAAAAATAGTGGTTCCCATTAAAAAATCAAAAGTGACCTTCGTTTGACCTTGAAAATGGAGCTCAAGGTCAAACTCGTGATCACCATCTTATGTCCCCTTCAGAACCTTGTGACTTTTGTCTGAAACATTTTTCGCGATATCGCGTATTTTTCGAGTAATTTGGATATCTCAAGTTAAAAAACTCACCCAGTATGTATGTACATATTTCATATTTTTTCGATAACAAAAAAGACATGCAAAGTATAATTAACCATATTTTCACCGTAGCTGAGGTTTTTTTTATTGCTCTTTGACTGCAACTCAAGTGTACACTTTACTAAAAAATAAGTTCCAACTTACCTCTGGAAGAAGATGCTCTAGAAGATTCTTTCGATGTGGATGGGCCCTCTTCTGGAGAAGTCCTTCTCTGAATTTTTTGTCTCTGTAAATATTTTCCAACATAATTTCGTTTTTAATACTAGAAACTGAAACTACATTTATTTATACAAGGTGATCCGGTTTGGGATATTTTGGGATCTGATTCATTGTTTCATGTTATGAAAAAAATCGTATGTTTTAATTTTTTTTAATAAATTTTTGAGAAAATCGCATTAAGAGTTATTAAGGATTATTCACTAGTCAGTCCTACCATTAGATTCGTAAACACTGGAAAAATCTGCTGAACATTGGTGTTGGTAAATGTAATGGTCATGGATGATAGTTTAACCGATTCATTCATATCTAATGAAGGAAGAAATCATAATATTTTCTATCAACAGGGATTTGTGTACAGAAGATTTGAGTAAAGACTTCAAAACCGTATCGCAAAAGCGATGTTTAAGAAAGCATAATTAAACTTAAATCAAATGCGATCGATGGAGATGAAATACAGTATTGTGCAAAACATACCGGATTTTTCTTGAACATTTTTCATTGAAGAATTCTAGAAGGCAGGAATACAGTAGGTACACTTGTTTGGAAATTTAACAAAACCAATTTAGTAAGTTTACAAATAGAAAAAAAACAAGGCATTGCTATCATTATTTTTAGAGTTTTATCAAAAATTGTAGCTCAACTCAATGCCAGGCCTGTGCAAAACATATTTTCAAAACGGATTTTCAAAAGTATCGTATTTTCTTGGTTTTTAACTGGCTGATAATGGTTTTGGCTGTTATTTGAATTGAGTTATAGACTCAACTAAACATAAAAGGTCAGGTGTCTCCAATTTGCTTACTAATAAAATGGCTACAAATAAATACAGTGGTGTGCTTAAAAATCAAGTGGTAGCGGACTTCAGGGTAGTTCTAAAACAGAAATGTATAGTCAAAAATTATAAAAATGCCATCATAAACAGTGTGTGTTATTATAAAAAAGTTTCAGAATGGAAAACCAGTCGAAACCATTCACTGTGGAGGACGTGCCAGAAAAACTACACTCCAAATCGATTGGCAAATTAAGAAAATGATTATTAACCATCCTTTCTTGCCTTCAAGAAAGGTTGTTAGTGAGCTCAATCTTTCAATTGAAGCAAGCAATGTACGCAGGCGTTTAAGAGAAGGTGTTCGTTTCGACCAGCGGAGTCTTCTTTACCTACTGCCAATCATAGACAAAAAAGGTACCATTTTATTCTTCTAGTAAGTCTTTCATTACTTTGCTAACGCTAATCGTGTCTTAGACTGGAATTCGCAAGAAACCATTTGAATTGGTCAGCAAAGAAGTAGAAAACTGTACTCTGTAGCGACAAGGGTAAGTTCAACTTGATTACTTCCGATGGAAGTATTCATGTTAGACGAAAGAAGGGGACACGTCCTCAGCTACGACATTGTCGTCCATCCGTGAAACATGGAGGAGGTTCAATTATGGTGTGGGAATGTTTTTCTGGTGCGTGATGTGGACAAATACATGAGATTAGTCGTATTATGGATCGTTTTCAGTATAGGGATATACTGGAATCCGTAATGCTACCATACGCTGAGGCGGAGATACTACTGCGTTAGATTTACCAACATTATAATGACCTACAACATTCATCGAAGTTGGTTAAGGAGTGGTTTGCCCAGAAAAATTTTGTTGTGTTGGAATGGTCGTCTCAATCGCCCAATCTAAACCCTATTGAGAACTTGTGGGCCATTTCGAAAATACGGGTAGGGTCAAAGACGCACTTATAACATTAATAAAGAATGAATGAGAGTACATTCCAAAAGAAATTTTTGCGAATCTAGTGTCGTCCATGCCTAAAATGCCCAAAAGATGCGAGGAAGTCTTAAAAACAACGGTTACTAAGTATAAAAAAATTCCGGTATGTTTTGCACAGGCCGTTTTTTTTTTCTTTTTTTATATACTTATACAATAAATTTTCTTAAATTGACAACAGACTTTACTTAGTTTTTTTTCTGTTTGCAAAAATTTGCCAAAGAAAAGATGTTCGATAAAAATCCGGTATGTTTTGCACAACACTGTATCTCTTAGGTTTTTGAAACTAATTTTGCTTTTCGTCTTAGGCTCAATCACTCATATTATCATTTACTGTATAACCTCACCTACTTTTACGGATTCTTTGTCACACGTATTTGAAAGATTAATAGCCAAGCAGATTGTCAATCATCTCGATCTGGGCTCATTACTTTGTCCATATCAATCAGGTTTCAGGCTTCAACATAGTGGTCCTACTGTCATTATAAAAGTTTAAGATGACATAAAACGAAAATTTGATCAGGAGGATTTGAAAGTCTTGTGTCTCCTTGAATTTTCAAAGACGTTTGGCAGAGTTAATCAGAAAATAGTATATATTTGTTGTTGCGCTATTATTTTGGGTTTAGTCGGAATGTAATAAAATCCATGTCGAACTACTTGTTTGTTTGCAACGGGAGTTGTTCACAATAGAAATATTTAGACGAAGGGGCCGCTCAGGGTTCTATCTTGGGTCCACCTTCTTTTTTACATTTATATTAACGATATTGCCCAATGTTGTTCCATCTTTGTGCAGATGATTTATAAATTTATTTTTCCAAGCCTCTGGATCTGGTAAAAGATCATTTTTGCAGAATAAATGACAACTTTCGGACAATATACTCGTATAACTGGCCTGTTGTAAATGGACCGACTTTAAATCCATCCCAGTCCCAAGCAATACTGATTTCTCAGCATCAATGTGAAACAAGAAATTTTCGCTCTCTTTCCCTAAACAATGCAGAGACCCCATTTGTATCTAAAGTATCGTGTTTAGGTTTAAAAATAAATTACCGTTTGTCTTATTTAAGTACCGTAAGTCGTATCTAATAGACATATGCATGCCTTCGAAAGCTCTGGATAACTGCTCGCCGCATTTCAAAATACGACTGATCAAAACATTATTGATACCTATAATATCCTACGGTCTACTTTCAGCTTGATTCAGTATCAAAAAATAAACATCAATTAGCTTTTAACGAGTAAAAAAATGCAATCATTTAAAAACTTAAGTCATTCGTTTTTTGTCGAAATTTTGTAAAGGTTTTGACTTCAATATGAAATCACCATTCAAAGTCAATGACTTGGCATTCATTTTAGTGAAGTCAAAGATTGCAGTCACATGAATCATTGAAATTATTGAAACGCAGACGCATTTATCTAGGGAGCACACTGAAGTGAAATTTTAGTGTTGTACTCCTTGCGTAAGAAGTTTTAAATAGCGATCGCCTTAGAGTTATGTTATGCCACCCTTAGGGGTGGCCGTGGTGTAGTGGTACTAGCAATCGCTTCTCACTCGGAGGGTCCAGGTTCGAGTCCTGCCCATGGCAAGTCAGTTTTTCATCTGTAATTGGAACTCAGACAGAAAAATTCTGCGTGTCAAGGCATAACACTGACACGTAGATTTGGCTGCTGTAGAGTTCAAGCTCAGATAAAAAATACTCTGAATTATACCTCGAATCACTCTGAGTGAAGCAAAAACTCTCCGTCCTATTCGGACTCCCACCCCTGGAGAGCGAATATCGAAACCAAACACACCTGAGTTTTAAACCACTACAAAGCAATTTTCATTTCTCTTCCTTCTACCTTTCCGCCCGCGCCCTGGCAACAGTAAAAGGGTATCTAACCCTTTAGGCGCGCGTAAATTATACAAAAAAAAATGAATATGGCTAGTTCAAGTTTTTGAAAAAGCGATTAATAAACTAAAGAAATTACTCATCTACTTATGTGTAATCAGATCAAACTTCAATATTCTAAGTCTGCTACTGCATCCCTATTTAGGAGACTTTCTTTCCGTGTTGAATACAAGACCTCGAACAATATCCATACAGGGACTATGGTTGTGGAATGAGCACATTTATGGTTTCGAATGGTTAAATGGTTTCATACTACAACAGATAATAAATCTATACAGATGTCTCATCCTTGTAGAAAAAAATGGTTCACTTTTGGTCAGCTAGCCGACACGAGCTTTCGGAGTAATATAAAGCTTTTTTATTTTCGTTCTTTCTTGCCTTGTTTACTGAGAGATTTTTGTCCGCTCACAAGTTGAGGGCAGTGGCACAAGGAATATGAAAAACAAGTGCAAGGGGCTTGCGGGAAGTGGTATGAAGACTTGGCTGTTTGTTTTCATTCGACTGCAGGAAATTATATAATTTTTCATGAATTGGTATTTTGGTTGAGCGTATGGATTTGTATGTAAGAAAGAACAACTCAAAGGCGGGAAAAGTGGAATATTTCTTTAGATTTTGTAATTGAAGTTTGACAAGCAAAATATTATTCGTGTTTTGAACTGATAATTAAAGTGCACAGGTTAATCTATAAAATATCTATTTTTATTTCAATATATTTTATCCATATACGTATTACTTGATACGAGGGCGGGTCAATAAGTCCGTGACTTCTGGAATAAAACACAGATTTTTTGATAAAAAAATAATTTTATTTTTCAACTTAGTCTCCCTTGAGCTCTATACACTTTGTCCAACGCTTCTCCAATTTTTTTATCCCTTTCAAAAAAAATGATTTGTCGAGGTCCTCAAAATAGACCTTTGTTTGCGAGATGACTTCATCATTGGAGTCAAATCTTTTTCCACCAAGCCATTTCTTCAGGTTTGGGAACAAGAAGTAGTCGCTCGGAGCCAAATCTAGAGAATAGGGTGGATGAGTGAGCAATTCATAGCCCAATTCATGGGTTTTTGCCATGGCAACTGCACATGTGTGCACCCTTGCCAAACGAGGTCGGTTTTTTTTTCAAATCGTCATTGAATCGGTCCAATAAGTTGGCATAATATTCCCCATTGATTGTTCTTCCCTTTTGAAGGTAGTCAATGTGGATTATCCCGCGTGCATCCCAAAAAACCGTCGCCATAACTTTATTGGCTGACAAACCCACCTTGGCCTTCTTTGGCGCCGATTCACCCTTAGAAACCCACTGTTTTGACTGTTGTTTGTTCTCTGGTGTGTTGTGATGGATCCATGTTTCGTCCACGGTTACAAAACGGCGCAAAAACTCCTCCATATTGCGATTAAACAACGCCAAACCTTCCTGTGAAGTTGTTACACGATTGCGTTTGTGTTTGTCGTTTGTCGACTGTGAGCAAACGCGGCACCCATCTTGCGGAAAGCTTTCTCATGCCCAAGTGATCATTCAAAATTGAAACCACTGAGCCATACGAGATCCCTACGGCTTCCACCTCAACTGGGCGTCCAGGACGTTCGGCATCTTCAGTGCTTTATCAAGCTTAGCCTTGGTCTCGGTAATGGTTTTTTTTCGCAAGAAATAATGCTTAATAAGCACACGAAATTCACTTTTTTCCATTTTCTCCTCAAATTAGTGAGTAGTCTGATAAAAATAGCTGTCAAACACAAACTAACTGACGCAGCAAGTTTAAATTTTGACAGGAGTCAACTGACAGATGCCTGTTGACAGGAGCAGTGTTGCTGTTTCAGTAAAGAGGTCAGAAATTCAAAAAGTCACGGACGTATTGACCCGCCCTCGTATATATATGTACATATATCTACTAAATTTGTATATAAAACAACTAGCGTTTAGGTGCAGGAGAGTTTTTTCTTCACTCAGAGTGATCCGAAGATCACAGTATTTTTTTGTGCTTGAAACTCTACAACAGAAAAATCTACGTGTCAGTGCTATGCCTTCACACGCAGAATTTTTCTGTCTGAGTTCCAATTACACAAATGAGAAACTCGAAAAAATTGTCAATGGGTAGGATTCGAACCTTGACCCTCCGAGTGAGAAGCGATTGCTAGTACCACTACACCACGGCCACCCGCTAAAATGCCTTAAAAAACCTTACATTTGCAGCAAACATTTTGAAAATGCCTTTTTGGGAAAAAAATATTTAAAAACAAACGCTTATCCCTCTCTCTTTTTAAAACGAAACGAGAGTGCACCGAACTCTGAAGACGGTTCTGTTTGCTTTGATCCAGTCAAAGGTAAGATAACTTATGAAAATTATAAAAATTTAAAACTGAGTTCGAGTGAACCTACAATAGGGGAACTAAACTTGGCTTCTAAAAATTTATTAAGGACAAAATTCGATGATCACATTGAATATGCTTGCGCCAATTGTGAGGCTCATGTAAAAAGGCAATCTTACATTAGAATTGAAAAGCTCGAGAAATTGAACAATGTCTTGAGAATAACTATTAAAGAAAATCGAAACCAAATATATTAAAGAAAATTCGTCGTTTAAAAGAGTCAAGAAAAGGCTACAAGCGCGTGAAAAGCAAAACATTCAAGAGAAAATCGATCCATTGCTTGGTATTCATCAAAATGCTATGACATTTTCGAAGCTCATCTTATCACAGGGTAAAAATGAATACACCGAAGAGAAGAAATGGATTTCGCAGTGCATCTTTTTTCGTTCAGCTGCCGGATACAACTTTTTGCGGGATCAACTTGAGATGCACTTGCCGCATCCATCTTCATTGCACAGGTGGATTAAAATGAAAAGTCTGTCACCTGGCTTAAAAGGAAATTAAGAAAATAATCTCGAAATTACCACCAAAAGAAAAAGAAGTTGTGGTTATATTTGACGAGATGAACCTTCAGACGGATCTAACCTACAATAAATTTAAAGATGAAATTGAAGGTTTTGTTGATTACGGAAGAAATCAAAGATATAATTCATACGCTAAGTCTGCATGCGTCTTTACGATTCGGAGCATATGTGGAAATTTTAAGCAAGTTTTATATCACGTCGTCTGTCCGAGCAATATACCCACCAAAGAACTTGAAGTTGAGGTATATAACTGCCTTGATATATGCGCAGAGCTGAAATTAAATGTAAGAGCTATTTGCTGTCATCAAGCAGCAAGTAAGCTTAGTATAAATGAAAAAACCTTAAGTTCGATGTAATGCCACCTCCTCGCTCGTGTCCCTTGGAAACTACTTAAGTAAGGGTTATTTAACTATAATTTGTTAAAACATGTGATTTCTTAGAATTAGTTTTCCAATTTTGTACTTAAGCCGCCTTTACTTAAGTAGGCCAAGAGCAGTGATCAATTATTATACAGGTATATATATAGATAATACTATGCATATATATTGGAATATATACGTGATTTGTCGCAAAAGTAATGAGAATAATTTTTTTAAAACACATGTATCAAACATAAAATGAATTGTCACCTTCAAAGTAGGATCCCAACGGTGCTGCCACTCTTCGTAGCAATGCTGGAAGGCAATTTCTAACATCGGCTTCAAAGCCTTGGTCGTAGCTTTTCTTACATTTTCTACCGTGCCTAACCCTTACTATTAAGGTACGTTTTGAGTTTGGGGAATAAAAAAAGTCGCACGGGGCCAGGTCCGGACTCTTGCGACACGTCATTGATATAGACACTTCAGGATGGCCAAAATCTGCCGCCATTGTAAAGTACATTTTGTCGAGCAAAGATAACACCGTCGTCTACCAAATCGTACAATTTGTCACTGTAAACACTCATTACTTTAGAGGAGTTCCTCTTCCTCTGGGTTAATGCAAACTGAACAAATGACACCTTGTCGAAGATTACCACCAGAATAAGCCTAGGCAACCGGTGCTACAGTCTGGTTTAACATATTGGATTCAAAGTCCCTACTCCAAGGAACAAAATCATACTCTATTGATTTTGCTAGTTAAAATATTGTTCATTCATGGCTATCGGAATAATATTTCCAATATTTTCCTTACTTACTTAGGTGGCGCTACAGTCCGGTGTGGACCAGAGCCTCAACCAGCAAGCCTTTCCACCTGGCGCGATCTTTCGCCAGCTATTTCCAGCGGTGCTGCACTCCAAGTTGGTTGAGATCCCATTCCACTTGTTCGAACTACCATATATTCGGCCGTACATTACTGCGTTGTCCCCGAGTCTCGGAATTGAAGATTTTCGATCTTTACCTACAAATATTTACATAAATTGAAGGAAAAGGGAGCAAATATGTACTCGTAAATATACATTTTCCGAATAAGTTCGATGTTGCTCAATGCTTGGAAATTTATCAAATTTTGTAGGTACTTAATGTCCTGAGCACAAAATTTGACAAAAATTAAAATCGGGAAATTGCTCTAGCGCTCATGTACATATGTATATCTTCAACCCCATAAAATGTATTAGCCCTTAACACCTCGTCTTCAAATATCAACCACTTCACACCTTCACGGGCCATCGATCTCATGATCTTCAAAATTATATTAAAATTATATATATATTCCAATTCCTTATAATTATATTCCTACCCCATTTAATTTACATTGCATAATAAGTAACAGACAAAATAACAAGCACACGTACATAAGCCCAAGCAAACCGCTTTTGCTGGGCAACGTCAACGTATGTTTTTTTTTTATTTATTTCTTCCGTTCACATACCATTTTTGCATAGGAGTGCCAGAACTTGCAGCTTTTTAAAACGCTCTTTTTTTTTAGCTCGATTTCATTTTCATAGCACACAATTTCTCATATGAATGCGACATCTGTATAGATTTATTATCTGTGATACTACTATATGACGAGGAACTGGAAATATTGAGAACTTGTGTTTATGTCCCGTACTCACTCTCACCATCTAAACTTGGCCAATTGTGCGACTAAGATTTAGTTGCCGCAGACATAAGCTACGAAACGAACCCAGAATGGTACAAAATGCGTTCTGCCATTTTCCCTATGATTCGTTAATGCCGAACTCATTCAATACTGTGATTCCAGATAAATGGGATTTATCATATGTGCGATGCTGATGTTCACAATACTTTTTGGAGCAATAGCAAATGCAACGTGAGAGACAATCATCTCCTGGATTTCATACTATCGTCTGAACTGGTTTGTCAACAAAGTTGACTCTCAACCAACTTTTGTTACGAAAGTAAGACAGCAAGACCATCGGTACATCGAATTCAGAATAGGATGCGAGGTCTCTTAAAGAGGAAGAATCAACTGGACACGGATCGACAAGTCCAACATTCTCCCCCTAAGATCAGGACAAAACAAAAACTAGAGGAAGCTGTTCAGAACCTGAACGGTAATTTCACCAAGTGTTTTGAAATAGCATGTCCATCTAGAAAGCAATCCAACAGATCATCCGTTCTAAACCAACTTGGAGGAAGACTGTATTCAAAAGGGGATAATCAACCAGGCTGAAATGACTCAGAACATCTGATGGCATCTACACTGAGCCGAAAGTAGAAAATCTCTGTCTCATACTTTAGGCTCGCTTCCCAGGTAACATAATCAATACCAGCTCACAACCAGCTGCTATTAATGAGCAGCTTCATGAGCTGAATAACACAGCACGCCGTAGCTGGTATATCTCATCGGTTGTGGTGACGGATGAGGCCATTAAACATGATGTTGCATTCTTTGGTGGCTTTAAGTCGCTTGACACCGATGGCATTTATCCAGTTGTAACATAACATAAAGGTATAAATCAGTTGCTCCTAACTCTGTAGAGAATCTTCAGTGCTAGCCTGCCACTGGCAAACATACTGAAACCCTGGCGAACAGTGAGAATAGCCTTTATACCGAAAATCGGAAAAGATGACTACACGCTCGCCTAGGGCTTCAGACCTATAAGTCCTTCATGTTGAAGAGAATGGTCGAGATCCACGTGAGCAACACCTCCTTGCGAATACATCCTCTGTTTACGATGAAACACGCTTACCAACGCGGAAGATCTTGCGAGAGTGCGCTTAAATTCTGATAGGCAGAATTGAAAGCGCACTCGATAAGAAGAAATTCGCGCTGGCCATTTTCATTGAGGGTACTTTCAACATCGTAATTTTTGAGGGCATGTTTAACCCAGCCAGGATAAACAAGGGTTGCCTGCAAGGGGACGTTCTGTCTCTATGGTGCATATTGGTCGATCCACTGCTCACCACGCTCAAGAATTCTGACGTCTATGCACAAGCATACGCAGATGATGAGGCTGTACTATACTGTCTTTTGGATCGTGTCTGGCGACTGTCTGCTCTAAGTCGCAAGCAGCCCTAGACGTGATCGACGATTGGTGCACGAGAAATGGGCTTTCAGAGTCAATCCTTTCAAAACTGAGGTTGTTCTCTTTACAAGAAGGAGGAATCTGGCTGGTCTGACTTATCTAAGTATTTGGGTGTCATTCTGGATAACAAAATCCTATGCTAAGGCATATGCAGATGATGCAGCTTTACTGCCTGTTACTGCCGATGGCATGGCTCTCCAGGATGCCGGCAGATCAAACGAATGCTTTGCGATATCTCTAAACAGTCAGCAACTTCCCTACTTCCCTGCTGTTTTGAAGCAATAACAATGACTGCCCAGGGATATTCAAGCGGTAGCTAGAGTCCTAGGCGACAAGCAGTAGAAAAAGTTCAACATCAATTATACCCGGAAGACATTTAATCCCTCAAATAATATATATTGAAATGAGCAGGGGTATCTGCTAACAACTAACAGGGAACTGCGAAATCGACAATAAAACTAAACGAAACTCCTTCACAAAGCACAAAAAACAATGAACCAAACACTGTGGAGTCGGAATGGATCACAAATCCTCCGAACTATGGGCGACAATCGGAAATCTTGAGTATAAAAGGTCTGGCGACTTTGTTTAATAAAGTTATGGGAGACAATCGACTGCCTAAACACTGAAAGGTGACCGGCTTAGTTGGCGTCAAGTGAACGTATGACGTATTAAAAGTTTACTGATAATGACGGAGGAACATCGCGCAGTGTCGGCAGATCGACTTGACAGAGTTCTTAGTGACGATAGTGATATGTATGATGTCGTCGAAACGGAAGTAAATGTGCAGCGGGAATAATCGCAGAATTCGAAACGAAAGTTGGAGTACACAATGGCACTGCACAAAGGTTTTCAATATTGGACAATAGAGGCTCAAGTTCAAGTCGAACTTCGAAGTAGAGGCTGAAAGAAAAATAATTGGAACACTCAAGTTCAAGAACATCAGAAAACTCTTGGCTTCAGTAATAATGTGAACCACTAGCGGCGTAATAACAATGCGGATACGTGGGAGAAATATGTAGCATTAAATGTACGTAATAAATGAAGAATAAGAAGAATAAAATGCTTATATAAGACCTAATAGATATGGGCATGGACAGTGTATAGGAAGCACTTTAGTTAATTTCGTTTTGAATGAACAGACTTAATTGTTTAGATGGAACAAATAGCAACCTAATTATTTTTAAACATTTCAATTCATTTAATTATTTGTTGGTGTTATCACTATGGCAGCAGATTACTAGGCTGCTTTTGTGTCGTCTCCATAGATAATGTCACAAGTTATCAATAATATCAGTTATATCGATACATTCAACGGAAATGGATAGAACCATTGCATCTGAGCACTTGTCTAGTCAAATCGAGATTACTTACTTCCTGTCCTCATTACTGGGTATTAGTGATTTTCATTATAACCCAACTAAACGGAAATATACGCAAAGATATTGGCAAAAGATTTATATCATGCTAATATGCTGTGTATGCAGAATTTTATCTCTAGGCATCTGGCTGCTATTTCTATTCTGTAAAATGCTTGTGAGTGTGCAACAAGAGAAATGGAGTACTTATGTACAGAACAATGTCTTAAAATATCTAAATGTTGTCCAACTTTGGGTAAGTATCCTGACAACATATACAAACCAGAGAGCCAAAAGTGACCTGTTGCTCTATGTGATGAATAACATCTTGAAATGTGACCGGATCGTGGCAAGGATTATAAAAACAACTCATAATCACACAGAAAAAAGGAAAAGTGTGTTCTGGTATATTAAACTTTTGGCCACCAGTTTTGAAATAATTTCAGTTATACTGAGACCAGATCAATTTAATTTCACCTTCTGGGAGCCCAAGCATTTAGTGATAGCACATAAAACTGTCTTAACAGTTGTGTTCTTTCAGTTAATTTTCATCCTCGAACATCTCAATACTACATACACTATTCTAAATGAATTCATTAAATCTTCAAGGAAGTTGAGTGAAAAGGACTGGAGAGCTATATCGGCATTGCGCGCCAGGATATACAAAGTAAAAGTAGCATCCAACGAATACTACAAGACATTTATGTTCATGTCTTACATGAATCTGCTCAGAGCCATTTATCTGGGCTACATATTTGCGACATATTACGTAATAAGCATCAGTAGGGGATTTATGGCTTGTCCTCTTTGGCAGATGAGTTTTTATGTACTGGTCCCGCCATTCAATATCGTGGGAGATTTATTGATGATCAGTATGATAGCCGAGGACTTGACTGCGAAAGCTGGAGAATTCCAAATGTGTGTGCTTTTGAGAGCCTTAAGATCTAAAAAGCACTTAAAAACTCAACAGCAGGTAATGATACGTACAACTTTCTTACAAGTTACTTGTTATGATGTTTCCATGCCTTTTCAGATGGACGTGCTACTTATACAGACGCATTTTCAAGATTTGAAATTATCGATTCGGAAGGCTATCATCTTTGACCGATTTTTTAGTTTGAAAGTGGCAATTGACACGATTTCTTGGGTAATTGTCTGCCTAATGTATGCAGTTAGTAACTGGCATACCTTCGAAGTTTTCACATTTCTACTTGATTGCACGTAGAAATACAATATTAAGAGAATAATAAAAAGAAGCGTCATGTTTGGAGTTTGTTTCGTTTATTCTGTGAATTAAGGAAAGAATTTTATGTGAATGGAAACATCAAAGATAAGGCACAACGAAGTACATGCCGAACCGACTTTTCACAAGTCAAAATGCCATGTTATCTGTTACACAGTCTCCGTCTCGTTCTATTGCTTGAACTGGCACCGATTTGATATATCCTGTAATGCTACAGAAAGGTATTGACCAGCCACTGGTAACTCTAAAGAAAATCTGTACTGATAGCTTGGTACTGGCATACCTGGTATATATTGTACATAGCAACACCCAAAAATTGAAAAAGATGATTACATGCTCGCCAAAAGTTTCACTTGGCATCTCTCCAGGATGCAACACGGAAGATCCTGAAGAAGGCGTATGCACTGGGCATTTTCATCAACATACAGGGTGTTTTTGGCAATGCAACTTTTATTGATATGTTTAACTTAGCCAAACAACACGTTTACAGTAGTTTTGTGGATAAAAGTAATTCCGGTGAAGAGGAGACTAACTGCGGATGCTGACTACGTCCAATATATTACGGGGGTAATTAGGGGTTGAATGCCAGGAGGCGTCCTGTTTGTGCTGCTTAACGCTCTCAATAGTTCTAACATCTATGCACAAGCATATGCAAATGATGTAGCTGTACCGCATATTGCATAATGTCTACCGGCTGTCTGTTCTAAAGTCCAAACGTGTTCAATGATTGCATTGGCATTTGGCTTTCAGTCAATCCTATTAAAACTGTGGTTGTTATGTTTACGAGAAGTGGAAGCTGTCTGGTCTGACTCATCGAGTGCCTAAAGGGATCATCATCTAATTAAACAAAGAAGATAAGTATAGATAAGTATATCCTGAATAACAAACTTGTTATGCCTTTAAGGTGCTGTCGGCCTTCTTGCAGTGCAAAGTTGTTGTCGGGATGACATAGGGCCTGTCATGTCACGGAGAAGGGTCACACGGAATACACGAAAGTACGTCATTTCCGCTTTTACCGGTCCGCCTCGGTTTTCATATCATGGGCTGCACTCTCAAATCCATCTTTCGTTTAAAATGAGTTGGTCTTTGGTACAACACAGACTGAAAGTTTTTTGAACTTGCGCACCAACTGCCTTATGACACCAGAACTTCTGTTGCCAAAGAAATACGAAATCGACGTTCCCTATGCCCAGGAATGGTTTCGCCCAGAATCTGAGCCAGGAAAGGAATGCAGTCGGGTCTTCATGGACGGTTGCAAAACCGATATAGGATGTGTCGCAGGTGTCTTTCTGAAGGAAGATTTCACTACTCGTTAGATAAAATACCGTCAGTCTTCCAAGTCGGGATATACGCAATCCTGATACAATCTTTGACTTCACTTAAATGAATCCCAAATCATTGAATTCAAAATAAATGGTGATTTGAGATTTAGAAGTTGAAGTAAACATTGAAGCCAATTGAATGAACTCAATATAGCAAAGTAATTTTATTGACTTCAGTGAATGTGTTCAAAAATGATTGTATTCTTTCACAACTCTGCAATATCGAGCGCTATGTTTATCGATTGCACCGGTGTGACTATGTATCATATTAAATAAATAACATCCATGGATGCAGCTTGGAACAATACCTTAGTGCGCGCAATTGCATCATCTTATACATAATAATATATTGGAAATCCATACCTGTTCTCAAAGTTGCAATTATCTCGATCAATAAGAATATTTAACATTAATGCTAGCCCTATAAGTACTTAATTCATCGAGACTATTACTTATCAGCACTATTAGACTATGGAGCTCATTTTCAGGACATATCAAAAGAACGACGAGAACTTCCGACTTACTTTTCCCGCAGCAGCGCTTTCTTGTCTCTTACTATGTTCTTTGTCTTATCAACATTTTTATCTATTTTATTTTATTCACAAATATATGAATGTATTGCTTTCCGCTATTATACTATACTCAAAACCTTATGTCTGCTTATACTTATGTATTAACAATAAAATCAAATCAAATCAAACCCTTCATTGATAGTTATCGCTTTACAAAATGCATTTTAAGTTATGGGAAGTGCAGCACAAGTACCGCGTGTACCTTACTTACACGCTGTTATTTTTTCAATTTTGCCATTTTTTCCAGAGAATATAGTTTAGAAGTTGTACCTACAACCGCAGAAAATGGGGACAATGGCTACTTTTCATCTTTCTTTAGTGGGAAAGCTAACCATACCAATATCTCAAACAATTCAAAAATAACTGAATGCCTTCCCTTTTAAGAAACTATAACATGTCTCTGTAAACTGACCGATTGTAATTTGATGTGCTCTTTTCGTTACAAATATACATAGCTATATGCATATGTAATTTTCTCGTACCGCCATTTCAGTCAAACTGTATTGAGCGTTTGTCTCCGTTGTTATAGCATGTGTGTTACATTACAGTTACAAGGGCAGCCATATTGAGTTCACAAAAATAAGCGCAATGCAAAACGACAAGAAACCAGAAACTCAACTCAGTTCTAAGCCAAACGTAAAAAATTTGCAAGCCCGCAGTTTTGTTTAGCGATCGTTTGCTTTGTTTTGGGTAAATGAACTCCACATGGACTGAACTGTGTTCGATATATGTATACCCTCTTATCTTAGGATATAAAAAATAAACCCAAGCCATTGATGTTATCAGTTTCCTGCCGCCGCAGCCTATCTGACCACACGTGTGTAAAAAAACATAATTTTCTCTAAAACTCTTAAAATCATAAACCAACGGAAGCATTTGAAATAGAAGATAAAAAACATGTTTTTTCTGTGGTTTCTGGAATTGCCCAACATCGATACACATACACACATCGTTATTGTACTATATCACCTTTTGACCGTTCCGTACGTTATAAATCAGCAATAATTCCATAATGCTGTTCTTAGAATTAGGAATTTATAAGTAAAAAATAAAAAATAATTTACCGGCTCCTCTTCGGTGGGTGATATACTGCGATGGCGGCGTGAGCTGGGTTGTCCCCGATCTTCATCACTCGGGATCCTGCTACCACGGGTTTGGCTTTCCGACATTTTGTTTGCTAAATATTTAAAATTAATTAATAAATTGTTATCTATGAAATGATTGCACATATGTAGGCACCTCAAAACTAAGTTTACTGCCTATTTTTTGTATTTAGAAACCGTACAGTTGTTTACTTTATCAGACAAACAATGAAATAGCGCCTTTCGGTACACCTACATCAGTGAAGACAAGTGCCGAATAACAACTTTACTTTTCCATTGATCCCAATACGAAATAAATGTTTGCTTCCAGAATACAATCATACTTCCATTGTGAATGAGCTACGGGAATTAGCTTTCCAAAAAGTAGTTACACTAAAATTATGCCAGTTCCGTTATTAACATTCATGTGTCAACTAAATATAGCAGTTTGGCGTTTTCCATTGAACGACCGAGGTCTTCTTTTTGCATTCTTCTATCCGTGTGATCCTGTTTGTGAAAACATAGGAATTGTCATTAATGTCAATTTCTCCTCCTTTTTACACAACACCCACCCATTTTACTCAAAAAACGTCATCCACCTTACACACACATACTGAACTTTACGTGCAAATCGTTCTCATTCAAGCAACTTTATACCTTTGACACACTGATGGTATGGATACCATAGTATTTGCAACATGGTGTTGACAATACCACGCCCTGTGTAGTATGCGTTGACAACACTGTACCGAGTTGTCATTATTCTTCCTTAATTAAATGTCAAAATCGAAAAATAAATACAAGTGAAATGGATTTAATAAGTGTTTTAGTGGGTAATAATATAAAATTATTGTATTTAATAAGAAAAAGAAAATTTTGTCTACAGATAGCAGATAGAAATATTTTTGTAAATAATGTTTTTATTAATATTATTTTTTATTTAACAATGCTGTCAAACAGTTTTGTTTTCTTCCAATAATTGAATAACCTTGGAATCGTTTTCCAAACATTTATTCAAATATGTTTCGAAAACCTTTTCTTCTTTTCTTGTCAAATCCAAATATGCTTCAAAAGTAAATTTTTTTTCAAATTCTTTCTAGGCACTACTGGTGTTGATGTTGACAGCGGTGTCCTTGCTGTTGTTTACGTGAATAGCTCCGGCGATGTTAACGGCAATGATCTTTATGCTGTTGAAGAGAATAGCCCCGGCGATGTTGACGGCAATGGTCTTGATGCTAATGAAGAGAATAGCAACGACGATGTTGAAGGCAATTCGATTGACATTGATGAAGAATAGTGGTCTTCCGACCTTGATAGATCTTCTACCGTTGCAGAAGACTCCGGCAATAAAATTGTGTCTTTTCGTTACAAAAAAAAACAAAATACATCAAACTTGTTTCATTATAATATATTAGTTAATTACCAAAACATCAGATTTCCTCCACCATTTCTTGCATATTATTGGATTTGTAGCTCCCCAGAAATTCGTGGATCATTGAATAGTACTCCCACTCGGAAGGAGATCCCCCAGATGGTCCAATTTTCCGTTTTTCAGTTCTGGATTCGGATAGATAGTAATTATGTATGTTGATACAAAAATTTGCTCTATTCGAAATTACATATTTATATTTTTTGGTTAAATTGTTTATCCTCGTCCGGAGTTCTGCCTCAGTCAGCCTTATTTCGTACACTTTTAGCAATTCCTCGCACATTTTCTTATAAATGTGCGACTTTTTAACATTGCCTCTTAATTGTGGCACATAGGACCGCCAAACAACAATGAGTTTTAATATTTCGGCCGAATTCAATAATTTTCTTTTTTTTCGGCAAGGCCGTTTATCACAACAAAGCCAACAAATGTGACAACAAACTGTAGTTTAAAGATGATTCACTAAGAAGAATGGCGTTGCGATCGTTAGAAAATTGCGAATACCACGGTAAAAACCCAAGTATCAATACTATGCTAATACCATGTTGCTCGTGTGGTATTACCATAGTATTGCCCGACACATAGGTGGTATATCCGCATTCTATGGTAACCATACCATCAGTGTGTCACAGGTATTACTGGTGAATTGGTCTCAATCTAGCAAATTGGCAACTTATAGTGTTTCGAATTGGGATAAGAAAGCGCACGCTGAAACGAGATGATTTCCAAATCTGATCTGTTTATTTCTTTAAAAAATAAAGTTTAACAAAAAAATAATAAGTGAATATATTATGATACTTACCGCGGTTTGCACCTCTTCCCTTGGCTTCGAAAATAAAAGAAAGCGGAAAAGGAATGGTAGGTTATTGGAAGAAGTGCCAACCGCGGCGATGACAGTAGTGCCAACTTCTAATTAGGGAATCTTTTGGCGAACAGATGGCGCAATCAGGATACAGAATTCCACATCCCCGCCCCCGTGAACCTATCTAGTTCACCATCGGCTTCCACGTCCAACACTGCTAATCTCGAAACTGGACGGGATAACACTCCTGTGTTTGTCTGCAAGTCGGCTCGTCTGATGACTCCATCTGACCCCTGGTGTACGCGTTGAACTCTGGCTCGCTTCCACCCTCGTCTCGGCATATTCGGGTCGCAGATATTAACTAAATCCCCGACTTCGATTGGTTTCGTCCTTCGGCACCACTTGACTCGGAATGTCAAAGTGGGAAGGTATTCGAGCACCCACCTTTTCCAAAACCTGTCTCTCATAAGGCGGGCAATCCTCCATTGGTTTTTTTAAACGGCATGTCTTCTCATCTGGCTCCTGAATTCTAGGGGTATGAGCTGTATTAGCTGAGCCCAGCAAAAAATGATTTGGTGTGAGCGGCTCCTCCTGGTCGACTGTCACTGGCAAATGGGTGAGTGGTCTTGAATTTACTACATTCTCTGCTTCAATTATTAGGCATAGCAAAGTGTGCTCTCGTGGTGAAACCTCCTTGAGTGTGAGTCGCAAAACACGCTTCACTCACTGCACCATGCGCTCCCATTCACCTCCCTCGGATGGGTTGTTTGGATAGTTGAAACGCCAGTCGACTCCCCTTTTTGACAGTTCGTCTTGGATCCGATGACAGTCGAAAATTTGCGAAAAACGCTTCGCTTCCTGGTCGGCTCCGACGAAGTTTTTCCCGTTGTCGCTGCGTATCCGTAGCGGCACTCCTCGACGGTTTATAAAGTTACGTATAACTATTATACACGCATCTGTTGACAGGTCATGCGCTACTTCCAGGTGAATTACTCTCACTGTCAAACAAGTGAAGAGGGCAATCCACCGCTTCTCGATGCGCCGACCAATGGTGACAGTTAGTGGTCCGAAGTAGTCTAGACCAGTATAAGAAAATGGTCTCAGGTAAGGCATAACCCGATCCTCCGGCAAGGGTCCCATAAGTGGCGGTATTGGCGTGACCCTACGAATTTTACAAATCCTGCAATTCGCGATGACTTTGCGCATAACCTGACGCTGGCGGGGCACCCAGTACTTGCGACGTACTTCGCAAATCGCAGCTTCTGTGTTCTGGTGCATCATCTTGTCGTGGCAATAGGCCACCATGAGTGTCGTAAACCGGTGAGCAGATGGCAAGATTATGGGTCTTCTGGCAGCATACGTCAAACATGAGGCGGCATCAATGCGCCCAAAGACGCGTAGGATGTCTTCTTCATCGATGTATGGCATAAGCTTAGAGATCTCGCTCCCCTCTGGAACTGGTAAGCCACGCTGTATAAGGCTTATTTCAGCGCCAAAGGCTTGACGTTGATCTTGGCGGCAAAGCTGTCTTTCGGCTACATTTAACTCTTCAACTGTTAAGGTGTGATTTGCACTGCTATTAAAAACACGCAATACCCAGGCCATGGTCCTGATGGTCCTTCTGAAAGAGGAGTATCGATTCCAATCTATCAGGCTGTTACTTACCACGACAAGAGCATACTCGTATTTTGGGCTAAGCTCTTCCTCGGCATCGTGGAGATCTTGTACGTTGGCATTTTAATGGCCAGTTCTTCTCCGACAAGCATAAGAAAGCCGGACCATTCAACCACCTGGATGAAGCGCGAAAGTCGATCTGGTTTTTAGCCCTCGTAGCGTCGTCTGCAGGGTTCTCAGTGGTCGGCACCCACCTCCAACTATTTTGATCAGTGGCCTCCAGAATCTCGGCGATTCTATGAGCGACAAACGGCTTGTATCGGCGATACTCACTGTTGATCCACTTGAAGACCGTCGAAGAGTCGCTCCAGAGAAACTTTCGGGTGACAGCGACAGAAAGTCCTTCAAGCACTGTCTTCATAAGTCGTGAACCCAAAACTGCGGCTTGGAGCTCGATACGAGGCACGGTCATCGGCTTCAATGGAGAGCACCTTGTTTTCGCGTATATGAACGCGGTCTCAAACAAAGTTGTCCTGGTTCGTTGCTCTCCAATATGCAACGGCTGCAATAGCTTCCTCACTTCCGTCGACGAAAACGTGGAGCTGAAGCTCCTTGGGGGCACCATCATTAAAGTAAAAACGAGGAACTGTCATTTCAATTACGTTAGGCAACAGCAAGCGCCATTTGTTCCAATGGGTGCAGATGTTCTCCGGCAGTTCTTCGTCCCAAAGAACGTTCCGTCACCAAACTTCCCGCATCACCAGCTTCGCTGCTACAATAAAAGGACTCAAAAATCCCAAAGGATCAAACACCGACATGACGATGCTGAGTAGCTCACGTTTGGTGGGACGTCTGCTTCCATCAATGACATCCTTGCTTACTCGGTGAAACTGCAGCTTGTACTGGAATTTGTCTCTAGCTGGCTGCCAGAACATGCCCAATACCTTTTCAGCATGCAGAAGAGTGTCTCGGCTAGCTGGCGCAGCACAATCCAAGGCTCTCAGGACGGCTTCCGAGTTCGAGCTGAAGTTTCGTAGCTAATATCCGGCGGCTTCATGTATCTTTCGAACTTGATTTGAAATTCTGATGGCTTGCTCAATGGAACGGAAACTGTCAACGAAATCGTCAACATAATGAAAGTCAGTGATGGCTTTGACGGCACGAGAATCGTATATGCTGCTGTGCACCAGGGCATTTTTAATCTTTACATGTTGAGCAGAACAAGGCGAGCAAGCGGCCCCAAATGTCATCACCAACATCTCGTAAATATCTGGCGGCTTGCTGTCATCTCCATCACGCCAAAGAAACCTTTGCGCACATCTATCCTCCTGCCGAATTCGAATCTGGTGGAACATCTGCTTTATATCTCCACACACAGCGACGGCTCCTCCTTCAGTAAGTGAGAATTGAGCGACACTCCGTTCACCTCGGCGGCTGCGTCAAAAACAAGACGAAGTTTCTGAGGCTTGTTAGGGTTAACTACCCCGAAATGTGGCAAATACCATGTCCTTGGTCCCGTGACGGCGGCTTCCGCTGGTTGCAGCTTTCTATACCTACCAAGCGCTTCTGTGCCATGGTAAAACTGTCTGGCAGAACGATGTCATCAGATTTCCATAGCAAGCCAACCTCGAATCGACCATCAAGTTGCTTTGTAGTTGAGTCGAGAATGGCTCTAGCACGAACGTCATCCTTGGATTCTACTGGAGGAGATGTTCTTACCCCAAAACTTTCTGTGTGAAAATATTCGTCAACTAAGTTGTGTAGTTCGGCATCGGCGGAATTTGTGTAGGTCAGGAAGCACTCAGGTGTGCTCGTGTGAGTGATCGTCAGCGTGGGACCGTTGCAAAAGTTCCATGCTTACCCAAATCCCGTAGTTCCCTCGGTATTCCCAAATGGTAATGATCGAGCCCGATCAAAAGTCTTGGAACGGCATTTGTGTACGACTCCATAGGAAATTCATGGCGGCTTGACATGCTACCCAAATCTGAGTCCTTCAGGCTTTGAGTAGGTAGGCTGAGATTCGAAACCCCATACACGTGCCGGAGTTGGTACTTTTCCTTCATACCTGCTCCACTTACTTGAAGGTCAATCACCAATGTTGGCTCCTGTGCCTGCTTTCCAGCAACCCACTGAATATCGAGCTGGCGAGGACTACCTTTGAAACCCATTTCCCTAATCAAAGCCGCATCCACTATCGAAATCGAGGATCCCTCATCGAAAAGTGCGAACGTATCAATGGCCTTATTCGGACCATACAGCGTCACAGGGAGAACTCTAAATAGGAGCTTCTGATCGTTGTTGGCATTCCCTTTTATATAGCACGCTACCAGTGGACGAACATTGAGGAACTTCTTGACTCACATCAGGTAATGGAGTTGGCTTCGGTAAAACTTCATGAAGTAGCTTGTGGTGTCTTCTCTGGCATCCGTTTGTAGCGCAAATATTCTTCACGCGACAGGTTCGAGTAGCATGCCCTTTCTTCAGGCACGTAAAACAAAGACCATGTTTTTTGACAATTGACCATCGTTCTTGCACTGTTGCTTTGAGAAATTTCTTGCACTCGTTAACTTTGTGTGCCTCTTGACACAGGGAACACCTTGAATATACCGTCACCTGGGACTCCGCTGTGTGTAACACTGAATGGCGTCGCTTTTGCTCCTTGTCTTCGGTGTCTTGGACGGCACAAACTAACCTTGCTACATCAGAGATCCAGTCACTAAAATTAATGATCGTTGGGTATGGTTGAATTATCGTTGCGTATCTGGCCCATTCCAACCGCTTAGTCATAGGCAGCTTTCGAACGAGCTCTTGAAGCAGCGACGGGTTCGCGATGTGCTGCTGGCCGTTGACTGATTGTAAAAAGACAGCCAAGTTCCTCACTTTTGTCGCAAATGGAACGAGATTGCCCATGTTTGATTCGCTGACTGGCTGAATTTCACGAACTTGACGCAACTGACTGTTGATCAATTGTTCCGGGCGACCAAAACGAAATCGTAGCTCTTCTATAATACTTCTTACATAGTCCGGGTGGATCAAGAGAGATTTGACGGCTTCCCTCGCATCACCATGCAGGCATTTTTGCAACCTTTGATTGTTTTCCAGGTTCGTGTAATTGAAGGCCGCATTTGTTTGCAAAAACGTGTTGAAAAACATTGGCCAGTCATCTGGGTTCCCGGAAAACGTAGGAAGATCCTGGACCTTACGTGGCGTCATCGTATATACATTGGCCCCTGACAACTGGCTTAGAGCATTATCTGAATTCATCGACTGTTGAATATGAGCAAGCGATGGTTGTATGTACGAATGTGGCAACGGTGCGTACGTATGCAAGAATGGGGGTGATACGTGCGTGCTGGACATCATTTGCTGGTGGCTGTTCATGCGAGCCTAGCTGCGGCGCATGAATAATTGGCATTGGTGTATGTAAGACTGTCGACTGAGCGTGGATGGCTGGCGGTTTGGCGTGCGTAGATGAAGGTAGCGAAGAATACACGAGTGGCTGTGGTGTATACGCTGGCGGCTGCACATGTAAAAGTGATGGCTGTGCATGTATGGCTAGCTGCTGTGCATGCGTAGATGAATGTTGCGACGCATACACCAATGGCTGTGAGGTATACACGGCTGGCTGCTGTGCATGTTGAGCTGCTGACTGTGTGTAGACGGGGTTTGCGTAACGGGCTGTTGCGGAGACTGCGATTGCATAGCTAATTTTAGCGTGCTGCACTGCAAGTCACTACTCCTCAACTGCACTTGCGTGGCCTTGAGGTATCTTTCAAGATCGGCAATCTGTTCCTGTAACGAAATAACATACCTTTTCTCCGCCTCATCAGAGGTAGCTGTTCCAGGACCATTTATACGGGCAGAAACTGTTGTGGCTTTGGCGACAGGCGGAGCACCCTCAGATTTCCCCAGGGCGATATTGCACACTAGAGTCTCAACAACAGTACCTGGCGTAGTGTCCCCAGGAGTCTCACTAGTGGCGCCGACACTACTTACGTCGGCTAGGGTAGTAGTTGGCTCGATGGATGGCGTGACGTTACGGGGACTGCGTCGAAGCGGTGGCGGTGTTCGGCTTGTCATAATACCACTGTCCTTTTGGCGGCGTGTGTTGCAATAGCACTCAGCACAGATAGCTGCCTTTTCGGCGGCGGCTTACTCAATTCTAGGTATCACAAAAAAATTGTTGCTTTCTTGCACGGCTTGGGCAAAGAAATCTTCCTTGGCATGCGTTGCAAGACGCGAAATAAAAATGTTTCGGATTGGGAAAAGAAAGCGCACGCTCAAACGAGATGATTTCCAAATCTGATCTGTTTATTTTTTTAAAAAATAAAGTTTAACAAAAAAATAATAAGTGAATATATTACTCGTATGATACTTACCGCGGTTTGCACCTGTTCCCTTGGCTTCGAAATTAAAAGAAAGCGGAAAAGGAATGGGAGGTTATTGCCAACCGCGGCGATGACAGTAGTGCCAACTTATAATTAGGGAATCTTTTGGCGAACAGATGGCGCAATCAGGATACAGAATTCCACATATAGAGATGTACAATGTGTTGCTAATGCACTTACAGAGTTTGCAAAAGTTTAGTAGAGTTTCTAAGTTAGTTGATCTACAATCTATGGCCAAATGCCAAGCTAAGCGTCAAACCAAGAGCCACGCCAAAGAAGCTGAAAAAGAAGCTCGATCTTTCCAACTGACTGAGAGTTCAAAGAAAAAAGAGTCTTTATTATGTTGAAGTTAATTGTGCTTGTGATTCCTGAATTGTATTCGTGCTTTTGAGTAGTGCTTTTCGATTTCGTGCCAATCTGTGTCCTGATTTCATTCAGTAAAATCAAAAACATACTGCTCTGGCTACTGGCTGGAAGGGTACGTTCAGAACTATCCATCGTCATAGCTACTATGATATAAATTTATAGCTTCCGATAAAAGTATGCTTTTATATCTTACTTTTTATGTCTCTTCTTTTTCGTTTTGACCGTTGATGTGCAAGGAAGTGTAAAGAAGAGGAAGAAAGGTATGTTTCAGGCCAACTGCTTACATTTAAAAATTAGAAATAGTCCGATTCAAGTGTTCCGCTAGTCAAAAAGTCTTTCATCCCCATGAAAATGTGAACACGACATTCATGGGCCCATAGCGTACGCAGACGACTTAATCGCGTACAGATCGGGTCCAAAGATTGAGGTCATTAATACGAGTATGCTTTTGCAACGTGACTTCGACAAAATTAAGCGATATTGCGATGACTGGAAGTTGAAAATCAACTTTCAGAAGTCGGAAACCATTCTGTTTAGGACGCCTTTGTCTGGGACCTCTAGGGATGCCAGAAAGAATTGGCGAAAGTTTTCTATCGTCGGACAACACGGACAGCCATTTGCCTGTCGAAATGTAGTCAGATACCTTGGGATCCGGCTAGATCAATATCTGTATTTTAACAAACATATAGATGTTGCTCTGGCCAGAGCCAAAGGTGCTTTTGCTCTTACAAAGAGACTGTTTTATAACAGCCAACTCGATGCGGGGGTGAAGGTGATCTGCTACATGGCCCTTATCCGGCCTATGCTTGTATTTGGATGTCCCGTGTGGTTCAATGTGAGAGCAAGTTTATTAGAAAAGATTCGTGTGTTTGAGAGGGCTTGTCTTAGGACTTGTCTTCGCTTATACAGAACACCAGAGTCTCAGTACATAAAATTCTATCCCAATGAGGTCCTGTACAATAGGGCGAACCTAATAAGAGTGGACAATTTCGTCATTAAGTTGACTCGGAGGCACATTGCAAGAGCAATGACCTCATCGAACAACCTGATCTCCGGGGCTTTCTACCCCAATTATATGTATCACGAGAGAGTTCGCTTTGACGGCTTCATTCCTCCAGAAGCGTTCCTCTATCTAGATAGTAAAGGTCTGATCCAGGACAGATTGGCGGTGCCGCTAATCTTCCACGTCGCTCGAACAGCTGCGGACAGGCGACTCAACTACGATAGAGACTTTGCACATGGCAGTGCAGAGCGTCTCCGGTTCAGTAGGTCGGTAGGGAGTCGCGACATGGGGGATGTTGCTCGGCAGCACCAACAATTTTGGTGGCTAGTTGAAGGAGGGGATGTTTCGTCGTCCAATTCTTCCAGTACTAGGTAGCTCTATAGGAAGCAAAGTCGGTCGTCTGACTATTTTTATTAGTCTTGGCCGGCTTACATAGTTTTAGTATGATTAAGATAGCTTTTAAGAAAAAAAATACATAAATACAAAAAAAAAATTACAAAAAAAAAAAATTAATAAAACAAAAAAATGAAAAAAAATATATATATGTTTACATGTATTTATATATTTAGTATTTATATATATTATGTATACACATATATATATTGTATGTCTATATTTGTGTTAGATGTAAGTAGGTTAAGTAGATTAAGATTTATTTTTAGGTAGCTGTAAGTTTTTAGTTTTAATTTTTATAATAAAATAAAAAAAAAAGGTCATGGAACTAAGTTTTTTGTTAAAAAATGTTTTCTTAGTTTTATAATTAATTAATGTTAAAATACAAATAAAATTAGACTGTAAGATACGTCGAAAGACATAGTTTAAGGGTTAGGTTTAACTTAGAATGACCGCATGGGGCCAGTAAGTTATAATAAGATATTTCTAAGTTATTTAAGCTAATTTTTAAGCGTTTTTTTGTCTAGCAAGTAAGAGTAATTTAAGTGACATAAATAAAAAATGCATAGAAACTGACTGAAAAAAAAACTGACGACATTCATGGGCAGGACTTTCATGCCTACGTCAATATGAACAGGCACAAAGAAAGTGCCTATTTACATTGGCTTTATGCTGCAGAAGCATGGTCGCTAGCGAAGGTATATGAAGATGTTCTTTTCCGTTTCGAACGCAAGAATCTTCGAGTAATTATTAGTCCTGTTTGCGTTGACGGGCTTTGGAGAAAATAGAGCAGCATACTGCGAACCGGATCGACAAGGACTTGGTCAGAAAAGTAGACGTCAATTGCCAGAGATGGCTAGAACGATTAAGTATTAAAGCTCGGGCCCGTTGATTTTTTGACTATTTCTAGGGGGTTAGCGAGGTATAGGAATATCCCGCCTCAGAGGCAGCTGCCTAAAAACTGCCAAATCACACACTGCCAATATGTGTGTGAATTTGTATACCTCGTCTAGAATTTTAAGAAAAATACCACTGTTATTTGAGTTTCGTCATTTTACTTTGTATGGTCAACACTAACCTGTTTCAAGGTGCTTTAAATTACTTAACACTTACTGTTCAGAGCTTGATATATCTTTGCCCAGGAATACATTTAAAAATACTTTAATGTTTATTCTTAATCATTAAAATGAAATTATATTATCTTTATTATACATTATTCACAAATTTATTTTATTGGTAGTTTTTAAGTTTCTTTTATAAATTTTCATAATTTGTTGATCACAAAATCGTAGATTAAATAAATAAATAAATAAACCACTGTCATTAGAGAGGTTTGTTGGTTGAGGATTACATCTACCTGTACTGTAGCTCAATCTTATCAAATAAGTAGGGTACGTCAAGAGACATAGATTTAGTATAAGGTTAGTAAGTTAGGATAGCACAGGTCAGGTAGTTAAATTGATTCTGGCTTTATTTTGGAGCTACGTTCGTGCCATTATGTGTGGGATAGCACAACAACAGCATCCATGTGGCCGCCTCGGCTTCGCTAGCAGTGCTTCAACGGGTCGGTCCAATTTGTGCGGCATTATTCCATCAATAACGTGTCGAATGTTGACCTCGAGCTCGTTCAAAGTGGTTGGCTTGTTAGCGTAGACTAAGGACTTGACGTAGACCCAGAGAAAATAATCGAGCTGTGTCAAATTGCAAGATCGGCAAATTGATGAACGCTCACCGTGAGATGACCCAGTCTCCAAATTCCTCCTTCACAACAAGTGTTGTTGACATAGCCGCTGAGCCAAAAATGGGCCTTATTCGTGATGATTTTTTGGCCAAAATCCGGATCTTCGGCCAATATTTCCAGCGCCAAATTAGTGAACTCACGGCGTTGTCTATGATCGTCCGGCTCCTATTTTTGCCTCAGCACAATCTTATACGGATGTATGCCGAATTCCAACCCCAAAATAAGGCGTGTTGGCTATCTGGCGATGCCCAATTCAGCTGATCGGCGCCGAATCGACATTTCTGGGTCTTCTTCGATACTGGCCGCTACGTCGGCTATGTTTTCTTCATTTCGCACCAATCTCAGTCTAGTTGGTGGCTTAAGAATCAAAAGAGTGTGTCAATGGAAAGCCAATAACCAGGCTGCACCCAAACTCAATATCTCCAAATTCAAATGGGATTTTATTTTCTGCAAAAGGGTATAAATTAAATCACAAATTATTGAAAAAAAAAATAATTAATCTTACAAAGGTGTGCTTCTGGGGTCACTGGACACAACCGACTTCTTCTATAAATGAATCTTTTTAATTTCCAGTCGCAACCAAATGTCAAATTTTGGAATTCATGCAAAAGAAATTTTATCACGAGATTTTACCAATACGGGATTTACTGTTTTTTTACCCAAAATCTTCGAGTCTTCAGGATCCGCTGGTACATGAGTGAGAGGACGACGATTAATTTGACCTTGGACTTCAATAAGTGCATTCCGTAGAACATCTTCTCGCGGTGCAATGCCTCTAGGAATAAATTCTATAGTACGTTTAATTGACTGGATAAGTCTCTCCTAAGCTCCGCCCATCCATGGTGAATACGCAGGAATAAATTGCCAGACTATGACTTCATTCTTCGCTGAGTACTCACTTAAGGCTTTTTCCATCTCCTTTATGTCTTTTTCCAGAAGATTTTTCGTCCCAACGAAGTTAAGGCCATTGTCGATATATAAAAACTTTGTAACGACTCGATTTATCACAAATCGAAGAAGCGCCATTGTACATTGATCTAAAGAAAGATCGTTGAGTAGCTCAATATGTACAGCTCTGAAAGTGAGGCAAGTGAAAATCAATCCATATCTTTTAACTGTTCCCCTCCCAAATTTGGCTAGTAACGGTCCAAAACAGTCTACCCCAAAGTAGGTAAAGGGTTTCGACTCGAAAGATACGCGAGATATGGGGAGCTGACCCATCAGGGGCATCACTGGTTTTCCTCAAAGACGTTTGCACATAAAACAGCTTAACTTGATCTTTTGGACTACTCTTGTAATGCTGATGATCCACGCACGTTCACGTAGGTCTGAAATAATAGAAGCAGTACCCACATGCAAATTCTGCTCGTGATGATGTTGCACGAATATGTCAACTAAAGCGTGACTCTTAGACAAAATCGCAGGATTACGAGATGCGTACGAAATTGAAGCTTTCTGTGCTCGTGAGCTCATACGACTAGTTCCTTCTTCATCCAAGAATGGTGTTAAGGAGTAAATAGAGCTGGAGAACTCCACCCTTTTGCTATTTAACAAAGATTTGTATTCCGCCGGAAGGGCATCTTGTCGAATTTTCTTAAACACCCAATCTGCTCGTTGGTATTCAAAGGGAGTGACAAAGGGTTCTTTCCGAATCGCCTTCTTGAAAAAATAATCTTTACATCGAAGAAGAAAAGCAATTACCCTTACTGAAGAAGCCCATTTAGCGCGAAATCTTGGCAGGAGTTCATCGTAGACATTGAAGGAAACTATTGGACTAGTAGTATGCAGTAAAATGTTGGATGCTGCTTCATATGTTTCAGTGATCCCATCGAGCTTAATTGGTAAGATGGGCCAAGCTTCTAATGGGCTTCGAAGAAAATCAGGGCCTTTAAACCACCTATTATCATGGTTCTGCATCGAAGAGTCTCTTCATTTTGTGCCACCGTCAGCCACATTTTCCGCAGACTTTATATAAAACCATTGACGAGGAGTGGTTGAGTCCAAAATTTCTCCGATCCTCACCAATGGTATGGGATGGTATGCGATGCCTTTATGGTCAATGCAAATCGAACGCCAAGGACTGCAACCTGCAGCTCTAGACGAGGAACCGGTAAAGTTTTGACGGGTGCAACTTTCGCTTTCGCCATTACCAATGAAACTTTCACTTCGCTGTCGCGTTCAAAACGAAAATATGAAACTGCGGCAAAGGCTTTTTCCGAGGCATCTACGAAGGTAACCAAACTAACATACGAAACATCAGGCGGCCAAGGAACGTATTGTCGAGGAATTTCTACACTTTCAATGTTCTTGAACTCCTTTATAATTGTTAGCCATTCTTGACTTGTTCGTTCAGACATCGGTTCATCCCAACCATAGCCATCCCGCCAGACATCTTGAAGAATAATTCGACCTCGAATAATATAAAGCGATATTCGCATGATAGTTCTAAGGATTTTGCGTTTGGTTATCGAGCATGTCGAATTCAACATCTTTTCCAGAGAATCAATATCCGAGATCCGATAAGTAAGATGATCCGAAGAAGGTTGTCAGTACATACCTAATACCTTTGTGACAAATGTGTCAGATCCTTCTGGGTCCACACTGATTAATTTGTCGTTAACGTGACTTATCGGCATTTGTCTAATGAATTCCAGGCTATTTGACTGCACACCCATAAGATCAAAACTCATTGCCTAACATCTCTCAATGGCCTCTTGCGTAACGGATACAGCCTGTTCGAGGGTATCATGGCTGTTGAAGTAGTCGTCAACATATGTCCGCTTTGTTAAGCCATCAACTGCTTCCGGAAATTTGTCACGAAACTTGTTTGCATGAAAGTTTTTTACAAACTGTGCACAAGATGGTGAGCACCTAGGACCAAACATCATCACCTCCATGATGTAGACGGTGGGCTTCTGACTGGCATCTCCATTTCTCCACAAAATTCGCTGGCACTGTTGATCTTCATCCTTTATTCAAATCTGGTGAAACATCTCCTTCACATCGGCATTGACTGCAATTTTCCTTTCTCGAAGCTTGAAGGTGCCTGCGTGAAGAGGGACCAGATTGTCGAGACCCTTTAGTAAACACCGTGAATTTCCGCCGCTACATCGGCCACGTCTCTGGGTTTACTCGAAATCTTATTTGGGTTTTCCATGGTAAAGGTGGGGGCGTACTATACTCGGCGCCAAGTCTTTTCAAGTTCCTCTGTTGAAGCTATCCTTGCGTAACCTTTCGATAACAACTCGTTTGTTTGCTCCATGATGTTCACTGCACCACTAACTTCTTTGCTGATCAAGTCATTTCTCGGAGGCTTACACCAAACTCTTCAGTTGAGAAATGTCGTTTAACTAATTCATGAAGTTCATCCTCTGACTTAATAGTATCGTGAAATAAAAGACGCATAGATGCCTTACCAACTTCATCACCACAAGCAGCTCTGACGGATAGAGCGGACTTCCCATACACAATCCATCCTAGAAGCGTCTTAAGTGCACAGGGTTCATCATCACTACCATGTTGTTGTCCATGGCCCAGCAGAAACTTTTCTTGATCCAAACCAACTAAGATCTTCGGTTTGGCATCGACAAGGTCATTCAGGTGAAGCCCGCAGAGATGTGGATACAAATCTTTTAACTTAGAGGAATCGATAGACTGACTAGGAAGCTCTAGCCCCTTCACTGCGTAGACATTCCTCAAAGAAAACCGCTTCCGGCTATGTATATTTGACACATCTAGTGTCAATCGAACTGACTCTTCACACTTGGAAACACCCTTTGTCCACTGAATCGTAAGTTTCTCAGGTTTTCCTGCGAGCCCAAGTGAGTCAAACAAATCCTTCTCGATCATAGTTAGTGATGAGCCGTCATCTAAGAAAGCGAAGGTGTCAAAAAACTTCTTACCTGTGCCATAAATACGAATCGGAGAGACTTTAAACATAATCGGCATCTTTGCTCCTACATGTGAAGAATTAAAGTTGGGTTGGGGAACATAAGGACCTGCTGACAAATTCAATCCCGCTGCCTGGGATGAGGGTTGATGCAACAGCGAATGATGACGCCCGAAACATCCTGATATACCGCAAGTTTACTTCTTTGAACACGTTCTCCGTCGTGTCGGGTTGGGTTTGAACATTTAAAGCACAATTTTTCCTCCCGTGCAAAGGATAGTCTTAGGTCTGGAGACATCAATTTAAAAGCCTTGCACTCACCAAATCCATGTTGATCACCACCACATTTAACGCATAACTCACTCTGAGCTTGAGTTGAGGCAGTTTGATGCATTAGTACACGATTGGAAATTTTCGATGTAGCTTGCGACGTTTTAGGGACAGTCATCTCCAAGGGTTTAACCAAATCCGGTGGCAAATCTATAACCCTTTGGCTAAGAAACTTTGCTAGGTCTTCCAAATTGGCTCGAGGATTGACTGCTTGCCTTTTACGCCAATCCTGATTCTGCCCGGAACCCAATTTGCAAGACAGGTCGGTCAACACGTACGCATTAAAGAGATCCTCTTCTCTGTTCATGGATTTTAGATCTGCCACAAACCCATTGACCTTGACAGACCACAAAAGAAGATTCGGATCACAGTTCGATTTCAATGGTGGAAGTTTGAACAAGTCTGTGGTCAATCCGTGCACTAAAACGTTTGACCGACCAAATACAGCGCGCAGTTGCTATATCCTATAAGAGCTTTGCGAAGACGCGCGACATTTTCTTTTCCACTGTATTTGCCTTCCATAGTCGTAGCTTTGAAAACCTCTTCAAAATACGGCCACTCTCGCTTGTTACTACCGGAAAAGGATGGTAGCTCCTGTACATTACTGCGGTTTAAAATGGTGAGCAGACTAGCCATGTTCGATGGTTGAATTACTGAATCTTGAAAACTGTCATGATTTCTGCTATCAACAGCAACTGTCCTAATGGGTGTAGACTGACGACGCTGGGACGAAAGCTCTAAAAAAATTTGATGATTCTCTTGGATTTTCTTCAACATTGCAAGTCTTTCATCCGTAGACGGGGAGCTGGCAATGCTGAATGTTGCGTAACCGAAACATTGCACAACTTCGACTTAGTTTCTTCTAACTCGTTGCGCAGAGCCACAAGTTCCACTTCCTTTTGTGCAGCAGACGCCTGAGCCACAGTAGCAGCTTCTAATAAAATGTCAACAGTAGCATCTACTTCTAAACGCATACCTACCTGTGTTACGCTGAGCATCATCAAAAGTCACCTTGCCATCTGATGCCTTTGGATCATCATCTTCCTTTAGCCTCACAATCGTTCACAATCAGCAGTTGAGTACAAATCGGGGTTGAATTTCGCGCAAGAAAAATACCACCAACGCGCACACCTTTCGCAAGAAACCATGTCGTCTGAATCTGCAGTGCGACAAGACTTCAAAGTGCAGTTAAATCCAGTTCTGTTCATTGCGATTTCAAATATTTCGATGACTACTTTAAAATAAAATTTTGTCGATGTAAAGCCAATAACGAGGCTGCGCTCAAACCCTAATCACCAAAACAAATATCTCCAAATTCAAACAGGATTTTATTTTCTGCAAAAGGGTATAAATAAAATCACAAATTATTGAAAAAACAAATAATTAATCTTACAAAGGTGTGCTTCTGGGGTCATTGGACACAACCGACTTCTTCTATAAACGAACCTTTTTAATTTCTCGTCGCAACCGAATGTCAAATGTTGGAGTTCATGGAAAAGAAATTTTATCACAAGATTTTACCAATACGGGATTTACTGTTCGGCCAAAATCAGACCATAAGAAAACGGTTGTGTCTTAGGGGAAAAAAGAAAAGAAACCAAAAGGTAAAAACACTACAAATGCAGATTGGTATGTATGTACACTAAGTGCCTGTTCACAGGCGGGCAGGAAGATTGTCCGAAAGAGAGGGAACGCTTTGTGCCTGTTCATATTGGCGCGGGCAGGAAGATTGTCCGAAAGAGAGCGAACGCTTTTTATTGAAGTGGGAAGAAGAAGGGATACTTCCACCGAGAATCCATTGTGCCTGTTTACATTGGCTACGGGATGAAAGTCCTCACCATGAACGTTGTGTTCACATTGTCATGGGGTTGAAGGACTTTTTGACAAGTGGAACACTTGAATCGGAGCATTTTTAATTTTTAAATTTGAGCAGCTGGGCTGAAATATACCTTTTTTCCTATTCTTCACACTTCCTTTCTCATCAACGATCAAAACTAAAATGAAAAAATACGTCAGAAATGGAACGATATGGAAAAAAACGATGTGTTGCACCCGAGAATCCACTTTAGAAATGGATTCTCGGTGGAAGTAAGCCTTCTTCTTCCCACTTCAATAAAAAGCGTTCCCTCTGTTTCGGACAATCTTCCTGCCCGAGCCAATGTGAACAGGCACTATGAATTATACTATACCGTTAGGATTAACGGTGAATTGAAAAATATCTAACAGTTGGCCGGTGTTCGCAACTGATTCACCAAGAAAATGTTTAATAATGTTCTAATTTTGTGTTTTATTTTGCGTATTTATAGTTTGCAGCTTGAAACAAGGCTATTAAGTTTGCATCCCAATGCCGCAGCATCTTGTTTATTTTGAAAACATTAGCAATACTCCGATTGAATATTGTGATTACCTCAAAACCTATGCGTTTGAACAATTAGGTAAACGCGTAAAACTGCGGACGCAATCAGAACTTTGGCGAGCGTGCAAATAATTTGAAAATAAAATTTTATAGAAATAACTTATATGTAATTAAATATAAAAATCTATCCAGATTCAACTTGTGTGCCAAGAGTCTTATACATGTGATATCAATCGGTTATAATTGCATGTAAGGCATATTCATTCCCACATAGCATTCATACACCCGCGGTGTATTTAATCAGATTATGTTAAGTAATAATTTGTGATAGTTCAAGACAAAATCAAAGTCTTTTTAGCGTCCTTGCATTAACAACGAAAAGAAAAAAGTTTCGCACCCGAAAATTGAGACTGTTGATCGAATTTTTATTATTTCGGAAAGTGGTTGAGAATTACATTTACAATCAAGCAGCGTGCAGATAAAATTAAATTTTTCTAAACATCATAGCCAACAAGGTGTCGTTTTCCGATGCATTCGCCAACATAGAACCAAAAGCAAACCTCCATAGTTACCAAAGTATTCAGCCATGCCTCACGAACGGTAACATTTTTCCAAGCACCAGTGCGTGCCCCGGACACAATCCGAGAAATACCTTGGCGAATAGCTGGAATATCAGCGGGAGTTGGAGGAGTTAACTCCACCTTGGCGTATTTCAAGAAAACATCCAATTGTGGCCTCGCCTGAATGATAAGTTCTGAATAAGAAAAAAAAAATTACATAATAAATTTGTGTGGTTATGATGAGCAAATCACATACTGTTCACCAAGCTTGATCCTTTAGTTACTACGCTGGCCATTTTACCTATAAGAAATTTTAATTGCGTGAGGATGAAATTTGTATAACAAATCGAGCAAAAGTCAAAAATATTACCACTTATTGTTTGTCGAGTAAAAAGTGGTGTTACCGCACAAGAAAGCTATTGACGTTTAGTGATGAAGTAAATCAGCAGAGTCGTGTGACGAAAATTGTATCTTTCCAACAGAGTGCACTGGCACAATTCCAAGCACACACACTCCTACATTTTGATTTAGGTGCGGTTTTCATCCATGCCAAAAAATTCCAATTTGACAATTTGAGAAAGCTTCCCGTGTATCTGCTTGCTTTAATTTTTTTTAAATTCTGACAGATTGTCTAAAATTATATGTTGTCTAAATAATTATAAAAAACTATGTGTTGTATATGCCAAAAAAATCATATAATTTGATTATGAAATCGGTTAATCTCTGGAGACAAGTTCCGTGTAGTAAACTGCTCCAAGTTTTCATGATATGTACTTTCTTTTGAAAAAATAAGGATTGATTGCATATCACGCAGCTTTTTTTTTTTTATTTATCGTAGTTATTAAACAGTGTAGAACATATCATAACAACATAAAAAAATAGTCCAAAGAAAATTCATTACTTCTATCGTTCTCATCAACTAAACTGACATTAGGATCAACGTTTTATTCAACGCGTTGGATATATTTAATTTAGCCATTTTTCTCAGTTCAAGTTTTGCAAGTGTTTTCATTAACAATGTTTTAACGTGTTTCATTTTAGAATTTCTCTTTTGCCTTGCTACGAATACTTTTACTTGAGCCAGTTCATCTACCATATGGACATCAAGTTTGCCTTTGTTGCGATTGACACTATCTAGTAATTCAGCCTTAAATAAGTTTTCTTCGAAACATATGAATTTTACTTTTAGCAAGCCATTGATTTCCTCTTTTATGGTAGAAGATGAAGGCGTCCTGTTTTTTTTTCTCAGGAGTTGGAGTCCAGATGTGTCGAAATTTTCTCAAACCACTTTTTATACACTACAGCCTTCATATCCTCGTGTAAGTCGCTCTTTTTACTTGAAACAAAGCTCAAAAGTCCTTCCCGAAGGAATCCGGTCGATCTTCGTTTGTGGGTATTGGGAGCTTCTATTTAGTTATGTTACAACATTTGGGGCTGCTCTTATTATTTGCTTGTTGTGCCACGATTTACGTTGTGAAATTTGTTGAAATTTTTTGCCATTTTCTATATATGTAAATATTTATTTCCCGCAGGCAAACCATTCTACAGGCCGCTCTTATTTGGAATTTCTTCTTAATTAGTGCAATATAATAATAAATAGTAGTCATTGTAATATTTGTGCCTCTTGGCGAACACACCCAATCCGAACTTTACCTAGCAGCACTGGCTTTCAGCCGGATCGTTCTAGTAGTCTGTCACTTATTGACACCCGGTAAAGTGCTTTCAGGGCCCCTTGGTGGCATTTTTTTTACCTCCACGGCTGGACAGATTTTGGCCGGGAGCAAAAAGTAAAGTTTAATTTTTGTGTGGAACAAAATAAATAAATTAGTTAAAGAATTTATTTTTGTCTGATAAGAATAAAGTTGAAATGTCGAGAAAAAATACGCGAGTTTCGAAATAAATGCTTGTGAAGTGTTTAGATGGGTTAATTTAAATAGAATAGTGCTTTAAAAAATGTAAGCAAAGCACTTGTGAAACACGAAGAAGTTGTTGTGGTGTTACTTTTCCGTTAAATATTTAGTCAATACTGTGTAATATAGTGTCTTTTTCTTAAATATATGTTTAAACAAATCAATAAAATAGTGAAATGCTGCTGAAAATTCGCATAGTTGGAATACTACACATGTGTATGTATATGCATATACTCATAGCAGAATATTTTTAAGGGACTATTTCGTTTGGTGAAAGTGAAAGAATACTAAAAGCTGGTTGCAATTATTCTCTTGCACTTGATCCTGCTTCTATTATAACTTAAGAACCAAGCCAATTTGCACCAACTTTTCAGTTTCACCAACTGAATTATTCCCCTTGAAATAGTATTGCTGTAACATTAATAGGATTCCATCTATAAAAATTTTAAGTTGCATTTCACTGTCTTTATTGACTTGTTTAACAATATATTAAATAAACACTTTTCACTACGAACTTAATATTGAATAAAGAAATAACAAGAAAAACAATTTCTTCGCGTTTAACAAATGCTTTGTTTACATTTTTTAAAGCACGATTCTATTTAAACTGTCCCATCTAAACATGTCACAAGCACTTATTTCGAAACTCGCGTATATTTTCTCGACATTTTAACCCAACACGTATTTGAAAATAAAAATTTCTTTAACAAAATTAATAATATTATTCCGTCCCAAATTTTCACTTTTCATACGAATTTGTTCCCGCCAACGATCTGTCAGAAATTTATATAGGTAATATAGTACAAAAAATTTCCGCCAGAATTTTCGTTCCGAGTCTCAATTTGGGACGGAATAATATTGTAATATGTTTGTGTGGGTACAAATAATAGAACTTATTATTTTCAATACAAATCCCTTTATTCAGTACAGTTACAATTCACTATTTAATTCTTTCTCTCAGTACAATTCAATTCCTCAACCACTTATACTTTTCTTATCTTTTACTTAAACCACTTAATCACTTCTTCTAATTAACACTTCAAATTCAACTTTGGAACTGATTTGCATACCTTTGGGATGCTGGTATTTATACTCGAATGACATACTTCGAGAACAATCCTCGCCATCCAGCGTCCCATACAATTTCCAGTTTGCTAGAAAATTCGATTCCACTCTCCAGTCGAGACTTTGCTAATCCAGTATCGAAATCTTCTAGTCTTCGAGTTTCGACATTTTCTGCTAGATGTCGCTGCTCACAGTTAAGTGGTTATCACATTGCTCCCTCCCTACAGTTGTTCGTCCCGAACAACTTCGTCATTCATCATCCCGTTGAAATGACACATTCTATCCAAATGGACCACTTTCAATTTTCCTCGATCCCCACGCTGGATCCGGTAGACAACGTCATTAATGCGGGTTATCACCTTGTATGGACCTTCCCAGTCCTGTTGCAATTTTGGTGATTTGCCTTTCTTACGCTGAGGATTATACAGCCAAACCAGATCTCCTTCGTTGAAACCGGAAGATTTCGCCTTGATATCGTACCTAGTCTTCATGCGGCTGCTTGCTAGCTTCATCTTTTCTCTGGTGTCTTCATGCAATTTACGAATCCTGCTGCGTAAGTCATTCACGTACTCGTTCACCTCTTTGGGCTCCGTCGGTGGGGATCCGAATTTTGCTTCACTTGGCAACCGAATTGTTTGACCAAATAAGATCTCGGATGGTGTGTGCCCTGTTGAGCTATGGACGTTTCGGTAGGCCATTAAGAAGAGGGGTATGTGTCGATCCCAATCCCGCTGGCAGTTGCTGACAACCTTAGATAGATGCTCATTCAAGGTCCGATTGAATCGCTCGACCATTCCATCAGATTGAGGGTGTAGTGGCGTTGTCCTTGTCTTTCTTATTCCCAAATATTGGCATATTTCCTGGAAGACTTTTGATTCAAAGTTTCGCCCTTGATCAGAGTGCAGGTCCATTGGGACCCCAAATCTGCTCACCCAGTTGTTGACTATATGTTCGGCTACGGTCTTAGCCTCTTGATTTGGGATGGCAAACACTTCCGGCCACTTACTGAAGTAATCCATGACTACGAGAGTATATCGGTTTCCATTAAAGGTTTCGGGAAACGGCCCAGCGATGTCGATGGCTATTCGTTCGAAAGGTGCTCCGACATTGTATTGTTGCATTTGTCCATGTGGCTTTACTTTTGGGCCTTTGGTAGCCGCACATCTTATGCACTTTTTGCACCAATTCTCGACATCTTGTTTAGCGCTTAGCCAATAGAAACGTTCCCTTACCTTTTCCAACGTCTTATTTATTCCCAAATGGCCTCCTGAGATTCCGTCATGTATTTCATGGAGCACTTGGTTGACTCTGGACCGTGGCACAATTAGCTGCATACGAGATGTTGTCCCATCTGCACTTTCCCATTTTCTCTTCAGCAATCCATCTTGCACAAAAAGCGAGTCCCACTGTGCCCAGTATGCCTTCAGAGTTTGGCTCCGATTTGATATCTGCTGCCAGCTTGGTCTTTCCTCGTGTTCCTTCCAGGCCAATATTGGTTCGATGTCATTGTCTGCCTGTTGGGAGGAACGGATTTCGTCTATACTCCAATCCTCTATTGGCTCAGTCCTGATCATTTGGATAGCTGCCTGTTCTTTTGCTTCTTTACGATTGCAGTGTTCGCATTTTACTCCGCATGGTCGACGAGAGAGAGCATCAGCATTTGAGTGGAGTGTTCCCTTGCGGTGTTGCACTTCAAAGTCGTAACCCTGCAACTGCTCGATCCATCTTGCAACTTGGCCTTCAGGGTTCTTAAATTGGAGTAGCCATTTCAGAGCTGCGTGGTCTGTCCGGAGAATGAACTTTTGTCCGTAGAGGTACTTATGGAAATGCTTCGTAGCCAGAATTAAAGCCAGAAGCTCGCGCCGGGTTACACAGTAGTTCCGTTCAGGTCTGGAGAGTACTTTGCTGTAATATACGACCACTTTCTCTTGACCGTCATGAACTTGGGAGATCACAGCTCCGACCCCAACATTGCTAGCGTCTGCGTCCACGATGAACATTTTTCCGGGCGTCGGGTAACCCAAGATGGGGGCATTGCACAGCTGTCGCTTCAGTTCTTGAAATGCTTTTTCGCATTCTCCAGACCACCTGAACTGTCGACCTTTTTCTGTAAGTTGATGCAGGCTCTTCGCAATGCCAGCAAAATCCTTTACGAACCTTCTGTAATACGTGGCGAGTCCCAAGAAGCTTCTCAGTTGGTGTTTATCTTTTGGAGAAGGCCAACTTTTCACGGCTTCGATTTTGTCAGGATCCGTTCTTACTCCTTCCGCTGATATAATGTGACCCAGATATTTTACTTCCGGACGAAACAAGGCACACTTTTCCGGGTTGAGCTTTAAATGAGCACTTCGTAGCCTCTCAAACACTTCTTTTAGATTTTCGCGGTGCTCCTCGTACGTCTTGACGATACTTGACGATAACGTCGTCCAAATATACTAGGAAGGTTTTCCAGGTGAGTCCTTGCAATGTTCGTTCCATTAGTCGCTCGAAGGTGGCCGGAGCGTTGCACAGTCCAAACGGCATCACTGCAAACTGCCAAAGACCACTTCCCGTAGTGAAGGCAGTTTTCTCACGGTCCGTACGATTTATCTCTACCTGCCAGTAACCGCTCTTCAAGTCAAGTGTTGAAAACCATTTCGCTTCAGAAAGCATATCCAAAGTGTCATCGATTCTCGGAAGTGGGTAGCTGTCCTTTTTAGTGACATCATTGAGACGTCGGTAGTCTACACAAAATCTCGTGCTGCCATCTTTCTTCTTCACGAGGACCACTGGAGATGCCCACGGACTTTGCGATTCTTCAATCACTCCCTCAGCTTTCATCTTCGACATCATTTCTGCAACTTCTGTTTGCTTTGCCAATGGAAGACGCCTTGCAGGTTGACGGATTGGTCGAGCGTCTCCGGTGTCAATGTGGTGTTGAACAATATGCGTACGTCCATATTCTCCGTCTTGTGTAGCAAATATATCAGCGTACTCACCGATTAGTTTTTCTGCCAGGATTCGCTGATCTTCGTCCAGATTACAGAGGCTGAGAATTTTGTTCTTGATTTTTATGCTCTGAACTGTTGTGACCGGTTTTGCACCCTTTTTTTCCGTTGTAGTCGATATAGCCTCAACAGGTACGCATTTTCCCACTACCTCCCCCTTTTTCACCTTTACACTGAATGTCTTTGGATTTAGAATCCTTACAGGGACCATGTTGTTCTTTGGCTCCACTAAGGTCTTTCCCACCATGAAGTCTCTTTTCTTTTCTGGCTCCATCAAATAGAATCGGTGGCTACCAGGACCACCTTCCACTTTTGCCCAAAAAATTGCTTCTGACGAAGGCTCTAGACTCTAATTGCTGCAGATGACGACATTTGAGACTGAGGTATTGGCGTTTCCGTATATCATTGGTATCTCCAGGTTTCCGTATTTCAGGGTTTGTGCCCCCAAGTCGACTACAAGTCCATGTTCTCTCATGAAGTCTGTACCAATGATGCACTCGTCACATATGTCAGCTACCAGAAACGCGTGAGTGAATGTTATTCCGGCCAATTGGATTTTTATGCGGACTTCACCATATACCTTAATTGTTGCTCCTGTAGCTGTTCGCAAGCTGCAACTGCTAGTGTTATGCAGCCAAGACTTCTGCACAAGATTCCTCCTGATGATTGAGGCCGTGGCACCGGTGTCTATTGTTGCCATCCATTTTTCTTTTCCACTGACTACTTCTACTAGAAGGCTTTCGATGCGTCGTTTTGCCAGCGAGACTTGGATGATGGTCCTGGGGCCGTCGACTCCTGCTACCAACTTCTGCCCCGCGAAGTTGGTGCTTAAGCATTTCCCGACTGATGGCTTCGGGAAGGTTGACCGGCTTCTTGATAGCTGTTTCTGCGGGTTTCTTCCTCTATTTGCTTGTCACCACAGTGAGGGCAGTCTTTTCGTCGCACCGGTTCTTTACACTGCCTTTGAAGGTGTCCTATTTTATTGCAATTCCAGCAGCGCATTATTCGTCTATCCCGTCGAGTATCTCGTTCCTCGGCACTAATTCTTGTGCAGGAGCATTCGACAGATGCTACTTCCCTGACGAAATGTGTTCCCCTGGAAGCCTGATTGGCTGCTTCCATCGCCAGAGCGAAGGCAAGTGCTTCAGCAAGGGTTCTTTTCTCGGCCATCCTTACTGCTGACTGTAGCTTCGAGTCTGCAATTCCCCTGATAAATGCATCTTTTGCCATTTCGTCGATAATTTCCTGTCCTGCGGTGGGGTATGACAGATGTGCAAGTCTACTCACGTCTGCTTGGAGCTGCTGCAGTGTTTCTCCTCTTTGCTGCGTTCGGCTTTGCAATTGGACCTTGTAGACCTCCTGCATGTGGCTGTCCCCAAACCGTTTCTCGATAGCCTGCACTAAAGTCACATAATCTTTATGCTTTTCGATATCTACTGTTTGCAACAATTCTGCTGCAGGACCGTGCAAGGCCATTGTTAGGGCAAAGCACTTTTCCTCATTGTCCCAGTCGTTTGCACAGGCAGCCATTTCAAACTGCTTCTTATAGGTAGACCATGAGGTCTGGCCATCGAATGAGGGAGGCTTCAAATCTTTTCTCCTTGGACCGCTTAAAGAACATTCTCGCAGTTTCTGTTTTCGCACTGTGTCGAGCTCTTTTGCCAGTTGCTGAACTTTGCTGTCCATTTCTTCGAATTTTTCGCCAACATTCTTCTCTATTGTATCAAATTTGTCATCAACGTTCTTCTCTATTCTATCAAATTTGTCATCAACGTTCTTCTCTATTCTTTCAAATTTGTCATCGATTTCTTCGAATTTTTGCTGGAGAGTGTTATTTTGTTCTTCCAGTTTTTGTTCTAGACTATTCTTTTGTTCATCCCACTTCTGACACCAATGTAATATGTTTGTGTGGGTACAAATAATAGAACTTATTCTTTTCAATACAAATCCCTTTATTCAGTACAGTTACAATTCACTATTTAATTCTTTCTCTCAGTACAATTCAATTCCTCAACCACTTATACTTTTCTTATCTTTTACTTAAACCACTTAATCACTTCTTCTAATTAACACTTCAAATTCAACTTTGGAACTGATTTGCATACCTTTGGGATGCTGGTATTTATACTCGAATGACATACTTCGAGAACAATCCTCGCCATCCAGCGTCCCATACAATTTCCAGTTTGCTAGAAAATTCGATTCCACTCTCCAGTCGAGACTTTGCTAATCCAGTATCGAAATCTTCTAGTCTTCGAGTTTCGACATTTTCTGCTAGATGTCGCTGCTCACAGTTAAGTGGTTATCACAATATTATTAATTTTGTTAAAGAAATTTTTATTTTCAAATTGACACCCGGAACGAAAATTCTTGCGGAAATTTTTTGTACTATATCGACTATATAAATTTCTGACAGATCGTTGGCTCGAGCAAATTCGTATGAAAAGTGAAAATTCGGTACGGAATAATATTATTAATTTTGTTAAAGAAATTTTTGTTTTCAAATACGTGTTGGCTTTAAATGTTGAGAAAAGATACACGAATTTCGAAATAAGTGCTTGTGAAGTGTTTAGATGGGATAGTTTAAATAGAATCGTGTTTTAAAAAATGTAAACAAAGCATTTGTTAAACCCGAAGAAATTGTTTATTATGGTGATGTAACGGAGTGAACATATGCTCTCTTCGACGAGGGTTTTTCCGTTACGATAATGAGCTCGGACCTAGGTGATAATTTAAAATTTATTTGAAGGCCTAAAAATCTGAACTTACGCTGGATCAATAAGGGAACGCAACGCAAGAAGTCGTTCACAGTTAACATCGAAACAAGTGCCGACCAAGAAAAAGTTGACAAGTTTATAATGTACCAAGTTCAAACGATCCAATATTTTTATCGTTCCTTTCAATCTCTCGACGCCTCAAAGCTGGCATTGCGTTTTCAGTAAGAAATATCTTTGGGGAACTATAGGCAAGCTAAATCAGAAATACTGACAATAGTCATCTTGGGGTGCCTATGGATATCATGGACTATTGAAATAGAGGCTGTCGCGCTTACTAAGCTTGGCTGGGCAGCAACTTATCACAAGCAGTCCGGTTGGACCTTTACACGTTTGTCGATGCCAACCAGGAAGCATTCAACGCTGTCACACACATTCAGAATACAAAGGAAGTTCAGTATTTCATTTATGTGTGGGAAAACAAGTGGAAGCCCGAAGAAGCTTCTAAGTATACCTAGACTGGAGCTGTCTGCTGCTGTACTCGGAGTGAGTCTATGTAATTCCGATGGCAATCATCTGCGATCAGACCCTCGCCGCCATAAAGAATTCGTTGCATTTCGAGTGGCAAAATCCTTCAAAGCAGCCCGTCTAATCAATGGTGTTGGATAGCGGCAAACTAAATTTCAGCGGTGGAAGCCACTTGTACGAAACTTTCGAAGCAGCTCTAATAACTAATAACGGCTGGATAAATGGGACAGCGTTCTTAAAGTTGTTGGAATCAGTATGGCCTCAACAATCTGATATCATCGCTGACTACACTCATAAGGCAGAGCTGCGTTCGAAGTACGTATTGAACTTGAGTAATTCAAGACCATGGCCTGGTTAGTTCGTTTCGCAAGCTTGCGCCGACGGAAAAGGAGAGCTATCTACAGCCGAATTCAAAGACGCTGTACACATAACATACCGCCAAACGCAGAGGGATGCTTTCCACAATGACATCGTGAATATCGACTCGACTCACGCCTTATGCAAGACCATTCACGCACATCGGTGTTGACTACTTGGATCTTGTCAATGTCACGTTAATCGTCAAAGACGCTGTAAACATAACATACCGCCGAACGCTGAAGGATGTTTTCCATAATGACATCGCGAATATCGACTCGACTCAGGCTTTATGGAAGAGCATTCACACACACTGGTCTTGACTACTTGGATCTTGCCAACGTCACCATACGCCATCGAACAGAGAAGCGATAGGTAGCTCTTTTTACATGTTTGACCATAAAAGTTACACATCATATTCTTAAAGAAGCGGAGAACATCATCAACAGCCGCCCGTTGATACGTCTTCCAGTCTCAGTTGAGAATCAGGAGCCCTTGACTCCTAACCACTTCCCTATAGAAGTCCCAAATTCGACTCCTTACCTAATTGATGAACGTGCGCTATGCATTAGGAAGCAGTGGAGGGTGAGCTAGCAATTAAAGAATCGCTCAGAGAGGACGCATTTCCGACCAATCCCCCCCACCACATACAATTTTTTCCGTTAAAGACTTCAACACATTGTCCGGAACATGCTGTATATTTCAGTTTTCAGTCAGTATTTTTAATTTTCAGTCTTTCGAGTTTTTCTTTGTTGTACCGCAACCTTCAAAATATTAGCTTGCTTGCCTGTAAACCAGCGTTGCATTTTGTTCTGGGAATTTTGAGCCGAGAATTAATTTTTAATGTTGTCTCCGAACGCTTAGGAAATAATAAAACACGTCTTATTTTTTATCGATCTTTATTTTATGAAGATGTGAATCCAACTGTGTCAATCTGCTCTACGCACTAACCTCGTAATCTCTGTACCTTGTAAAACAGCTGGGTTTTCTTTACATTGGTACGTATATAGTCATTGTATTTATAATGCACTAATATTATTACATTTGCTAACAATGACTCCTACTTTACATTGTAGGAACGGGATGGCTCTATCGCTGATTGCTCTTTCACTTCATATGTTGACAGCACTCCCATTTGATTGAAAGTGGTTGGAGTGACCCTTTCCCAGTCCCTTGTGGATTTAGCGTAGGTGTGAGTGAGTCGACATGTTCTTCGACCTGCTGCCTGTCATTCTTGTGACCATTCGGCAGATCATTTCGTGGTTTGTGATATTTGTTTGCGTTGCAAACAAATTTTTAGTGGCGGCGCGTTTCCTTCGTTTCGCGCTGCAGCAACCAAATGCTATGCCCAGGAAAAGAAGTGGAAGTGCGTGTTGACAACCAAGGATGAAGTTTGAGTTGGGGTGCACCACAGCGATATAAATATTGTTGGGAACCAACACATTTCTTCTATTACTTATCGCCTCTTATAGGTTTTGAGAATTACGCTCTTCTAATTTCCGATAGAATACTTTGTCTCCTTTTTGCAGCGTTCGTTGTAATTATAACTGATAAGTTGCAGCTTAAGATAAGATTGGGGACAACGACTTTCGGCTATGTACGTGTACTGTTTAACCCTTTAAAAAAACACTTTAGTTTAAGCGCCAAATTAGGTAAATAGAGCATATTTGGTGGCTCAACGGCAACGAAATATTAATATATGTAGCTAGTATTGCATCCACAAAGGAATCTGACAATCTCCTAATAAAAACACAACACACGGCACTTCAATAGTGTCAAAAGGTAAATTCCGCTTTCTTTGCAGAAATTCATACAGTCAGTACTCGTATGTGAAATATGTGACCCGTAATATGATAAGACAAAAATTATCCTTGCTTTAGTGTGGAGTGAGGAGCCCTTTCAGTTCCTGGCGTTCCAGCAATCTGTGTTGCCAATTTTTATGGGGATATATACTGAACACTGAGTGCCAGGAAATTGCTCAATACAATTATAGCTTTGTATGCGACAATTTTGATTTTATTATCAGCATCGACTTTTGATGATAGAATTTTTTGTAAAAAAAATCGGAGAAAAACCATCGAAAACGGGTAGCAGCTTGAATTTGATAATGGCTCCAAAAACCAAGAAGAAGAATTAAGCGCGTAAGATATGCGGAACAACTTCAATGAAAAGGGCAAGATTAGTTCAAAGCTCTGCTTAGTGTTTGAAAAGGTCGACTCAACATAAATAAAGAAACACTCCATGTACCAAATACGGAACCTCTGTTTGAAGGAATTCAAATTTCGACAAGTTGTTTTTGAGATTGTATTTGCCTAGGGCTTTAATAACTTCAACTACCTTCTTGTTATGATCTTGCAAATTTTTTCCATAGTCATTGCAAAATCATCGAGGTAAACTTAATACATTATCCCCTGTAATCTAGAGAGAGAACAGCGTTCATAAGTAATTGGAATGTATGTATGTACGAGTAGATGGAACATTTCGTAAGTCGAACGGCATTCTATTAAACTCGAAATCTCTTTATCCTCTTCAGTAATCTCGATTTGATGGAAATCATCATTTTTCAAATCTAATGTGCAATACCTTGACTCTTCAAGTTGCCCTAAGATGTTATCGATTTTTTTTTTGTTAAAGAACTTAACACTCAAGTGGGTATTATGTATTACACTTAAAATGCTTGAGCACGTGTTAAGTTTTTAGGAAATGGGACAGAGAGAGAAAGAAAGATGAAAGATCTTAGGGCTCAGTGGTTATTTCGCTCCATGTATGGCATCCAACATTTAATGGGGAGACTAAATTATTAGTGTAATTCGACTTGTTGTTGTATTATAAGCAATCATTCGTGAATTAAGTTACCTGAAAATGTCTTTCGGGCAAAGCTAGGATACGAACACCGGACCTTCCGATTTGGAATCCAATACACTACCACTTGAGCCACGGCTCAATGTTGTTGGGGATTGGAATCATGTCTGGGATTGTAGCCTCATTCAATTCTCGATATTCGAGTGACGCATTCCATGGACTAGTGCTGTGTTTAATTACGTCATCTTGTTGCATTTTATCGACTTGTTTATTTATTTCTTCCTTGTGAATTTCTGCTATATGGACCTATATAGGCAGGGACTGTGTTTTCGCCCGTTTTAATGGAAAGTGTTATTCCTGACGTGGAAGATAATTTGTCGCAGTCTATAAAGACCAAGTTATTGAAATTTCTGCGTCTAAATGTAGATGATTATGGCTTAATTACTTTCCTAATCTTTTTTCTAATCTTTCCTTGACTATTTGATCGGTTAGTGTTGAGCTTAGGTCACACACTGTGAAGTGGTCCATATTTATAGGCTTAAGTTTTCTATCATATATTAACTTCTTTGTCATTAGTGTTCAAAATCACCACCTTTGGGTGATGTTATCGCTGAAGCCGAATACACATGTGGAGCTATTTTCCGAGAAAAATAAATTGGGTCAATTTTTTCTTTTACTGGTTCATATTTTATCCACTATTCACATCTCGTAGGAATAGTTGAGCTTCTGTGTTCGCAACATAAATCTACGGCATATTGTCTACCTTTGTAGTTGTACTTAAAAATATTATCTTTATAGTCGGGTATTTCACCAATATCCGTTAATTCAATTTTTGTATCAATATCCACCCATGTATGGCTTTTTAATTTTATCAGGCTTAGTGCTGCACCCGTATCTAAAAGCATTATGTTGCTCTGGGCCTCACAATCTCCTGACGTTATTCTTATATGACTTTTAAAATTTGATGATGCGCTAATAGAACTGAAATCTACAATTGGGTTTTGAGTCATTGATATGGTTTTCGGATTAGGTGTTATATTCAGGAATTTGTTTAGTCTTTTTTTTATTTCGTCCATTAGTAAAAGTTTGGTTTAGAAGTATATTTCTATTTGTGATTGCATTTTGGGATTGATTTGAAGATAATTTTTCTCGGTTTGAAAGCGTTGAATAGAATTTCGACCTAGTAAATTTGGAAGTTTGAGACAGTGAATTGCTTAATCTTAGTTTAACAACGGTTTATTCCATGTTTGATTTGTTTGCGGGTGTATTTCGGGTGCTGTTTTCCGTATACTTCGTTTGCTTGTTGACTATTAGCTGATCCTCGTGTTAAGTTGTTGCTCTAGGCTGTCTTGGCAGTGATTTATGCGCAAGACGTTCGAGAGCGTCGTTTAATGATTGAACGTTGAATGCTTCACCTTCATACCTTCAACTGCAAAACAACTTCCAGCTGCGATTTGCCTTCTTTAAGAAGGGTAATGATTGCAGAACGTTTATTGATTGTGGTTGTCGCGACTTTTTCCATTTTTAACAAGCTGTTTACTCAAAACGTGAAGAATCTCAAATAAATTCTTATTACATAAAAGGCGGACTTATTATGTAAGACCCTTGCAATCCAGGTCGAAAAATTTTGAAATTTGACAACTCTTTTGAGGTATGGAGCCATAAGCAAATGCTGAATCAACAACTGAAAGTCATAAAATGTAATAATTATGAAAAACCTGAACACTTCTCTATATACCACAAAAGCGGTTTTTCCGCTGAAGTTGAATTGAGCTATTAAAATATTTTTCACTAATAGATGACTCTGATACAAATCCTTTCCGTATATATGAAATACATATGCAAATATGCGTATATATGAAATCCATATGCGCGAAAATATGCATTTGGATATCTAATAAAACACGGAAGCATACACATCAATTTTTAAATAAAGCGCAAGTTTCTTTTTTGTTTAGGAATACATTTTAAAATATTGCACAATATAAACTTTGACCGTCATTATAATAAAAGAATAAACAAGTTCGGAGGGAATTTAAAGGTAATTATCCAAAAATATACATACACTGCTTTCAAAATCCGTCGACAGACATTTTATTTTGAAAAATCGATAAAAGAAGTCCTCAAACTTTTTTATTAAACAGAATCCTTATCTACTTAAATTAAACCTATGGGTGGGTGTATGTTGTCAGCAAATATATTGTATTTAATTATTTTGGGAAATATAATATTGTTATCATCAAGTTGAATTACGAGTATACCTACATACATATATACATAATGCATACCTACAATCATTACTTTTGTGTACTCTAATGAATAGATCACGTTAAGAATTCATTATCATATTTCTTTCGAATATTGTATTAATTTTATTTTAAGAGACAAGATTAAATTCAACTTCACAAATTTGCATTAGAAGCGACAAGAAACAGAGAGCCAGGTATGTATAGAAGGTGTTCCGGGTAATGTGTGGAAGGCTCTAAGGGGAGATTCCTTTACATATTTTAGAAAAAAAAACGTACTGATGGGGGGAGGAGGTTCGGAAATGCATCCCATTAAAGATACAGAGCTTCTAAGCAAAGCTTTGTTCTGACTCCTATTAAAAATAACATCTTTCAAATTTATGCGTGTATGGTAACAAATTAATTTGTCAAAAGCTATAGAAGATCAAAAGTTTTTTTTTTTTTTTAATTTAAAATCTTGATTTTGTTATCCTTGTTTTTTAGAAAAATATCTTATTAAATATCTAGAATTTAAAAACGAAAAAATTGCCAGATCATTCTATCTCAAATCAATAGTTTTCAAGGAACGAGCAAACTTATTGAAACAGGTAAAACGTTGAATTAAAAATTGCTAAAAATTTTGGGAAAAATGCGAATATTGATTGCACATTTTTATTTTTTTCATCAAACCTTGTATCATATCAATTGTTAAAAGTGGAAACCATTGCTTTCTATGCACCCCAGAGCACGTCCTTTTCTTGAACTGAAATAGTGAGCGTTACCTACCAGCGGTAAGCGCTTTTCAAGCTTTCAGGGGCCATAAAATGAGCTCTTTAAGCAAAGCAACTGTTAACTAACTAATTTTATAGGGCTGTTGTAGAAGCATACCCCATTTTTGAGTTTTGTAGTTTGAACCAGTTGGGTAGTATCTTGAAAACTACTGACTTGAGACAAAAGTCATTTTGTTGACTTTCTTTTTATCTTTAAAAACTATTGGTACTCGTTTCAAATTTGCAAAAAGTGGGGATAATAAAGATATTTTAAAAAAAAATCACTTTTGATCTTCAATAATTTCTGACGCATTGTTTTTAGGGCAACATTTACTTTGATACAATTAATGTATTCATAATTGCGAGTCAAAACAAGGCTTTGCTTAAATCTCTGTATCTCGAACTGGACACATCTCCCACCCCTCCCTCAATCATACGAGTTTTTCTCAGAATATGTCAAAGAAACTTCTCATAAAGCCTTCATTATCCGGAACACCCCGTATAGAGAGTATGCTCTATTAAACCCTCACCTTCATTCTAAGTAAAACGTGGATTAATAAAAATCAAATAATAAAGGCAGTTTTACACAAAGAATAATTTACAATTTAAATTCAATATTTCCACTTCTCCTTAAGAACGGAAAGAAATACATAGCGTTTGCGGTTGAGTTACGCATATGACGTGCGTTTCTAGGTACTTATCAAGCACTTTCAATGTCTTTTAAACGTCGCAGTCTTTGCAGCGTTATGTTCTTGCTTTTTTAGTTTTGCTTTGAAAATCACATTCTCTTTGTAAGCAGTGCAGAAATATTTTCACTCTTTTGTTGAAATGACGAAGAATACGCAAGACTCGTAGACAAAGTAAAAATGTAAAAAGCCTCTATACATTTTTAGTTTGCCTACGAGTCTTGCGTATTCTTGGGCGTTCAAGAAATAACGCTTTTCTGCCTAGTCCTTTAAAATTTATTGCTATGATGTCCATATATTTGAAACCAAACTTCACTTCAAAGCGGAAGGGAGAAACACTAGAAATTCGCTTTGTACAGTAAAGAAATATATTTGCTCTATCAGTATTTTTACGATTGGTTACACAGTTTTATCCTATGGTCGGCCACATTCAGGCGTTATATCAATAAAGACCAGTTAGAGTCAAAAATAGTTTGTAAAAATGTCTCGATAGCATTGATTATCAAATATTACGCCACCATGTTTTAAACAAAGATATGTGATTGGTGACGAAAAATAGTCATCAACTTGCTCCTTCTCTAATACCCAGTTAATGAAGTCTGAATGACACTGATGTTCCATTTGATAACTTCAATCCCTAAATTAGTTTGATCCTTATTATTTTTTTTTTATAATTTACGCGCGCCTGAGGGGTTATGATACCCTTTTAAGTTGTTTTTGTCGCGGGCGGAACGATAGAAGTAGGAGAAAGGAAAACATTGTTGTGATGTAGTTTTTTGAAACTCAGGTATATTTGGTTTCGATATTAGCTCTACGGGGTTGGGAGTCCGAATAGGACGGAGAGTTTTTTCTTCACTCGGAATGATTCTCGAAGGTTATCAATTTTCACGCTTGTTTTGTGCTTGAAACTTTACAACAGCCAAATGTACATGTCAGTGTTATTGCCTTCACACGCAGATTTTTCTGACTGAGTTCCAATTACACAAATTATAAACTTGTCATTAGTAGGATCCGAACCTTGAGCCTCCGTGTGAGAAGCGATTGCTAGTACTACTACACCACGGCCACATTGCTGAGAACAATGATAAAAGGACCAATCACCATGATAGCATATTATTTTTTGCACATCACACTTTCACAATCGATCGAATTTCTTCAATTATTTTTTAGCTGCGACATAAAATTCACTTTGATTTATATAGAAATTGTTTGAACACGCACACATTGCTGTAATAAGCTGAAGTAATTAACATTTTCTGAACTATAGCCAAATGAAGTTAAGCGAGGGCCTAAATGCAATCACTTGTAAGTCAAAAAACATTATCTGAACAAGTGCTACTAGTATTTTATGATGGACATTTTAAAATTAGTTTCCCCCACACAAGTGATTTGGTCTTTGAATGCGCATTGTTCGAAATTTAGCCATTCAGACATTGACATCTTAAGTGGCTGCATCGAGCCGTCATAATTGTCTTCAGAAGATTCTCAACATCCACTGCGAATTCTACTATAAATATGTCTCTTTTTCGAGTTATATGTTCAATGTGCAGCCATGGATTTTTGTGATTAAATTAAGCCTTAAGCTTTAATACATACTATAGATATATGTTACTACTCGTAGCTACTTATTTCAGAAAGTAACAAATCTATCTATCTTTTTTTTCAGAATATTTTAAAATTAATTTACGGCTCATTCCTGGGATAATATGCAACATTTTAAGGCCTCTTTGGATATGGAGCATCTATATAAGGTCCTGTTGGTAATTTTGGGTGTTGGAATTTCGTATTCCGCTCCCTTTGGACAAAGTGTAAATATAAATATTTCAGAATCGACACACGATGGTTTGTAATTCTTTTTTTAACATGTATATATGGTATATGTATATTTAGAGCTTCAGTTTTAATTTATTATAAGATTGAAAATTTATTGTTTACCAGTAAAATAAAGTATAATTAAACTGGTTACAATAAAACATCAAACATTTGCATATATCCATATGGGATATGTATTATATATGTATGGAATACTAACTTGGTTAGTACATGGTGGATATGCCTATTGGGGAAGCCAGCCATGTAAAATAAGTTGGCACAACGCGCTTATGTGCAGTACCTCAAGAGGTAGTGTGGAAATTTGCACTTGTATTATTATTATAAATATCATATATTTTATTTATTTACTTATTGAGGCATCCGTGGTTGGTTGCTCAACAAAATTGTGGTATGTTCTTTCTTTTCGTCTCGAATCCAAAGTTGTCATTTGACGATCCACTTCACTAGAGCATTATTGTCCATTCTGTGTGTCTGAACTACATTAGCTAGTAAACGTGTTTGGCTTTTTGGACTTCATCCACATTGATACAGCATAAAGAATTTGCAGTTATAGCTGTTCTTCCATTCACCCTCCTCCAGTACGGGGCCAAATATATGACGAACACTTTTTCTCTCGAAGGTGTTCAAGATTTGCCCTACCCTCTTGCTTATTGTCCAGAACTCATCGCCGTATAGTAGGATCAGCATTTTGTAGAGCATGCATTCCGTTGAGTAATGAGTAATGAGTTTTGAGTAATGAAATAGTGTTCAATGTTAAACTCGTGTTCGCTCGGGGAAGTTAGAATTTTAATCAACTTCCAAGTTACTGCTATCAACAGTGACGTTCTGTGCTAGGCGGTGACTGGATGATTCTTTATTTGTTGCTGATGTCGATGTCATCTGCATAGTCCAGGATATTGACACATGCCCTATACATTCTTTCTGTATTTATGCATTTCTATTCCGTCTGTTATAAAAACAAAATAATGCTTAGTAATTTCAACATAAACGTTTCCTCGTTGGTAGACTTTAGATAGATACCATAGATATTTCTTTATTTCGTGTACAAATTTTTACAAAGGATAATTACCACACATTACACTACAGAGATATGATATTATATATACCTTTCTATTGAAACATTGTTCGGTTTTTGTTTTTGCGAAGTATTGTTTAGAATTCGAAAAGTGATTTAAATTTGGAGGAAAATACGAAAAAAACCTTCAATCGGAAGACAGAAAAAAATATTACTAAGTAAATAAATAAGTAAATTCGTAAATAAACAAATAGATATACTCGTACTTATATGTACATATATGTATATGTATATATATAAAAATAAATACATAATTAAAAATAATACGAAAGTATTGAATCAACAAATGAGGAAATAGTAAATAAACAGTTTTATAAACAAAAAAATAATATATATGTGACATATATAAAAGTCATAAGTAAATACATGAATAAATAGATAAATAACATAAACAATTAATAAATATTAAAAAAAAAGATAAATAAATATAAATGTACATATGTATATAGATACTGACAAAATATATAAACAAAAACAATCTTATGCAAATAAATCTTTACGTAACTGATATGTATGATAACTGAATTGTATCGTACAAAAGTGTAATTGCTAATTTTTTTCACATGACTTTCAAGTGTAAACTCATCTAAAGATGTTCTCCACGGCATGAATACCGTACCTCACACTTATTAAAGTGCATCGACATAAAAAAACTAATGAAAAAATACGAATTAAACAAAGCTAAATATTTATATGGGATACATTTATTTGATACTCGTATCTCTTAAAAGTAGTTCTATTGCTCTAAGAGACCTGCTAAGTGCCTGTCTATACTTGCCTACCCATGAACGTCATTCCCATGAACACAGTGGTTGCACACAAAAAAACGCTTCATTGAAATGAAAGCAATATTTGCAGATGGGGAACGCTGAAATGTAAATCATAAGATATCGACATAGTGGTAGGTTGACATGGATAATTTCTTTTAAGAATGATAGTGAATGAGTAAACGAATGAATAATGATAGTGAAGACCCTTTATTAGCAGTTTAATAACTTTTTTTTTACTTAAACTAACTTTTTTTCTCTTTTCTCTGCTTCCTTCAAATATATTTTCTGTAACGAAAGCATTTTCAACAATATTTCCGTACCATCCATCTACCTGCGTACACAAATGTTACAAACTTGTTTTCTTCCTCCTTTGTATAATAAAGACCGGCTAATGTGAACCAAACCTAAAACTCAGGTGTTTCTGAACGCTCCCACAATTTTCAAAATAAAGAGTTTTCCAATAGGGACTTGACAACTTTGAATTTAATTTGTGAACCCACTCTTTCACTAATCATCAAACTGTCACTGTCAATTTATTCAGTAAATTCAACATTTTCATTATGGTAACGTACACGAACGAGCAACGTCTGCAAATTATAAAAATTTTCTACCGAAATTCGGAGTCGGTGACTGCAACTTTAAGAGCGTTAACTCCATTTTAGGTCGTAATTCTCGCCCTAGTAGACAGGCAATAACAAGTTGAATGCAAAAATTTGAGTCTACATACATATTCGTTGTGTGATTTTGCCGTGTCAGTGAGACAACGGGTTGGTCGAAGTGTCGAAACTATCACTGCCGTTCAGGCGTCCGTAGCAAACGATCCAAATGAGTCAATTCCACGGCGTTCTCAAGAATTGGGCATCGTTCAGACCACATTATGGCGTATTTTTCGTAAGTATCTTGGTTTAGACCCATACAAGATCAAGCTGACTCAAAAATTGAAGCCGATGGACCATTTGAAGCGACGTACGTTCTCCGATTGGGTTCTGGAGCAGATGCGCCAAGATGATGAATTTCATCGCAAAATCATCTTCAGTGACGAAGCTCATTTTTGGCTCAATGGGTTCGTCAATAAGCAAAATATGCGTTATTGGTCGGATGAAAATTCACATGTGCTTCATGAATCACCACTTTATCCACAAAAAATAACTGTTTGGTGCGGTTTGCATGCCGACGGCGTTATTGAGCCATATTTTTTCGTCGACGATAACGATCGTCACGTTACTTTGAATGGTCAGCGTTATCGTGCCATGATCACCTATTATTTTTGGCCCGAATTGGAAGATATGGGCTTGGGCTCCGACGACGTTGGAAGAGCTCAGAGCTAATATTGAACGCAAAATAGCGGCCGTTTCGGCCGAAATGTGTGGCCGAGTCGTTGAAAATTGGGTCCAACGAATCGAGTTCCATTCATAAATGTTTTGATTGTACTTCAAACCCATAATAGAGTTTTTGAAATATCTCAAATGGTTTGCATTTTATTTTAAAAAAAAGTTGTCAAGTCCTTATTGAAAAACCAATTGTCAATGTGACAAGTTGTTGAGGGTGCGAGAGCGAGTGTCATTTTAATTGTCTAATTTGTAATCGTATAAAACGTGAAGTGGCGGGAAGAGAAGAACAGAGAATCATAAAAATTAATTAAAAATGAGATCCTTGTTTATATGAACCTAGAGTTAGAATGTTGGGATTCATACAATTACTTAAAAAAAAAAATTGTTATGTACTGCAAAAAGTACAGAAAAATATATTTTTAATAAGTGAAATATTGTAAATGATACTCTTTTTTTATTAAATTATTATCAAATATACTCTATTCCTTCTTAAAAAAGTTGGCAACCCTAGTTGCACCCGAGAATCCACTTTAGAAATGGATTCTCGGTGGAAGTAACCCTTCTTCTTCTTCCCACTTCAATAAAAAGCGTTCCCTCTCTTTCGAACAATCTTCCTGCCCGCGCTAATGTGCCTGTTCACATAGAGAATTATATTTTCGAGTCTTTCTTCCGTTCGGTGTAAACCCTCCGATGGTCGGAAAAAATTGTCAAAAACGAAACGCTTTGAGAAAAGACAATACATTCTTCCACCGAGAATTATATTTTGGAGTGGAGTTTCGGTGGATTTTGGGTACAATCAACCCCTCCGATTTTGATTCACATAAAATCTACCCGTCTCGCGCGACATGATTTTCATTCCCACGCTAATGTAGACAGGCACTAAAAAACTATCGTTCCATCTTTCATACGCAAGTAAATTGGAGTTTCCACAGAAAACCTAAAGGCAGAGTAACCTAGCGTTTACACAAGCCAGTTAAGCTAATAGGATTTATCTACGAGTATGTTGTCTATGTCCCTGTTCACATTGGCGCGGGCAGGAAGATTGTCCGAAAGAGAGGGAACGCTTTTTATTGAAGTGGGAAGAAGAAGGGTTACTTCCACTGAGAATCCATTTCTAAAGTGGATTCTCGGGTGCAACACATCGTTTTTTTCCATATCGTTCCATTTCTGACATATTTTTTCATTTTAGTTTTGATCGTTGATGAGAAAGGAAGTGTGAAGAATAGGAAAAAAGGTATGTTTCAGCCCAACTGCTCAAATTTAAAAATTAAAAATGCTAAGTTTCAAGTGTTCCACTTGTCAAAAAGTCTTTCAACCCCATGAAAATGTGAATACGACGTTCATGGTGAGAACTTTCATCCCGTCGCCAATTTCATTATTTAGTTTTTATTTGTATGTACGAGTATAGTTATGTGAATAATTTTATTTTTGAAATTCGACATCGCCTTTCCTAATACAGAAATCAACAATTGAATCTCGAGTTTGATTTGATCGGTAATAAATGCCATTTGACTCCAAACTATCTATGGAAGACGCAAACAACATATTACTTTTTTTTTGTTTTTCTCAATTTAAACAGTACACAAGTAGTTTTAATAATTGTATCCATGGTGTCTAATTTAACGTCCATTGGGCTACAAAATATTCTGAAGCGCGACGCAAGGCGGCTAAAAGCGCATTCCACAGTAATTCATACTCAAATTGTAGTTGCGGGTATCCCAAAAATCAACGTCAACCCGGGAACGGGTGATAGGTCAAGTGGTGTAGGTTATCACAAAATTATAAAAAAAAATCTAAGTCATGTACTTTTAAAATTATTGGCACTCAAAAAAAATTGAGAAATCTGACACCATGTGACGATCTTTCAAGTGCTGTGACCGCAAATCTTTACTTTTCTTCGATATTTTTTGTCACGTAACCCTGAGTAACTCTTCTGTAAATTACGGTCCAAAATTGAAACATGCGAGTAACTATATTGGTTTTAACTAAAATATTTCTTTTTTGTCCATCCATGTATCTGAAAATCATTAATCATCCAAGTTGGACTGACTGTACTGACAGGAAAATACGAGTATATTATACATCTTTGGCAAGTAACTTTAGAGGATGGCGTATTTAGTTTGGATTCCAAAATGGTATGACACTTGCTAGACTAAATCTTAACTGAGGACAAAAAAATATATATTTTTAAAGAAACCCGATTCATAGTTAATTCTTTTTAGTAAGTTAAAATAAGTACCAAGTGTGAGCGAGGCAGACAGTGACGCCGTGATTGAGACGGATAAACACGCCATTTCGACAAGTGTGAGTGAAACAGGTAGAGGCAGTGTGGCATAGGCACATCGTGCAATACTGCAGTACGTTACGCTCCTTCGCTTACAGCGCATTATTTTGTATTCGTGTTAATTTCGTCCTTACAACTTTGACTTTATTTATTGGACTTCATTGCATTGCGACTTTAATTTGCTATCTGGCCGTTTCTGTCGAACCTGGATTTCTTCTGGACTAGTGTTGATCGTTGATCCCGTTATCAACCGTTTCCGGCTTGACGTTGGTTTTTGGGACACCCTGTATATGTAAATTCCGATTTCAATAATTCGTACAAATTTTCTTTTATGTAAGATTTTGTTATAAAATTGTTGAAATTGTTGAAATTGGCTGACAATTTATTTTCTAATAACTCTAGGGCTTCCATAAATAGCCTCGATGGCTTCACTGAATGTGCATCATCATTTTGTTTAAAGTTAATAAAAGTGAGAAATACCTTCTTCTTTGGCTAATTTCAATTCACAGTCATGTTGCTCTCTAGGAAAAAGCATTAACTTCCCCATAGTCCGTTGATTTGTAATCCAACTTAAAATAATCATTTTTGCTACAAATTTCTTTAACTGCTGGAATTATTTCTTGTGAAAATTCTATTTGACAAAAATCTATGGACATGGTTGATTTACAGTTGCCAAATGTACATAACCGAAAAAGATCTTTCGAACCGGAAAAAAAATAAAATAAAGAACGGGCTAATATTTTTAATATACCCCGCTCTCTTTCTCAATAATCCGAACGTATTTTCCAATGCATCCTGCTTAACATTTCTGGTAGAGAAAAAACCAATATTATCAACGCTTAAATCTTCTTACTTACTTACTCTTAATGCCGAAATATTCTGAATTTTAACGAATTTCATTGTTCCTATTTATAACATCTTGATTTTTGGAGTTCGAAATCACTCACATGTTTTATAAATAATTCTTAATTTAATTTAAGATATTTGATCCTCTGTACCGTGGAATGACCTTCTAAATGCTTTAGACTTATTGAAAAAAGAAAGAAGAATGCAGGAGTTCCATTAGTCGGACATACTTTCGTCCGATCATATTTTACAGATGAGTTGGTGTATGTTCCTTATCTGCCGTTTTGAAGAGGCCGGCAGTCAGGCCTCCTGCTCCAGCAGCTTTGTTGGACTTAAGCTTAAATATGGCTATCTTCACTTCATCCAGGTGGGATTTGATTCCAATGCAGAATTGTTGGTCTACATCGTCCAGGCTGGTTCATTCTGCCTGACAGCGGTATTTGGTTCGTCATCGCCGTTATACCGTCTACAGAGTGCTCTTACCAAATCCTCAGTATCGAATGTGACTATCACTCTACTATATTCCCTTGTTCGTCTCTAAAGGTTTCGGTTCGGGGTTTGTGTCTGTCGCATGTTTTTTTTACCATTTGATAAAACTTCCGAATCTCATTCCTGGAGTAGTATCTCACAATTTCTTCTACCGCGGGCTTCTCATGCTCCTTCTTTTTCCTCCTGAGAAGCCGGTGTTTGACTCTACTCTTCTGTTCGTAAAGCTCGCGAGCAGCTCTAGTCCTTCTATGCAGCGCTGCTTTATATGCATCTTGCTTAGCTGCATGTGCTTGCAGGCACTTATCGTCAAACAAGGGCTTTCGTTGTAGTGGCCGAGGGAAACTCAGCGCATCAAACGCGGCATCTCTCAGTAATTCGACACTTGACGCTGGCGGTACAGGTCCTCTGAAGAGATTAAGCTTCCTTTTCCTCGTTCGGAAAAGTATTTAGAGATCTTTAGCGATTGTAGCCAACCAATGTCTAACTTCCTCATAGTATTAGCTAGTCTTTGTGATATCCGCAACTGTACCTTGGCTAGAACAAGGTTATGGTTCTAGTTGATGTTAGCCCCTCGGAAGTTTCGGACATCCGTAATACTGGAGCAGAGCCTTGCGTCGATCGCAATGTGGTCAATCTGGTTGACTGTTGATAGATCAGGATTTCCAAAGTCCCCTTAAGATACAGGAACCACGTGCTAGCTACAACCACATTTATGAATGGAACTCGACTTCGTTCATATGGCCACCGCGAGCATGTTTGCAGCGGTCGATTCGTTGGACCCAATTTTCAACGACTCGGCCACATATTTCGGCCGAAACGGCCGCTATTTCGCGTTCAATATTGGCTCTGAGCTCTTCCAACGTCGTCGGCGTGTTGGCATAAACCAATGACTTAACGTAGCCCCACAGAATATAGTCAAGCGGTGTTAAATCGCAGGAACGAGGCGGCCAATCGACTGACCCATGTCTTGAGATAACACGCTCTCCATACTTACTCTTCAATAAATCGATTGTAGCGTATGCTGTGTGGTTTGTGGCACCATCCTGTTGAAACCACATGTCGTCCAAGTCCATATCTTCCAATTCGGGCCAAAAATAATCGGTGATCATGACGCGATAATGCTGACCATTCACAGTAACGTGACGATCGATATCGTCGACGAAAAAATATGGCCCAATAACGCCGTCGGCATGCAAACCGCACCAAACAGTTATTTTTTGTGGATGAAGTGGTGATTCATGAAGCACATGTAGATTTTCAACCGACCAATAACGCATATTTTGCTTTTTTCGTCAAAAACCCATTGAGCCAAAAATGAGCTTCGTCACTAAAGATGATTTTGCGATGAAATTCATCATCTTGGCGCATCTTCTCCAGAACCCAATCGGAGAACGTACGTCGCTTCAAATGGTCCATCGGCTTCAATTCTTGAGTCAACTTGATCTTGTGTGGGTGTAAACCAAGATCCTTACGCAAAATACGCCATAATATGGTCTGAGCGATGCCCAATTCTTGAGAACGCCGTGGAATTGACTGATTTGGATCGTTTTCTACGGACGCCTGAACGGCAGCGATATTTTCGACACTTCGACCAACCCGTTGTCTCACTGACACGCAACGAATATGTAGACTCAAATTTTTGCACTAAACTTGTTATTAATGCTCTTAAAGTTGCAGTCACCGACTCCGAATTTCGGTAGAAAATTTTTATAATTTGCAGACGTTGCTCGTTGGTGTACTTTACCATAATGAAAATGTTGATTTTACTGAATAAATTGACAGTGACAGTTTGATGATTAGTGAAAGAGTGCGTTCACAAATTAAATTCAAAGTTGTCAAGTCCCTATTCGAAAACCCTTTACTTCCCGAAAGTACTATCAAAGATGCCCTCTGTTCCTAGCTTTCCATTCAAATCGCCGAGGACAATTTTAATGTCATAGCTAGGGCACTGATCATAAGTCTTGTCAAGAGCTCGTAAAAGCTATCTTTAGCGTCGTCATCTTTCTCTTCTGTGAAGACGTGTGCGCATATGAGGCTAATGTTGGCAAATTTAGCTTTAATACGGATTTTTAAGAGGCGCTCGTTAACAGTCCGGAAATTCAAGACTTCTTGCCTAAGTCTGCCTCTTACAACAAACAAATTGGAGTACAAATAATATCTGGTTTTGCCGTCGATAACAATCGCCGTGGTAGACTTTACAGTTATTCGTCCTCTTTTTGTCCGGCCCATCCCATTTGCTTTGTAGCAATCCAGGGCCTCCGGTAGTTGTTCGGCTGCACGTGGCTCATTAAGGAACCTAGCATTTCACGTCCAGATCCGAAGTTCGTTGCCCTTGCTTTGTTCGGAGGGTTTGAGAACAGTAGATCCGTCCGTTTTTTTTTCATGGTCGGCAGCTACCTCAGCGGCAGGTACAATACGTATATCTAATACTGTTATAAATCTTCATACAAAAGTAAATAAGAAATAATAAAAAAAAATTAAAAACAATTTTAATTAGCCTAGTAAAAAATATGAATAAATCTAATAATAATTCAAAGTTAGCCGAAGTATGTGCAACTAGTGTATCACGCCAAGAACTTCCTGGTTTTTGATATTACATATCCTATTAGAATTTAGGACAATTTGATCCGAAAATGGTCAAAAAACATGTTAAGCCTGACCAGTTACGCTTGACAAGTTTGAGTAAAGCTAAGAAAAAAAAGTGTGGCAGATGAGTTTATTTTTGAATATATTTGTTTTATATTTTGTTTATAGAAATTGTAGGTTGTTCCGCACTTGCAACTCTAACTTGTTACTATTCTTTGAATAACTCAGATGATTCTGGCCCGATTTCATTCAAATTTTCGTTAAATGTGTCTATGTTAATAGATTTCGATTAGTCCTACAAAAATTTCGAAAGAAATTTCTACTTTTAAGAAAAAATTAATTGTAATTTGTGTATGTTTTTTTTAATAACTTAAAAAGTAAATTAAAAAGGATTTTGGGCTAAATCTAATGGATGCGGTTCTGCATGATTCAGCAAAAAATTAAATCGATAGCTCCATTCGTTCGCGAGGCCAAAAAAATGTATACATATGGACACACACATATACACATAAGATGGCTCTGTCAACTCTCGCATATCCTCACTGCTTGCATAGACAACCATGAGATCTCGAGGTTACTACACGCCCGGGCAACGATAATGACTTTGAGTTAATACCCAACAACAATGAATACTATCAAACAAAATAAAGAAATGAAGTTAACGAAGATGATGGAGTTAACCCCTTTCAGAAGAGTTCGATGATGCAGTGGTCACCTGGGGGACCGTCAAAAACCTTTAGAAGAGTACGGAGGAAAGCACGGTCGCCCCAAAATTTGCGGTAGCACAACAGCAGAGAACCACTGAGCCATCTGTCTTCCACAAACTGGGAGAACAGATAAAAATACTGGCGGAAATGTTGGAGGACTACCATCCGCTTTATCCACCAACAGATGAGGGACGCCTTCGAAACCATCAGAGCGTTTTACGAACTGTTGGCAACCGAGATGCACGACGACAAAGCCAGAGTAGTCATTCGGAAATATAATGCCTCGGAGACATCTCCGTGGCTGAAAACGGTAGCGGGCCCAAAAAGAAGACTGTAGCCGAACGAGGAAACCCCTGACTCAAAGCGGAGGCAAAAACTACCCTCAGTTGATTGGAGTAAAGAGCCTAGCAGCAAAGCGGATACGCAAAATAGGGAGAGAACGAAAAAAGGCCAGAAAGCCGAACCCCCAAAATCGACAAACCAAACCTGGTCTCAAAAAAAGTCGTCAAAAAAAGAAGCAAACCAAGAAGCAAGGGCCCACTTAAGAAAAAATCAATGAAACTAATGGAAAACCTGATGCTATATGTAATAATAGAGGCAAAGGGCAATCTAACCTTTGCTGAGATTCTCCGTAGCATAAAAGCAGGCGCGAATTTAAAGGCGTTTGGAGAAGCTGTATTTAGAATCACAAGAACACAAAAAGAACTCTTAATCAAACTCAAAGAGTCAGGAGACAAGACAGCTGCATTTAAAAGCGTTATGATACTTAGAGAAGGAAAGATTGAAATCAACTAGGTTATCTGCTGAGTTGCTGAAAAAATACTTCAACGGCCCTATAGGTCATAACTATATAATGCAGTAGCACAGAAGATCGCTCCAAGCTATGTAGGAGATGCGGACAGACCCTACTGGAAACGTTCGCGCCCCTAACAATAAGTGTCGTTAACGTGGATAGGGGTAACACGTATCGGAAAGAGGGAGTAGGCTCCATAGTCGACATCACCTTTGTGAGCAACCCTATTCTAGTTACCATCAAGTGAAGACTTAGTAAGGAATATTCTCATAGAAAGGAGCCGACCGTGCGTCTCATCTCACAGCTATCATCAAAGCAGTGTGCGATGCATCAATGCCTAGAACAGCAAATAGTGGAACACTCCAGGCAAAATACTTACAGGCTCGACACAAAGCTCAGGATGCAAAAAGAAGACCAGATTTCCAACAACGGCTGGACACTCTTAGTCTTGCGAGACACACCCTAACTAGATCCATCAAAGAAAGCAAAACCACATGCTTCAAAAATATCTATCAAGAAGCCGACATAAATTCATGGGGTTCAGCATATAAAATGGTAATGGCGAAACTAAAAGTCTACTGTAGGAGCGGTAGACGATATCGCAGAGGGTGCACAAAGGAGTCACGCTGGACGTTAAAAACACTTAACTATGCAAGCTATTATCCCTTAGAAGGTCACTGCGGGGGACCCTACGGCCATTATTATAGAATATATGACGAAGTCTTACAGCGGATAATGACGACATTGCCATCGTGACAGCAGCCAAATAGATTCATGAAGTGGAACTAGCCACAAATGTAGCAATTGCTCTGATCGGAGGCAGCCGATCATAAAACCAAAACAGTCCTCATAACAGGTCGGAAAACGATTAAATTTGTTTGAGATCGGTAGTCAAACCATAACGTCCAAAGGAACAATTAAGTACCTGGAAGCTATGTTGGACAACATTCTGCGGTACAAAAAACACTTGGGTTATATATGTGAAAAGATTTCGAAAGTACAGCTCTGTCGTGAATATTGCCTAATATCGGTGGACTTGGATACACTAGAAGAACTATACTTTCCTGAGTAACAACATCAAACCTTCTGTAGGTCCAGTCTGGGCAGGGGCACAAGGGAGGTTTAAATTAATACCGACTATCCAAAACAGGATAAATCGAAAACACGGGGACAGTCACTACCACCTACCGCAGTTCTTTTCTGGTAACGGTGGGTATGGAAAGTAACTACACCGCTTCGAGCACGATATCCCACATTTTTGCCCAGACTTCCCACATTAGGATGAAGACACAAATCAGGCAATATTTCTGGGATGGAGAACTGACATGTCAAACCCGAAATGAATAATTGAGCAAATGTGGCGGTGCCACGAGAATTATTGGCCAAACCATATTACTCGTATATTATCGTTGCAAAACCCACATAACTAGTAATAGAAATCCGCATCTATCTAAAGCATACTGGAACAATTTAGAATCAGGTAAAATACCTGATTAGCCTTCAACACTAACGTCTGCAGAAATACGGCTGCTTTCTAGAATCATACCGTTTCTTACAGTCGACAAGTATGGTAGTATTTATGGATAGTATGAATTTGAAGGTCACGCAGTCCCATTCGCTCAAGATATTTTTGAAGTTAATGAGAAATATCCTAAAATACTACCGAGATCAAGTAGCTGTATAGGTATGGTAGTTGTAACCGAATATCTTGAAAACTTGGAAATTATCTGCTCCTGAATTTGTAGTATGTATCGTTGATCGCGTTTGAGTTTATAATGCATTAACAACCATATTAATTAATAGAAAATTCAATTAAAAAAGGTATATTTTTGTTTGATTTGTAAGGATTTGTTATGCTTACCATTCATTTAAATAAATTTGTTTTGAATTTTGAATTTTTATTTTTAAAAAAATAGTATAATCTGTTTTTCAAAGAACAACGCTTGGGTAAGTGTTATAAGTTATAAGTGCTTGTGTAAGTGTTATTATTTTTTTTATGATTGTATAAAAAGGAGAGTTTGATCACTTCCAAAGTAGTAAAGGACCTTGTCTACTTTTGCTTTGCTATAAGTTCTGAAATAAAACGAAGAATCACTCTTGCCAATCGCTATTTCTTTCGGCTAAGAAGACAATTGAATACTAAGACCCTATCCCGAAGAATTAAGGAGACTTTATAATAGAAAGTGCAGAGAGATAACTTCCTTATTTGAAATGAGCACTCTGAAGCTGATGGGAGTCCCAGGCCTCTGTGCGTGAACTCGTTCGGGAGAGGGGATCCGAAAGTTTTTGCATTTCAGTCGTCATCATGCGTTGGAGCAGCATGCGTTTGAATTGGAGGCTTATATTTCCAACCGCCGTTCGGTGGTTTCAACTCAGTGCTCTCTCCGAAATCTCTTCAATATTGCGCCATTGGGACCTGTCCCGTTCTTGGGCCGGAAATTAATTTTTCGTGGGCCACAACGTTCAAGGAAACTGCTTCTGTACAGAAAAGAGGAACTGGAGATGCACGTCACATCAGAACACCTGAGAACATCGAACCCCGCGACGTTTTTTTTTGCCACGACTTGATGAAATGCGCTTAGGGGACATATGAGTATGGTTTCAACAATATGCAGCAACGGCTCATACTTAAAGGCATCGAAAATCATAATTCTTAAACGAATACAGATATCGCCACATTTTTTTCTGCTTAAAGGAAATTCCTAGGGCTATGAAAGTAGGGAATTTTGAGTGTTTCGGAATCTTCTGCTGAAAAAGGATTTTCCCTTTTTTCTCAGAAAAAAGTAATCGGAACTAAAGTTTAAATAAAAAAAATTAGATTTCTTTGAAACTTTCGTCAACATCTGGGGTAATGTCTAATAAAGTTATCATTTCTCCAGAGTATTGTGCTTTGAGATCTTTTCGGTTCGGACATGCCTTAACGAAGAAATGAGTGAGTCCGATGAGTCTGAGAGCATGTTAAAAAACATTTCACGTATTTTGATATCTAGAAATAGACGATAGAAATATCTTCAAATATATGTATTTTTGACATTTTGACTATGATCTAACATTTTATGAAGAGTAAGTGTGAGTTGTTTTTTGGGATATTTCTACGTTAATAACTCTGCTGTTATCTTGGCGTACTCTACAAACTTGACAGTTTTCACCTTTTTCCTGCAATTCAAAATATTAAGAATTACTTCAAGCATCATTATTACGTCTCTTTTTCCCTCAGTTATACGAGCCGTAACCCCTGATTCTTTAAAAGAATCTCTTCGAAGTCTTTCCATTATTGGTATTTCCAAATCCCAATTTTGATCTATCCACATGAGCCCAATCTCATTGGAAAATGCTTTGGGAACTCTTTTTTCTTCTTTTTTCTGCCTCCTTGATTCATCAATATCCTCTCCCTCTCGTGTATATGCAAGTTTCAAAATATTATAAATTCAATTCACCTGATTCTTGCATGTAATGGAGAGATTCTAGATTCGCAGTTAGGTTAGGTTAGGTTAGGTTAGGTAAGAGTGGCTGTTGGAAATACCAACCCATTTAGGCCTATTGGCCCATTGTGATGCCACGTGGATCTATGATCTTCTTACTACTGGAACCAGTTTGAGCTTATAATAAAGCGTAGGAGACTGTTAACGTCTATTTTTTCTAGATCGTTTAGGTCGTTGTAGAAGAAAGCTCCTAGATGAAGCTTCCTTCTCTGAGAGAGAGCTGGGCATGTGCAGAGTAGGTGGGGGATTGTTTCCTCCTCTTCCTCGTCCATGCAGCTTCTACAGTAGCGATTGGTATACCTATACTACCTTTGTCTGGTAGGATAGGTAGAGTGGTTCCAATTTTGGCGAGTTCATCGGCTCTGCAGTTCCCTGGAATGTCTCTGTGGCCCGGCACCCAACAAAGGTGAATGTTGAAATGCTCTGCCATCTCCATGAGAGATGATCGGCATTCAAGGGCGGTTTTAGAATATAATGAGACCGAGTCCAGGGACTTGATGGCGGCCTGACTATCCGAAAATATGCGGATATCCTTTGCAGATATCACGTTTTTCTTCAGCCAGGACAGAGCTTCTTTAATCGCCAAAATTTCCGCCTGGAACACGCTACAGTGATTTGGAAGGCGGAAAGAGAGGCTTAGATTTAGCTTATCTGAGAAAACACCGCCACCAACTCCGCTGTCGGTTTTAGATCCATCTTTGTAGAGATGGATTGACTTGTCCTCTATGAAAGCATCCTCCTCCCAGAATGATCTAGAGGGGAAGCTTACATGGAAGTTTTTTTCAAACCAAAGTTCAAGTATGGTGTAATCGGTGTTCTCTGTGAGGATTCCTAATGTATTAAGAATGTTGGCGTGGCCAAATGAATTATTTGTCCACTGTTTAGTCGCTTTATGGCGAATAGCTGTAGTCGCAGCTACTTGCTTGCTAAAAATGTCGAGGGGTGTCAAGTGAAGCAGAATATCTAATGCCGCAGAGGGGGTAGACCGCAAGGCTCCGCTTGTGCATAGACATGCTGTTCTTTGGACTCTGCTTAATTTAATGCGGTTGACTGCATTTTCCAAGGCCGTCCACCAGACAACCACCCCGTAAGTAAGTATCGGTCTTATGACCGAGATGTATAGCCAGTGGGTTATGCGAGGTTGAAGGCCCCATTTGTTCCCAATGGCTTTCTTGCAAGAGAATAAAGCTATTGTAGCTATATTGACTCTTTCTTGAATGTTAGGTTTCCAGTTTAGTTTCCTGTCAAAAATGAGACCCAGATATTTTGCTGTATCGGAGAAAGCTAAACTGGTACCGTTTATTGAAGGAGGGTTTATGATTGGAATTTTATATTTCCTAGAAAAGAGGACAAGATCAGTTTTATGGGGGTTTATTCCCAATCCACAGCGATCTGCCCAGCAGGTTAATCTGTTAAGATTTACTTGGAGGAGTTCTTTAATGGTATTTAGATGTTTTCCTGAGACGGCTATGGCAACGTCATCCGCATAGGCAATCACTCTGCTACCACCCGCTTCCAGGTATATCAGTAGTTTGTTAACTACTAAGTTCCAGAGAAGGGGAGAGAGGACACCGCCTTGCGGCGTACCCCTACTGACATATCTTTTAGCAGAAGTCTCACCCAGTTTGGAGTTGATTATCCTGCTTGTTAGCATTAGATTAATCAGCTCCCCAAGTGAGCCGTCTACCTGCAGAGTTGACAGCGCAGTCGTGATTGCGGATGTGTTGACGTTGTTAAAGGCGCCCTCTATGTCTAGGAAAGCAACCATTGTGTACTCCTTATATTGTAGGGATCGTTCGATGTGGCTAGTCAGAGAGTGCAAAGCCGTTTCCACCGACTTTCCTTTACAGTAGGCATGTTGAGCCGTACACAGAAGTCTTGGATCAACTTTAGCTTGAATATGGATATCAATCAGTCGTTCTAAAGTTTTCAGAAGGAATGATGATAGACTTATAGGTCTGAGGTCCTTTGGGACTACATGAGAACATTTTCCAGCTTTGGGAATGAATACTACATTCACTTCTCTCCATAACAGTGGAATGTGGATAAGTTCTACACAGCTCCTCATAATATTTTCCAACACTGGTAGAATAATATTTGAGGATCTCTGTAGCTCGGCAGGTATAATACCGTCCGGACCAGCAGACTTGTATGGTTTGAAGCTATGCAGCGCCCAGAGCAGTTTGTCTCTCGTAATCAGACCATGAATTTTGGTCACGGTTGCAGTAGGCTTGTTTGGGCTGCTACTGGCCGCGAGTTGGGAGCTACCTGGAAAGTGGGTGTCCAGAAGCAGGTTGAGTGATTCATCACTTGAGGTTGTCCAAGAGCCATCGTTTTTTTTTCAAACAGCTGGGCATCATAGGATTTGTGGAGAGGATTTTTCTTAGCCGCGATGCCTCAGAGGTTTCTGTAATTTTGTCGCAGAATGACCTCCAGGATTGTCGCTTTGCCTTCCTCAGTTATTTTTTGTATAATTTGAGGGATTCTTTATATGAGTTCCAGTCGGTCACTTTTCTTGTGCTTTTTGCTGCGTTGAAAAGTTTTCTGCAGGTGTTTCTGAGCAGTCCCAGTGCCGATGTCCACCAATGTGGCTTTTTCTTGCCTCTTGGTTGAATAAGAGGGCAGGAAGCGGCCATAGCCTTATTGAGAGTCAGAGTAAATTCCCTGACTTTCATGTCGAGCTCATTGGTGTCACGCGGGGGACTTGATAGTTTAGAGGATATCGTTTCCGACAGTATTCCTCTATATTTTGTCCAATCAGTTTTCCGGTAGTTCCGGAAAGCTGGTTGGCGGGGGGGAGCATCACTTAGACTGAATTGGATGTATCTATGGTCTGAAAAGGAGTGTTCAGACGATACCATCCAGTTTGTTAGCCTTTGGGTGATGCTGTCGGAGACAAGAGTAATATCTAATACTTCTTGTCGGTTTTTTGTTATAAAAGTGGGCTCATTGCCAATATTGCAAATTAAGAGGTATCTTATTAATTTTTCTTTTTTCAGTAACTGTGATGATGATGATGTAGAATTTATAAACGTAGACTTATCCCCAACTCAAACTAATATTCCAAAAACTTCTTCATTGCTTAAGGATCGTAAGAAGATCGTATGCGATGAAACTCTATACGAAAAAGTCATTTGTGATATGGAAATCGAAACTAAAATCACATTAGAAACAACAGCAATGCGATATTTTACTGGATATCTTGCTTTTAAAATGCTTTTAAGGAACAAATGTTTAAATTGTTCCAAACTATTTTTAAAAATTTATGAAAAAATAACATGTCCTTCGGAATTTTTCATCTTTGCAAAAAATCATTCTCAAAGAAGTTACTTTGAAAGTCCAAAGGCACCAACTAATGAATTCTTTAACGTTTGTAAAGTTCACTTAAAAGTATTTAATAGAATTTTCAGAGAACGTCCACAAGAAAGAAATAAAAGAGAGACAATGGCCTTGGAAAGCATAAGGATAACAAATATTAGAGATCCGAAATGGTTTGATGAAAAAAGTCCTTACTATGAGCATCGCAAGGACCTCTATACTTTGCTCTCCTTATTCTATTGTGGAAGCATTGCTCGTGGAAGATAGAAAAAAGTATAGCATCCAAAAATCAAACAATTCTAATTTTATCTGGAAAAAAACGTAAAACTATTCAATAAACACAACATTAAAGAGAGCGCATTCTGCTTTGACTTTCCTACGGTTCTCAAATATAATGTTTATTTTCAGTCAAATTTGATTTAAAAAAGTTACGTTGCGAAAAACGGAAAACTTCTATCCAACAACTATCGTGCATTTTAGGTTGATAATTTCCCAAGCATCGCATACTTCGAAAATGAAGCATCTGGGGAAATCCACAGAAGATTTATTCCCACAAGCTACAACCTTGCGTCCGCCCTACCACAGGTTGGTCATGCAGAAAATAAGTTCGAGGGGGAAATTGATTGGACTTACGACACAAAGTCATTGTTTGGCATTTGGAGACATTGAGCTCAAAGCAATTTTTTAGACACCAAGTGGAAAACCTCTCGAGGTCTTCTTGAAGGAGAATAGAGTCTTGGGGTGAAGAAATAGTTTTAGAGAACTTAGTGTCATCGGCGTAAATGGATACGGAGCAGTGTTTGATAATCCTCCAAGATATATATAGTTTATGAAAAAGAGGGGATCTAGATGGCGAACATTTTAGGTATGTGAGAAAGCTTAGCAATTGAACGGTAGTTGGTTACTTCATTCTTTGATCCCTTTTTGTGAACCGGGGTAATGAAAGAAGTCTTCCAAACTTGGGGAATTCCCCATCTCGCGATAACGCTGACCATTCACAGTAACGTGACGATCGTTATCGTCGACGAAAAAATATGGCCCAATAACGCCGACGGCATGCAAACCGCATCAAACAGTTATTGGAGTTAAAGTTGGAGTTAACGCTCTTAACGACTCCGAATTTTGGTAGAACATTTTTATAATTTGCAGACGTTGCTCGTTGGTGTACTTTACCATGATGAAAATGTTGAGCTTACTGAATAAATTGACAGTGACAGTTTGATGATTAGTGAAAGAGTGCGTTCACAAATTAAATTCAACGTTGTCAAGTCCCTATTGGAAAACCCTTTAGTTGACGAATTGGTAAAATGTCTTAGTTGGTTATTCTGCGCTGTGTCGAGAAAGTGCTGATAGAGGCCGTTATAGAGTTGGGAGAATTGGAGGTAGGTTCCAAGATAGTTGGATTAGTCATAATAAGAATTGGTGTGAAGAAAAACTGTCCATAATTTGTTTCGTAAAGAGCGAACTCTTCTGTTGTACGATGGAGGGGAAATAGGTGAAGTTTCATGCCGTGAAAAGGGGACGTAAAGAGAAATGGAATTGAATATTTCACTGTAGAAAATCGAGACAGTATCAGATAAGGATAGGTTGGCAAAACCAAAAGAAGATTTGCTAAGATAGATATTGATTTTGCGAAAATTAGCTTTATGGAAATTGTAAAAAGAGATAGTAGGTGAAGAAGTGGGTTGTGGTGGAGAGTTGTGGTGGAAAGTTGTGGATAAATGAGAGAAAAAGAGGGGGGTGAAAGTAATCGAAAGTTGATAGGATAAAGAGACAGAACGTTACTGTGGAGTTGCCTACCGATGGAGTTAGGGACGCCACTTACTTGGCATAGGCCTGAGTCAGATATGCTATCAATGAATAAACATTCCTTGGATGAACTGGCCTTTGACGCGGTAAAAAATAAGTGATCATTCGATGGAATCCACTTCACCAGGGGCAGAGAAGATAATGATATCGTCGATGGAATCACTTAGGTCAATAAGTTGGTCAATTGCTTTAATAGCAAGGATGTAGGATTCAATAGGTTGAGCTGGGAGAATGTAGCAACACATAACGTACAGGGACATATTGGGAAGTGTTATTTTAATTGAAACAAAGTCAAGTTTAATAGAAGAAGAGATAGGGATGAGAGAAGAGTTGAGGTTATTGTGAATAGCAAGTTGGCCACCTCTATATGTAGAATAGACTTTAGAGATCGCAGGATCATTAAACATAGGGAGAGAGTAATCGTCATCTCAGAACACATTATAAGAAGATGGGAATAGCTACTGGCTCTTTACGTCGGGGATCAGGTTGGTTTCTGTAAGAGCGTAGACGTCAAAAGAGGCTAAGGCTAAGGCCATCGCCAAGGCGCCTGATAGAACTCGTTCGCGGTTGGTTTGACCCTCAACAGTTCAGGTTTGACAGTTCTTTGTTCGCCACACCTCAGCCTACCGTAGTCAGTTGAGTCTTTGCGACTTAAGGTGCCTACCACGCGAATAAAAAATGATTTTTCTCTTTACTTATCTGATAGCTAATCACAAATCCGTATATCTCCTAAAGTGGAATCGAAATTACCTTTTGGATGGTTTGGAGTCGGATATAAAAACATAGACACCAGCTCCTTTTTGAGACTTATTTATTGTCTTCCACTTCTACTTTAATATTGTATATTCCTCTGCTAACATAATGTAAGTTAGTAAATCGAACTTTAAAGTTTTTTTTTGTTGTATTGAATCAAGAAAACAAAATTAATCTTGATGCAGACTAGGCTAGAGGGTTAATAACCCGAAAAAAATAATTTCTAAAGTCACCGTCCGACAGATCATTGCAAACCTCCGAAAGGGATGTGAAAACCTCTGAGTAGAAAAGTGACAAAACGAGCAACACAATAAATCGAGAAAATGGAGCTTGGCCTACACCGGATTGTTGCCACCAATTTTGATTATTATGAAGAAAACGAATAGCTTAACTTTTTTAAAATTCCTTTTTATTAGTTAAAAGGCGATTTGATCTATTGTACAATATTTACATGCATACATTCCCACTAGATTATTAAAACGATAATTCAATAAATAAACGTAAACTTGTACCTACTTTTAAATTATGGGGTTTTCAGTAAAGAATATAATAATTTTTTTTGCCCCATTTTCTTAATAGGTACAACAAATTAAATTTTTTTTGAAAATTCTATTTTCTCCAAAGAAAATAAGTATGTGTTTTTTTTATAGGCTATTGTCATCATACTCGTTTGGCGGAACCTTATACTCGACAATCGGATTCTTATATATTGGACTCTCATTTAGTTTTGCACCTTCTTGTTGCCTTTGAAATTCGGCAAACTCCTTTGCATCTGCGGCTTTTCTACAATAAATAATTATCATAACAATGATTAATCCAATTAGGAATGTAAATATTGATATAAAGCCAGCTGTAACGTAATGATTAACTGGAGTGTGAACAACTATTTCTATAAGGAGAATAGATTGTTTTGTACTGTAATAAAAGTAATGATAATTATCATCAATTCTTATGATGCAGTGGTCTGACCCTGTAATAGACAAAAAAAAAAATAAATACAAAATATGGACTTTAAAATTCCAAACGCTCACCATTTTTATTTTCTACAAATTCAAATTTGAACATTTTGCCATCCTTACTTGAGCATAAATCTGTTTTATTATCACAGAAATATTTTCCTAACTTCTGCTGAATAAGACATCTTACACAGGATTCATAGTACTTGCATATCTTGTTGTCAGCTGATTCACCTTCGCAATATTTACCCTTAATCCCTTTTTCACACAAACATTTACCACATTTACACACGCCACGTTGAGAGCAAATTTCATCATTTGGTGCTCTACATTCCTCTGTGGATTCCTTGCAGTTACAATTTTTGCCCGACCAACCGTATTTACAAACGCAACGACCGCAAAAGCAATCAGCCTGTGTGAGGTCGCAATCTTCGCACTCAGGACACTCGCAATATTTTCCGGCATAACCAGGGAAACAATAACAGGTTCCACAATCACATTCACCTCGATTTGAACAGATTGGACCGTATTCAACAGGACTCTTAAACAATTGTCGACATTCTTTTTCTATACTAGAGGATGTAGTTCCATTATTTAAGTCACAAGAACAAAACGTTCCTCCCCTAAAAGTAGTACAAATAGAAAGATAAATTATATGTTTCGATTCGAAGGTTAACTCTAAATATCATATTATAGATAAGCCATGTAGTCTACAATGAACATTTATTTCAATTCATTTCACATATGGAATTTGCACTTTACTTGTAAAAATGCAATCATTGTAATCTAGACCACACAAAATGTTAAGAAAAGATCAACAATAGGAGGTTTTCATTAGATGTGCCCAATTTTTTCAATAGGGATCCTCTGAACTCACGCATACCATCTTTTGGCACATGTCATATTTGTGCTCCAAATTGTCTACCATTTAATCATGGAAGGGCTTACGCTTCTACAACATCTACAAATCGCCCATTTTTTTTTGCTAAAATTCGGGAAGGGTTACGACTACCTTCGTGAGATAATTTTCGGTCTTTATAATCGTTCTTATAATTCTAGCGTTTAGTGAACAAATTCGGCTTATTCATTCCATAATTTTGTCGTGCAAGTGAGAAAACGCAAAGCTAGAAAAGAAGAGAGTCGGTAAGTAAGGACTACAATCAATTGATTCCATGCCGGTCTCAAGAGCTGGGCATCACTTGAACGTTTCTCTGTATATTTCGTAAAGGCTTGGGTGTACGTCCATATAAAACGGCAATTCTTCGCTGATACGTATTTTTACCGGTCAATGGAGATATCTATCGCCCCAAGGTAACCAACAGGATGGTCTGACTCGCTGCACTACCGCAATTGACTCATTGAAGACGAAGTTCGATGATCGTCATATTTGTGCAGCAGCCCCGCTCATGCGATTTAACATATTTATATTCTTTTCTAATCCTTTCTTATAATAAGTCTCTGGTAAATGCAAACAAGCTAGAAATTCTACTCAACTTGGAGACGAACATTTGACGTGTAACTGTGGAAATCTGCCCCAATTACAATATATTTCAATTCAAAATAAAAAGTTCTTTGCTAACTTAAACAGACTTTTTTTCTCTTTTTTTGGGGCGCATTTAATAAAAAACCCTGTAGTTGATACAACCTTTTCCAATTTTTGTGGCTCGAAAATTCAAAGAAATCGAATAAGGCCTCGTAAATACTGTGTCTTCCTGTAGATATAGGCTGACGAAGTAAACCAATACTACTATATTACTAGTTAGTGTTGGTAGGAAAAAGCTATTATCCTCGAATCTTAACACCCGATTGAGAAGGAAAACCCGCCTACCTACCTTTTACAGCAACCAAAAACTTTCTTGAAAACGCCAACTATTAAACAGATATGAATCCTTTTATAAATCAGGGATCTCTTCATCATAGAGACAGAATCAATCAGATACTGGGATGAGTACATGATTTACTACTGGAAAGCCGTAAAAATGATTTTGCAGATGGGGCGGACATATGTATATATAAAACTTGTATAAGAAAGGAAAAGCATAGAACAAATGTACATATGTACATATAAAACTTTCTGTAGATACCCTGCAAATCAAAGAGCTTGAGTTTTAAGCTCAAATTATACATGGTATCGTGAAAAGAAGAAGGAAGTGCAACGTAAAGTTAGATGTGACAAAACAAAATACAAAAAAAAAAAAAAAAAACTCGCCCCGAAGGTGAAAAAAACAAAAATCATATTCGAGTATAAAACCGATTACAGCATCACTGTAACATCACTAACTGTAGCTAAACTAACCTAGATGGCAAATTCTACTAATACTTTTGCAAACCCTTACCTTTCGTGCCAGACACACTGTATAGTAAGTGAATTACCAACACTTTTTTTCTATAACCTGTCAGAATTTTCTAGAATGAGAGCAATTTACAAGTAAAGTTGTTAGGATGAGAGCGATTTACAAGTAAAGTTGTTAGAATAAGAGCGATTTGCACGCGTTTGTGTAAGTGGATGACGTTTTTTGAGTAAAATGGGCGGGTTTTGTGTAAAATCGGAGAGAAATTGACATTGATGACAGTTCACACGTATTCACAGGCAGCGTCACACGGATAGAGACGATCAGTAGAAAAGCGGTTTTGATTTTCCAATATTTGCTAAGTTTGTCATCTAGATTAGTTTATCTATGGAACTAACCGATGACTGAAATAACATATCAAAGAAATATTGGATTGCAGTTTGATGACTCCGAATGAACTTTTTGTTCACATACGAGTAGTTGTATTACGCCTCGAAACATGTGTTAAGCTACTATGTCGACAACAATTTATACATATGTATATTAAGATGTATGCAAATTCCCTGCGTCAATCTGAATTTCAATAAACACTCGTACGTAACAGATCATAAAGTAATTTAGTGATAACAATTACTTACATCAGATCCTTTTAACAACCGAAATGCTAGGGATTGATGGAAGTTCTATATAAAAATTTTCCTCAAAAACTTTCAAATATGTATGCTTTGCAAGGAGAAAAGGGATAAGAGCTGACAATGAGTTTCAATTTCATGAAGTACAACGTGGGGGAGATGAAAATAAGTTGTTTTAGCCATAGAAAAATCATCAAAAATGATTTTAGAGCAGAGAAAAGAATTCCCAACATTCACTCGATGCTGAACAAGCAGATCCCAATGGGCGTCAATATCAACATCTTATGGACTTCGGCGTTACAGATTTTCGATATTTTTACTGTTCATTGAACTTATGTGCTATTTATTCGTAGTATTCTTTACCAAGAAATATGCCCTTTAATAAGTCATTTAAAAAAATATATACACGATTATTGTAAATACCGTCTAATGTATAATGATAAGTTGCAGCAAGAATTTGAAGTCCGAAATACAATTCGTCAAGATTATTTCTTCTCTTACTGTGATCACAACATTGAAGTGGACAACAACATCATACCTTGACTAAACTGGTGCTTTTTTATGAAATTATGGATCTTCACTGGATGGTTCAAAACTTGAAAACTGTATCAAATAAGGCTGAGCCAGAGAAAGATACAACGATCACACACGCTTTAAGCATTTCCACCTCCGATTGCAGGGAGCTGAAACATGTTGCAGAAATCCAAAAATGATGGTACGTGATCGCTGTTCGCACAGTATTCCCGCCGCAGAATGTACATTTTGTACCCACAAGGATATTTAGAAACTTTTTGAAAGGCTGATAGCAATACTATGATGTCTATATAGTTCAATGGCAAATGGTCTACCAAAAATGAAGATTGCGGGTTGTCTCCGATCTTTCATCTAATTAGATCACCACTTACTTGATTTCGGATGGGAACTAAAAGCGAATGCAACTACTATTCTATTCTGCAAACGTGTATAAATACTCAAAATAAAAACTTACCAACCATCATTACACTGACACATTCCGCACTGTAAAACACCATGAGCATTGCATTGATTTTGCGCATAATTATCTGAAATAATGTCTTCATCACACGGGCAGGGCGGTTGAATCTCTATGTCAATCTCGAGATATTCAGAAACGCTAGCTTCCTCAATACGTATGATTCTGTGCTAAAAATAAGATACACATATTTATATTGCAAATATATATATATAAATATGTGACAATTATTGTATTGTTTTTACATAAATCCCATCATCTGGAAACTGATCAACTGTGATATTGATATAAAAGTCAACTTCTTCTCCTATTTTAAGATCATTGCAGTAATTTCTATTTTTTAATTCTTTAAACTTTCCACCACAATTTGTTTCATACGTGATAGCCATGAATGTCGGACTGTCATCGACGAATTTAACCCTCTTGAGAAAAGTTTCATAACTGAAATAGATTTGTAGGCTTAGAAGTACAACTTAAGAAGTAGTAAATTTGTATCACCTCGTCTTGATAAGTTCTATAATATTAGAAGAATCTGTACTTAGAATTTCAACGTTGCTTATTTCACTCATTAGGCTACTCATTTCTCTATATGTTTGAACTACATCTGATGTGACTGCAAAAATTATACTAATTTTTTGTTCTATGAGTTCTTTGTAAATTTCTTCGAGGGAAGGATAGTCAAATACCAAGCTTCCGAGATATTCCTCAGATTCATCTAAATGACATTTACGATCGTTCCGAATGTTAATGCCAGCTAAAAGTCCATCGCCAGCAAAATGCATGAATCCATCGGTTACAAACACCACAATTTTTCTCGCCTTTTCATTCCAGCCAATTTTTTCTGAACAAACAATTACTTGCATAAGCGCATCCAGACCGCCTTCTAAATTATCTAAATTGCCTGTAACTCTCGTATCTTTTACTGATCGAATGAAGTTACTAATATTTTGGGTAAACGACAAGTGATGCCTAAAACCGTATGTTGGCTCACAAACCTCACGTCCTGCTGCACAAGGATTTTCCTTTAGTTGAGGCATTATCATAGGCATTGCCGGTTTATCGGCAAAAGTTCCAAACCCGATACGGTAATTGTCCGTAAGACTTCTTAAAGCTTCAGTAAGCTGGGCACCCATTTGAACCAGAGTTGTTTTATCGTCTCTCATTGTCCATGTCATGTCCATGAGATAGTAAAGATCAAGGGGATTATTTCGAGCTGGACGATATGTCAGTTTAATTTGTTGTGTTTTAGCTAGAAAAACAAGTTCAGTTTGTGAGTAATATTAATAATAATATTTTTTTAGAGTTTGTAATTTGTATGTAATTGGCATGTAAGAACTATGTGAGCATTTTTAGGTTAGCATTTAATAAAAATATTGTTTATAAGCATTTAAAATATTCGTGACCTAATTTTTGAAAAGTCATGAGCAAAAATGTCATATTTGACATTGGTATTATTTTTCAAATTTTAAATAACGTTGCAAAAATTTCTTCAAACCCGAGCATTACTACGTTAAATAGCGAAGATTTCGAGACACCTTGCCATTCAGAAGTACTCGTATGTATGATAAAATCGCTCGCAATATTGATCCGAGGGATTCAATTCTTTTAACAGAATCGGACAGCATATCAATTTAAGTTGTTGTTTTTGCGAATATAACAGAAGTGGAAAATTTGCTTACGATGATTTTTTTTTTTTTTAAGTTTTAAATGCATTTTATTTTCTTAATCACTAACTCTTACATACTAACAAAAAATGCTTAAATGCTAGCTTAAAATTTAACAATCTTATACTAACTTACTGGCCCCACGACTTGAAATTCTTTGTATTTGAAGTTGAATTCCAGAGTAAAAAAGGGACCAAAAGAGCAAAGGAAAAAATTACAATTTACAATTGTGTTGTATGCATGCCAAATATTTCATGTCAATCCTGTAGCCCATAGATGAAGTATGCACCGTGCTTTCAAAAACGTCATACTAGTAAAGAATTGCATTAGTTGAGTTCAATAATGCAGATTTTCTGCAGAACTAACTTAATCTAGCTAGCATTAACTTTGTGTTCATAAACGTCAATATGTCGTCGTATTTGTGCAAATTAGTTAGGCATTTCAATTGTGGCTGCAGAACAATTTTGAAGATTTTAGTGCGGAATAGTTTTGTGTTTTTTGAAGGAGGGGAGATGTAAGAACTATTGAAATAATATTTAATAAAAATAAATAACCTTTTTCTTTTGAAAAAAGCTAATCTAACATTTGACTGAATATTACGTTATTTTTTTTGCACCGAAATGACGTTTTTGAACGCAAAACAAATGACGATCGTACTAAGATATGTCTGCGCAGCGAATGCGTTCAAAAGCACACGAGGAAATATTGTATTAAGAAATGTTGACGTTTATGAACTCACCCTATGCTTCATTTATACTGCAGCCACCAGAGAGAATACAACTGTAATGCGGTAACTGCGATATGAAAAAAAGTAACATCACAGTGAATAGTCTTGTCCAATATCGTTTGTGACATTAGAAATATTGGTGTACTACGTTTTACGTAGACGGCCTAGCAGGCCTGCTGAAATTCATACCAAAAAAAAAATTGGGACAGTTTTGACTAAAAAATTTTAACTGATGTATTTGAACCACTTGAAAAATTATTATAGTGAAATAAATTGCCTACTATCTTATAGTTGTATAATTGTTTAATGCTTTAATTCTTTTCACGGATTCACGCATTAATTCAGCCTTAGAATTCTTAGCCAAGAAGACGAGTAATGAAACGTTACGTTACGAACTAACTCCCACATGAAGCTGAGAAACAATAACAAAAAAGCACTTGCCCCTGAACGATATGCAAAAAATTCCCCAGCTCCAAAGACATATCCATGTCAAAAATTATTTCCAAAAGGTTACTATGGTACCTAGAAAAAAGCATTATCGACATAAGTGAGGTCGCCTTCGACCACGGTCGTTGTACTACGGACGCACTACTTTACATACAATAGATGAATTTGTATCTGCGGCTCTTTCGTTTAAAAAACTAGTTTGCATTTTATTAATTGACTTTGAAAAGGCCTTTGACAGAATCAGAATTCATGTAATAATCAACAAACTCATGCAGTAGAGGGTGGGTCCTCAAATGTTAGACTTTGTTAAGACATTTTTAATGCGTAGGAAATTTCTAATTAAAGTGAGTAATAGCTACACCAATATATATAATTCGAGAATAGTATCCCACAGGAATCACCACTCTCAGTAATTTTATTTTTAATAGCATTCAGTCATTTAAGAGAAATTAGCACTATTTCTACTTATAATACAATTCGAAATTCTTTGTACGCGGATGAGTTAATCGCATTTTCCAAATGTAAAGATCTCGGAACAGTTACTCGTAACTCCACATTCATTCTCAGACATAAATGATTGGTGTAGAACCTCTGGATCTAAAATTTCAATTGACAAAACCAAAGTACTTCATATTTGTAAAAAATTGAATTGCGCAAAATTGTTAAATCTAAGTAACATTGATTCATTGAATATTCTGGGAATCATTTTTGATTGTAAATTTAGTTAATTTACGAGTAGTATTAAAAAAAAGTCTAGCTACTGAGTAAATATAATAAGATGTCTAACATACAAAAACGGAAGTTCAAATACCAACACAATAATAAGAGTCATCAAGTCTATCGTTTTGTCAAAGATCGACTACGGCATAGTAATTTATGACAAATGAGTAAACCGCATACCATGCAGCGGCGGTTAGAGCTGGACTACGAGCTTTTAGATATTCAGAACAACACCAGTAAAAACCATGTTTTTTTTATAACTTGCGCACGCTCAAGGGATTTGAGTACCCTTAAAATGTTTGCACACAGCGTGGGTGAAGAAAAATCAATAAGAAAAGAAAGAGAGGTCCCGGTGTACTGCACTTAAAATGCCTGAGCACGTGTTAAGTTTTTAGGAAAATAGGACAGAGAGAGAAACGATTTTTGGGCTCTGTGGTTATTTCTCTCCATAGGTGGCATCCAACATTTAATGGGGAAACTAAATTATTAGCGTAATTGGACGTGTTGTATTTTAGTTGCATGGTGCGGCTGGTATTGAACCCTGAACCGTCCGATGTTAAAGCCAAAATACTACCACTTAAGCCACGGTTGCCACGAACCACGATGTTTTAGAGTACATCCGAAAGTGAGCTTGAGGGTGTACTGATGAGCCTTCATTGCGAGACGGATGTTATGGTTACAAATTTGAAGGGCTATCTAGTAGGTGCAGAGATATTTTGAGCACACCCGGCCAGATGTGGGCATTGTACTCCAATTTCGGGCGAATAAATGCCTTATTGAAGTATATTGAGGCAAGATCAGAAGGGGTGGTAAGGGGTATTTCTTACATCGTTTGAGGAGACCTACATAGACATTTCGCAGCATTTTTGACGATAGACGAATATATGGTCATCAATATACGCTGCCATTTCCGTTCTACAGCCGAAGAGCAGGGACATGAATACGGGACCGAATAAGAAAAGCAGAATCCCTGCTGTCGTCAGCAAAGGAATATATTGGATTGTAAGTAGCAGAAAAGAGATCGTTGATGAAAATTAAAAAGAGTGTCGGAGACAGAACGGAGCCCTGGGCCACACCAGCATTTATTCTGTGAATATCATATTTGAAGCCATCCAAGACAATTTTAATTGAACGTTCCGAAAGGTAATTTTTAATCCATTGAAGAAGAGAGTCATCGATCCCAAAATCATGTATTTTCGACAAAAGAGCCTGATGCCAAACTCTGTCAAATGCCTTAGAAATATCAAGTGCAACTATCTTACTTTCGACAGATTGATGTACGCTTTGGTTCCAATTTTCGGTGAGACATGCAATCAGACAGGCCTGCTGGTATTCGAGCCTTGCACAATCAAACTTCGATAACTCTATCCATCACTTGCTACAAAAAAGATTGGAGTTAAAGACTTCCAAGACTTCCAGTTATTAAGTAAAATACAAAATTGATAAAAATATTTATTTGCGAATAACGTACAGGAACATAATTATTATTTAAAATAGTCTATTATACATGACTTAAGAGCGAATTTTTTATTTTGGTTTTCAAAAAAATCTTCAATGGAATTTAAACCATTATACACAGAATCAGTTGTTTTTTCAGTAGTCTTTAAATATAAATGCAAAATGCTTAATGAATTTGCAACCAACTCGTTTGAAGGTGGTTGAATCAAATCATCCTCCAAATCTTTCTGTCGCTGTCATCGTTATTGTCGAGATGTGCAGATTCGGATTCACATCTGAATATCTCGACAATATCTTCATCTGTGGGAAACTCTGAATTAACAATATCGTAATTCACCTGTAGAAAGTCATTATACGTGACACCTTGTAGATTTCTGGTATTTTTCCAAGTTTCAAATTCCATCTGCAGTTGAATTTCTACCTCATTTCTTTCGTTTGAACGTTCAGTTATGAAAATCAAAGGAATTTCATCCTCTTCCTCCCACTCAGAATATTCACCAAAACCGGTTTTTTTAAAGCAATTAGAAATGGTCTCAGACTTAATGTCGATATTCCACGCCTTGGTTATTTCATCAAAACAGTCTATCATAGTAATGTTAATTTTTTTGTTTTCTTCAAAATCTTTTATGTTTTTTGTGAAAATCCTTCGGCGGTAATGGCATTTTACCATTTGTATGATGCTTTGATCAAGTGGTTGCAATTTTGATGTCATGTCGAAAAGAAAGCAAGTTTAATAAATTTTAATTTTTGTTGAATGTCTTTAGGATGGGCCGGGCAGTTGTCAATGAAAAGAATAATTTTTCTTCCCATGTTTCCAAAATGTTTGTCCAATTTTACCACCCATTCTTCGAAAAGTGCTCCTTTCATCCACGCTTTTGTATTTGCTTTATTGTCGAGAGGTAATCATTTAATACACCGAAAGCAGCGAGGTTGATTGCTTCTACCTATTAAGAGCAGTTTTAGTTTTTCTGACCCACCCATGTTTGTGGCAATCATCAATGTAACTCTTTGTTTACTGTGGTTTCCCCCATGGCTCTTCTGGTTTTTAAAAGTTAAAGTTAAAGTGGGAGACATTCAAAAAATAGGCCCGTCTCACCTATAATAAATACGTCCCATGCTTGATAACTAGAGTCCGACCGAACATTCGGCTTCGGCCACATTCGGCTTAAATTTCCTCCTTCAGCAAGAAAAGGCCGAAGATTTTGCCGAAGCCGAATCATTTTTCTGCAAAAATTAAACTACTCGTATCATACGCACCCGTGTTTTGGAGGAGATTTCGAGCAATTCATTTCATGTTTGTGTCGTTTCTGTAGCAGGTAGCTACAAGGAATGCTGATATTTTTAATTATTGGGCCTCAAGTCCTTATACCTACTTGAAAGAAGTAGCTAACAAATATTTATCAGCTCCTCCTACTGTAGCGAGTGAGCAATTATTCAGTGGTGCTGGACAAATTTATGCTGATCGGGGCTAATTTGCAGGGAACTACAAAAACTTTTGTTTCTTGCATATAATATTAAGTTATTTAATTTTGATTATTAATTCTTCTTCATCGTTTGTCTTCTCATATTAACTTTGTTTGTTGTATTTACGTGTTATCGAATGTACCTAGGGTTTTGGATTTTTTTTTACAGGTTATTTTTTGTTTTTATTTCTTTGCTAAGCATTCATTTTGATTGTTCCGTTTATGTGTTATTTAAAAGAGTCTACTGCAATAATTTACTGGCTATTTTGCTGTTTGTGTCTTTTTGAAATAAATTAATAAAAAAGAAAATATCTACCGATCAATTTTATCAAACTGATCACTATATTTTAGGCTCTTTAGCATTTTGAAATACTATCTCCATTAGATTCGGCTTCGGCTTCGTCTTCAGCCGAAGGTGATGAAGAAACCGAACTTCGGCTTCGGCCAAAAAATTCACCTTTGGTCGGACTCTATTGATAACCCTCCAATAAATGGGGTAACAAATCACGTTTCCATTTAGTACAGTCCTCGTCACTCACATCATTACATATTTTTTAAATTCCTACTCAGCAGATAAAATAAGCACAATATTTAAATTGAGAGGAGAGCTGATAAGTCTGAATTTTATACCACACCGCCCAGAACTACCAATCCTGTGCAATATGTGCAACCTAAAAGTAAGAGAAGATATTTTTCATTTTCTTACCATCTGCCCCATTTTAAGGGAATTCCGTTTGTCCGCTTTCATACGTCGCAAGTTTCGAAAGATTCAAATGAGTGCAAAAGAGAGAAATAATGAAACAAAAAAATACCCAATTAACCAAATTCCCACTGCATGTGGGTAGCAATTTCATTGCAAGTTTTTGACATTTCTTTTTCTCCTTCTTCTTTCTTTTTCGCATTTGCTTCATTACTTCTTTCGCTGTGTTACGAGCACAACATTTCAGTATGGCGGATGAACTGAAATGGACCAAAGAATTAACAAGGGGGCTCATTTTCAATTATGAAAGACTGATTGCCAAAGATGAAATGAAAGAGAACTGTCAAATAACATGCAAACTCAAAGAAGGGTAAAGTCTTCATGTAGAGTTGCGCGCATCACTGAATGACAATTCAAAAGAAAATAACCAGAACATGCGCATTACACACTTGCGACGTGTGAAAGCGGACTTTACAATTCTTTGGTGCAAGCATCATAGATGAAGAAGAAGCAATCCGCATTTTGAATGGACAGCAAGGATGGGATTTATTGTACAATTTTGCACTGAATGCCCTTTGCTATAGAAGACGTATTATCGAGGAGGACTTTTAAATTATATTTACATAATGTAGTTTATTTTTTCTTTATGTTTTTATCTTTGTACTAATTTTATATATCCGGTCTATTGATATACAAATAATTGTCAATCTGGTAGACGGCTATCAGCCATGCCAAAAAAGAGACTTAGAAATTACTGTTTTTGTAAACTACTTAAAATGAAATAAGTCATTTATAACTAAACTAAACTAACATCATTACTCTCTCCACAAGTCTTTTTATTGTATGACATATGACGTTTATTTGAACAAAAAAAAATAGTTTTAATCTGAATTTACACATTTTTGTTACATAAATGTCTGTACATACCTACGTTTCCAATTATCCAGCCAAATCGTGCTTGCCTCAAAATTTCGAAGTCCCAGTTTTTGACTAAAATCCAACGATTTTTCATTAACCCTAGAACGGTACTTCTTCTTCTATTTGTATACAATATATGTTAAAAGTTTTTATTTTTAGTTTTTTCACGTAGTTGTACTACCATAGGTACACAGGTGTTCGTATTTTCAATGAAGCAGTACTATAGGGTTTTCCAATAAGGACTTGACAACTTTTTTTTTAAATAAAACGCAAACTATTTGAGATATTTCAAAAACTTTATTATCGGCTTGAAGAACAATCGAAACATTTATGAACGGAACTCGACTTCATTCATATGGCCACCGCGGGCACGTTTGCAGCGGTAGGACCCAATTTTCAACGACTTGGCCACACATTTCAGCCGAAACGGCCGCTATTTCGCATTCAATGTTGGCTCTGAGCTCTTCCAACGTCGTAGGCGTGTTGGCATAAACCAATGACTTAACATAGCCCCACAGAAAATAGTCAAGTGGCGTTAAATCGCACGAACGAGGCGGCCAATCAACTGGCCCATTTCTTGACATAACACGCTCACCATACTTACTCTTCAATAAATAGATTGTAGCGTGTGCTGTTAATTGGGATAAATCTTTCTTTGTATTTTATTTTGATCGCCCGATAGCCCACCTATGAGGTGTTTCCATTCTTTCCTGGACACCTTGTATAACAGACTTTCAAGTTTGAGGCAATTTTTCTTTCACAAAGTATTGCGGAGTTTATGCATCTTTACTCCATGTCATGCGGACTTTATATGCGACATCGTCTTTTCGTCTTTAGTTTTTTTGGTGGTTAACGACAGAGCTTTAGTATATTTTTCGCACTTTTCGGATTCGAAAAAAAAATAATACAGATATTCCACTGATATTTGTTCGTAAAGAAAATATGTTATGTCGAACTCGTCAATTTGCTGCTTTAATTAAAATTTTCCTTGATATTAAAAAGCAACTAAGTTTGTGCACTGCCTTGGTGTACTGCACAATTTTAACTTCTAATTCTCTGATTATTCCCGGTGTGCATTTACATTTCTTTTATCCCTCATCGTACATATGGCATATCATTCTTATATATCTCTTGATACGTGTGGGGATCTTAGTGCCACCGGGAACTGTATCCAATCCTTTTTCCAAATCAATAAACACGATATGCAGATCTTTCGAAGCGGCGCGATGTTTCAGCATTATCGGTAAACTTTGTGCCTGTTCACATTGGCGCGGGCAGGAAGATTTTCCGAAAGAGAGGGAACGCTTTTTATTGAAGTGGGAAGAAGAAGGGTTACTTCCACCGAGAATCCATTTCTAAAGTGCATTCTCGGGTGCAACATATCGTTTTTTTCCATATCGTTCCATTTCTGACATATTTTTTCATTTTAGTTTTGATCGTTGATGAGAACGGAAGTGTGAAGAATAGGAAAAAAGGTATGTTTTAGGCCAACTGCTCAGATTTAAAAATTAAAAATGTTCCGATTCAAGTGTTCCACTTGTCAAAAAGTCTTTCAACCCCATGACAATGTGAACACGACGTTCATGGTGAAGACTTTCATCCCGTCGCCAATGTAAACAGACACTTTGAAACCTTCCGCAAAACCGCATTTACTGCCATGAAGTTTAATAATATTGCGTTCATACATAGTACAATATGTACATACGCCACTATAGTTTCACACTGATAAGAAGTTGTTGTAAAATCTCGTGTCGTCTTTGGTCTTATTCAGAGGAACAATAATGTGTGTCCATTTTCGAAAAAGTCATCTGCATCAAATTGCTTTTGCAAAATGTTCTTAAACGCATGCTGCAAAAGTTATTTGTTCGAAAACGACATTAGAAATCAAACTGCCTTTGCAGCATGTTCGATAATGCAGTGTTTGCAGGACATATGTTCATAAACGTCATATGCGCTGCAAAAAAGCAGCCAGCAATTTGCACTGCGTAATAACATGCATTCAAGGATGATTGCTCTGTTCGAAAACGTCAAATGCTCTTGCAAGAAAAAAATCATGTAGATGACACAGATCCACGATACCAAATGACGTTTGCAGTTTGATGTTCGCAACCCTTAAGTATTGTAAATGACGATCAAATGACGTTTTCGAAAACGGACTGTATCCACTATCCAGCACTAGTTGACATTGGATCTATGTTTATTGAACGACGTTCTTCTTTACCTGTCGCTCGCTCAGCGTTTTTCTTTTAATTCCCGATACAATGCATTTACTGCCTAATATTCATGTATTTTAAATATGTTGCTTGTTTTTATGTCATGTTTGTTTACTCAATTTTTTTTGTTAGTTAGAGTATGAAAGTTTTGAGGAGCAGTCGAAAAGTATTTATTATGGAGTTGTGCACCTAACGAATTAACATCATATTTAAATATTTGTAAACAAAAACAAAACAAATCACAAACCTTTTTTTTATATGGTTGTGTCAATGAACAAAATAACTACTATTGAGATAAAAGCCTCAATTGCTAAGGCACCGACCTTGGAATCTTCGCTTGTTATATCATTTCGACTTCATTTAACAAAAACTTTAACAACTACCGGTGATCGTGGTTATCATATTTTGGAAAACTACCTATACTTGGTGTCCGATTGGGGTCCTAAACACCAATAGAATTATTCATAATCACAAATAGCTTGCGATACGATGAGTAATTGAAAATAAGTTTTTTTTGATCGGCGTGAATAATTCTGCGATAGCTGTGAGAAGGTTGATGGTTAATTGAAGCTTCAAAGTTATCGGCTTCTTAAATATGTATACGAAATAAATATGTATATGTATATGTTTCAATAGAATTCTATAGGATTTAACTATGTAATTTATAATACTTTACTTACATTTCACCAATTTCATTTGAATTTTTTGAGGACTTAATTGTATCGCACGACTTGTTTTATTTTGATAATCTTGTAAATCAAAATTTTGCACTACAAAAAAGGTTTCCTCATTACTCCAGATATATTGAGGATCGCAGCCGTTGATTAAAAGCTCATCTCGCGTTAAACATCTGTATCGCATTTCGTATGTCTAAGTACATAGATAATAAGATAAATAAACACATCATTTTATCTATGTTATGTAACAAAACCTTATCTGTGCACCAAGAACAGTTGTAGTTCACGCCTAGACATCCCTGGCAATCGTCTTGATAGCTGCAATCTTTTTCTATAAATGTTAGAGCAAAAATAAATTAATTTGAATAATTTTTTTTAGTAAGTTATCTACGAACCGCTAGCTTCCGATATCACAGTCGTTCGTGTGAATGCAAGTATTATGAACGCAAAACGTGCAATCATTTTGTTTTCATGCTTATTTCTATTTAATATATTTCATATTATGCAACAATATAACATTTAGGGACAAACGAATTGGTAGTAGACCTACCTGATATCAAAATCAAATTGCTCAAATATCAATGAATAATCTATACCGCAAAATATTAAATACTTAACCCTTTTAATAGACAACCTTAAATGTGATATCTTTTCTAAGAAATAGATAAGAACACAAAACTATAATCTTAAAACTTATCGGAAATGGGTAAGTTATCTTATCGTATACGAATTCCGTTTCGTAAGTATCGGCATGTACAATATTTATAATTTTTTCAAATTGAATTTAGCAAAATCTAGAGTGTATTATTGAGTTCAATTGCTTTCTATTGTAGCTTTTCTATGGTATTGATATTCAGTTCATCTTGACTGGTCCCCTTAAGCTCTTTGTAGGGTTCTACTGAAACAGAAATTGTATTATTTATTTATTTACGAAATCCTTGTACCATCTATTTAAGATTTTTGGAAGTTGGGCAAAAATTCATTACAAAGAAAAACAAAACTATTATTTGAAACTTCATCGAAAAATATAAAGCTGAAGAAAAAAGAAGGAGAAATGGTTATGGGGGATATAGAAAAGAACTACGGCAGTTTAGGAAGAAGATGGGGAAAAAGGACATAAAGGTATGGGTATCTTCCATCAGTAAGTTTGGGTAAAGTATTTAAAAACTTCAGTTGTAAATGTGTTTGTGTTGCTAGATCGTTTGATATTCACCGGTAAGCAATACTATACGAGTAGATGAATCGTTTGAATAAAGAAATGTCGACTAGAAGTAAAATACTTACGTCTAGGTAAAATTATTTGAATAGTTCTTTGGTTACTCGCAAATTTTATGACTCCAAATAAATAGTCTGGTTCTTTGGTAGTTATGATTTTATTTAGTAATAGTATAGTTCTATAATTCAATAGGGCTATTAAGGAGCGGATCCTTAATCAGATTGTTAATATACATATTATACATATATTATTTTTTTTAAGAACTTAACACTCAAGTGGGTATGAATACACTTATGTTATAATGCCTCAGCATGTGTTTTTTTTTTTTAGAAAATGGGATACAGAAAAAAAAAATGTTTGGGCTCAGTGTTTATTTCGCTCCATGGGTAACATCCAACATTTAATGGGTAGACTAAATTCTTAGTGGAAGTTGGCTTGTTGTTGATTTCAAGTCAACTACTCGTTATTTGATTTTTTTTAAATGAAAAAGTTAATGTCTTTCGGACGAGGTTGGGCTTCGATTACCGAATCTTAGCCCTCCATAGTTGGCTATGATATATGGGAGCCATAAACATATACATATACACCCTATACCCATATTATAATAACTCATTTGGGTTCGATTTTTTAACAACGTTGAATACGTAAGCCTATTTTAAATATGTATAGTATCGCTATAATATAACAACAGCATTGCATTCATGTAATATACATTTTAGCTAGACAATGATTCAAACAAATATACATAATGCAGTTTTCTAAGATTTTGCTTCGAAACAGCGAATACTATCAACGATTGTAATGTGCAAGTGCTTATAATATTAATGATGCAAGGCACTTTAAGTAGGGAACATAAGAATGTGTGAAGGTCTTTCTTATTTCCGGAGTTCTATTTTTCTCGTACGGTGGCGTGATTTTAAATGCTTAATGGTAATAGGATATTGAGTAAAATAATCAGTAGGTTATGGCTCAGTAAAAAGTAAGTACGAATCCTTTCATAGCTACATCCTCTCATCCTCTACGAGATGCAGAGGTTTTAAGCAAAGCCTTATGCTGCCCTATTTTGGTTCCTATTGAAAATAACATCTTTCAAATTTATGCGTGAATGGTAATATGTTAGTAGCAGTAAGGTAATATTGTAGTACTTTAATTGTTTCAAAGTAAATGTTACCCTAAAATTAATGTGTCAAAAGCTGTTGAAGATCAAAACTGATTTTTTTTTTAAAACTTTAAATCTAGATTTTGCCATCATTTTTTTCGGTAAAATATCCCTTTAACCCCCACTTTTTGCAACTTTGAAACGTGTACCTAGTACTTACAAACAAAAAAAGCTTCAGGTTATCTCATCTCAAGTCAATAGTTTTTAAGATGCGAGCAAATTGTTCAAACTATTACCCAGTTTATCCAACAGCTCAATTTGCGTTGAAGCAATGCGCATTGGTTTAATACGCTCGAATAAACACCACTTCAAACCGCATTGAAATATTCAACACGCATGCGTTCATTCCTGCTTATAAAACGCATGGAAAATTTGTAAGCGCTTTGAAATATCATATAAACATTTTCAAATCGCATAGAAACATTTTAATCTCTCGCGCTCTCATCATTCTTTCATCATCGGGCAGGTATTAGTTGTCTATTTAAAATGTGGGATTGCAAACGAAATATTTGGAACGAGAAAGAAATAAGAACAATGTATCAGTATTAGTATGAAGTGTCAGTTCAACCAGCTGTTTGTTAAACTTCTCTCAATTTTCTCTCGCTCATTTTGGATAATTTCATGTAAACACCAAAATTTCTACGGGTATTGAACCAATGCGGATTGCTTCAACGCACATTGAGCTGTCGGATAAACTGGGTATATCAAAAATGGGGTATTTTTTTTTAGCAACCCTTTGAAAATTACTAGTATTTTTTTTATATTAATAGCAACAATGTACAAGTTTTAAATACAATGAAAAAAAATACATAGATACGGTAATCCTCTACTTTACTTATGAAAAACTATAATGCAAGCGCAAAGTTGAGATAAATGGAAGGAATATTCGAAGGAAAGGCTATGTAAAAACCTTCGTTCGTATATATCACAGTTTGCTTAAGAATAATAATAAGAGAAAATTAAAGAATTAACAATCAGGATTTGTGTAGAAATAATAAGTAAATGATAAATAAATAAATTAGTAAACAAATAAATAAATAAATAATAAATAAATCAGTAAATGAATAAATAAACAAAAGTAAATAAATGATTTAACAACTGGTAACAATAGATAGTTTAGTTACTCGTTAAACTGGATATAAGAGGATTGTCAGACACATTGCACGAAGTTAGCTATCCGATCAGTAACAGTCTCAATGTTGACTATTTGATGAAGAACCGAGATAGAAAAATTCCATGGCAGTTTCAAGATTAGTTTGAGAATTTTGTTTTGGCAAATTTGTAATTTTTTAATTGGGAATTCGAACAGTTGCCCCAAACAGGAGCTGCCTAAAAAAGTATGGCCTGAAAGATGTATTTAAATACGAGTATAATCAGCTTGTTTTCGTTGCTTAATCCTGACTTTCTGCATATAAAGGGGTATACGATTTTAATGGTCAGATTAACTTAATTGACCACATTGCTTATGTGTTGAGCAAATGTTAGTCTTTTGTCCAGTATATCTCCTAAATACTTAACTTGGGATTTCCATTCAATGTTATTGTTATCAATTTTTAAAGAACTATTCGGTAAAAACAAAGCTTTTCTCTTACGAGTAAAAAAGATAGCTGAGTTTTTTGAGCATTTATATTGATTTTCCAATTGTTGCAATATGAAATAAAGTCATCCAAAGCTAATTGCAGGTTGGTTTCAATTGATAAACCAACCGAATCGGAGGAGTAGATACACGTATGTTATCATCCGCGAAAATTGCAGAATGACAGCCAGGAAGAAAGGGAAAATCGGATGTGTAAATGTTGTAAAATATTGGAGCTAGAACAGAACCTTGAGGTACACCAGCAGAGATTATTTGTAAGTCCGATGGTGTGCTGTTCACAAGTACTTTAAAATTTCTGCCCATTAGAAACGATTGGACTACTTTGACCAGATGTAAGGTAAAGCCGAAATGAAATAGCTTATAAATTAAACCTTTATGCCAAACGGTGTCAAAAGCTCTTTCTACGTCCAAGAGAATCATACCTGTACTATGACCTAAATGAAACGAGTTAAGTATAGGCTTTTCAAGCCTGTAGAACTAGCACATGTTATGACTTGGACGAAAACCAAACTGTTCTGACGGTAAGATATTAACCCTATGCTTCCTGGTGGTTTTGCAGTGAAAAAACACACTTAATATTTTTTCTCTATATTCCTAGTGGTTTCATGGTAAAACCAAGTGTATTTCTACCAACTGTTATTCATTTTATAACGGTAAAAAAATTTTCGGGTATTTTTCAGTGTGTAAGGGGTTTTTTTGTGCATTAGTTTGATGGTTCGTGTCATTTGAGGTGGTTTTTATTTTGAAGTGTATTTGCAAGGTACCAAAAAAGAGTTTCAACAAGAACTATTCCTGAAGACTTAGAAACACCCTACAGCCTCACCGTACAAGGTGGTCCTGTTTTTGCTGCGAATTGTTTTGCATCATATTATAACGTTTGATAAAAAATATTAAAAAAATATTGTAACCTTTTTCTTTGTTTTTTTTTTCTTAGTTTCCTACTTGTTACGTGGCGATACCACTTCTAAAAACATTAATGAAAGATTTAAAAAAGTTAAACAATTTTTTTTTATTTAAATTCATTACTAATAAAACAGAGTTTATCGAAATTTTAAAGTTTTATAAAAATATTTTACAAAATTGACACCTCCGGGAACAAAGGGTCAAATTCGTCAACGTGGTGCATTATTTGGTTTTTAAAATTTTTTTCAAAGCATTTGCTTAAAGCACTGAAGAGGCTTATGGGGTGATAATTAATCGGATTTTTTTGAAGTTTTGCCAAAATTATACATTTCCATGTATTTGGAAGATATCCAATATTTAAACAAACATTAAAAATGCACTGGATATTTTTTAGAACAACTTTGGGAAGGCCTTTCCTTAAATCCTCGATAAGTGATATCAGCATTGGAGATAGACCCTTACTGTAGAACGATTTTGTTCTTAAAATATACCCAGGAATCATTTCCCAAATTGTCGTTGACGAATTAGGGGACACCCTCTATAAAGGATCAAAATTCCTTAATTTGGATATTGGGAATTATAAAGAATATACCATGCCTTGCCGACGCAACACCATTTTCGACTAGCTCTCACCAACGGTATTCCATTGTTTTGACTGCTCTTTTGTTTTCAACGCGTGTTGGTGTTCACTTACTGCTAAGAAATAATGTTTGTGTCGCAAACGCGGCGCTTATCTTGCAAACACTGACTTTAATCGGATGTCCTGCACGTATCACCTTTGATGGTTTGACCTCAACGAACTTTGGTGAACCATCCCATGAGGAGCAGAGTCCCTATAATACTATTTGAGATTTTATTCATTTTCTTTGGTAGTGTTCCTCGTAATACATAATTTTTACTCAGAAATCTTTCAAATTTTTCATTTTCCCATTCGTTTTCACTTCCTAAATAAACATATAATCGTCCAAAGGATCTTTAAAAAATAGTAGTGGTCTTACAACCAATATAAAGCCAAGAATGTTACAAGGAACTGGGATTGTAGTAGAAGTCACTGACTTATCAAACCACCGTCATCTTACATATTTACATGTATTACCTAATTTATATGACAGCTTAAAGCGCATTGACTCAATACTCTCATATAAACACCACTTCAAACTGCAATGAAATGTTCAATAGGTATATGAAAGACTGTTAAAAAAAAAATATTAAAAAAAACCTTACATACATACATACATATATTGTAAAACAAAGAATTTACATTTTATAACTTATCAATTGTATAAAGATTAGGAAGTTCTTAAGTTTATTGCAAAATTTATTACATACGATTATTTTACTCGAAAAATAAATGGTATGCCTTTAGTTTCGTTATGCATTAAAAGGCTACATATTAAGGTGTTTAGTATATACATACAAGACTAAATATTTTTAATAGTTTATCTATTTCCGTTTTTTCTGCTTCTTCATATCACTGTTGAAGACGATAAAGATGTTTTTATTATTCTCGATGGTGATTCAGGATAACAATTACTATGCAACCGAAATAATTCACAAACAGTTATGGCTACTTGAACAACCCCCTTGCCTTCGAGAACATCTGCAGCACAACACATTAAGTTCTAAAATGAAAACAAATGCACTTTAAGTTTAAATAATATTTCTACCAGAAAAGAGTACGTTAATGTAAATATAAGTCAATACATATTTATTCTTGCATAACAAATGGTATTATTTAGTTATCAAATTAGTTACTAAGAGATGTTTTCAACAATGAAAAAACTAATCTGAATACTTCATGGACCCAGAAGACGAACGTTAGCTGCATTTGGAATAACTAAAAATCAATTACCGATTCCAAAAAAATTATACAAAAAGTTAACACTCTCTTCTTAAATTTTCACACAATCATTAAGACACATACTCGAATTTAGTATTTGGATGTCGAACAAGTGAAAACATAACCATCACACACGAATGGCATTCCTGGTATGAAAATGTTCTTCATCACCACTCATTAACATTCATGAACTACACTCCTCAGTTTTATTTCAACAATAAATGGATGTTTATGGTACATATCAACTTGCGAGATGGCAGGTTGATCGGGCATTTTCGGTTGCTTATAAAAGTGAATGAAGTCTTGACTTATTTCGAAAATTGTTAGCAATAAAAACGTAAACATGGATTTAGGATGAACTGGTTGCGTTGTTTTCTTTTTTTATTACAATTCTTGTAAGTTTTACTTTTCATCTGCCACTATTTGTAACAAGAAATAAATAGAACTCACAATTTTCATTGATTGCCATTATACATTTCAAGGTACGCACACGTTAACAGCGCAAAGTGATAAGGAAAGAATGGTACCCTTGGCAATCTGCTGCGTGACAGCAACTCCCATCTACGGTGATTCATGCAATGTAATGTTATTGATTTATGCTCCACTTAAAAAAGTTGTTGAAAAAATCAAGTATGATAATTTTAACCTAATCGATTAAAAGATGTGTCGGTTATTTTTCAAAATAATTTTAACTTCCAAATTTAGCCTCCCCATTATATGTTGGATGCCTCCCATGGAGCGAAATAACCACTGAGCCCAAATATCTTTCTTTCTCTCTCTATCCCATTTTCCAAAAAACTTAACACATGCTGAGGCATTATAAGTGTATTCATACCCCCTGAGTGTTAAGTTCTTAAAAAAAAAATGCAGTATGAGTCATACCTATACTACAGTTTCGATTTTTTCTTCGGTTAGGTTTATAGAACTTATAATTGCCCTAACAGCTGTGTGAGATTACAATCTACTTTGTTCTTGTTAAAATTTGGGAGACTGAATCTTGCATGCATTGGCACATAGTCCCGATAACATACGAACGTATTTTCTGCTGGTCTATTGGAACGCAGAATAACAAATTCTTTGTCTATCTCAGTTTAACTAACGCAGCTGTTTTGGGCATTTCTAAACGAATTCAGGCTTTCCTTGTTAAAAAAAAAAAACTCGTATATATTTCTAACGCTATAAAACAAATAAAACATGAGTATTAATAGTACAGGGTCAAGATTTTTCTTTTTGTTTTTTTTTAATTTTGGATCCAGATGTGGTGATAACATGGAAAAACGACGTTAATTTAATAAGCCATTATCTCTACCAACATATGAATGACTCTTTAGAAATTGCAGCAAATCTAAATTAAAATTAAATAATACGTCAATAGTCGCCCATTATTTGTTTTTTCTTTTATTTTCTTTTCATAAATAAGGTTAATTTTATAAATTAAATAAAAAAAAAGACAACTCTACAAAATCGTCGTTTCATTTTACGCTGTGGTGTTTCTTACAATAAGCAGATAAAAAATTAAATGCAATATCTGTCTGTATACTCAATTATAAACAATTTACTTTAACAAGAAATATTTGGTATAGGTTCACAAAAGTTAAGAAAATAACTCTTAACAATTCTCGCCGGGAAAATATTAAAATTTGCACAATTACGATCTGTTGTTAAAATCTTTTGTATTGTTCATTTTTACATTTTGGATGCTGACTTATGATGACCACAATTAAAGCTTGTTTGATTTTTATTTTTTACAATTAATATTTGTGTATTATATTTAATTTTATATAACGATTTACGACGACAAACTTAATTGATGTTGATTAAAAGTTAAGCTTATAAATGTGCGGATTATAAATGCATTAGGTTTTTTCCTAATTTAATTTTTTGTTAGGAAATGATATAGGAATGACATTTTTTATTATTATTCAAATTCAAATTCATATATAAATATAAATAATAATAACTAGATTGATGCAAACATTTTGCATAATTAATTTACTACTAAAAGGAATTCATTTCATCAGACTATTTTAAAATAAATGATAAATACATAAGGCCCAGGACCCATTGTATTATTAAGTCACATATTCTCATATTCAAATTACAACTTCAAGTTTTATTTTTCTATTTTTTTTTTAAGTGCAAATAAAAATTACAACTTTCGTTAAAAAAGAATTACTTCTTATACATTTTTATGGATTGTAAATTCTTCGAAGCAAGTCAATATTTGTTTATGTCCTTTGTTGTCATTTAAAAATATATATTTGTATATTATATTTTATATAAAAAGGCCAGATAAATATTTTCTCCGATTTATGACTTTAATTTAGAATTGGAAATATTATAACAAGAGCGAATGTTGCAATAAAGACACATGATAAAACAATAGTCGTCATATCAATGCTGTGATTCCATGAGCAATTATCCTTATTTGCCCCCTTTTCACTATCAATATGTTTGGCTGGATAAGGATTACAAAAATTTGTAGTCTTGAAATTGATATCCCTTAAGGGATTGTTTGCAGTAGAATTAGATTCAAAAATACTGATTCGTGTCCATGTTACTTCCTGAGAATTGATTTTACTCATGATGGTTGTGTTATTGTTGTTAGAATTACATTGTGTATTCCAAACAAATATATTTTTAGATAATTTCTTTTTGTTACTCTTACAAAAAATATTATGTAATTTCATTTTTAATGCTTTACGATTATTTACTTTATCAGAAACAGGTGATGTTGTCCGATTGGCTATTTTATTTGTATTCGTTTCAGGTTTATTTTCTTTATTTGTTTGCCATGAGAACACCTTTCCGCCACCGCCAATAAATTTTGAATTAATTATATTGTTGAAGTTATTTTTGAGATTTATTTTCTTTTTGAACCTTTTAGCTTTTGAACGACCAACAAGAACTTCATTTAAGCCTTTTTTGGTTTTTGTTATTCCACATACGATATTTACTTGGTTTTCTTTTGATGGAATGCTGCTGCTTCCAGGCAATTGGCATGTTTTTATTAATTGTAGGTGCTGTTGTCTTCGATAGTGATTAACTTGATGATGAATCGGAATATTCAGTTTAATTTGTAAAAAAGCTGAGACAATTTTTAAGACAGCTGTTGGATTGCGTAGCAGCGGTGGAAGGCAGGTTGCGCTTGATAATAAGCCATCATCTGGGGTTGGCAAAACATCTTCACAAGAGCATATCAACTCCTGCAACCAATATCAATTACAGATGGATTATTAGCAACATCGTTTTTCAAATTTTAAATTTAATCTTATAAATTCTAAAAAGTTTGATTATATTAATCAATAAAAATATGCTTGAAGGTCATAATATTTGAAATTTTACTTGATCACAAAGGCTATTTAAAAAATATTCATTTGTACGTAATAATTTGATTTGTTATTAATTGTATATTAAGATTATTTGTGCACCCTGAATGTTTTATAAATGTATGTAAAAAATAAAGATTTATTCATGTTATTTGTGCAAATTTTAAAACACCCATATATAAAATATTGATTTTTTTTTATTGTATTTCTAATACCAATAGCCCATTTCACCAACCAACAGCACCATCCACGATTGTTTAGGAAAATAAATAAAACGAAAAAAATAATAGAAACATAAAGTTAGACTGGACTTAGTAGCCCCCCACATCCATTATGTTGTTTTAATTATCATTTTGCACGTACGAATACATACAGGGTGCGCAATCTGGAGCATCGGTATAAAAATATTTAATATCTTTAAGAAAAAAAAAACAAAAAACATAGATTTCGTAATGTCGTGAGATTTAGTTAGCCTTGTAGACCTTTTTCACGCATTTGCGGACACACAAAGTCCGCCAACATTCACCGATACCGATTCCCATTGACTTTCTCTATAAATTTAAAGTAAAATTCCCACTGCATGTGGGTAGGATTTTCTTTACATCTTTTTGACATTTCTTTTTCTCCTTCTTCTTTCTTTTTCGCATTTGCTTCATTACTTCTTTCGCTGTTGTTACGAGCACAACATTTCAGTATGGCGGATGAACTTAAATGAACCAAAGAAATAACAAGGAGGCTCATTTTCAATTATGAAAGACTGAGCGCCAAAGATGAAATGAAAAAGATCTGTCAAATAACATGAAAAACCAAAGAAGGGGAAGAGACTTTCGTGTAAAATTGCGCAAATCACTGAATGACAGATCAAAAGAAAATAACCAGAACATGCGCATTGCACACATGCGACGTGTAAAAGCGGACAAAGAATAAAAAACGAAAAATAAATTTTCTGTACGAAAAGCTTTTTCTTTTGCTACTCTTTGTACCGTCTGCGACCTGCGATTGCGAGACACATATTCAATCCGCAATGGTTCAATACGCTCGAATAAACACCACTTCAAACCGCATCGAAATATTCAAGACGCATACGTTCATTCCTGCTTATAAAACGCATTGAAAATTTGTAACCATTTTGAAATATCATATAAACATTTTCAAATCGCATAGAAACATTTTAATCTCTCGCGCTCTCATCATTCTTTCATCATCGGGCAGGTATTAGTTGTGTATTTAAAATGTGGGATTGCAAACGAAATATTTGGATTGAGAAAGAAATAAGAACAATGTATCAGGGTTAGTGTGAAGTGTCAGTTCAACCAGCTGTTTGTTAAACTTCTCTCAATTTTCTCTCGCTCATTTTGGATAATTTCATATAAACACCAGCATTTCTAAGGGTATTGAATCAATGTGGATTGCTTCAACGCACATTGAGCTGGGTAACAATTTAATTTATACATACATGCGTATGTATATATATTCATATGTAGGTACGTATTTTCCCTTTTAATTTTGCTATATTGACCGAAGTTTCGATCTGTGTAGATCTGTGGTGTGGTAAAAAATATTTAAATTGTATTTTTTCGAAGTGAAAAGTGATATTTTACTGTATGTGTCCAGTAAAAATTTTGAAGAGTAAAATATATTATTTAAGTTTATTGCAGGTTTATTTGGTACCTTGGTACTTACAAATACAAAAAAGTTGCGGACTTAGAGGAAATGTCGTGACGAATAAATTGCGCTATTGTGTGCTGTAATGCAAAAACTGCCCAATTTCCAGAAAGGAAAATGCTTAGATTTCCTAAAAAGGGAACTAAGAAATATAATGAGTGGCTAGCACAGGCAGAAGAATCTCGTGATAATGTTGAAAATCATAAATGGCCATACATTTGTAGTAAGCATTTCGCATTTCCAATTTTTTTTAAGAAAATAATATTGATGAATAAAAACACATTCACTGAAGACAATTTGGAGACTGTGTATTTATTTTTCTTTTAAAAACAGCTGTATATAGAACTTCTCTAACAATGTTAAATTTGGTTGCATAAGACAAGATAAGTGGTGACGATGTAGAGGATATAGCCATGATTAACAAATGATAGTGTCACTTTTAGCATGACATTACTTAGAATAATACTTCGATGATAATTTGTACAAGTGTGAATTAGACTACTAAGTAGGACGAGTTTTGACCAATATGAACTCTAATATGAACACTGAACTTTTTATGTATTAGCTGAACTCTTTATGTGTTAGTTGAACTATTTATGTGACAGTTGTTTGCAATGATTAAGTTGTTCTTCCTTTTATTTATTTTTTGCATAGGGTAGTTCCATGAAAAGTAGACATAAAGCAAGAAAAAAAAGGGAATTTCCAATCCGTTTAATTAAGTCAAGCAATTAATTAAATAAATATGGCAACGTTGCTAATTGATTTCAAATTTTAACACTTTTTTTGTGTGTTTTTTAATTTAAATCATATAGTCGATCCTAGTAAAACATACAATGACAAAATATTTATTTCGAATATTAATATGTAGTTTATTTAATACTGTCAAGTATTAAAAACACAAAGCTGCAAATTTACCGTTTATGAATGCGTTATAACCTTTTATGTCGATGTAAAGGTATACGCAGGCCGTGTTGCCATATGGGTTAATTCGGGTTAAAAAATGTTATACAGTAAAATCTCGATAATTCGTACCCCGCTTATTTTAAATAAACTGCTGGTCCCTTAAAAAAATCTCGGTTAATCGTAAAAATCGTAAAATCGTAAGTTTCTGTTGACAACCTCGTTTATATGTAAAAAAATCATCTTTCTCTCTGTCTTCAATTCCCTTTCACGATTATTATTATTATTACATGTTTATGTGTGAATACAAAGAAAAAACTTGGGAAGCGAAAGCAAGAAGGATTGTCTTACACTAGAATGTGTGTTAAATGGCGCCACCACCATGGGGCAGCTGTTTCTGTAACGACTAACAACTATTGTTCTAAGTTTGCATTGAAGTCGTTATTCTTTCCTCTCATTTTAGTTCAATGTTGTTTTTTGTCTGAATATGAGTTCAAGACGAACCCATAAGTGTATATCAATTTGCGAAAAAAAAAACAATTTTAAAAGCCATTGTCGATGGCGAGAAAAAAACCGATGTGGCAAAACGCCTTAGCATTCCTCCATCTACACTGACGTCGATTTTAAAGAAAAAACAGTAAAATGAAGCGGCACTAAACAGTTGAGTTCCCTGAGTTGGAACGATCACTTGTCGCATGGTTTTCTCAATGCAGACAATTAAATGTGCCACTTAGCTGGTGGTAAGAGAAAAGTCCAAACTTTTTACACAAAGATTAGTCATTGAAAGTTTCAAAGCAAGTGAAGGATGGTTTGACCGCTTCAAAAAGAGATACAACATTGCTTTTCGGAAACTTTATGGCGAAAGTGCGAGTGTAAGCGACACTGTCTGTTTGGAATGGAAAGAAAAGTTAAGCGAACTGATAAAAAAAATTATGAACATAAGAACATCTTTAACGCTGACGAAACAGGCTTATATTTTAAGTGCCTCTCTGATCGGTCAATGCATTTTAAGGATGAAAAATGTAAAGAAAGAGATACTCTATTATTGACCGCAAATATGGATGGCACTGAAAAGTGAAAACCTTTGATGATTGGCAAGGCAGTGAAACGTAGATGTTTCAAACACATAAAATCATTCCCCATGTTTTACCGTTCAAACAGGAAGGCGTGGATGACGTCTGAATTATTCAGTGAATGGCTGAAATTATTGAACCGTGACATGGAAAGACAACAGCGTAAAATCCCATTATTCGTCGATAATTGCACTGCCCACAATAACACTTCCGTTTTTAGTCATGTGAAAACAGAGTTCTTTCCCGGCGAACACGACCTCTAAACTTCAGCCGCTTGATCAGGACATCATCAAAAATTTTAAGACCCATTACCGCAAGGAAGTCGTACAATTGCTATTAGATTTTATTGAACATGGAAAGGAGTACAATATCTCATTACGCTCAGCTATGAACATTGCTGACAAAGCGTGGCAAAATGTAAGCCAATCCATCATACAAAATTGTTTCCGTGCATGTGGTTTCGTCGAGAAAGGACTGCATTTATCAGCTGGTGATGAAAATATGTCGTCTACTGTAGACTCTTCGGAATGGAATCGCCTGCCTCAAAGCGAAGAAATCCCGTTTTATGATTTTGTTCACTTTGATGACGATGTGGCTGTTGCAGGAATACATACCGACGACGACATTTTGGAGCTACCAGAAGAAGACGATATGAATGAAAGCAGCGGTGATGACGACGAGGACTTTCCGGTTGTGTCACGTAAGGAAGCGAAGACTTGCATAAATTGCTTGCGTATTTTTATGATCAGTAAAAATGTAAAAGATGATGTTTTTTCTGCGATTGTCACCTTGGACAACGCAATTGATAACGAGCGCAAGCAATATCTCTGTGCAATCCTGCACATTTTTTGTTTTTTGTGGATATGTAAATATGTATTTAAACTTGTGTTAAATGAAATTTTCTTTTTTTCATTTGTTTTATGTTTTCTTGTACATATATAAAAGTATGTATTTTATATGAAATCTTATTTTCTTTGCCTTTTGTTCTTTGTACATAAAAAAATGTAATACTTTGAACTAAAATTAATTCTTAATAAAAAAAAATTAAAACCCCGTTTGTTCGAATTTTAATTTCTCGACCCTCAATAATTCGTAATCTCGCTAATTCGAAAACCTCTTTAATTCGTAATAAACTGTAGGTCCCTTGGTACTACGGTTTATCGAGACTGTATATACAACCCTTTTTTGATGATGCACAATAACAAGTGCAGACATCGCCAAGTATTGACACCAACGTATTTTAAAGTATCAGAATTTCAGTGTTTATTTTGTTCAAATCGGTAAGTAAAATTTGTATTCTCGTTTTAAATAAGATCATATTTTTAGTTTTACATTAAAAAGGCTATTTGAATAACGTTTATTGTGTAAAATAGTGCAAGTAATATAACATAAATTTTGTAACGCGAGTTAACAATGAATGATTATTTTTACTGTATTTTGAAATTATTTGGTACAACTCACTTGATTTTTATATTTTTGTTTTCGGGTGCTGTGTTGTTTCGAAAAACAAATAATTCTTTTTGTTATTAACTTTACTTTCGTTGAAAATTTGATTTTTCTTTTGTAACAGTTGTAAAATACAAATTACCTTTTTTGTAACCATACTTTCTTTAAAATATTACAAAGGCAAACCGTTGTCGTCAATGCTGAACAATTCGCTGATGCAGCAAAAGATTCTTCAGTAAAAATAATTATATGTTCACCCAAGGACATTGAAGACATGACCAAGAAAATGGATTTGGATTCAATTTTTTCCGAAGCACCACTGATAATTGGGATATTCAAACGTCATATAATATCTTGGGTAAACAATACACTACAAACGGCTTCAACATCAGAAGAATTAATTATGGGAATACAAGAAAATGAAAGCTGTCGCAAACAAGCATATGGTTCGGAAAGCGACAGTGAAGACGTTATTCCCTTAGCTGTGTTAAAAAAATTGATTTAACAATTGTTGTATTCAAACTTAAATAAAATAACGAAAATATTTCTCCAATTTAATAGTTTTTTTTTGTATGTAACTGAAGTAACGCGAGTTACCACCTTAATTTTGAATTATTTTCAAAAAATTTTTAGATACATACATTTTTTCATGACGCCTAGTTTATTGCATATTTTTTTGCAAATTATGTTATTGAACTATTAATGACCCATGCTGAATATCGCATAAATTTTCAATGGAAAAATCCGCTAAAAACATACCGTGTAAATTTGTAAAGCGAGTTACCGATAATTTATAATGCCTTTTTGCAAACAAACCAAATTTTTTTTTTATATTTTTTTATTTACTTTTATAATTGTTTCTTCTTTAATTATTTGCGACCTTTAAAAAGATAATGTCAATCAAAAGGAAATAAATGCATCTGAATATAACGCGAGTTACCATGGAATTACCCATACATCTGTGGAATTTGATTGCTGATATCAAATTAAAAAAAAAAAGAATCGTTTTCTTTCGGAGGTTAAGTGGCTTCTTTTTTCTTCATTTAGTGTAAGTTTCAAAGAATATGCATGACTAAGTCAACGCTGGCGTTAGACAGCATATCAGACTCCGTATATGGGCTACTTCAATATATTTGGAGCTGATGTCTAACGTTTGATGAGACAGGAGCAACTCTCATATTGTCGAAGCGAGACACTGGTTCTGGTCCTCCATGTTGGGGTTTTTGGGCTTAACTACCTGGCCAGGAAAGCAGTCTTGATCTTTTTGGACGTGACCATATTGTAACAATCTACCTAATATACCTAATATACTTACGAGTAGTGTTTTTACGAGCTTCCCCACGAGACCACGTCTGCAAATCAACTTAAATTAATAACCTTTGTTGGGGGACGGAATATCACTATAACTAGAGCATGGTTATCGCATCTCAATACCACCAAACGAATTTGTGGTTATCAGATCATATCATCTGAATCAACCAAGCTGATCATGTTACGATGGGTGGACGGCACGCCTTCAGTATTATAGAAGTCCGAATAATACGAGCGACCAATGTATACTATACTATTTAGTTGCCGCCAAGGTCTAGGAATATCAAAGCCCTAGAGCCCTTGGAAATCGCTTATCCTTAAATTTCTCGTCAAGGACACCTTACAACCTGAATTAAGTGCTGATGCTCAGAGGTATCGATGTCAAGGGGTCGTCAGAAACGCAGCTTTGGTGAAAAGTGCATACAAGTACATGTAGGAAGCAAAGGAGGAGGGGAGAACATCGGCTTCGTTTGAGAAAAAACAATGCTTATGAGAAGCCAGCGATCGAGAAAATGTAGAGGTGTTATTCCAAAAACAGCATTGAGACGTTTTATTAAAAAGTAAAATGAACATGTCAAGCCAAAAAGTCCCGAACGGCAACCTGTAGACCTGAGGAAGGAAATTGAATAGTCGAGTGACAGTCGGTGTTAAAGATATGGAAAAACAATTTCTGCAAACTTTTAACGCCGGAGACAACTCACTCCGCTGTCAGAAAAATCGGGTCACTTAACTTAGACACAATTTTCGCCCGTTTGACTGTAATAAAGTGAATAGAACAATATCTAAACATAGACATAGCAAGGCTGCCGGATGAAATAGATATATATTCCGAACTATTTAAGGCAGCAAGAGACGACTTCACGGAGGAGAGTATCCCTGATGAATGAAACTTCGTTTGTCCGGAAAAATAAGAACCTTTAAACTGCGCGAAATATATAGGAATCAGCGTCCTCAACATCCCGTACAAGATCTTGCCTGCCGTATTCTGCGATTAGCCCCTTTCAGTGCGGCTTTAGCCGCCCGGGCACGCTCAAAATTAACCAAATATTCACACCATGGCAGATCCTAAAGAAAACACAAGTCAAGATAGATATTTACTTTTAGAGACGAATAATGCAAAGCCATGTCTAGTTTTGGCATTCATGTTAAACTCGTCTGATTATCCAGAATAACGATGGAGAATGCTCACTTCTCCGTAAAGTACGGAAGCAATCTCATCGAGACGTTTGGTTTGAACAAGTTGAGCTGGTGGCATGTAATTTCTTTAGCTTTATACTTGATAAAATTGTGTGAAACTCACCGGAGGCACAATTTTCCAAAAGTCTTTGCTACTTTTTGTATAATACAGAACAAGCTGTCAAGTATGATTTAAATGAAAGAAAAATCAAGTATATCTATGCCGTCAAAAAAAGGGACACATTACATTGACAAATTCGACAGAACGTCACTATTGACAGAAATACGAGTACAATACATATCTTCGATTTAATAAGGAATTTTTTCTGCTCGACTCAGCTGTTAACTATGATAATGACACCTAATTAAATATTGAACAATGAGTTATATCAGTGTGTAACCCTCCTTCTTTGGCCTAAAAAAGCAATTGAATAATGAGGCTTTGTCAAGATGCACTATAAGAAACTAGTCATCCCAGTTGAGTTCTATGGCGCAAAGGTTCTTCGAATAATTAATTAATTTTCGACATAATCGTGTATCTGAACAAGTAATTCTGAACAAGTAATAAATCATGGATCGTTTTCGCACCTTATGGAAAATTTTACGGAAAAAATCTTAGTTTACTTGCTTACAAGATGCATCTCGTGCAAGTATTGAAGCCGCTTGACCATCACTGAGTAGTACTTTCGATTAATGGGCCTAAAATGATATTTCCCTTAATCCTCTTTTTCACCACAAAATTTTCAGAGATGAGGCTCATTTTCGATTAAATGGCTATGTACTTCAACAAGCAAAATTGTCACATTTGGAGTAAAAAAAAAGTCTACACGCCATTATTAAGACGGCGTTATAGCTACAAATGGTCACTATTTGATGTGCTTTACGGGCTGGAATCATTTGACCATATATCTTCAAAAAGGAAGTCAACCAGAAGGTACTCTATGGAGAGAGCTATAAATCCATGATTCCTGATTTTTTGCTTGCCAATTAAATGGTTGTGTGTTCTCAGAAAGACGGCGCAAAATGCTACCATTAATTTGTTGAAAGAAACATTCATAGTGACGCATGCCGATATACGGCTCCAGCCGCTCGAAAAAATGGCATACATACTTGACAATATACATGTGTATTAAATTGCATGCCTAAGTAAATGTATATAAGTTAAAAATGAATTGAAAAACAATTTTTTAAAAGTATGAAAAGAGTAATTTTTCGTCAATGATACTATGTATCTTTGTTACAACTTTATAAAAAATTTTCGCAGCCGACAAGATTGAATGGGTATATTCAAAATTTGAAAAATTAATCATTTAATATTATACACATTTGAAATGTTTGTATATGATAACTGTTAATAAATAAATATTTAGTTAAAAAAATGTTGTTACAAAATAAATCCTGAGAATAAAACTTAAAGTCCATGATATACATTAACCGATAACAAACTCCCAAACCATAAATATTTTTATAATATATAACAAATAATTTATTAAATATAAAAATAAAGTGTATGTACATATATACATATGTATACGCCTGCATATAAACTGTTCCAGCTATAAAAATATATGAAAACGTAAGAGTCAGAGGGAAACATATAAAAAAAAAGGCACGGCTAACAAAAGTGGGTTTCGCTGGTGCATTTTATTGTATTGAAACTCAGAATACGTTAAACGTAAAGTTTTTATTGACATGTTAAAAATGTTGCTTGATTAACGACACGTGTATGCTTTTGTAAAATTATACAAATAAACAATTGTTCTATTGCGTGAGAAGTTTACTGGATGTGATTTCATAAAGTGAGAATATTATAGTCAAGTTTATTGTGTCTTTTAAAGAGAAAAGCAAAATAACAACTTTTGAAGCGTATTTGCATGAGTATGATTGAAAATATTTTAAAAATCTCACTTGGTTCGATTTAATTTAAAATGATTACATTGGAATTCCTTTAAGGTCTCTGTTGATTCGTTAACAACCAAAATAAAATAAAAATTACAATATTTATAATTTGTAATTCCCCCTAACTGTTTGTATTTATAGCTGAACCATATTAAAAATATATGTAATATAGAAAAAAACAGAGCCGGTCAACTTACCTCGTCAACGCCAATTTTGCGACACGCCTCCAAAAAATTATCCACGTTTCTGCGACAACGAGCCATTGTTAATTTGGACTGAAAATCAACCATGCATTAGATGTAAAATTCTATTTAATAATTAAAAAACTTACAACACCAGGAGATGGTACATGAATACTGGCTACAGATCTAGGTCGGACATAATTGGCTAAATGGCACAGGACAACTCCATCTGCCAAAGCAGAGGAGACGTCTTCGGGTAGAACTGTCTTTAAACAGCTTTGAATGATCTATAATAGGTTAGCATATATTAAAATAAAACTGTATGCTGTTGTACTTACATTTTGCACCATATACACACAAACATACATATATATATACATGAGACTCTTACGTGAGCAAATATAGTAAGGGATATTTGGGGTTTTCCTCAGAAGATAGATGGTTCACTTAGCTTGTCTAATTCTGTAACATTCCTCGAGTATGATAGATATTATTGCTCATTTTCTCATCTGTTTTATAAAGTTATTTATCCAGATACGAGCTAAAATTAATCCAAGGATTTTGTCAACAGTTCAACATGCTTACTGCAAAGGAAATTCGGTACAAATGGCTCTGAATTCACTGACTAACCAAATTGAACGATCCCCACAATATAGAGTACACAATGGTCGCTTTCCTGGACATAGAAGGCGCTTTTAACAACGTCAACACATCCGCAATCATGACTGCGCTACCAACTCTGCAGGTAGACGACTCACTTAGGGAGTTGATCAGTATTATGCTAAATACCAGGATAATCAATAATCTATAAACTGGGTGAGGCTTTTGCTAAAAAATGTGTTAGCAAAGCTATGTCGCAAGATGGTATCCTTTCTCCCCTTCTTTGGAACTTAGTGGTTAATGAACTGCTGATATATTGTAACTGGAACCGGTTGTAGCAGGGTGATTGGATGTGTGTATGATGTTGCTATAGCCGTCAGGCAAGCATCTTAATACCATTAAAGAACTCCTTCAGCTAAATCTTAACAGATTAGCTCGTTGGGCAGATCGCTGTGGATTGGGAGTAAACCCCCATAAAACTGATCTTGTCCTCTTTTCCAGGAAATATAAAATTCTAATCATAGACCCTGCCTCAATAAACGGTACCAGTATAGTCTTTTTCGATACACCAAAATAGCTGGGTCTCATTTTTTACAGTGGACTGGCGTCCAAATCGGAAGGTTTGGTGTTCGAGTGCCTCTCCCGAAAAAACATTAATTTTTTCAGTTAACGGAAATCAAGATGAGTAGTTGACTACAAATCTACAACAAATTGCACTAAGAATTTAGTCTCCCCATTAAATGTTGGATGCCACCCATAGAGCGAAAATAACCACTGAGCCCAAACATCTTTCTTTCTCCATCTATCCCATATCCAACTTAACACATGCTGAGGCATTATAAGTGTATTCATATCCACTTGTGTGTTAAGTTCTTTAAAAAAAATGAAAAACTAACATTTAAGAAAGAGTCAAGAAAGCCACAGTAGCTTTATTCTCTTGCAAAAAAGCCATTGGTAACAAATGAGACCTTCAATCTCACATAACCCATTGGCTATACATCTCGTCATAAGACCGATACTCACCTACAGGGTTATTGTCTGGTGGACGCTAATATTCTTAATATATTGTATTAGGAATTCTCACAGAGAACATCGATTACACTATACTTGAACTTTGGTTTAACAAAGATTTCCATGTAGGCTGTTGTAGAGTTTCAAGCACAAAACCAGCGTGAAAATTGATAACCGAGTGAAGAAAAAACTCTCTGTCCTATTCGGGCTCCCACCCCTGGAGAGCTAATATCGAAACCAAATATACCTGAATTTCAAACCACTACATCACAACAATGTTTTCCTTTCTCCTCCTTCTATCTTTCCGCCCGCGCTCAGGCAACAGGAAAGTCAAGCCACTCTTACACAGATAGATCTAAAACTTAGATAACCTATATCTAAGACTCTCCTTCCGTCATCCAAATCACTGTAGCGTGTTACTGGTACCTTTTCGTTTCTGACTTTTTTGTGTTTGGCTAATTTATAGAGGTATTACATCTTCTTCGGTTGTTGAACCTATACAATAAGAAACCCAACTTTTTTTTTTTTTTTTTTTTTTTTATAATTTACGCGCGCCTAAGGGGTTGATACCCTTTTACTGTTGCCAGGGCGCGGGCGGAAAGATAGAAGGAGGAGAAAGGAAAATTGTTTTTTTTGTAGTGGTTTTGAAACTCAGGTGTGTTTGGTTTCTATGTTTACTCTCCAGGGGTGGGAGTCCGAATAGGACGGAGAGTTTTCTTCACTCAGAGTGATTCGAGATATAATTCCCAGTATTTTTTTCATTGCTTGAAACTCTTATAACAGCCAAATCTACGTGTCAGTGTTATGCCTTCACACGCAGAATTTTTTTGTCTGAGTTCCAATTATACAATGAAAAACTAATTTTGCCATGGGCAGGATTCGAACCTGGACCCTCCGAGTGAGAAACGTTTGCTACTACCACTACACCACGGCCACTTGTTTGTCAATGACTATAATAACATATGTTGAATGCATATCACGAGGTTAATGTTTATTTTTATTTTTTCTTTTCTTGATGTTGATGTTGTCTCTCGTATAAATACCAAATAACTAGAGTCCGACCGAAGGTGAATTTTTTGGCCGAAGCCGAACTTCGGTTTCTTCATCACCTTCGGCCGAAGCCGAAGCCGAATCTAATGGAGATTGTATTTCAAAATGCTAAAGAACCTAAAATATAGTGATCAGTTTGATAAAATTGATCGGTAGATATTTTCTTTTTTATTAATTTATTTCAAAAAGACATAAACAGCAAAATAGCCAGTAAATTATTGCAGTAGACTCTTTTAAATAACACATAAATGGAACAATCAAAATGAATGCTTAGCAAAGAAATAAAAACAAAAAATAACCAGTAAAAAAATCCAAAACCCTAGGTACATTTGATAACACGTAAATACAACAAACAAAGTTAATATGAGAAGACAAACGATGAAGTAGAATTAATAATCAAAATTAAATAACTTAATATTATATGTAAGAAACAAAAGTTTTTGTACATTTTCTCCCTGCAAATTAGCCCCGATCAGCATAAATTTGTCCAGCAGCACTGAATAATTGCTCACTCGCTACACTAGTAGGAGAAGCCGAATGTTTCGCCGAAGGTGGAAATTTAAGCCGAATGTGGCCGAAGCCGAATGTTCGGTCGGACTCTACAAATAACGCAATAACTAGCAATTACGATTTATGATCATAATCTAAAATTTTCTACTAAAGAAGAGTGTATGAAACATGAAGTTTAATACCGCGTTGATGATTTCTAATATTTGAAAGAATTTCCAAGCAATCTAACTCACTACTGGCGAGGTTTAATGCTGAGCAAATGACTTGACCGTATTGTGTAGTGCTGTTTATATATATTTTTTTTTTTACATAAAAATCTGCAACGGAGTCACCCCGATTAGAGCTTCTGGGACTAATCTGGTAAAAGTTCGCATTGTATTAAGGAAGACTTAACTTTTGTCCAACATACTGTAAAAGCATAAATGATGATACATAGATCTTATTACGAGGATGTAGCGTTCAACGGTAAACGAAAAATATAAAGAACCGAGGATGCTGAAAATTATACATGCAGTTGTGGCGAACTAATTAAGAACGATCGTAAGTACTGGCGACACCATCGCTCCAATAATAAGACAGATGGCAACCAAAATTAAAAGTATCGCTATCTATTCACTCATGTCTCTTTTTATGTTAAACCGTAACTATTGGTGTTATTGCACATTATTTACGAGTAACAGTTTAAATCGGTTTTTAGGCATATTGGTCCATTATTCATTTGGCGATTGTATGAAAATCTCAAAATTTTTTTTTATTTTTCTACATAGTCTCCTTGTAACTCTACGCACTTCTCTCAGCGATGCTCCCATCTCTCTAACCCGTCCAAATAGTACTTGGCGTTTTTCTCTGCAAAGTAATTGTTCACGAAGGTGATTGCCTCCTCATTTGACGAAAATCATTGTCCTCCGAGCGCAGTTTTTAGATGAGGGAACAAAAATAAGTCGATTGGGGCTAGATCTGGTGAATAAGGTGGATGGTCAAGCAGTTCAAACCGTAATTCATGGATTTTCGCCATGGCAACCGCTGAGGTGTGAGACGGCGCATTATCTTGGTGAAACAGGATTTTCTTTTTCTGCAAATGTGGCCGTTTTTCCGCAATTTCTGCCTTCAGCTTGGCAAGTAATGATGCGTAGTATGCTCCTGTAATGGTTTTTCCTTTTTTGAAGTAATTGATTAAGATAACTCCTTTACTATCCCAAAAAACAGTCGCCATCACTTTCCCAGCCGAAAAAACAGTTTTTGCTTTTTTTGGAGCCGTCTCGCCCTTTGCAGTCCACTGTTTTGACTGAATTTTTGTTTTGGGCGTATAATGGTGTATCCAAGTTTCATCTACAGTAATTAATCGGCGCCAAAACTCGGATTTATTGCGCCTAAACTGCGCCAATATAGCGTTGGAAATGTTCATTCGAAAACGTTTTTGGTCTAACGCAATCAAACGCGACACCCAACTCGCGGACAACTTTCTCATGCCTAAAACTTGATTTAATATGTAACAAACACGTTCTTTGGACATTTTCATAACCTCTACTATTTCTCTCACTTTAATTCGGAGGTCGTATAACACCATTTGGTGAACTTTAGCAATGTTATCGTCAGTGGTTGCAGTTTTTGGATGTCCCGAACGTTCATGATCTCCCAAGCTCTTACGGCCACGTTTAAATTCAGCTGCCCAAAATTTCACTGTGGTAAATGATGGTGCAGAGTCCCCATACACAGAGTCCAACTCATTTTTGATTTGCGTAGGCGTATTGCGTTTCAAAAACAAGAATTTAATAACAGCTACTCAATTTTTTCCATTTTCACAAAAAAATACTCACATCGACTCACTCAAACGACTGCGCGTCCAAAATGACTGCAACTTCGGAAAGTAACTGTCAAAAGATGCACAACTAGCATTCACTAGCTTTTATTCACGAGTGCCGCTATCTTTACGTTGCGGTCGGAAACTTTTCAGACAATCCTCATAATTAAGAACGTTTCATTAAAACAGATTTGTTGGTAGAATTTCGCTGTCAACGGAAAAAGTTTTTGGTAAATATACTAATTCATTTAAAATTAAAGGGATATTATTAGTTTTTGTTGGGTTTAAAGATATTTTTTAGCGTGATATGGGGGAAAAACAAGAGCTGGACAGCAAGCAGGGAAGCCATAATAAAACTTCGCAATGTTGAAGGATTGTCCTATAATGATATCGCAAAAAAGCTTGAATGCTCGAAAACAATGATTTTTAATGCCGTATAATATGTTGAGAAACATCAAACCATCAAAAGCGTAGAAAGACTTAAAAGGCCTCGCAAAACGAATGAAGCTCAAGATAGGCTGATAGTTCGCACCGCAAAAAAAGAGCCCGAACGGTTTTCGGAAAGAAGTTTTCTGCGAGGACCCAAATGCACTTTCTGCACGCTCTATTAGAGAGCGATTGAATGAGAGTCAGCTTTTTGGGAGATCAGCCAGAAAAAACCATTGCTTTCGCCGAAAAACCGAACGACTAGGTTAGCTTTTCCAAAGGAACACAAAAATTGGACCATCTTACAATGAGAAAAATACTCTGGAGTGAGAGACTAAAATCAATAGAGTGTGTTCCGATGGTAAACAATATGTTCGACGATCAAAAAATGAAGCATTCAATCCTAAGTACACCACAGTCACCCTCAAAGTATTAGTATTATGTTATTGGGTTGTATGTCTTTTAAAGGAACGCCGTGTAACGGCGTGTATGACATAATGAACGCTCAAAGCTACATAGGATTACTTCAAAATGTAATGCTGCCCTACACAAAGGCAGAATTGCAGTAACTTGGAAATTTTAAGCAGGATAACGACCCGAAACATACTGCGAGGTCAACAAAAGCATGGTTTTAGAACAATTCTGTGGATGTCAGCGATTGGCCGTCATGTAGTCCAGACCTAAATCCAATCGAAACCCTTGGTACGAGTTAAAAAAGGAAGTTAAAAAGCATAAAATTAACAATACTAATAAATTGTATGCAATCGCAAGGGTAGCTTGGAATGTAATAACATCGAAAAAATGTCAGGACCTAATTTTGTCAATGCAAGGCGATGTAGGGCTGTAATTGCAAGCAAAGGATTCCTGACAAAATATTTAGGAAAACCCGGAAAATACAATGAAAAGTTTACATATTCTCTTATCGTTCTTAATAAGATAGCCAGCTAATTTCTTGTTACCAAAACATTTAGAATTAAATTTTATGTTTCTTTTATCTTTTTGCTACTCTTTTTAGAAGTTTTCAGCTATGTATGAACGAAGAAGAGTGAAAGGTCGACCATGATAAACGGGATTTGACTCTCTGAAGCCGGTACGTATAGAGTTTGCTATATAAGATATGTGTATGTATGTATGCATCTGCAACATTATTCTATTATAAAAATAAAAATTAATAACTTACATTTCTAAGTTGCATCAAAAGTTCTGTTTCCTCGCGTTGTCTATCAAACTCCCGACGCATGGTAAAACTAAGCTTTTCTGAAGATACTTCTTGATTCCAAGTGACAGACCTATAAATAAAGTATCTAATATATTATTACGTTTTTATTTTTATAGTGAAACTCGTACTTTTGTGTTTTACTATGCAATAAAAATTGCTGTTGTGATTTAGTAGCTATTTCTGATAAAAATTTATTTTTATTGCCCCCATTTACAGGAACTGAATTATTATTTATGGAATTGTCTGGTTGACAATTCGTTTTAATTGGACTATCAGGTTTGACATAACCTAAGCATTCACTAATTGTATTTTGGTTAGAATTTTTTTCTTTTGTCTTTGGTTGAAAGAAAGCAGTCGCAGGTTCAGTAATACGCACTGGTACGACAGTTTGAACTGGTTTTTTTGAAACGAAAATTGAATCTTCTTGACTTCCGTTCCAATGACTCAACCCATCCTCTTTGCGATAATGTTCTGGATCTTCGGACGAATTACCAGTGTAGTTAATTTCATTAGTTCCGGCTATATCATAAGTTGTTTTGCCTTTTGCTTTATAAACACGTGAAGAAGTTTCTTGATTTCTTTGTTGCTTAAGAGCTTCTTTGTATTCTCGATATGTTTGAACGTTACCAAGTTGTTTAAAATTTTTATCATTAAAACGATGATTTTCAATAAGCATTTCATCATCAGGTATTGGACTACAAATAAATGAAAATCAAGATCAATTTGGCAATGTTTTACCCTACAACTCTACCTGCTTGTTGAGTTCGCATAATCGCTAACAACTTTTTCGTCATTTATTGAGCCTTGTTGCGAAAAAGTATTTTGAACTGTTTCTTTGGTTGCTTTTTTCCCAGATTTGGGAATAGTTGCAAGCTCATTAGTGCATGCGGCGAAAAAGAAGTCTTCTATAGTACCAGGCGAAACAACTTTCTTTGGAGTTGATATATCAGTTTTGAAGTTCCCTTTGCAAAAAAAAAGAAGTACAAATTATCAGAAATAAAATTAAAAAAGAAATAATCGTGTATAGTTAACTGCTATGTAAGTCACGCGACCAATGCTTATCTGATCCATCGTATGTGTTATACAATTGGGTTTCACTCTGATTACGTGGATTTCGAGTAGATTCAAATAAATTTCCAGAATTTATTTTTGGTGTTCTTTGTAAGGTAGTGTAACCATCGTAATTTCCACCCGATCGAAAACCTTTTTCATCTTTGGTAGCTTGAGTTTCTAGGAATTTAAATATATGCACAAGTCCGCGAATACAAAGCTATTAAATAAAGGTATTTTTCAATTAATGTAGGAGAATTTTTTAGTATATTACTTACACTTGCTGGAGGAGATGCTAAGGGATTATTTTCTAGATTAAACTCTACTAGAGTTGTCATTTGGCGCATTTCTAGTGGTAGGTTAGTTATTTTGTTATTACTCACATCCAGAAACACTAAAGAAAGGCATGCTAGTTCTAAAAGAACAAAACAAATATATGTATATACATACTTTGTTTAAGTAGAAAAATAAAATGAATTAAATAAATACGAGTACGTATAAAGAGAGAGCCATCTGTTGTTTATTTTTAAAAAGTCTATAAAAAAAAAAAACACTGTTCAACATTTTTCAATGATTGTTACTTTTTTGAAAAGTGTAAACATTAATTATGAAACATTACTTCATTGGGCCAGAGCACAGTGGATCAATTTTTCCCCGGGGTCTCTTTTACTTCAATCGCACACTGGATGAATAATGCGGGGCAAAATTGTGTAAATACTCGTATGAACCGATTTTGATTGTAGTGGTACAACTTATGTGTGTTTTGGTTTTCCCACGAGGTTCAACAGCTTCAATACTGCTTGAATATTTACCCCGTTTCTTACTTTACACTTCATCTCCCTCTTCTATAAAACCAGTTTTACCCCGGGGTAATTAGTCCAGTGTGCGCTTGCCAATTCAAATGACTGCCCCGGATGACTTGACAGTAGGCCATCCTATCAACTCAATTTTTCAATACATTTTCGATGGTTTCGGCCTCTATTTCACGAATAGCTTGACCGATATAGTTCTAAAGTGCCTTAATGCTACCTAGATTGTTCGCAAAGTATCGATCTTTAATGGCACCGCATAAAAAAAAATCCAACGGCGTCAAATCATATTAAACTTAGAGTGCAATAAATCGATTGTTGGACGGCTTATGTGACAAGTAGCCCCATCTTGTTGGAACCATAGCTCGCATAAGACCAAATCCTCAATTTCTGGTCATAAAAAATCGGTTATCAAGCCTCGATAGCGCTCTTTATTGACAGTAATGTTTCTTCCATTGTCGTCTTGTAAGAAATATGAGCCAATAATCCCGCCACTCCAGAAACCACACCAAATAGTCACACGTACAGGATGTATTTATTGGCTTCTCTATGACTACGTGTGGATTTTCCGAGCCGCCGAGATCGAAATGCGCCTCATCTGAAAAGATGATTTTTTGAGCAAAATTGTCGTCAATTTCGAGTTGCTCTAAAGCCCAAATAGAGAAGCGATAGCGAAGTGGGTGGTCATTTCATTTCAATTCATGAGCGAATTGGATCTTGTAAGCGAATAATCCGAGATTATTTATGCAAAATCCTCCTCAGGCTAGTGCGACTGATGTTCAGTTGCTGAAAGCTGCAATATTCTCCTTTGAGCACACAAGACGACACGGGAATATGTTCGGTTATCAATCAGCAAACCAACTTTCTTCACAAAATTGTGTACACCAGCTGCAGTTGATACATTATTTCGGCATCCCAACGTTGAACAAGCGTAAATTGATCCATTTCGTACCGCAAAAATATAATACATATATAATAAATATAATGCATAAGAGCTGTCTGTGTCAAAATAACATATGATTCAAAAAGAAACAGGTGCAGGTGGCCCACCCTTAAAATATGTATTATGAATTTTGACAAACAAAAAACAATTTAATAATCATTTAAATAACTTTAAAACGTTGTTGTTGCGATAAATACTCTATAATAAATTCTTATCGACCATTTTCCAAATATAAACCGAAAATGATGAGAAATGGAATCATAAAACGCGCCATGTAGAAGCTCTGTTTAAAAAGAAAAAAAAAACCAAAGGAATATTTCAAAGTCCAGGGGGATATCTATTGCTGCACACTTATAAGCGACAGTCATTTCCAGAAATGGAATAAAGTTAATAGGCTTCGGAGCGGATTTTTGTCGCCATGTGTAATAATTACATTTTCCGCATTTCAACATTTACCTAAGAACCTAGTTGTTCACTGCCATCCTTACACATGACACTGTAATGATGTTTAAAAGCGAACAGCTACTATAGCAAGAGATCAATCTTCAAATATTCTATAGAAATTAAATCTTGGCAATATCATGCGTAAAATATCATTGGCTACATTGTTAAAAAGGCATAAGAGACGTGGCATCTACTTGCTGGATGTTAAAAAATACAAAAACCAAATCATACTTGTTTAGGAATGCTTATCTTATCTATAAATATATTCGACATAAAATATTAAAATACAATTTTGTGAAATATTGCCAAACAACGCGTTGCGCACCCTAATTAGTTTTGTTTCTTTATTGTACATATGTACATTTATACAAACATACATCGATAATGCTTTATGTAATTTCTCATTGTTACAACAGTTATTGGACTCTCTTAGAATTTGTCATTCAGCAATGCGTATCATGTTATTTAAATCAGTTATTCGCACTATTCATTTTTGTCTTTTAACTTTAAACCAAAACTCATGTGAAGCGAGAGTCATTAGTTTAGCAAACGTCAACGAGATCGGTTGACATTTTTAATATCAAAGTGAAATAATTGTAAACTAAATAATCTTAAAATAAAGAAAATTAAATTGTAAACCTTTAATAATTTAAACCTAATTTAAAAATTAGTTGTTGTTAAGAAAAATTTGCGTGAGTTACACATTCATTTTTATACACAATACACGTTCATGCTACACATCACACATCACACACCACACATCACACATCACACACCACACAACACACATTCTACACGTTTTGGAAATTGAATATACAACACACAAGGGGCATAAGGAACGAAGGGCGAAGGGGTGGTATAAGTATACAGATAGTCCTATTACACACATTCAATAAAATTCAATAAATAAATAAAACTTATAAAAATATTTTACAATACATACACACAATATCTTTGGTAACCTATTAACATACAAATCGCAACATTCCGTTACATATATTTCTAAAAAATATACATATACTATACAAAACATATTTTTGGTCCTTTACGAGTCGGATTGACCGGATAAACAGTGCAGTGTTCTACAAAATATAAAACTATTTGTTCGATTTGATAAATTTAACAAAAAAAAAATTGTATCTTAATTGTGAACGGTATATTATATATGACATACATATACATATATATATAAAGTAATATTTATGTTTAAAGACAGAACTGTAGTGTGAATTTACATAGGAATAATAACGTTTTTCACGCTAACGGATTTAGCAGCTCACGCGTTTATTAACCATTGATAATTGATCAGTCCACCCAGATAACAGTTGCAATAGAATTACACATTCCGTTAATAACGTGTCCTTTTGCTTTGAGTTACATATTTTAACGGACTTGAGATTAGTGTTTTATTAACTTTACATAAATATTACCTATTCATACAGTTACACATGCATGTCCTTTAAAACCAAATAATATTCGTATCAGAATTTTTAATAATATTTTGTGGAACATAAATACAATCATTACATTTTGAACTTATAAATACACAGACTACTGTCAGGGTTTCTGAACTTTCATTTCGTTTTTCGTAAAATCTTTAAATCTTTAAAATGAACAAAATAATAGCAAAGCGTGGTTGTGCTAAAGGTTTCATCACACACGCTGAAACCTTCGCGAAATCAATCGACCAGAATACGACCTTAAGTAATCTGGAATTTCGTCTTAAAAAACTTGATGAAGCTTGGCAGGAGCTTGTAACATTACAAAATGAACTTTTGGAGTTTATTGACACCGAAGGCTATGTTGATCGTGAACCTGAAGTTGGAGAATATGGGGCCAAGTATTTTGAAACTCACTCAATTATATCTGACGCAATCTTAAAAAAAAAAACACCCGCCGATCCAAAGCAGTTCTCCTCGCCCTCAGTTGATTCTATTATTCAAAACTCTGAACCGGTAAACCCAACAAGGTCAATTAAATTGCCACATTTAACAATACCTCCATTTAGTGGGGAGTATAAGGACTGGCCTGCCTTTCGAGACATTTTTTCTGGCACTATCGACTCGAATCCTAATTTAACCTGTACCGATAAATTGAGATTCTTGCACTCTTTCCTTCGAGGACCAGCTAAGGATTTAGTCAAACACATCGCGTGTACGGAAAATAATTACGTTGAAGCCTGGGACAGACTAGAAAGACGATATGATCACAAACAATTGATTGCTCAGTCGTTTATCCAATCTTTTCTTTCTCTACCAACTTGTACAACGGCGAATTTGCAATCTCTTCGGAAGATAGTCGATGGCGCAGATGAATCCATACGGGGTCTTAACGCTTTAGACATAAACAATCGCGATCCATGGCTTGTCTACCTTCTGCTTCAAAAATTAGATCATGAAACTAAGCGCGCTTGGTCGGAAGAAGCAGGAAACCGTGATGATTGTTCCCTAAATGAGTTTCTTGAATTTTTGCAAAACCGCTGTCGTTGCTTGGAATCTTGTCTCTCTTGTCTCTCGTTATCCCGTTCCAATCAAACACGTTCGAATCAAGTACTTCGTACACATCTCGCTGAACAATTTATAGGATGTCCAAGGTGTAAGACAGATCATACCCTTTCACATTGTCAGGAATTTAAATATCTTACCATCAAGGATCGCCGAGAATTCGTAAAAAATAAATCGTTATGCTTTAACTGTCTTCGTGCAGGGCACGCCTCCAATCAATGTCGCTCCACCTTTCGCTGTCGCCAATGTAACGCCCGTCATCATACTCTCGTTCATAACTTGCAAAACCCACTCTTTTCTGTTAAGCCTGATTCATCGTTAGAAAATCCCAATTCTAAACCGTCCATTGTTACAAATCATACTATAGAATCCACTCAACACATTGCCACCATCCTACCCACAGCCATCGCCCAAATCCAGGACAGAGAAGGACATCAACAGGATGTTCGCATTCTTCTTGATTCGGGTTCCCAGGTTTCCTTTATAACGGAGCAAACCGTCCAACGCTTGGGATTGCCACGCAAGCACTCTCGAGTGCCTATAGTAGGGATCGCATCGGCATCTGCAGGAGTTACCAATGGCCTTGTAACTTTCAACTTAACCTCGCGCCTTAACGCAAACTCAATCGACCTTAAATGCTACGTTTTGCCAACGATCACTTCCTCTCTGCCGCCGTATTCTTCTAGTGTAAAAAACATTCCAAAAGCATTGCTAACTGTCCAACTCGCTGATCCTCATTATAATCAGCCAGGCCCTATCGATGTTTTGATAGGAGCTGATAAGGTTTTTGACATTATAATTGGAGCCTCTAAATCAGAAAATGGTAGTGATCTTATTTCTGTTCCAACTATTTTTGGCTGGGTTATATCAGGCTGTCCCTCGCAACACATCGCAGTTCGCACTCATTGCGCACGGTTGAATCATGATCTTGAATTCGACCTGGAGAAATTTTGGAAAATAGAAGAAATTTCTAGGGAATTACCACTATCCCTAGAGGAGAACATTTTGCTGCAAATCACGTTCGTCGTCCAGACGGCAGGTATGAAGTTAAATTACCTTTCAAAGGCTCATTGCAATTGAACTTCGGAGATTCATTTAGTGCCGCTCTCACGCGCTTTCAGTCAGTGGAACGCAAGCTAAGTTTAAATTCCAAACTGAAATCGCAGTACTCCGCCTTTTTAAACGAATATGTGTCTCTTGGGCATATGGAAGAGATTCCGCCTCATGAAGTATTTCAAAATAACAATACTTTAAATTATTACATGCCCCATCATGCTATTTTTAAGGAAGATAGCAGTACCACTAAAATACGAATCGTCTTCGATGCTTCTGCGAGTACAAATAGATGCATGTCACTAAACGAAACCCTCCTTGTTGGACCCTCTATACAGCATGACATCTTTTCAATTTGCCTACGGTTTCGCCGACATATATATCTCATGACAGGAGATATTGAGAAAATGTACAGGCAAATTTGGGTTTCATCAGATCACACAAATTACCAACGTATTATTTGGCGCGAAAACCCAGAGGATTCTTTAAAACATTATCGCTTTACATTGTCGTGCTTCAGCAATCCTACTCAATGATTTTTACGTAGACGATGTTATAACAGGCTCAGACACTATAGAAGACCTCATTTCACTACGCACAGAACTAGTAGAATTGTTAAAATCAGGCGGATTTCACTTGCGAAAATGGTCCACAAATTGTTGGCCACTACTTATCTCCATACCAGATGAACAAAGAGAACTTTCTCCAGTGGAGTTTGAGGAATCCAATTCCATTAAAATCCTTGGCTTAAAGTGGTGCCCATCGACAGACAGTTTTTCGCACAGGGTTAGATTAAATTCGGCAGATTATCATACAAAACGTCGGATACTGTCAGATGCGTCGCGTATCTTTGATCCTCTAGGTTTTCTAGCGCCCACTATAATAGCGATCAAAATCCTGCTACAAGAACTTTGGAGAAACCAGCTTCAATGGGATGAAGAAGTTCCAGAAAGCATCTCTCAACGTTGGAATACAATCAAAAATGAGCTGTATCTCTTCGAGTCCTTCACTATTCCTAGATTAATGATAAGAAACAAGCTAAAATGGGAATTGCATGGGTTTTGCGATGCCTCGCTTGATGCATACGCAGGAGTTGTTTACTGCAGAAGCGTACATCCAGATGGATCCATTTCAGTCGCTCTTGTTGCTGCTAAATCAAGGGTTACACCTTTGAAGATCTTGACACTCCCGAGGCTAGAACTTTGTGGAGCAGTTCTTCTCACTCGCTTGATGAACAAGATAAAGCTTTCTTTACAAGAACCAAACATTAAAACCTACGCCTGGACAGATTCCTCGATTGTACTCCATTGGTTAGCTGCATCGCCTAAGAAATGGTCGATCTTTATTGGTAACCGAACATCGGAAATCCTTTCGTCCTGGAACCATGTTCGAACCGCCTTCAATCCAGCAGATGCCGCCACTCGACGAATGTTACCATCAATCTTATCAAACCACCAGCTCTGGTGGAATGGACCTCATTGGTTGAGCCAAGAACGAAGTCAATGGCCGTTATCAACGCCACGTGAAGAAGATATAGATGTTAAGCAGTTGGAAACAAGAAAAATCTCAACACCGAAGGGTTTCGTGTCATTCGTAATGAATTCAACCGTTTTTGATGAAGTGTTATTAAAACAATCTAGTTGGTCCAGAGCGGTACGTGCTACTGCCTTCGTTTTACGGTTCCTTACGAATTGTCGATTGCCATTAAACACTCACGCAGTCGGTCCTCTTTCAACCAGTGAACTAATCGCCGCTAAAACTTTACTTTTCAAATCGGCACAACTATCCTCATTTTGTAACGAAATTAAACTCCTTAAGGATGGATCTGAATTGTCCTCAAAAAATAAACTTTCATCATTAACTCCGTTTATTGATTCTCTTGGTGTCCTTCGCGTAGGTGGCCGCTTAGAACTTTCAAACCTCACATACTCTGAAAAACATCCAATCATTTTGTGTAGATCTCACTGGATATCAACACTTATCGTCGAATATGAGCATAAAAAACACCTTCACGCCGGCGTCTCTCTTCTATTTGCTTTATTAAAACAAAACTTCTATATTTTGGGGTGTCGGAACTTAACGCGAAAAATCGTTCATGCATGTATCACCTGTTTTCGGCAGCGCCAAACGTCAACAAGCCAATTGATGAGCAATCTTCCAATGGAACGGGTTCGATATTCACGACCTTTTAACACAGTCGGGTGCGATTATGCTGGACCTATTATGGTGCGTTTAAACCAAGGGAGAAACCCCAGGTTTATCAAGGCTTACATAGCATTATTTATCTGCTTTGTAACGAAGGCTATACACAGAACTTGTTGGAGATCTGTCGTCAATCGCGTTTCTTCAGGCTTTGGATCGGTTCGTCGCACGTCGTGGGAAACCTCGCGAAATCTGGAGCGATAATGGCACTATCTTTCATGGCGCAAAACGTCAACTGGATGAAATGTATCAGCTACTTTGCAGCCAACAACATAACACCATCGTCATCAACCACCTGACCAAGGATAACATACTGTGGAAATTTATACCACCCTCTTCTCCTCATTTTGGTGGCTTATGGGAGTCTGGAGTGCGCTGTAAAACTACATTTAAAACGCGTAATAGGAGACACTAAATTAACATACGAGTCACTCTACACCCTTTTAACAAAAATCGAAGCCTTGCTTAATTCAAGACCATTATGGCACACCTCTGATTCTGAACCCCTTGCCCTTACTCCTTCACATTTTTTGATCGGAGAACCGTATACTGCAGTTCCCCAACCAGATATTCAAAATCCTAATGTATCCATTAAGACTAATTGGTCTCTTCTGCAGGCAATGATGCAAGGTTTTTGGAAGAGGTGGCATCAAGAATATCTCACCTCGCTTCAACAACGTACTAAATGGAGACAATCACAGCCCAACTTAGAGGTCAACGACGTGGTTCTTCTCAAGGAACAAAATTTACCACCCTCGAAATGGATTCTTGGTTGTATTTTGATGACACATCCGGGAGTCGACAAAAAATGCAGAGTTGTCACTATTCGCACGCAATCCGGAGATTATGTGCGAGCAATAACAAAGGTTGTCAAATTACCTTTATCTGAAAGGCCCTAGGCTTTCAGCGGGGGGCTGGATGTTTAGGAATGCTTATCTTATCTATAAATGTATTCGACATAAAATATTAAAATACAATTTTGTGAAATATTGTCAAACAATGCGTTGCGCACCCTAATTAGTTTTGTTTCTTTATTGTGACATATGTACATTTATACAAACATACATCGATAATGCTTTATGTAATTTCTCATTGTTACAACAGTTATTAGACTCTCTTAGAATTTGTCATTCAGCAATGCGTATCATGTTATTTAAATCAGTTATTCGCACTATTCATTTTTGTCTTTTAACTTTAAACCAAAACTCATGTGAAGCGAGAGTCATGTTTAGCAGACGTCAACGAGATCGGTTGACATTTTTAATATCAAAGTGAAATAATTGTAAACTAAATAATCTTAAAATAAAGAAAATTAAATTGTAAACCTTTAATATAAAATTAGTTGTTGTTAAGAAAAATTTGCGTGAGTTACACATTCATTTTTATACACAATACACGTTCATGCTACACATCACACATCACACACCACACATCACACACCACACAACACACATTCTACACGTTTTGGAAATTGAATATACAACACACAAGGGGCATAAGGAACGAAGGGCGAAGGGGTGGTATAAGTATACAGATAGTTCTATTACACACATTCAATAAAATTCAATAAATAAATAAAACTTATAAAAATATTTTACAATACATACACACAATATATTTGGTAACCTATTAACATACAAATCGCATCATTCCGTTACATATATTTCTAAAAAATATACATATACTATACAAAACAATACTGAATAGTGTTGACAAACGTACGTAGCGACATAGGATTAGGATAAGACGATTTAAAAAAAAAAAAAAAAAAAAAGTCTAGTTGAAGCATAGGTACTGCGGTAGAAATGACTTTCTAAAGTTTTCACAGATTACAAATACTTGTCAAGAACATACAACTCGAATAAAATACTACTGGAATAAGGATGGAACGTAATAATAGACCCACAGTCCGTGTTGAGAATCTTCCGCAGACTGTTAAAAGGCGATAATAACGAACAATGTGAAAAAGACTGCTGGAGCAGACGGATTACAGTCAACGTATTTAAAGCAGCGGGATTTTATTTGACAAGGAGCATAAGTCAATTTAACTAAAAATCATCTTCCAATGAAGGTTTGCATGATGAACGGAACTTCATTTGATCGTTTGATCTCAAGAAGGGAAACGGTATAAATTTTGACAATAACAATTTTAATTTTTAATTTTATTTGGCTAATATAAGCTTAACACTAGGACTTCAAAACTAACAAAAACCGTTAAGAGCTAGGAACCGATTAAATTGGTTGAAGAAATCTAGTTTGAGACGAGGAGTGCTCGGGTTGTAATCAAAAACGGAGATGCAGAGTGTTGACCTTTCGGAGCATACGGCAGATGAGTTCATTGGCCCCATAAGAGGTGTGGTGGACCGATAGAAGAGACGTGAAGAACGTAAATTACGTGGGTTGGTGTTGAAGGAAATAGAGTTGTAAAGGGATGCGCATTCCGAGGGACTGAGAGCAGTCAATGAATCAAAGGAATGCCTATATGATATATTCCTGCGTTCTTCTAGAGAATTTAAATTGATAAATGTGAAGCGATCCTGATAGGGACGTAAGACTAACGCATCGTTCCAGGGCAAACCACAGATAGCAAATCGGATGAATAGACATTGAAAACCCTCCAAGAGATATCTCATTACTTACAGGTTGTAAAATTCCTTATTATTCCCGTTTAATAAAGTCCAATAAGCATCATCTTATAAATATGCGAAAGGAAATTAAACTCACTGTCAAATAATATGACAAGGTCTTGAACCCAGATGGAACCAAATGTTACCCACAGAGAAAATAAAGTCGACGAGGGAACTTATATCTAGTTTTTGAGGCACCAGAGGGGAAGTGTTTAATGATCCTTTTAAGATCGTTAATTGTAAGAATGAAGATAAGGGGACAAAGATGGTCGCCTTGCGGAACTCCAGTAAAGGAACTGAAAGGGCGGATCTAAATCAATCACTATGTTATATATGTTATAAAAAATTATCCCTATTAATAAAAGAGATTCAAAGCCGAGAGACGACAATTTTAAGGTTACCAATTGATGAGAAATCTTATCAATAGCGCGAAATCGGTTGCAATAATTTCAAATTCGGAATTCAAGGTTTGTGGTAGTTGATCTGCCTTTCAAAAAACCATGTTGTCTAGAGGAAATAAAAGACTTGCACTTACAGCTTAGGGCTTTATATAAAATGCTTTCAAAGAGCTTGGATATATGTATGTGGCAGTTCAGCAATGCGACGATAATTGGTAATTTCATTCTTTGATCTCTTTTTGTGTATCAGGATTATAAGAGAAGTCTTCAAATCTGAGGAAATTCTTCCTGTGTAAGGGATAGTCGAAATAGATAAGAAAATGGGAGGGAACGGTTAGAAGATCATTTTAACGAAAAACCGCGGGAAGACCATCTGGGCTGGGTAGAAATTTCTCTTTAAGATTTTGTAAGTTCTCTTTAATAACAGCAGGATAGAAATTTTGAGTGAGAAAGGGATCAACGGAGAAATTTTGTAAAATTCGATTAATTCTAACTGGTTTTGTAATATACAACTTAATGTTATCAACGTGTATAGCAACGATCGTCCCAATGCTGATGATTTCCTTGTATTGGTTGTAATGTTCATTTCATGCCTAAACGACGTTGGTTTCTCTGGTGTCAAGTTGCAAGTTGCTGTTTTGGATTATATTGGTGTTTGGTCCGTTCTTTATTCTCTTTCGATAGCAAGTGGACACAGTTTTACTTGTGGTCTTTTGCTGGTAGAATTTTCTTTGGATTACAGTGTTACGACTTTTACTATTCAATCTTCCCCTGGATGAATATTGATTACTTTTGCAAGAGGCCATCCTGTTGGAGCAGTTTCTTCCTTTTCTAAAACCACATCCCCTAATTTAAAGTTGTAAGACACTTTTTGTCATTTCGGTTTGCCATTGTTTCGAGAATTGTAATATTTTTGAATGTCTAATTTGCTAGGTTCCAATGATGTGACTAAGGTTTACCCTAATAAGAAACGTGCTGGTGTTAATATTTCTAAATCATCCGGAACACTAGTTACATGATATAATGGACCCGAATTTAAGCAAGCTTCAGTTTGTGTTAAAAAAAATGTTAGCGGCCTCCCATAATCCTCACAAGTGAGGAGCTACCCCGCCGGAATAAAATTACATCACACACCTTCATAACTAGAATTCAATACTTTAAATGGTATTCCATTTAGCGCTAGTTACATTTCAGTATATAAAATTCGGTTAGCTCCAACAAAAAGTCCTATTTTCGCTGTACATGTCGAATGGAGGACCTTCTTGAAGAAAATTGTCTAAATGCTGCCAAAAAATCCTCTTTCGTCATATTAGACACTGCTTCTATGTACATTGCTTTCGTACAAAAGCAAATAAATATCGCGATGTATCCCTTGTAGGATTTAAGGGTCCTGCCTTTCATAGTTCTAATTTTTATTGGACCTATTCTATTCCTCTATATGAGAATGACTTAGAAGATCGAGCACGTCCAGAAGGTAGATCCCCATGATTTGGTTAACATTTTGGCAACATTTAATGCATTTTCTGATTACTTGTTTTACTCAGCTTCTTCCATGTATTATCCAAAATTTACGTCTGGTGTAAGCAAGCGTCGCTTCGTTTCCGCCATAAAGAATTGTGAAATGAGCATCTCCGATAATCGACTCTGTTATAAAATCATTGTCCGGAAGTTTAATGGGATGTTTTTGTTGATATGGAATTGTAAAATTCTTATTTCTTCTTCCTAGAAGACAAAAGGTTGCTGGTTTTGTTGGTCTGTTTGCTTGTCTTTAATAAAACTATTTCAGTATTAAAATGTTGTTCTTGTTCCATACCAATTAATATATTTAATGATTTATCCAGCTCATCTTAAAGTTATCGATGAAAATGTCTGTTTTTTGCACCCACGCGCAAATCTGTAACAATACGCTGACTCGTGAAAGTTTTTTAATATTGTAGAACAATATTTATCCAAAAGTACGCATCTACTTTTTGTTATATTTGCCTACATAGCTACTAGTTGGGTTTTTCGTTCTTCCACGGTATTCCGATGTAGTTCATCATTTACCAGGACGAATGAAAATTTAAGCCCTGACGAACCTTTCTACAACAAATTCTTACTCTGTAGCAAATGTGGGTTCAAACCTCTTGATGTGAGACCTGCAGGGTTAACTTCTAATTTAACGTGATGCCAGTCTGTTGGTTTTACAGTTTTCAGGATTTGAGTTATTCTATTCGAAACAAACTAAACATTGAAGTTAAGCTGATCTGGTACGAAGAACTTGTTGCCAAATGATAGTTTGAAAAATGTAGGAAAAAAGTTGGCGATGGTCGAAGGATCTCTTGAAGATTTGTTTTCGAAAAAAATGGGAGGAAGGATAACAGTCGGTTTTACTTTTGCAATTGACAAATTGAAAAAAGGACTAGGGCTCGTTTATTAGATTGGTTTGCGCACTCTTTAGAGGCTACCTACCTGATAGAGAGGGTTATAGAGCTCGATAAAATGGAGATATGTACCTAGATAGTTTTGAAGAGTAGGTGCGAAAAAATACAAATAAACGTCATTGGTCTCCTGAATATCGCATGTAAGAACCGTATTGTGGGAATTACTGAAACACTTTCTCGACAACCCAATAGGATTTTATGTATATGCTCGGACATTATCTACTAGATATTCATCTTACGGCAGAACTTGGAGAAATCGATATCATCGATTTTAATCTTAATTTCAATTAAATAAATATCGGGAAAAATTGGTAAATTATTTTGAGGAATTAAATAATTGGAATATTTCTTATTGCCGTGATTTATTATTAACTAAATAAGTACATAAGCCAATAACATCACATATAAAATCGTGTAGTTAAAATTTCGTTAACAAATTGAAATCATTTTGAAGAAAATATAACTTTTATTACTTACCCCTAGAAAGATATAGTATTTGATTATTTCTCAGTGATAACGACTTTAGGTTTCGTAGTTCACCAATTCTTGGAGGTAGGGCAGTTAACTGATTATATGAAGCATCTAAATCTGTTAATTTGTCCATCCGGCCCAACTCGTCCGGCAAAGATACTAGCCGATTATTTGAAATCAACAATACTTGTAAAGGCATAAAGCACAATTCTTTAGGAAGTACTGATATATGGTTGCTACGTAAATCCAAAAAAGTAAGAGAGGTAAGATGTTGTACTGATTCAGGAATGTGTCGAATAGTGTTATGATAAAGTAAAAGTGTCTCCAGAAAAGCAAATGTTGTGACTTCTTCAGGTAATTCGCAAAATCTATTTCTGGATAAATCTAAAATAGAGTAATAAAAAAAAAAAAATTGCAATTAAAAAGAAAATGTGTACGAGTATATTTTATTTAATTTTATTATTACATATAATTACATATATTAAGCAAATGCTGTCTACAATACAAAAACAAGCAAACTATTGACGAATCGGGTATAACTTCCTCATAGAAGTTTGAGGTAGTAAGGGATTTTGTCTCCCCATTTAATTCTGATGACACCTTGTCAGAAATCAAACGTGGAATCCCGCCTACCAATCGCTGATTCTGTATCCTTAAAAGATAATCGTGTAATAAATCACACAAGCCTCTTACCCTTTCCGGAAATTTTTTATTTTTAATTATTTAGAACGAAAGATTATTCGTAGCCTAACATGACTACGACATGTAGACCGAATGTATATCATTGGCCACAGACCTTTGGTCTCCAATCCAACCAGACAACGCACTTTGATTACACTATTATACGAGGGTTGTCTCTGACCGCAACGTAAAGATAGCGGCACTCGTCAATAAAAGCTAGTGAATGCTAGTTATGCATATTTTGACAGTTATTTACCGAAGTTTCAGTCATTTTGGACGCGCAGTTTTTAGTTGACAGTTGTTTGAGTGAGTCGATGTGAGCGTTTTTTGTGAAAATGGAAAAAATTGAGTATCGAGCTGTTATTAAATTCTTGTTTTTGAAAGGCAATACGCCTACGCAAATCAAAAATGAGTTGGACTCTGTGTATGGGGACTCTGCACCATCATTTACCACAGTGAAATTTTGGGCAGCTGAATTTAAACGTGGCCGTAAGAGCTTGGGAGATGATGAGCGTTCGGGACGTCCAAAAACTGCAACCACTGACGATAACATTGCTAAAGTTCACCAAATGATGTAAGACGACTGCCGAATTAAAGTGAGTGAGGTAGTAGAGGTTATGAAAATGTCCAAATAACGTGTTTGTTACATATTAAATCAAGTTTTATGCATGAGAAAGCTGTCCGCGCGTTGGGTGTCGCGTTTGCTTACGTTAGACCAAAAGCGTGTTCGAATGAACATTTCCAACGCTCTGTTGGCGCAGTTTAGGCGCAATAAATCCGAGTTTGGCGCCGATTAATTACTGTACATGAAACTTGGATACACCCATTATACGCCCGAAACAAAAATTCAGTCAAAACAAAAAAAGCAAAAACTGTTTTTTCGGCTAGGAAAGTGATGGCGACTGTTTTTTGGGATATTAAAGGAGTTATCTTAATCGATTATCTTCAAAAAGAAAAACCATTACGGGAGCATACTACGCATTATTACTTGCTAAGCTGAAGGCAGAAATTTCGGAAAAACGGCCACATTTGCAGAAAAAGAAAATCCTGTTTCACCAAGACAACGCGTCGTCTCACTCCTCAGCGGTACGGTTTGAACTGCTTGACCATCCGCCTTATTCACTAGATCTAGCCCCAAGCGACTTATTTTTGTTCCCACATCTAAAAACAGTGGACAGAGATTTTCGACAAATGAGGAGGCAATCATCTTCGTGAACAATTATTTTGCAGAGAAAAACGCCAAGTTATTTGGACGGGTTAGAGAGATGGGAGCATCGCTGGGAGAAGTGTGTAGAGTTACAAGGAGAATGTAGAAAAATAAGAAAAAAAATTGAGAAAAAATGTCTTGTATCATTGTTCGGTCGGAAACTTTTCAGACAACCCTCGTACTTCTGTGTAAACTAAATATCTCGAACGACACTCGGCTTCAAATCGAAACCTTGCATAGTAGTAATATTGATTGAAAATATCTGCAACGAAGTTATATTGTAGCTATCGTATGTATATGAACTTATGTGGCACTAACAGGCAAACTATATATTTACACATATCCAGACAGAGATCTTATTTCAGATTTTATTTTATTTAGAATACATAAAAGTAAATAACAAAATAAAGAATTTATTTTTTTGGAGTGAGAAGTCTGGCTAGATCCGGTAAAAGGCAATCTAAATTCTGATCAATTGTTAAAGGATCTGCGAAATTTCATGGATTATTTTCTCGAAAGTTTCTTTCAACTCCATACAAAAAGTAATTTTTATTAAAGCAACGCTACGCATGATCTGTATTTTAAAAGGCCGGATCTTCATAAAAAGGAGCAAACCTCAAGCCTTTCAACCGTGAACTAAATACAGCGAAATAGCAAAGCCGATGAAGTGCATCTCAAGTTAGGATACGAACGTTGCAAGACGAGCCGAAGAAAGTAGAACATGTTTGGCAGTAGAGCCATTGCGTCGGGAATTCAAAAATTTACCGTCACACCCAAAAAAACAGAAATACAACGTCAAAGCACAGGCAAACGAATTTATATTTTAAGATTGCGACACCTAAATATATTGAAGACAAGCAAGGACGCCTGATAACGGGGAAAAACGAAATTTGCAATAGATGGAAAAAATACTTTAACGACAAAGTAATATTCCCTCAGCTGTCGAGCACAAAGTGGAAACGGAAGTCGAAGTTAGAGATGAAGTAAAAACAATGAACCGGGCGCACAGTCGATCCAGATTACATTCTCTTCGAAGAATGGGGAACAATCTGAAATCTTGGATTAAGTTGACTCGAGGTTTTGTTCAATAAAACGATTAGAGGTAATCGGATTTGTAACCAGTGGAGTTAGAGCTTTCTTCTCCCACTGTATAAGGGTAAAGATCGAAGAAGCTAATGTCGCACGCTGTGAAAGTATGGAACGGGAGCGAGTCCAAGACATTCGACAACACAATATTACTAAACTCAAGGCAGTCAATGCGTCTTTGTAGACAGGCCAACGCGATTTAAAGTAAAATGCAAAGGTGTAGCAGTCGGAGATTTCGAAATTGAAGTCGGAGTACACCAAGGCAGTGTTCAAAGTCCGCTTTGAAGCCATGCAAGATTTTCTTCAATCGTACTTGACTTGAAGATCTATATCCAAAGAAAGCAGAGCAAATTTTCGCAAACCGTGAATCTTAATTACTGAGATAATGGGATCCGATAAGATCTTTCAAGTGAACTTTACAAATATCTTAGCAAACTCGAAAAGCAACACATTCATCACTTTCAGTTATCTATATCAGATCATCAAAATATCACCATACCCAACACAATATTCTCGAATGAAATCAACATCATTCAGGTTCAAAATATTATCAGAATCAGACGCATGAGTGAAAATGAATATCCAAGCGTCGATAGCATTCGAGCACCTGATGTTTTGGTCACATTTTAAGCAAAATAAATCAAATCTAATCTGTTCGAACGAAAAATTTCATTTATATACATAAAGGTGTAAAAATGTTTGACTTTTAGAAGCACCTGAGCATATTGGAACTCGTGGATTAAAGGCGGATTGGATTAAAGATTTTTTGAATATAAAAACGATATGTCATTTGTTAATGCTGACGGTACATTGATAGTTGTTCATCACAGGTGCTTAGAGACAGCAACAAAGAAAATGCAAGAAATAAAAAATGCTGTAAAATGGTGTCTTGACAATAGCCTTGTAATAATCGAAGCAAAAGCAAAAGTTCTCATCCGTAGCATATATTTTTCAAAAATCATGCATGTACTCTGATAGCAAACCAGCTTATTAAAGTCGTAGAAGCATATATTTATACAGCAGTGATTTTATCTGGAACGGGCACATTAATACTTGCTCACTTATAATTAGATGCAGCATTCTAAAGAAAAGTCATTAAGAAAAGTACAAAAGTTGTTAAGTATTGACAAGTGGTAAGGGCTTCAATCTAAAGATCTGAAAAGGTGCGGACTCGGTAGCTAATTCATAAAATACAGAATAGGTTTGCTTGCTTAAAACGAAACATTACCACAGTCCAATAACATGGAATACCAACCAATGCATTTTACAGATGTGCGCCCGCATGGGGCCAGTAAGTTATTGTAAAATAGTATAAGTTTTAGGCTAATTTTTCAGCATTTTTTTTTTGTCTAGCTCGAATTCTATATAGGGTGACCCCTAATTCGTCAAGGATAATTTGGGAAATTATTTTTGGGTATATTCTAAAAAAAAAATCTAAAACCACACAAAATCATTTTTTATTCATAATCATAGCTTTGGGGCTTGAAGCAAAAAAAAAACTTTTTTTTTGTTTTATCTGATGCAGAGCTTCCCAAGTATCATAAAATAAAATCTATGGGTTTTTCTGGAAATTTGTTGATGATCTTTTTATTATTATTGTTACGTTCATAAGCAAATATTGTAGTAAAACTTTATGTTTATTACACATTTTCTGGAGAAAAGTAACCTCAAGATCAAAAATTAGCATGAGCAAGAAAACTGGAACAGGCTTATAAATTGGATATTTGAAGACTCAGACAAGATATCAACTTTATTTAAACGCAATTACAAAGGCTGGTATTTCTTCTAAAAATAAAGACCTGAACAAAGTTTCTACCACTAGTACATATTGAAAGAGCAATTTGCGTTAACATGGGTCAGGGTACACTAAAGTAAGTCTTTTCTAAAAATCCTCGGTATTTGATGTCAATATTGGAGATAGACCCTTACTGTAGAACGATTTGTTTCTTAAAATATACCCAAAAATCATTTCCCAAATTATCTTTGACGAATAAAGGGACAACCTGTATAATAAAATTGCATATAAAATGAATGAAATGAAAGAATTACTTAAATATGTTGTCCCCATTAATGACGTTATTTCATTTTCTTTTTGATATAAAAACTCAAAACCAAAATTTAATCGTTGCAATCAAGAGACTAAACTTTTTAAAATCCAGTCAAATGCATTGTTTGACTACAATTAATTCGAACAGGAAGTCAAATGAACAGGAAGTTAATGAAACATTCTCCAAGTTGCTCGCATTAATCGATTGGGGTGCATATTAATTAATGCGTGTCGGAATTTATGAACAAAATCTTAAGTAAACTATACTAGTATTTATTTATACTCATTAATTGACCGGTGTTGAGTGTATACTTTAAAATAAAAAGGCGACCCATTTGCTTGTAAAAATCTATCTATGCAAATATAAAACTGATGTTTTCCTAATACTTATTGAATGGATTTCAGGCTGTAAAAAAGAAGTTTTTAATGGTGACTTACCTGCCATTATAGTATCTGATAAATTAAATTTAGTAGCAGTTTTTGGAAAATCCTTAAGTTTGCGATTCGTTAAAATCAATTCTCCACTAATGTTCGCTTCCTCAAGAATTCTTTCGAGAGATCTGACCAACTGCGAATGACTCGCATTTGTGGAATTGTGTATGCGATTGCAAAAAGATGTGGCCGCCATGCTTTTAAATAATTAAATAATTTTTAAGAATAATAAACAACATTTGCAAAATGCGATTTGCCTGCAAATTAAATTAAAAAAAAACAGTACAGGCATGAAACTTCACTCTAGTAAAATAATTATCCGTCGGAGGGCACAAAAAACACGCCCCAAAAATTTTAATGTTCGTATTGAGAACAAGTGTTGCCTTTGGAAATTAATAGCACCTATACGCCGATTGTAAGAATGGGTTGAGATTTTAGTATTTTAACAATCAAGCAATAGCCGCAACTACTTGTTAGCAAAAGGAACAGAGAAAAAAATGATTTGAAGTAAAAAAGTTGTTTTTTTTTTTTTGGAAAGGCGGCAGGGCGTCTTTAAACAAATCTATGAGGATTATGTGTCTTAGCGTTTTTGATTGGTTTCTTTCCAGAAGTTGGGAAATTTAGACTCCAATGATACACTAAAAACTTGTTCGGGCTTTGCTGTCAAAATTGTTGCATGTATTAAATTAAAATATTAATAAATGTCAAATTTTTATTTCGCATTTTCAATTACATTAAAGAAATATGTAATCAGATTTTTGTTATAAAAAAATCAAAGAGAATATTAAAATACTTATTATTTCTGCGTCCATTTTCTTGTATTTTTTTTATATGTATACTCGTATTTGCTTGCGAATCAATTTGAACAATCACAATAAACTGGCCAAGCACAGCCGTTTGCTTGAAGACAGAAATCTAGTTTGACACACGTTTATATTTATATTTGACGTTTATACATACTCGTATTTATATATGTTAGTACATTTTGACATAGAATCTAGGAGAGAAATTTTGTTTCTGAAATGAAAACCAGATTCTGAAAAAGTGGGGAAGAAACAGTTTTATGTAAATATCTCTCGCTCCGGAGTGCAAAAAGAAGACTTCTGTCCGGCCAATCGAAAACGCCATTAAATGAATAAAGGTAAATCTGCAATTATATTAAGAATGCCGGTTCGTTGACATAGTTCAAACTGTTTCGTATTGGTTTTAATGGTTTCTATTACCAATTAGTCTACTTTAGAAAGTATGTGACTATTAATAAGCATATTTAAAATATAAACATCGGTACTCATGTGTCTTAGAGACAGTAATAGTTGTAAACGAAAAGTATGTATATTTTAAATTCTAACAATTTTATCACTTTCGGTAAAATTTTCTTGGTTTTCCCACTAAAGTCGGATGAGGGAAAGGCATCCCAAAATTAGTTCTAAATTGAGACATCGACAACATTGTTACATGTTTAGTACACATCTACCCCATATGTTAGCCAAACATTTCACACAACAATGAATACTCATCACTACATGGAATTTCCTAATTTCATAACAGCTGTTGCTATAAACTTCAGGGAGATGAAATTTGTATAACATATTCATAAATATACTTGCATATGAATGGATTATATGCTGTTTTTTGATTAATCGCGGTGTGTGAGTTTCGTAAACTCGTGTAAATACGATTTGGCATCACCAACAATAAACTGTCATCCATAGTTATGTTCAAATGCGCTCGCATTTAAAAATTGTTTTGGCTACGAACATTTAGGGGCAACAATTTGTAAGTGCTTTTTTGTTTTAATGGTGCTATCTGACATGCATTATATGCACACAAAATATATATACAATAGATGTAGAAACCACTCTCACAGGAGCTATTCGAGAGACCAACAAAGTGTCTAACTTTTCCGCAAACTGTTTCACCACCTAAGCTAGAGAATTTTTGTAACTAGTGTTCGACCAGTAACCAGTTCGATTGTGAATCCTCGTTCTCGGTTTCTGGGAAACACCCAAAATGCGTTTCATTAGGTAATGCCAATGGATTCGATGCCATACATACGTTAACATTGCATATAATAATTCCATCTTGATCTGCGGAGTGAAAAAAATTTCGCGAATTTACAGTATTTTTGACCAAAGGAAATAAACGCTTAACTTAACATAGGTAAATAAAATTATTTAATTTAAAAGCTTTTGATATTTCTATGATTCGCAAGGTGCTTAATATGTTGTCTAGTTTTCTCTATTCCTAATTATTGCCTAATACCTTTATCGACAACTTATAGCCAATTTTTCTAGATAGATGTTTCAATGTTCGTTGGTCGAGCATTTCACTATGCGCACTCGACACAAGTCTCAAGGGATTGTTTAAAAAAAAAAAAGCTTTGTCATAGTGTTGGTTCAGTCTATATCTTTGTATCAAGCCTCAAGCCTTTTTTGAATGCATTCTTCGGTTAACACAAGCTTGGCGCCGATGGCTTCGTGATTCAATTTTTTCTCGGATAAATTTGCGAATACTGAAGAAAGAAACCTAGTGAAATTTTTCAAATAACCTTTGCCTTGATTTTCTGAAGATACCACATTTACATAGCACCGAAAACATGTGTTTTTGTCATTCTGTTTTCGGAAAACACGTTGGCAGTTTACCTTGTCATTTTGAACTTTTCAAGATTTCAAAACTATCGAAGTGTCAAAATCAAAATTATTCTTGAAGAAGTGAGAACATGGAGAACATTTTTTGGATAAATATTGTTTTAATTCGCAGTGAATTGTTAAAACTAAAGTAGATGTTATCTCCATAACTAAGAACGAACACAGCTATGTCAAAGATCAATTGACAATCTTATTGAATTGAATTGAATAAAGTTGAATGGTCTTGAAAGACATTTCTTTGTCACACAACCTAATGACTTGTTTTCTATAATATATGGGAACACATTTGACCCTGTTCACACACGACTCACGGATAGGATTTTTTTGACGTTTCCGTGTTCAGATTATACTCCTGTCTGAACACTTCCGCGGACTCATTTTGACATATCAGTTGTCAGTGGTGATTGGTTTGGGTGTTTCTATATTTTATTGTTCGTGAATTTGTTAAAAAAATTAAGCAATGAGTTCTGACAGTGATAGTGAAAAAGTAAATATGTATTTATTTGCATATCTAAATGTATTAAATGTTGCAGCATGTGCATATTTACAAAAAAAAATCAAAAACTTTAAAAAAGAAGCGCGAGTGGGTGAAGAAGTGGAAGTTAAGGAGGGCGTCCAAAGGTTCTTTCCATTTGCTCCAACAGGAGCTGCGATTAGAAGATATTCATTCGTATAGGAGATATTTACGAATGAACGAAGGTTGTTTCAATGAATTATTGGAATACATAAAGCCTCAGCTTTTGAAACAGGACACCTATATGAGGCCAGCTATTAGTTCAGCGGAGGCATTATCACGCGTGCTGAGATTTTTGTCTTCTGGAGAATCATACAGAAGTGTGGAATTCCAAACAAGAATATCGCTCGCATATATTTCCGAGAGAGTCTTCAAGTTATACAGTTCCGGACACTGCTCATAAAGAGTTATCAGCTCCTGTGTTTGCTCCTTGTTTCAATTCATTTTATCTATGAAAATGAAAGTAAAAGTACAAACAAATAAAATGTATTAAAAAGATAAATAAAATAACCAAATACAAACAAAATACGCAACAAGTTTTCTTTCACACACAATTTCTTTCCACCCTTATGTCGAGTGACACTGCAATCAGTGTCAGACATTTCCAAATGTCAAAAAGAATCCAAGAATTTCAAAAATTCTGAAAATATGGATTTACGTAACATGTCACCTCCCCGCTTCATCTCTCGCCAGTAAACATGAGTCGTGTGTGAACAGGGTCTTTGTTTTCAAAGCTGTTTTCGCAAAAACCAAACATTTTTGTAAAAACGTGTGCGTTGTAAATGTAGTAATTTCTTTGTTCTTTGTTTTCAACGGCTTTTATAATATGCTTTGTTTTTCCCCGTCCGAACAAATCGTGAACGTCGTTCGCTTTCTTATAAAACTTTCTGGCATTCGAAGGTAATTTGCTGCTGAAGTCCAAATCTCCAATAAGAAATACAGCTTTAAACCGAACTTTTTTACGGATAACGTTAACAGAAGAACCACATACGCAAATGAACAATTCTAACGGAAACCAAAAACTGTTATCGTCGCCGAAGAAAGAGTTCACAGACAGAGTTACACGGATAGATAGAAAGTTTGCAATCTATAGCTCATTTTTGTAGCCGAGAAATGTATTTTTGGTAATAACATACAAGAAAAATATCAGGCCTTTTTTCTCAAGTTCATAATTTTCAAAATACGACTCAACTTAACAAAAAAAGGTATTCTTTAGAAATGTTTAAACTGACGTCCATCCCGGACATCTTTCTGCATATCAGCTGTTTATTGCGATTCTGAAAGCAAACAAAAACTTTTAAAAAGTTATCTTCAGACTAATTTGAAAGAACGGTACAATACAACTCTAATTGTAACATTTATTGAAACATGGAAGAGTGCTTTCTATAAAGAATTTCTAAAAAGTTGGAATCGCTTGATGGAATGAGCATGTTTCTCAAGATACACAAAAGGGAACAACTGCTAAATACCGTGAAAATCTAAAAATCAGTTCTTACATACGAGCTATATCAATTTTACTGCAAATGAGTTTAGTAATTCATCTTTCTGTACCTGATAGTTGTAATTAGTTTTGGTGTGGATGAGGCCATTATAAACGCCGCTGGTATGTCCTGTGCTGTTTCGATGTCAAAAGTTGCAATCCCATGCGTGTAAAAGTTCCTTCGTGCGGAAGACCATGGAGAGAATTGTTGACTTTTCGCAAAAATTATCAGCGAATGTATTCAGGGGTTTTTATTGATTTATTGTCGGTCAGGCAAAACGATGTAAACCAGCAATTATTATAGTTTTGTTGGTTAAACTAATAATCAGTTCATGACCTTTAATATTATTTGTGCAAAATGCAATGATCTCTCTTTATATTACCATTCACCGAGTTGCTTGCGTTTTTGTTTAGCTGAAATAGACAATGTTGATATATTCAACAACAGTGTGAATAGTGTAGTAATAAGATTGATCGAGTTGATATTTTCAAAAATTTATATATAATATTATAACATAAGCTCTGCTGGAGGGATCATACACTCTCTGTGAAGCTATATTCAAATCGTGTTGTAAGGCAACTTTGCCACTTCAGCCTCTACTTTCGTTTGCCTATTTTAAAATTAGTCTAAGAAGGTTTATTGAAATCAAAGTACGGAATATCTTATTGGGGTAGCATGTACATATTACAATAAGATCGAACCTTTCCTCATAAAACGAAAACATGCAATAAGAATTATGTGCAAAGTAAATCGTAGAACCCCCAGTTTTCAACTGTTCAGAAGTCTTGGTGCTCTCCTCTTAAGGTATCTTTACTGCTACATATAAGGTCTCGAAAATATTTATTTATAGTTCAGAATTATAATTTACGCGTTAATTCTGGAAACTTTGTAACTGTACCAATAATCCTTAAAACTTGCTTTTTAAGGTTTTGCGCTGCTACTGCACCACGCCTTTTTAATTTATTACAGGGAATGTTAAGATGCGAGAGAGTGAAAACAGTGTTTTTTTTTAGAGAAATCTAAATGTGGCTATTCCCTTTTAACAGTTCTCCTATAGATTTACATTTGTATACCCTTTATATACCTAACTTTTAATTTATGAATTTATTTTTCACTTCATTATTATAGCCAACGGCAGCACTCACATCCCCGAGTTGTTGGCTCCGGAATTTGGTCCCACCCCTTTTGTCTAGTTATCCAAAGGGACCCTGGCCCTCCTTATCCAGCCTCGGATAAGGACGGATTCACTGTTGACGACGATCTACTATAAAGCATGTTCTGGGCTAGATGAGCCGAAAATTAGTTTTTAATAGTTGGAGAAGAGGTCTCCGAACGCTTAGAAAGCAATAAAACACGTAATTTCTTTCTTTTTTTTTATCTTTATTTGATGAAGAGGTGAATTCAATTGTGGCAATCAGCTCTACGCACTAACCTCGTAATATCTGTACCTTGTAAAACAGCTGTTTTTTCTTTACATTGGTACGTATATGGTCATTGACCCTGCCTTGCATTTTATGTGCCATATTGTTAATCTATAATGCACTAATATTGTTACATTTGTTAACAATGCCCCTACTTTACATTGTGGGAACGGGATGGCTCTATCGCTGATTGCTCTTTCACTTCATGCGTTGACAGCACTCCCATTTGATTGACGGTGGTTGGAGTGATCCTTTCCCAATCCCTTGTGGGTTTAGCGTAGGTGTGAGTGAGTCGGCATGTTCGTTGACCTGCTGCCTGTCATTCTTGTGACCGTTCGGCAGATCATTTCGTGGTTTGTGATATTTTGTTTGCGTTGCAGGATATTTAGTGGCGGCGCGTATACTTCGTTCGCACTGCAGCAACCAAATGCCATGCCCAAGAAAAGAAGTGGAAGTGCGTCTTGAAAACCCAGGATGACGTTTGAGTTAGCGATGGAAATATTGTTGGGAACCAACAAAGTAGATATCACCGCCATCCAGGAAGTGCGGTGGGATACTACGGTGACTGCTATAGAGAACGTAAGCAGCATCTATTTGGATGCGGATTTGTTGTAAGCGGCAGACTTAGGCAAGAAGTCGTAAGCTTTCGACACGTGAGTGAACACCTTATAATAATCCGTAACAAAGGTAAATTCGCTAACATCAGCCCTATATGCGCTCACGCCCCAACAGAGGAAAAGAACGAGCAATGTTCGATGTATGACGTTAAAATCATCCTAGGCGACTTTAATGACAAAATTGGAAAGGAAAGGACATCTTTGGTAGCACAATCGGAAGACATAGCCCACACGACACCACGTCTGGAAACGGACTTAGGCTAAATAAATTAAATTAAAATACTCCTCAAGTATTTTAGATGTCCGAACATTGCGAGCGGTCGACATAGACTCGGACCACTAGCTAGTTGCAGCCAAGGTACGTCTACGGATATCTCAGACGCCACAACAACGGGGAAATACTATGAAGAGATTTAACATTGAACCGTTGCTATCGCAACAAGCCGCCAGAACCTTTGCCGATCGCGTATCCATCAACCTCTTGAAAAGTCCTTTGCAGGCATCATCGATTGCTGAAGAGCAGTGACTTAGATGCGGAGGAGCCATTAGAAATGCCGCAACTGACGTGCAGGGTTTCACCCGCCCACCACCACGAAACCCCTAGTTTGATTAAGAGTGCCGGCAAGCACATGCAGCAAAACAACATGCCTACAAAGCGTCGCTGCACAAAGGGACGAGAACGGCTCATGAGCTATATGAGCAAGGGAGGAAGAAAGAACATCGGCTTCTCCGGAGAAAAAAGAAAGAGCATGAGAAGTGTCAGGGTAATATAACCCGAAGGGAAACCTGTAGATATGGGCAAGGAAAGTTTGTAGTAGAGTCACCCGACTAAAATGAAGTGAGGTTAATAATATCTAAACTGAAGTCGAACAAGACTGCCGGGCCGGACGGTCTACCCGCCGAATTATTTAAGGCAGCAGGAAATGAGTTGGTAGAGAGCATACTTATTTCCAAGATTTTGTCGGATGGATGTATGCCTAATGAATGGAACCTCAGCATTGTTTTTCCGGTTCACAAGAAAGGAGACTATCTAAACTGCGTCAACTATAGAGGTATCAGTCTCCTAAACATCGCATATAAGATCTTGTCTGCCGTATCGTGCGAGCGCTTGAAACCATTTGTCAACGATCTGATTGGACCCTACCAGTGCGGTTTCACGTCCGGTAAGTCCACAATTGACCAATTATTCACACTACGGCAGATCCTAGAGAAAACCCAAGAAGTTCAGATCGATACTCACCACCACCTTTATATCGATTTTAAAGCCGCTTATGACAGCATCTACAGTGCCCTGTCTAGTTTTAGCATCCTCGTCAAACTCGTCCGCTCGTGCAGGATTCTTGCACACGCCAATGATATTGACATTATTGGGAGAACACGGCGAGCTGCCACTGGTGTGTTTGCGAGTATAGGAACAGAAGCGAAAAAAATGGGTCTAGCAGTAAACGAGGGCAAAACAAAGTATATGCTGTCAACAAGACGGGACACCCAACATCGACACATCGGTCAGAATATCACAATCGACTGCTTTAACTTTGAGGTAGTAACGGACTTTGTCTCCGTTCTGCTATCACATCTGAAAACGACATCTCTTCAGAAATCAAATAAAGAATAACGCTTGATAATCCCTGTTTCTTTGGGCTGAGAAGGCAACTATGTAGAAAGGCCCTCTCCCGAACAACCAATTAAACTCTATATAAGACCCTTGTAAGGACTGTAATGAATAAAATTTGGAAACTTCAAAGTAAAAAACAAAAATAATTTCATAATTCATGTAAATTTTTTTTATTTGCTTTAAAATTCTGTTTTTATTAAATTCATTCACAATTACAAAAAATAAAAAAAATGATTTGGGTTCCCATTCTTTCCTCAACTTCTTTCGAATGTCCTTCATAAGGTTACAGTTACATCCGTGATCTTTTTGGACGCTCTTTTCCATTTAGCACTAAAATCTTTTACGTCCTTTGCACACTGCTCACTTTTCCTCAATTTAGCTTTGACCGAAGCCCAATACCTTTGAATGGAACGGCACTATGGAACATTGGGTGGATTCATGTCTTTTGGGACAATGTCGACATTTCTAGCAACAAGAAAGTTCAACGTCGCATGAGCATAGTGAGCTGAAGCTAAATCTGGCCAAAATAATGTTGAACCCTCGTGTTTGTTTAAGAAAGGAATCAACCGTTTTTTTAGGCATTCGTTAATGTACACTTCTCCGTTGTAATAAACGATGAGCTTCTGTGTCCACATTGGCAAATGGCCTGCCAAACGAGATATTTTGACCCGAATTTTTCCATCCCAATCAATGTTGTTGATTGCGGAAGAATCTCAGCTTCAAACGAGTTATAAAACTGCGCACCTGGAAGAGTAGTAAAGTAGGCTTTGCAATAAGTTTCCTCATCCAAAACCAAGCACGCTTTGTTGTTGCCGATCAACTCGTACAGCTTTCGGGCTCGTGTTGTTATGACCTTTTTTTTGCTTTTCAATAACTTTTGGTATTTTTTTTTTTTTTTTTTTTTGTGTTTTTAGACTGTTACGTTTTTTAGATCTTTGTATAATTGCTTGGTTGGTATTAAATTTCCGAGCATCAACTCTGGATGACATAGTCCGGTTTTTTACGATGGTACCCACTATTTTTCTGTCCAAATTTGTATCATGTGCTCCACTTTTAGCTCCACTTTTCTGTTTTCGCTTAACTGTCAACGTCTCCAAATATCGTTTAATAACAGAATCCACTGTACTGCGTGCTACTCGTATGTTTAAATTTTTTGCGATGAAATGGTTTGGACGCGAAGTATTTTCGAGCCATTTGTCGATGATCTTTTTATGGCGTTCCTCTTGACTCATATTTTATAAATATTTTAAAACGCACCGAACTAAAATCATTAACAAACTGGAACTAGAGAATATACATGCTAATTTGGGTACAAAATGGGATTGCAATTTTTGCGCATTGGAAGTATAACCCGTATTAAAATTTACAGATTTTATTCGTTTCAGTCCTTAATGCCACTCCTGCTCTATAGTTCCGAAGCATAGACCCTTTCTAAAGCGGATGACGATATCCTTGGTCGTTTTGAGAGAAAAATTCTTCTTAAGATATTTAGTCCCGTATGCGTTGATGAGTTGTGGAGGAGACGATTCAACGATGAACTCTGTGAGCTGTGCAGCGACATCGACCTGGTCAAAAAACTGCGTACTGGGCGTTTGAGATGGCTGGAGCATGTAGAGCGAATGAACACCAACGTTTCACACCGCAGAATCTTCGACTCTAATCCATAAGGACAACGCAGTAGAGGAAGGCCTCGTCTTAGGTGGAGTGCGCAAGTGGAAGGGGACCTCAACAAACTTGGAGTGCGCAACTGGAGGCAGTTAGCCAAAGACCGCGCTAATTGGAGAGATTTATTGGTTGATGCCCAGGTTCACCCAGGACTGTAGCGCCGCCTAAGCAAGTGTTATAAATATTATGCTATTTTATTTTCCACATCAATAGTTTGTTTTGTTTTTAATTTTTATAACTGTACTAAGACTAAAAGGTACATCTTGTCAAAAAGAACAACTGATTGTATCCCACTATTTCATACAAATATGTTCATCTTATCAAACAACACCCTTTTATAGTGCACGAGAATATTTCAATTTTATATAATTTTTTAAGTTTTTTATATGAAGTAAAGAGAAAAAGAAAAAAATATTATATTTGTTATATTTGAAGATTTTACAACAGCCGTGCATGCAATATATGGATAGCAGTGATAGCAACGGAAATGAAATTGTTACAAATTTCAGCGGGTATATAAGAGCGTGACTTAAATGGAAGTACGCCTTTGGAATTAATAATTGTGTGTGACCTTGGCTCAAGTGGTAGTGTATTGGCTTTCCAATCGGAGGGACTTTTTTCAGGCAACTAAAATCTCGTGAGATGAATGGTTGCCTAAATAGAGCACCAAGTCAATTTACACTAATAATTTAGTCTCCCGATTAAATGTTGGATGCCACGCACGCACGGAGCGAAATAACATCTTTCTCTCTCTCCAATTTTCCGAAAAATCTAACACGTATTCCGGCATTTTAAGAGTAGTTATGTACAGTTATGTACATCCTCTTGAGTATTAAGTTCTTAAAAAAAAAAGGCAAGTCCAAAATACTACTCTACTTAGATGGGACAGCCGTTTTTGTACAGTCTTGGGATGAGGTTTCAGTCCAAGTTAAACTTTTATCTTAAGTCGAGTTAAAACCCTATCTAAAATTAGGAACGCTATTCAACAGGAAAAAAAAAACAAAATTAGAAGAAAGCGGGTTAAAGCTGGACTGCCTGAAATTAGTAAAAAACAAGATTTTAAGCTACGTGTCAGGCAAAACCTGTGTTTACGAGTAACATATATGTATGTACCTTAATCAACACAGCCTTGAAACAATTTTTTAAAAAAAGTTAAATTAATTTTTACACGTTATCTTAAACAATCAAACACTTAAACAAGAAATCGAAAAAAACAAAACATATTATTTCACATTTTAGCACAATATCGTTGTTCTTTTTGAAGCTTTATGTGAAAAAAGTAAATAAATTTAATAACTTACGAGTATATGATGTATGGCGAGTACATTTTACAATTTTTACACTTTATTTAAGACATCGGTTATTACGCGTACATGCTCAAAAATACTCATTCATATATGTAGTACATACGAGTACACGTTATAATTTAGTATAAATAAATTGTCATAAAATATAGTTATGTATTTTTTGTTTAATAATGACTTAACTTATTAAATTAAATAATATTAAATTAAATATTTATATATACATACATCAATATATATATGTTTGTACAAAAAATCTATTCATAGGTATTTCAGGTAAAATATGGTGCGAGAATTTAAGTACGATACTTCTATTCGAGATTTTTTTTAAATCATTGCTGCGTGTTACGTAGGAATAATATATTTCATCCATCTCTAGCACACACCTTTTAAATCTTATTCTGTATTGCAACAGGGCTAGCGGAATTCTTCAAGGGCGTACTTTCATCTTGCTCCACCTGTTGAACGTCACGCTTCTTTTGTATCGTATTCCAAGATTGTTCTTCACCTGACGCGAAAATGATGTATACGATGAATTCAATGGCAAGAAGGGCAATGGTAACAAAGAATATTATTCTCCAAGCACCGATTGTTTGCTAAAACGAAAAAAAGATATATATATATTTACGAGTATATATATATATATATATATATATATATATATATTTGAATATGATTTTATATCAGACAAGATGCTCTTGAAATCAATCACATTCAAAACTATAATACATATAATTAAAAAATGAAACAATACGAGCATAAATCGGCATATTAGCTTAGAAAATTATGTAATGAGTATAATGAAGAGGTATGATCAATCTAAACGTGTATGGAGTTAAACGTGCTGACATGAGAAAACACAGCCAAGTGAACATCAGCCCCCATATAAACAAATTGATATAATATTTCTTGTTGATCTGATTGACTAAAAGGTATCTCTAGAGGTTTAGCAAGAGCTTCTCTGCACGACACTATTTAGCGCAAGTATTTTCTGGCCAAAACTAAAGGTGATATCTTCAAACATTCCAGCGCAATATTAAAAGCCGACTTTAATACATAGGCAGTTTATGTCTATTAAGATTTAAAAGAATTTGTCAAATCTTCCAGATACGAAGAAAAGCGTGCTAAAAAGAAATATATACTCGTATATACTCGTATAACAACTGGATCTGCAATAAAAGCTTGCTTATGATAGAACGCGTATAGATTGTGAGAAATCATTTGAAATCGATTCGATAACTGAAGACCGTACTGTAATCCACGTAAGGCTCAATTTCACTAAAATGAGTTTAGTATGTACACATGCCCAGATCACCGAAGTTGAAGAATCTTTGGAAGGCTTTGACAGTCTCTTAGATAAGGCTTACGGACTCAGGGACTTAAATGCTTACACAGTAAATAAGAGATCTTTAATGGAGTAATCACGAAGTACAGTCTTCATAAATTGACAATACTCGTATACAATATAACCGCTTTTAACTATCACAATACGCAGCTACCCGAAAAAGGATGAAATAAAAGGTGGCCCAACCTGATTAAGAGGCGATGGTCGAAAGGCTAATTAAATTGACCGCATACCACATTATGCTAAATTATATTAAACATAAAGCCTGAGATTCTAAAATTCTTTCGCAAAGACCAATGATGTGGGCTGTGGATTTTCATCTAAACGGATCGTGTCCACTTTATCGAGAGTCGTACGACTTTCTACTGAGCTCTTTAAATTAGGCAATGACAATAACGGATGCTCTATGCTTTATTAAAATATTTACATTATAAAAAAAGGGTCGTATCGGATTTTATTTATATGAACTTGCGACCTATGGCTCCTGACTTATGGTTATATTTACTATTATATACTACTAGGTTGCTTCGCAAACATAGAGCTTACTCTTACATAGCGTCAAAGTATTTAAAAATCAGATACTGTCTTAGCCAATTCCTCATTAGGTTTCATTTTGCTCTCAAAAGTTTAGTATGACTGAATCAACATTAATTTTGAAAAATTGTATAATTCTTTGTTTGGAATTGTGGCCTCTTTTATACATATATTAATTCTGCATGACAACTAAAATGATATGATATGGACCTATTTTCTTAAAGAAGATATTTTCTCGAATATTTGTGTACTATCTATTTTTAAGCTAAAAAGAAAAATTACTAATAAAACACGGCCATGCTTTTTGGACATTAAAATTTAATTAAGCTCTAATTTATACTCTGATATGTCGATTTCTCTTTCTTCTCCTCCTCATCTAATATCGGAGTATTTGTACTAAAAAAACATATCAAAAGACTTTCATGTTTCTACAATATCATTTTAAATTAGTTCTAATGGTAATAAGAAAGAATTGTTAAAACACAAAAATATCCACATGCACAGTTTATTTAAAAAAAATTAAATTTTCAAAAAAAGAAAAAATATTTAGTAAAAGCGAGGAATATAATGCAAATAAAATGATGTAGTACTTACATTTCCTTTTGTAACAAATCCAACAAACAAGGGCACAATGATACCAGGAAGAGTAGCAACAGTATTAGTGATAGCCACAAGAGTTCCGGCATAATTTGGTGCAATATCGATATGATTTGAAAGGAATCCAGAGAACATTCCACCCATTCCAATGATTCCTAAAGTCATTAAAACCACAGCTGCGGTGTGGCGGCAACCAATATAGCATAGACTTAATAAACATATTCCAGGAATTAGGGTCGAAAAACTAGTTGCTGTTTTTCTGCATATTGTTGTAGAGATTTTACCTAAATATAATTATAATTAAAAAAAAATTTTTTTTATGAGTTTTCTTCTTTCTTAAAAAAAAACAGTACCCTTTGCTTTTAAAGTATCCAAAATTTTTCCAAGAGCAATACTGAAAATGAACATAGGATAGTAGGGAAGCGCACTAGCCACAGCATTACTGGCAACATTGAATCCCAAGACTTGTTTCATATAAAATGGAATCTCAATTAGGAACATATACCATCCCCAATTACTGCACACGTGGGCGATCAGGATAGCCCAGAAAGGAATAGAAGTCAGTACTTTCTTCCATGGCACTGGGGGATGCTCTTCTTTGACAGCCTCCCCCTGAGCTGTACCCAATTTCTCATTAATCATTAATCGTTCCTCATAGCTTATAAGTGATTGCTTATTGGGATTGTCCTGTGCGAGGATTATCCAAAGAATCATCCACAAACAACTTAATCCTCCCATTACATAAAATACTGATTCCCAACCGTATTTTTCAGCAAGAACCCCGGCCATTAATATTGACTTGGCTGTACCAAATGCTGTTCCAACATAGATAATAGTTGACATAACGCTTCTTTCATCTGGTGGCGCCCAGGCAGCAATCATGCTATGCATAGCGGGAAATGTTGCACCACCGCCAATACCTTCTAATACTCGTAAAACTATGAGGCCAATATAATGAGCTTTTGTTAAAACTGGAGTAAGAAGTGTACAGATAACATTTATGGCAACGGAGAAAAGCATCACCCATTTTGCAGAAAAATTTTCAGCAACTCGAGCTCCAGGCATTTGGGATACTATATAGCCCCAAAAATAGCAACTGAGGAGGGTACCTTGTAAGGGTTCACTCCATACAAACGGTCCATCCTGAAAATATAACCAAATGAAAAATATCTTATAAATAAAAATGAACAGTATATAACAAAAATTGATCTATATATTATATATTAAATATTATTGAACCAATAATTATTACTTAATCGTAATAAAAGACATTGATTACCCTATTCCATGTAAATTTAATACAATCTCAACCTAGTTTCATGAGTAAATACTTACAAGTAAATCTTTAAATTTGAAACATCAGTAAATACTTTACAAGAATTTGCAGGGAATATGACGATATACCATAATTCGGGTCAATCGTTCTACACTTCATGACAAACAATAATTGTCAATCAATTTATTGATTCATTACAAAAATAATTTTGAAGCCATGTTAACTTTAAGCTGAGTGGCTTTTTACGTGGATAGAGCGTGTTTTAATGGCTATTGAACCTTATTAATCATAATGACAAGAATTGAGTTTGAATCAAAACTCTTTATTCATAATGAATAATGGTTGATTACATTGAATACGACTTAGGCATTTATTGTAGCTTCAGGTCGGGCCAATTTTGGGTCGCTCTTTAAAGCATTTGGGGTGCTCTCTCACGATGACGTGACGAGTATTGGCTGAATATTGGCTTCCATTAACCTGAAAAGATATTCTGCTGTTTATCAGAATATATCAGAAAAAGTCCATGTTTACTATGTTTACATTGACTAAACATTACTATTTATTTTAAAAGCGTTACGGTTAAATCACAATCTTTAACTTAACAAATATACCTTTCTAACTTAAACAAACCCCTACAAGTCCCCCATTCCAAGTGCACCGCATCGCACTCTTGGCAGAGTATATGCTTTTGCGTCATAGAGGAGAAATTGTATTGTCCTTAGATTTCGTGCTATCTTTATTTGTCCGTCTTACCGATACAATAAAAGTTTTAACATAATTACCTACAAGTTAGGTTTGTCTATTAAGATGATCTGCATGGGTGTTCATTTTTGAAGACAGTTTTTAACTTGATTAACAATTCGCAGACAGTTAAGACTTTTTAAAGATTATGTCTTATTTTTGCATTTAAGACTCACACATCCACCGTATTCGCACGATTTGGCTCCCTCGGACTATTATCTCTTCCCAAACCTCAAAAGATGGCTCATCAATAAAAAATTCAGCTCACGCGAGGAAATCATCGACGCCACGAATAAGTGTATCAAGCTAAAAGGGGACTATATTGAATAAAATAAAATAAAAACATTTAAAAAAAAAATGTTTTTCATTCCCAAGGAGGTTAGTTTTCACCCCACCTAGTATATTGCAAATTTCGAATAGCAGATGACACAAAAATACATTATATATACCACATCATAAGTGGTGAAAGAGTGGCGGATGAACCGAGGACAGAACAGACAAAAAACCTGATTAACAAATAAGGCTGAGAGCAAAATTGTGTTTCTCCATACGCATGTTTGCTTTGTAAAGACAATACATAGATTATGTCAGTAAAAAAATCAGTTCTATAATAATCTCCTTGATCGATGTGAAAAGCAAATAATTTAAAATATATGTAGGTTGGGAAAAAAATGCGAATAGAGGAAAGAAAGATTATTCAATTAAAGACAGTCGGCAAAACATGGTCCATATATGTAGATATATGCACCACTCCTCTTCAACATAACAAGTGATCTAATATGATGACTTAACCATGTTGGATGCAAATGACTTGATCTCGTACAATACAATTTCAAAGATTAAGATTGAATTGGAAGGTAAAAGTCAACTTGCAGTATTAAAAAAACGATTGTCTTGATCTTATTACATTTTGTAAAAGAAAGAAACAATTTTTTGCAAATTATTTCGATAAAAGTATTTAGTAGCAGTTTCAATGCTTTCGTCCAAATATGTATACTGAAAAAACGTTCTGCATACAGATTTATACCAAATTTATAAAATGCATGCTCTGCTCCAATAATCTTGCAAGATTAATAACGCTTGACTTAGTTATTTTTTTTTAATAAATAATCTACGACTTTCACTCTGGGGAGCTTTTATTTTTGTGATCAAAATCGGTCCCAGTAATATAGGAAAAAAAAAACAACAATGCGGCTATTAGGTCTACAACTTAATTTCTACCAAAAAATGCAAAGACAGGATTAATATCACAATAATAAGATCAGTATTGCTCAGCACCATTGAAACCGACTTAAACATAGGTATAAATACTTTTTGAAATCAAATTTTTTTTTTCTGAAAGCTTTAATATTATGAAATTAGAAGTTGTCTCAAACGGACGCGAATCATAATTATTCTCGCGCGGAAAATAAATACATACATGATGGGATAAGAAGACAATTAATAAAAATGAATGACAGGGTTTTTTTTTTGGTGGACACACTTACAAAAGTACCAAAGAGCAGTGGCTGTTCACCCTATTCGGTAAGTTTCACTTAGATTACGCCATTCATTTTGCTGTCATATGATGTCAAACAGTAAACACCCTCGAACACCGACGTAATGTCTTGTGTGTCACTCTGTTTTATCGCTATTTCCACCACCAGTGCTCCATAGAAATCGCCAGTATCATTCCGCCCCTTCAGACTTTTAACCGTAACACCCGTCTCGCTATGAATGCTCATCAGTATACCCTCAAGGCCACTTTCGGGCGTACTCTGAAATATCGTGATTCGTTCGTGATACAACACGCTTATGGAATACGCTGCCTAGCTCTTTATTCCCTGGTCATTATAACCCTCAAACATTTAAAACCAGCGTTCACCGGTACCTCTCTTTCCATCTTCCCTGATTTTCTTTCACCCCTTCTGTGTGCAAATGTTTTAAGGGTACTTAAATCCCTTGAGCGCGCGCAAATTATAAAAAAAAATGAGTCAATTTTTCCCATTACTCCTTGAAACATTTTTATTTAATAAATAAAAATTCCATATTTTCCCGATATCTCTTTTGAATAAAAGCTTGAAAGTCGGTTTTGATTATCTATTTGGCTTTTCATATCGCTATTTAAAGAAGGGTTAAGTATTTTCAGTTACACGACAGTAGGTATGAAAGATCCAAATTTTTGTACTGGAAGAAGGCTACCCTCCATTACACGAAAGAATTAATTCAACAACTTTATTGTATTTGCTGCAAGAATATTAACGTCATTTTGGTGAACTTTACAACAATTAAAAATGTACTCGCTGTTTTGATTCATAACATACCTGTCTTTTCATATATGAAAAATTGTAGACTACGAGTACATACACAAGAAATCATGATTTATTTTTTTAAATGGGTTAGAGCTCGCGTTATGGTTAATAAAGTTCGTTATTCGACCAACAAATATTTCTTTGAAAATATGGATGATGCATTCGAAGATAGGTATCATTGACGTATTTTCAAAATTTCGCCTATAAACTGATTTCTAAAAAATGAATCTGTAAATTTGGATGAGCTACTGGTTCTTAAGGGGGTTCCCCCCGTATGACGGCCTGTTTTCTAAGCATTTTTTGGGGAATTTTTTTTTGCGTCTAATGGAAAGATAGAACTTTGAGTTTTTTACTATTTATCTATTATTATTTCAAGAGTATGTGAAATAAGTTTCAAGTAAAAATCTTCATTAGAACGTAAGTTGTAACACTCCGAAGACACCCTCCTTGAAAAAAAGGACACTCATTTCTTCCATGATTTCGGCTGATTGGCTTAGAAAAAAAAACAGTGTTTTAATGAGTAAACCTAAATGCATCGAGTGAACTAGAGTCATTTGAAAATATTGTTTTTGGCAGACTTCTGAAAAAAAAAAGTTTCAAATTTCATGATTTTTTTAGGTTTTCGTTACGAAAAAAATATAAATACTCGGAATTTTAGGACGATTCTAGGTCACTCTGTGCCTCTATACTATATGTGTTGAGTACCCTATAAATTTCAAGTGAATCGGTCACACCGTTTTCGAGATATGATGGAGGAAAGTTTGAAAAACACAGTTTTAAGAGAAACGCGTTTAAAGTTTCAAGTATGTTTAAAACTATGAAAATTTGAATTTACCATCAATCTGCGATACGAAGTTTGACAAAACAAGTGACCATAAAAACGTCCTTTTATACTTGTATAAACTTGGCTAAATGTGTCTATACTTGTATAAGTGCACATTTGTAAAGAAGGGTCTCAGGCCCGGCCTCCTACTACTCAACTCAGCCCTACGAAAATCTGCTTCTTCTAACTGCTGTATCTTTATAGCGACTTCAATTTTTAAAAAATCCAAAAATTTACCAGCATATTTTACACATGTTAAGAATCAATTTATGTACAAAACAAAAAAATAAATTTTTTCAACCCATCACACGGAGGAACCCCTTTAATGAATAAAAAATATTTGGAAACTAACATCGGTAGTGTTATTCGTGAGATACTGTCAGAGTTGGTGGAAAAAGTGACTAAAAGTCGGAATTGAGAAAGATCTCCTTTAAGACTGTTCTTACTGCACTGTTATCCATGCATACGAGATAATTTTTATATACTAATCTCTTGAATTGGCCTATTCTAATTGTGGAATTAAAAAAAAAAATCTATTATATGTACCTACATAGTACATACATATGACAAAGTAAAGAAAACTAATTTTGCCAAAACTTATGAATTTAGAAACATTTATCGGGTTTAAAAATCTTCATTGGATCAAAATGCATGTCACTAATTCGAGTTTGAATTAATGCTATTGTACTTTAAATGAATTTTCTAAAATCATATTGGAGCGCTGGTTTAACTTATAACACAACTTACAGGCAACGTTTGCTTACAGATTTCCTTTATAAAAGGAAGTTTAAAATATTGTAATCTCAGCTAGTCTTTTGTTTAATGTCATTATTCAAATAAAATTAAGTAATTAATAAATTTGCTTTAAAGTAGAAAAATGTTTTTTTTTTTATCTTACCAAAACAACAGTAGAATTACTACCACCTGCAGAACAAGATTCATTTGTATTTGCTCCTTTTGTTGGAGATCCATGTGCACCATCATGTCCAATTGCTGTGTGATTCAACATCGCCACCATTGCGACGCTAAGATTTACTTTCAATCCATAGATTATGGCCATACCCAGCGAACCGAGAATGGCTAGAACATATCTTGCGGGAACATATTCTTGGAAGAAAAAAAATGGAAAATTAATTTTTGATAAAGAACAATGTTTTAACAATAAAAATGAAAGATTTTTGTTATTAAGTAAAATTTTGAACATCGGAAATATTCTCCGTATTAGTGTTATAGGAACATTTGTGTATAGAAATGTTATTATTAAAACTAGTAAAAGTCAATCCATGTAAACTTAAATCGAATATTTCATAGATCTTCTAGTTATAAAACACCGACTAGATATGCCAACAACTTGTTGGTATTAATACAATATATCAATGCGATATAAGTTATAATATGCCTCAACGATCGATTTGATATATTTTTCGGTCAGAATTACAAGTTCAATTTCCTCAGAGCATACAGGGTGTTCCTTATAATATGTTGAAGACTTTAAGGGAAGATTCCTTGACAGGTTTTGAGAAAAAAAATCGTATGGGTGGGGGGAGGGGTCGGAAATGCATCTACTCTGAGATACAGAGGTTTTAAATAAAGCCTTACGCTGCCCTGTTTTAACTTCTATTGAATATAACATATTTTAAATATGTATATGTATTTATATGCTTCCCCGAAACGATTATTTTTCCAAAAAAATGTCAAGGTACTAGGACAGCTGTATTTCAGATATATGCTCCGCAAGATCTTCCACGTTCAAACACGCAAAAACACCCGGCACCACGAAAAGATGCAATCTACGCAGTAATGAGTTTGCTTTCGATCGAATTAGTTGATGTCATAAAACCAGAAGAGATCTGGCAAAGTCAGTATCTAATGAGCACAGGCATATATGCGTACATATAGTACATTTAAAAAGCTATCTTCAGTGGGTCAAACTCCCTCTGAGTGAAGGGAAGCAATATTGTGTTCATCGCAAAATGCCTAAAAGACATCGTTTTGTAATCTGAAAGCACCCATACTAAAGACTAGTATTATACTCGTATTAACCTGCCATTTTGGGGCCTAACACCTACACCCTAATGTCAACCGCATAAACCATTATCAAAATACAGTCGGATCGCAAGCTAGTGAAAACTCAGATGCAAGTTTAAAACAATTTTTTTTTAACCGAAAGATGGTTTCGAGATTTGAGTTCATAATACGAATATCATGGGGAAGAAGATTGATGAATGTGTCTAGACCGGAAAAACTTCTTGGCAGCTGAGACAAACTATTCGTTAGAGACTGGTAAAACAGCAATCGACCGACATGTAGAAAGAAGGGATCTTATGACGTAGAGGGATAAGCTCGATGTCTTGCTTTGAACTTTCAGAAAACTAAAGGCGGCATAAGTAGTTGCTGCTGCGGCATATTTGGTCTGAAGTTATACACCTATATACTAGGATTGTTGAAAAAGGTTGGTTCTTGGCCAGCCCTGTCCCAGCTCCCTGTCATGGAAAAAAATAGCTCAGTTTTAAGAGGAAATACAGGAAGTTCATTGCTGGTGCGCAAATTGTCTATTACTCGTACGTCTAGGGCTTCCTTCATTTTAAAGTAAACAGTCGCTAAGCATTATCCGACAGACAATACTTCTATATATGCCTGAGAGCGTAGACCTAAGAATTGAACAACCAACATGCGCAGTTGAGATAGGTTGCCGCCTTAAGTTGTCTGGCAAAAGTTTCGCTTTGGACGTTTAATTCTAATATACAATAGTATTGCAAAAGTCTGTATATTGGTGGTTTTCTCTTAAATCTTTTTCCGATTTCCAGTATAAAATTGTTCGAATTGGTTTGGTTTGATAGTCAGTACTACTTTGCAACAAAGAATTACTTCACAAGTAGTATAATAATACAGAAGAGATTAAAAGGGTGTGACGAACCAACTAATGGCTTCGGATAAAAACGAACTCACATATGGAATGTTCGGAGCCTTAACAAGCCATGTGCAGCTGGCCGATAACAGAGGATGAAAAACTGTGATTGCTATATGGAGAAGAATTAGCGCTTATTCGAATTCGGAATTGTCATATTCGGCAAAGATAGGAAGTCTTGTGCTTCAAACACGTAAGCGAATGTCTTATGACAATCATCGTCAAGGCTAAAGTAAGTATAGCAATAACTAAGCTGAAACCCAACAAAGTTGGCTTACCGGCAGAGGTATGGAGAGCTGGTATGGTCTCCACCAACTCATATCTCAGATATGGGTAGAAGAATTTATGCCTGGTATAAGTCTAACCAACATCGCATACAAGATCTAATCTGCCATATTGTGTGAACGTCTGAAGCTCTTCGTCAACAACCTAATTGGTCCCTATCAGTTCGGTTTCAGACTAAACCAAATTTTCACATTCCGGTAGTCCCTGCATAAATCTCAAGAAGTCCAAATCGATGCCCACCATCTTTTCATTAATTTTAATTCCGCATTTGAGAGCATTCATAGAAAAGAGCTGCTATGTTTACATATAAAGCCACGACTAGTATTGGTATCCCTAGCAAGCTTGTCCGTTCGTGCAGAATGACGATGGAGAACGCGGTCTACTCCGTCGAATTCCGAAACCCTTGATGTCAAAAAAAGGTTTTAGAAAAGGGACGCGCTGTCATGTGACTTCTTTAACATCACGCTTAAAAGATTTTTTCGGAAATCACAAGCAAGCAATCTTTCAAAAGTCTTTACATCTACTATCGTAGCCGATGATATTGACCGAATTGACAGGAACTAAGCGGGTAGTCACCGGTCCAGTCGCTGCTATTGAAATGGAAGCTGCCAAAATAGGTTTAGAAGTAAAAAAAAGAAAAACCAAACATATGCTGTTAACAAGAAGGGACACACAACATCATAGTCGACAGTTATAATTTCGAGGTAGTAAGAGACTTTGTCTACCTAGGCTACTGCTATAAATTTTGCCAAACACCTCAGCAGAATAAAACGAAGAACCACTTTTACCAATCTCTGTTTCTTTGGGCTATTAAGTAGTAAAGCCTTATCCTGAAAACTAACGAGACTATATATAAGACCTTGATCATCCCAGTCCTATTTTATAGCGGTGAAACATTGACTCTATCGAAAGTGGATGAAGATATACTCGGTTGTTTTGAGAGAAAAGCTCTTCATCCCGGAGGGACAATGCAATAAAGGAAGGCATCACCTTAGGTGGCGCGCAAGTAGGCGGGGACCTCAACTGACTTGGAGTTCGCAACTCTAGCCAGTTTGTTAAAGACCGGGCTAATTGGAAATACTTGTTATTTGAGACCCAGATTAACCCCAAAGTGTAGTGCCACTTAAATAAGTAAGTGAGTAAATATACAAAAGCACAGATACGTTTTCCGTACACCGATTGTTCCTTTTAGATGGGCCCAATTATGAAGGCTTCGCCCATCAATGACGTTGTCTAATAAAAACGGGGGCAGAGCAAAGTATTGGTTTTATCGTAAACATCTTCAAATGACGCTACCGAAGGTTGCTACGATTTGATCAGTCACAAGTTGCCGGTCATAGGTCTTGTTGGCGGCTGGACCACTGGTAGTCCCTACCAGAACTTAAATCACGGTACCATGGGAGTCAGGAGCCCCCCGGATCTTGGTCCGGGCCTGACTTGAGGAGGTAGGCACCCTTGTGGGAGCGTCATGGTGGCTGTGGTTTAAACCCAAAGTCTCGGGAAGGGTCTTCCTTTGGTTGACCCAATGTAGAGTTGCAATAAGTACCGGGTGATGCGACCCTAAGAGCAGTAAGAAGTTTTAGGTCGACTCATACCAAGAGTGGAACTTGTGCCGGCAACACAGTTCCGAAATGGTATCTCAGGAAGGCGGCAGAGTGATGGCAAGGCGTATCCTTGGCCCCATGGATGTATGGGCATACCGTAAACATAAGTCTCCATGACAGGTGGTTTGCGTTAAAAATCAGACTCTTTTAGAATATTATTGGACAGTTTATGAAAATTGGTATAAATTCGAAAGAACAGCTTTCACAGGCGGTGGCTTCTGCCCGACAAATTTTGTAGAAGCTCATAATGTGATTATAAGTAGCCCTAGATTATCTTATCAAATAATCGATGCAGTAATACCAAACAGTGGACATCACATAATCCTAATAATTACGTAGTTGGCTATCACTGCCCTTTCGGATTATTAAAACAACAAAATTCAAAGCTTGATACTCTACAGAACTCTGGCCTTTCTAGACTCATTATATCATTCCATGTGCTAGGTGATCATCAGGAAAATTTATTCAAAATCTGAGCTTGAACTGTGATCTTTCCGTAAAGAGCTAAAGTAGAGAGGCAACATCAATTGCAGAAGCAGCACTCAAGGAAAATAACTAACCAAATCGTAGTTAAAAATGACTAGGTTGACCGAATTCACGTTGTTAAGACTGGGCTGGATGCTTGTGACTAAGTGACTTTAGTGTTCGAGGGAGAAAGTCATCTCTGGTGTAAACGCGGTTTAGATATTAATTAAACAGTTTAGCGTGAAGTAAATTAATCAGAATGGGCGAATATATTTCAGAAGCATTTGCACTAGAAATGTAAATATTTTAGTGCGATAAGAAAGCAACTATACGTTGTTTATTAAATAAGAGCAGCACTTCATTACGTATTGTAGTGGTTAAACCTAGATATTATATATATAATACCATCTACACGAGAATAACGCCAAGCGGAATACATGCGAGTGCTGGCAGCGATAGCGATTTTTTTTTTAATTGCTCATAAAGAAATCAGAAAACGATAACAGCTAGGAAATAAGGAAAAGCGCAACATTTTTAATTTGCGAAAATTACTACAAAATGTCATTAACCAAAAGGAAGAATTAGTACACAGTTTGCGGATAAAGATGTAGAAACATTGCGACGCTGCATGTAAAGAAGACATCGATTGAAAAAAGCATTTATCAGAGTTCTCAGAGATTTTATATAGGAGCCGGTATGATCTCGAAAAGTACCAGAGACGTTGCTACTCGATATGTACGACGGCGTCAAAATGAAAATAAAATACACAGTGAAAAAAAATATGCATTACTTACACTTTTCAAGGTCAAAGATAAATTCGTTTAAAAATCAAAGTTTTGACCATTTTACTCCTTTTTTTAATATTCCCCTCTATTTGTAAAATCATTTAAAAAAATAATAAGAAATCTTCTCAAATCTACATTTTTAAAAATATGACCCAAATAACAAAACACCACGAGTAAAAAGAGGTGTTCGTTCCTTAACATAAGAACACTGGAATATAGCCTACTCTGTAGGCAGTAGATTTATTCGTTAATCCGTATTAGATATATTTTAATTAAAAAGTATTGCAGTTGCTTTTGTTTTCAGTTCTTTTGACATTTACCATAAGAAGTTCTTTAATTTATCATTCAAATTCGACCTTCAAACTGTGAGTTCTATCATTCGCGGAATATATTGTAGCGAATCGTATGTACAACAGAAATTGTGGTAAGGAGAATTGTCTCGTCGGTTAATGGGTGCTATCACAATTTACTAATTTATTTATTGAAATTAGCCTTTAAATATATTAAGTTAATATATTTTTGAATAGGTACGAGTATTTATTATGATGAAAAACGAAGGTTTTACTACATCTTATATCAGAAGAGATCGTTCGCTGGTTATGTCTTGTGTATGGTGGCACGTACAAATGCCTTCCAATGTTTGACTCAGTGGTTTTCTCGAGAAACTAGTTATATTAAATTCCTTTTTTTAAAAAATTTTGTATCCGATGTTAATCTAGATTAAATAATAAAGCTTTATACAGATTAAAAGGAGAAAAAGAAATTAGAAGAAAAGAAAAATCTGTAAGTAATTGGGAAGATGCCACCGGACAGATCGACAAAAGTTTTGAAACTTATTAAACATATATGTACATATCTATGCATACAAAACGAGAAGGTATCTTATGGATGTTTTCTTCCACTTTACTTGTTGTTTTTTTTTTTTTGTATTTTAAGATACGCCTAGAACATTTTTTGTTAATGTGATCAATTCGGTTTGTTTAAATTTTGTCAACAAGACTCCTAAGCTTATCACAGATCTAGCATACCTAATTGTCCGTTTTTACTATTGCAGAAGCACAAACTTATTTCGAACACCTTTATATCTTCAGAACAATTTTAAAAAACTTTCCTAACGAGAATTCGGGTGGGAATGTTTGAATCATTAATCCGAATACAATCCAATGCAATTTCACAAAAAGAAGGCATATTTCCATACTATTGGCATATTTCCATACTATCGGCAAACGTATACGTACAAATGCATACTCAAAATTTTTGTTAAAATAACATATCATATTTCACTTTTCCTTAACAATTTGTTCATTTCTTTTGGTATTATTATTATATATTTTTAAACATGCATATGCAGTTTAGTTAACAGAGTTGTTGTTTTAATACGGTTTTTATTCATCGACCTTGAAAGGTCACCTGACTTGGTCCTTTAATACGCACATTGAATACTTACTTCCCAATATGTTTCCCCTAGCTGGTATCTCTTCAACCATTTCGTATGTTTAAAATTGGAATTTTCCCAAAAAAAAAAAAAAAAAAAACTTACACACTTATAACGTATAATGACACTATTTAAAAGGAAATTATTTAACTTTTTCAGTGATAAATTCTTATTCAAATATTTGGAGAAAAACTCGCACACACAACCTCTTTCCTTTCTTCTTTCTTTTTTGTTGCTATCTATTACATGTATCCACGCACAAATTCCAAATCGAACTCAACAGTTTGCCAGATGGTTCCGTACTGATGCCATTACTCAGGAGAATTTTGTTTTATACGCATGACTAGTGTTGCCACGACCTTTGCAAAATTCCTCAATCAAAATCTAGCGTATTGGATCAGTTATTAAATTGAAAAGCATTGAGCTGTTTCAAATTTGTTTCAATTTAGGGATATGCTACGTATTCGTATTGAATTTAGTATTACAAGTATAGTTTATAAATAAATGTTTGTAATGACAAGTTAGAGAGGTGATAAATAAGATTTTTAAGGTCCTTGTTCTATGTTCAACATATAATTGCCCTCTTTTTAAATATCAGTCCTGAACATTTTTTACTATCATACATACATATATACTATATATGAACATGTATGTAACATATTTCAGTATTTGGATACTGCGTAGGATAAAAGAGAATCACCACTGTCTGGGCCACCCAAATTGCCGGAATATAATCTAAAATATCATAACCAAAGAAGTTGGATATCCCGCCGATGTATACGACAGTTTTATCAAAAAAGCAAATTATGATTAAATGCCGATTATATGTTTTGATAGATAATTCAATAATGTTGCAGGGGAAAAAATCTTATCTGCTATTTAACGTAATACGAGCATATCAACATGAAAATCGCAAGTTCTGATTAAGGACTATTTTATCATTTAATGCTGTTAATCTTTTTGGTTGTTTAGAAGCTTTTGACGTTGCATAGTATTAAAAATAGCGTTTAGTTGAGCTGAACTGGGCTATGAGGTTTGAATTTTAAACAATTATTCACCAGTCTTTCAAGGTGCAATAACGAATTCGTAAGTAAAGTAAAGCTTTAAAGCAAGTAAAGCCACTTCCAAAGTTTGAAATTAGTACAGCAATATATGTATGTATGTATATTTCATCACCAAATAAATTCGTCGTCAGAGAGTACCTATACCGTTCTACTGATTTTGCTAAAATCAAATTCTTAAAATATTAATTGGTTTCGCATAGCATATACATATGTATGTACTTTCAGTAAACTTCTTGTAAAAAATTGAATCCTCCAGTGATTGTAAGTATGAGACACTTTTAATGGAAATAACATTCCCATTCATAGGTACTTGTAGTAAAAAGAACTCGTTTATGTTCATTTCCAATTCTTTTCTAGATAACGAGCTATTGAATCAGAGGTTATCTTTTGCCACACTTTGCATGGCAAATACTATCAACAGATAAAAAAAAAAAAAAAAAAAAAAACATTTAATATGTAATTTTTACCTCATAAATAGTTTCAATGAACAAGTTTTCGAATTACTGAAAAAAAACAAGTGATTTAATTATTTTATTATTACAAATTGATTATGAATTTGTTCATATGTACATACAAATGTGTGTTTTAAATACGCGAGGTGGTTTATTTACAAACAATTTAATTCATTCTTCTTAATACTTTGCATATATGTACGAGTATGTACATATGAATGAACATAAAATTGTTTGCTTCTGGCAACCAAATTTTCGCTTCGCGCCGATTTTAAGAATTCACCTAGATACGAATATGCTTATGCGTATCTTATATTACATTCGTATAGATATACGTATTTGTACATATATATGTATATGTAAACATTTGTCGATACTGTTTTCTTCTTTTATGTTTTGTGGAGTTTTATCAATTTTTACTCTCCAATTTATATTTCATAACTAAACATGTCCATTGCATTTTTGAAAAGACTCTTATATGTGGGGATGTGTAAACTTTTTTAATTACATTATTTGGTGTCGATGAGTAAGCGCATACGTACGTAGTACGTGCAGTCTGTCTTGTATTGACTTCGAAATAGAATACATGGGTATACAATGGTGTCGTAGGTACAGTAAATGAAATGCAATCATATGAGTCTTATAGAACTTTCTTTTGAAATTGTAATTAATTACGAGTATTAAGAGTTATGTGTGCATTTTAATTCTACAATGTCACATCATATTTGAAACGTCAAAATGCCTATACAGCTGCATTGAAATCTTAAAGTATCTTCATCAGTGATCTACTCGTATGAGGTATTCTCGTATTGTATAATACATTTACGAAATGGTGAGATCTAAACCAAATTAATTTCATAAGTAGGGAAAGTATTGACACATTTATATTTCTAAGTATGTACGATCCCTTAATTGCAAAATTTATTTTTGCATATCTATGTACCTATATAATTATATATTTAAATTTTTTAAGGGTTCAGAAAAATATCCATATATGGGCTGGAACAGTATTTATTTGTGTTTTAGAAATAGATTGATATATTTTTTCTTTGCAAACAAATATTTTTATATAAATATTTTTCTTTTTTCAGGCCAAAAAGTGCATTCTTAACATTTGTATAGTAAATGATGCAGAATATATGTACAATTTTCTACACACTACATAAATTGCAGTAGGAAAACTTTTGGCATGTTTCCAATTATACTGTATACAATTTTTTATAAAATATAATATTGTAAAAGCTGTTTACACTAAAATTAGAAGCGATTATAATACTCGTAGTAAACAGAACATGTCTTAGTATAAAAATATTTTCATTAATTTAATTTAATTTTGGTGGGGGCGAACGCCCCCATTTGTTCGGCTTAATACAAGCTATAACTTAAAAATTAAACTTAAACTAAAACTTAAAACTAAGGTTGGTTGGAATGGTGAAGGAGAACGGATTTGAGGTGGAAGTTTGAGTTGATTTTTCGTAGCATACGGGAGATTGGTTTGTTCGCGCCATAGGAGGTGTGATGGGTTGGTAGATTACGAGGGTTAGTGTTGAGGACCTAAAGGGAGTCGATGAATGAAAAGAAAGTCTGCTGCATCTCTGCGATTTTCAAGGATGTTTAAGTTGATATGGTTGAGACGGTTTTGATAGGGGGGAAGATTAAAAGGATCGTCCCAGGGCATACCTCGAAGAGCAAATCGAAGAAAACGGCGCTGGATGCTTTCAATTCTCGAGATATGAACACGATGATATGGGGACCATACTTTACTGACGTACTCTAGGAGGGGGCGAACAAAGGTAATATAGAGGGACCTGGTCACGTATGGGTTGGTGAATTCTTTGGACCACCGTTTTACAAAACCTAGTGCAGAGTTGGCTTTGAGGATTATCTCATTCATATGTAAACGGAAGTTGAGCTCCTTATCACACAAAATGCCGAGGTCGCGAAGAGATTGTACGGAGGAGATAGGTTGGTTATGGAGAAGATAGAGTCGGGGAGGAGATTGGGTCCGCTTATGTGAGAAGAATTTTTGAGGCACCAGATCGAAAAACTATCAAGATCTTGTTGAAGGAGGAATGAGTCATGGGGAGAGGAAATGGTTTTGAAAAATTTGGTATCGTCGGCGTAAAGGGATACAGACGAGTGTTTGATGATCATACCGAGATCATTTATGGTTAATATAAAAAGAAGGGGACCGAGATGGCTGCCTTGTGGAAATTCAGAGGTGGCCAAAAATGGAACCGAGTGGGCTGACCTATAACTAACACTGTAAAAACGATTGTCGAGGTAAGAGCATATCCATTTTAACAGTATGGGTTCAAAGCCGAGGGCAGACAATTTGAAGATTATTAATCGATGAGAGATTTTATCGAAGGCTTTACTAAAATCGGTTGCAACTACATCGACTTCGTTGCCATTCTCTAGGGCAGAGAGGGTAAAGTATACTAATTCAACGAGATTTGTGGTGGTTGACCTACCCTTTAGGAAGCCCTGTTGTCTAGGGGAAATAAGTGATTTGCATTGGAAGCTTAGAGCTTCATACAAAATACTTTCGAAGAGTTTGGGTATATGGGAAAGTTTAGCGATGGAACGATAGTTGTTTATTTCATTCGTTGATCCTTTCTTGTGTATCGGGGTTATGAAGGAGGTATTCCAAGCCTGAGGAAATTCTCCTTGTGAAAGGGATAGACGAAAGAAATTCGTCATTTAGTTGGTGTAATTTATATTCGATATAAGACGGGTCCAAAATATGAGAGAGAAGTGGGCCATTGGAGAAGTTCAGTAGGTAACTAAAATAGGATGGATCTGGTACAAAGGAGTCGTTGGTGAAGGATTGTTTAAAAAAGGTGGCAAATAGGTGGCAATGGTAAGTGAATCGGTTGATGACTTGTTGTTGAAAGAGGGGGAAGGAAGGTAACCATCGGACTTTCTTTTGTAGTTAACAAATTTGAAAAAGGACTTAGGGTCGATTATAAGGTTGACTTAAGGCAGCGCTAGTAAAGGGAATCGTAAAGTTCGGTGAAATGAAGATAATCACCAAGATAGTTGGAATAGTCGGAAAAGGATCTGGTACGCAGGAAAACAGCCCAAAACTTATTTCTCTTATTTCGTAAGGAATGAAGCTTGCGATTATACCAGGGAGGACTAGTAGATGATGTCCTGAACGGAACGTAGAGGGAAAAAGAATTAAATATTTTTTTTATAATAAAAATGGATAAGGCATCATTTATACTTAGGTTGTGAAAGTTAAAGAAGGATCTGCTGAGATATTCACTGATTTTGTGAAGGTTTGCTTTATGAAAGTCATGGGATAAGAGAGTTGTGGGGGGAGTGGACTGGAATGAAGAATTATGAAAAAATGAAAGTAGTAGGGGGGGGGGGGTTAATCTGTTTTGAAAATAAGGTCTAATTGCCTGCCCATATAATTGGATATACCACTGACTTGGCATAGACTTGAGTCTGTTAATCGATCTAAGAAGAGACATTTCATAACTGAGTTGGCATTTGAAGCGATGAAAAACGATTGATCATCTGATGGAGTCCATAGTAGCTGAGGAAGATTAAAGTCGCCGAAAATAAGGATATCATCAATAGAGTCTGACAGGTCAATTAAATGGTCGATCGTATCAGTAACAAATTGGTAAGATTCGATAGGTTGAGCTGGTAGGATGTAGCAACATATAACGTAAAGAGACTTGAGAGGGAGTGATATTTTTATTGCGACAAAGTCGGCTTTAGAGGATGAAGAAATTGTAATGGGAGAAGAGTTAAGGCTGTTGTCGATCGCCAGTAGGACGCCTCGACAGGGGGAATCATCATTTGTGCGGGTAGGAACGACGTCGCGAAAAACACTAAAAATAGGGGGGGGGGGGGACAATTCCTGGTCCTTTATGTCGGAAATCAAATTGGTTTCGGTCAAGGCGTAAATATCAAAGGGAAGAGCATGCGATTGACGTAAGGCAGCATTGGTTTTAGACCGAAGACCTCTTACATTCTGGTAGTAAAATGTAAGAGGGATGTTGTGAGGTGGAGGTGTGAGACAGGATGGTTTAACGCCTGGCAAGGGAGGCACGTTATGGACGAAAAAATTTGTCGTGGTCGGCTCGGCTTCGCTGTAGGTGTGAGACTCGTTTAGAGTGAACGTATTTGCCGAATGCAGCAAGGTCGTCTGCTACTTTCTGAGGGGACATGTTGAAAATCTCGTGGTACCTGACATAATGGTTCCTGAGACTGATAGGGTTGGCAGGGAGGCCTTCCTGCTGAATGGAAACCATGACGCTGGTTTTGGTTTTCCAAGAAAGAGACGAATGTTTTCATACATCTTTCTTTCTCTAAGCCTAGAGAGTGCATATCGACTTTCTGTAGTGCCATTGGTTTGCTGTTTTAGTTTCACAGTGGGCGGAAAAAGGGGGGGATCAAGAATAGGAGCAGTGGAGGAGGGAGATGGAGATAAATGGTTGGATATGGAGTTGGACGAGGGATGAGATATGGGGTTTAGGTTATGGGAGTTAATAAAATTAGGGTACTTAGCTCCAGTTTTAAGGTCGAAATTAGGAAATGAGTTGCTAGCTGGGTTTGGTGGCGTAGAAGGTTGAGAAGGGATAATATGGGTGGTTGGGGTTAAGTTGAAAGAGACGCGTTGGCGCGGAGGCTTCGGTAGAACGGGGGGAATTAAGGGATTAGAAGATTGGTGTGTAAGGGCTTTGTTTCGGATAAGTGAGGAGGAAGGACTAAAATTGGGGAATAAGTTTGTTTTGAAGCTCCAGTTAGGATCGCGATTAGAGCTTCGTTTTTTGGTAGCATGTTTTTTATTTGGAAGGGAGTTGGAGAGGGGTCTTTTTTTAAGTTTATCGTTAACACTACGTTTATTTTTGAAACTTTCACTACTCTCGAGATGTGCGTTTTCTCGTTCCTCAGAGCATTTGGTGATACTTATCTTCGAAGGTTTAGTTGCCTTACCAGGGGGAGTAGCGATGTTGATATTAGCTTGGGATGTTGACTTTGAAGCTGCAGGAACTATTGGATTCAGCGGGGGAAATCATCTGGCACTCGCTAATGGTGATAGCATAACTTTGGTGAAAGAAATTCCTCACCCAAGAAACATCAGCGTGCTGTGGAGCCCCTTAAACGAAGAATGCCGTATCGTTTCCCTTTTTCAGCTTTTCGAGTCTGTTTTTCCATTCGGAGGGGGTCCATGAAGTTCCGAATTGTTTGAGCAGTTTGCGTGGAGCGACGGCGGGTGGGATTCTAGTTGGTAAAGGCAAAACGGTTTCGGTTTCCATTGTTAGGGTGGAAACCACCCACCTGATGGCAAGTGAGACTCCGTGTCTACTAATTCATTATGAATTGAGACATTGTACGCGGAACTAGCCTGGAACTGAATTTGATCGGGTATTCAATCGATTTTGTGGGAAGCCAATCTCACTTCTTTACCGAATTCAGCAACGGTCAACCGAGTTGCTATGAGTTTCTCGCTGACGTCAATCATTTTTAGGGTCAGATCATCGAGCGTAGAATCTGATGAATGCGGGGTGTGATGTGTTGTTTTGGAGGAGGATTGAAAACGCAAGTCGAGATCAGTACGGAAAAGATTGATAGAGTCGTTTATGTGTGTGAGTTCGTTGGATTTAAGGAGGTTGGCAAAATTTGTTTTGAGGAAAGCTTTTATTCCATCGAAATGATATTCGATCACTTCGCTGCCGTTGTCGTGGTTAGATTTGTTTTTCGACAGATTTAGATGCGGTTAGCATCGCATTAATAGACTTGTTGTTGCATTTAATTGCCAGCATAACGTGAGCCAAGGTGATCTCTTTGCACTCGTAGCAGTAAAAATTGAAGAGACTGCAATACTCCTTGAGGTAGGTAATGGATCTCCGGGTAAGTCCGATGCATATGGCATGGAATGATTTTCCACAAAGACCATTGCATGCTACCCATTCGGCGTTGGGGTCAACAATTGAGCACAAAACACTAACACAGCACTTTTCCATTATTTGTTTATTGAGGTTAAATTAGGTCGACGAACAATTTTTGTTTGGAATTTTTTTTGTTTTGTTTTTGGGGTCAAAACTGGCACAGTTGAATTTGAGGAATCGGCAGACAAAACTAGGTCGACGAACAACGAGGGGAAATATACTGAGTCGGCAGTTTTCGGGGCTTTGAAAAAGAGTGGAAAAAAATAACTGAACTCGGTATACGGGAGAAAAAGTAAAACACGTCCGCACAGGTTGACAATTACAAATTGAGGTAAAGATCCTGATTTTTCTCAGAAGCTACAATAGGCCTTCACAGGATTTCACATTCATATTATTCTTGCGATAGCTTTAACAAAAGTCGCGCTGAGGAAGCATGAGAAAATTTCGTGAAGCATGCTTGCAGCTGGTTGCTTCATGAGAATTTACATTAAATTGTTTGTTATTTAAAGTTGGATACAATAAAGTTTTTCCCTTGCTGCAACATAGAGTCGGAGCCGGCCTTAAATGGTCTGGCGCCTCGGACGATCTATTTTGTATCCCACCCTTTAAGAGACGATCATTCATTGTAATAATAAAATAAAATATTCGAAATATCTAAAACTAATTTAAATAAAGAAAACCAAAAATTTGTGTTGTTTCGAAATTCTAATCATTACAGTGCAGAACAAAATTAAAGCTGAAGAAAATAAGCACTTGAGTAACTTTTTATCGATTTTTTAATTTTTATTTGCCTTGCTCAAGAAATAAAAAATACTACAAATATAATAATAAATTTAATTCAATTATAATGTAACTTAGAAAAAATAAAGTAAGCAAAGGAAATTTTCAAAAAATGCTCTGACAAAGCTTTAGCACATGAACATACATATGTAATATTCGTATATAGAATACTTTAAATATTTCGAAAACATAAGATGTGTGCAGGATCATAGTAGTAGAAAAAAATTGAGGAAAACGAGATATGTCTGAAAATTTTCAAGTCGTCTGTCATTACTAATAAGGGAGAGAAATGGTTACCTTAGGGTACAAGCTTTAATGGGGTTGAAAACCGTAGAGCTAAATAGAATGTCGATCTTCTAATAAGAACTTAATCCGCATTATAAAGCTCGACTGAAGGCCAAGCGCTTTTAGTTTGAGGTAAATAATTATTGTACATGAGAAATTTTATCGAAGGCTTTTTTTTATCGGTCGAATTGAATGCCGCACTATATCTAGTACTCATAAAGTTCTTTTTAAAAGGTTTGTAGTTATAGACCTACCTATGTTGGTTTCTACTTGTAGTGAAAAAATATTGACTTTAGGAGAGTATTTCTGAAATGGAAAACTGCAAGAGAGCAATGCAGGGTTGAGCTGACTAGATTCTACATTTTTTTAAAAGTACTCGTAAAAGTCCAGTGAAGTAATTATTATATCTTCTGGTTTTAACGTTGCGAATAGTTATTTAAATGTGAAAAGTAAACAAGTTCTTGGGGGTGATTTACGAACTCCTAGCTGAAGAAATTGACAAAAAAAAGTACAGGTCTTTGGGGACTGTCAAAAGATGAGTTAGATTATTTCAGAGAAGATTGGTAGTTATCAGATATTCTTGTGATGTTAATAAATTTAAAGGATCGTAGAGAGCTCTGGCAGTGTTAGAGCGTCACCTAAAATGAGTGTACCAGATCCTATTTATCTTATTTCGATGTTAGCCTAGCTCCTAATTATATCAGAGTGGGGCATATGAATACGAATTGTAAGATACTGTTAAACATTTCAATAACAAAATGATTCATAATATAAGTATTACAGAGTGTATCATATAGTATTATAAGTATATCGTAATATAAGTATTATAAAGAAGGCTGAAATTGATATATTTTATAGGCTGAGTAAATTAGTTTCTCGTAGTTTGGTCTATGAAAATTTAAACTGTATAAGCGCGCATAGGAAACAGTTTTTACAGTTTTCGAAGTACATACATAATTCAGAGAGAAGATCATTGATTGCTGAAAATTCACAGTTATCTGTGTCATTGGTAAAGGAAAAGTCAAGTTGTCTGCCAATCATGTTGGTATTTATTATAATTGATAAATTCCAGACACTCAGTAAGATAGTCGATAAAGAAATATATTTTCCAAAGACAACATTAGTGGTCTAAAAAAGAACCGATCATGACTAAAAATATTTTAGTGGTTCGATTTGGATTAGAGCTAGTCGTGGGAAAAAATGTTCATTTATTATATGTATTTTGTTATGAGTATTATTTTTCTTAGAATTTTTCACTCATTCTGTCAATTTTAAGACCATTACTTAAAGTGTTGAGGAAAAGCCACTTGTGTTTCCTGAGGATGCTTTACCTAAATTAAGTAATCTTTTTGGCATTTGTTGGCGAAATTTTTGTGCAGTTTTTACTGATGCCAATTTTATGGTCATCTAAGCGCGATAAGCTTCTCAAGAAGCGTCTTTACAATGAAATTTTAGAAGTTGTTGTATTGTTTCAAGTTGGAATTACTGAGTTATTTTTAGGGTCGTGAAATTTGAAATTTTGATTTTACTTGGCGTTTTTTTTTTATAATTTCATAAATATTTTTATAAAAAAAATAGAACATCAGTGACTTACTCTTACCTTAAGCGTTGTTAGATTTCTTATGTCAAATTAAGATTAAGCTTCAAGAATAAATAAATACAAATACAAATATAATATCTGCATATTAATTTGGATTTAAAGAAATTTGTTGACACTTCAATAGTGTTGCACAATTTTTCCAAAACTTTATTTCACAATCAAATCACTAATACGCACATTACAATAAAACTTTAAGTTATTAGAAAAATATTTTAAGTAGACAATGACACTAGGTCCGTGAAAGAAAAACTTTTATATTGCACCAAAACTGCATTGAAATCAGTCAAACAATTAAAATTACTGCAGAACTTTGACATTCTAATTTCGTTGATCACTAAGGGAACGAATATAAATTTGAAAATTAATTGCAAACCAGCGAAATTCAATTGCAATAAAAGGTTAAGAATTCTCGAAATGGATTAATAAATATTGCAAATTGACAAATTGAAATTAAAAATAAATGTTGTAAATTGGAAAAGAGGAAAAACACATATATATTCAAGAAGAGTAAATTAAAAAAGACAATTTAAAGTATTTGAAATCACTTAAAATAATTCAATTGTATATTTATTACAACTTCGTTAAACTTATGACAGTAATTAATAAAATACTGAACAATTTAAAACCATTTAAATATTTAAAAATATACTTATTTACTGTTAGTTAGAAAAAAATAATTAAAAATGATCTTTGTAAAGCTTTTTTACAGATATAATTTTTTTTTTGATTTTATTTATTATTTTACTGTTTATTTAAAAAAAAATATTCTAAAGCGTTTTGTAAAAATAATGAGTTGTCTTAGCATTATAAAAAAATTTGAGAACAATAATTGGAAACAATAATAACTTTCTCAAAGTAATAATGCAGCTGTGATTAATTTTTAATTAATTTTATTCACTGAAGTTGTAATTAACACACACGTCGACTACTAACTATGGCTCAAATCACTGTCAACAATCAAAAGTAGAAAAATTTACCTTTCTGACCTCAATTAGATACTACAATATAGTATAATGTCTTAGTTACTGTTATTACTTGCTGGATTAACTATATTTATATCACAGTTAGGGTCTAATTTTTAATTAGTTATAATAAACCATTTTAATAAAATTTGTTCGTTATAGATAATGAGAAAATTAAATAGAAAATAAAAAAAAACTGCATTATTAATTATTGCCATCTCATCATCAAAATTGACTTGAAGCTTCACCTTTACTGCCAAAGGATCTCGTTGGAATCTAGCGTGCCAAATAAAGGGTTTTCCAATAGGGACTTGACAACTTTGAATTTAATTTGTGAACGCACTCTTTCACTAACCATCAAACTGTCACTGTCAATTTATTCAGTAAACTCAACATTTTCGAAATGGTAAAGTACACGAACGAGCAACGTCTGCAATTTATAAAAATTTTCTACCGAAATTCGGAGTCGGTGAGACAACGGGTTGGTCGAAGTTTCGAAAATATCGCTGCCGTTCAGGCGTCCGTAGCAAACGATCGAAATCAGTCAATTCCACGGCTTTCTCAAGAATTGGGCATCGCTCAGACCACATTATAAAGTATTTTGCGTAAGCATCTTGGTTTACACCCATACAAGATCAAGCTGACTCAAGAATTAAAGCCGATGGATCATTTGAAGCGACGTACGTTCTCCAAGATGATGAATTCCATCGCAAAATCATCTTCAGTGACGAAGCTCATTTGTAGCTCAATGGGTTCGTCAATAAGCAAAATATGCGTTATTGGTCGGGTGAAAATCCACATGTGCTTCATGAATCACCACTTCACCCACAAAAAATAACTGTTTGGTGCGGTTCGCATGCCGGCGACGTTATTGGGCCATATTTTTTCGTCGACGATAACGATCGTCACGTTACTGTTAATGGTCAGCGTTATCGCGCCATGATCACCAATTATTTTTGGCCCGAATTGGAAGATATGGACTTGGACGACATGTGGTTTCAACAGGATGGTGCCACAAGCCACACAGCACACGCTACAATCGATTTATTGAAGAGTAAATATGGTGAGCGTGTTATCTCAAGAAATGGGGCAGTCGATTGGCCGCCTTGTTCGTGCGGTTTAACGCCGCTTGACTATTTTCTGTGGGGCTACGTTAAGTCATTGGTTTATGCCAACCCGCCGACGACGTTGGAAAATCTCAGAGCCAACATTGAATGCGAAATAGCGGCCGTTTCGGCCGAAATGTGTGGCCGAGTCGTTGAAAACTGGGTCCATTGGGTCGAGTTCCATTCATAAATGTTTTGATTGTACTTCAAGCCGATAATAAAGTTTTTGAAATATCTCAAATAGTTTGCGTTTTATTTAAAACAAAAAAGTTGTCAAGTCCTTATTGGAAAACCGTATATATCACAGAATTATAAAGTTGATAGTAATAAAAGTGTGATCTATTGTGATCGTATCGGATGGCGATACAAAAAAAAAAAAAGCAAAATACAATGACTTTTGAGAGAATTCTTTATTTCGGTAGTATTCCCATATTCTTTACATATGAGCTGATTACTGATAACTTGTATTCGAAATGTTGCCTTTTATATCGAGCATCTTATGATTTATAGAGTCCGCAAAACATTTGGTTTATATTACAGCACTTTTATGTAAGTATGTATAGTATGAGCATGACTGTATTCAAATAATGTGTAAGGCGACAAATTGGTTTTTATTGAAAAAGTATGTACTATATATGAAATGTAAAATCGGAAAAGCTTAACAAAAGAGTTGAATTAACATACCATATTTCCTATTACATATATTATTTAACAACTTTTACTTGAAATTAATTCCGGGAAACAAATGCAATGGGTTACTCAATCAAAGCATGTCGTTAACATCAGATAGTTTTATTTTTGTTTACATAAGAGCATTGTTTTGCATCTTATCACTTATCAATACTTACGCAAAGGTAGACTATGAGTCTGCTCTACAATTGAAGGGGCCTTTGATAATTATTATATTATCAATCACAAATACAGCATAACTCAAAGGTATTGAATCATCCTTCTGATCGATGTGGTAATGCGATTTTCGAATTTCAAAAAATATTCAATATAAGACAATTCTAGTTAAAATATGGAAAAATAAATGCTTCTTTATCTCCTTGTTGCTAGTTATAGATATTCCATTCGACAAATTGTAATTTTCCTGTTACGAAATATGTCGAAATTTTTATCAGAACAAAAAGAGATTAAACTTGCAATTGTTTCGCAACCCGGTAGTTAATCTGTCGGAAAATTAAAAAGTAGTTTGTATTCAAATTGATACTATGTCATACATAAAAAAGAAAAGTGTCATAATAATTTCTAACAGTATTACTAGACCCTTTGGTTGTATTCCACTGTAATGCAATAATTAATTTCCTAAAAATGCTACCCCTTTTTTTTCAAAAATTTAGATCAATCTACTCAATCAGTCAGTCGTTACTGAGAAATACACATTTGGTATTCCTGCACGAGCTTCGAGTATCGTAATTTGACATTCTGTTATCCGTGATCGAGTGATGACATTTTATAATCTTTGTAGTCAAAATTAAACCAAATAAACATATGTAAAAATATTGGTAAAGTAACAACTTATTTTGAATTTGTCGCAGGACTACTAACAACTGTCAGAATCTAGTTGTAGACTTTTACTATTACTATTTGAAGTTTTCATTCGGTACGTTAGCTATTGTGTGCCATCATCCCAAATTCATTCGACCATGTATAAAATCTACTCACTCGATAAAGTGAGCAGGAATTTGACCCTTGTTTAACACCTCCATCACATATTGGCCGCATCAATGTTGTACTCACCAGCATTGCATTTATCCACAAAACTAGTGATTGGTCTACTTAATAAGCCATCGACGGATTTTGGTCAAAATCGAATGGCCGCGATTCAGTGTGATGACGCATCATCTGACAAAAATCGCTTATTTCGTTCATGAATTATCGCGAGTCAAACAAATTAACACATGCGGATATACACACACATCCACACCCACAGGATATATATACAGCAAAATTGCGTCAAACCGCCACGTAGACGCGTTAAATGAAATATAAAGGATTAAAGAGGAGCAAAGAATAACCTCAAAAACTAGGTGGCATCACAGATGGCACAACACCACAAAACGCCGATGGACCTATAAGTTAATTCCGTCTATAGAAGTGTGGGTAAACCGGACACATGGAAACTGCAACTACCACCTCACGCAGTTCCTGTCAGGGCAAGGGGGTACCGTAAATATCTGTACCGCCTTGGACACGATAACTTTTCCTTGTGTCCAAATTGCCCAAATCACGACGAAGATGCGGAGCATGCAATATTTTATTGCAACGTTTCGCAGAAAGAAAAAGAAACTTACCGAGTCCATAGTCCCTAGTCGTACATGCTATATGTTACGATCAGAGGAAAACTGGGCTGGAATTTGTGAGTTTACAACCGGTGTGTAGAAAGAACTCTGCCGAATAGAACGGGTATGAAATAGCAAGCACTCAGGAGATGGCATAGATGCTGTCCAGGCCCGTGTAGTAATATCTCATGGGAGTACCGCGGGGAGACTGGTTGAAGTGTGTATAGCGTGGTTTAGTAGGTAGGCATATTCCTCACAATGAAAAATTCAGAGGTATGAATCGTGCATGATAGGGACCCGTTCTACTTGTATCTTTTACACACTCACATACATTTATTTTATTAAGAAACTGTCTAAAAAACATAAACACCTTAAAATGTAAAAATTCACTAAATTTTTACTTTTAATTTTGGAGGTGAATGCAACTTCCCCTTCAGGAAGTTAATAAGCACCACCCATCAAATAAGCAAGATCTGTAAAGTTCCATTAAGAACAGAGTTACTGTTGTTCATAAGAAAATATTGATTTTCATTTAAAAATATAGTAACTAATATAAATTACCCGAAGGGTTTTTTATTACATATGTACGTATATTACTTTGTGTTGCTTTGTTTTTCTCAAGTCAATTACGCTACCTGCAGCAAATTAGTAACACTGAAGGAATATAGGTTTTTTTTTTGTGTTGTATTTATTTATTCATTATCATCTTAAAACTAGCTAACAATAGATAATTCTTTAATTTAGGATATAAATAAATTATTTTACTAGTTAAAAATGATGAACAAATTAAAGATCCTTCTAAAACCTAAGTTTGTGTTGAAAGATCCATGAAAATATGTATAGGAATAAATAATCAGGTGTATAGGAATAAATAATCAGGTGTTCTTTAGTAAAAATTTTAAGAATTCAAAAGATAGAGTATTAAACCGAAAAAAAAAAATAAAATAATTATTTCAATGAGAGAAAGAAAAGAAAAAAGATAACTATTTCAATGAGAGAAAAAAAAAATCTTGTTGCATTTTTTTTCATAAACTATGTTATAATTTTCAACAATAGCTCCAAGCTTAAAGGGTCCACAGTAAAACGCCAGTCTTTAAGTGATTTAAAAAAATAGTGAACGTTTTGTTTGGATCGTATAGACATAGGAAGTTTGTTAAACATTCAACGCGAAGTACGAGGAACTATATAAAAATTCATAAAATATGTTTTGTTCACTTGTGGGAGGGATGTCAAAAAGTACCATGTTGTTTATTCGCAAGTTATAAGTCGAAGAATTCCTACAAGGAACATTACCGCTTCGTTTAAAGAATTCTTTGAGAACCTTGAAAACGTATAGATTCCTGAATGGCAATACTTGAAGACTTGTAAAAAGTGGCCAACTTTGCGTATAGCGATTTTTGCCACACATAATTCTAATTATATTCTTTTGGGCAATGACTAGTGCACTTAGGGTACTTAGATAGGTACCTCCCCAACTAACAATCCCATATTGAAGCTTTGAAAGTACTCTTTGCGAGCAGTATGGCTTTAGGAGATACATTTTCCGTGTTAATAAAGTCATACGAGTATATGATTTTAACTGTAGGGTTGTGCCTTCCAATTTAGTTTATTATCAATGAGAACTCTGAGATATTTGAAAGACTCGACTGCTTCAATATTAAACCAGCATGTGGAACAATTATCAATAACGCTGAAGTTTTGCTTCCCACAGGTGTGTGGTAAACAAAATTTTTGGCAATCGCTTGAATGAAAAACAAACCCAAAGCTTTCTAAATTATTTTGGCATAGCTTAAAGTTCATTATTTTTGTTTTTTCACAATAATAAGCTTATGAAAGGTGAACCAAATTCTAAGTATATACGAGTAAATGAAGGTCGTTGTTAACTTTCACAACGCATTCATGGAGCGAAGCGTCAGTGTACGTGAAGCCGATGTCGTCCGCAAATGCGCTTTAATTTCCGTAAAAGCTTTGGATGAAAAGTGAGTTTATGTAAACAAGGAAAAGTACTGGCCCTAGCACATAACCTTGGGGAATGCCATTTCTAAGCTTAAGGGAAGTACTGTAAAAGCCATTGACTAATAGTCTTTGCTCCCTCTCCAGTAAATAAGACTTAAACCAATTGTATGTCATTCCTCTGAAACCAGCCTTGTATAATGTTGTTAATATGATATTTAAGTTCACCATATCGAATGCTTTGGTCATATCAATGAAAAGAGCCATAGTAGAATGGCTTTTCTTAACTCCACTGAACAAATTGCAGCAGACATTTAAGATTGCATCCTCCGTGGATCTCCCAGGTCTAAAACCAAACTGTGCTTCTGAAAAGAAGTTACTTCTTTTTTTAAAAACGTCAGCATTCTTGATTTCATTATTTTTTCGAAAAGTTTTGATATCGTGAGAAGCAGAGAAATTGGTCTATAATTGGCTATATTTTTACAACTACTTTTTTAAACAATGGCAGAAGCTCTGTCCTTTTAAGAGCCGTCGGAAACACGCCGCTGTTAACACTGAGGTTAAAAAGATAACACAAGACATCAACAATTTCCCAAGAGATTTTTTTTAGAGTTATGGCAGAAATACCATCACTTGTGCAGGTTTTCTTGTTTTGCAAAGTCATAATTGTCTTGAAAATTTCACAGGAAGTAAACTGGTGAAAAAAGAAACTATTACTCTGCCATCTATCTTCAATTAAATATTGCAAATATTGCAGTTACAACTGGAAGGTGGTTCGGAGGGTTTAATAGTATCAGAAATATTAACAAAGAAGCTATTGAATGTATTTGCTATAGCACGTGGATCGGTCAAGGTTGAGTTATCAACCTCTATGTTAGGAATATCATTAGACTTCTTTTTCCTACCTAAGATGATATTTACTAATTCCCATTCCCTCTTTATGTTTCCCCTGCCTTGAGCTAAGCGATTGGTGTAGTAGCTATCACGTGCTTGTTCTATCATAATCGTAGTAATCTTGCACAAATTATTGTAATAGCTTTTCACACTAAGATTTTGTGGGTGTTTTCTACATTTTTTTGAAATTTTTTTTTCCAAGGCTTTAAAAACGAGTCGCGCTGCCTGATGTTTAGGATAATGGTTGTGCTATGGACATGATTGGTTAAGATCGCAATGAAAGCATTGCAGGCCACAGAAGGGTCGCTTTCCAAGAAAACTGTTTCCAAATACTCATACCTGAGTTTTTCCTTCAATGCTTAATAGTCTATTTGGGCTTTTTGCCTGCTAAAATTTTTCCTAGGCGAATACTCCATTTGGAAACTAATTTCACATAAATGATGATCGGTTTTTTTATACCCGTGCACTTCACAATTAAAGACCGTACTAATATTTTTATTAATTCTTAAAAATATATGATCAATGCAGCTACTGGTTGAGCATGTCATAGTTTTAAGACCATACGAAGCCATCAGTAGCATATAATCTTCACACTCGGAATCAGAATAGTCAAGAAGATCTATATTAATGTCGCCTATGACTATTAAATTCTCCGTTTTTATCATACTTAACACGGTACTTAACTCTTCGGTAAAACCACTCTTGCGACAGCAATGTAGCCGATAAATGCAAAGCAACGTGCAACTTGAGTTTGTAAGTGAAAAATTAATTAATGATAATATCCGCACGTTTTAAACTAATTTTGAAGCGATCATGCGCAATCCCACTTTTTATGTAAACTGCTATACCGCCGGCAGAGTACGATGCATTGCAGTTACCAAAAGGAATATAACCATCTATGTTATAATCGTCAAACACGATTTCTCTATCTCACTAAGTACAATTAATAAAGGTAATTTTATAAGGGACTGGACATGGACTAAGAAATTATCAAAATTTTTTCTTAAACTGCGAATATTTTGATGTATGCAAAAAGATTCATCACAATTAGATAAATATCACAAGATTTGTTTTTGTTTACACGATAGGTTCCACGCATACATATAGGAACGAAAATAATAATAACGAGACGTTGATTTGAGATTGGTGAATCTAATTGTTCTTAAACATTCTGATCGTAAAGTGATGAAAAATCCACAAAGCTATTAATTTCTCAAAAAAAGAAGTATTATACATACGAGTATATACCATTCATTCATACACAATATGCTACAAATATCAATTGTCTTTATTTGCTTAAACATTTGTTAATCTGTGTGTGAAAAATTTATATATTTAATCATACACATGCATATGGTCTTGTATATGTATAAGGGAGTTAACATGTTAGGGATATGTTAGAAATATCAACTATCCGATATAATTACGAATTACTTTGAAGTGTTTTTCGCAACTCTATAAGACGGAAAATTGTAAAATATGGCAATGATAGTATTCTAAACATATCTAGTGTTCGTACAACTATGTACTTAGATGCCTGGTACCACTGGCATATCGCAAATACTAAATACATAGTACAACACTACCTGGTTGTAAAGTATCAAGGTTTGCGGTTATTGTTAACCTATATTGTACCACTTTGCTTTTTAGTACATTCGAAAGTGATATTTTATTCATCTGCCCTTAAAGTTGTGGTTAAAATGTATATTTACAAACTATTCTCAATATACCTGTTACAAAACAATAAGCAGTCCATGTATTCGATTTTAAATATGTTATATATATGTTGTTTAAAAATCTAGCGAAATAAGGGCATTCTAAGTCAAAATCAAAAATCACTTCGGCAAACAAATTAAAGCGTTAAAAATAGACAAAACCCGTTTACAGTCGATACTGTCCCATATGCGAATTAAAGATCACTTATTGGTTGGTTATTGAGTGAAAACTGTAGGCAATTACAAAAAAAAACTCAAGGTCAAATTCATAACTAATGATGAACTACGAACAATTGACAAAAGTAAATAAACTACAAGCAGTAAACTTTGCCGCCGTTACAGATGAATACATGCACATGTGTAATTCTACATTTACTAAAATGACACATAAAACGATAAATAAAAATTTACTGAATATTGAATAAAGTGTCAATCAACGACAGTTTTTAGGGTATTAATGTAACTAGACGAAATGGATGCGATCGATGGCTCACTCCGAGAATTTCCTGATAATGAGAACTTGTAGTATTCCCCAATGGTTTTTGATATTTCATATCCTATTAGAATTTAGGAAACCTATCACCAATAAATGTTTGACCAGTCAGGCGTAATACTCCCTGTTTGAACCAAATCGTAGTTAGTACTGCATTGACAGTTCTAAAATGTTTGCTATTCCTTGAGTAACTCAGATGATTCTGGCGTTTTTTTTCAAATTTTCGTTAAATGTGTTCTACAATATATTAATAGACTTCGATTAGTACTGCAAAAATTGTTAAAGAGTCCCCTATTTAAAAAAAAATTAATTGTATTTTATGTATGTTTTTTTTAATAATTTAAAATGCCAAAAATCTGACAAAAATCAAACCGATAGTACTATTAGTGAGTTATTGTATGCACATATGGACATACATGCTCACACACACACACACGCGCAAATAAATGCAGAGCGGCAATGATTCGTACTACATTACGGTTCGTAGAAGTAGCATCTCTCGACGGATGCTGGTTCGCTTAATAACGTCAAAGAACCGAACACCATACAGCTCTACTAATAAGGTCTCCTCGTGGTGTCATCTGGGAATCTCTCCGGAGATTGTGAAATGAAGGCGAGCTTCCTGCGCCACAAATCAGAATAAATGTCGCACATGCCTTATAAAATCCCAGTGATCAGGCGGATGGGTACGTTCGTCCAAAAATAAAGGAATCAACTTATACAGCTGTTATGCGCGGTCAAGTTGGACGATAAGTGAATTCCAGGTAATGCTAGAAAGCGTAAGTGCAGATGCACGTCAGTGGCTATAGGTTATAGGGAGAGATTTTAGTGCCTGGGTAATGGAGTGAGGCAGCAGGGTCACCAATGCCATATTCTACTACCAACATTCGCAAACTTGGCTGTAAGCATTGCAAACAATGGTCGAGCAAATACTTTTAGGAAAGAAGGAATGGGATCAGTCATTGATATTAGTAATTACCTACTGCGCAACACAGAATGGTAGATCAGCGAAGAATACTCAAATGGTATATATCAGCGAGTTAGCCGACAGCGAAACAGCAGAGAATTTATCACATCACCTCACTCGTCGACACATTTCGACCGGCAAGAATGGACTTAAAACAGGCAACGAAAGGAAGTAAAGCAAAATGCTTAAAAGGCCTGTGAACCGAAGCGGACATAAATTGTAGATCTCCACAATTATCAAGTTAAACAATGCTAAGGTCTATTATAGAGCACCTATTCCCACAGCGGCCATCGACTCTGCGCAATATAATCAGGGAACCAAGCACAAAAGCAGTTCCGATAATAACACCAGACGAACTTTTCAATGCTTGCAAGAGGATTGGCATGAAATAAGGCAGTGAAAGCCGCCGTTCAAAAGAGACCAGATGTGTTTATAACAACGATGTAAGATTGTCTGAAAGAGGGGGTTTTCCAGAACAGTAGAGGCTGCAATATTTGGTGCGCTTACCAATGGAAAACAAACACCTGGAGAACCAGCATCATATTGCCCAATATGTCTGTTGAACACGCTAGGCAAAATATTTCAACGGATTATATATGATAGATTGTTCATTGTGGCAGAAGAAAAGGGAGCATTATTAGACCAACAGTTTGTATTTAGAAAATCGCGTTCTAACGTCGACGTCATAAAGGGTGGTAGATATAGCAGCTGAAGCAATATAGGCAGAAAGATGGCGATAGGGAAAAAAGGAATAGTATGCAGTAATGACGCTGGATATCAAAAATATCCTTTACTAAGTAAATTGGTTATTTACTATATAAGAAGGTCACACCATACTATTTGCGAAAGATTGCATCCAGTTAATTCACCAATAGAAGGTTGAGATATGAAACCAGGAAGGAAAAAAGTATTATAAAATATTTGCGAGAAGGAGTCACCTACGGACAATGCAATCAATCTCATCAAAGACTGGTTAATATCCGCAGGCCTAGAATTATCAGACCACATACCAAGGAGTAATTCTTAACAACAGACTAAGCTTTATGCCCCACATCGACTATTCGTCGAAAAAGGCGTCAAAACTCTAGACAGCACTTTCTGGAATACTGCTAAACCTCGGAGGACCCGGATATTCTAGAAGAGTCACGATATCCGAGGTAGTAAACATATTCCCGTTATAGGCTGCCCCAGTTTGGGTGTGAGCCCTAGCTACAAAAGAAGAAAGGAGAAAGTTATCATCAACTAATCGACTTATCGCATTAAGGGTAATAAGTGGCTTTAGAACGATTTCAGACGAAGCAGATTTTGCTATAGGCGAGGAATCATCGATATCCTTGGGGACGAGATGCAGAGAGTCGATAATAGGAGACCTTCTAGGTACTAAGAGGCGGTAGTTGTCAAAAGGATTAAGGAAGAAGAAAGAGCGACTTCAACGACCTTGCCGCCTAATCGGTGGAATACCATTACGAAAGCAGACGGATCTACAGATTTATCCCATCAATATACATTTGGACAAACTGAAGGCAAAGAAACTGTAACTGACATCTTACGCTGTTCCTATGTGTATGTAACTACAACTCTTCGGGCACGAGAGCGCACCTTTTTGGTTAAACTGCCCAAATCAGGGAGAAGACACAGAGCATGCAATATTCAATTGAATACGTTCTCTGGGATGGAGAACTGAAATATCAAACCCACAGTCAATAATTGACCAAATGTTGCGGTCATGAAAATTGGATGGAGATTTGCACATTCATAGCAGACATGCAAAACGAGCTGCGAAGGATCGAAGAAATAAGACGTGTAGATGCAGCAAACATAGGAGATATAGCATAGATTGCTTATCAGCTGCGCCAAGTAATACCTAACGGTAGTGCCGTGTGGAGAGTGGTCGAAATGTGTAGGGTGTGGTTTAGTAACGTAGTCGTATTGCACGAATCGAATCAGACTAATGAATCGTGCATGCTGATCGCCCGGGCCACTATTATGAACATCTAACACCCTTTGGCGCAACACGAAAAAAAAACACACACACATCCATATGTATTTTCTTAAAAACTCTCTAAAAACATTATACAATAGACACCTTAAAATGTAAAGATATCACCACATTTTCATTTTCGATTTTCTGGACGAATGCAAGTACTTTCCTATGTGTACCTATTTATAAAACTTATATATCAATGAAATTGATTATAAAAATTCATACTTCTACACCACAATAGCACTTTCTTATTCAGATTGAATTTAACACTCTTTTGATTTTATTCAATTTAAAAAGAATGTGTAGTTTGTAAATGTATTAAGGTTGAATTGTGTTTTTGTGGATGGTTAACGTATTTGGACTCTCATAAGGAAATATGGTACATATCTATATAAGTCTATTATTCATTTTAGGAATAATTGTTTAGTACAAGGTATGATAATGTAACAATTTGTGAATATCATATGTCCTGAAAAAGTTACTTATTGGTTATTCAGATCATGGCCTTCTGCAACTATGTGTAAGTATGAAAACTTGTGAGTATGTTGTCCCCGGGGTAACCTAATCGTTACACGTATCTCCGTAAATAAGAGCATTTACACCTTTCTCTTTTTACAAAATTTATTTTTTTTCTTTCAAAAATTTTCTATGTTTGGCAAAAATTTAAAAAATGTTAACTGTTTAATTTCAGACTCGACCTTGCATTTCTTCTAGAGTTTGTCGCCTATCAATCGACTGCGAAAAAACACGGTAAAAGGACTCTAGGGTATTCAACATTTTTGGACTAGCAAACTTTGCGCCGGAAAGAATTATAGTCATGACCAGCACGTGTTACCAGAATGTCAATATTCTCAATACCACTTTTTGAAGTTTCCAGTAGATGTCCCAGTGTCAAACATTTATACGGACCACTATCTTGTTCTTGCGAAAGAAAGACCGGTAACCTTTGAGTTGTGCGGATGTGCTATCTGTGAGTGTCGTGGGTGCGCCCTTTTTGTTTAAATAAGTCTGTTTCGGTCCAAATGCTTACTATTAAACCTCTTTTGAAATGCATTGCCAAATCTGCAATAAGAAAATTGAACACAGCTGTGACTCGTAAATTGCATGTGCGGACTGCAAATCGTTTTTTTATTGCCTTTGTGTTAACATCAATTCGGCTGTCTTAGAGTATATTTCTACTCATGAAGTGCACTACCATTGCGATAAGTGCGCTGCTCTGCGCCGGAAGTCTGTGCACCAACAAACTGCATTAATACCAATGAATATACCAACAACATCTAGGGCACAAACAGAGAAATTACCAGCAGCAGTGTTTCCGAATTCAATCACGCTGCAATTGCTATACGAAGAGATTCTCTCCCTAAAAAAGGTCAACTATGAGTTTCTCAGTACAGTCCATCAGCTGAGAGATGAAAACATCGAACTCAAAAGGAAGGCGACAACCCTTGAGGGGAAATTAAACTGCAGAAAACAGAAGCAATTGGAGAATATAATCGAAATAACATAGAATTTTTCGTGACGCACTGGATAGATGTCCTTCTGTCGCTGACATTCGCCAATGTTTCGTCAAACGTGTTTGGAAAAAAGCTCTACCACTGGTCCAACTGGCAACGACAACAATCCGAATCAAAAATATTCCGATGTTCTTTATGTGCACTTATCTTCACCGGATATCAAGAAGAAGATTGCAGAGAAGAAGTTAAATTCATCGATATTTGTCCCGGCCACCAATGGTAAAATCTTTATAAATTATTGTTTCACTAGCTACACTCGAGCTTTGTATTATATATGGAAGCTAAGAAATAGAAAAGCCAGAAAAATTATAAATGCTTGTGGTTCCACAACTCAAGGGTAGGACTGTTGCTATAAGATTTTTAATGATCCGGCGACATTGGAAGACTAACAGTCTTTCGTTCTCTGTTTAATATATATGAATATTGAAAACGTTAGACTCAAACTTCGGCCTCGATAATATAAGCAAAAATCGTAAATAACATAAGTGATAATATTTTTTATTGCAATGATTTAAATAATTGTAATTCCTTTTTTGTTATACATCAAAATATGCGTAGCATGCGGCAAAACTTCGATTTATTGGTGTACAATTTAGAAGCGCTTGTGTACTTACCTGATCTAATATATGTATCTGAAATATGGATTCTTGAATTCGAAGGCAATGATTTTTCTATTCCTGGATATACTCGTACCTTTTGTGTGGTAGTGGGAATGGGAGTTTTTGTGCGAGGCTCACTGGAATATAATGTTAGTTGACATATTCAGTCGAGTACTCATGCAAGCTACGCGATGATGTTTTTTATTTCTGTCTGTATTAATAGATTACATTCTCATGATGTACCTTCGTTCATGAAAGAATTTTCGATTTTCTTAAGTAATGCTAAATGTCATTTTGGGAGATTTAAACAACGATATCTCAAAAGTGAGCAGCGCATCAGACTCTTACCTCGATCTAATGGCTGAGCATGGTCTTACCTCCTTCATAAATGAGCCAAAACGACTAATCGCAAATGCTTGCCTTGACCATGTTTTTGGTCAATTTTTATCGTCGATATTTATCCCAAAACATCCTACAGTTCCATATAGGTGCTTGCAGTTATAGTCTTTTACCCAAAAAGTCAGAAACAAGGCTAAAGCCATGGATTAACTGTTCAATCATTAGGCAAATAAGATTAAAAAATAAATCGAAAGAAATGTCTAAGGCTTCCGATAAGCTCAGGCTTTAAAAATCGTTTTAAAAAAATTATGTTTCAAGGTCAAAAGGGAAATACGAATGTATCGTGATAGGTACTATAAGATAAGAGGTTCCTAAAGGCCACTCTAGCAAAGAAGTAAAAGCTATTAATAGTATAATCAATAGCAGTGACTCTAATACAGCGAGCCCTATTGAACTGATTAGTGATGATGCTATTATAAAAGATCCTTTTACGGTAGCTATCGTATTGAATGACTTCTTCACTTCAATTGGTCAGGCATGAAATAATAGTTTCACTTTGTGCCGTAAATGTTTCAATGGGCTAGTAGAAGTCGCATCCAGAAGCATAAAGAAGCTTTTATTTTGAGCCGATTACTGGGCTTGAGGTCTTACAGACAATCAATTCGCTCAATAGATCCACTGCTTATGGACATGACGATATTTTTAAAAATATCGCTTTAAATGTAGTTTTCCCCGAGAAACTTAAGTATGCTAACGTTGTACCTATCTTCAAAAAGGGGAATAGAAGGGACAAAAATAACTATAGACCGATTTCCTTATAAGAGAACAATGATTGGTTAACTAAGGAAAGCAAACTTTTTAGCCCTAAGCAATTCGGGTTCAGGGAGGGATTTTCTACTGAAGACGCTCTCCTAGAGCTTTGTTCAAATATTAATAAAGGTTTAGATGGAAAAATATAATATGCTGGAATTTTTGTGGACATTAACAAGGCTTTGGATATGGTTGGTCATAGAGTTCTGCTAAGCAAATATACTGGTTACGTACACATACATAGTGTTTAAGTCTTATCTTAAAGACATAACTCAAAGAGTTAATTTTGGGGACAGTTTGGGACAGTTGGGGACCCTAGAACTTTGAATCTAGGTGTACCCCAAGGCCCAGTTCTGTTTTTAATATATATAAACTCTCTTTTCGATCAACCTTTCATATTTCAACAATGGAATTATATCTGAGTTCTATTCGTAACCTTTATCATCTTCAAAAATTTTGTAACAAAATAACTTTAAGAATGGCTTATTTCGGAATATTTCACTCCAAACTGGAGTACGGTATTAGCTGTTGGGGTGGCACTTACCAAAGAAGAATTCTCCAACTGATTGTTTTACAAAAGTATGCTATTAGAAACGTCTGTGGTGTTAATTGTCTGACCCACTCTATGATACTCTTAAAATCGCTGTTTAAAAAAAAGTTTTAAAAAAAATTCTATGCAGAGTCCGAATTCTGACTCCCAGAACTTCAGATACTCTCGTTAGTGTACCATCTTTTCGCACAACTCATTTTAGGAATTTCTACTCCGTTGTTTCTAGCAAACTATTATATATGTATAACAGGCTTCCTGAATTCGACCATAGAGAAATTGAAGTTTTACTGTCCTATACTATATAGTATTGTAATCTGACTTCTTTGCTAATTTTTCTTAAAATTTCTGTAATTTTCATTAATTTCATTTTAAGTGGATCACTCCCTTTGTTACAATATACATATATAATAGTTCCATGTTATGATAATTATATAAGTTAACGAAATATTCTATTACAATTCGCTACACCTATTCACTTGTTCCCACGAATCATCACGTACCATAGCTACCACGAGCCCATCGCATGCAAACAATGCTGACACAACGTCTGGAGCTCATATTGCACTTGACCAAAGGAATGCAGTGCACATAAGATGTTCCCATGCACCTAATCACCAAACACCGGATGAATGCGGGATTGCTACGTAAGCAGTTACAGTTTATATAAGGTAGAAAAATGTTAGAATTAAGTTAGTCTTAAGAAAGTATTCACTGAATAAAGTTTTTTTTTAACTAAACAAATTTAATTAAGTTTAATTGGCGCCCGAGCAGGGACACAGACGAATCACGGTTATAGTGCAAAAGCCCTAAAGTAGTGCTGTCCATTTATAACTAGTGTGGTGAAACCTTGACTGAACACAAAAACAGAAAAAGCCCTCAAGAAGTGCGAATCCGGAAAAAACCCTCAAATAGTGTTACCGAACGTTCAGAAAAGAAAAAGTCTGTGTCCCAGAACCCGCGAAGTTTAAGTAATCCTCTCGCAAAAACCAACCGCGAAGTTTAAGTAATTCTCTCGCAAAAACCAACCGCGAAGTTTAAGTGATTCTCTCGCGAAAAACAAAATATATCCTGTGTACGAGAAGGAGGCCCCTTAGTAGCCACACCGCAAAAAGGAGACGGATTTACGTCAGCTCCTCGACCGGATAGAAGATGCAGAATTGGCTCTTCGTTTTTATTACGTAAGATAGATTAAGTGCAAAACAAAAAAAATATTTCTATTAAAATTCATACTAGTTCAATAAAATAGATTCATTTAAAATATTTAAAATATAATTAACATAAGAATTTAATTTTTTTGATAAATTACTTTAAATATCATTTATTTTTGTAAGCAATTTAATTTAACTTTTAAAATACGAAATCTAAAGATACCCTTATTTTTAATATAAGATCTTCGCTTTCCTTTACAAAGATGTCGAACCCCAATCTTGTTCGTCCCTCGTCTCTAAACCCCCAAAATCCTGAAAACCAAAATGAAGCACCCATTTCCCATCCTGCCTTGCAAAATCTAATCGTGTCAATAGTGAACCAGGTTCTTCATACGGAAGGTAGAAATTTAGTCCAATCTATCATTAATCCAAATTCCGATCAGTTCGCAGGAACTGACCAAACAATAAACCACGATCAACGCGCTAATATAAGTGAACTAGATAAAATTCCTGACGTGGTTCGGTGCCTACGAGAATTCTCCGGCCAACCAGGAGAATTCAGCTCTTGGAGGAAGAGCGTTGATAGGATTCTAAGAATTTATGAGCACACCAAAGGCTCACCCAAATATTTTGGCATCATTAACGTGATCCGAAATAAAATTGTGGGTCACGCTGACCACATTTTAGAGTCATACAATACCCCACTGAATTGGGATTGCATCAGTCGATGCCTCACGCTGCACTACGCAGACAAACGCGATTTGGGAACTTTGGAGTCCAAATGACAGCTTTAGTTCAGGGTAACTCATCCATCCAGGAGTTTTACCAAGCTGTTTACTCACACCTTTCGCTAATATTAAATAAAATCTCCAGTATGGATGTTGGTACAGAGTCTCTTAATTTGCTGATGCAAACTTACAGAGACAAAGCTCTAGACACATTCATCCGCGGATTAAAAGGCGACCTTCCCAGACTTTTGGGAATGCGAGAACCGTCAGATTTGCCCCAAGCACTTCACCTGTGTTTGAGACTAGAAAATCAAAATTTCCGCTCGCAGTATGCAATAGCAAACAGTCACAACAGAAGGACAAACCATCCACCACCAATTCCACCGAAACACGGAAACCTAAATCCAGCTTCGAATCGTCAACCGTTTCATCCCGAATTGGCTTATATGGTCCAACCACCTAGACAGCAGGCCCCGTTGCAACACAACCTTAGGCCTGTTCCACCACAAAGGCCCGAGAGACAGTTCTTCCAACGCTATCAACAACAACCCCAACAACACCAACCACAACACTTTGCTACTCCAAGGAAACCTCCACCAGAGCCTATGGACGCACAAACAATCGCGACAACCCACATGAACAGACCTCGATCGCAAAACTGGCCCCCAGCACCGAAAAGACCATCAGTTCCTCAATCCCAACAAGTGCACCCTGCTAAGATGCAAAGGAATTTCCACATGGATACTATGCCACAAGAAGATCAAACCCGACAATTTGAAGAGATGCGGACCAGCAAAAACAATCAAATCAGCCAATATGAAGAGATGCAGGCCAGTATAAACAATCAAATCAGTCAATACGAAGAGATGCAGGCCATTATGAACAATTCGAAGGAATACAACGAAACCCTACAAGAATCAGAATCAAACAATCAAATCAGTCAATACGAAGAGATGCAGGCCAGTATGAACAATTCGAAGGAATACAACGAAACCCTACAAGAATACATTGCAACGGCACAACCGGAAAATAACGATTCAAACAATGTTATGGAACTAAGTGATATACATTTTTTAGGTTGAGCGACTCTTCGTTGCCATATTTTGAATGTGCGACGAAGAGCGGAGAAATACTGAAAATTCTGATTGACACTGGATCCAACAAAAATTATGTACAGTCTTCTTTAATTAAAAATCCTTTACCGAATGATAAACCATTTTGCTGTAATTCAATTGGAGGTAACATACAAGTTACTCACCACACTTTTATAAGTCTTTTTGGTCTCCAAAATATTAAAATCAAATTCTTTCTCATGCCAAAGCTAAAATCCTTTCACGCAATTCTAGGAAATGACAGCCTAAAGAGTCTTTCCGCAGTCATCCATACGAAAGATAACCATACTACATGGTTATCAATGATCGGACAAAAGTACGTATCAAGCAAATGGCTTCTCAATCTGTCAACTCTATTAATATCCGAACCGATCATATGTCCCCTACACAAAAATTTTCCCTTGATAAAATTGTGCATGATTTCGCTAAACTCTTTGATGAACCTGAAGAGAAATTAACTTATTCCACTGTAGTTATATGCTATGTCTATATAGATGACATAGTCATTTTTAGCAAATACTAAGCTACACACGAACTTAATATTCGAAAGGTATTCCAAACATTACATGCGGCAAACATGAAGGTACAGTTGGATAAGTGCGAATTTTACAAGCAAGAAGTAGAATTCCTTGGTTTTATTATTTCGCCTGACGGCATTAAAACCAATCCAGAAAAAATAAGAGCAATTTAAGACTTTCCATATCCGCGCACCCTGAAGGAACTTCGCTCTTTCCTTGGCTTGTCAGGGTATTACCGCCGCTTCATTAGGGACTACGCGAAGCTTGCGAAACCCTTAACAGCCCTCTCAAGGGGGGAGGATGGACGATTGTCCAAAAACCTTTCTAGCAAAAAAATAATTTATCTCGATGAACCTGCTAAACAAGCTTTTGAAAAAATTAAGAAGACATTAACATCAGAAGAAATTATACTCGCATACCCCGACTTTACCAAATCGTTTGAATTAGTTACCGATGCTTCAAACTATGCCCTAGGTGCTGTGCTATCTCAACAAGATAAGCCAATTATGTTCATATCTAGAACACTATCTCAAACCGAAGAAAGCTATGCAGCCAATGAAAAGGAGATGCTAGCTATAATTTGGGCACTTAACAACTTTAGAAATTATCTTTACGGATCAGCTAAGGTAATAATTCACACTGATCATCAACCGCTTACCTATTCCCTTAGTAACAAGAATAATAATTCTAAATTAAAAAGATGGAAAGCTATATTGGAGGAGTACAACTACGAGCTTAAATATAAGCCAGGCAGAACAAACGTAGTTGCAGATGCACTCTCCCGGCCTCCCATTCGACCAGAAATAAATTCCCTCACTTCCACCATACATAGTCACGAAAGCTCAGCCCATGACCTCATAATCAGCGTTGAATCGCCAATAAATGTATTCAAAAATCAAATTTTCCTTGACATCGGCAATACAAGTAGTTACGAATTTCGAATAGTTTTCCCGACATATCACAGGCATCTTATAACCGAACAATCTTACACACCTAGTAACTTAATCAAAATTCTAAAAGCAAGACTTAACCCCACAGTAATTAATTGCATAAAAACAGAGGAACGAATACAAGGAATGATACAAGAAATTTACAAAAATAACTTTGCTAATGTTCGAATTAGATTCTCTCGAAATATAGTCGAAGATGTGACCGACGAAACTAAACAAGAGGATATAGTAATTAAAACCCATCAACGTGCTCACCGGAACGAACGTGAGAACAAACAACAAATTCTGGAGAAATACTATTTTCCTAGCATGTCTCGCAAAATAAAAAGAATAATAAAATTATGCTCCATCTGTAAAGAGAACAAGTACGATCGTCATCCGGATAAGGTAGAAATGCAAGTAACTCCAATACCATCTTATCCCGGACAAATTATTCATGTCGATATATTCTCAACCGAAGGTAATCTAGTACTAACATCACTAGACAAGTTCTCTAAGTATGCTCAAGTCAGGAAAATACAATCAAAAGCGATTGAAGATATCAGGCAACCTCTTAGAGAAATCATATTCGCCTATGGAATTCCGAAGACTATAGTATTCGATAATGAGAAGTCTTTCAACTCAACTCCAATCATATTCATGCTTAAAAATGAACTCGGCATTGAAGTCTTCACGACACCTCCGTACACGAGCACTTCGAATGGCCAAGTCGAAAGGTTCCATTCAACTCTCGCTGAACTCATGCGATGCATCAAAAAAGAACAAACACATAAATCCTTCACGGAACTTCTCGAAACGGCAGTGAATGCCTATAATTTCTCAATACATTCAGTAACTAATAGAAAACCAGTAGATCTACTCTTCAGTAGAAACATTAATCCTCTACAAATCGATAAAGTTCGTTCTGAAATTGAAGCCAAGCTAAAAGAAAAACAACAATATGACCTAACCTACCACAACAAGGGTAAAGCTCCATTAAAAGACTACTCAACCGGAGAAGTCGTTTATGTAAAGAAAAACAAAAGAATAGGGTCAAAACTCTCTCCAAGATATGCAAAAGAAGTTATCAAAGAAAATAAAAAAACCACCGTTCTCACCGAATCTGGAAAAGTCGTTCACAAATCACACATAAAATCGTAATAAATCTAAACCTTTCATTCTAGATGCATTCTGACTGACTGTTTATGTGACGTACAAATACTGGACTATACGAACTCAAGACTAGTGACTATTAACACAGGCATATCTAGATTGCAAACAGGAACCTTCAAAATTATTCATGTCATCGACTTACGCAAATACGAAGACACGACTGACCGAATAGAGACAACGATTAGAGAGAACGTTAACAGCAACCATCCAATCTTTCCCTTCCTATACAATGAAATTTCCCCAATTAGAACCCATCTAAACAGACTCCTACCATATTCGAAAACTAAAAATAAAAGGTCTTTAGATTTCATTGGTAGTGCTTGGAAATGGATTGCAGGTAATCCAGACCAGCACGATTTCGAAATTATAAATGAAAAAATTAATAGCGCATTAAGTAATAATAATAGACAAGTAGTAATTAATAAATTAGTAATTGATAAAATTAATGAAGTAGCAAACTTAAGTAACGAAATAAGCAAACACTTAAAAGATAATGAACAATTAAAAAATGAATTTATATTTAATGTTAAATACAAAATAGAATTATTAAAAGAAGAAATTATTAATATAGGCTATGCTATGCATTGGGCCAAAGTAAATATAGTAAATACTTACATTTTGTCAAATCTAGAAATTAAGATAATTGAAAATATATTTAAAGAAGAAAACGTTCCATATACAAATATTGAAGAAGCTATAGAATTCGCTGAAGTAAAAATAGCGCACAACAATACAGTAATTCTTTATATTATTAGCATACCAACTACTGAAATAAAGTCCTGCGAGACCACTTTAATAAAAGCCGTAAAAAAAGGCAAAATTATAAATCAAATATTATACGAAAATATTCTGCAATGTAGTAACAAATTATATGGTATTAAGACTCTATGTAAAACTTATAATAAATTGTCAATCTGTCCTAGAGAAAGTATCATAGATATAAGTAATGAAACATGTATTTCAAATCTGCTAAGTAGCCTTCCCCCTACCTGCACCATCGTAAACAACCAACACATACCATCCTTTGAAGAGATCACACCAGGAATAATTTTCTTAAACCAGTATGAAGGACCAATAACGATAGACGGAAACGTAGTCATGCTTAATGGGACATTCATAATAAAATATCATAACACTACAGTCGAAATACACCGATCAAAATTTAGATCATCAGAAACAACTGGGTATAGACCTCTCCCCGCAATACTGCAACCCCCATCAACGGGAAACAACATCGAAGAACTTCTATCCTTGCAAATGATGAAAGAACTCCAGACTAACAATACACAATATATTGAACTTCTGGAATTTAGAAGCAAGACCAACACTATAATTAGTTTTGGAGCCTTAACTATGTCAATAATAATCATCTTGGCTATTCTACTGAAAATCGCTAAAAGTATCAAACCAGCAGAAAAAGGAAAGCCGATGGTCATAGACACCATAGCCATGGAAGCAGTTACTATCAAACCAACACCTCCGCCCGAAAGAGCATCTACGTCACGCATTAGCCAAATACCGTTCTTCTAAATTTAGTAGCAAACGAGGACGCTTTGCATTTAAGACGGGAGGAGTTAACGAAATATTCTATTACAATTCGCTACACCTATTCACTTGTTCCCACGAATCATCACGTACCATAGCTACCACGAGCCCATCGCATGCAAACAATGCTGACACAACGTCTGGAGCTCATATTGCACTTGACCAAAGGAATGCAGTGCACATGAGACGTTCCCATGCACCTAATACCAAACACCGGATGAATGCGGGATTGCTACGTAAGCAGTTACAGTTTATATAAGGTAGAAAAATGTTAGAATTAAGTTAGTCTTAAGAAAGTATTCACTGAATAAAGTTTTTTTTTAACTAAACAAATTTAATTAAGTTTAATTTATATGAAGTGACATTTATTACAGTTCAAAGACAAATGTAACTAGTAGACTCGTAGTCGCCATATTGAATTTTGATTAATATCATGTCTTCAGTGACACGCGCAAGATTACCACAAATCGATAGATGTGTTTAAAACCATTAATATCGGCCTACGCGTTTAGTCTCTAGAATGCCACAAAGAACAAACATAGCCTATTGTATAGGCTGATAAGCACATAACCCTTCCTTTTGCATCGCGCAGTCGGGTAAAAAATGTTGTAAACATAGCATAAGTGAAATACGAGTACCTTTGTAAAGATAAGAATAATAAAATAAGTAAAAAAAAATCATTAGCATCACCCAGACAAGAAACACTGTGATGAACTTTGACGCCGGACGACTATAATCACAAGAGATCACCAGAACCTTTGCCACTCAAGTGTCCTTCAATCTCCGAAAAGGTCCTATGTTGGCATTGTGAACCAGAAACGTTCAGAGCGATATGCTGCAATGTAGGATCAGAGCTCGTCGCAAGCCCTACGAGCAAAAAAGACGGGATGAACACAGGTTTCTTAGAAAAGAAGGGAAGCACACATACGTACATACATACTTGTACTCGTATAAAGCGTGCGCTCGAAGAAATAGAGAAATATTTTTTTCGAGATGGAGGTGCGGATATTTTGCCAAGATGTAAAAAAAACATATTAAGGTCAGAAAGCCTTAGTGGAAGCCTACCTACCTGAGCGTATGGAACGACTTTTCCTGCAGACAGTGTAATCGATTGATAAAAATTCCACTGTCAGCCCACTGCAACATTACCACAGTTTGCTTGCGTTAAGAAAGAGGAAATCACCTAGCCTCTAATATGTGTGCTACAATCGGAAATAATGACTATTCGTACTTAGTTGAGAGAGAGCTTTCTTGTGCTATTATTTAAAAGAACGGCGATTCAAGGAATTGCAACAATTACATTTCGATGAGCACGTTCTAGGGAATCGACAGCGCAATGCTATCCATTGCAGTCAAAGAGGTTATATAGGAAACAGGTTAAAATTCAATACGATTTCAATTTCATATGTGAATAATTATGGAGAAACATTGCGACGCTTCGAAAGAGCTGCATATTTGGAAAAATATGTTTTATAATGTTCCCAGATATCTTATATGTTATGTATCTCAAAATATACCCAAGACATACATAAGAATGGTAAACGATATACTCGTATACGACGACGTTAAAATGAAAGTTAAATGCACATCAGGATTACCGAAGAATTGAGAATTCGAACCCAACTACACCGGGGTAGTCTACAAAGTCCGTTGCTTTTTAATGTCGTGCTTTCTTCTAGACAGAGACTTCACTTCTTTTAGACGATGAAAGTGATATAAAAAGAAACAATGTTATAGCCACGCAAGCAGTTGAATACCTATATTGCCGTTTTTTCGAATTAACAAACCCAACTTCTGACTTATTTTAGAAGGAGGTATCGCCGCCCCGCAGGGTAAAAAGCTTAAAAACATAGGCTCTGAACGATACATACGAGAAATGAATGAGTTTCAACAGGTGCGATAACGAGAGCTCTAATGAAAATTCGCGATAACGAGAGCTCTAATGAAAATACGCACATTCGTGAAATATGTGGAGAATATCTAATCCGGTTGGTTTTACCATGTTCAATGATTTCGTCGGATAATCCAGTTTAAAAACAATAAAGGCACAAGCTCCAGCTAAAGTTCCAAGAAGGTGCCAACAGAAAACATCAGCAAGCTGTGACCCAAAATAAAACGGCCCGTAGAAAATTAAAGTTCTCAAATTTCGCAATTTTTCCAAGCGTCGCATTAGTAATGTAGACACGTTTGGGAATGTGGCATTATATATTCCAACAGTTAATAGAATGTAGTTTGTATTTGTTTCTTCTTTACTACATCATTAACATGCAACTCTTATTTTCCCTTAAAAAAAACGTCACCATTTATCTCTTTAACGATTCCTTAAAATTCCTTAAAAAAATCATATGGCGCATATAACATAATCTCTTTGTTTTGTCATTTTATATTGGAATGTTGTCGCATTGATAAAAGGCAACACATTCGCGTGAGGCAAATAATTTATTTGATTAATTTGTGTGATCAGTGCTGATGAATGTCGTACCCAAATTTGTGGCGTACTCGTATAGACGAGTTGGTGTTATTTTGGTACGTGTAAGTTTATTTGTATGTATATTCGTTTAGATCACGGTTCTTCTTGTAATATGTGCATTCATACATAGCCCTATACATTCTTATCGATAAGAATGTTTTTGGGTGCCGGTTTCGACAAGTAACTCGAAGCAAGCAGCGGAGCAGCGATTCACCTAAAAGCGTGTAGGGAGAAGAACTACAATACAATACATACATTTATATACTACACATACCTATAGAGCCATGTCTGCATTCATCATCCCTGAAAAGCTGGTGTACTTCATTCTTACGGCATATCTACATATGATAATAAGTGAGCAACAAGTGGATGAACACTTCGTGGAATTAAGCAGATTTTCAACTTCTATGTCTTTTATCAAAGCTCTTTCCTTTTTCCTTGTAGGTTAGCTACAAATAACCAATAAGCAGTCCCGGACCAAAAGCGCCAAAAATGGAGGGTGTGACGGAAAAATACACAAGTCTTGTGAAATTTTTATGACAGGGCCAGTAGATCCCGTACTTAAATAAGCGTCCTGTCCCCAAGGCAAGGGGTTATGCGACTCGTATCGAGGCCTGAATAGTGCTGGGGACAGAAAATCCACACAGCATAGCTAACGGAGCCCTCCAGATACCTGGCGCCCTCTGGTCTTACCACATTACAATGGTCTCTGATGTGGTGGACATCCCTTTCTCCCTACTCGTGGAATCCAATTCCGAGTATGAATCAAACAAATATAAATAAAAATAAAACAGAAAAAAATAACAAAAAAGTATAAAACGCAGGAGTCGAGAGTATCGAGTAAATTCCGTTCAGGAGATGTGCTGTACTGATGCAAACACAGGACGAGAGCAAGGACGTTATGACGTTATGACAGGTATCCTCGCAGATTCAGCCTCACAGAGAAGCATCAACTGGTAGTTTGACGCCCAAAATCAACACGGAAATAACGGCCAAAGAAACCATCGAAAGAAGAGAGAAATGTGAAACCATGCAATCACTGGGAAAGAACATCACTACACTGATTTAATTCATTAAGGGGGAAAGCAATGTCCATCACGAGATCAGAAGGCTGGCTAGTACAATACCCAAATACTACAACTATGTAGTAGATTGCGAAAAAGATAAAATGGTACACAGTATAGCCTCTAAAGCTACTCAAACCATCCATTCATCCAACATCAACGAGCAAATTGACCCCTTCTTCTTCTTCTTTGAAACAACTGACAGAGCCTAAGCGAAAAAGGACTAGATCTTCAAATAACAAAGAACCCTCCATATTGTCATACGCCGAAATCATTACGAGAAAAGCAAAAATGGTGGCGAAATAAAGCGTTCATAAGTGCCAAAGGAGACGAAAGTAAATGCCCCTTTGAGAAATCCCGGACAGACGGCGAAATCCCGCGGTTTTAAGTGTAAAATCTGCAAGACTGGACCACAATAAAGTTGAGTACAAAAGAGTGGTAGAAAAAGGGCGAGGCAAGAGATACGTTAAGCCGGAGAAGTTTCTTACTGCGACAAACTCTGAAAGGTGAAGACCAACCCTGAGCTAAATGGCTTGGCGTCTAATGTAATCCACATAAGAAAGACCGCCAAGGGAGAGTTACTGCTAGAGTTTAAAAAAGCTGCGGATGGAAAAACATCTGATCACAATGGCGGAAGTAAGATCCCTAACGCCCGAGGTGCTCATTGAGTGCAAAGTTATAGAAAACGTCATTACAAAAGAAAAGGAAGAGATTTGCCAAGCCCTGTCTGCACAGTTTGAGGAAGAACGAGGAATGCAATCCTCATCCGTTAAATCGGTGAGGGTAGCCTATGCAGGAACGTAAACTGCAGTCATTAGCCTCCCGATAAGCGCGGCAAAAAAAATGTTGGGGGTTGGAAGAATAAAAATCGGTACCTTAACCTCAGACATCTAGCAAAGACGTGTAGTAACACGTTGGATAGAACTGGTTATTGCGTCAAGTGTGGACAGAAAGGCCATGTGTCCAAAAGCTAATGATGCAAGGTACGTCCTTTACAAATAATAGTACAGTATGCCAAATAAAAGGGAGGCAAGAAGAATATGAAAGTGCTGCAACTAAACAGGCCCTTCTGACAAAAGCCGTTCTCGTGTTGAAAATAGATGTTGCCGTATTATGCGAGTAGTACAAGAACTCGACGAAAATGTTTGACTAGCTGAATACTCAAAAAGAACTGCTATCTGTGACTGTGGAGACTACTGCTTTAAAGAAAAAATTATGGCAATCGGAATAGGCTTCGTTCGAGCAAAGGTCAAGGGGCTTCATATCTACAGTTGTTATGATCTCCAAACAGTACCTTTGAGGAATTCCAGGGCATATTGGATAGGCTCGTGGAATATACAATATATATATATATTTTTTTAAAGAACTTAACACTCAAGTGGATATGAAAACACTTAAAGTGCCTGAGTACATGTTAAGTTTTTTGGAACATGGGATAGAGAGAGAAAGAAAGATGTTTGGGCTCAGTGGTTATTTCGCTCCATGGGTGGCATCAAACATTTAAGTGGAGGTTGGCTTGTTGTTGATTTCTAGTCCACTACTCATCTTACTTGATTTTTGTCAACTGAAAAAATGAATAGTCTTTCGGGCGAGGCTGGGATTCGAACACCAAACCTACCGATTTGGAAGCCAGTCTACTACTACTAGAGGCACGGCCACCCACAATATATATATACTTTTGGAACCAAGAGATAGCAGAGCTGCGCAGCAAGTGCCATAGAGCGAGAAGACCATTCCAGCGACCCAGATATTTACCTCCCATCAAAAGGTGCACAAAATTAATCACCCTATCGGAAGATGGTATAATTTTTGCAAATGGCGTCGTAGATCAATCATATTTGATATTTGTGAATTAGACAGCTGCAGTATACAAACAGACAAGCAATGGAGCGTGGAATAATTGTGTCTATGTTTTTGACCAATAATCGGTCGGTGGTGCTGGCGCAGAGTGAATTTCGACATCGACTTCCTAATCGTGTCGCGCCAACTGGGCAAGCATTCCGGCGCTTAGCTACTCAACTGACACGAACAGAGTGGAACCGCAGAAGACCATGCAGGGCGTGGCTGCCACCGGACTATTCGTTCGGCCGAGAATATCGCAGCTGTGGCTGCCGATGTCGCTGAGAACAAAAAAACATCAACCAGACGACGGGCCACGCAATTGGACATCACCGGTCCGTCTGGTGCGAACTTAAGCGAAAGACTTACCCATGTTCCCATACAAAGTGCAAACAGTACATTAGTTAATGCCTCCTGACCGTCAGTCGCGTGTGAATTACTGTAGAGCCATCCTCAATCTCAACAACGAAGAGGACGATTTTGTGTCGAAAATCATCATGAGCGACGAGGCGCATTTCCACTTAAGCGGTTACGTCAATAAGCAAAATCTTCATTTCTGGGGCACTGAGAATCCGCGTGTGATGCACGAAGAGCCATTACATCTACTTAAAGTCACTCTGTGGTGTGGCGTTCACGCGGGAGAAGTGGTGAGGACGCCATCGGCAATACGGCCACAGTTACTGGCGAAGGCTACAGGGCCATGATAAATGACTTCTTACTGCCGGAATCGGATGAGCGAAGCTTGGTGAACATGTGGTTTCAACAAGACGGTGGAACCGCATACACAGCACGAGTCACAATAGATATTGTGAAGGAAGCGTTTCCTGGTCGCGTAATCTCCCGTTTTGGCGATTTGGCATGGCCAGCAAGATCGCCCGATTAAACATCCCAGACTTCTTTATTTGGGGCTACTTGAAGTCGTGGGTTTATGCCAATAATCCTCAGACAATCGCAGCCCTTAAGGAGAATATTTGACGGGAATGCGAACAGTTATCACCGGAAATCTTGCGGAAAGTTATGGAAAATGCGATAAAACGGGGACAAAGGTGTATTAACACTGACGGCAGCCACTTGACAGATATCATCTTTTCCACTTAACAGACGCCTTTAATTGTAAAGGTCCAAGTAAAGATTTCCATCACTCAAAATCATTTTTTTTTTATTTAGGAAAAAAGTAATTTAAAAACAAAATTGGATGATTAATTTTGCGTCACATACAATTCTGAAAATATACACTTGCCTGGATTCGGGTGCTGGCTGATTTATTATTTGTACTATTATACAATATGATACATTCTTTAAGGGTCCAACTAGCAGACATAATTGCGTCCACCGAATCGATTTAACACGTTACACCCGACTAGTGACATTACAGCTCCATTCAATTGATGTCTTTTACCGTCTTTCTTATTGTAGCACATTAAGATTATACGAGTATATAATCAACCGAATAAGCGAAGAATTGGAAATTTATTGAAAAAATTAGAATCGATTTATTTCTTTACCATGTTGCCGTGTCAGTGAGACAGCGAAACGACACAGTGAAGTGAATATTGAGGCTGTACGCAAGTCGGTAAGTCAAAAGTGCAAATCGATTCCGCGCGGTTCTCAAGAGCTTGGCATTCAGCCCATTTATTGGCTTGTGGATCGTATAGACTGAATAGCTAAAGCAAAACATGCACGATATTAACTTTTGCCGATCCGGATTTTCATCGAACTTTTAATCTACAATAAAATAAAAATTTCATTAACTCTTTAAAAACATGCTTTTTATGTAAAAAACAAATTGAATGCCTTAAATGTTATGGGATCCACACGGCGATTGATCGGGAACCTGCAGATTGTCCTATAACTTGGATTGAGCCAGAAGCGCAAAAGTCAAGTTCGTAGCGTAGTACTTGCCTTACCTCCCAGTGGCAAGCGCGCGCTCGACCAATAGCATAATACTGGTCTACGCCGTCATAAGGCTCATAACCCTATATGGAAGAGATTAAAAAATGTGATGAATCAGCTAATAGCCTGATAAATGATTAAAGGACAACGATCTTCGGATATGCACTAGAATGTTTGAACCCTTAACAGACCGGGTGCAGCCAAACAAGTAGCGAAGATTCTCGACTGCTACAAAGCAGACATAGCCGCCATCCAAGAACGGCGATGGAATGGACCGGACTAAAAAATGATGAAAAACTGTAATAAGTACTATGGAGAATGTTGCAGACAATTTCGCTGTAAGAGGAAAACTTGGGAGCTTCAAGTATGTCAGCATGTCGTCAACATAAGCTTCGAAAACACCCACGCCCCGACAGGGAGGGCGTCTTTGGGGAAGTACAGCTTCCACGCTATCACTTCCGGATATGGGCACAAGCTTATTCATTTTGCTGTGGGACGTAATATATTATAGCTACTCGTATAGTTAGCACACGGTTTTCATACCCTTAGAAAGGTGCTACCGAAAGAATGAAATTCGAAGGTTTTACCAGAAAATAAAACCAACATACCAAAATTGTAAAGTCCGAACAGAATTCTGCAAGGATGGAAAAGGAAACCTCATAGTAGAACCATAGTCTGTGCTGAGAATATGGAAAGATTATTTGTGCAGACTGTTAAATGGTGATGGCGAACAATATCCCACTGTCAGGCAGAATGAACCATTCGAAGACAGACAACATTTCCGCCCATTCGACCAAATTGAAGTCAAGACAGTAATTTCCAAGCTTAGGTACAACAAAGCTGCTGAATCCAGTTGCTTAACTGCGAAGCTGTTTTAAAGTAGCAGATGAGCATACGTGAACACACGGAGCATACGTCAACTCATTTCAATAACCTGGGTCGACGAAAATATGCCCGACGAATGGAGCATCAGCATTGTTTATCTGATCCTAAAGAAGAGAGATCGCCTGAAGTGTGAAAACTACAGGAGAATAAGTCTCCTTAACATCGTATATAAAATTCTGTCTGTCTTATTATGTGAACGCCTAAGACATTCGTAAACAGTCTGACCGGTCCCTATCAGTGCAGTTTTAGACAAGAAACCACCATCGATTTTCACTTACTTCAAAGCCGCGTATGACAGCATCTATGTCATACAGCCATGTTCGGTTTTGGCATCGCTTTCAAGCTTACTCGACTATGCAGGATGACGACAGAGAATGCACGATGCTTCGCCAAGGTAGTATAAGATTGTTTACTTAGGTAACACAAAACACTTTTATTTTCTAGGGGTTAAAATTATATATTTACATTTACTTAAAATAACTGATAAAATATGAGAGTAAGAATTTGTTTGTTGCAAGAACTGCCACGATGAGAAGCCGGAAAAACAACTGCCCTCATCCTTCGAGTGCGTCCTTTTTATATCTTGTCTCTCATATTCCTCCGTGACAGTGTTGCTGATTGCCCACAGTAGTTAATAACAGCACCGAGACTTTCAATGTCAGACTTAAACAAGGCAATGCGCTGTCATGTGATTTTTTCAACATCGTTCTTGAAAGTATTGTGCGAATCTCACAAGTCAACTCCAGAATCAGAGGCGGCAAAGATGGGTTTAGCGGTCAACGAAGGAAAAAAAAGTATATGCTGTCAACAAAGAGGGACATACGAGATCGGCGCCTATTACAAAACGCCACGATAGACAGCTAGAACTTTGAGGTAGTAAGGGGCTTTATCCACATCGGCTTCGCTGTCAACTCCGACAACGACACCAGGCGGGAATTCATGCGAAGGATCACTCTTGCTAGTCGCAGTCTAATCTTTGGGCTTGGAAGGCAATAGAGTAGTAAAGCCCTCTCTCGAGCATCCAAAAAGATATTGTGCAACATTATGCGACACTGATCATCCCAGTCCTGTTTTACGGCGCAGGAGCGTGGACACTGACAAAAGCGGTTTAAAATTCTTTCGGGCGCTTCGAGAGAAAAGTTATTCGGACAATTTTCGGTTCCGTTTGCATCAATGGATAATGGAAGAGAAGTTTCAGCAACGAATTGTGCGGGCTATACAGTGATACCGACCAACGTCCAAAATCGGAAAGGTTTCGAATCCAATCCAGAGAGACAATGATGACGACCTCAACTGGAGACATCTGTCGAGAGATCGAACTAGCTGGAGAGAAATGTTAGCTGATGTCCTGGTGCACCCCGAACTATAGCGCCATATAAGTAAGTAAGTAAATATTATATTAGATATTACTTTTTCACTTCATTCTGTCTATACTTTTTATAACAAAATTTGAATTGATAGGGTTTTTCCTATGCGGTCACTCCACCCATGAGCTTATCTTATATAAATGGTTCTTGAAATGGCATTCAAATCTATTTTATTTTGGAAAATACAGAATGTCATTTAATTTCTAATTAATTGTATACTATATATCGTATGTATTTGAAACATTTCAATATCAATGCTCATCGGTTTACTCTTAAGTTAAGATTCTTTTTTAAGCTGGAATGCCGTACCTCTTTTGGCCTTATTGTATAAGCACAGATAATAAATCTAGATCTATTATCTGTGGTATAAGGGTTATTTTTTTTAGAGATATATAGAATTAACTAAAATAATTATATTACCTTTACCGATAGAGATTAGTCACTAACGTTTTTGAAACAGTCGACTGAGACCGCCAAAATGGATAAGTTAGAACTTTCTCTTAAGACGAATCCGAATATATACAATATTTGTATATAAAATATTTGTATATATAATATTTTCAAAATCGTCATCGACTAGTATCTTTCTACTTCTGGTAATATCAATATAATTAGTGTGAATAAGATTTTGTATAGACTATTAAGCATCTAATCTACAATGCTGTTAAAATTTCGATGGAAGAAAACAAAGGAACGTAGTTCCTCCTCAGCATTAATAAACTAAAGATTGCAGGCAATGTGCTTAATTTAAAAATTATTTTAAAACGTTATTGATGACGTAACTTAAAACGTGCGATCGCATTAAAATTAATCAATTTGCGCACCAAAAACTTTTCAGTATCTCAGTTACAATGCAAGCACAAGTAATTCTCTCAACATTGGAAACAATCTTCGAGTTCAATTTGAGATATTTTTAGTTTACTTGTCAGCCAGAGCGAATAATTGAAAGGTTAATAAAAATATGTACACCCCAATTTCTGTCCATTTAAAAAGAAATTCCATTAAATTTATAAAAAATAAGCAAAAAAAATGAACCATAACATATTTGAATGAACTGGAAAGACTTATATAACTTGGGATTAAAAATAGTTCTTCCAACACAACACATGTTTCACAAAGCTGCAGATCGTGTGTATTTTTTTACAGAAATTCTCAATATTTAGAAGATTTACCTGCATTTTCAACGTTCCAGTAATTTAAGAATAGAACTGTCATAGTTGGTTGCACAACTATGACAGATATAAAGGGTTTTCCAATAGGGACTTAAGAACTTTGAATTTAATTTGAGAACGCACTCTTTCGCTAATCATCAAACTGTCACTGTCAATTTATTCAGTAAACTCAACATTTTCATACACAAACGAGCAACGTCTGCAAATTATAAAAATTTTCTACTGAATTTCGGAGTCGGTGACTGCAACTTTAAAAGCGTTAACTCCAATTTTCGGTCGTAATTCTCGCCCAGGCGATAACAAGTTTTGTGCAAAAATTTGAGTCTACATATTCGTCGTGTGATGTTGCCGTGTCAGTGAGACAACGGGTTGGTCGAAGTGTCGAAAATATCGCTGCCATTCAGGCGTCCGTAGCAAACGATCCAAATCAGTCAATTCCACGGCGTTCTCAAGAATTGGGCATCGCTCAGACCACATCATGGCGTATTTTGCGTAAGGATCTTGGTTTACACCCATACAAGATCAAGCTGACTCAAGAATTAAAGCCGATGGATCATTTGAAGCGACGTACGTTTGCCCGATTGGGTTCTGGAGAAGATGCGCCAAGATGATGTATTTCATCGCAAAATCATCTTCAGTAACAAAGCTAATTTTTGGCTCAATGTGCGTTATTGGTCGGGTGAAAATCCACATGTGCTTCATGAATCACCACTTCATCTACAAAAAATAATTGTTTGGTGCGGTTTGCATGCCGGCGGCGTTATTAGGCCATATTTTTTCGTCGACGAAAACGATCGTCACGTTAATGTGAATGGTCAGCGTTTTCGCGCCATGATCACCGATTATTTTTGGCCCGAATTGGAAGATATGGACTTGGACTACATGTGGTTTCTACAGGATGATACCACAAGCCACACAGCACACGCTACAATCGATTTATTATAAAGTAAGTATGGTGAGCCTGTTATCTCAAGAAATGGGCCAGTCGATTGGCCGCCTCGTTCGTGCGATTTAACGCCGCTTGACTATTTTCTGTGGGTCTACGTCAAGTCATTGGTTTATGCCAACACGCCGACGACATTGGAAGAGCTCAGAGCCAACATTGAACGCGAAATAGCGGCCGTTGCGGCCAAAATGTTTGGCCGAGTCGTTAAAAATTGGGTCCAACGAATCGACCGCTGCAAACGTGCCCGCGGTGGCCATATGAACGAAGTCGAGTTTCATTCATAAATGTTTTGATTGTACTTCAAGCCGATAATAAAGTTTTTGATCTCAAATGGTTTTATTTAAAAAAAAAAGTTGTCAAGTTGTCAACGAGATAGAATATGAAAAAGAAAGAAGCTCTATTAGTAGTCTGGCGGTTAACACACTTCCGGCCATGCGTCTTCGGTGGCACTTTGGAACCACAAATGACCATAAGCCGCTGGTATGTACTTCTGCTTCGAGAATAATGCGCTGGCGCATAAAACTTGAGCAGTATAACTTCACGGCTATGCCGTCAAGACAAAAAAACGGGTGACTGTGGCTCAAGTGGCAGTGGATTGGCTTCTAGTGAAGGTTCTGTGTTCGAATCCCAGCTCAATCCCTCAATCAAGTAAGATGAGTAGTTGGCTAGAAATCAACAACAAGCCAACTTCCACTAAGAATATAGTCTCCCCATTAAATGTTGAATGTCACCCATGCGGTGCGAAATATCCACTAAGCCCAAATATCTTTCTTTCTCTCTCTATCCCATTTTCCAAAAAGGTTAACACATGCTGCGGCATTATAAGTGAATTCATACCCACTTGAGTGTTAAGTTCTTTAAAAAAAAAAGTTACAGATAGGTTTCAAAAATTGTAAGTACTTTAACATGCCTCATACCATATTAGTATAAGTATACTAATAAAGAACTCGAAGGTATTCAGTGAGCCATCCATGTCTGAAAACAAAGTCATTAAGTTCGAACTATAAATAATACGGGTATTGTTAGAATCCCAATAAAAAACACCCAACAGTGGGAACCTATACTGGCGATCGCGTAGTGTATGAAGAAATTTTGAAGACAAGGACAGTTTAATCGAAGCTTTTCGAGATGCCTGGGCACAAATTGATTATTTAAAAAAAACTTATGATTCTATTTCAAACCGTCTTATAGAGGTCATATCGAAAAATGGCGGGCATACTCATTATGAATGTATAAAAACGTAGGTTAGGTTAGGTTAGGTAAGAGTGGCTGTTGGAAATACCAACCCACTTAGGCCTATCCTCTTACTAATGGAACCAGTTTGAGCTTATAATAAAGCGTAGGAGACTGTTAACGTCTATGTTTTCTAGGCCGTTTAGGTCGTTGTAGAAGAAAGCTCCTAGATGAAGCTTTTTTAGGAGCTGTAAATTTTATTACTACAGTAATTAATATACGATCTATTGGAATTACTTATGATCGAATACCTTTATTTGTATGATCAGTAGTAATTACTGCTTTATCATTACTTTTATCATCACCAGTACTAGCAGGAGCTATTACAATATTATTAACTGACCGAAATTCAAATACATCCAATCTTATATCAACATCTATTTTGATTTTTTAGTCTTCCAGAAGTTTATATTTTAATTTTACCTGGATTTTGAATAATTTCTCATATTATTAGTCTCTGGGTTCAGTTCAGTTTCAGTTTAAATGCATTTTTATTTAACTAATTAATTTACTCTTACATGCTAGACAAAAAAATTCTTAAAAATTAGCTTAAATAATTTACAAATAAACTTATTCTAACTTACTGGCCCCATACGGGCGCTCTAAGGTAAACCTAACACTTAAACTATGTCTTTCGACGAATCTTACAGTCTAATTTTATATTCATTTTAACATTACTTAATACTACACCTAAGAAAATATATTTTAAGTAAAAACTTAGTAAATGGACTGTTTTTTTTTATATTATAAAAACTTAAAACTAAGAACTTATAGACTACCTAAAAATAAATCTTAATCTACCTAACCTACTTACATCTAATACATTCACATACATACATATACATATATATCCATAATACCTACATATATACTTAATATATAAGTAAATGCATATATATACGTATATATATATTTTTTTTAATTTTTTATTTTTTTTATTTTTTTTTGTGTTCTTATATATTTTTTTTTTCTTAAAACTAAGTTAGTTTTCCTACCTAAAACTATGTAAGCCGGCCAAGGCTAATAAAATAGTCAGACGACCGACTTTGCATTCTATGGAGCTACCTAGTACTGGAGGAATTGGCCGACGAAACTTCCAGCCACCAAAATTGTTGGTGCTGCCGAGCGACATCCCTCATGTAGCGACTCCCTACCGCCCTACTGAACCGGAGACGCTCCGCACTGCCGTGTGCGACGTCTCTGTCGTAGTTGAGTCGCCTGTCTGCAGCTGTTCGAGCGACGTGGAAAATTAGCGGAACCGCCAATCTGTCCTGGACCAGACCTTTACTATCTAGATAGAGGAACGCTTCTTGAGGAATAAAGCTGTCAAAGCGAACTCTCTCGTGATACATATAATTGGGGTAGAAAGCCCCGGAGATCAGGTTGTTGCTCTTGCAATGTGCCTTCGAGTTAACTTAAAGACGAAGTTGTCCACTCTTATTAGGTTCGCCCTATTGTATAAGACCTCATTAGGATAGAATTTTATGTACTCAGACTCTGGTGTTCTGTATAAGCGAAGACAAGTCCTAAGCCAAGCCCTCTCAAACACCCGAATCTTTTCCAATAAACTTGCTCTCACGTTAAACCACAGGGGACATCCAAATACAAGCATAGGCCGGATAAGGGCCATGTAGCAGATCACCTTCACCCTCGCATCGAGTTGGCTGTTATAAAACAGTCTCTTTGTAAGGGCAAAAGCACCTTTGGCTCTGGCCAGAGCAACATCTATATGTTTGTCAAAATACAGATATTGATCTAGCCAGATCCCGAGGTATCTGACTACATTTCGACAAGAAAGTGACTGTCCGTGTTGTCCGACGATAGAAAACTTTCGCCAATTCTTTCTGGTATCCCTAGATGCCCCAGACAAAGGCATCCTAAACAGAATAGTTTCCGACTTCTGAAAGTTGATTTTCAACTTCCAGTCATCGCAATATCGCTTAATTTTTTCGAAGTAACGTTGCAAAAGCATATTAATGACCTCAATCTTTAGACCCGATCTGTACGCGATTAAGTCGTCTGCGTACGCTATGGCATGGTGAAGTGAACCTATCAGATCACTTATATAAATGTTGAATAGGATCGGCGAATTTACCGCACCTTGTTGCGGACCGTTTTTAATGTTAAATGTTCCAGCAGAAGTCACATCGCCATTCTTAACGATGAACTGTCTACTGGAGAGCATATCGAAAAGAGTATACAGCAGTGGTTTACTAATGCCCAACCTGTCCAGCTTGAAAAAGAGTCCCTCTATGCAGTTGACTGCATTTTCCAAGGCCTTCCACCAGACAACCACCCCGTAAGTAAGTATCGGTCTTATGACCGAGATGTGGCTTTATTGACTCTTTCTTGAATGTTAGGTTTCCAGTTTAGTTTCCTGTCAAAAATGAGACCCAGATATTTTGCTGTATCGTAAAAAACTAAACTGGTACCATTTATTGAAAGAGGATCTATAATTAGAATTTTGTATTTCCTGGAAAAGAGGACAAGATCAGTTTTATTTGGATTTATTCCCAATCCACAGCGATCTGCCCAGCGGGTTAATCTATTCAGATCTACTTGAAGGAGTTCTTTAATGGTATTGAGATGCTTTTCTGAGACGGCTCTGGCAACGTCATTCGCACAGTCAATCACTCTGCTACCACCAGCTTCCAGGTATATCAGTAGTTCGTTAACTACTAAGTTCCAGAGAAGAGGAGCGATGACACCGCCTTGAGGCGTACCTCAGCTGATACATCTTTTAACAGAAGTCTCACCCAGTTTGGAGTTGATTATCCTAGCATTAGACCGATCAACTCCCCAAATGAGTCGTCTACCTGCAGAGTTGACAGCGCAGTCGTGATTGTGGATATGTTGACGTTGTTAAAGGCGCCCTCTATGTCTAGGAAAGCAACCATTGTGTACTCCTTATATTGTAAGGATCGTTCGATGTGGTTAGTCATAGAGTGCAAAGCCGTTTCCACCTACTTTCCTTTACAGTAGGCATGTTGAGCCGTTGACAGAAGTCTTGGATCAACTTTAGCTCGAATATGGATATAAATCAGTCGTTCTAGAGTTTTCAGAAGGACAGATGATAGACTTATAGGTCTGAGGTCCTTTGGGACAACATGAGAAATTTTTCCGGCTTTGGGAATGAATACTACATTGACTTCTCTCCATAACAGTGGAATGTGGATAAGTTCTACACAGCTCCTCATAATATTTTCTAACACAGGCAGAATAATATCTGAGGACCTCTGTAGCTCCGCAGGTATTATACCGTCCGGACCAGCAGACCTGTATGGTTTGAAGCTATGCAGCGCCCAGAGCAGTTTGTCTCTCGTAATCAAACCATGAATTTTGGTCAAGGTTGCAGTAGGCCTTTTTGGGCTGCTAATGGCCGCGAGTTGGGAGCTACCTGGAAAGTGGGTGTCCAGAAGCAGGTTGAGTGATTCACCACATGAGGTTATCCAAGATCCATCGGTTTTTTTCAAACAGATAGGCATCATATGATTTGTAGAGAGGATTTTTCTTAGTCGTGATACCTCAGAGGTTTCTGTAATTTTGTCACAGAATGACCTCCAGGATTGTTGCTTTGCCTTCCTCAGTTCTTGTTTGTATAATTTGAGGGATTCTTTGTATGAGTCCCAGTCAGTCATTTTTCTTGTGCTTTTTGCTACGTTGAAAAGTTTTCTACAAGAGTTTCTGAGCAGTCCCAGTGCTGATGTCCACCAATGTGGCTTTTACTTGCCTCCAGGTTGAATAAGAGGGCAGGAAGCGGCCATAGCCTGATTGAGAGCGTGAGTAAATTCCTTGACTTTCATGTCAAGGTCATTGGTGTTACGCGGGGGACTTGATAGTTCAGAGGATAGCGTTTCTGACAGTATTCCTTTGTATTTTGGCGAATTAGTTTTCTGGTAGGTCCGGAAAGTTGACTGGCTGGGGGGAGCATCACTCAGGCCGAATTGGATGTATCTGCGGTCTGAAAAGGAGTGTTCAGATGATACCATCTAGTCCGTTATCCTTTGAGTGATGCTGTCGGAGAAAAGAGTGATATCTAGCGCTTCCTGTCGGTTTCTAGTTATAAAAGTAGGCTCATTGCTAATGTTGCAAATAAAGAGGTTAGTACTTAAAATATACACAAAAAGTGACTCACCTCTATCATTGATGTCGACACTGTCCCATACCGTGTGATGTGCGTTAGCGTCGCATCCGATGATGAGGCCAGTTTTTTGCCTTCCAGCTTCCAGTACCACCCTTTCTAGGTTATCACCAGGGAGAGGGTCCACATGGTGGTGGCCAAGATAAGCCGATGCCAGCCAGTAGGAGCCTTTGGCAGTCTCTAGTCTGGCAACGTTTAAGTCGGGTTTGCTGAGATTGGGAAGTAGAAATACATTAAGGCCACGTTTCACTAATATACAATTTCTGATTTTACCTTTGTCTCTTGTATAGAGTGGAACGTATGCGGGTGTCCTAAGTCCACGAACCATGGATTAGGATAATATCTTCTGCGTTTTTCAAAAAAACGCAGAATGAGTGCGGCCGAAGCCTTTTTTGAGTGGTGGAGATTAATCTGGGGAAACCGTATCATTGCTACAGTTTTCCAGAGTAGCCTCCACCACGGCGCTGTTGAGGTCCTCCAATTCTGAAGAAGTGCCCAAAAGCTCATCTTCTACCTCTGATCGTATATGACCTCTCTTTGCTTCGTCATCGGTTTGCATTTCCGACAGGGTGTCAGAAGAGGAGACCGACGGCTTAATAGTCACCTCGGATAGATTGGAGTCGTCGCTATGCATTTCTGGAAAGGCTATCGACGCTCCGAGATCCAATGTTGTGTTATCTGATGTTAAAGGAGGAGGAGGTTGCTTATCAGCATCCAGCTCATCCTTTTTTATACCCTTAAGTGTATGGACTCGAATCCGAACCGAATCATACCTTTCGTCTGCACCAGAGGATTAAGGGATTCCTTATTGATCACGAATAACGCACATCTAAAAGAGCCGCTTAGTTCCAGTTTCGCGACTTTCCAGTCATGAGTCGGAAGAGTCGGGTTACTGAGGCTGATGATTTCCAGAATACTTTCTGGAGAGGAGGGTTCGGCTGGGATCCAGATACGAATACGAGGTCTGCTAGGAATGTCTTCCTTAGATACGACCTCGAGTTTTGCACCTGGCCAAATCTCTCCTAAACCACCTATGGCCTTGGTGAAGAGATCAAGAGATCTCTGGTTGGAACATGCGATGAGCTTGGTGCCTTGTGAGGTTGGTTAATTTGCGGACCTTAGAACCAGTATACACGCTATTTTTTTGTGGATCACCCCGTTACTGATGCCAAGAGTTTGCTGATGTTTTTGCATTTGAGTGATCCAATTATTTTTCGTTCGGTCTCTTCTTTGCACCTCTACTGCAATTTGAACCTCTATTGCTTTTGCGCCGGATTTTCCGACGACCTTCGTTGATCATGGTCAAACTAGCTGATTTGCTCAGCCTGAAGTTTCTCTACTATCGGTTTCGATAGTACGCGTACTTCTTATATGATGACACATTCGTAACATTTCCATTTCCCTCGCTGTCGTTTATCCTTTATATTTCCCGTGTAAAGCAAAGTTGAAGTGGAAGAAACTGAGGTATTGAAGTTTATCTTGAAAGCTAAGTCATTTTCATGAAAAAGTGCACGTAAAAAGTGAGACATCTCCTGTTAACTGCTTTTTCAAAGTTTTTTTTTCCCCGTTTCAAATTGACTTAGTTCTATCTAAGGCAGCACTAAACTGGTTAAACAAAGCAAAGATAGCGTAAAAATAAGTTCTTACATCGCTACAATTTTAATTTGAAGCCCTTTTTCACGCTAAGTATCGATATAACAAACCCATAAATTTATGCGACATTTTTTTGCCACAAAATACAGCAAATTTTTCGAGCCGTTTAAGCCACCCCAGACTGTCTCTATGTGAAACATCGTCATAGCAGTTTCCTTGTTTGGTAATTTTTGGTTATTTACCCGTGCTTCGATATCGCATTTCCCCTACTGCTTATACTAGGTGGTGTGAAAAGTAACCTCCTTGGGAATGAAAAAAAAAATTTTTTAAATGTTTTTTTATTTTATTCAAGCCTTTTAGCTTGATACACTTATTCCAGCGATTTTCTAACTTCTTGATCCCGTCCGAAAAGTAATTTTCCGGAAGGTCTGCAAAATACTCCTCCGTGGCGTCGATGATTTCCTCGCCTGAGCTGAATTTTTTATTGATGAGCCATCTTTTGAGGTTTGGGAAGAGATAATAGTCCGAGGGAGCCAAATCGTGCGAATACGGTGGATGCGACAGCAATTGGAGCCGTAAATCATTGATTTTATCCGTGGTTGTGATGCCCTTGTGCGCCGTTGCATTGTCTTGCAAAAACAAAGTTTTTTTCGCTTCATGTGAGGCCGTTTTGCAGCTATTTCGGCCTTCAATAGCTCCAATAATGCACAGAAATACTTGCTGTTGATCGTTTTTCCTTTTTCGAGGTAGACCACGAAGAGTATGCCATGACAATCCCAGAAAACCGACGCCATAACCTTTCCGACCCATCGAGCCTCCCTCGGCCACTTCGGAGCACTCGTGCCGGCTTCAGTCCATTGCCGGGCACTCATTCTGTTCTCTGGTGTGTAGTAGTGGATCCAAGTTTCATCAACAGTTACCAATCGATGCCAAAAGTCCGCCCTATTCCGCATCTGCAAGTCCAAACGCTCTTTCGAAGTGCTCTCGCGTTCGTGTTTTTGGTCAGGAGTGAGCATGCGCGGCACCCAGCGGCAGAATAACTTTTTCATATACAGAATATTGCCCAAAATATGGCGTGTGCGCTCAGTACTAATCTTTGTGGTATTTGCTAGCTCGCGCACCTTCACTTTCCGGTCAGCCAACACCATTTCATGTATTTTTTTGACATTGTAATTGCATCGGAGGGCCTGCCGCTGCAGACTTGATCGGTAGTGGAGTTGCGGCCACCACGAAACTCTCGAAACCAATATTTGACGGTGTAATCTGACGGAGCATTAGCCCCATAATATTTATCCAACTTTTCTTTTGTTTCCTTCGCCGTTTTTCCTCTCAAAAAATAATGTTTTATGAGAGAACGAAAATCGTTTTTTTCCATACTCAACATGATGCCAAATACGTCAACAACAATCAGCCGTCAAAACAAAACTAAAGACAGACGCATTCTGGCGGTCAAGGAGGTTACTTTTCACCCCACCTAGTAGGTTGTGAGGTCATCACAAATGTGACACAGTTTACTTTTTCTGCTGACCTCTGTTTGATGGTTCTCTGGTTTTTTCTCGAAAAATTGTGTTAACAAAAGTCGGTGCTGAGTTTATCTCCTCCCGCTCGTTTCTAGTTCCGAAACTATTACCACAGATATCTATAAATCTATAGATTTATTATCTGTGCTATTACCCTCATGGGAGTCTTCGTATTCGTAGTTCTGTGCCAATGAAAAGCATTTTCACCCTTTACATTCCATTCATCATCATCAAAACATATCAAAATATGTATGAATATCCTTTTCTGCTTGGTCTAACAACATTCATCGATTCGTGTTCAATTATCAGTTATATTTAATTGTTAATACACTTACAATTTTATCTAGTATTCGTAGCTCCGCTGTCAAAATGATGGAAACTGCGCTCAGATTTTGGTCTGTTTCGTAATAATACATTTTGTACGCTTTCGTTTGCAAACTCAAGTAACGGGCTCTGTTTCTGGCACTTGGTTTTTATTTTTTTTTTATATCGATCTTATGTTGCCGTAATACGTTTTCTAGTTCGAAAATTTCGCCCGTCATTGTACCTATGTTCCAGCTTACGATTCGCAATTTATTTCTTAAGATCATCATATTGCTCGTATCGTCGAACTCTGGCACAAACATTTCTATCCACAGATTTTGGGAAGTCTCATAAGATGTTAATGAGCATCAGGCTAATCTTGGGTGTCAAAGTGCTTGAATATGATTTTTCCCCATTTAGTCGGCTTTTACGACAAGCAGGGAGAACGAACTGCTGCAATATTCTACAAGCCGTTGCCCCACAACTTCACAACAAAGAACTAAGGGCAGCTAACAGAAACATAACACCAGCCCTACTGAAAAGGCAGATAGCAAAACTGTTACCGCACCTCTGTCCCATTTTCCTAAAAAAGTAACACGTTCTCAGGCATTTTAAGTGTATTAATACCCACTTGAGTGTTAAGTTCTTAAAAAAAAAAAAAGTAACTTGACTCTGGGATATGTATTAAGCCAATCGGGAAAATAATATGCGTATTCATTCCAAATTTAGAGAATGGGGAAAAGTCAAGAAACGTGCTTGCTTTAGCAAAAAAAAAAGTGTTGATATCTATTTATATACAGAGCATGCAGATCTACCGAAACTGCTCTGGATCAGTTAACAAAGATTATTCAAAACACTCTTGATGTGAAAGAGATAGTAATAGTCGCCTTCCTAGATAGAGAAGCTTCTCATGAAACCATGAAACGAGCTCTAGGAAGAAAATTAGTTAATTGAACAGTTTCTAATTAGATAAGTAGCTGCTGAACACTTGATCAACAGAGGCTCAGAATTCGCCAAAAAATCATTAAGGTCTACACAAAATTATTCCCACAGAGAGGAGTACTGTGGATGACTGTTTGACAAGCTAACCAACTTTTTCATCAACTCTCAGCCCTATGCTGATGATAAAGTATTGATTGCAAGTGGAACGTTTGAAAAAACCATTTGTGATATCATCTACAAGTGGGTTAAAGCAACCCAAAAATGGTGTCAAACAGTTGGACTTAGCATCAATCCGAATAAATGTCATAAGAATCATTGACAAGTAAATCAAACTCTTATGGTTGAAACCAATCAGACTCTCAGACAAGACTGCAGTTAAAGAAATTAAATATAATACGAGTACCTTGGACTATACCTAAACAGGGGGACCTGCGTGGTGATTGATCGGGAAATTGCTGACCACTCTATAACCTGGATTGTGCAAGCAGCAGAACAGTCAAATCCGCAACGAAGTACTTGCCTTACCTCCCAGTGGTGGTCTCCTGTAACTGCATGAGTAAAACTGCCAGTAGCATAATACTGGCCTACACCGTCATAGAAAGAGATTAAAAAGATGTGATGAACTAACTAGTTAATAGCCTCGGATAGAAATGAATTCAGTGTTGAAATCTTGATCTTCCAGCGCCTGCGCGAGCGTCTTATAACAATCCACATCAAGGCTAAATTCACTAACATAACCCTAATAAGCGCCCATGCCTCCACAGAAGGGGACGCCGCCAACGAAGAATGTTTCAACAAGCTCCTTGACAAGATATATAAACATTATAAACAATGTCCGACGTATGACGTTAAAATCATACTAGGAAAGGAGGATAGTGATAGACATATTTGGTAGGACAGTTGGTAAGCAAAGTTGCCTTACATAGGCTTATTGACTTTGCGGCGGGACGAAATAGCACTATAGCAAGCACACGGTTCCCTCATTTCAATATACACATGTCATGAAACGCTAACTCAAATTGATTACACTACGATAGACGTATTCTAGACGTCAGAACGTTCCGGGCAGCCAACATTGACTCGGATCACCGCCTTCTTCCAGCCAAGGTGCGAGAGCAAAGAAGAACTACTGTGAGCAGATATAACGTAGAAAAGCTACAAACGCAAGAGACCACCAGAATCTTTGCACCGAAATTTCTCAGCAACTCCTATGCCGCCAGGATCGAGTACCGAAAACCAGTGCAACGCTGCCAACGTGACCACAGAGACGCCGAACCTTACGGGCAGGGTTTCACCCAACCACCACCAAGAAATCCCTGGTTTAATGAAGAATGCCGGCAAGCACATGCAGCTAAACAATTTGTATAGAAATTATTAATTTTTTCCGTAACACTACCCACCACGATAAAGCGATTGAATATTACAGTCAGTAAAAAGCGGAAAACGAAGTAATGGTGATAAAAAGTATAAGAAGAATAAATAATTTAAAAACGCTTCACGACGTGAGTTAGGACATCGCTATTACATGCATACGAGTACATGTAAATAATCATCTTCCATGATACATATAATGAAATTAACTTGAATATTTAGAAAAAGGAACATTTGCAGGCATTGAAACATTTTTTATCCTTTACAAAATTAATTAGCATGTACCCATTAAGGAAAATGACGCCGCGTTAGTTATATTTTCTTACTGCGTTATCAAAGGTTTATGGCTAAGTTAAAGCTATTAACTTTTGTTTAACAGACCTTTCGTATATACTATATGTATATTTTTTCATAGGGTTTTTGATGACTTTGACAACTTCTTCCAATCCGTTTATTTACTCCATCTTCACTCTTGAACTTACTCTTTAAAATGTATCCCAATTGCTCTTTGGGATTTGAAATTTATTCAGATTAGATTATTTTAAAATGCAATACCCACTTTTAATATTTGTTTTATTTTTTTATTTATTAGTTCCAGCTATATACAAACTTTCACACACCTTCTGGGAAATATTGGATTTAAAAAGAAAAAAAAAACAATACGCATTTCACCATACAGCGCCGTCCAACTACTGTTGATTTACGTTTGGTTCTAACAGTAATCACCTAATAAATATTCAAATCTGCATAATTTTTCAATCTACCATCTTACAAATTTTTAAAAGATCCTAAACAAATTTGGGAATCATCTTTGTGAAAATTGAATCATTAAGTTTGGCTATTTTTATTTGTTTTTTTGGAAAATACGAGTATATATTCGTAAATCAAGGATCTAAACAGTAACTATGGAATGTACACGCTTGTGATTTTGTTTTTAATCATTTCATACGAATTGAAAGCAAAACGCAACAAGATTTTTGTAAATAGCAATCAATTAACGCAATAACATGCATTGAAGCTGGCGGCAATTACACACGAGTTTCTTTATAAAATACGACAATTTAATTAATAGGTTCCTACATTCATATTATTTTTGGAGCATTCTTAACATTTGAATTTTTGTTTCTTTATATTTTAATTCAAATAAAGTCAATAAAAAAAAGCTAATTGCATTTTTAATTAATTTATCTTACATTTAATCGTTATTTTACAGTTGAAATGCTTACATTAATGCAGTTCTATAAATTGTTTCTTTATATTTTCGTATATTAATAGTTTTTTTTACAGGTTATTTACAGAAATAAAGATATTACAAGATGTACGGATGACAAATGATAATTTACTTGACTCATAGTAATAAACCTTATCACAACTATTTCATTTTATTCGATTTAAGACGGTTTTATCCTATTACAATTACAGTACATAGTTTTTTTTATATCAAAGGTGGCAGCGCCTGAATGTTTAAGAATCCTATTATTCGTTCATATCTATGATGCTAATAAAGGAGATGATAGTAATACCATGAGTTATTGTCTAGTTGTCAAACGATATTGATTTGGGTTTTTACAAGGGATGCCAGGATACACAGGGTTGAAGAAATATCGTGTAATAAATTCATTACTCGTCATTCGTCCCAGAGGCATTGTTGTTTTTGTCGGACGTAGTAAATATATTGCGTGCATTTTCTACATGTTTTAATGCCACAGCGATAATTTGCTGAATTCTGACCGCTACCAACTAATTGATCTGATTTTCCTTTACAATATTTGAGTCCGCAGGGATACCATCCAATACACATTTGTAGGGTACAAAGACAGGGCGCCCAAAAACTTGTCACTTCGCTGCAATGTGATAAAAGGCTATCCGGAAATAATTGAGTCGCTGCCTCTAGGCTTGATATTGATGATCCTGTTGAAATTAAAATTAATTAAATGTCGAAATACAAATTCTCTTGAATGAAAATTAATAATACAAATTTTATAATTTCAAATTTAGTATACTAAAAGTAGCAGATGTTTCAAAGTCCTGAGGAAACCTGATAAACAATGCTTTTTCGAAAGTAAAATTAAAAATAAAATTATAAGGCCCGGACAAAGCAGCGCTATAAGTTATATTGAAGAGTCCTAGATTTTGTAGAACGATTATTTTTAGAATAACGAAAGACGAAAATCAACAACTAATATTATACTTGTGTGCTTTATAGTGCAGAAGTTTGGTGTTGTATTCAAAATACTCCAGGAGTTGCCTTGTTCTTGCTTCGGTTCAAAGTCAAGGATATAGAGTCAACGTAAAGGTATTTTTATTACACAGAATGGTGCAGCATTTTTTTTTTAGTTCTGCATTAAAAAAATATATTTTACGAAAAAGTGGAGTTATTTGGTTACTGGGTGCTTCAATTCCGGCTTGATACTGAATTACCTATATAAAAGGTTCCTTCTTTTTAAACAATAACAACAGAAATTAAGTTTGAATCAAAAATAACAAAATTAAAACAAGTCTCGCTATAAATGCTCATCAGTACACCTTCAAGCCCACCTTCGGACGTACTCTGAAATATCGTGATCCTTTCCTAAGCCGCACAACTCGCTTATGGAATACCTTGTAGAACTGTTTATTTCCTAGTCACTATAGCTTGCAAACATTTAAAACCAACGTACATCGGTATCTCTCTCGTTTCCCTTTTTTAGCTTCCCTTCGCCGGCGATACACGCAAACATCTTAAGGGTACATATTATCCCTTGTGCGCGCGCCAATTATAACAAAATATAAAAAAATATGCCACCTCGATTGTTTTTGAAGTAGACTATGTTGTTGGTTTAATTTTGGGCCACTCTTACAAGCATTTAGAGCTCCATCCAACCAAAAGCGCGCTGAATATTGGCTTCCAAGGTCTGAATAGTTTACGGTTTACCAGCATACATAAAATCCTTGACGTAGTCCCACAAAAAATAATCGATTGGCGTCGATATCGGCTGCCTATTTACTCTGTAATGTGGCGATATAATGATATCGTGGAATTTAGTCCTCAGAAAATCAATAGTTTCATCGGCAGTGTTGCATGTATCTATATCTTGCTGGAATGTGTGATTCGCTCGAATCAATTTGGCAATAATAAATAATAACTTATTATTGGGTTGTACCACATGAAATGTCCGATTTTCGCTCAGTCGGAAATAAGAAGTGAGTGACCATCTGTGTCAGAACGTTAAATTTTCTTTTTTTATAAAATAAAGTGGAACCTGTGCTTGACGTGTGAGAATTTTAGTTTTCATTACAGGTACCGTTATTTTTTTTCAAGAAATTATTTACCATGCTGTCGGCAGTTCAAATTCGAACCCTCTTCCTTTACGAATTTAAAATGGGACATAACGCGTCATTGGCAATGAGAAACATTAATGACGCATTTGAGGATGTAGCGGTAAGCGAACGCACTATACGACGTTGGTTTGGAAAGTTCCGTTTGGGCGATTTCAGCCTCGAAAATGAACAACGTAGGAAGCCGGAAACGTTAGTTGACGACGATGTTTTAAGAGCAACGGTGGATGCGGACTCAACGAAATCAGTGCAGGAGATTGCGCAAAGCATGGGAGTATCCCCAATAACAATAAGACGACACCTTTCTCTCATAGGAAAGCTAAAGAAACTCGATAAGTGGGTACCCAATGAACGGAACGAATCCCAAGAGCTACGGCGCCTGGAAATCTGTGCATCGCTTACGTTAAGAAACCAAACTGAACCCTTTTTACACTGGATAGTCACCTGTGATGAAAATCGGATACTGTATGATAATCGTAAAAGATCTGGGCAGTGGTTGGATGCAGATGAAAAACCAAAACATACCCCCAAGCCCGATCTTCACCCAAAAAAGGTTATGGTGACAATTTGGTAGTCATCGAAAGGACCAATCCACTTTTGATTTCTTCAACCAGGAAATATTGTGAGGAAATCGACATATTGCATGCTAAATTGGCTGAAAAGCAACCTGCGTTGGTCAATAGGCACGGTCCGATACTTTTGCATGACAATGCTAGACCCCATACCTCACAAGTAACGGTGCAAAAACTGTTGCAGTTGGGATTTGAAATTCTTCCGTATCTACCGTACTCTCCTGATATTTCCCCAACGGATTACCATTTTTTCCGCAATCTGGATTCATTTTGGCAGCAGAAGGTCTTCCGGAACCGAGCAGAGGTCATAAAAGCCTTTAAAGATTTCATTGCCTCAAAAAGTCAGCACAGAGTATTTGAGCTGAGCTTGTATCGCGTTGGAAGAATGACATAGATGCCAACGGATCCTGTTTTGATTCATTAAAAATTTACGGAAAAATAATATTGACTTTTAAATTTTTACTATAAAATCGGACATTTTATGTGGTATAACGCAATATTATTGTCCGGTAACATTGGCTATTGACTGTTATGCGTGCTCTGGGTTCTTTTTTTTTTAATAAAGGAATAATGATGCCACCAGCGTAGGACTACAGCACACAATGCACTTTTGTGGATATTATTGAGTATCTTCTGGACTTACCTACCTGATTCCAAAAACGGAATTAGGCCGAGATATTTCACACAAAATTTCCACATGGGTAGTGCACGGACAAAGACCTACACCGAATTGACAATTGCAGATGTTCGGCCACACTCATTCATATTACTTTGATGTGTTGTTGACTTTGGTTCATGTAGAATGCATGTGGTACGAAAATTCATCCACAACACGACGATTAGGGAGCTTAGTTTGTCAATTATGATGACCAGCAAAATGGCGTAATCTGGTATACTTTACATGAATTGAAGACCAAGCTTTAAGTAAGTACACTTGATAAGCAGATCACCACGCGGTATTTAACTTATACAATGTTTTGGATATGTTAGTCCATAAATTTTAGATTTCGAACCGTCAACATAAGTGAAAAAGAAACACACTTGAGAAATGGTACATTCTATGCGTTCCAGAAAGGCAATAACGTGGTGAAGGCAGAAAAAAAAACCTGTGTAGTGTGTTTAGAGAGGATGCAGTAACTGCTTGAACATGTCCAAAATGGTATTTGAAATTCGATTTAGGTGACTTTTCTTTGAACGATCTGACTACAGATGATTTAGTTTATAATATAGTGACAAGCGATATGATCCGGACCAATCCTACATTAATACCGAAAATTAATTACCGAGCTGGAGTTCATCAGCCAACTGGGCTGCGCATAAAAAAATCTTGGTTTGGTGTCTAAACTTTCTGTCCGTTACCACACAAATTGAGCGAAAGAAAATTAATGGACCGAATGTGTTTTAAATTTTGCTGGTTAGAAAAATGGATTCGATTTTGAACAGCTTGGATAGAGGACATTTAAAACGGACAGTTTATGGAAATCGAGTTAGAAAAACAGTATGTAAACAGAGAGGAAACTCAGCCATCAACATCAAATGCTAGTATGTATCAGAAGCAGGTAAAGCCGTGAAACAGTATATGCTGATCGTTATTGTATTTAGCTTGATATTTTGAACACAAAAATTCAGTACTAACTTTAATTTTTCGCGAATAGAAGGCGCGTAGTCTTTCATCACTATAACGCAAGACCACATGTGGTCTTGCCACATGTGGCACCCGCCCAACAAGATGTTGAGTTGGGTTGGGGAATTATATAGTCACCATATTGCACTATCAGTTACCACATATTCCGATTTGTGCTGTGAGCAAACGCATTTTTCCTCTGAATCCATTTATTTTGACCACATCAGCATCATGCGGATCATCACCAGTTTTTTTTAAATAAACACCACCCACCTACTATGTTTAGTATTGAATTTATCGGTCTCGCAAGAAGGCGATACTAGCAAATATTATAGCTGTTATTAAGGGCGACCTACGAGGTATAAAATTGTTGCAGAAATTCTAAATTCGACGTGGTAAGAGGCAAGGATGTCCATATTGTTTTCGTGGGCAAACACCGTGTTTCTCTCAACGGAAAGTAGAGGACTTCGATATATCAAAATCCTCAACTTAGTATTGCAGGGCAATCGGAACAAATCGGAGTGTTTCAAATATCTGAACAAGTTAAAGTAAAGAAAGCGAAATTTGCATTAGTATGTTGTTCAAGATATGAAAAAATAATATTAAGACTGAGCAGCGGCTATTCTAATTCTTTGCTACATTATGGTTGCAGCAGTTGGAAAATGTCTTCCATTATCACTATAAATCTCAAAACATATTTCGTATTTCCAACGTCGTACTCTCGCCATGGAAGGTTCGTAAAAGTATCATAATTTGAGGACGGAGTGGATCGTGAGGCGGATTACGGCGTCGACCGCAACATCTATAACGTAAAACTGCTAGAAAAAAATCATTACAATGCAAAAATGCATGAATCGAGGCGCATTAGCCGAACCTGCTCAATATGGTGTGCAGATCTCAGAGGACATAGAAAAGCAATTATATACTTATCAACTAAAAATAGTTGAGCTATACACACAGCTACCCTGTGATGCTGCAATCTTGGTCAAAAGGGGTTTGTTTAGCATCGGCGCAGGAACAATTTAGTATATTGTCATAAAATTTGTCTAACAATAAATCAATAGAACGAATAGGATATCTAGGACGGCTTTTAAATTGACGAATGCGGATTCTTTTACATACCACGTAAAAATCAACTACTCATCATTATCCTTACGCTGCGAAAGAAGATCAGTATTATTTCAAGCAGAGAGTAACGGGATATATTCGACTTCAGTATTTCTAAGAGCGGATCTGCTTACTAGATGTCCACGCGAATCGGACTAAGTAACCCTTCAACGGCTACTTTAAATGCTATAGGCCTAGACTAGGTCATTGGTAAATTAAGGGAATTCATGAGATTAATAAATAACTTAAAATTCGTGTTGTACAATTAAGGATATTGTTTAGAAGCCAAAGGAAATCGATTTAAGCTTATCTTGTTCAACGTAAAATTAGAACATGTTCCAATCTTCGAGTAAATTACGCCCTACATAAGATAGCTGTATGATAGGTACCTGTGTTAGGCAAGAAAACGCATTTAAAAAAAAAATTTATTTATTTCTCAATATAGTCTCCATTCAGGACACATTTAGTCCAGCCATATTAACTTTTTCAAGCCAATCAAAAAATATGATTTGTCGAACTCCGCAAAATAGGTCCCTGTTTCGGCGATGATTTCCTCGTTTGACGAGAATCGCTTTCCGCCAAGCCATTTTTTCATGTTTGGAAACAAAAAGATATCATATGGGGCCAAATCTAGAGAATAGGGTGGGTGAGGCAGCAATTCGTAGCGTAATTCGACCAGTTTTGATGTGGCGATGTGATTTATTTTTTGCTCCAGTGTTAGCAAACTTGTAGGATATTTTGAATGCGTTCAATTGAGATGTGTACAATGTCAGCAATCTCTCTGACCTTCACCCGACCGATCTGCTAACACGATATCATGGATTTTATTAATCCTATCCTCCGTAGTCACCTCAATCGGACGGCCTGGGCGCTCTTCATCAAAAACGGATGTTCGGCCACGCTTGAATTCATTAAACCAATATCTGATGGTAGTCACCGAAGGTGCATGGTCCTTATAAACGGCATGCAACTTCACTTTGATTTCCTCACACGTCTTCAAAACAAAACAAAAAAGAAATCGAATCACTGATCGATATTGCTCTTTCTCCTGATTGCAAACAAACACGAACTTGATGATTTTCAACAGCTGTCAAAACAAAACTACTCGATACATCTGTCTGAAATTTTGACACATACACATTTTGCATCAGTCAGTGGTGCCATCGGTCGGTAAACACGGGTACTTATCATACAGCCCTCGTACATCTAGGATTTAAGATCTGTTTTTAAGTATATCTAATAAGGTCATTTAAAAAATGTTAACTGTTTTTTTGTATCAGCTCTAATTTATGAGATGGACAAAAAATTAGATTTTTAAAAAATACGGCTTTATTTTAGTATTATACGTGAAAAAATTGTCTTTTAAGGTATTTTCTAGAGTGAAGTTGTCTTTGACAATCGCGCATAATTAGCCAGCAATAGTCTGCCATCATATAAACGTCCCATCTTCCTTGATACCTCTTCTCCATTGTTTTTATATCTTGATGGAAGCGTTCTCCTTGTTCTTCGCTAAGATCTCCTAGGTTATGCCGAAACTGATCTATATGACTATGGAGGTAGTGTACTTTTATGCTCATATTACAGCCAACATTTTTAAAGTTAAGAAGCATTTTCTTAACTAACTCTTCATAGTCATTAGATTTGTAATTTCTGAGAGAATTTTGTACAACCGCTACAAAAGATTTCCACGCAAGTCGTTCTAATTCAGTCATATGAGTAGATGCCTCAAAATTAGTAGAGCATTTAATTAATAAACGTATTTGGAATTCATCAAAAATGCCTGCTTTTAACTTTTCATCACTTAATCCAGGCAATTTCTGAGAAATATACCGAAAACATTGTCCATTTTTGTCCAGAGATCTCGCAAATTGTTGCATTAGCCCCAATTTTATGTGCAAGGGCGGAAGAATTATTGTTTCTCGGGGAACTAAAGGCTCATTTACCATATTGCTTTCATCAACGACCATAGCAGTCTTGATTTTGCTCTACTGACAAATAAAACAAATAGACACAGATCACCCATTTATGTTCGACATATTATATTTTCTGCTATAGAAATGAAATTACTTCATATACTTCTTTCATACAAGTAGAATGAGCAATTGGAATAGGAGCATGTTTATTGCCATTATGTAAAAGGACAGCCTTAAGACTTCTTTTACTGCTGTCAATAAAGAGACGTCAGTCACTTGCCTGATAGGTCTCCAAGCCCATGAAAGTCAGTAAACATCTCACATCACTGTAATATACAAAATTTTCACCAGAAGAAAAAAAATTGCAATAAGTTTTGTGCTCTCGTGCGATAGAAAGAATTCGCACATCAGAGGCTAGGCAATTTTTTTCTTTTAACTTTGATGCTAGCAGGTCAGCACGTTCCTTTGAAAGATCTATGTCTCTGATGAGATCATTAAGCTCGTTTTGTGAAAATGTTTTAGGTTTCTACAGAGCATTCAAAGCTATCGCTTACTTGAGAAGCGGTAGATCCTTCAATTTCTTCCTCTTGACATTGTGGTAGCTGATGAAAAACTGGTATTGGAACGTCTTCTGAATGAGGAATTGGTCTTATTGCTGAAGAAATATTAAGATATTTCCATTTGTGGCGATTGTTTTTGTTGATGCCCACTATACTTGTCATACAGAAGTAACAGTCGTTATGATGATTTTTTTGTTCTCGCCAAATCATCGGTGCTCCAAATTTCAAATATTTACGTGCACCTTTTCCCATTATCGCAAATGTTCAGTGCACATTTTATATGCACTATGAGGCGCCCACGCCTTGCTTTGATTGCAAATTTTAATATTTTAGTAGGCAAAATACAAGCGGATTACAGTGTTTTTCATTAATTTTCGGTGATCTTTGAAAATATACCACCTTGACCAAATAGTTTATTCAGAAAATTAAAAAATACAAGTTTATTCATCTAAATCTATATTTTCCCCTTCAAATCAATCCCCGTCGACAGCAACACACTTACGCCAGCGCTTGATCCAATCCTCGAAACATTTTTTTATATTCGGTTTTCGGCATGTGCATCAGTGCTTCCTGCGATTTTCGCATTACTTCCTCTCGGCTGCTGAAACGCGTTCCCAGTAGTGGTTTTTTAACTCGATTGAACAGAAAGAAGTCACAGGAAGCCAAATCAAGTGAATTCGGTGGCTGTTGGATGGTATTTGTTGCATTTTTTGTCAAAAAATTACGAATAATGATGGTACTGTGCGACGGTGCGTTATCATGGTGCAAAATCCACGAGTTTTCTGCCCACAATTCTATTCTCTTTCGGCGAATTGCTTCACGCAAACGTCTCATACTCTCATAACGTCCAAATAATACTCTTTGTTTACTGTCTGGCCTTCTGGCAAAAATTCATGATGCACTACACCGTTGTAATCCATGAAAACCGTGAGCATTTGCTTTCTTTTTTGACTGAAAACGACGTGTTTTTTTTTAGTCACGGCTCATTTGGTGAACGCCATTCACTTGCCTGATGTCTCGATTGCGTGTCGTACTCATAAACCCACAAACCCACATCTCGTCTCCAGTAATGATCCCTTTGATGAATGTGGGATCGGATTCAGCCTCGCAAATCATCTCTTTTGCGACGTCAACACGGTCTCTTTTTTGCATGAAATTGAGGTCTTTTAGCACCAACTTTGCTGCTACACGACGGAAACCCAATGTTCAAGTCCTCCGCTATCTCTCTGATGGTTAATTTGCGGTTATTGACCAACATTTCTTTTGTTCCATCAATGTTTTCGTCGGTTTTCGATGTCGATGGTCTGCCACTGCGTTCATCATCTTCGATTAACTCACGACCACTTTTTAACCGCTCATGTCACTGGTAAACGACCGTTTTCTTTAGAGAATCTTTGCCGAATCACTTTTCCAATATTTCTAACGTTCGCGCATCATTAAATCCGTTTTTTACGCAAAATTTAATACAAGTTTGTTGTTGCAAATTTAAATCCATTTCTAAAATTGTAAAAAATTGCCAACACACACAGAGATAGATGTACTCTTGGCTACGTTACTTTTGCAAATATCAAGCTATGACGCTAAGATTTAGGGGGAATGTCAACAACAGATTTATCAACTTAACAAAAAAAAAAAAAAAAACAGAACTCAAATCAGAACAATGGGAGCGCCACACGGTGGTATTCCCCACAAATGTAACAAAACTTATCAGGGTCGTTGACACAACATCTTAACTTACTAGCCATTATGAAATACATATTTAGATTTATTTTATCAGTGTTATTGTGAAATCGAATTAGGCTTAACACAAACTAAACCGCGAGGAAAGTGGCGATTCAATAAAGTCGACGAGAGCGTAGGAAATAAACACATAACCTCACTATAACAGTGCGCTTACAGAAGTTTGAAACTGCGAGGCGTCAGCGCTGATATACAAGGGGATAACATATAAAGGACCCAAGAAATGTGAAGTAAATCCACACTGCAGCTTCAAACTTAGTTAGCTGTTTTAATTCAGTTGGTTTAATTCGAATCCGTGGTGTCATTTTTATTTTCAAGTTTAATGGTTTCATTGAACAAGAGCGCACAAGGCGATCTTTACATGTGATGGTAGATACTAAACTAGAGGTGACAGGGTAAAAAACTAATGGATACTGTATGTATATTACTTTTCTTATCTACCACAGATGCAAACAAACCTGCAACATTTTTTTTTCTAGGCTTGTGTTATTTAAACAAGAGTGCAATTTTTCAGATTTGTATTCATATTATTAACCTGCCAAACCTAAAAAAAAAATGCGCTCTTACTAGACAGTCACGCTAGCTTATTTACATTGTGAGCTCGTGTACAAACATTTTAAGGGTTTACCATAAATTTAAAAAGTCCCATATTTAATAATGTTGAACATGTTTTTCAAATAAAAATTTACCTGGAAGTTCAGCCCACGACTTAACATCAACGTCTCTAACGTATGTTGAATCGGGTGCTTCTGAACACAACCCAGACAACTGTCTCGATATTGAAGCTGATTTGTTCAGGTGTATCCATGATGTCATTTGCAATGTTTCCTTCCCTCGATCTTCTTCGGGTGTTCGTACTGTATTTGGATTTTTCTGACGCAACTTTGCCATTGCATCAGCCGAAATAAAATCGCCTTTAATAAACTTGGTAACAAAGCATACAACTTGATATTGGCTTTGACCACGTTCTTCTTCGCCCAACACCAGTGCTTTAAGGATTTTTACCTCCTATATATCAAATAAAGTAAAATAATGAATACATTTATAAACTGCCAAAAAAATAAATAGACCAAGAGCCCGCAGTATAGATTTGGCAGTGGAGGATAACCAAAAAATATGTACATTCATAGGTAGTATTTATTAGTGGTGGTTTAAGAGGTTTGGATGATTTTGTTAGGTTTGGATATTTTGGATGCGCCTTGCGAGGACTTGGCGATAGGTAAAGTATCTGGGGTTAGTATATTTATAAGAATGGGTGATCTATTATTTTCTTGGTCAATTTCTAGTGTTTACGCACAAAAATAGTAATTTTATAAGTTATTTTCGATCAGGTACATTTTATGTTTTTTGTTACTTTAGTCACTTTGGACGCGTCTGGCAAGAACTTGGCCGCGCGCAAAACGTCTGGCGTTCATATTTTTGTAATCTGGAAGATTTGAACTATCTTTTGAGAGAAAAAAAAATTGGTTATTTTAGTTATGCAAATATGGAATATTTGCTTATTTTAACGGCGTCTAGCACTGCCTTCAACGCATCGTAAACGTCTTGGAACCATATATTCATAATAATATAACTCTGTTCTATGTTTTATGTAAAATTGACATGGTTACCTTAATTATGCAAAATTGGACATAATTCTAACACTTTGATGGCGTCTGGCGTGGCCTTCGCCGCATCCTAAACGTCTGGCATAAATGAATCTAAAGCAAGCAAATTCTGCTCTATCGTTTTCAATAAAAATTAAATGGTTATCTCCCCTATTCCTGTTGGGCATAATTTCGCATTTTAAAAGTACTGTTATTTTTCTCGGCCGTCAGTGAGGGCTGCCAGACTGCCTTATTTGAAATCACACTAATAAATACTACCTATGAATGTACATATTTTTTGGTTATCCTTCACTAAGAAATCTATACTGCGGGCTCTTAGACTAAAAGGGAAAAGTGATATGAAAGATATTATATTCATTTTCTTAATTAAAAAAAAAATAGTAAAAAGAAAAGAAAGGAAATTAAGGAATTGTGCAGTATTAAAACTTGTAGTCAGAATATGCAGTCGCGAAAATAAGAATAAAATAATTATGTACAGCAATAAAAATAAATTGTCATATCAAAATCTAAATTATTTAAAGCGGAGATTTACAAAGCCAGTAACATGTTCAAATTGTGGTGGTACTTACATTTCTGAAATCAATTAATTGGGATATAAGTGTGCCGTCAGGTTTTTGAAATTCTAAAGTTACCAAATCACCGCTCACGTTTGATGTGATTGTTTCTTGTACAACTTCTCCACCCTAAAACAAAAATAATAATTATTATTGCTTTTTAATATAAGTATTATCATTAGTGTTTCTAACTTAATGATCATCATAACATATATCTTCTTAGTATATTTATCAAATCTCGGCCTAAAAAAAACACTTCAAAGAGACAAAAAATAGCACGCCCGTCGCAGGGATCTTTAACACTTTTGGATTCTAACACTACAGGTATGGTTGATGCATAGTCGTATAATTTAGTCCATATAACACATAGTCCATCAATTCAAGTACCGAAAGATTAACATTCAGAAAACCATCATTTCTGATCGAAATGTATAAAATCAAACCTTCCTCTTAGATTTATTAATGGCTTACAGCAAATTGTACAAACCATTCTTTTCTGGTCGCTGACATATATGTAGGGAATTTATTTTTATTTACGAGTAAAATATTGTTGTATATTGAATTATATAAAAAAAGTATAAATTTTAAACATTGCGATCGACGAGCCACCGTGCTTGCGACTGGGAAAACGACTCAAAGAAAACTGCCACCCCTTTCCATCGTCAGCTCCCTTTTATATTTGTCACCCATCAATCCAGCCAGTTCCAAATACCCACGGCACTTAATAACTTATGCCATGTCCATAATTTTAGGGCTAACATAAACAAAACCCAACCGACGCCTACCCCAACTAATATGACTACCAATCTTAGTGAGAACATTGTATTACAAAGATAACATTGCTCATATCACTATGGCTTTTATGCTTCCTAATGTAGGTCAACACAAAATCCATTCATGAATGCAGCAATGTCCTCCTCGAAATTCAATGTGTAAACAAACTCCAATTGTCTGGGTCAGTAAATCGAACGATGATGACTCATTATCCAGAGCAAACGCGCGGTCGTCGATCGTAAATTATTGATTGTGATAAACAAAGAGTACATTATATTGGTGACTAAACAAAACAGAGAAAAAGATATTAGTATATCTACATATATTTATATCATATTTACTTATTTACTTAGATTGGGGTACAGTCCGGGGTGGGCACACGAAGTTGGATGAGGTCCCATTCCAATTGTGTGCGCCACCTAAGATGTACTCGTCCTTTTCTGCATTGTCCCTCTGAAATGAAGACGAACATTTTCCTGGCTGGGACCCTGGTTTCTATACGCTCAAGGTGACCAAGCCATCTTGGCCGTGTTATCCGAACTTTTCTGACAAGATTCTGCATCGCTTTACTGCCCGAACAGTTCCCGAACATGATTGGGATGATAAGTGTCTTGCATAATGTCTTTTTGGTTGGTAGCAAGAGTGATTCTTCGTATGATTTCTGCGCTGATTACTACCTCAAAGTTTTAGATGCATATTGTGACGTTTTGTCCTAGACGTCGATATTAGGCATCCCTCTTTGTAGACACCATATACTTTGTCTTTGCTTCGTTCACAGTTGAATCCATCTTTGCCGCTTCTGGTTCAATAGATGCTAACGCTCCATTAACAGCTTGCTATGTTCTTCCCATTTGCTAATGGCATCTGTATACGCTTGTACTTAAGTATGATAATGATATCAATAATAGGTAAGCTTAATAATTTTATAGGCCGAATATATACAATACATATGTATAATACCTTTTACCATTTTCGAATAATTTTGAACTAGCGACTAAATTCATGTTTGAAGGTAACGTGAGTTGAGATAGCACGACTTATCCAAACTCTCACAACAAAACCCAACTACATGTAAAAGATTTTGTTTTTTATTAAATAGATTTAAATTCACGTTGAAAAAAAAGCATATCACCTATTGTTAGGTCAAATATAATTGCCCCAAGGTGCAGGTTATAAGGACTAGGAAATAAAGATTTTCGGACAGTCAGCGACTAGCTTTCGAGCCGATAGCGTCGATTAGTTTTTTATATGCATTTTATTTTCTTAATCACTAACTCTTACATACTAACAAAAAATGCTTAAATGCTAGCTTACAATTACTTAATAATCTTATACTAACTTACTGGCCCCACACAGGCACTCTAAGCTAAGGCCGATAGCGTCGATATCAGTTCGTCCGTGAGCTTAGTTTTTTTTTTGCAAAGTGAGAGTGCGCACAAACCGGTTTTGCTTTTCTTCTCTTACTCTTTGAAAGTCCTTCGTTTGCATAATTTGACACTTGTTTCATTAATTTTTCGCGCGGTAGTGTTCCCCACGCCAATCATGGCATTCGGGCCCAATAGCTACAGGAATCGATTTAAAGATCTTGAAGATGATTTCTCTTTCGATTTCCAACCAAACAAAAAACTTAAAACCAACTCAATCGTTTTACACGATTTCCCTGACTTACCCACAAAATCTAGTGCAAAAAATCCGAAGTTCCTACTCATCTCTCGTAAAAGTGCCGAAATATCAATCTCGTCCCTATTTTATTAAAAAAGGAAAAATATACGAACAAATCTCCTACTACGCGACGGTAACCTGCTTATTCTAGCAAAATCTCAAAAAGTTGCTGAAAATTTCTTAAAAATTAAAAACCTTGCTAACGTTTGTCCAGTTATTGTGAAACTTCATGACCGTCTTAATTCTACAAAAGGGATTGTGTATGCTCCGTGCCTGATTAATGTCCCTGAATCAGAAATCGTCACTGAAATGAAACCCCAGGGGGTGACGGAGGTTTATAAATTCACAAAACCTAATGACGGAAAACAAAAACCAACGGGTTTAATACTGTTAAAGTTTGACTTGTTCCAAACACCTAAAACTGTAGAAATCGGCTGGTATAAAGTCAAAGTGACTGAATACATCCCCAATCCTATGCGTTGCCGCAATTGCCAATTATTGGGGCACACAACTAAGCGTTGCAACAGTAGTGCAAAATGTGATTCATGCAGTCTGTCGTCTCATTAACCATCCAATTGCTCTCGCACGTTGTGGGCTAACTGCGCTCTCCCACACCCCTCTTCTTCTAAAATGTGCCCTAGAAAAGCCAAAGAAATCATCACTATAAAAACAAAGAATAAGTGGCAGAGGCCAAACGTATCTATAACCAAACTAACCCCCCTCTAGCAAACACCCTCATTCAAACCTTTGCCGAAAAAACAAAGCAACATAGCCAACCCAAAACTATTAAAACTGAAAAGTCAAACCACAACCACCCCTCAAATAACAGACCGGCAGCATCTGGTGAACTAGCCATACCAAAATCAAGCAAGCCACCATCGATTATTGGCCCTGATCCACAGGGTAATAACAATAAATCTTATTCACCCCTATTTTCATTTTAAACGCCTTCCAACTCCAACACCTTTTCATCCTCCCAAACAGCTAAAAAATGTAAAAAATCATCATGATCAACTGACGACGCTGTCTCTCGAAAGCTAGTTCTTCCACTCACAAATATAGCATTATAATTTTATATTATATTGTTAATAAATAATAATAATAATAAAGATTTCGGAAGGGCATTCCAGTAGGAAGTTGCGCGACTTAGGAGAAATAATACAATATTTCAAAGTCCGAAGATGGGCTTAAGACTAAAGTAAAGGCCATTTATAGCGAGACGGGTGTTGCGATTGAAGTTTTGAAATGGTGAAGGAACTGGTAATTTTATTGGAGTGGTGACAAAAAAGCGATAAAAAAAAGATGGGTAATGCTAGTTTTGTTGTTTACAAAATTCAGGGCTGATTTAGGCCCAATTTAAAATTTGGAACTTCGATTTCTTACGTAAATGCATTTAACAAGTCTGGCTCAATCCCGGACGATTTTATTGAAAGTCCAAAAATAAAAAAGAAAAATGTTAAAAGGAAGTAAGAAAAGTTAGCTTGCAGAGAAAAATGGAGAAGAAAGAGAAAGTTATAAATATAGAATAGTGAAAATTGAAGAGAGCAGAGGAGATCATTTTTCAAGCCTGTAGCTTATCTCTGATGTGGCGGGGTAGTCGACTCCATAGTCTTATAGTGTATACGAAAATTAGGGGTGGCGAATTCAGGCAATTGTTTACGGGTTGTATTAAGTTGTCAGATCTTTGGGATGGCGCAAATTGTGATATATACAGTTTATTAACCAAATACAGTGAGGGATTTATATTAATATGGGTATGTTTCCCACATTTTTGCCGATCGTACGAATAAAATATCAAATTGACGTAGTATAGCAAAAAATCTTTTGCATACGAGGGCTGTATGATAAGTACCCGTGTTTACCGACTGATGACACAACTGCACATTGGTTCAGGTTCCAAAGAAGGGCGGTCATAGGGTTTTTTGGGCAGATTCACAATGAAATCATATCATTTTGGCCTTGAAAATGGTTGTTATGATACTAGAGGGTTAGAACAAGACAAAAAAGCAATTTTTTTTAACAGAATATATTCATTCATCATATATAAAAAACATAATCTCACAAAAAAAATCGGGTTATAATAACAATAAAATTAGTTTTTTTTTTTTTATAATTTACGCGCGCCTAAGGGGTTAGGTACCCTTTTACTGTTGCCAGGGCTCGGGCGGAAAGGTAGAAGAAAGAGAAAGAAGAAAGAAAGTTTTGTTTATCTTATAAAAACGTAGTATTTTACATGAAACAAGTGCTATTTACATAATATTAAAAATGTCAAGTAATATAATATAATAAAGTTACAATAAAGCTCAAAAACTTCTTTTACTAACGCAGACATCTTTTCATAATGCAACTTTATTAAACTAGAAATAAGTGGATCTGAATTAAGAAGAAGCCTGTCTCTTGCACATGTTAATAACATCTCGGGAATGTTTCCTATTATTATCGCGTCTGAATAGTTTGACTAATTTATTACAAGACTCAGCGGCCTCCTCAGATAATTTACCAATAGATAATAAAGAACTATCTATAACTTCTGCTCCGTAAATCAATACTTTATGTATTGATGAAGGTAAGTTATACCAAGGGTATTCCTCCACAAGCATCTTGGCAGTATCAAAAGCATAACTCTTAAATTTGTCTGAATTTATTTTATAACCAGAAGAAAGGCTCTGCAGAAGGTGACTACATCTGTCAATAAGAACTTTTCTAATACCTGTTATTTACGAGGGCGGGTCAATAAGTCCGTGACTTTTTGAATTTCTGACCTCTTTACTGAAACAGCAACACTGCTCCTGTCAACAGGCATCTGTCAGTTGACTCCTGTCAAAATTTAAACTTGCCGCGTCAGTTAGTTTGTGTTTGACAGCTATTTTTATCAGACTACTCACTAATTTGAGGAGAAAATGGAAAAAAGCGAATTTCGTGTGCTTATTAAGCATTATTTCTTGCGAAAAAAAACCATTACCGAGACCAAGGCTAAGCTTGATAAATACTATGGGGACTCTGCACCATCGATTTCAATGGTAAAAAAGTGGTTTACTGAATTTCGTTGTGGCCGTACAAGCACTGAAGATGCCGAACGTCCTGGACGCCCAGTTGAGGTCTCTACACCCGAAACAATCGAAAAAATTCACGATATGGTGTTGGCCGACCGAAGATTGAAAGTGCGAGAGATTGTGGAAGCCGTAGGGATCTCGCATGGCTCAGTGGTTTCAATTTTGAATGATCACTTGGGCATGAGAAAGCTTTCCGCAAGATGGGTGCCGCGTTTGCTCACAGTCGACCACAAACGCAATCGTGTAACAACTTCACAGGAAGGTTTGGCGTTGTTTAATCGCAATATGGAGGAGTTTTTGCGCCGTTTTGTAACCGTGGACGAAACATGGATCCATCACAACACACCAGAGAACAAACAACAGTCAAAACAGTGGGTTTCCAAGGGTGAATCGGCGCCAAAGAAGGCCAAGGTGGGTTTGTCAGCCAATAAAGTTATGGCGACTGTTTTTTGGGATGCACGCGGGATAATCCACATTGACTACCTTCAAAAGGGAAGAACAATCAATGGGGAATATTATGCCAACTTATTGGACCGATTCAATGACGATTTGAAAAAAACTGACCTCATTTGGCCAAGAAAAAAGTTCTTTTCCACCAAGACATTGCAAGGGTGCACACATGTGCAGTTGCCATGGCAAAAATCCATGAATTGGGCTATGAATTGCTCCCTCATCCACCCTATTTTCCAGATTTGGCTCCGAGCGACTACTTCTTGTTCCCAAACCTGAAGAAATGGCTTGGTGGAAAAAGATTTGACTCCAATGATGAAGTCATCTCGCAAACAAAGGCCTATTTTGAGGACCTCGACAAATCATTTTTTTTGGAAGGGATAAAAAAAATTGGAGAAGCGTTGGACAAAGAGCTCAAGGGAGACTACGTTGAAAAATAAAATTATTTTGTTATCAAAAAATCTGTGTTTTATTCCAAAAGTAACGGACTTATTGACCCGCCCTCGTAAGATCAAATATCAGAGTTATGGAAAAATGTACGTGCTGTGTTTCCATCATTGGATGTGCGACTTCCTCCACTTCGAGGTTTGTCTACAATTAAACCTAATTTTTCCCTAAACTGCCGTTGAACTAGCTCTTTTCTCTGAGCAAGAATAGTTTTATCTTCTGCAGAACGCGCTTGCCAAACTCAAATTTACTAGTATCAGGGACCTCTTTTAAGCATATATTTAAATCGTTCATCTCTTTTGGTGCTGTACCACAAATGTAACACATACTCGTAGATAAGTCGCTAAGTGCAGAACAAACTTTACCATCTACCATCGTCAATTGTAAGGAATGGGTGATGTTAATTTCGTGGCCTTTAATAAGCACTGAAGTAGGGACTAACTGGTTAATTTGGCTTTTGAAATAAACTTCTAAACTTGTAAGGTGACTTTCTTCATTTCTTTTGTAAATTAAAAACGAATTGGTCTGCACCAACTAGTAGAGGGAGGGTGCGCGTGTTTCCAAATGATTGATTCATCACAGGTATTTGGTTTATAAACAAGTTGAAGAGGTACATAAGATGTGACAAATAAACTCGAATCTTCGATAATTGAATCTGAAAATTTCTGCTTATATTCACTATGGTCTGTGCTGCCATCAAAACCCCATTTACCAATTAAAACTAAGTCGTCCTTAGGTTCGTAAAGACTTTCAAATACAGCTTTTTGAGATTCAACAATGCGACTTGATGTATGGTCTAACAATGATTGCAAATTGATTTCAGCAGAAGATTCTGTCACGCGAATATCAGTTGGATAGCAACGTTTTTTGGATTCCAGCACTTTATCATAGGACGTAAAAACATTTGGTATTTTAGAATGAATCACTTCTCTTAATAATAAATATTGGTTTTTAGTAAGCTTAGCTTCATTATTAAATGAAACAACTTAATCCGTGCTAAATTTCAAAGAACTATCTGATTGATTTGAACTCCTAAGTAAAGTAGTTACAGCGGAATCGTCCATCTGTGATAAAACTGCTAATCTGTGACGTTTGGTCTCCAAACTCCTTCCTGTATCGCGTTCCACTTGTAGATTGAAGAGATTCCTTTTGCTCGTCGTTGTAGTTTCCACATACTTTTCCATCAGATACTTTAAGTATGCAAACTTCGGCCTCATTTAACCAGCCTTCGTATTTGGCCACTAGCTTAAGTTTTGATATCCTAAATTGCTTCCAATATGCGGCAAACCGTTTACAGAGATTCAAAAGGAGATTTCTCAAGCATTCAGTCTGGGTATTTTCAGCATCCGGTAAAGAGTTCCAAAGGAATCCAAACACTTCCCGAAACCTTTCTGCTTCATTTTCTTTATTTTATGAAGCTATACATATATTTAAAACAAGCATTCGGGTAAAAGAACACGTAATGGTTGTACCTGCAAAAGAAAAACACAAAAAATTTAAAAAAAATTGTTCTAGTATTGAACCCAATCTCCTCAATGACCTGTAACAACCCCCACAGCACCTAGAAGCACCTAGACTTTGCGGTTATTAAAACTAGGAAAACAAGAGATTATATTGATATATGACTCATTTATGGAGATTCGTGCCTTTATAAGTAAAAGCTTAGTTGAATATGGAAAATGGTTAACAACAAAAAAAGTGGAAGGTGTGTTTTGACGGAGCTAGTTATGAATACTCGCATTGTTAAGGAAAACATAATTACTTTAAAAATATCGTACATACCTTCAATTTGAATATCCATTGCACAATTATATCACAAACAATAAATTTCTCGGAAAAACCACACTTTAAAAATAACACCAATTTATGTGAATAAATAAACTAATGAGCACTAATCAGATGTTACCACTTCCGGTGCACAAAATTAACTGTGCCGTGTTTGTAATTGCAATGTTTTTCATACCTGTGAATAGAAGGGTTTTTTATGTTTCCTCTAATGGTAAAATAAATAACATCATATTTGCAACATCGGTATTACGGCCCTATAACCTACGGCTGAACCACTGTGCACTGATGCAAAATGTGTATAGCATCATGTAGCGCCATATTTACAACGACGACTGTCAGACAGATGTATCGAATAGTTTTGTTTTGACAGCTGTTGAAAGTCATCAAGTTCGTGTTTGTGCAATATCGATCAGTGATTCGATTTCTTTTTTTGGATGGGAAGACGTGTGAGGAAATCCAAGTGAAGTTGCATGCCGTTTATAAGGACCATGCACCTTCGATGACTAGGTATTGGTATTGGATATTGGTTTAATGAATTCAAGCGTGGCCGAACATCCGTTTTTGATAAAGAGCGCCCATGTCGTCCGATTGAGGTGACTACGGAGGATACGGTTCATAAAATCCATGATATCGTGTTAGAAGATCGTCGGGTGAAGGTCAGAGAGATTTCTGACATTGTACACATCTGAATTTAACGCATACAAAATATCCTACACGAAAAATTGGGCATGAGAAAGCATTTGCTAACAGTGGAGCCAAAACGAAATCGCATCGCCACAGCAAAACTGGTCGAATTACGCTACGAATTACTGCCTCACACACCCTATTCTCCATGTGATTTCTTTTTGTTTCCGAACATGAGAAAATGGCTTGGCGGAAAGCGATTCTCGTCAAACGAGGAAATCATCGCCGAAACAGAGACCTATTTTGCGGAGTTCGACAAATCATATTTTTTGAATGGCTTGAAAAAGTTAGAATATGGCTGAACTAAATGTGTCGAGCTGAAAGGAGACTATATTGAGAAATAAAAAAAAATTTTTTTTAATTGCGTTTTCTTGCCTAACACAGATACTTATCATACAGCCCTTGTACATGTAGTTTAAGTTTATATTCTTTCACTACAAACTGATTTCATCCCCATCAGCACGGCTTTCTTAGTGGTAGATCACAGCTCTCAACTTAACAGAGTTTGTATCCAATACCATGTTTACTTTGGAAAGAAAAGAAATCGATGAAATTATCCTTTTTAAATTCAAAACTCCTCAATTTCCAATCGGATTTCATATTCTGGATTACATCTGGTTTAACAGAACGCTAACACACATCATCTTTAGATCGTTCTTTTCAGATCTAAGTACAGCTACATCAGGAGTACGTCAAACAAGCCTGATCTTCATCCTAACAATCAGTGATATAGATTTTATTATTAACGAATCATAGATTTCAGACTATAGAGATGATAAGAAAATCTGTAAGCAAATCTTGACTCGTATGCATTACAACAAATTTGTTTGTTATTTTTCAATTTAAATAAAAGCCAAGCTATTACTTATTCGCAAAGTGTTTTCCATCAACTTCCAGGACATATCTCATTGACAATGCGTTGAAAACCTCTGGTTTAGTCGCCTTATTACAATTGCTTCGGAGCGAACGGAAGCAGTTCGATGTGGATTCAACCGTTACTAGGGCAGATTTTTTCAATTCTTTCCTTTATCCAATCGGACAAAACTAATAAATCTTCAACTTCTCCAAAAACGTCGAGACCTTGCCGACGTACTCTTTGTTTATGTTCTATACACTGATTGTCCGATACTGCTCCAAATTATTCCCATTATCACGTCCACGTAAAATTAGAATCACAATTACTCTTCCATCACACTGATTACGGCTGTAACGAAACTATGATCAGAATGCTACGAACTGTGAATAGCATATTAAGGTTCAATTTCAACATTAAGCTGGGAAACTAGTTTAGACGGTTCGAAAAATCGACTTTTCTTTTATTCCATAAATTGTTAGTAAAACTATTCAAGAATATGTTGCCAAAGTTTCAAAACAAAATTCCGACTTGTTCCGATGGTATGAGCAAGGAAAGTCGACGCCCTTCGGTTCATTGCCGAAACAAGCGGTAGTTAGAACGGAGCACTCGCTCAGGTAATCCCTTATTCGGTTACCTTCGTACTACGGGATATGAGAGAGAGAGAGGGGGATTTGGGCAAATGTTAATTCTTACAATAGAGGCGTTGCCCTAAATTTCCCGTTTTCGGTACTTTTCTTTTCTACTTTTTTTCAACTCGTGGGAATTCTAGCTCGAAGTGTTATTAACCAATCGTTCTGCAAATGTGAATATTCTTTATTCAATTACAATCCATATGAACTAAACTCGGGGATGATATTATTATCTAAACTATTTTTTTTTTTTTTTTTACAAAAAAGGTGAAAAAACATGGACCTCAACCAATCTACATATATAGTTTGGAGTCCTTACCAATTTATGTCGAATTTGTATTGGGTCAAAGCTAGTTTTAAGCCAGAGGCTTCATAAGCATTCATAAATATGACTAACGACAAGGTTTGTTTGACCATACAAAGATAAATTTCTAATTATGGCAACACCGAGGCTTTTTACTGGCTTTACAAGTGTTAGCCTTGAGTCGGAAAGCCACAAGTCTGGCACTAGGTCAAAGTCAAGTATGCTATTAGATATGTATGTTATGAGGATAACTTTAGATTTTTGGTGATTAACCAACTATCCATTTATCGTATAGTGTACTGGTGCATGTTGGCATACTGATGAATAATAATAAATGCATAATAATGAATGCATTGCCTTATCCTTTTGAATACTGCGGATTTTTCGCCAATAATAACTCTGCGACTTCTAAGAAGCTGACCCCCTTGTTTACAAATAAAAATAATTTTGCACTTTCCACCGTAGGATGTCACGCCTAATATCACTTTTAAAGTTAATCAACGCCGAAAGCAGCTATGATTGGTTCTAAAGCCAGATTGGACAGGCCTAAGAAGGCGATTTAAAGAGCGGTTACCACAAGTACCGCGTCGGTTGAAAGTCGAAGGTCTGTGAAATCAGATTAATTTCAATTAGATTAATTTCGTTTCTATCTAATAAGTGTCACTGAGATTACTTTCTCCTAGTGAGTGGTGACAAAATTGCTTTTTTATAATCGATGATACCACATATCATTCATTCCCGGACAAAATTGGATGACGTACAAGAAGTATATTATATTAAGCAGTCCTCTATCAACTAATGACTCCGTAGAATTATGTGATGGGTTCATATTCTCCTCGAGCCTACGTCATCCGAATGCCCTTTAGAGGATTTTCTCTAAAGAAACGAAAGGAAACTCAATTCATTAAAATAAAAAGAACACAAATTATAGACCTAGCAACTAGGCAATAATGTTAATAATTCACGACTTGATAACTTAACGAAACATAGAGAATATATTCATACATATTTTTTTAGATAATATAACCAAGAAAACTGTGCTCAGAAATCAAAGTCCAGAGATCATTCAGATTTCTTCAGTTTTTTTTTCCTTTTGTTTATACTTAATTTTCTGGATAATCGCTGTAATCTAAATAAATACGTAGGTTATAAATGTATTCGACTTTATTGGGCTATTTACGTTTAGCAAGTGGGAAATGGATGCTGGGATATGTTTTTCAAGGTATCAAGGGTATTGGCTACATCACCATACACTGCTTACTTTTCACTTTGCAATTGTACAAAAATTATTATTATTGCCAAGACAGAAAAACGTTAACACAACTGATAAGTTTTCATACCTGATTTTGCACATTAATCAAAAGTTGACTTTGAGCATGCCATAGCAAATTGTAAAATATAAGTAATCCAAATTTCATACAGTGTAGATCTTTTGTTATAAAATTTATCATTGTTTAATTCGATTTTATCTTGTTAAAGCACTCAACTTAAACTCTTAAAATATGAACCATAAAAAACATTATAAGCTAAATAAAATTTGGAATCCATTTATATCCTTTATCAGCTTCAAAATTTAAGAACAACGCCGAACAAAAGGAAAACATTAACCATAAAACAAAAAGTGACGTTTCGTGGTCGCGACAAAGAATATCTCGAAAAAGATGTTCAACTTACTATAAGCTGCCAATTCTCATCTGGATAATGTTGTTTTCACACTTGATAGAGTACATTCCAGTGAAATTTATTTCCAGAGAAAAAATGTGCGTATTGTGCAAAACTACGAAAAAATATTCATACCGGCAAATTTGTTAAAACTGTCAAAACTGTTTTCTTAATTTAAAGTTGTCATCGTTTTATTTTTGTTTATTCCGCATTGAACAATTTCTTTAACTTTGTTTTTTAGAAAAACGTTAAATTTGAATAGAAAACCAACGAAGAATGAAAACTTTAAATGGGAAAATATTTTTAGAAAATTTACAAAGAAATATACACCGGAGAACAGACACATAAAATTAGAATGCTCTCCAAATGGCAAATACAAGTGTTTTCATTAGATATGCCGCACTTTGTTTTTCTTTATATCTTTACATCTTTATTGTAATTAGAATATTTTAACTACATTTTCATGCATTTCATTTGTTTTTTAAATTAAAGATTTTAATGAAATCGAAATGTAATTAATACAGTAAGTTATGAAACATAACATCATAAAAATATCCTCTATGGAACCGCATACATAAGTGAATGCGCTGGACCCAATTTTTCATGACTTTTTCGCAAAATTCGGTTAATAAATAAGCAATTTCACATCGATTGTTCACCTCCTAAACCTTGGCATAGACCAGAGACTTAATGCAATCCTGAAGAAGAGTCTAAATGTGTTAAATCTGACGATAAGAGCAGCACCGAACTTCGCCTTTAATAAGTCCTCCAAGACTTGCAGTCCCAATTTGTCAAAAAAAATAATATGGAGCACCGGCGGTCTCTATTGACTGTAATCGACACGTCGACAAGATCTGGGAGGCAGTACGGCATGATGACGACCTAGGAGATGAAAACCACACCAAATAGCCAATTTTTCATATATGGTAACTGCTATTGGACCACCGTGAGTGTTTACTCGACCAACTGCGGCAATTTTTCTTATTAAGTAGCCATTTAACCAAAATTGAGAAAATCCGGATCTTCTTCCATTTACAATAGAGTCCAATCGGCGAAAGTTTGACGTCCACCATACCTATTTGGCCTAAGGTTTTGGGTAAATACCTTCTTGTACGGACGTATAGCCCAGATTTTTAGTAAAATAAGCCATAGGGACGTTCGTGAGATAACAAGCTCTTGAGAACGGCGCGGAATCCATTGATTGCGGTCTTGATTTACCAACTAGCGTTCAGTCGCCATATTTTCTTCTTTCTGGCGTTTCGCTGTCCCACTGGTACGGCAACAGAAAGGAGTGAATAAGTCGATCCGATTTTTGCACTAAACGCTCAATTGTTTGCTTATTCGGATGATTATAACGGCCGAAAATTGAAGTTGACGTATATAACGCAGTCGTAACTGATAATTTGTAAACGTCGTTGAAGAGTATATCTTTCCATAATCAAAGGGTTGACAATCTGAAACACAAATATGACATCTATAAAAAGATTCCATACGTGAGCTCAGAGAATTCCTAATGGTAAAATGGGGCGCACCTAATTAAAACCACTCACTTACCTACATATGTGCATCTGCAAATAGTCTTTTGGTGTACAAAAAAAAAATTATATCTTTATAATCATCAATTATAAATAGTGACCAGATAAGAACGATAGGAAAAAACATTTAAATAAAACAACAACGGTGTGAGATATAAAATTGATTATGGCTTTATTTTGAAGCTACGTTCATGCCATTATGTGTGGAATAGCACATCATTTAAATGGCCGCCTCGGCTTCGATGGGAGTGCTTCAAGCTGACGGTCTAAGTTTTGATAACTCGGTCCAATATATGCGGCGTTATTCCGGCAATAGCGTGTCGAATGTTGGCCTCGAGCTCGTCCAAAGTAGTTGGCTTGTTAGTGTAGACTAAGGATTTGATGTAGCCCCAGAGAAAACAAGTGAGTTGTATCAAATCGCATGCTCGCGGTGGCCAGTTGGTGAACGCTCGCCGTGAGATGACCCAGTCGGCAAATTTCTGTTTCACAACTTCGAGCGTTGCGTCACTTGTATATATGGCATGTAGCGCCGTCTTGTTGGAACCACAGCATGGATATATCGATGTTATCGAGCTCTGACCACAGAAAGTTGATTAAAATTGCTCTATATCTGAGACGACTGACGGTAATGGTGTCTACATCCTCATTTAGAAAGAAATAAGGTTCGATGATGCCGCGATGTTATAAACCGCACCAAACAGTAAATATTTGTGAATGTATTGATGCTTCGCCGAATACAATACTTGTGGCCAATATGCAATCTGGCTTATTGACATAGTCGCTGAGCCAAAAATGAGCTCCTCCGAGAAGTTGATTTTTTGGCCAATATGCGGATCTCCGGCCAACAGTTCCAGCAGTTCGCCCACTTAGCGAACGCACGGTTGTCCGGCTTCAATTCTCGCGTCAGCACAATCTTATAATGATGTAGGCCCAAATCCGACCGCAAAATAAGCTGAGTTGACTCCCTAACGATGCCCAATTCAACTGATCGGCGCCGGTCTTCTCGATACTGGCCGTTACGGCTGCTATGGTTTCTTCATTTCGCACCAATCTCCCTCTGGTTTATAACTGAGCCGGAAATTCGATAATAATTTTTAACAATTTGCGCACGTTTGGCAAGCATAAAACGATGCATGATGAAATAACAAGCTCTACTGAATATTTTAACAGCTAGATGTCATTGGGAACTTTGACAGCTGCTGAAACATAACAATTGGAAAAACTATTATTGATATCTGGTCACCCTATATTGTCATTCAAATATGCTTGGGTTCAATAATCTTCTTCCAATTTTAAATAAAAAACGGCTTACTTCGTTAAAATTTACTCGTATTTTGCAAATTATTTTGTGTGGCGGTTGAAAATTTTTTTGTACAGTTTGACGTATTTTTATACGGCAGCAGCAACAAAGATTTTAATGTCGTACATAAGTTATAAATTTGCTGTGTTTGTTCAAATGAAGTCGGCATTCAGTTTTATGTCTGTGCGCGTCACCTGAGGTGATGTCTTTTTCTACAGCGTTTTCAGTCCGGTTTAGATTCGAAGACTCTGCGGGCCAGAGCATTGGTGTCCCTTCATTCTTCATGTGCTAACCATCTCAGGTGACTGATGCGCATTACTAACTAACCTGACCACCTGCTAAGTTCTGCCAATTATATCGATATCATCAGAATGCGCTAGTAATTGTACACATTTTTGAAAGATTGTGCCCCCAAAGGCCTCGGTTAAGTCATTACCGACATTGATGTAGCAGCGAGCGCTCTCCATCATCATTCTGCACAAACTCACAAGTTTGGTAGATGCCAAAACTAAACCTGGCCCGATATACGTAGGAATTACAGAAGAATTTCGTTTTTAAATACTTCTTATAAATTATCTACAGCAATTCTACAGTGTGGACTAGTAAAATGCATAAAAGAGAATAATCAACTTAAAGAATACCAAGCGGGGTTCAGGCCAGGACAGACAGACAGACACGGTAGACAGAAAAGCTCTATTTTATATGCATTTTCCAAAACTTGCAGATATTAAGTCAACGGTGTGGAGTGGTGTAAATTTATCAACATGGTTTCGGAAGGGGTCGGGTATTAGACAGGGATGTTCTCTAAGTCTAAACCTGTTTGCACTATACAATGAAGACATAGTAGGAATTCTACCGGGAGGTGTTGAGTACGCAAGACTACTTATCAAAGTATTACTGTTTGCAGATGATATAGTGCTATTAGCGCACCAGAATCGCTGCTAGGAATGATAAATAGATTATATGATAATATGAAATTTAATCGTTAACTTATTTAAGTCGAAGATCATGATATTTAAAGAAGGAGGAGGAAAATGGTGCAGACATGAAAAATGGCAATACAACAGCGAAAGTATAGTAGTTTGAAGGAGTATAAGTGGTGTAAAGATCGAAAAAAAAAATTAAAGATTACGAAATAACTGACTTTTTATTAAACAAATCCAAATATGACAACATGAATTGTCACTATCGAGATTCTGTCAATCATAATGGTGTGGTTGCAATATATAATGAAAGGCTAGCATTATCGACTCTATCGACTCTACACACCATAAGGGTGTGTGTTGCATTACGTAACCTAATGCTACGTTGATAGCATTACCGACTCTACAGTGTCCTGGCGTTTATTTCTCTAGAAATTTTAATAAAAAGAGACACCTAGTGGACAACCTAAGCAAGTGCACAACGACCGTCAACACTGTTCGGAAGAAGTGCCTCTGGAAAAAACATATTGCCCACAGCAGTAAATATAAAGTCTTTCTGGCGGTCTCTGAATCCACACTGAATCCAATTTATACTCGTAGGAAGTGTAGGCGAATTGCCGAGATCAGTATGGCAGACAGCACAGACAAGTTTTTTTTTTTTTAAACTATGTTAAACTATGAAGTACGAGTACATTAATAAGGATCTATCTAATCTAATCTAATCTAAAAAAGTCACTTCTTTGAGAGTGTGAGGTAATATTCGCTTCTCCCATTGTACCATACGTTCCAAAATTCCTCTTCCAGATGGATTCGCTTGACAGTTGAATACACACATAACTCCCTTGGCGGCCAGATCCTCTTGCACACAATCATAGCCAAAAACTTCGGATAATCGTTTTCCTTACTGATTAGCGCCAATAAAATTGGTTTCATTATCTATTGATGAAGTTGCGGATCGCCAGAATGCATGCATCGGTCTACAAAACGTAGGTGATCTCGAGGTGCATTGCGAGCACAACTACGCAATTGAATAACGGTATAAGATAAGAGTTGGTGTAACGAATTCCCTTTCAGCACTGATTCGTAGCGTCTAATTTAATTTATTTCTTCGGAAAACACATCCGGTTTTGCTTGATGAAGCAATAGTTCCTCGACTGTTTCAAACTCGCATTCTCGCATTGCAAATCGCAACACCCCGGCCATCGTTCTTACGAGCCTGTGCAATGATTAGTGAATATTTGGGGCGAAGCTCTTCACTATTGTCCTCGTGATCGTTGTTAATAATAGTAACACTTATAGGCCACTCATCTTCCTTTTCAATAGAAAATCAGGTCCTTTTAGCCATCGTGCCGAGGTGCTCAAATCGAGATGGTTGGTAGCCACCTCCAGTTTGATGATCCAGTAGCTGCCAACATTTCAGCAATTCTATGTGCCATATCGTATCGACGATGCTCATTTCCAACTTATTTGATGACTGTTGTTGGGTCGCTCTGAAGTATACTGCAAGAAACCCGTAGGGAATGCTGCTCCATTATAGTAGTCTTTAGGCGTATTCCCGACTGGAGCTCAAGGCGCGGAATTGTCAGTTACTGTCTCAAAGTACTCCACAATCGTTTGGTGCAATAGCTCATTGTTTTGTGCATATGTAGGAAGGCAAGTCGGAGTACTGGGATCGATCTTTGTAGTTGGGACATCATTTGGCAATCCCAAGTTGCAGTGATCTACTCGTAATCCTATTAACAGGTTTGGCCTGACGTCGGCATATGGCAGCAATTTACATTTCCCATGGTGGCTGATGAGGCTACTAAGTTCTATTTCACTTAAACTTTGAATGCGTAGATTGAATTTGATACTCCATATACGTCTCTTTCTTCTTCTTACCAGCTCCACTGATGTAAACATTGATAAGTACTGTGGACTCCTGGCCTGTCTTCCTCCAACCTATTGTATTTTTAATCTGCAATGTCATCACAGGCACCTCTATCAATGGAGCAACGGTCCGTGCTGCGACAATCGCGTGTTGCATAGTCGGATATCAGACATGTGAAGCACAAGCGGTTATGTTTTGCTTTGAACACCACTCAGGTATAGCTAAGTTAATAAATTTGCTACATTCCTTGAGTGTAGTCCTTGGCATATAAATAGTATATTTTGGGACATCTGGACAATGCTTCTCTGTTGCATGAAGGATTGTCATGCGTTTCTTCGGCGCTTTATTGGGCCTTACTAACAACCAAATTTAGTATACAGCTTAAGTATAATCTCCATACTTTCCAAAATGTTTGTACCAATAACGAATTTAATATTCGGCTTAGTATGGAGTGTTGCGGTAAAATTTACCACAAGTCCTACCCTCCCCCTTTCCCTTCGGCCGCACTCATCCACATTCTTTTCCGTTGGTTCTTCAAAATCCTAGAAGGGTGGTGGGCAGCCATGGGTCCATCAGCCACTGGTGCACCCTCCTAGTATCCTGAAGGATCAACCACAACAAGTAGGACGGACGGTCCGGTAACCATTTGGAGGAAGGTGCGAGACCAGCGTTCAACGTTTTAGTGAAAAAGAGCCATTCACAAAGTCGTCGTCGGCTCTTGCCCTTATGTTGTGTTGTCTTTCCTATCGGGTAGATTCCTTAGCCGTAGAAGGCATCTCCGCTCCATCACGGTCTCTCCTGCCCGATCCGCTTTTTGCCCCACCCGTTCATTTCATGTCCGTTGTCTCCTTGTAGAAGTATATTAGCGGGAAGAATTGGTGGGTTCTTGAGCTCTGTCTTTCTGCTTTTATACTTGTCGGAGGTGACAATCAATAGATCCACGAGAAGAAGAGACTCTCGGTGGAGTGACGGACGGTCGCCTTAAGCCCAACGCTGTACGTCTAGAGCCAGATGGACGGTCTGGAACCCTCTGCGTATAATAAATACACAAAGCCACAGAACCAGGCGGACTGCCACAGACGATCTATTTGGTGACGGACTGTCACCACCTTAAATACAAAAAAAAAAACAGAAAATAAAATTGTACCAAAAGTATTGTAAGGAATGGACCCCTAGTTGAGCGGCCCATATTTAATTAAGTCTTGACAAGAGGATTCGCCGGGACGTCTTGGTTTAGTTTTCTATTGGGCAGCACTCCATATATAGAATTCCCTCTCCTGCACCCGTCTCATGATTAGTTCCTTGTTTCGCCCTCACTGTACGCCACCCAATCATTATCAGAAACGGATAATGATTAGGATGTATAAACGCGAGTAGGCCATATATTGTTGGCATATGTATAGAGATCGGCAGGGCATTTCATAAGCCAGTCAAACACCTCGGAAAAGGAACTTTTTTATTATTTTTATTAAATTCTTTCAGAATAGTTTCCCATATTTCAGCCTCTAAAATAATGTTCTTGTAATTTTTATCACTCTGGTCGAATAAACATAGGTATTTATGTATGCGAGTACATAAATTGTATTATAATAATATTTCCATTGTTTCACAAGAAAAACCAATATCAACGCTGCGTTGAAATCAAGGATTTCCAACACCAACACCGCGACGTTTAGTCCCAGATTTCAAATAATCTAATCCAATCTTGTCCCTTATGGTCGAAGTTATTACAAAACCAAAGTCACAGTGCCTATCCTAATCGTACAACACCCAACTAGCCTTCCATTCAGACTCTCCTTTCAATTCTTACCATTGGCAAAAATTGAATGCACTACTTTTCTATGAACATAAAACTATATTTACTGCTAACGAAGAAACAAGGAACAAAAAGTTTCCACAGAGATCGGCAGGGCATTTCATAAGCGAGTCAAACACCTCGGAAAAGGAACTTTTTTATTATTTTCATTACATTTTTTCAGAATAGTTTCCCATATTTCGGACTTTAAAACAATGTTCTTTTAATTTTTATAACTCTGGTCGAATAAACATAGGTACTCGTATTTATGTATACGAGTACATAAATTGAATTATAATATTTCCATTGTTTCACAAGAAAAACCAATATTCAAAATTTTAGGATCTACACAGCTTTGTCCCCTTAATTACTACATACCTATTTCGTTATGCAAAGTAATTGACCGATGAAAATAATATTGTATTAGAGTTTTAAAAAGAGCTCTTATGGAATCCGATTTCCAATTAGGCAGGAAAAAGAGAGCCAACAAAAAGTACTAACTTAAGTAAAACATTGGTATCACCGTTGTACATGTACAAACGAATAAAACAATCACAGCTGATTTTGATATTTCCAATACACTTTAAAATAAATTCAAATTCAAGTACGAATATAAAACGTCAAGCCAATGTTATGTAGTAGATTCAATGAAAATATAGTAGATTGGAAGTCCATTAAAGTAGTTTCAAAGTTGTCATTGGCGTGCTTTAAGTGTCTTCTATGTATTTTTAAGCCAAGCATTTACAACATTTATGAAACAGTAAATTAATCTTTTATACCACTTACTATTCTTGATGACGACTTTATAGAAATTGTAAACTTTTCAGATGTTGGAAAACAAAAACCCGCTTTCAACTGATCGCTTCTATCCGTGAGATCCTGTCTGTGAATACGTGTGAATTGTTATCAATTTCAATTTCTCTCCCATTATAATACAAAACCCGCCTATTTTCATGATCAATGATTTTTTGTGAATTCAGCACGAAAGAAGTGTTAAAGTTTCTTATTTCATTGAAAGGATAAAAGGATAGAAATAACAAAAATCGCAAATATGAGCTTTGAACAATCGATTGTTCAATTGTCCGTCTAATTTATAAAGATGGGGAAAAAGATGATATTAGAAACTATTGGCTATCCATACTTTCGGTGACGGACAAAATATTAGGGAATATCGTTACCAAAAGGTTATATGATTTCCTTGAGAAATACAAATTTTTAGCAAGCAACCAATTCCGCTTTAGGCCTTGTTGCCGGACACACTCTGTGCGAAGTGCGCAATCTCAGACTGAATAGAAGAAACGCCACGAATGCTCAATGAATAATATAGCCTATTCACTTTCCTTTCTCTTTCCGGCAATTAGTGTTTCCATCCAACGGAATGCGAATATGGCGTCATTTCAACGTCAAAAGAGCAATTGGATGGATCACAAATTGCGGTAAGAACTTTCCATTAAAAAGACATATTCTACTACTATATTTCCTTTAATAGAAATAAAATACATTCTACAATCAACTTGCCAGTGTATTATTTTCGAAGATCCAACTTTTGACATTTTTTATTTCGCAATTTATGCTTCCAAGCCGTGAAGCATAATTGCACGCCGATAAGCCGCCATTTGCATGAGGAATTTGCCGTAATGAAACGTACTCCAACAAGGAAAAGCCCACGTCTACTCTCAGCAGACACAGCTGCCGCCAACGCTGAAGACAATCGAGAAACTTCTGCCACTGTCGCCACCACCGTCACAATGGAAAGCCCCGCCGTCTAACCAAGTGAAATCGCAGCTGCTACCTCCGCCACCACATCTGTAGGACCAATGGAAAACTTTCCACTAGCTTCAGAAGAATCCACCGCCAACACAAATAAAAATGCACCTACAGCTCCAGCTCACGCCAGCATTGTCGCCACAGTGCAGGAAGATAGTTTGCTGCAAGAAATGCAAAAACGAATTGCCGCCCTAGAAGCACAGTTAAAAGCTAGCCAGATGAAAGCACCACCACCACCGTTGCCAACGGTACCACCCGTTACAGTTGCACTGCCGTCAACTGTAAACTACACGCCATCATCATCAACTTTATTCGCCGAACAACGCCCAGTTTCATCTTTTCCAACAGTAAGCTATGTGCCGTTTGTCGAACAACGTTTTGCCCCAAATCTAAATACCGTCTATAGCCATACCCAGCTGCCGGTGCAGTTTTCTCCTGCTAGCAATCTGACGGCACCAGTAGCACCGCGCAAAATACAAGACCTGCCAGAATTCAGCGGCCGCCCGGAGGACTGGCCCATGTTCGCCACAGCATACGCCGAGTCCACAGCCGCGTACAACTATACCAACCTAGAAAATAGTCAACGCCTTCAAAGATGTCTGAAATCTGAAGCAAGGGAAACAGTACAGTCACTACTTATACACCCAGACAACGTAAATGCAGTCATAGAATAGCTACGTTCACGATTTGGCCGCCCGGAACAATTAATTCGCAGTCAACCGCAAGTCGTCAAGGGAATTGCCCCTATCATGGAAGCGTCTGTTGAAAAGCTGATCCCGTTTGCCACCAAAGTGAACAATCTAGCAGTATTCTTGCAGTCGGTTAATGGTCAACAACACCTGTGCAATCCAACGCTTTTAGACGAGCTCATAGACAAACTCCCGATGAGCAAGGGAATCGACTGGGCTACGTATGCAACACCAATACAACCATACCCTACGATAATCGATTTCAGCAACTGGTTGAATAAATTAGCAAGTGTTATTTGTACTTTAAAGAATACAGCAGTGGAGCCTAAACATCGAAGGTTAGTGTTGCATGCAGCCAACGACAACTATACCCCAGAATGTCCAATATGCCATGCCAGACATAAGATCACGGAATGCAAGCGGTTTCGTGAGAGTAGTTTGAATGACCGATGGAGCGATGTTAAACGCCTAAGGCTATGCTTCACCTGCTTGCAACCCGGACACTCATCACGAACCTGCCGCCGTCGAGGGATGTCAAAGAAGCCATCACAAGCTGTTGCACGAACCGAGAAGTGCTATCGAACATTCGCCAAGGAATATGGGAGGCTCAGTTTTGAATTGCGTAGCCAAGTCAAATCAAAACTCAAAGCTGCTCTTTAGAATTTTACCAGTTCAATTATTTGGACCAAAAAAACGCATTGAAGTGTACGCTCTGCTTGATGAGGGTTCATCAGTTACAATGATGGATCGTAGCCTAGTGGATGAACTGGGTTTGGACGGCCGCAGAGGCGAGTTGAATATTCAGTGGCTTGGCGGGAGAAAAGCTCAAGAGGACACGACTGTTGTTAAAGTGCAAATGTGCGGTGTTGGACAAAAGAGAAAGTTCATGCTCCATAACGTGTACGCTGTTACTGACCTTCGACTGCCGGTGCAGACTTTGCATAAAAGTGTTCCCAGCCAGTCGTTCCCAGCCACTCCTGCCTGTTGGTTGAAGACGACATACACAAATTGGTCAGAGACTATTTCGACACCGAAAGCTTTGGAGTTCGCTCTGCCCCGATGGTGGTATCTGAAGATGACATTCGCGCCCGTAACAGTATACTTCAATCGACCACAATCAAGGTGAATGGCCGATTCCAGACTGGTCTTTTGTGGAAGAGCGATACTCTAGATCTGCCAAACAACTACGTCATGGCTAAGAAAAGACTGGTAGGTCTGGAGAAGAAGATGAAGCGTGACACTGCTTTCGCCACTGCTTACGAAGAAATAATCCAAAGTTACGTTAGCAAAGGCTACGCTCGCAAGCTGGAGCCTGCAGAAGCCCGTCTGGTTGGCCCTAGGACTTGGTATCTACCACACTTCGCCACTATAAATCCAAACAAGCCTGGAAAGATGCGCTTAGTTTTCGACGCTGCCGCCACATTTGAAGGAGTCTCGCTGAACTCATGTCTGCTGAAGGGACCACAACAGTACCAGTCGATGCCGTCGGTGTTGTTTAATTTCCGATTGGGTGCCATAGCCGTTTGCGGAGACATTTGCGAGATGTTCCACCAGGTGTTAGTACGGCCCGAGGACAGGCCCGCACAACGGTTCAAGCCCAGCATCCTCAGGCCGTTAAGTCGATCACGCAATATCATTATGTCGACGACTTTGTGGACAGTTTCGAGACAGAAGAACAGGCCATTGCTATTGCCGAACGTGTACGTGAGATCCACCAAGGAGCCGGTTTCGAAATGCGTGGCTTCATCTCTAATTCAAGCAGAGTTATTGGTGCCTTGGCTACTGTAGGTACGTGTTCAAATGAAGAAAGCGGACATACCACAGAAAGCCTGTCTACCGAGAAGATACTTGGAATGTATTGGCAGCCTTCGACCGATTGCTTTAGGCATCAATTGAAATTCGACCGTGTGGATCCAGAGATAATTGCTGGAACCAAATGCCCTAGCAAGAGAGAGTTTCTTAGTGTGGTTATGTCGGTGTTCGACCCACTCGGATTTTTAAGCCACTTCTTAATTGGTGCAAAACTTATAATGCGCGAGGTATGGAGACATAACATTGGATGGGACGAGCCGCTGCCCGTGAATATTAACATGACGTGGAAGAAGTGGTGTCAGAAGATTGGTGAAGTGGTTCAGATCCGAATCCCACGTCACTACTCGTTCAGTTCTACGCCGAAGGACGTCCAGCTGCACGTGTTCGTCGACGCAAGCGAGGAAGCCTTTGCCACAGTTGCGTACTGGAGGGTGGTCATAGCAAATGGCGACGTAGTAGTTACTTTTGTATGCGCCAAAACGAAATGCTCACCACTGAAGCCAATGACGATCCCACGAGTCGAGCTCCAAGCAGCCGTCCTTGGAACGCGACTCATGCAGGCAATTACAACGGATCACTCTGTTAAAATCAACCGCCGAATCCTCTGGAGTGATTCCAAAACGGTGATCAAATGGATCAGATCGCAAAATCGCCGTTATAAGCCCTTTGTCGCACATAGGATTGAGGAAATCCTCGCTGCCACGGAACCATCTTATTGGAGGTGGATACCCACTGAGGACAACGTCGCGGATGAGGCCACACGAATGAAATATCAAGTCGACTTCAGAGACTCATCAAGGTGGTTCAACGGACCAACATTCTTGTGGCACGAGGAGGAGGTGTGGCCTGCTGAGTTTGCCAAGGAAGAACAACAACAAGAGGATCAAGAAGAGTTCCGCCCGAAGTTCGCGCTCTTTGCAGTAAGTTACAAATTCATAAATTTTTCCCGATTTTCTTCCTTCGCCAGACTGAGACGAGCAGCAGCATGGCTCATCCGATTTGGATATCATCAAAAGAGGATAATGGCCTTACAGTTACTGAGTTAGATGCCGCTGAGTGTCTTCTATGCCGCCAAGCTCAGAAAGAAAGCTATGGCCCTGAACTAAGCTTGATAGGGGATGGTAACAATCTGGCCAAAGGGAGTAGCTTATGCCAGCTTATGCCGTATATCGACACCAAGGGTATCCTACGAGCTTATGGTCGCATCGACAACGCTGGCTGGTTGCCATATGACACAAGACGCCCCATCATTCTACCACCAGAACACGCATTCACGAAGTTGATTGTGATGCATTATCATTGCCAAACGAAGCATCAAAACATCGAGATGACGATTTGTGAAATACGTCAGAAGTACTGGATCCCTCGCTTAAGATGGCTTTTGCGGCATGTGGTTGGAAGCTGTTACACATGCAAGAAAGAACGCGTAAAGCCTGTCACACCAATGATGGGTCAGCTGCCGGAGGATCGCTTAACGCCGTTTGTGAGGCCCTTTTCGTATACCGGCCTGGACTACTTTGGCCCACTTAGGGTAACCAATGGTCGTCGCGTAGAGAAGCGATGGGTCGCCATATTCACCTGCCTTGCCGTGCGAGCGATACACCTAGAAGTTGCTAGCGACTTGTCGACTGATGCCTGCATCCTGACGATACGTAACTTCATCAATCGTCGGAGGGTCCCCGTGAGAATACGCAGCGACAACGGGAAGAACTTCCTCGGTGCCAACCGGGAAGCGAAGCGTTTTCCAGAAGTTTTTGATAGTGAGCGTATTCAGAGCGAAATGTCAGCAAAGGGAGTCGAATGGGTGTTCAATTGTCCGAACAATCCATCCGAAGGAGGCGTATGGGAAAGGATGGTGCAGTGCGTGAAAAGGGTGCTCCGACACACACTTAAAGAGATTTCTCCGCGTGAGCACACGCTACAGTGTCTACTCATTGAAGCCGAAAATATAGTGAACTCACGCCCATTGACGCATCTGCCAATTACCGTTGACCAGGAGGAACCGCTCACGCCGAACCACTTTCTGATAGGGACTGCCAATAATGTCCAGACGCCAGACTCCAGTGATCCCTCGAAGCAGGTTTGCAGTTTGCGTAAACAGTGGAGGATCGCCCGCCAATTGAAAGACAGGTTCTGGAAACGTTGGGTAGCCGAGTACTTGCCGACTTTGACGCGCCGGGACAAATGGTGCGAAAGAACTAAGCCGCTTGCGGAAGGTGACCTAGTCTTCATCTGCGACCCTAGCATTCCGAGAAAACATTGGTGTCGAGGAAGAATATTGCGCGTTTACACCGGAACTGATGGAGAGGCTAGACGGGCTGATATGCGCACCGCCACAGGAGTGTTGCGCCGTCCGGTCTCAAGGTTGCCCCCCCTGAGCGTGGCGGATGGTGAATCGGATTAATTCACGGGGGAGGGGATGTTGCCGAACACACTCTGTGCGAAGTGCGCCATCTCAGACTGAATAGAAGAAACGCCACGAATGCTCAATGAATAATATAGCCTATTCACTTTCCTTTCTCTTTCCGGCAATTAGTGTTTCCATCCAACGGAATGCGAATATGGTGTCATTTCAACGTCAAAAGAGCAATTGGATGGATCACAAATTGCGGTAAGAACTTTCCATTAAAAAGACATATTCTACTACTATATTTCCTTTAATAGAAATAAAATACATTCTACAATCAACTTGCCAGTGTATTATTTTCGAAGATCCAACTTTTGACAGGCCTAACACTAGCAAAAATTGGCTACTCGGTGACTTCTCAAAGTGCCTGTTCACATTGGCGCGGGCAGGAAGATTGTCCGAAAATCCATTTCTAAAGTAGATTTTCGGGTGAAGCACGTAATTTTTTTTTATATCGTTCCATTTCTGACATATTTTTTCATTTTAGTTTTGATCGTTGATGAGCAAGGAAGTGTGAAGAATAGGAAAAAAGGTATGTTTCAGGCCAACTGCTCAAATTTAAAAATTAAAAATGCTCCTATTCAAGTGTTCCACTTGTCAAAGTCTTTCAACTTCATGAAAATGTGAACACAACGATCGTGGTGAAGACTTTCACCCCGTCGCCAATGTAAACAGGCACAAATAGAATAAACTGCAACTAAGAGAAAATCCAACACACAATAGTACTTGAATTCGGAAAAGTTTTCGGTACTCTATGCCATGAAAACCTAATAAAATAGATAGAAAACGTGGGCATACGAGGAGCGATGTCATTATGATTTAAAAGCTACTTAGGAAACCGAATATGCAAAGTCAAAATTAAGGATAGTGTTAGCAAAGCAAATCATTTAGTATGTGGTGTACCGCAAGGATTCAGACTACGTCCATTAATATTCATCATTTACATGAACTACGAGTATATGTTGGTAGCCATGCATATCTGTCCACCTTCCAAGGTATGGAGTACAAGTAAAAATGCAGAATCTGGAATGCTTGCACAAGGTCCAAAGCCATTTGATAATTTAGGGTGATGACGATTGCGCAGCTATACTCAAAAACGTATCAACTTATAAATACCTGGGAGTTATAGTTGACTATAACTTCAAATGGAACTACTAATAACTACAAGAGCCTACTCTATATTCTATCTGAGCTACAGATGTCTATCAAAAGTTCTCCGGAAATACTACTTCAGCTGAGGCATGAAATCGTGGCGTGGAGAAATGAGTCCCAGCTTCAAAAACTCAACACGCCACATGGTAGTATTCAAGAATTAATAAAAACGAAAACAAGGTTTTGACATCAAAATGTATCTTTCCGTCAATCAGTTGTATAAATTGGATGTACTTTCAACATGACAACACGTAACATATAAGATACCAACTCCACTTTTAATAAACATAAGAAGACGAATGCAAAACAAATATATAGTCCCGAGATATTGGAACGTATACGATCGTAGAAGTTATGCAGTAGCCGTTCTAACTATATTGGAGGTCAAACCAACCTCGAACGGGCTCTCTCAGGCGCTAGGCGCTGCCTGGGCTGACTTTTTACTTCTACCCCCTACACGGCAAAATTAAAAGAGGGGGCTAGCGTCTCTGGAAAGAAGGCAAGTTTAAGGAGCAAGAGAAGAGATCCGACGACGTCGGGGCCGAACGATGCAAATAAGGTGAAGGATGGTACTGCATCCGCATTGCGTCGTAAGTAAAGTGACCCGAAAGACGAGCTTCTCGTGCCGTCATTAACGAGTTGGGGCTCGACCAGTTTAATAACGTCGAGGAGAAGTTCCAGGACGTCCTGTGCAGGGAATTATCCACCACAAGAAACGCGGAACTTCAATTCCATGGCGCTAGTTGGGAAGGCTTTGCAAGGTTATAGCTTGTGGGAATAAGTCTTCTGTGGACCTCCTCAGACGCTTCATTCTGGAAATATGCAGTGCTTGGGAAAGTATCAAACTAAAATGCAGAACGGTGGCAGAGTTGGCAAAGTACACTCTGCTGACAGAATGGGTATGTGTTCCGAGTCCCTACACGTACCCTGAGAAGCTCCTGGTACTAATTCATGTGCAAAATCGGGAACTCTAAGCCGATACATGGAGAGTCCTTAAGACGGGGCCTAGGAGGCAGCATTTCCTGCTATCCCTTAAAAGGGATTGTTTACTATACCTCGAAAAATCGAAACGTATGATAAGGTACAGCATAGGTAGGTTGATTGTTAAACCATCGACCAAGGGATAGGACGAGGAGGAACCCCCCCAAAATGATGGAAGTGCTGCAGATAAACCTGCACCACAGTATCTAGTGGAGCACATCACCAGACAAGACATCACAGCCGTACTCATACAAGAGCCCTGGATCAATAGGGACAACAAGATCCAGGGTCTTAGGCTAAAAAACGAACTGTTCTACACGGCAGAAAGTAAGATTAGGACTTGCAACCTTATCAAAAACCAAATAGAGGCCTTTCTTTTGAATAATTACAGCTCAGGAGGTCTGACGGCTGTAACCTGCGAAAAGGAGTGTGGCTAACTACTCCGTCTGATCTCGGCTACTTGCCCTATGACTCCGAGGTAGTGATCTCGGAGAAGCTAAAGGACTTGGCAAGGTAGAAAAATTGGATGCTGGTACTGGGCTGTGACGCTAATGCCTATCATACACAATGGGGAAGCGGTGATATCAATCCAAGAGGTGAGTGTTTGTACGATTTTATTTTATCTTCCAACTTCAATATTTGTAACACAGGGCATTGATAGACTTTTGAGGTGAAAAATAGGCAGGAGGTGATAGATATCACCCTTGCTACAAATACAGAAGGCTTAGAAATAAGGGAATTGAGAGTAGTCGACGAAGCGTCAATGTCAGATCACCGATTGATACGCTTCAAGGTGAACTTTTAGAACAGGGTAGTTTTAAAAAAAATCCTAGGAAGACTGATTGGGTCGAGTATGAAAAGGTGGTAAATATATTCCATGATACCCAATCAATCACCTGCAATAATATTGTTAACTTAGATAGTGCGTTAGAAAATATTAATATGGCACTAACAATGGGGTTCGAGAAAGCTTGCCCGGTTAACAGAACACCTAAAAGGGCTCAAATAAAATGGTGGAATAGGGAAATATTTTTAAAAAGGAAAGAGGTTAGGAAACTCTATAACAGTGCGAAGCTTTTCAGACGCGACAGCACATAGAATGAATACTACGAATGTAAGAAACAATTCAAGTAACTAATTAGAATGTCAAAATTAGCAGAAGTACTGCGAATCTATCGCCGTAACAGACGAGCGTTCCTAGCTACCTCAGGAAATGTGACGGAACCAGGGCTGAAAGTAGCCAAGAGGTTCTGGCAACACTGGTGGAAAACCACTTTCCGGGATCCACAATATCAGGTGACCCTGGCATGCTGCAGCACACTGAGAACATTGATCTCTCTCTCTTCAAAGAGGCAATAGGTGCTCTTTTTAATATGAAAAAATTGCGGTGGGCATTTCAGTCCTTTAAGCCGTACAAATCTCATCATTTTTGCTTAAAACCCTGGAGCGATTACTGGAGATTCACATTAGGAGTCACAGCATGCATACATGAAAGAAAAATCTGTAGAAACCGCCCTGCTCGAGGTGGTTTGGAAAATAGAGAAGAGTATACACTTCGGAGTGTTTGCAAAGGCGTCCTTCCTCGATATTGAATGCGCTTTCAATAACGGCCATTAAAAATGCTCTAGTAGACGCCAACATTGAACATGGCATTAGAAACTGGGTTTGCAACATACTTGCAAGCGGAAAAATAAACTGTTCCATCGATCAAAGCTCGGTCAGAATCCGTAACCAGGGGAACCCCTCAGGGTGGAGTCATTTCTCCACTCCTGTTGGTGCTGGTTATCAATGACATCCTCGAAAAGCTTAGTACAATGGGTATAAGTGTCACAGCATACGCAGATGACGTGGTCATAATAGTGCAGGGAAAATACTTCAATATTTTAAGCGAAACTTGGGCAAAAAGCTGTAGTCTCAATGCCAACCCTACGAAAACGGAACTGGTTCTTTTTACCAGAAAGTACAAGATACCGCAATTTAAAATCCCAAAACTCAACGGAGTGGAACTGTGAATCACTGGGTGTGATTCTGGACAAAAAACTGAATTGGAATCTTAATGTAGCGGAAAGAACCAAAAAGGCATATAATGCTCTTTTTATCTGCAAAAGAACAGTAGGAGAATTTTAGGGCTTATAACCTGCTAGAGTGTACTGGCTGTATACGGTCGTGGTAAGACCCATACTTACATAATGCGCACTAGTATGGTGGAAAGCAACAAACAAGAAAACGACTTATTGCGGCTCAAAAAACGCATTCTATAGTCATTACAAGTGCACTCCGTAACACCCCTACAGCGGCATTGGACACCTTTCTGCAGATTAAAAAACTTGCTGGTAACAATGCGATACGACTCACTAATCTCACTAATCTGGGTTACTTCAAGAGCAGTAGTTTCGGACATGGCACGGTCCTAACGAAGCTACTGGCAGGCAATCCAATTCTAACGGATTCTTCGAGGAGAATTGGGAAAAAATGCAATAATCAGGTCACATGAGATTGCAATTTTCACAGATGGCATAAAAACAAAGGAAGTAACAGGTTCTAGTATCTTCTTAGAAGACCAAGAACTAAGAGTGTTCTTAAGACTGGCTGAGCTAATGCAGATTAGATCGGTATCCGAAAGAGATATCGCTATCTACATCGATAGCCAGGCCGCACTCAAGACAATGAAAACAACCAACGTCAATTCTGATACAGTCAGGGGCTGTTGCACAGTGCTTAAGGCACAATGTAGTCAGAACCGGGTAAGACTGTGCTGGATGAAAGGACACTGCGGTATTAAGGGAAATGCACAAGCGGACGAGTTTACAAGAAAAAGAGGGCTACTCGATAATAGTGAAGTTGCTAACATCAAACCATAGTGAGGGGCACTATAGAGGAAAAAATTACAAAGACAGCCAACCCTAGGTGGTCAAGCCTTGAAGGACAGAGGGTATCCAAGGCTCTTTGGTCGCTTTTTGACGGCAAATGATCTAAGAAGTTAATAAAATTAAATAGGGATAAGCTTAGGAATCTTGGCAGGACACTGTTTCCTGCGGCAACACGCAAAGAGATTCAAATTGTCAGATACGGATATTTGCAGATTCTGTTGTAATCTGCAAGCTGTTGAGGACATAACACACATACAGTGTGAATGCGAGACTTTTTCGAAAACCTAGAGGAAATATTAAGCTGTGTTAATATTTTATCTTTCTTTTTTAAACGTAATAAAAATTCAATTCAATTCAATTCAATTAAGAACTAATACATTTAAGTATGTAGTTGCATATGCGTGTTTGTTTATGTTTAACAATCATCGTGGAATCTCTCTTTTTAATACACATATTCAAAAATATAAATTTGTGCGTTACTTTTATAAAATAATAATTTCTAATTTTTTTTTCACAAAATACTTCGATGAAATTATTATACAGCAATAAAAGCATACTACTCGTATATTCACTGTACCTATTTCATAATTAATTACATCACACATTAAGATTATTTAAATATCTTAGACGCAAATACCAATTAATTCTCGTATAAATATCTTTTAGGTTATCTAATCTCTCTACCAGCTCTATTCAAAATTTGCTTGGGTTTTGACGGAACTTTGGCTTTGAGGACTCCGGGGTGAGCTATCGCTTAATGAATTGCTTGCTCGTTCTGATAATGAGCCAAGACTGGTGTCTTTTTGTGTCATTCGCAGTTTCATAACATGTTGTCTGTTACGTCTGTAAACTTTGTTATTTTCTCTTTGGATTAAATAGGACCTTGGCTCTAAGCAAGGTCCAAGCAAGGCACAAGCGAGTGAGAGGTTGAAGAAAATACGGAACTAGAAGTCACGGCAGAGGACTGGAATAAATATTTTGACAACGAACATGAATATCGGCCAAGTTTTGATGACTACGTTGCTGTGGACAGTGAAGCTTTAATTTCTGGTTATCAGACTGAAGACGAGATAATTGAAATTGAGGACGAAAAAAATGGACTAGATACTTGTAACTAGGCGTGATTCTAAAAACGCTTTGGGTACAATACACAATTTTTTTTAAGTCGGTTGATATTGATCAAAATGTGTTAGATAAAATTTATGAATTTGGAAAGAATGTTATGAAAATTAACTCCCACAGAGTAAACTGGCTGATTTTTCCAATTTGAATACGTAATTTTCTACATGACTACGTTATGTAAAACTTACTCAATGTGAAATAATGGATTGTTTTTTTCTAATTAGTATTTTGATATGCAATAATTTATTAATTTTAATAACTTCTTGTGCTGTCATATTGACTTAAAGAAGTTTTTTTTTTTGATATAGTTGTTTAAATAAATGAATTTTTAAGGTTCAATATCTAGAAAAACATTTATGATCTTATTTTAATTTAAACTGCGTGCTAAACCTCTTTAAGTGAAACAAATATCTGCTGGGTAACTGGAATACCTGTTTAAGTGAGACTTCAATTAATGTCCCAGGGGTTTCCATTTAACCAGGTTCAATTGTACATACATACTCGTACATATTTTGTGTGCCATTTTACTTAGGTATTCATTAATGTTGTACTGCTAGAATGATCCGAAATATTTACTTTGGTCAAATTCCGAAACAGTCATGATCACATTCTGTAGTTCTAATTTAATGCAATAGCACCATACGGGATAATAAAGGTGAGTGCCTTGTCTACCACCCACCAATGCTAATATGTAAAACCTTTAATTAGGATAAAAGATAAATCTTGTCATTAATAATTCGTAATTTTAATAACAAAATACAATATGCCTCATTGGAACATAATTTGAAAAGAAATTATTTACTTTGAACCCATATTTTCATCAGCAGACAGAAAGCAATAAATAATCAGACAGGTAGTGGATATACGTCCTCCCATAAAGCAGGTAAATTAATTGCTCTATAATTACGGAACAGCGCAGATCGGATGAGAGATAGATGGTGGAACGGTATAATGAGATTATGTTTGGAGAAACCGGAAGCGTCCAACTGGTAATAAAAATTAATGTATGGAACTGATTTTCACCAAAATGGCTGTGATTGGTTTTTAAAGGTGCAAAAAATCAAAAAAATAATAAAATAATAATAAAATAATATTCACTGTGCAATTAACACATTTTATTAGATATTGACAGAATTCACTAATAATACTTTTTTATTTGTTAGTACTACAATAATATAACAATTAATTACTTGCATATAATATGTTTTGGATTAAGAATCGCAAAATTAAAGAAATAGTTACTTTACATTTTTTCTCTTATTGAAAATGTATTGTACATATTCAAAGGTCAGCGCTTACATCTGCGAAGAGAGTTACTGACATAGGTTTTTGTTGCAAAAGAAACTGGTGTTCCAGGTTGGAGGTTGTACGATTGGGGTAACTATTAAGTAAAAAACACAGTTAGGAAATTAACACTACCTTCGGACACGGATGGATCCCTTTTTTTAACATCACGATCCGGAACATCAACAGATCTGAACTAAAAAAGGGAAAAATTGCGAGGTTTATTACAGCTACCGCAAAAGCTGCACATATCAGGATGCGGATTTGCAGCTAGAAATGGGCTGAGGTCAAAAATCGATAAGCTATCGCCTAACTGTAATCCGATCAGAGTAATAGTCCATAACATCAGCCTAATATCTTCTCACAATCGTTCTGCTGAGGCTAAAAACTCTGTTAAAAATTAATTCTATGACCTACTGGATAGAGCCTACGTTACCTGTCCATACTCCGGAGTATGAAACCTAGATCGTACTCGGTGAGTTTAATGCCAAAATGCAAAATAAAGCCTACGGGGTCTCCTAGCTCAATCAGAAAAGTAAAGGCAACCTAGTCACCAATACGAAGGGAACTGTAGATGTACAGGGTTTTTTATAAGAGGTTGAGACTTTTTTGTTTAAATAAAAGAAAAAGAAGTTAACTTAATGACGATTTTTAAGTTCATTCGAAAGATTAGAAATCATTGTTTTTATTGCTATTGTTTAATTAAATGATGATGGTATGTTAATAATGCAAAATTTCAAAAATTTTGCAAATCAGGGATCAAATGTCTACTATCATATTTTGGCAAACGATTTCAAAATGAGTTAATCGGTTTATGGAAATAGAATGTTGACTATGATAAATTTATACTTCTCAATTATTTTAGACAGCACCCCTGATGTGAGCCACACAGAAGGATTATCATTAACATTTACATTTTATAATTAAAATGCGAGAGTGTTTCATTACTTAAAGACGGTCAGCGACCTTTTTGTTAATGGGATTGTGAAATAGTTTAATTTGGACATGAATGATTGTCGAGGTAGAAATAAGCAAAACCGTTCATACCAGAATTCTGAATCAATATCCTAGATCATTTTTTAATTAATGTGGTTTGGTTAGTTTGAAATCGGTTGGTTGGATTTCTATAAAGACAGTACATTTCAATGTTTCTAGCCTTGGTGCTATTATATGATATTCAATATCACTATTCTTCAGTGCGTGATGAATTTTTGGGTTTTTAACGAAGAAACCAATGTTGTATGAGGGACACTGATCAGTATGTGGACAAAATCGAATTCATAATACCTTAGTGGTTTTGTATGTATGACATATTGTTTTTAGTTACAATCGGACGTACGTCTATGAAGTCTGATATTATAGATTTACGAGTACCAAATACATGATCATCTCTGAAGAAATTCTCGGAATTTATGGAACCTAACAGGACGTATTCATCTGAACAACAGTTCAGTAAACGCTTATTGTACCACCTAAAAAAGTACCTACTTTGTCCTTCTACATTGTGCCGAGTGCTGGGCGATAAGCAGGAAAGCCCAGAACAGAACAGCTTCGAGATAAAAATTCTTTTCAGTATATTTAGAATTGTATATGGGGCGACGAATGGCGGAGAAGATATTGCTCACTGCCTGCAATAATGCCACAACTAATTTTTTTCAGTTTAGAGATATTAAGCAATTTAAAATCATGCCTTTTGTCAATTCGGATTTCTGTTCTTATAAATTATGCTATCCTGACACGGATTGGCCATTTTGATGTGAAAAGCATTACTTTCTTACAACTTTTTTGCGGGATACAAAAGTGGGCGGCATCGGCCCTTTTTTGGGAAAGTGTCATCATTGCATTAGGCAAAGTATATCGAAAGTCTATCTCTCGTAATTGAGAAGTAATATCAATGCGCCGATATTAGAATAATGAAAAGGGTTTAATTTTAATCATAACGGTGTTTACAGTTCAAATTTGTATTTTTTTTAATTGTATCATTATTGCAGAGAGTTAGCGAATTATAACTACTATAAATAAAATAAAATGTAAAATCCAAAATGCGTGTGCACCTTAGTTACATCGCGTGAATGGACAACAATGCTCAGGATTAGACGATTTTCAAATCCCTGTCCTCAGGTTTGGAACGACGAAAAAGACCGAACCTTCACTTGGTCTAGAGAACTAAAAACGCGATCCCACTAGGTAGATAGTAGATAGTATCATGCAAATGAACTATTACTAGAATTTTTAAGATCTAAATAACACATTTGCCTTAACATCAATGTTCATTGTAATTTGATTGCACAATTCTATATGTTGTTTAAATGTGCAAACCATTCTTTTTAATGCAAGCCAGGGCATGTATTTAAAAGGCTCTTATAATATCCATTCCTGCTAAATTCTTTCTGACTGAATCCTGTATATATCCTACCGATCCTATGGTTCAAGTAATTCAATGTTATTATATCCGAAGAATTAAGAATGCCATTTATCTGTCCCATGGCCTCAACTATGGAGATCTTGCAGGACACATAATGCGTCCATCCCGCCCTACTATATTCGCAATTGAATAACCCTCTAACCACACGGTCGTAGTGTGTCTGCGAGCTATTTTGTAGTAAACACAGAATTTTCTTAGTTGGAAGGATATGTCATAAAGTACAATAGGTCTGGTAAATCGTTTGTCAAAAAGCCGATATGGTGAAATAAGCATGTTATCCATATGCCATGTCGATACATTGACGTTGAATTTGTATTGTGTATTGCATTTAGTGGGGTTTATTGTCCACTCAGGTGTGCAGAGTATGGAAATTTGTAATTCCATACATTGTGACTTATCCCCCATCCCCCATATAATTATTTTCTTAAGACACAAGAATGTCATGTTCATCATTCCGTAAAGTTTGCCTTAAATGAACATCAAAACGCAGAAAGTAATAACAATGTTTTAAGCTTCCACTTTTCTCAAAACAGAAGGTCGAAAATATTGTTATTAATTCGCAAATATAGACGACATATGGCTTTCCTATTTACGAACTACAAACTTGAAAATAAAATATAGAGAGTGTTGATTAATACATTAAAAATTAAAATGTTATTTATTCCAACTATATACAAATGTAGGTACGAGTTGAACCACCGTTTAAGAATCTGTATGATTGACATGACACTACCATTTTAGGGTAGTTACACTCAAATTGAATCAATCAAAAGTTCAAAAACAAAAATTTGCAACATCAAAGCTTTAAGGATAAGCATCCCTGAATTTTTCAGCTGTAAGCTGAAGTTTCCCCTTGGCTATTTTCTGAATACCTTATAGATATCTGAAGAGAAAAGAAACACCCAAAGAAAATACTTCAAACGATATTTTTAGAAAAAGTTTGCTAAATCTAATTTTTGGCACTTTTATCTATGTTTTTCACCTAGACGCTTCCGGCAAAGATGGAGTTACCGGTTACTGTCTCTGTAGGCTTGATAGTACTCACGACAAAGTTATTCTACAACAACTTACTACTTTTTATCAAAATTTACAGTTTTCAGTTCTCAATGCATTTTATTTTCTTATTCATTAACTCTTACATACTAACAAAAAATGCTTAAATGCTAGCTTACAATTACTTAACAATCTTATACTAACTTAATGGCCCCACATAGGCACTCTAAGCTACTCTAAATTCTTATATCTATGTCTTTCGACTTCATTTACATTTTATTTGGAAATGTTTATTTTATATACTCGTACTTAGGGCTAAGAAAAAATTGTTAACAAAAAACTTAGCTATGGATGTAATATTTTATTTTTTATAAAAACTTAATATCTAACTTAAAATAAAACTTAGACTACTTAACTTATATACACAATACATACATACAGACACCAAAAAATTATGCACAATAATATACATACATTCGTATATACCTTTGTATATACTAGTATATGTATATATTTCTTAAATGCTAACCTAAACCTATGTAAGCTGGCCATCGCTATTTACTGAGCAAATAGATTGGTCAGCTCTGCCTCATTAGTGAGGCTGGTCCGGAATTGACGGAAACGACGACGAAACATCTTCTCCATCATCCAACCATCAGAAATGCTAGTGCTGCCGAACGACATCCCTCTTATCGCGATTCCCCACAGCCTTACTGAACCTGAGGTGATCCACACTGCCGTGTGCGACGTCTCTGCTGTAGTTGAGTCGCCTGTCCCCAGCTGTCCGAGCGACATGGAAGATTAACGCAACCGCTGATCTATCCTGGATCAACCCTATCTGATCCAGGTAGAGGACTGCTTCCGGTGGAACGAAGCCGTCCGAGCGCACACTCTCGTGGTAAAGGTAATTGGGGTAGTAAGCCCCAGATATCAGGTTATTCGTCGAGGTCATTGCTCTTGAAATGTGCCTTCGAGTCAGCTTAATTACGAAGTTGTCCACTCGTATCAGATTCGCCCTGTTGTAAAGGACCTCGTTAGGATAAAAAATTTTGTACTCCGACTCTGGTGTCCTGTACAAGCAAAGGCAAGCCCTCTCAAACACCCGAATCTTTTCCATTAAGCTTGCTCGTACATTGAACCACACGGGACAACCAAATACCAGCATGGGCCTGATAAGGGCCATGTAGCAGATTACCTTTACCCTCGCATCGAGTTGGCTGCTATAAAACAGTCTCTTTGTAAGGGCAAAAGCGCCTTTAGCTCTGGCCAGAGCAGCATCTACATTTTTGTTAAAATACAGAAACTGATCTAGCCAGATCCCAAGGTATCTGATTACATTTCGACAGGCAAGAGGCTGTTCGTGTTGTCCAATGACCGAGAACTTTCGCCAATTTTTGGTGGTATCCCTAGAGGCTCCAGACAACGGCGTCCTAAAGGGAATAGTTTCCGACTTCTGAAAGTTGATTTTCAACTTCCAGTCATCGCAAAATCGTCTTATCTTAACGAAGTCACGCTGCAAGAGAGTATTAATAACCTCGATTTTTTGACCTGTTCTGTACGCTACCAAATCGTCTGCGTACGCAATAGTATGGGGAAGTGAACCTATCAAGTCGCTTGTATAAATGTTAAATAGGATCGGCGAATTGACCGCGCCTTGCTGAAGACCATTTTTAATTTGAAATATTCCAACAGAAGTCACATCACCATTCTTCACGATGAACTGTCTGTTGTGTAGCATATTATAAGAGTGGTTTACTGATCCCCAGTCCAGTCAGCTTATAGAAAAGACCCTCTAACCATACTGTGTCGAAGGCCTTCTCCAAGTCAACAAGGCAGGCACCAGTACATTGTTTTTTGCCTTTATTCAATTGGATATCGGACACCAGTTTAGACGCGGCATGTGAGATATCATGTCCCGCCTTAAAACCGAATTGATTATCCGGAACTATATATTTGTCCTCAACCCACATTGTCAGAGCTCTATTGATTACCTTTTCAAAAACCTTCCTGATATTCGGAAGGAGACTTATCGACCGGAGATTCGCCGGATTGGATATATCCTTTCCCTTTTTGGGGATAAGTTGAACCACCGCCGTTTTCCAATGCGCTGGATAGTGTGCATTATTCATTGCATTATAAACAGGGTGGTGTAAATGTCCACCGCTTCAAGAGGAAGATGTCGAAGCACGATGTTCGGAATGCCATCGGTCCCCACTGATTTCTTAGCCCTGATTGTGTCGAAGATCTCATAGAGTTGTTCCCTCGAAATGAACGGGGGTAGGTCACCCTCTCTGGAAATGACATTATTTGCCATATTTCCGTCGCTGAAACGGGTGAAACCAGAGTCCTCAGATCGCCAGTTCCCTATTTCATTTCGAATGCAGAAGTCGTGCACCAAGACGTGATTGTCCAGGTCATAATTAGGGCCAATGGTATCACTGGCCTTGTATACTTCCTAGAAAGTCGCCCCTATGGCCTCGACCTTCTCCTGTGGATCCTCGATCACAAAAAAGTCGTCATCATCAGCGGCATCATTTGGATCAATACCTGCTATTGCCAGTAACCGTTCGTTGTCTGTTGTCCGGGCTATTTTAAGACACTGAAGGTCGTTTTGATTTTTTCTCCGAAATAGTTTATTTATTTGCGAAAACATATTCGGGTTGCTGGTGTTTACAGCCCGAACCTTGTCGTTCCAATATGAACTTACAGCAATTCTGTAATTCTCTTTTATTAACGTTTGCACATTTTTAATCGACGACTTCAGTGTCCTAATCTCCGGGTCTTGTCTGTCAGTTAACTGTCAATACAAGTTAACTATACTTCTTGTCAGAAGTCTACTTTTCTGTCGGTGCAGTGCGTCAATAGCAGGATTGCGGAACAGGTCTTCGTTAGTCGTACGTCGATACCGCGGTATTGTAGGGTCCATAGTTTGTTTAATTGTCTCGTCCATTTGTTTTAGGTAATTGTCGATCTCCTCGTTTGACAAATTCCTATTGGACGGTGGGTGGAGCCTGTTTCAGGAGAGCGCTCTTGTCAAGGTTGCGGAGAAGCGTGTCCATCGAGTCTTACTATAGTTGTAAGAATATCTTTGGACAAACTCCTCCAATTCCGCAATTTCGTTGGGAACTGTAATTTCGGTGCTAAAACCGCAATGGTCACTGTCATACACGAATGCGCAGACTGTTTAGCGTTTGTAAGTTCGTACCTGTCAGTCGTATACGTTCGTCGTACAGCAGTAGATCCAAATAAGACCCGCCTCTGGGAAACGACAGATTATCCGTCGCTTTAAGACCGAGTCTGTACATGACATCATGCTGACCCCACCAATCGAGTAGGAGGTTCCCTCTAGTATTTGGCAAATTATTTCCCCAATCTCTGTGTCTAGCGTTGAAATCCCCGCCGATTATAAAATAATTCTCCCCCGATTCCAGGCTCAGAAGTCGAAAAAGCGTGTCGAGCTCTGTAATGAATAGGGTGGATTGTGAAGCCTCAGGTGCATAAACAGAGGCCAAGTACAGCTGCTTTCCACTGCGGAGCGGGATGTAAACGACGACTGCCTCCAACACCCGGAACCTGCGCAACACTCCCTTGTACACTCTGTGAAATTTTATACCTTCTTTGGGCCGGTTTCTTCTTCTAACAATATAATTATTGTACTCCGGTTTGTGCTTATCGGTTAACTTGGTTTGGCTAGCGAAAAGCACATCAGGAGTTTGGTCTTGTAGGAATTTAAACATCGCGGCTCTTCGTTCGATCCTAATCAGTGAATTAACATTCACCGCAAGGACCTTCAAAGTTTGCTCCACCATACGCGTACCCATTACGACATGTGTTGCGTTAGGCCCGGCAGCAGAGCGTAGATCTGGTCCACCCGCTTGGCCTGCTCTTGTACCTGCTTTTGCAGCTGCGCCATCTGCCCTTGGATTGCAGGCAAGATGGCTAGCATGTTAGGTGCAGTTTCCGTTGTTCTCGCTTGCTGTACCGTAGCCCCCCTCCCTGACGCCATTTGGGCGTAGGAAATTTGAGACGTGACGGCTGGTGTTTGAAGCCTAACAGGTGAACGTTTGACCTCCACCTTCTGCTGCCGAGCAAGTTTTGCTTTCTTAATGTCAGCGAACTTAGGACAACCCCGATAGTTTGCGGTATGTCCCACGTTTCCACATAACACGCACGAGAGCTGCGGCCTATCGGATGCTCCGTCAACACCCAGAGCACACCCCTCGGAACTGTGGTTCTTAGCGCACTTCACTCATCGAGGCTGCATTTAGCAGTTCGACGCGGCGTGCCCGAACCTCTGGCATCGAACGCATTGTATAACGCCTTCGCTCCTTTTTAATTTTTCCCAGTGAACCACCTCGTAGTCTAGGACATTGATACTCCTTAGACTATTTAGACGGCTTTCGGGACTGAGCTGCACCAGGAAGAACGACAGAATCCGTTTCTCCCGCCTGGCTCAAGCTGTGGTAAATGGCTTTACCCCCACAAACTTGAGTCCTTCTCACTCCTTCTCTTTGAGCAGTGCCAGGATCTCCTCAGGATCAGAAGACGGTTCCAACCCCTTCAGCAGCATCGATTGCCGCTTTTCACACTTCGGTGTGTATGAGTAGTGCTCCATCGTCGTTTCTTTTAGGAGTTCTTTCACTTTCGCGTAGCCCTCCACTGTATTACAGTGGCGTGGCGATCGTTCCCCAATCTCTTTATGTTAAAATTATTACCAATGACCAACTTACACAGGTCCTTGGTTGCATTTACCTCTAGTTTATAGGTGTTGATCGGAGGCACCTTCTCCTTCTTCTTCTTCTGCTGCTGCTGCTTCTGTTGTTGTTGTTGCTACTGCTGTTGTTGTTGTTGTTGTTGTTGCTGCTGTTTTTTCAGCTGCTGTGATTTCAACTGTTGTTGTTCTTGCAGCAGTTGCTGCTGTTGCTTTTGCTGCGGTTGTTGTTTCGGCTGCTGCTGGTTTTGTTGTTTCTGCTCTTGTTGCTTTTGATGTTGGGAGCTCTCTACTCTATTCTCACTTGAGATTTGCGAAAGACTGATTATCAAAATTTACACTGGAGAACAAATGGTACTTGCAGAAGCGTTTAAATATGCGATATCATTTTATATCCCTAAGCGGAATGCTTATTATTAAAAATAATTTATGATACCAATCATTTAGGCCTTAAGAGATAATCTCTACTCAGAATGTCCACATATTCACCTGATACGATCCCCAGGACACGCTGACATACCATGGAACTGAAAATCACATATAGGTGTGCGGGATGCAATTAAAATGCCTACTCGTGCAAGATACCACAAAGAATACAAAGAAAATTCACCGTCATCTAACTTGTGCAGAGAGCTACTTACAATTAAGCATGTGCTGCAATGCTGCATAATAACAGAATAACACTTCATGAGAAATGTTCCCAAGGCTCCAAACATTGTTAGATCCTTCTGTAGCATCCAGTAAATCAAAATTATTTCCTCTACTAGAAAAACATAAAGTTACAATTTGAAATATTATTGAACATACACATACATAAATGCAAATATAATTAAACGCTGAAACAATTTATTTACTATAAAAATAATAAAATTCTTGTAAATATGATATACACTGGCGATCACTAGGATGAGGCCATACATTTTGCAATCGATTTTCACTCTTTATACCTGTTTGAAATTTTGTACCCGCAAACTTTTACTACCTGTGAACAGGTACATATTTTCGCAACAGGAAGTCATAAAATTAAAGGGTAAATAAGAAACGACCGTTGGAATTTCCCAAGACCAAACAATGAACTACTCGAAAAGCGTAGAAAAAGATGCGCCACTAGGATGAGGCCATTGCGAATATTTCGTTGCAGAAGTTCACATCAGCGATTTTTTTCAAAGTTTTGTTATGAATATTTAAAAAAGCGTTGAAAAGAACTGTTTTTATTTAGGTAAAAAAAAATGAGTTCCCGAAAGACTTTGACAGCGACAGAAAGAAACATGCTTTCAAAGAGTTATTACTCTCAGGTCGAGAAATTGCAAGGAGGCTTAATAGAAGTAAGACCGTTGTAAACAGTTACCTTGCGGATCCACAACACTATGGGAAAAGTCAAAAAGGACGCACTGCAGAAGCAATAAAATTGCGAGAAAAGTGGTTAATTCTACGTCTTGCCTCAAATTCTACTCTACCAGCGACTAAAATAAGGGCCAACAGCGGAGTATCAGCCAGCATAGCAACGATCCGAAGGATAATATGAAAAAGTGGTACTATACAGAGAAGAAAATTTAAAAAGAAACCTGTTTTGAGGCAAGTACTCAAGGAACATCGAATGAATTTTGCGGGAGAACAGGTCGCTTGGAGTAGTGAATGGAAACGCGTTGTCTTTTCGGATGAAAAAAGTTTAACCTGGACGGCCGCGATGGTTACAACTTTTATTTCCATGATCTAAAAAATGAGGAGCTTATTTTGGCATGACAGCACAGCCGTACATCAGGTGTAATAGTGTGGGGAGCTATTATCTACTATGGCATAATCGAGTCTGAGTTTTTGTCCACAACAACGAACGGAAACAACTACAAATGTTTGCTGGAACGGTAATTTCCAAAAGTGAAAAACATTTTCGGACCCCTGCCTTTGATTTTCCAACAAGACAATGCCCCCATCCACACTTCCGGGGTTGTTAGAAGTTGGATTCAATCAGAAGACGTGAAACTTTTGCCATGGCCGCCCTATTCACCGGACTTAAACATAATCGAAAATGTTTGGGCATGGTTATCTTGTAAAGTGTATGAAGGCGGCAGACAATTTGAAGACAAGGACACTTTAATCGAAGCTATTCGTGATGCCTGGTCCCAAATTTCTCTTGATTATTTAAAAAAAACTGTATGATTCTATTCCACACCGTCTTATAGAGGTCATATCGAAAAATGGCGGGCATACTCATTATTAATGTAGAAAAACGTAATAAATAAATGTTTCAAAATCATAAAATGTAAACATTTTATTCAGTTTTTCCTTTCTTTCGAAGATTTTGCACGTGGCCTCATCCTAGTGGCTCATGCGCTTTTCAAGTAGTTCATTGTTTGATCTCAGGAAATTCCAACGGTCGTTTTTTATTTACCCTTTAATTTTATGACTTCCTGTTGAGAAAATATGTACCTGTTGGCAGGTAGTAAAAGTTTCCGGATACAAAATTTGCAACACGTATAAAGAGTGAAAATCGATTGCAAAGTGTATGGCCTCATCCTAGTGATAACCAGTGTATATCTAAATTTATAATACATAAAATAACATTCATATTCATATTTTTAAATGGGCATTTATTTATTTATTGTCATATCCTTTAAAAATATAATAAAATAAAAAACACGCCTATAGTAAGGTCGCGAGGTGTGGAAGCAAAGAACAACTCAGTATCCCCGACCATCCAAGATTATTGGAATATTGTGAAAAGCATTTTCAGCACCGGAGCGTATCGAAAAATAATAAGGAAAATATTGTAGATCACGTGTCTTTCTGAGGACTCCTGACGATAAGGATAACGACCTGGTATCCACTACTGAATGGAAATGATAGAAATACAGCTTGCGTGTTATATGATAAGCCTAACTTTATCAGCTCAAGAGAAGTAGCGAAAAAATACGACAGAAGAGTCGTTCGCTTGAACATTAGAGCATTAACAGATCGTCACAATTTTAAGCAATATACCATGAAAATCCTACAGAATATTTGCTAATTTCAAGGGAGGAGCAGCTAAGGAAACAAAATGAGCACTTCGATCCAGTTTTTAACTATACTCGCATATTCGGAAACGATATGCAAGCACATCAAAATAAGTTATCTTATACTTTTCATAGCCACATCTGTATCCATAACTACATAGTAGACTTGATGGCATTACCAAACAGCATCAATAACGGCTGTAGATGTCCTGCATCCAGCACCAGCTGATGATGTAAATTTTCTCGAAATCACAGAATAATAATAGAATCTATCTCGATAACAAAAGACCATCATCAAGGCACTCTCAATGCTGTTCTAGTCTGAATTTATCAATCTACCCTGAAGAGGTTTATTTCTAGCCCAAAACCCAGTCTGGTACTTGCTGTTACAGAACTGTTTAAGACTTTTAGACATTGAAAGCGATAGAATTATGTAACTTGATATTAATTTGTGATTATGTTGTGTTGCTAGTACATGGTAAAAAAAAATTGTTTTCTTACATCCGTCAACAACTAAAAACATCATTCATCATCTGACCATTTACTTATAATATGTGACAATAAACTTTTGAACTGTTTTTATATTACATTCATTTCAAATCAACAGAAGTATGTCATTTTTTAATAATAATACATATACCCAGTTTATCCGACAAGTCAATGTGCGCTGAAGCAATCACCACTTAAAACCGCATTGAAATATTCAACACGCATACGTTAATTCCTGCTTATAAAACGCATTGAAAATTTGTAACCGCTTTGAAATATCATATAAACATTTTCAAATCACATTGAAACATTTTATTCTCTCGCCATCGCATCATTCTTTCATCATCGGGCAGGTATTAATTGTGTACATATTTAAAATGTGAGATTGCAAACGAAATATTTGGAAAGACAAAGAAATAAGAACAATGTATCAGTGTTAGTGTCAAGTGTCAGTTCAATCAGCTTTTTGTTAAACTTCTCTCAATTTTCTCTTGCTCATTTCGGATAATTTCATATTAACACCAGCATTTCTACGGGTATTGAACCAATGCGGATTGCTTCAACGCACATTAAGCTGTCGGATAAACTGAGTAATACATATGCGAGAAATCTGTTTTTAGTTGGGATTAATGAGTTGACCTACCAAACAGGAAGACATTGCGTTTCATGTATAAAGCAACATTTAATTGTTATACAACATTTTTAATCTAATCTGTAGTGACTTTCAAACAGCACACTTATTCATTTCCAATTTGTTCATTCATAAATACTGATGATAAATAAATTAAATGATTTTGTTTTTAATTAAATTTACAAACAATTGTATAGACGTTGTTTGAAATTTAATTTAAATGTTTCCACATACACGCACATTCCTTTAATTGATTGGTGGTAGACAGCAAATTGTTAGCCGGCGGTGCCCATCTACATTTCCGAACCTAATTTAAATCCCAAAATGGTTTGTTTATGTCCGAAAAAGAGTTCAAAAAATAAAATGCAAGCACTTCCATCACTGAAATCAATAACGTTATCTTGTTTTATCCCCCTTACGAGAAAAATGTTGCACAGTGCATGAAGCGAAACTAATTTAAAATTGATAATTGAAATTTATGAATTATGCCCCAGTCTGCTGTTGCCTTTTATCACATCGATCAAATAAAACAAACAGAAATGAACAACAAAAAGTAAATAACGAAATACGAGCCATGGCGCTTATATTGAAAATCAAGAAACACGTATATGGACACGATGGTCGGGCATTGGATAGGTTTTTTTAATTTTTTTTTTACTGTTGAATTAGTTAAACTGGTTAGTGATCTGCGAATGCGTACTCGTATGTTAATTAAATTTTCGAGAACCATCTATATTTTCCTATTACTTGTAGGTATATCCTCAAGTCTTTCTAATGAAAGCGCGTGGTTCTATTCATTTATTTACAATATTAATAAACCTTTGAATCATACTTTATGTGTTTGTGCAACATTTTGCGACTTTCTATAATATTATTAAAATTTATTAAGAAGCTATTGATACAATAATAGTATTTGATTTCTGCCGATAAAAGAAATATGTAGTCTTACTCTTTATTAATTTGTCATTTGGAGGATGTTTTGTATATACTATGTATCTATTTGTGAATCAGAGTACACGGAGGATTTTCCATTCATCTATTAGAGATGTTATCGACTTGCTTATACACATGGACGGGGATAACAATATACTCGTATGTCAGATCGTCCCTTAACTGCAAAATAATAAACAAATCAAGCGATTCAAAGACTGAGTTTTTAATTGTGGAAGTTGCATTAAATGTCTTATGACTTTATGACCCAGATGGAAGCAGCGCTACTCATGCTTTTTTCTCCAAACTATCTACATTTTTTGCTATATATCAAGACGTCATAGTTTGTGGGGATTTCAGGCCAGATTTGTTCAAGAATGACTGACGAGTTTTTCAAATTAAAGATTCTGCCTCCTCTTTAGGGTTTCGTATGATAATGGTTCGACCTTTTGACCAGCTCTCGCTTGACTACATATATATCTGACCACTACCCTCTGTTTTCCAAATATGATATCTACTTTACTCACTCTGCTGTCCCCATTACTTCGAACTTAAAAGATTTCTGTTCTATTGATGTTAATACTCTACAACTAGCCGCCTCTTCTGCCCCTTGTAATAACTGCTGGTTAGCTGCTGATCCTGACGCTAAGTTAACTAATTTTAAAGAAACAGTTTCACAGCTGTATAATCAATATGTACCGACTAAATCAGTTCGATTTTGATTTATCTGAAAATCCACATTCGTCCTTGCTTAGATGTTTAGAAATATAATAGTTGCAGTTAATTAAAAGTATGTTTTAAACTGTATCGCAAGTAGTATAAAATTAAACTCTGTTGGGGAAAATGGAATACCGTTGCGTTTCATTGAGATGATTCTTTCTTGCATTATTCCTCACTTGACCCACATCTTAAACCACTGCATAACAACATCAATTTTTCCTAAATGCTGGAAAATCGCTTGTATTTTACACATTGCTAAACACATTTTTCAGATTACTGCTGTAGATTACAGACCGATCTGTATTTTACCGTGTTTGTCAAAAATATTAGAGAAGCTCATACATATATGTTACTCATATAATGTTACTTTGTTTACTAGATTTATTTAAGGCGTTTGATAGAGTCAACCATAAAATTCTTTGTTGGAAATCAAAAAATATGTTTGGTTTCGGCAATAGTGCAGTAAGCTTATTAAAAAGTTTTTTTTAACTGAGATGTCAGTTTCAACGGGTCATTACTCCTGATTCGCTTTCATCCGTCTTGGCAGTACAGCAATGTGTTCTGCAAAGAATAATGTCCTGTTTTGTTTATTAATGACTTGCCATCGGTATGTAAGCACACCTGGGTACACCTGTATGCTGATGACCTGCAGCTCTATGCGGCGCGATCAATCAATAATATAACTGAGCTTGTAAACTATATGAACGACGATCTTCTCAAGACTGAGCCCTGGTTAAAAACAAATAGTCTGATTCTCAATCAAACTAAGTGTAAAGTCATACCGATTTCGTATAAGTTACCTATTAACAATTTGCTAGACTTCCTTTTATAACCTAACCTTGGCTTCGTTATAAGTCTTAATTTGTCGGGGTTTGAACTTACAAATAATGTAATTAGGATGTCCCCACAAACTATGGATAACTGCAAGTTTTACTCCCATCGATTCCAGACGAAAACTGGTCACAAGTCACATGCTACAGTTAATAACGTATGCTAAAACTGTTTACAGTAGTTTAGATTTTTTATCGCAACGTAAGCTACAGCTAGCATTAGTGAGGATATGTATACGGCAGTCGTAAAATCGATTATACATCACACTACTCTTATAATCCGCTTGGAATCTCCCTCAAATCGTATATTGCCACTTGATATTGTATTTTGTTGCACAACATAATAACTAATACAATTCCAGTGTATTTATATGACAGACCAAACTTTTCACGGTCAACCAGAACATCTGCTCTTATTCCATCCCGCTATCGATACATTAATTCATCCCGGCTATTAAAAAATCCGCATTTAATTTTAATCTTATTGAATTAAATTGAAATTGAATTATTTAGCTTAATTGAAAACCACTATACGTCTACTGTAGCTTACGATTATGTATTAAACTGTTAAAAATTTTAAAAATAGAATCAAAAATTTGTTGAATTATATACAAGTGATCGAAGGAGCAAGTTGATGTACGAGCATTTGTAAAATATAGAACCATCATTTGTTCGCACAGTATCTTTTTTCTAGTTTGCATTCATTTCCGAAAAAGTTTAACTTTTTTTGCTGGTTCAATTATTAGAAAATTGTACTAAAAGTTATTACTGTTATTACTCATAAAAATAACTATTAACAATCTGAAACAACCTCACCTGAACTGGTATGTTGCATCCAAAAAAGCGGTGATAATATGATGTCGCATAATTGATTGAAAATATTGGGTAGTATGCAAAAAGATGAGTTCAAGCTCTTTACTCATTTTCCTGAGAACTTTAATGTGATATGCAAAAAACCCGTACACCGACCGAGTAAGTGCTCATATTGAGATCGGGCTCGATTACGGAAGCTCGATGTAAGTCAGTGCCTAATTTGATATGCAAAAAGATGAGAAAACAGTTGCTTACATGAGATCTTGCTTATAAATTGTTAAGCATGGTATTTTCTCTACTCAGTTCACATACAGCCGTCGAGATGGCCGAATTTCAGCAAAATTTCATTACACATCCAATTTATAAATGTAGAAGGTGTCCAGTTGGTGAAGATTTTCGTCGGTTGTATCGATTCAGTGAAGATGGTGTGCAATTGTTAAGTGAACAATTATTGGGCCAGACGCTGGAAACGCGTGGTGGTGCTGCGCTATATAGTAGACCCAGGGTTTCAAATTGGAGTGGGTGAATATATTGGTGTACATCAATCAACTATATCAAGAGTGATACAGGAAGTTTCAGAAGCAATCGCAGGCCACGCAAATGAGTGGATACAAGAAGCACAAACGCTATGGAACAGTAAATATGAATTTCCTTATGGGATTGGTGCTCTTGATTGTACTCATATACGTATAAAAAAACCGCCAAACCACTATCACGAGTACATCAATCGCAAAGGATTTTACTCAATAAACATGCAAGCTACTCGTACATGCAACGCAGGATATACAATTTACGAGTGTTGAAGTTTGTTGGCCAGGATCCGCCCACGACTCCTATTATCTATTATTTTCTTCCTCGCCTTCAACATTGGTAACTGTGATTTTTTCAGCAAAATTGTTCTTTCTTTTAATTCGTTCACGAAAAATGCATTGAGTTGATCCGGCAAACTTTTTAAGTTAACACTTCCGTTTTCACTTTTGGATGACATTTTTGCTGCTAAAATTTACAATCACTGCACAGAAACTGCAATCACTACTAAATTAGATGGAGAGCTTTAAGATTGATCTCACATTCATCAAGTCAAAGCCGCTTTAAACGATCTCATTTTTTTGCATGTGAAACTGAGTCCGAGTTCAGCTCTGCTGAATCGATCTCACTATGTGAGTGCAAGCCTGTTAGCTCAGACTCTGAGATCTTGCTCATCTTTTTACATACTACCCATTCTCTGAGACTATTGATGTTAGTTCTAAACACTAGCTCTTTGGTGTACGTGGTAATAATACTAAAAACAAGTGAACAAATTATTTTACAAACCCGGTCCCTCTCTGAGGCAACGAGGAAAATTCATATGGAAGATGGTCAGCTTAGTGAGCCAAGGCTGCCTTCCGATTAGACCAAGAGCCCGCAGTAATTTTTGGTTGTGAAAGGTAACCAAATGATATGCACATTAATATTAAGCCTTGATGACAGTGATTTTAAATCTTACCGTCTGGCAGCATATCGTGGTAGCTTAACAGAGTAACAGTATATCAAAAACAGGTTATTATCCAAAAACGGAATAATAGGGGTAACCACTTGACTCAAGTTATAAATAACAGTACAGATCCGCCTAAATAGGGATATATACTCGTACGTCCAAGACGTTTTAAGTGTAGCCAAGGGCTTGCCAGACGCACTCAAAGTTTGTACGAAATCCCAATTTAGAATAATTTATTTAACCACACAAATTCCTAGTATGATATAACTGCATAAACATACAACACAAATCTGACAATGCAAGACGTTTTCCTTGTCGCCAAGTCCTTGCCAGACGCATTTGAAATATCGAAGTATTCCAATTTTGAATAATTGTTGTATTTAATATAATTTTGTTGTATTTAATAATTTTGTTTTTTTTAGAATTTAGAGAAAAACTCCCTGATAACAAATATATAAATCCAAGACGTTTTACTTGTCGCCAAGTCCTTGCCAGACGCATCGAAAGAATTTAAGTCCTTCAAAATTAACATATTCATATTAAGCCACAAAACATATAACTTAAACGTAAATAATTAAGTAACCACTTAAAACCTTCCCAAAACATAGAACACAACCTCATCCATATAACCATATAGGTCCAAGACATTTTACTTGTCGCCAAGTCCTTGCGAGACGCATCAAAAGAATTTAAATCTTTCAAAATTAACATATTTTTTCTTACGCCACAGAACATAGAACTGAAACGTAAATAATTAACGTAACCACTTAAAACCTTCCCAAAACATAGAACACAACCTCATCCATATAACCATATAGGTCCAAGACATTTTACTTGTCGCCAAGTCCTTGCCAGACGCATCATAATAATTTAAATCCTTCAAAATTAACATATTTTTCTTACGCCACATAATATATGTTGCTTAATAAAAATAACACTTAAACCATGGCATTTTATAATATTTACTTTTTGCTAAAAAAAACATAATTTTAAATTGATGAGTCACTCGATTCATCGGAGAAATCGAGATGACAACTATCATCTTCACTGTGAGATACATTTTCATCAATTTCAATAACATCGTGTATGCTATCAGGTGCCACATCTCCCTCAAACCATTTCATTTCAAGCATATTTTTCAGTAAAACCCAACCATTTTGTTCTGGTGTTAATACTATTGGCTAATTTTTTACTGCATTCTTCCAAATGCTGCAAATATAGTTTGCTCTGTATATCTGTTTCAGCAGTGTCGATTTATTTGGAGGTAGAAGACTTCCTTCAAAACCTGCAAGAATCAAATGGGAGTGATAAAAGAATGAAATAAATTTCGAAAATATAGACTACTTTTGATATTCTTAAAAATGTTCGTTGATGTAGGTCTGCAAGCTTTATAGAATATCTCATATCGTGCTTCATCTACAGACATTGCTCTTGTTTTATACAAAACACAAACGAAATTTTCTAGATATCTTATATCGTCTTCCTCAATATCTCTACCATTTCCAAGCTTTGAAAAAGTTAATTGTAGGTCTGGTCGATTTTGAAGAATTAAAAAAGGCTTAATTTTTCCTTTTTTGAAAAAAGATGGAGTGAAATCACATCCAGTAAAGCTGTGAAACCCAGGTAAAGCAGCGCAAAGCATTAGACCCAAACTTTCATAAATTGACCATTAGAGTAAGGGTGGCATTTAGTTGTCGGAATCACAAAATACTCGTAGTACCTATTCGACATGGAAGGCTTTAAAGTAAAAGACTTATCACCTACGTCGGTATACATAGCTGCTAAAAAATCACTGACTCTACTTCAGCCGCCGCAACGCTCCATTGTGGATCGTCGTTCAAGAACTCCAACATTAAATCGGCAGTTTTAGATGACTTCAAGGTTTAAAGTGTAGGCTGCTGACATAGCCTTTGGAATTATTATACCCTGTTCAGCAAAAATCTGCAATGCAGACCTTGAGGAACAACAGTTTTCGGTTTAAAATACTACATATTGCCACTGGTTTACATTGAAATTGTTGTTGCAACTCCTCTAATAACCCGACACAATTCCAATGCGACCAGTTTCATCATAGATGAGTCAACAATTGTATTGTATGTGTATCCGCCATTGATATTCTCTAGATTTCCTAAGTTAACAGTATTAATTTTAACAAAGCGATATTGTTTTTTCGCTTGCATTTTTACAAGCTCTTTTTGCTTTTTGTTGTTTTTAGAAGTCGTTGCGAGCTTTAATTAATAAAATAGAGCAAATAAAAACATATGTGAATGGTTAACATTTAACATTTCTTTATACATTTATTAATAAGCAAACACGAGTCTTGTGAATAATTATACCATATGACTTCTACAGAACTGATTTTCATACGGTAGTTATATAATATTGGAAAGCCCTTTTTATGTAGATGCGTGCAATGTTTAATATTCTTAACAATAGGTAAATATGATTTGCTTAAGATGCGTTTAAGATGCAAGAGGAAACAAACGCTTAAAACTGAACAAACGTATGTATGGTGAGAGTTTAGTAAAGAGGTTCGAAACCAAATTCTAATTCCATTACTTGATATAGGTAAATATGATTTGCTTAAGATGCGTTTAAGATGCAAGAGGAAACAAACGCTTAAAACTGAACAAACGTATGTATGGTGAGAGTTTAGTAAAGAGGTTCGAAACCAAATTCTAATTCCATTACTTGCTTTTCGGCCTGAGACTAATAAAAGTATAAAGTCATCTGAAGCTTAAGAGGCTCGATTTTACATAGGTTGTAGTAGACACAGTCATCTAAGGCGTTTTTCTTTTCATTCAAATATGTATAAGCGAAAATTTTGAATGGATGAATTCTAAGTAAACACATCGTCTGATGTAGAAGTTTTTAATTTTCTATTTTCATTGATTATGAATGGCTACTGCTATTTCAATGCATTGTTTTAAATAATATTAATGCCTCACAAATAATGCATAAAGATTAAGTAAAACGATATACGAGGGGCGTCCAATATATTCTCGGTATCGATATGAAGGAAAATGCGAATTCAATTTAAATTGTTTTTATTTTTCAATATAATCTCCCCTAACACCAATCCATTTGTTACATCTTGAGATAGGCTTATGATTATGATTCTGTTTAACTAGAGATAAAACGCGAATTAATAATCACATTTATATGAAATTTTACATGAATGCACTAAAATAATAGTATTACTTGATAAATAAGTCAATTTATATATACAACCACAGCTTCACCCCGATACCGAGAATATGTTGAACGCCCCTCGTAATGTATTGCCTTTGATTATTGTAAATGTTTTTTGGTGTGATTAGAGCGAAAGGATTATACATACAGCCAAATTCTAGTAGAATGTGTACACACCATTTGTCTATATTTACTCGAAATATTTCGAGCACTTTTCGACGTTAATCACTCAATAACTGATCGCAGCATTAAGCACAAAACAGGCATAGTGCTCAAGTCGATAGAAGTGGTAGAGAGATTTTTCTTTCCCTCTATCCAAATGAAGTAATTTTTCTTCGTTTCATTTCATTTTCCTAGTTTCACCTTATTTTCTTACAGCAAAGCACTGAGCAACTTTCAAAATTAAAAACATTAAGCTACTATTAACAGGAGCACTTACGAAAGTAGACAGTGAAAAAGTGCTTAATTGCGTCAAACGTGTTGAACTAAAAGTTGAACCTTAGATATGGGATGCAGATGTTGTCGTCGAAAAAGCAACAGAAGAGATTGTTAAAACTTTAAATGATGTGAACGACGAAAACAGTGAATTTTCTTTTAATTAGTTTGTTTTTATTATGTTGCTATGTAACGTTTTACACCGTTTGGTACAATAAATAAAACCAAATAAAAAAATTTAACATTTGCAATTCTTTTTTCAAGAGCGAAGCCCTTATGCATTTGATTCTAACTAGACTGAGAAGCTAGTAAGATTCGTCGAAAGACATAGTTTAAGTGTTAGGTTTAACTTAGAGTGCCCGCATGGGGCCATTAAGTTAGAATAAGAATATTTGTAAGTAATTTAAGCTAATTTTTTAAGCGTTTTTTGTTTAGCATATAAGAGTAACTTAAGTTAAAAAATAAAAATGCATAAAAACTGAAAAAACTGAGACTGAGAAGCAAATATTCCTATCTTCCCTGTACTGCAGATTTTTGTTGAACAGCATATAGTCCAAAGCGAAGTTGAACAGCTTACCAAGCTTACTTACATACTTACTTATGTGTAGATTCCCTAACATCTAATAAAAAAATACCTACTGTGCTTACACAGTGTTTGGCCAACTGCTTCAAGTTAAGCAACCGAACACCGAAATTTAAATGTTTTTTAACTTCTCATTACAGCAATATAGATAAAAAGTCGTAAATTTATTTTTTTACCTGCTGCATTTCCCAAGTATCATACAATCTATGAGCCTTTCTGCAAACATGTTGATGATTTTTTTTTTAATTATTGTTACGCTCATAAGAAAAAAATAGTAAAATGATATTTTTATTACGCATTTTCTGGAGAAATGTGACCTCAAAGCCAAAAATTAGCATGTGCAAGAAAAATGGAACAGACTTAGAAATTGGATATCTAAAGACTCAAACAAGATATTATCTTTATTTAAACGCAATTACAAAGGCTAGTATTTTTTTAAAAACAAACTGCCATTAGTATTAAGAGAGAAATTTCCATTAACATGAGTCAAGGTACACCAGAGTAAGCCTTTTCTTATAATATAACAAAAAAATCATTTTCCAAATTATATTATAGTTGACGAATTAGGGGACACCTTTTATAATAAATGGTTTATTAATATAAACACCATCATTTTAATTTTTGAGATGCGCTGCTAGTGAACCGAACAATGATATTTATTGTTGGACAAATATTTATTGAAAAATTTCAGTTCAATTATGAAGTTTTAAATATGCAATTAATTCTGCCTTCGCCCATATTGATTTCTTTTTATATGTGTTGGATAATATTTTAGTTTATTTAGTACGAATATAATAAATCCAGTTTATAAAACATGTAGTTTTAACAAAATGCCAAGGTGTCAAATCCTATAGGGCTATTGAAAACGTTCATGAGAGTTGTACCTATCAATAAATTAATTATTTATGGAATATCTAATAAGTAACTGTTCATGGAGAGATCCAAGAAGATTGTAATTATATATATTCCCTGTAGGCAGTTAGAATAGGCAAAATTTTGCCAAATAAATATCACATCTAACTTTTAATTTTTAGTCTTTAGATTTGACAACAGAGGACCTCAAATTTACTGCTCTTAGGAATAATGTTTGGAATACATAGTACCTAAAAGACTCCAATACAAACTGAGTACTAGCAGACAAATTAAATGAAGCAATAATCAAAATATTTGCCATTGATGCCAAAAAATAGACAAAAAAAGGAAATTATCCCCTTAAGAGTATTTTTTTTACAATATCTTTTTTTTTTTTTTTTTTTTTTTTTTTTTTTTTTCAATCTTTATTTCATGACAAAATATAAATATTTTTACAAATATACATGTTCAATGATACAATGAATTTGTCTAAGAAATAGCTATGTACAATCTGTTGCCATATGGCAAGTGGCGAAAGTACAAGAAAAATTTAAAACATAATGACAAAATAAAATAATATTGATGGGGTAAAATAAAAGGATATTTCAAATATAAATACAATGTAGATAAAAAAAGAAGTAAATTATAGTCAATTTATAATATTGGAATGAGAATCGAATATATTTCATAATGGTTGAAAGTGAAGAGCCATTTTTTAACATTTTTTAAAAATACAGTTTTTGTCCTCTCACACCTAAGGTTTTCTGGCAAAGAATTAAATAATCTGGGAGCTGTAACATAGTACAATCGACAAAAGTGTGCTTTATAAATAGGTGGGATAGTTACAAAGTTCCTCATGTTAACACGCAAATTATAATTTTGATGAAACCTAACATCATAGAAACCTGAATTTTCGAAAAATATCTTTAGCACTTTATAACAATATAAATGTCTTAATGGGAGAATTTCTAGGCTTTTGAATAGTGCAAAACTAGGCGTTCTCCGATTTACCTTACACATAATTCTTAAGACATGCTTTTGTTTAATTAATAAAGGTTCTATTTTATTAAAATACGCACCACCCCAGCAAGAAATTCCATACTGCAACTTAGATTTGAATAAGCCATTATAAACCATTTCTAGAACTTGAATATTGCAATAGAGGCTCAGATGATACATTTGCCTGACTACCCTATTAAGATACAGTTTAAGGTATAGCGCGTGATCGTTCCAATTGAGCTTGTTATCCAAAATGATACCTAAATACTGGAAACTATCGACACTTTCAATACGAAAACAATCTCCACTACAGTTCACATTTGCATTGAAGGTAGCATGACCTCGAGCAGTTGAATCAACTAAGCAAAAACGTAGGCAACTCGGAGAGTGATAAAGGAGGGGCAGATCTTCATTTATTAAACCTTTGAGATTAAATATCATAAACTTTGTTTTACTGCTGATTACCAGTTTATGTTTATAAAACCATCGTCGTAGTAAATCCAAGTCGTTATTAACGTCAAGATACAAATTTACGTAGTTATCGCTTGAATATGAAAGTGCAGTATCATCAGCAAATGCTGTGATTCTGCCTTTAAAGGGTTGGATGAACAGCGTGTTAACATACATAAGGAATAATAAAGGACCCAGAACTGAGCCTTGCGGGACTCCAATATTCATGTATCTTATAGAACTAAAAGCATTATTAATTTTTACTATTTGATTTCGGTTTTCAAGGTAGGAAGTAAACCAATCATAAATAAAGCCTCTGAAACCAGCATTAAAAAGTTTATTTAAAAGAATGGTATGGTTTACTGTATCAAAAGCCTTGGTTATGTCAATGAATAGGCAAGATGGAATTTGAGAAGTATTCAAGCTGTTATATATTTCCCCAATCAGTTTTAATAACGCACTTTCGGTAGACCTACCTCTTCTGAAGCCAAACTGGAATTCGCTAAAGAACTGAGACCTGTCTAAGAAAGAAATCATTCTTGTTTTCATTCCTCTTTCAAAAACTTTAGAGAAAACCGATAACAGCGAGATGGGGCGGTAATTGTTTAATGACATAGTACTGCCTTTTTTGTGAAGGGGTATTACGAGTGCAGTTTTTAGGGCATCGGGGAAGACACCATTATGCACACAAGAATTAAAGATATAGCACAGAACATCCGAGATCTGAAAAGAAATTTTTTTTAACAAAAAGCTTGATATATTATCCAATCCTGTTGAATTTGATGTTTTAAGTGTAGATATTATTTTATGAATTTCAAGTGGAGTAAATTCGTTAAAGTAGAAGCTTTCTGGTTGAAAAGTGGCTTCCAGTATGCTATCACTATTATACAAAGTTGGATTATCATTATTTGATACACTAAGAAATGAGCCTACTTTGGAGAAGAAGTCGTTAAATAAGTTAGCTACTTCCAAAGGGTCAGAAATCGTAGAGTTATTATTGTTAAGTACAATATCACTGCAAGGTGTGTTTTTGTTTAAAATATCGTTAACAATATGCCATTCTTTTTTGGAGTTACCTATATTTTCAGCTAGCTTTTTGCTATAGTAAGTATTTCTACAGTAAGGTATTTCTGTCTTTAACTCATGACAAATTTTATCATAAAAGGTTTTTAATCTTGCATTGTTAGGGTGTTTTTGAACGAGTGAGCAAAGCTTATTTTTTTTTTGATTTTCTTTAATAATGGAAAGGACATCCATTGTTTCAGAGGTTTTAATTTGTTATCAGCTCTAATTTTCTTTTGGCAACAGATCGAAACATAATATTGTAACTTACTTAGAAATACATCAAATGCTAACGACGGATTAGAAGTTGTATAGACTTCGTCCCAGAATTCATAATTTAGGTGATTTTTTAAAGCAGTGAAATCTATTTTAGTTTTTTCCCTTACTGTAGGTTTATTTACACGAGTAACTTTATTACCAAATTGAATGGAAGTTAAACAATGATCTGTAATTCTTAGATCGTAGGCCATGGTTTTATAGTACACTTGAATATTTCGATGTTGTCTGATAAAGATATGGTCTAAACAAGAATTAAGACGAGTAGGTTGATTAAGAGCCGATATAAAACCAAACGAAGATAGGGCAGACAAAAAGCAATCTGAATCAGAAGAATCACAGAGGATATTAATGTTAAAATCACCAAGCAATACAACATTCATAGATTTCTGACGTTCTAAAAACACTGTAAATTCTTCCAAGAAGCATTTAACTGAAAACTTATGAAGTCTGTAGACGCAAATGAAACAATATTTTACACCAGAAATTTCACAATGTTTACATAGAAATGTTTACATAGAAAATACCTACAAAATAAACAACATATTAAACATGAAAGTAAAAAGTGAGGAGATAATAAACTAAAATAATAAAAACGTCAGTGCTTATGCCCCAGTGCCAAAAACACCAGCGCTTCAATCAAATCCCAAAACACTTTATCGTGAACCTACGAGTATTTGTGTAAAATGTACAGCTCAATATACTCGTATAACAAACAACTGGCAAACACAAGATAATGTCAACATGCTTTACGGGCCAGCTTTTTACGGCGTATATAATAATGTCAGGGAATTATAACCAAAAAAACGGAAATAAAATATGCAAGCCACTTTAAATTTGAGATTGAAAAGGGCAACAAAAAAAAAATCTGCTACACGGAAGTTATCGTGTCCTAAACGTATTAACTATGCGTAGATGAGTTGACATCAATTAAAACAAAAAAACTGTTGAGGGACTGTAAGGAGAAATTCATATTTATAGAATTATTAGAAAACATTAGTTCCCCGAATAAAAAATAGATAAGCGGGCGGGAGATATAAACAAAATATCAGATCATACAGATTTCTTCTTTTCTAAGGCTTTTCTGAAAATAATATATGTACATATGTAACTAGTCCTGCCGTAAGTTCTGTTACAAATATAAAAAGCTATAAAAAAAACAGTAAACATTTTTTAGTCAAAATTGTTTCATTTATTAGACTACAATATTGATTATTAGAAAAATTGGATTCACTCGAAATGACTGCCTTCTGATTTAACACAAGCTTCCAAACGGTGTGCCCATTGGACTATAGCGGCACGTACGGTTTCCATGGAGATCGTGGACTTGCAGGCCATTTTCTCCAATTCTGACCATAAACCATAATCCAGATCTGGACTCCCCGACGGTCAATTTTTTGCTGCTATAAAGCCTGGAATATTGACTCTGAGCCACTCCTGCGTGGTTTTGGCTTTGTGCACTGGAACAGAGTCCTGTTGGAAGATCCATTGAAAAGGGTATTGTTTAAACCCTTCACAACGCCCTCTAGCGCATATTCTTAGTAAACCTTTGCACCAGTCTTTACGCCTTTTTCACAGAAATGGAGGGATGTGACACCATGGTGAGAGATCAACCACCAAACCATTACGGAAGCGGGATGATGTCCACGTTGAACCCTTGGAATAAATTTGTTCGCTTTCTTAGATGAAGTAGAATAAATTTTGTCATTTTGTTTATTGACAAACTTCTTCCACGGTAAACATTTTCTCATCCGTAAACATAGTGTTTTCATGGCCATTGTCCGCGTGCTACTGCACAGGTCGCTTGTATCCTTCTAGCCTAATTTTTTTTAGTTAAGTAGTTAGAAAATGACCCGTGGACCGACGATAGTCTTTCATATGCATATCATCCCGAATAAGCGTAGCCATGGATCAGGTTGATATATCGTATTCCTTGGACATGATCTTCTGCTTCCTAAGGGGATTTCTCCAAATTCGTTCACTCCAAATTTACTACCGCATTCGTACGGACGACCACTTCTTAGCCTGTCTTCTACTCCAGACAATTTGTCGAAGCGAGCAACAGCCCGATAAACGAATATTCTCGATATTCCGAGTGGTTTTAGCAACTCGAAAATTTGGCCATCACGCTTTCCGCACTTATGCAACGCTATTACCGCAACTCGATTCCCTTTAAAGCCCTACTCCATGTTAATAGTTTTGCAAAACTGTAACCAAATTGACTAGTATTCTTCACTGATTAGTGCATATATTCTAAAAACAAAAAGTTAACGGTTCTATTCCCGCAAAAGCTTTCTATTGAACGATAAGCTTTGAAAATTGTGTAACAGAACTTATGGCAGGACTAGGTATATACTACAAATGATTAAAGTCAGCTGTTACAATAAGTGAAGCTATAATTAATCAAGATCAAACGCCGGTACTTACCTAAAAGAAAACCTAATATTCCTATAACTAACAAATTCAATTGCAAAAACAACCGTTGGCTTTAATTAAATGAAAACAACTTCAGTACTTGGCCGAAGAAGAAACGACAAAGCAGAACTAATTCAAAACTTATTCAGAAAAAATCAACAGCTAGTAGTTGGAACACTACTAAAGAACTTAGCATTTGGTAGAGGGCTGATTTGACTGAGAAAAAGATTTAAACTTAATAGACACTCCAAAAAGCTAGCATTCCTTTTTAAAGGCAACAAAAATAACATAGATACTCGTTAATACTATCTAAGAAGTACAACCCCACAAAAGATTCAGATTATTCATAAAGGCGGCACATTTTTAAGGCTAATTCTAAACACAAATTTTATGGAATTCTTTATTCCGTACCATCGAAATGAAAACCGAGAAATTCGTTTTGCATTCGTTATGCCAATTAGAGATATAATTAAATATGACTTAAGTGCAAACATAGGTTCAGGCTAAAACCTTATAACTGGATTAATTATCAATAACTTCCTCCAAATAGGAGTTAAAAAAAATCTTCAAATTATAAGCGCAGCAGTGGTCAATATGCTATTCAAACCATCATATCGCCCAATATCTTTGCTGTCGGTTATCTCACAAATCTTTGAAAAAGCGCTACTCAAAAAACTTCAACCAATCACACAGGAGAGGAAGCTACATCGATTCGAGGCGGAAGCTACATGCTTTAGAGAAAACCACTCAACGAAAAAACAAGTCCATAGACTGAAACAATTGAAATCGACAAATGAATGATCAGCGTTATTCTTAGATGGTGACGCAACGCTTTCATAGAGTAGATATGACAGAAAAAAACACTTATACAAACTCCGCGACCTTAAGTGAGCATCACTTCTTTATCAAATTGGATTTACAATATTCAATGATAAACACGTTATGCAATACAAATAATATGACTCTAATAAAGCCTGAAAACAGTGTTTTGAGGAAATTATTTTCTTATTATTCACAAGAGATCTATTTCCCCACTAAGTACGAGAACAGCAACATTTACGGAGGGCACTATATTATTTACACCTTGGAAATACATAAAGGTTTTTCTTTCTGACTTGTAAATCTTCTCATACGTAAAATTTCACAGTTCAGTATTGGTATACAAATCATCATGAGCTCTTCCGTATGATTCATACTTATTTCGAAAATTGATCTTCAATTCCTGAAACGTAAAGAAGAGTACAGAATTTCTTAAGTCCTCATAATCGACCAACTGAGCTCGTTATTCTTTTGGTTGCGCATAAGTTTCGTACCCGCAAACATACTGTACGTACAAAAGAAATTTAAGTCGCTGTGAGTGAAAGTGCGGCGGAAGAGTCGAAATTATCAATTCCAATACTTTCTTCTTTGTCCATCCACTGGAAAATTCTGCAAAAAGATTTCAACGTACATAAGATCCAGCTGGTCCAGGACTTAAACCCACGACATCTTGACTTGAGAGGGGACTTCGCGGATTGGGATCTCGAAAAGCTTGCAATCAACTTTGTTGATTATAAAAAAATAGTGTTTACTGACTTTTTGCATAATGGGTTTGTGAATAAGCAAGATTGCCACTTCTGGAGTGAGGCAAGTCCAGAAGAGAAACATAAAACTCAATTGCACCCACAAAATAGCACGCTCATTGCATCATTGGTCCTTTTTTTAAATAGGGCCGGAAGTAGGGTTATACTCAACGACAAACATTTGTATGATTGTACCTTCGAAAATATGAATGACATTGATCCACATCTTACATGTGGTCACCGATATCACAGACTAACTGACGAACCAATTCAATGGTGTCATTTAATAGTAAAATGGAACAGTGAATAACCCATTCAGTTTGTTCGATTTTACGCCACTTGCAACGTATGTATTATAAAATCATTGGTATATTCTGATGACCGCATACTCTTCAGGCCTTGGAAACAAACACTCAGAGCGTTATTGGTGAGATAGGGCCACACATACTCGAAAGTGGCCAGGAAGCGCATCATCGAAGATAACTCGGGAACAATAAATAAAAATTGTTGTTCTTAACTCAATTCCGGTCTTCGTTGTTTAATGAAGAGTTCTACAGCTTTTCAATAAAATTCTTTCAGACAAATAATTGCACAGGCCAGTTCGTTTTATTTATCTCGAAAAAATTCAGAATATAGCCAAATTCCTTACATATAGTGTTATACACTGTTCTAGTATTGTGCATGGCTATATGTGCACACTTATTACTAAAAAAAAAAATTTTTGAAGATGAAATCTTAAATACCAAAAGTTTTTCGATACTCAAAGACAATTGGACTTCTTGTACTTGTATGTACTGTTGTAGATACTGATACCAACTGAATGCCGATTGTAAAACATCTGGTCTATTTATTTTATACTCTTGAGAACAAAAATTAAAATATAATTAAATAACCACATATCTGGAAATAAGGAAATTAATAAGCTTACATAAACAAAGCAATATCAATCTGGGAGTTAATAGATGAAAAACAGGTAACTGTGTACCTTCAAAACCACTCTACAAACATCCAATGCAGCTTTGCCACGAAAAAGACATCCAATTTATCGAGTGCAAAAAAGAACATTGAATAAAATAGTCGTAAGCCCTTGAACATTAAGTCAATTATCAAAATTATGTGTGCTGATTGCCACAATTTTCTTTTCTCGGATAATTACAACACATTACTACTTTTTTTTTTCTTTTATTCTTCTTTCCATTTTATTACTTCGTGAGTATAAATATCGAACCCAACAAGACGTTGTGGGGCCCTAATGTCATTTCACAAATATAATATAATAAAATATATGTACGTCATTTTAAGAGAGAAAATAATTTTATGAATTTAGTATTATTACAGAATATGAATAATTTTTTTTCCATGCATTCATACATATGTACATATATGTGTATAAAATGGTATATTGTTTGTATAGAATCCTAATCAAAGTACGTTCTCGATTAACGCAACTCTCGATTCACGCAACTCCTCGATTTTCGCAACAACTCAATTAACGTACATCATTGTGAATGCAGCAACTGAAACTTTTCAAATAATTTTGAATCGATAACTGCAAGTTTTGTTTTTATAGATCATTATTTACTCTGGTTCTTGGCTATGTTTGTGTTTTGAGTTTTCCGTTTTGTCTGGGCAGTTGTTTTACCGCTACTTTTGAGTGCCTTCAACTGATGGTACGATGAAGTTGTATGAATGTATCTATTGAACGCAAGATTTTGTTGTTAGTTTAATGAATTTTGTTTAGTGGTCAGTAGCTTGTGTGTTCCGATTACAAAAAAAATTGTGAAACTATCAATTAGAAATAAAAGTGAAATTTTAGAAAAAAATTAATAAAGGAGCTTCAATTGAATCAATATACCGTGAGTATAATGTTCATAAATCTACACTAAGCAAAATAAAATGAAAAGAGGATGCAATAACAAAGTTTGTTTCTAATGATGTATGTGAAAGAAAGAGAATTATATTAAAAGGGTGCGAATATCCTAAGATGAAAAAAGCTTTGTACAAGTAGTTACAATATCAAAGAAAGCTAAATGTGCCAATTTCCAGCGGGGTCCTAAAAACAAGAGCACGCCTCATTGCATGAAAAAATTAAGTAGAGGCCAGTGTCTTTTAATGCGAGCAATTTTTGGGTGACAAATTTAAAAAAAAGAAACGGAATTCGTCTCTTGAAAATTTGTGGAGAAAAACTTTCAAACAAACCGCAGCTTGTAGATCCTTTCTTGATTAAATTTAAGGAAATGTCAGAGAGCTCTATTTGAGTCCCCGTCAAATTTATAACGCCGATGAGTCCGGGTTATTCTACCGACTTATGACCAACAAAACCTTTGTAGGTTTTACGGGATCGTCAGCTCCTGGCCGAAAGACAAGCAAAGAAAAAATCACGTTTCTCGCCTGCACTAACTCTTCGGGTTTGCACAAAGTTAAGCTATTCGTCATCGGAAACCGGTGAACCCACGATCTTTTAAAAATTTTGACCACATGCCCGTTGTATACAAGGCAAATAAAAATGTTTGGATGACGTGGATTCTTTGAACAATGGTTCCACTTGACATTTGTGCCTGAGGTAATAAAATTTTACCGGCCACATGTAGGTCTTCTTTTTGTTTCTTTTAGGTAAGACTCTTTCTAAGTTCGAAAGGACGTCCAACAAAGGCGCCTTACTTTTGGATAACGCTCCTTGTCAGTCAAAAAATGGCGAGTTAAAAATTGTTGACCGCATGATCGTTGTCATGTGTTTTCCTGCAAATTGCACTGCTATCTTTTAGCCAATGGACCAGAACGTTATAAATTTGACAAAGTTGCACTAAAAAAAGTCTATTGGCGTTTTTTACTTGGATGTGAGGGATCAGACCTTGAAATAAAAATTAAAGCATTCAATTTCCGAAATGCAATTTGTCTTCTATCTAACGCATTGCAGGCAGATTCAGTCAAACAATGATGGAATGTGTTGATGGCTTCTCATAGTGATTGCGAATATGAAGATGAGCTACCTTTGAGCACAGTTAGAGCTCAAATTATGAGCGAACACGCGGTCGTAGAATCCATATCAACTCTCTTCAATGATATTTCAGGCAGTGAATCCATTTCGAATGCAAACATAAATGATTTGGTACACGAAACCATTTATAACAATGACGAAAACTATGAATCAGTTGAAACATCCAGTGAGAGTGGGCCCGTGGTTGAGATTCCTGCGCCCAAAATAATGTCTGAGACTGCAATACAAGCTTTCAACATAGCAATTCGATGGGCCGAACAAAATTTAACCCCCATAGAACAAATTGTAAGTCTTCAAAAACTGCGAGAAATGGCGATTTTAAAAAATCGAACAAACCAAAAATCACAAACAAAACTGTTAAATTTTTTAAAAGAAAATAATAGCACTTGTATAGAGAACTATTTATATTTATGTACCTATATCTAAATGAATTAACTTCCTTTCATTTTGTTTCTTATTACAATTATAGTAGATTAAATAAAAATTTGTAGCATTAAATACATATGTACTCGTAAGTGTTGGTTTTCTGATTTTCGCTTTATTGCAACTCGGTTACTATCGGTTATTCAATAACCTTGTTCATTGCAACTACCCTCGTTTTAATTATTCCATACCCAATTTTATGATCATATTATGTAATATGATGTACAAATTCGGATAAACTGTAAACTATTCCGGCCTTCAAAGTCAACATTCACATACTCTATGTGGCCCAACATTAGACCGACAGGATGCGCTTTGTCAAAAACATCATAGGAAACCATATGCCTGAAGACGTATTCAAAACATGTCATGTGCCATTCTTTATGATGAACAAAGCTTCTTGATTCAAACTTAATTCCTGTCGTTATCATTTAAAAAAACAAAATATTTTATAACTCTTAACCCTCTACCGCATACGAAGACAAATATGGCTTTGCATTTTATGATGCATATTTTTCCAAGAAAACCTTTTCGAAATGACATGAAATTATTTTTTTCCATTAGTGTGTATCCTTTTACACAAAAAACGGTACTTTTTCTTTTTACCTTATAATTACAGCTAATGATATTAATTTATACATATATGCAGTTGATTCGAATGCAAGCGCGCATTAACAACGAAAGCAAAAAATAAGTGGTAATTACTATAAATATTCGGTAAGTATAGTTAACATACAAATTATTTTGAGAACAAATACTTTGTTTAAAATATTATAAATCAATTTTGAGTGCAAAAATAGTAATACTAGTAGTTTACCGTTACGAGTGATTTTCTTCGCGGAGCCATATATGGCTTCGTATGCATTAAAAGTTGCGTTTTCGAAAATTTGATTCTTATATTTTTTTTTATCTCATTTAAGTTTTCTTAATTAATTTAAACTTTTATGAACGAATTTCAAATGTCAACTGTATATCTGGAGATGGATCTAAAAGTGATGATGGATCTAAAAGTGATGATGATGAAGTAATAGACTCCGATGTGGCATTTGAGACCGCACTAAACAACAGCGACTGCCTTATAATGCCTTAAACTAACACCGAATCTAAGCCTGTAACCGAACTAGATGCGTCGGCTTCAAAACAAAAAAAGACAAGCCTGAATATTTTCTATTGGAGAAAAGAACAATTGAATCCGTACGATTGAAAGAATTTTCAATTTAAGCGTGCTACTCTGAATAGCCAGAGTCGGCGAATGGGCTGAAAACAAATTCAATTTGTCATCGATCAGTCAAACTTAAAAGGTTCTTCAATACAAAATAACTAAGTCAGAAAACATAATAACAACCGAAATGGAGTAGTTCTTTAACCTAGTGATTTACACGTTTTGTGTTCAACTGCCATCTTCACGATATGATTGGAGCAAATCCGTTGGCCAGTAAGATCTTTATGGCACGATAACATTCAGCAGGTGGAAAACAATAAAAAGGTTCTTATGCTTCAGTGATAACACCGATTTGAAGTCATTTGGAACAGATGGATGTGACAAACTTTTTAAAATAAAACAATTTTTGGAAAAAATAAGTCAACGGATTCTACAATACATATTCCAAAAGTAGAGCTTCTTGCGGTGGGTGAGAAAATAATTCCCATTAAATGCCGTAACGAACTGAAGCAGTATAACCCAGCCAAGTCTCACAAGTTCTAAGTGGAGTTTCTGGTCTTCAGTTACGACTTGGAAGCTGTTGAGGTTTATAACAAATATATGGGTGGCGTTGATTTACTGGATTCCACACTTGTGTTATACGTATACAGTGTCCCTTTGCGGTCAAAAAAGTGCTAAAAAAAAGTGCATTCTCCCGTTATTTCCTCTATGTGTCGCCTATGCGACAAGAAAACATACTTTGGAGTATAAAATTTACCGTTTCATTTTCCAGGGAGGAAATGTTTCTTCCCGAGAAATCCACAAGTAACGCGTTGAAATACCGTTTCCGTCTATTCCGCTCATTTTCAATATATTTTGGCGATTGAATCCCTTCTGATTTTTTTTTTTTTTTTTTTTTTTTTTTCATTGTACCGGAATCTTAAAAAGATTAGCTCGTTTGCCAGTTATTTGACACTGCACTACTTCCTCTGCTTATCAGTTATTTATGGTTTATGACATGATCTAGTGTTACCGTATGTATTCGAGCTATCACTCTCTTCGCCTATTTTTGCAACGATTATAGTCTCAAGACGCACTTTTAGGTGTTTCGTTATTTCCGTTCTCTATTCTATTATTTTTTACGAGAATTTAAGGTGTTTGAAGAAACAGCTTTATTAGTTCACCGAAGTAGTCGACGCACAGGCTAGGGCAAGGTAGATATGTAGAGGAAGCTGTGGGATCATTACATAGAACGTTTGAACCACATTTTTTTGCAGAAGAATTACCTTCGGAATGAATATCAAATATCAATGGTCTTGAGATACTCTTTACATTGGAAAATGTGCCGTTCTGTGGGAAACAAGAACACATGGCTTAGGAGTTGGGAGGTGATGCTCTGTCGAAGAATCATGTCATAACACTTTTTAACGAAATATATGTTGCTATCTTATTTTGGTATTCCATATTTCACTACAATATCGCAAGAGAATTTTGACCGACAATTTTTCATTAACGGCAATTTTTTTTAGATTTTTCTTTTTACTGCATATTTAATGAGATTTAGTAAAATAGCTGTTACTTTACGTTTTCACTCCACAGTCAAATGTTTCTGTAAGTTAAATTTGGGACTCATATACATATGTACATATGTAAACTGCTGGGCAGTTAGATATCTTAGTATGGGTCCCGTTTTACACTATTCATCTTTAGCTGGGCATTTTTTCTAAATTCTCTTTTGAGGCTGAATGGTGTATTTACACTATTTTTGTTCTTTTTGTTTGCCTTATACGCCATTCGTTAAAGGAGGTATCTCTTGTCATTAGCGGGGTTTTTCCCTTGCTTGTGATAATATGAGTGAGCAGAAATTTGAATTATTTGAAGAGTTGCATATTAGATTTAGCTTATACAATAATTGTCATGACTGCAAAAATTGATGAGCAAAAAAAGTAGTGATTAATTTATATGAGTGTTGTGAAGAAGTGTTTCCGAAGTGAGTTAAAGTTTTAATAATGCAAAAAAGCGAGAAAAGTGTATGTACATATATAGCCATAGAGGAAAGTACAGGATATAAAAGACTTATTTTAATTTTTGATTGTGAAATGAAGACGAACCCTCGTTTTGCAATTATTTAAGAATGAACAAATACAAATTCAATTTGCTTTTATCCATTGCGTAAAGCGATTCGATGCAATTAGACGTGAAGAAAAATTAGCAGCCAATTCAAGCTTCTTTGCAACAGGATAATTGTACAAAAGTACAAATTACCATACAAAAGCTAGTTTCTAAAAAAAAAACTTTCAACATTTTTTTCTATCCGCTCAAACATACCGCTCACTGCCTGCAATAATGGCACAACTAATTTTTTTCAGTTTATTTAAGCGATTTAAAATCATGCCTTTTTTCAATTCGGATTTCTATTCTTATAAATTATGCTATCCTGACACAGATTTGCAATTTTGATGTGAAAAACATTACTTTCTTACAACTTTTCTACGGGATTCAAAAGTGGGCGTCATCGGCCCTTTTTTGGGAAAGTGTCATTTTGCCTAATGCAACAAAGTAAGTATATCGAAAGTCTATCTCTCGTAATTGAGAAGTAGTATCAATGTGCCGATATTACAGAAATGAAAAGGGTTTAATTTTAATCATAACGGCGTTCACATTCAAATTTGAATTTTTTTGAATTGTGCCATTATTGCAGGCAGTGAGCGATACGTGCATCTTTTATCTACACTAGTCGGAATAAGTATAATATTTTGACGAAATAAAAATCTTGCATTTTTGAGTATAAATTTTAAATGGATTTATAAAGAATTTTTGTTTAGTTTTTTCCTTTTTATATATAACTAATACAAACCTAAAAATAAGCAAACAAATATACTTTAATAGAAACTTAAAAAGATTTTTTTTTAATTAATTAGTAATTTCAAGTGTTGGCATAAGTACGAGTATATTGACAAGTATGTCATACTAAGAAAACAAAGATTAAGCTTAACAAAAGTAAAGAAATGAAGAAGAATTTAGTACAATGTATAACCTCCTTTGGTTATATGTCTGGAGATATCACTTTCCAAAGGAAAGTGACCTCAGAAATTGTCTCCTCTCTGGTTTTATTTAACGAAACTGTTCTTTTGCATTTCAAAAGAGACCAGACTTAAACTTAACAAAAGTAAAGAAATGAAGAAGAATTTAGTAAAATATATAACCTCCTTTGGTTATATCTCTCGAGATATCTCTTTCCAAAGGAAAGTGACCTCACAAATTGTCTCCTCTCTGGTTTTATTTAACGAAACTGTTCTTTTGCGTTTCAAAAGAGACCAGAATTTTTCTATTATATTTAAATCTCAGCTTTGAGGTGGCCAGTCCAAAGTGGTAACACCAAAATCCTACAAAAATTTAGTTACCATCCTGGCTTTGTGGCATGAGGCATTATCCTGTTGCAGGATAAATGATTCCCCAATAAGCATATCTCCGTAAGGAACGGCATTACCATTTAGGGTACTAACTTATTAACATTGGTTCATCGAGCCGGTGATATGAACCAAGTCACCCAGCCCATTATACGCAACAATTCCCAAGAACATGACAGAGCCTCCACCATGACTCACTTTTTGACAAATGGGACCTTTTTTGCCTTACTACCTTTGGCAATCTTACAAAAAAATTGTTTTTTGATGAGTTATACTCAAAAGAGCTTTCGTCTGTCCATAGAACGCTTCTCCATTATTGTCTTAAAATCTATATCTTTTAAACGCCGTCGGACAGTGCGCTCACTGATTGGATTCTTGGCCGTCAAATTCCATTCATCTGCAGACTGAGACTTCACAACATTTTTTTTTTTTTTAATTCCCGTAGGAGGACTCGGTCTTCAGAGGGCGTTGTTTTGCGCTTAGCACATGACCTCGTTAAGTTTCTTATGTCATTATGCTTTTTAAACTTTTTAAACAGGTTTTGACGCGACACATCAAACTCATTTGTAATGTCTTTTACTGCCGTTCCAGAGTTAAACTTTGCTACCATTAAAGATCTGATAACCAAATTCAACTCAGCCGATTTATCCATGGTTTTTAATAACTTTTAATAAATTTTTAATTTTTTTTATCAACGTTTAATATCAATTAAAGTTAAATACGAAAGTTGCTTGGTTTTCACGTGCTCAAAAGTGTAAAAACATTTACACAAAGATTCCGTCAAAATGCTTATGCCACGCAAAAATTCGTTGTCCACATGCATTCTTATCAGCAGAAAGAGAATGCAAACGGTGAACAATATAAAATTTGGCATGCATAGAGCTAAAAATAGATTCTTTGTTTTTCGCATCATTTTCGCAACATTATTTAAGGATACTAAGCAAAGCTAGGTTCAATAGTCACAAAAAAGTTTCGTCAAAATAAAGGGTCCGCCATCTAACGTTTTTTTTTTCAACTAGTACTTATTTCGTGAATGGTAACACATAGCTCATGTCTGATTTGACAGATAATTAGTTTTATCTTTCCGGTTAATAATGGGAAATAATTTCATTCAAATGGCTGCCTCGGCTGGCCGAGGACACGATCAGTCCAATTATCGATTATCGATTGTGTGCAGCTGTATTTCACCAATGGCTTCACGAATATTGTCCTTTAAAGCGTCAATTGTCTCTGGCTTGTCGGCGTAACACTTATCTTTTACGGCACCCCACAAATAATAGTCAAACGGTGTCAAATCGCAGCTCCGAGGTGGCCAAACGACATCAGCTCTGCGGCTGATAATGCGATCTTCAAAAACAGGGCGCAAAACATCGAGTGTAGCTTCGGCTGTGTGGCACGTAGCGCCGTCCTGTTGAAACCAAATGTTGCCAATATCCTCCTCTTCAATTTTTGTGAACAAAAATTCGTTCAACATGGCCCGATAACGATCGCCATTGACTGTAACGGCCACTCCTTGCTCATTTTCGAAGAAAAGTTGCCCAGTTATGCCTCTGGACCAAAATGCGCACCAAACAGTGACTCGTTTTGGGTGTATCGGCTTTTCAATGTATGCGTGCGGGTTTTCTGTGCCCCAAATGCGACAATTTTGCCTGTTTACATACCCGCCAAGATCAAAATGAGCTTCATCTGAAAAGATGATTTTTTTGGCAAAATCGGCATGTTCTCTAAGTCGATCGCAGGCCCACTTAGCGAAGCGAAAACGCATTGGATGGTCAGTTGGCTTCAACTCCTGAACCAATTGGACTTTGTATGGCGTTATACCAAGGTCTTTATGCAAAATTCGTCTCAATGATGTCTCCGAAATATTCAATTGTTGAGAACGACGGTGAATTGATGTTGATGGCGCTTCACGCACACTTTCTGCCACAGCAGCAATATTCTCGGGTGTACGCACTATTTTTGGCTTTTCACGCTTTGGTTTATCGATGAGGATGCCAGTTTCTTTCACTTTTTTCACAAGATAACGAACATACGGAGCTGACGGTGCTTCTCTTCTTCCAAAATCCGTACGCAATTTTCGCAAACATTCTGCAACATTACCATGATTTTCAAAGTAATGTCGCAATATTTCCCAGCGTTGTTTAAGCATATACACAACCATATTCGTTCAGCGGAAGGATAAAACTAATTATCTGTCAAATCAGACATGAGCTAAGTATTACCATTCACGAAAAAAGCACTAGTTGAAAAAAAAAATGTTAGATGGCGGACCCTTTACTTATGCCGACTAGTGCACAATAAGGAAAACGGACAAAATAACCACAGAAGGGAATGCAGGAAGTGGGTTAAAAATTGTGGACCGTATGTTTGACATCTCCCTCCACTTCTCACCCGGTGATTTCGTAAATGTAAAACAATTGCTGTAAATCTACTGCAGCAAAACTTAAAAGCATTAATGAACACAACTTCTGCAGTATTGCTGTCGGAGCTTTGCAGCTGCCAGAATCGTATCCATAAATGTATTACACAAATTTTAGCTGTTAGTGAATGAGGAAGACGCGGAAATTAATTTTCAAAAAGGATAATGTCGAAAAAGCGTGTGGAAATTAATAGTTTAATTTCTGCTGTCCCAATCTTTAATTCGTAAATTTTCCTAAAGCAATACAAATTATGTTAGTATTGGTTTTTCTTTCTCTAAATGTCAAAACTACTACATACCTACTTCCATTTTCGCTATCCTCTTGGATCACAATTTTACAGCAAAATAAAAACTTCAGAAAAATTGCGATACACAGACAGTAATTTTGAACTCACCCATCCTTTTTACCTACAATTTTAGGAAATGCCCAGCAAAAAATGAGTTGTATAAATCGGGACTATCCGATGTTGTTAAGTCAAGTAGGGACGGTGTAATACGAGTAGTTAATTCTATCGTTTTTAGTTTGACTTCCTGTAGAAGGTGCATTTTATAGTACTTATAGTAGGAATGAATGGAACATACTACTACTATATATGTATATCCACAAAGTGTTGTCATAAGAATAATATGTGCTACGATATTTCCTCGTTCACCTATAGGCCTATCTTCTCCCCTTCAATCCCTGAACTCATAAAGGTACAATATTGCGTTTTGGTTTGGTAAAGTCGATAAAATTTTCGAAATAACAACGTGAATATTTCATTATCGTTCTGTACAAACGAATATTCGTTAGTTTGGTGCAGATGTTTTAATGTTGCCTAGCTCTGTACAGATTTTCTTAATACTAGTAAGCTTTTATTCATTGTACCATATATTACAAATGAGTCGGGTCATATTTTCTGCCAGGTCATCTCCCTCAGCCCTTTTGAGATAACATAATTGTGCGGCAATTGCAAATTTCTGCACGATCGGGAGGGTGGAATAGTTGTTCGTCAATGTATAATTTAGGGACGGATCATCATCGCACCCTGACAGTCCACAGAAGTTTTCTGTTCACGTTTTCAACACCAACTGTGAATTTACTATTCGTTTGTGCAAGAGAACCTTAGTGCTTTGTTTCCGTGACATGTTCTCTTATTTCGATTTCATCTTTTGCATCCTTCTTCATTTCTTCAATTATACGCTTCTCGTGTTACAAAATTCCCAAGTCATCTTCTTAGGAAGATGTATTCTTGTAGAATAGACTTTAACGCTTATGGATAAATAAAGAGGTAGATGGTCCGCGTTTCGTCCTAGATCTTAGACACGATAGATCTTTCTGATCACTGCAGCGAAAAAAATACTTTTAAAAGAGATGTATCCTGGCTAAAACAAAAACTGATATGCGCTGAGAATATCTGTATCTTTTCAAAAGCTAAGGTGCAATTAGATCTTTGGAATCATATATAGTGTAAACTCTAAAATAGCTCTTAAGGAGATGGTGGAGTAGTTCGTTATTCACTTTTATTGTGTCCTAGTACATAGGGACAATCTAAGGAGTGATAAGGGTGATGATTTTGCAAAATCAAATCTGGAGCTGACAAGTGATACAAAACAGATTTCAAGAGAGGAAACTTCTCCTACACACGTGATATCCAAGGTTACTTCTCGTTAGCACGTGGCGTTTCTTTGCCAGACTAATCTGTCTGAGGATTATAGGTAGGAGTCCAGTATTATGTGAAGACAGGCACCCTCGGTTTAATATATATGTTAAGGCTAAGATGTAATTATCTGTAGGTGTTCACACATTTGTCGCATTACGATAAGCGTACTAGCTTACAGTTCATTAGAATCGTAAAAGTAAAATAAAAGCAGCAGCTATGTACCAATTCGTCATCCCAGTTAATTGCCATATTCCACTCATGGAATGAAAAAACTACCGATTACTGTCTTAACTACACCACCTACTTTTTTGGTTACGACCAGAAAAACTAATTTTTCTCTTCTAGTTCATTAGGTTACTATTTATTGGATACTTGATATTCATCCATATTTTCAATCAAATGTGTTTATGTGGAAAAAATTTATGAAAACATTTGCAAAATTTACCACCGCTCAAAAAAGCTCAGCTAGATTTCCAACATATTTATCTGGAGCATCTGATCACGGCTATAGATTTTTGCTTTGGTTTGGCTTCAAAGTTAATTTAATGTTGAGTTGTATGAATAAAAGCTACGTGTACCTTGAAATGCTTTTAACGTATTTTTTCTGACCAATCCGCGACGTTGTACGAAACTTCTTACAGTGCGCTTTGTGATGCAATATCTAATGGATATTTCTTTGCGATGTGATTGAAAGCTCACTACAAAGTGGAAGCTATTAAATGTCAAAAGCAAAATCATAACATTGACAAATGCGGGAATTAACATGTGTAACGCAATACACTTAAGACTCTTTAACTCTTTAAAGCGTATATACATACAATTCTGTTGTCCTCGAGAAGCTGTAGTCCACGTACGTCTTAATTTGAACATTGTTGTTCTTTCGTCATATTTTATGGTACGAGGGGCGTTCAACATATTCTCGGTATCGGGGTGAAGCTGTGGTTGTATATATAAATTGACTTATTTATCAAGTAATACTATTATTTTAGTGCATTCATGTAAAATTTCATATAAACGTGATTATTAATTCGCGTTTTATCTCTAGTTAAACAGAATCATAATGGCAACTGAGACGATGATGGTGAAAATTGAGCATCGCGCTGTAATTAAATTTCTCACTAAGCAAGGAAAAAGTCAAAAAACTATTCATGAAGAGATGGTGGCTGTTTACCAGGGTTCCTCACCTTCATTATCAACTGTGCAAAAGTGGTCAAGCGAGTTCAAGAGAGGCAGAGAGAGCATTGAAGACGACCCCCGCTCCGGCGCCCCGGCTACTGCTTGTACGGAGTCGAAAGAAAGAAGTCGAAAAACTTGTTCTTGAGGATGCCCGAATAAAGGTGAAAATGATGGCAGAGATCACCAAGCTTTCAATTGGTACCATTCACACCATTCTTCATGACCATCTTAACCTTTCAAAGGTCAGTGCAAGGTGGGTGCCACGAATGCTCACAGCGCCTCAGAAAAAAGTGAGAATCGCATGCTGTAGAGAGCTTTTGGAGATGTGTAGTGAGAACGCGGACGGTGTTATGGATCGAATTGTTACTGGGGACGAAACATGGGTCCACCACTATGACCCTGAAAGCAAACAAGAGTCCATGCAGTGGCATAAAAAAGGAACAGACCCCCCGAAGAAGTTCAAAGTCACTCCGTCTGCCGGGAAGCTCATGGCCACAGTTTTTTGGGACTCAAAGGGAATCTTGCTCATTGAGTACAAAAAAAAAGGTGAAACCATCAACGCCACATCCTACGCTTCCACGTTGCATAATTTGCGGCAGGAAATTAAAAAGAAAAGACGGGGTAAACTCGCAGCGGGTGTGTTGCTTCTTCATGACAACGCTCCTGTTCACACGGCGCGAGTTTCCAAGGCTGCTGCGCGAGATTGTGGTTTCGAAGAAATCCAACACCCACCCTAGTGATTAGACCTTGCCCCTAGTGATTATTTCTTGTTTCCGGATTTGAAAAAATGTCTTCGTGGAAAAAGATTTTCGGATGATGAAGAACTCAAGTCGGCAATAAATGGGTATTTTGCAGAGAAAGAGGAAATTTATTTTTTTGAGGGTTTAAAAAAGCTACAAGATGTTACAAGATGTAACAAATGCATTGATGTGAGGGGAGATTATATTGAAAAATAAAAACAATTTAAATTGAATTCGCCTTTTCCTTCATATCGATACCGAGAATATATTGAACGCCCCTCGTACATCTACTTCGTCTTTTGGGATATTAGTTCTTAACCCACTTGTTTTGCCAAATCGAAATATTAGTTGTTTCCCAATATTCGTTAAATCTCTCGTCGTTTAAACAGATAGTGTTAAATCCGAGATATTCGTTGGTGGATTCCTTAATTATTTCGAAGTTGTAGGAATCAACATTGACTTTGCCTCGTATACTGTCGATGGAGACACTTTCATTTATAGAAAACATGTACTAGTAGTTGGTCTTATTCTCATTTACTACAAGACCAATTCGCCCATCTCCTTTAATGGCCGTTTTAGAAAATCTACACCCGAAATCGAATAGAATAAATAAAAGAAACGAGCCGATCTTGTTCAATTCATTTAATTATTCATTATTTGTATTCTTTACAATATTGATTATTACCGAATCATACGAATGCTAATGAACGACTGGGCGAATTTGATATAAGAAAAAGGGATAGAAAGAATTTCCATGTATATGTAACATGAGCATGTATGAGTAGTCTTTGAATGTATGAAAAGTATGTAGTATAGAAGTTTATATATGTATATGTAGATAATTCATTTTAAGTTACATTATTATTAGTTATTAAATTTAAGATAATAAAGCGAAAGGTTTTTCAACATCCTCCCGCCGCAAAATTAACAGATGAGTTTGTTATCTCCAAAGGATAAAAGAGTTGTATTGGTCTTCTCAAAATGGAACCACTTGAAAGTCTAATCTCGCAGGCACGCACCTTATTGTCTCTTCCAGGAAAAAGCCTTTCAATTACCGCTAAATGCCAAAGCGCCCGAGGAAGTGATATATCTTCAACCAATACTACATCTCCAATCTTCAAGATAGATCCTAAATCATTTTTGGTATGATGCAATGATCGGAGTTGATACAAATACTCCTTATACCATCGTTTCTTGAATGTAGCTATGAACTGCAGCCGCTCCTTCCATTGCTTGCGTAGGTCTTTACCGCTTCGATTCTCAGGTGTTGATGTTCCCAATACTCCATACTCACCGATCAAAAAATGTGCCGGAATAAGCGGTGCAAGATCTAGGAGATCGTCTCCTGAATAAGTTAACGGTCTCGAGTTCACGACGCCTTCAACTTCCGTTAACAACGTATGCAACTGGTCACTGTTTAATGTTGAACGCCTTACAGCTGCTTTAAGTGCCGATTTGACCACACCGATTAGTCGTTCCCAAAAGCCACCCCACCATGGGGCACGCTCAACTATGAATTTCACGTCACCCGATGTTCAGCCAAAAATCCCAATAATTTCTCATCGTTTCTTACGTTTTTGATTTGATTAAGTTCGCCAGAAGCTTTCTTAAACTTTAAGAACTTAAGAAGCTTTCTTAGCGTTGTCTGAATACATTATGCGAGGGACTCCTCTTCTTGAAAAAAGTCTTCGAATGGCAAGAAGACAACTCTCCATGGTCAAGTCGCTGGTGCATTCAGTATGTACGGCCCGAACTGCGGCAGACGTAAACAGTAAAATATATCGCTTCTTTCTTTGACCATCATTGTCTGCTATATATAGGGGTCCGGCAAAATCTACTCCTGTGACTTCAAATGGTCTGGATGAGAGAATCCGATGTCTAGGAAGAGGTGCAGACTTCTGTGTAGCTGCTGACCCTCGAAGAACTTTACACACAAAACAATCTTTGATGATAGTTTCTATAAGCTGACGACCCTTTACAGTTAGTTTAGTTTAGTTTTAAACGCAATTTATTTTCTAATCAATAACTCTTACATACTAACAAAAAATGCTTAAATGTCGTCTCACGCTGTAAATGGTCGACCACGTCCCAACAATCGTGGCGAGTATATTTGAGAGGTTTTCACGCCTCAGTTAAACAAACATCTTCTTTGATGAATTATAAAACGCTCTCCAGCGAAATCTGACTTACAACTGCAAAATCACACGACCATTTACAACCCAGTATCTTGTGCGCAAATGAGAGAGAACTGCAGATGACCCACTATGGAATGATTTTTCATGTGCATCGCGAACTAAAAGTTTTGTTATATGGGATGACTTCGGTAAAATTATAGGATGAGCCACGTTCTGATCCGATGTTACATGCTGAAGGCGACCACCTACTCGCAAGTGTTGATCGGTAACACCTAAAATTGGAGAAAGAGAAATCAATTTTAAGTTAGATGGAATATTTTTCTTCATTTGAAGAGCAGAAATTTCTTTAGAAAAATGAAGCATTTGCACATGAGCTATCCAAAACTTTTCGGCACGATTTATATCTTCCGCTGACAAATGCTTGGTATGATCACCTTTCTTCTTAAAAATGCAACGGCTCTTAGGACGTAGGCTGTTACTCGCGGAAGCCGCATCCAGTTACTAAAGCGTTGGCTGTCGATAATTGAGATGTCGCATCCTAAAGTTTTACCCTCTAAATCCTCTATATCATCGTCTTCAATATGCGTAGTAACAACACACAGCGAAGTAGCATCGATTAGAGTCGAAGATATCCAATGTATTTGCCCTTCCTTAAGTCAAGCAGGCCCATTTAGCCAAACAGAAGAATTTACGAGGGATGTGGCGCTAATGCCTCTAGTTAAAAGGTCAGCTGGGTTTTCAACACCAGGACAGTGCCTCCAGATCGATACATCAGTCAGTGATCGTATTTCTTTAACCCTATGCTCAACGTAAAGCTTCCATCGCTTTTTGGAACCCAATATCCAATACAGTACAATCTGAGAATCAATCCAAAGAAAAGATTCATTGATTGCTATCGGAAGACAAGTTTGAAGATAAATAAGCAGGTGCGCAGCCATAAGTGCAGCAGTAAGCTCCAACTTTGGAATAGTCAGTTCAGCTTCGTTGTTGGTTTTCAAGGGGCAACTTTGCCCTTAGCACAAATAAGATTCACTGATACTTCTCCATTATTATGCAAGGTTCTTGCATAAGCCACAGCTCCGTATGCGTAGTTACTCGCATTAGCAAAAACGTGTATCTGTGTCAAGTTTTGACTCGTTATAAAATCCTATCCTGTATCCCCATTTCATGAAGTTGCTCGATCTCCTCCCGACAAGAAACCCAAGTGTCTTGCAAGCCCGATAATAAGTTTTCGTCTCAATCAAGATTTCTGCGCCAAATATCTTGAAATAGAATCTTTAACCGCACAAGCCACGGAGCCAGAACCCCAATCGGATCGCATATTTTAGCCATAACTCTTAAAATTCTTCGCTTTGTACCTTGAACTGCCTCCACTTTCAACAAATCTAGTACAGAATCAAGAACCACTTCAAGTTCGTCCGTGGCTATTACCCATCGGAAACCTAGCACCTTCTGCGTATCCGAGGATCGTTCTTCTGCTTCGAAGCACTTTCCTACTTTCGCAATGTTGGAGTTCCATTTATGTAATTTCATTGAGGCACTAGTAAATATCCTGATTGTTTCTCGATAAATATCCTTCAGTGTATCCTCGTCATCAATGCTAGTGACAAAGTCATCCATGTAGAAGCTTTGCCTTAGCAACTCGTATATTTTTGCATAGCTTTAATGCTCGTCTCCGATAGCTCGTCCGATGTTTGAGTTCGCGACACAGCTTCCTTTATCAATTCCTGAATCATGGCACCAAAAATGTAGGGACTGCTTTTAACGCCAAATGTTAGCCGCGTCATTCGGTAAGTTCTGATAGCAGGTAAGATCTTTTCATCGATTATTTTTTCCACAAACCAGAGAAAACGATGACTATCTCTACGCCTTTTCTATGTCGGCAATAATTCCAAATTTCCCAACTCGAAAATTACGAAGAATCACTAAAAGATCAGGTAAATAATTTTCACCGACTTCTAAAACATCGTTGAGTGACGACTGGTTAGGTGCATGTGTCGAAGCGTCGAAAGCAATCCGCAATTTAATCGTTTCTTTGTCATTTCGGTATACTGGATGATGAGGAATTTAATAAGTTCGGTTTTTACTTAATTCTGTGTCTGGAGCAGGTTCAGCAATGCCTGACAAAATCATTTTATTCATCGACTCATCGTATTCGGTGAGTTTTTCAGCTGAACATAGTCTCCGAATTAGTGTTCGTACCCGAACTAATGCGCCTATTGTTGTGTAGTGGAGTTGATAGTTCCTTCTACGGAAGTGACGCCTCGAATCTATCTCCTACTCGACGAATGTGTGCGGATACGTCATCGCTTAATACCTTTTACCATCAGGAACACACCCCAACACATCAAGCTTCCAGAAATTTTGAATGTCTTCACATGCGCAGATAGTGTATGAGAAGAATGAAATCTATTTTGATTTACATCCGATGGCCTTGAATTGTCCAACCCAAAATTGTATTTATCGCAGTCAACCTTTCAGTGAGACGTTTGTATTCGCCAGTCGCAAATTGCCAATATGTGTCGGCGCCAATTAGCACACTGATCCCATCCTCAACTAATTGCCCTTTTGCACGAGCATCTGCTAAATTTAGATCGGAAAGTGGGACAGTTCCGTTGTTAGTGGGCACAGATAGCACATCAAGGCAAATTGCAGGAACTTCTGTTGCATCTATCGAAACAGCGCGATCATCATACTGACTACGTAGAACTATCCGAACCTTGTTACACAATTTGAAGGGTTTGGGCATATCGCTTCCAAAGGTTATTACGCTTAGTCAATGTACTCCCACAATAGGTAGATTGAGATTACGCGCCAGAGTTGACTTGATGAACGACAATTGACTTCCGCCATCCAAAACGATTCGCACAAACATAGAAAAAATAGAAAACTCACTACTAGCATAGGCGCATGCTGTTTGCAAGTATACATTACCCTTCTGCATTCCTTCTGCCGCGTACAGATTTAACGATGAAGTATTGGCTAAACTGGGTACTGGGTCCTTATTTTGGTTGGAAGACGAAATGAAGGAACGTTTTGGTTGAGAAAACAATGGATCGCACATGTTTGTTGCGTGCCGGCCAGTACATGTCCTACATGTTATCCCTTTCACCTTACACATCCGGGAATTATGGCATTTTTTACAGCAACGGTAGCACCTGCCTTCAGCTTTCAATAAATTTTTCTTTTAGATTAATCCCTTGTTACTAGAGCAATCTTAGGTTTCGTGATTATTTCCACAGCAAAATAAATAATTATCCTTAAATTCAGATGCATACAAACCCAAAGCCGTTTTGACAGATCTGTAGTTCGTGGTGTTCGATATGCTAGAGCGAGTTGACTGTATTCTTGCTTCGTTGGCCTTTTCTAGCGATTCAACCTCTCTTCGCAAGAATTTTAGTAAACAATCAACTTGCTTATCGCCGAATGCCTTTGATGAATTTTCTGACATTGAGGAAATGCTAGCTGCATTATCTTCCTATTGGGTATGAGAATTTTGTAGAGTTGCTGTGGTGTCCTCGTAGTATCGATGAAAATCTACTCTAAGTTCATTTGGTAGACAACGTAATAAAACACCTTTTTTTTTTTTTTTTTTTTTTAATTTACGCGCGCCTAAGGGGTTGATACCCTTGTACTGTTGCCATGGCGCGGGCGGAAAGATAGGAGGAGGAGAAAGGAAAATTGTTTTTGTAGTGGTTTGAAACTCAGGTGTGTTTGGTTTCTATGTTTGCTCTCCAGGGGTGGGAGTCCGAATAGGATTGAGAGTTTTTCTTCACTCAGAGTGATTCGAGATATAATTCCCAGTATTTTTTTTCATTGCTTGAAACTCTTATAACCCTTTAGCATAACAAAATAATTTGATGATGGTATGCCTAATGACAAAAGCGAACGAGTTAAAACTTGCACCGAAGTATATAGTCATCTCAGAGCGAATACATCTGCCTTAGAAGAAACAGGCTAAATGGATAGCAAACGTTGCATTGTAAAATCTGCAATTTTCTCACTATTGCCGTATTCCTCCTTCAGCAATGCTATATCTATATTATAGTTAGCTTCTGAAGGAGTGAGACCAGCTAATGTTTGGGATGCTTTTCCAGTTAACACCGTTTCTAGGTAATTAAATTTATCAACTGCTGTAAGAGAAGAGTTTTCGTGAACGAGAGCATGATACTGCTCCCAAAATAGTAACCATTCTTTGAAATCTCCAGAAAACCGTTTTGGCTGCAATTTTTTTAATTTCACAGCACTGCATGTAGATGTCGGTGGCGGTAACGGGAGCAACGTGACGTTGCCGTTTGCAGAAGTGGTGTCATTCGGACTTACTGAAACTACTGGTCGACCTTGGTGAAGGTGAAGTTTGGAAAGACGGCATTTTATGCGTGTGATGGTTGCGATCGCTTTATCTTCATAATATGCCACAGCTTCGGCTTCTCTTACCTGGTCCTCTGGTTTAATCAAACTCACCACCTCTGCGTTTGTTTTACGCAAACTTTCATGTGAGGCCGTTAAGCGGTCCTGCAAAACGTTTAACTCTTCTTCAATGTCGCCGAGATTATTCAAATTATCCATTATTTTTGAATCTTCGGATTTAAGATAATCGGTCGCGCTTTTGACAAGTTTGGTCACTTGACCACGATAAGAAGCGCGACTTGCCAAATCCATTTCGTTCGACTGCAAAGAAAACGACAAATACTCGTTCTTTCCGTTAAAGGTCCCCGGTTCAATCCCGGGTTTCGGCACCAGATTTAGAAAATCTGCACCCAAATTCGAATAGAACAAATAAAAGAAACGAGCCGATCTTGTTTAATTCATTTAATTATTCATTATTTGTATTCTTTACAATATTGATTATTACCGAATCATACGAATGCTAATGAACGACTGGGCGAATTTGATATAAGAAAAAGGGATATAAAGAATTTCCATGTATATGTAACATGAGCATGTATGAGTAGTATTTGAATGTATGAAAAGTATGTAGTATAGAAGTTTATATATATGTAGATAATTCATTTTAAGTTACATTATTATTAGTTATTAAATTTAAGATAATAAAGCGAAAGGTTTTTCAACAGCCGTAAACGCCTCGATGGGAAAAAGCGATGATGTGATGTTTGTGGACGGACTCATAGATGATAATGTTTCTATATATCTATCTGGTCTGACACTTAATTAAAAATGCCACATGACAGTGGATCTTGCTGCTACATAAAATCCGGTGAAAATTCGAATAAGTTCGGGTATCGAATAATCAGGGTATAGCGAGATTCCCATCTTAACTCGTCATATCTGGATCAAATTCTCCCTTGTCTTGTAGTGCTTCTGACAATGTATGTATATTATCATAAACAGATTGGGTCGATTACATCCATCAACACAAATTAAAAAACAAGGCTTACCTAAAAATGTTTGCTGTTAAAATGAAAATACGAATTTTAAGAAAAGTTCCTTTTTTTATCTCTTTATTTAAAAGTAACAATAAACTGTTGTATCGAATTTGAATTTCTTTTACTAACTGAAAAAGGGCATAAAACAAATAACTATATCAATATAATACATGAAAAATAGATCAAAAAACATGCTTCAAAATGAATGCTCTATAATTCTTTTGTGATTGTATGGACTGACTTGTCTCAGCTCTTAAATATGGTCTCCCATCATTCTCTCATTAAATTGGCCCTGATAACGACATTCAAAATCCATCAAATCTTGCGAATAGGCACCCACCCATATTGTTTTTAAGTTGGTCCAAGGGAGCATGTAACATATTTTAAAGTCTTCCAGCATATTTGAAATGAGCTCTTTTTAATTCTGGGCTCTGATTTTTGCAAGAAAACCATGGAGCACTACTTTAACGATGTCCCATGCTCGTGTTCCGTGAGTTTTGAGTCCCTGTAAAAATTCGTTGCTGGCAATTATTATTACTCTCTTTATTTGGGGTTCGACGAAAATATCAGCTTTTGCTTGAGCTTCCGATGATTTAGGAAAACGTTTTTTTAAGAAATTGAAAAGTCTCAGAATCTTGACACAGGGCTTTTACGAAATACTTCATAAGGCCTAATTTTATATGCAATGGAGGCATGAATATGTGTTTAGGCTCGACAATTAGGTCACACTTAACATTATGTTTTCTTATCTCGAACGCGGTTCGCTTAGGCCATAAGTTCTGCTGGTAGTGCAAATTGTTTGCTCTATTGTCCCATAAACAAAGCTAGCAAGGATGTTTGGTATACCCGTCTTGTATTTCACCAGAAAGCTAACCATCTTAAAATTCCCTATTACTGTCCAGGTAAACTTTCTTAAAGTCTCAAGCACCATTTTCAGACTTTTGTAATTTCCTTTCAGCATTATGGAATGAGCTAAAACCGTAGATGTGAAATTATTTCCATAGTGAAGACGGACAGCTTTTATACCTTTTTCGAGCTGTCTATGAAAAAACGCCAGTCAGAATGAGCGCATGGAATTCCGATGTCTTCAAACAAGCGCTTCACATCGTTACAATAGCAAAGTCCGTCTTGGAGGGACAGACGTTAAACTCGTCTGGGTTAATAAGGTGTGGTTCGTAACTTTTTGATTTGATCATGAAATGATTGCTCACATAACTAGTACTAGCAATTTGGGATTGAGATAATACGATATCTTTTAGCTCTGGACGATAAGGTACAGGAAAACTTTCGCTATGTGGTACTGGAGCAGACGTTGAAGGTAGATCTAGATAAAGGGTCTTCTTGGCATTTTTTCCAGCTCCACGCTTACTTGGATTGACTATACAAAAATAACAATCTCCAACTTAACCTAGCTTAACCTAGGCACTGCAAATCGCATATCTTTTTTTTCCTCGATATTACATGAGAAGTGAGGCCTCCAGTTTTTATCTTGACTTCGAATGTGAAGTTTAAAATACTCGTATGCATCATACATGGGCTTTGCAAAGCTTTAAATTTATAGCCAAAAAACATTTTTTAACTATTAATTTGATAGTCGTAAGTTTACATTAAATATAGCAGAATTATTACAGTCTTATTTACAACTTCTTGAGGTCATTTTTGAAACTGCAGTTATACAAAATACGTTATATCACCGCAAGTTACATTCGCATACTGATCACAATGAGCCACGTGAGTAAAATGTTAAATCTTCTCCCATCACTACTTCTCGTTTCTACTTAATACAATACGTTTCTCTTTACTCGTATATACTTATATCATTGTAAAAGGTACAAAAGTAATGTTTTGTTTAGTTATTTTTCGGTATAAAGAATTTGAAAATAATCATTGAAATAAAAACCAAAAAAAAAATTGTTTTGTTGACCTGTATTATATGTTAGATGCCAGGCAGGTTCATACTGGTGCGTATCGATCAGTGTGCTCCAGGGGCTTTAAGATGCTCACATAATAAATTTAAATAATTTACTTTGGACAGAAACATTTAGCACGATTTGCTACGTCTGTAATTACTGCAGACATAATCTATCTCAGTCATTTGGTTAATACATATATCCTACCATAAGCATTCGTAATCATACTAAGAGGACTTGTTTGGTGAAGGCTGGCAGCCTATGGTGATCTCGGTTACCACCTTGATGATGTTGCTGTTGCGATGTTGATTGTTAGTGTACATGAAATATAAACGTACAGTGAAGTTTCTGAGCCAGGTGCTCTATGTAGATTTTGGCTACTTCAAGGCTTCAGCCATTTAGTCGTTAGTACTGTGTGAAAGTATTGTTCAATATCAAATACTTCTTCGAAGCCTCTTCAAAACGTAATTTGTCTTCGAAAATCCAAACCAAATTATACACACTAGCTTGCGAGACAAAATTTAAAGTAAGCGGTTTTCGAAAATACTCGAAGAATTTCCAGGAATTCTGAAGAAACTCATTACAAAAAAAGGTGTTTGTATATCTTATATTTTTGAAATAAATACCGAATGAGAAAACCTCGCAGTATCAACATTTCGCATTATAAAAATCTCGATCTAAAAGACAGGAATCTCCCAAATACAGGAAATGCTCGCATTATTAAAATCAAGAATCGTTAGACCCGTATTTGAGGGGTAGATTAAATAAATGTACAGTGCTAAAATGCTCTAAACAACTGCATGTGAGACCGAAGGCCGTGCGGTGTATGAGTAGAAGAATGTGTTATTGTGTGAAATCCAGACCTGTAAAGTACTTAAGTGTTCCAGGACTTCAGTCCTCTCAAGTACAAGTACTAGGTACTAGGTACTAGGTACTGGTACTTGTACTTCAGTACCTTAGTTCTGGTACTTGAGATAAGGCAAGTACCAGTATTTTTCAAGTACTTGTGTACAAGTACCAAGTATCACGTACTGCTCAAGTGCTTGAGTAAGATTTGTTACAACTCCAATTTATAAAGGAAAATTATTATGTATTTCATCAGGAGAAAGTGTTTCTTTGATCAGCACACTAGAAACTGTAAGTCCAGTTATTGTTTTAGCAATCATAAGCGAGCGGACTGCAAAAAAATAATCTATTCGAAATTTGAAAACCCTTGAGCCGGCGGGCTAAGTGAAGATTACCCAATTTCTGATTCCAAGCCCTTTTTTTAGTGATTGGTTAATTTCTAGCCATTTATGTATGTATAAAGACATTTATTTACTGTTTACTCTACAAGATTAATAAAGAAAAATTTTAAACAGTATGATTAAAAGTTGGACACAATGTTTTATCCTGAGTTCGTCAAAAAATGTTAACATTTCTATTTATAAAAATTGTGCAAGACTAAAATAAAGTACTTTGAATTGAAAAACTGAACAGAAGTACTGGTCAAGTACTTGAAAGTACTGGTCAAGTACTTGTAAGTACTGGTCAAGTACTTGGAAGTACTGCCCAAGTACTTGGAAGTACTGCTCAAGTACTTTGGTACTTAAGTACGCCATACGACGAAGTACATGAAAAATACTGGTACTTGGCTTTTTCAAGTACCAGTATCCAAGTATCCGGTACTGGTACTTGTACTTGAAAGTTTACAGCTCTGGTGAAATCCTTTTAAAATGCGAAGTCTGCCACTCAAGTACTGTTAAGATACTGACATCCTTTGTAGCTTTTGTAGTGTAGGAACAAATTTTCCTTTAAAAAATTACTACAAGTAAAACATAAACTTTTCAAAAAGTCATTCAAAAAGTAAATAGGTACTTTACAAGTATTTTCACCAACAAAAATATATACTTATATACAAATATATATGTAATTCAATTTATGATTTATAATTTTAAGAAAGAGAGATGTACTGAGCTATGCTCCAAAATATTCAATTTTTGACGTTTGAAGTCTTATTTTATAAATATTTTTTAAAGCTGTATTACGTATAACAGTTGTATTTTTTTGTTTTGCAATTCTATTGCATCACGATTGCTGCGGCTTAAATTTTTTCTTAATTTATTCGCTAGAATGATGGTTAACCAAACTATGAACCCCAATATGTCTCTTAATAACAATGGCATTTAAGAACCTATGCTAGGCTTCTATTATATGTATAATACTCGTACAATGCATTGTTTTATATCCTGGGAAAGTTAGTTGAAAAGGTGTCAAAAACATTCCAGAAACTTGGATCGTATTGCGGAGGTAATGTTCGGTTTTTTTCTCCAGTTATATAAATTTTATCAAACAAATTTCTCATTTTTGTGCGTCGATGTCATCAAAATTATTTTTGAAAGATAAGAAGTAATCAGAGGTTTCACCTTCTGGCACAACGGCAGAACTCTTTATCATATTTATTTCAATACTAAAACCTTCATTGTTTCCATATTTGACCTTAAGTTTTTTCTTTGCCCTTTACGCTAAATTATTTGACCGAAATGAAACAGGCAATCTTTGAATATGCAAGATGGGAAAAAATTCTTTTGTAACTACAGAAACACATTTCTCAAAATCAGTTATGATTTGTTTAGGCGCTAAGCTGATGTTCATATTGGCGCTTAGATGAGGTAATTCATGGAAGAATTCAGTATATCATATAAGGCTTTACTTTTTCGGGAAATCAAACACAAGATTAATGGAATTATTTCTGATTAAGTTTTCCCATTAATTGTATTTTATATTCGTATGCACATACCTACGAGTATGTATGTTAGCTGCCACATAATGGAAGGTACAGCATCGAAAGTGCCATCCATAATTCAATATTTCGCTTCACTCAAAAGTTTTAAGCTGAACTGTGTTCCGAGGATTATAATCATTTCATCATTTATTTTCTTTTCAGATAAAACTAATAATTCGCCTGCTGAATGTTTTGCAGACTCACTAATATATTCAATACATGTTGGCTATTTTAGATTAGAGCAGCGCACACAAAAATTTTCTTGTTTTATAGCTTTAGAGTTGAGTGTTTGGCAGATAAAATATGCAAGCCTGCTGAGGCTGAACAACATTATTAGTAATTATTTGACTAGGTTTTGCTGCACTATATTTTGCATTACTTTTTATTTTCCTATTTGTTTTTATGATTAATTTTTCATGTGAGACAGGGTCGTAAAGTTGATTACTATGAATTTTAACAATTTTGTGCTAATCTGTATAAACACGACCTTTACAAAAAAGTTTCTTCTTTTGAGAATTCTCCCACGAGTATTTTTAATTTTTATGTCTCTCTTACAATATTAATTTTCATATTAATTAAGACAACATATGCAATTTTTCGCGGGGATACCTTGGTTTACTGAACAATTTCGAAGAATAATTCTGCATACAAAAATTAGAAAACTACATGAATATTTTATTGTTGTTTGTATTTTTTTTTATAAATTAACTTTATTGTATAATAAATAATAATTCTTTTAATATTTTTTTTACAGCAATTAACGCCTTTCCTTTTTTTTAGACATAATATCGATCACTTCCTCTGGATCCACATGAATACCTGAGTGAACAGGTAAGTGCGCTAGGTCTTGGATGGCTCATGACGCTCCGGGATATTGTCCGGGATATACACACAGGTGGTGTGGCCAAAATTGTAAGCAAGTAGCTTATACTCCTGATATTGCGTTATCGAAGTAAGGAGTTAGCTTTTCCATTTCATTTTCTCGATTAACGGCAGTAAAACCTGGAAGCAGAGCTTGAAACGATGGTAGAATATCCTCATTGACCATAAATCTGTTAGTAAGATTTTGTATTAGAGAACCTAGACAGGGAATAAGTATAGAAACTCTGAAATAATCTTCAGGACATGATGTGTTGTTTGTTTCAAAGAAATTCTCGGAGCTGTTATGTTAAATTCAAATAAATCCTCGGCATGTTGTGATGCGAATTGAAAAGCGTCTCTGAAAAATCTCCAGAATTTTCTCTTATGTTTTTAAGAGATTTTAAGACTTGTTTCGTATAACTTATTGCAGACACGAAATTCAAAGATTCATTTTGTAGGAAAATTGATAAGAGTAGCGTTAAACTAAAAAGTTTTTCGCATACAATGAGACTTACCAGGAAATCACTTCTTTGAATTGCTGCCAAGAGAGTTGATATTGTTGGTTGGTGGATATTTCTTCAAGACTAATCGCAATACATTTGAAGAGCTCTACAAATGAGATAATTCTGTCATGCCTTTCACAAAGGCGCAAAAGTCGTTTTTTCCTACTTTCTGAAGAGTGTTTGTGTATGCCGTTTTGGAAAGTCTTATTTGCATTTGAATGGTTTCGGAAGAATTGGTTGTTTCGGGTGTTGATATGGCACCAGACAGAGCCAGGTTCAAACGATGACTTACACAGTGAACATATCTGGGGTTTGGATATTGTTGCCGTGAAAATAAACGAAATGTATCCAAGAATATACTCGTAATTAATAACCTAAACTGAATTCAAATATTTTCTTTTAAATCATTTGGGTAGGCTTGAGCCCCTGGCTTCGTGCCTGCAGCGGTGAGTAGAAGTACGAATAAGGTCAAATTCTGCTGGAAATTCAATTAAATGGTATACAGTATTGAAACTTATGTCGTAATAAAATGCAGGAAGCTAGCCCACTATGGAGCCCTAGCTAACAGCATTTCCGAAAAGAGTTCAGAATAAATTCAAACAGGTTAGAATCATCTGAATATATGTGAGAAATTCGATGATATCCTTCTGCCTCTCAGAAGAATTGACTCCAGACAAGAAACCTATCAAGTTTGAAGTTCCTAGATTTCTTCATAGATCTGCCGTAACATCTAGTCGATAATCGATTAAATCTTAAATCTTAATAGAATCAAGCAGATACCGAAGATTTTTCGGTAGGTCATTTAGTCACACGCTTATTAAGCCTTAAAATCTCATAAGTATTTTTTTATGAACCTTGGACACGATTAACCAAGAACCAAATCATTTTCATTTGTTTGGACTTCTACGACCAATTTCGCCCTTTCAAAGGGATCAGCTTTCATCATTTTGGAGCTTATCCGGCCACAAACAAAAAAATAAGACAACTTGGTAAGTTAACATAAGCTATGCACATTCATATCAATACTAGTAACAGGTCTGTTCGCTTTTGTGCAGACAAATGTCAACTGTCTTTATTTTGACTCTTTTTTTCCTTTTTTCACACAAAAAATTAAAAAACAAGTTCTAATGAATTTATCAGTTTTTTTTTAAAAAAATCTTGAACTTCAGGACGCATATTATTTAAGTCTAGACACGTCTGAATTATTTCTTGCGATAATTTGTCTTTGTATTGACCATCTATATGCAGTCTATATGTAAAATGTTCATATAGATAAATGGTTCTTTTCAATCAATGTGAAGATGACATGCGATTTATCGCCGTCCCGAGAGATGTGACTTTGCCCGAAGTTTCATAGTTAGTGCAAGTGGATATCAAAATAAAACCTTCCTTATGACTCCTCTTATGAATGTTATAACTCCGCAGGAAAATTTAATCAATGAGTCTTTAATCAGTACTCGTCGTTGCGTTGAAAGCAGCTATTGTGTTTGGAAAAGAAGGTTTCCAATTCTGTCGCTAGGAGTCCGATTGAAATTAGAAAAGGTGGAGTGCATTATTGTTGCTACAGCTTTTTTACAAAAGATACATATATTCAATTAACGGCGAGAGCGAAGTACCAAGTTTATCTACTGAACACGACGTAGACGCATTTTGATAAATGAATATTTAGCAAAATTAAGCAGAAACTTAATTTATTAATATAAATTACAATGTGCTAAAGCCATTCTGTTATTCAAAAAGCGTATACTTAATAAAACGTTAATAAACATATCTAATCATTCTTTTATTAATCTATTGTGTCCCATTACTAAATACTTAAAAAAATAACAATTTATATGTAGCATGTGTAACTCAAAACAAAAACATAACATAGCAACATAACATAACATAACAAGAAATAAAATTTGTTGCACCTGCATACATAGGTATTATATATACATACAGTATTACTCTATCCTGTGTTAAGACTATTATATTTGCTTCTTTAGAATTTGCATCTCGTTTTCATGTTTTCCTTTCATGTGCTCAATTTCCAGTCCAGATTTTTTTTTTTTTAAATTAAAAGTCAATATTTCTTTTTTATAAAATTTTATTTAGTCAAAATATGAACCATTGACATCTATAACCTTCTTCCACCGTGATTCAAGGCCCATTATTCATTTTTTGACGCTAAAAAGTTTTCAAAGGCTTCTATGACCTCTGCTCGATTTCGGAGCACCTTTTACCGACAAAATGAATCCATACTGCGGAAAAGGTATTAATCAATTCGAGAAATATCAGGAGAGTACGGTGGATGCGGAAGAATTTCGAATCCATCTTTTGCATCGCTACGTGTGAGGTATGGGGTCTAGCCTTGTCATGCAACGCGATCGGACCATGCCTATTTGCCAACGCAGGCTGCTTTTCAGCCAATTTCGTATGCATTATGTCGATTTCTTCACAATATTTGACTGCACTTATCGTTTTCCCTGGTTGAAGAAATAAAAAGTGAATTGGTACTTTCGATGTCCACTAAACTGTCACCATAAACTTTTCTTCCTGAAGCCAAGTTTGGGGGTGTGCTTTGGGTTTTCGTCTGCATCCAACCACTGCCCAGATCTTTTACGGTTGTCATACAAAATCCACTTTTCATCACGTGTGATTATACGGTGCAAAAGCGGTGCATTTCGGTGTCTTAAGTCAGTGATGCACAGGTTTCCAAACGGCGTAGTTTTTGTGCCTCGTTCAATTCATGGGGTACCCACTTGAGTTTTTTCACTTTTCCTATTTGAGATAGGTATTGTCATGGGGGATACTACCATGTTGTGTGCAATGACCCGAACCTTTTTTGTTGGGTCTTTCGTTTGTCGTAAAATGGCGCCGTCAATTACCGTTTCCGGTTTCCCACGCGGTTCGATTTCGAAGCTTAGATCTCCCGAACGGAACTTACCAAACCAACGCCGAATGGTGCGTTCGTTCATTGCTATATTCCCAAATACGTCACTTATGTTTTTGGCTGCCAGAGACGCATTATGTCCCAGTTTGAACTCGTAAAGGAAAAGAGTAAGAATTTGAACCGTCGACAGCATGATATAAAAATTCCTAGAAAAAAAAAACTGTACATGCAACGGACCCTAAAAGTCGCACACATCAAACACACATACCTTTATTACCTTATAAAAAAAAATCACTATGTTGTACAGATGTTCACTCGATTTTTGAGGACTAAGTGAAAAATCGGACATTTTATGTGGTACAATCTAATATTTGGGGTGTTGTGGCTCCTGCTGGATAACTCCCCTATCTCATCTGCTAACTATTATCGACTGGTTTATAATTAAGTCCTTTCCTGATTAAAAATACAAATCTTTTTCCATTTCTGAAAAGTCGTTAGAATCTTTATTTAATATCTTAAACTTTTCCTCATTATTCCCCTCAGATACGTCGTCATCCCACACCATCTGGGTTCCCAAAAATTCTTCCTCCTGGCAGATCCTTAACACAGCATTATCTATTTGGATAACGGACAATGATGCGACCTTCCGCCCTCGTCAAGTACAAAATATATTTCGTTTTTCTTCTGCAGTGCTTACTTTTGTCAACTTTTTTAGATTTTTGCATTTTGTCCGAAGGTTATCGCCTGTTCTCAAAGTTCCACAATTACTATTAATTTCTTTAGCGATTACAACCCATGCTCTTGCCTTCGCCTCGCGGCTTGTTCGATCGGTTCGCTTACATTCTATTTACAATGTTTTTATTTTTTCAAAATTTTCTACATAGCACAAGCTCTATTTCATCTATAGAAAATTTTGAAAAATAATAAATAAAAAAGAACAACAATATTAGCTTTCAATATTTCCTTACAGAATCTATAGATTTCGGTAGATTTTTGACAGCTGAACCGATAAATCATGGTGAAAGAGCAGTAATTGCAAGTTAAAATTACAAACCCAACGCATGAAAGCAAAGTTAATTCTGTATTTCATGAGTTGACTCTATAGTAGACTAATTTTAATCCAGAGTTAACTCAGCACTGAAAATCTGGGCCTAAGAAATCAATGTTTGTGCCTGAAAAATGAATAGTGTAAAATTAATAGTTCCAGCCTTAAAAAAATATATTTAAAATTTGCATTTACGTATGTACGAGTATGTTATATAGATCTTCAGTTAGAATATCGTCATCTAAGCCCTTCTTAATTAGGTAAACGAAATCGTTGTCGTTCGTCGTCCACATTGAATGGTTTATTGTCCAGACAGAGGAATGTTGGTTGCCTTCGCCATTCAAAAGTCTGTAGAAGTAATCCTTCCATATTTCCCATGAATACTATAAATCACCATCGTATGCAATGTTCCCCTCCTGATTCATGGTTGATTTTGTCCAGAATTTTTGTCTGTACGAGTTTGTCTTGTTCTTTTGACTTTTAGTAAAATTTCCGGACATAGTTTTTGCAGTGGCATTTAGATCGAGCTCTTCTCTAGTTTCCCTTTTTTTCTGACAAACGAACATCGAGCAGATTTCGGCGATCTTTGCTGTATCGTCTTTCATGCTCCTTGTTTCACAAAAGTACCTTTCGGCACTCTTTTTAATATAAAGGTTTATTGTAATAGCCAGGTAAAACGTAACACATCTATCATGGCTTGCTGATAATGACAAAGTACTGAAGTTGTGCTTTACGCCGCTTGCAATATCATTAATCCAGTCCAAATTTTGAATGCTGAGGAATCTATAGGAAATGAGGGCTATGAACTATGAACTAGTTTCGTCCCGCAGTAAAATCGTTTAGTCTAAATCCGTTTTTGGACGTGGTGTCGTTCTTGCTATGTTCTCCAGCTATGACACTGTGGTCTCCTTTATTAACTTGGCGTTTAAATCATCAAATACAACCTTAACATTGCTATGTTACGATGTTCGGGGAAGCAATCTCTGATGCAATCGTTTACTTTCTTTGTGCGGGTGTGAATACATACAGACTTACGTTAGAGAGTTTTGTCTTGATTCGGATCGTAATCTAGAGTTCGCTCACATGTCTCAAGCCCAACATTTCTAATTTCTAATTTCTAACTCGCCTTCAAACAACAAATCCGCAGTCTCCCTAGTATGTAGATGTCACGATTTTTACATTCTGTTGCATTTCTGGTCTGGCTGTGATATCCATTTTGTAGCAATCTAGCACCGTTTCTAATTGCACGGTTGCATGTAATCTGTAAAGAGTCCGAACATTTTCTTTTTCTTTTTTATGTTCTGGGATTGTGAACAATAATATTATCACTATCCAAGGCTGTTTGTTACTTAATATGTATCACATAGCACATATTTTATCTGGTCTTGAAATTCTGACGTTTCAGTCCCCACATAGAGGTAGCTCAAATCAGATTATCGCTAAATCTATCTCAGATGTCACAGATGACTCCATCTTGGGGATTCCTGCGCCAAAACGTCTTCTTTATACCTTGTCTAAACGAAAAATAGAGGGTTTTTCATTAGATGCGCCACAATTTATTTTTTAAGTAAAAAGACTTGTAAACACATGTATGAATGAATGTTCTATTTAGGACCTAGATATAGTTGATACCATTAGTTATAAAATATGACATCATTCAAATGTTTTTTTACAAAATCACTTGCACGAGTGCATGGACTGCGCCCAATTTTGCATGATTCGGCCGATATTTCAGCACTTTCATGTCGAATGTTCGCGTTCAAGTCGTCTAAGTCAAGTGTCAAATGGTACGAGCGGGAGCCATTTCAAGACAATCGCCGAACATCTTTTAATTTATTAATTAATTAAGTAATTTGTAAGCGTTGTTTAATCGTAGACACATCTTTCCTTAAATGGTAGGCAATCCGAAACAAAAATATGCCAATTGTCAGAAGATGATATGCTTAAATTCAAGCAATCTCTATATGAAAAATAGGGAGCAACTAATGAAGACTCTTTATATGTATTCCAAATCACAAGGCTGTATGTGATGAAGTCAGAATGTGCATCTATATTGCACCACTACAGCATTGTGCAAAGTGACTGTTATTTCTCTCCTTTCTCATTAGGGCTTAGGATCGACTATGTCGATGTAACTTTAGTTCTCCCATATCGAGCGTGATGCTTCAGATAAGCAGATTTTCAAATACCAGGTTCTAGATTCCGACAAACTTCCGTGCTAAATGCCGAAGTATTACACATCGCCAAGGTGCTTGCTTGGAGAAAATGTAAAAATACTGGACGTGTAATATCTACGTTTCCGAGCTCTCGATAAACTTTCCTGCCACTATATACCTATGTACATTTTATACCCATGAGGTTAACAAATTAGTATTATTTTTTTTGTCCTGCATCGTTTCAACTTTACGTTTTCAAGTAAGTTCCTTTTTTTCGGAACTCAAAACTACGTATATTCTACGTATATTACACGTTCACGATAAAAAAAAAAGTAAGAAGATCGACGTTTATTTAATTGATAAAAATAAATAAACGATCATGTCAGTTTAGTAAATTGATTTTTTTCCTCAAATTAAAAGATGTAGATATGTATGTACGAGTACTTTCGTTTCCATATTATTTACTCGCATGTGTACGAGTATAGCAAGAACAGGAGAATGCCGATGCGAAGGTATGTCTGATTGACAATTTATTTGTTTGTGTATTCGTATTATTGTTTTTCTTTGTTTTTATCCAACACATCTTACGTGTTTTAAACAAATATACGCCCATTTCGAACTTACAGTACTTGAAAGATGTCATTTTTAATATTGCTTTTTATTGTTGTAAATTCAGATAATTTCTTCATTCCTTCAAGTTGCAAATATGTACATACCTCCAAAAGCGGTAAGAATACATAATTCATACTCGGGGAAAAATGGCGGCAACTCCCTCTCCCTATGAGACACTTTTTCTGCATTTACAATTTTCCATATTTTTTTCTGGAAAATAAAAACCAACAATAGGCTTATGGGAGAAAAAATACAACTATTTATTTGGATCATAATTTCTGGGAGGAGCATCCCTAATACATGATTGGTAAATGGGCGTTTCACTTTATTTGCATCTCTTTCAGATATTTGTTAAAAATGGTCGTCATTTTCCTGTTTATCGGCCAGACTGATGACTATTTTTTTGCCTTTTTTGTTGTTATATTGTATAAACTTACCATGGTTAACAAACACACCTCTCACCTGGCTTTCCTAAGCCAGGTGGCAGGTCACATTTACTCGGCACTATGGCATACAGTTAAGTTGCGTCTTTTCGAGCGATCGGTTGTGTGTTGGATTTTCTTTCACTTCACATTTTGTTTATGATTCTTTTCAGTTTCAGTTTCACATTTATGTTTACTGTTTTGAAAACATTGATTTTTTTTTGTGAATTTAAAATGTAATTGGAAATTACAATATTTTGCGTTGGTTGTGTTCAGCAAGCAGTTCGTCTAAGTGAGATATTGATTGATTGACGTCCGTAATCACTTTATTATGAGATATAATTAAATAATTATTTTGTCGCAAAGAGGAGAGAAACAACTCGAATTATTGTTCATTATCTATGCAGCTGTCATTACAATTGATTTTCAATTTGGATAAATATAATAGAAAAGTGATTTTAAAAAAATGTTGACCTTTAAAATAAATAAGGGAAAAAGTATTGTCTTCTGCTGATACAAACCAACTTCAGTGATGTCATAGTGCTACTGTCAAATATTTCAAGTTGTCATTACATTCACAGAGAATAATCCAATTTGGACCCACACATAGGTACCTAATCCAATGCATGTGCGGATCTATATACATACATACATATATGGATACGATCGTTTGTTAATGTTTTTCAGATAGAACGTGTGTTTGTCAGTTATTCTTCCAAAAAAACAAAACAAAGAAAATGGCAAATTATTTAAAAAGGTTTACACATAAATTATACTGATTTCATAAACAATTCTAAAAATTAAATTAGCGGTAAGTGCTGAAAGATATGTACAACATTTATTTCAAAATTAAGAGTATCTAATGTCTAATATACGAGTATAATACTACACATGGCAATAGTTTCACAAAACTAAAAACTCTTGCACCTAATTGTTACTACGCCCTTTGATAATAATCGAAGTATTACGAGCATTAAACATATACCTACCTATATGAATGTGTATTTTTATGCTTCAGTTGTTTTGTGATATTTTTATAGAATGTACAATTATTTGCTACGCTTGAGTAAACAATAAGCATAACCGTAAAGACAAAACAGTTTTTCACTTAAACCGACGGTGATTTTCTAAGATGATCACAGACTAACTCCTACGTGCGATTTCAAAAGATACACGTGAATTACAAATAGATCCTAAGAGTACCTACATATATACTGGTTTAGGTTATTTTAGGTGGTGGAACTTTATATCTTTATCACTTGCGAACTAGACGTATTGTGATGTCCCGGAGTTGAAATCAACTCATGAACCTCGATTAACTAATAAATTCTCCTAAAACTTTGAACAAGCCATTATGTTCAAGGAAAGGCTTACCTAGGAAGCGTGTTGTACCAAGGCATTTTTTTAAGGGCTATAGAAGAGAAAAACTATGAAAGCTGCCCTAACCTGCACTTCGACTTCATAAAATCTGTTGTGTCATTTCCGTAGAAGTGTGTTGGATGTGTTGTTTATTAGCTGAAACTTTGTTCGTGGATAAAGCCTGAGATTGTGTGAGCTGAGAAAAATGGTGATGTGAAACCTTTATAGAAGTCCTTAAGCCTGAGTCAGGCAGTGGCAGAGCATATTTCAGTGTCTTTAACACAGAGTCGGCATGATTGCCGATGGTATCGATACCATCTGAAAATGGTATTTGAGTAAGCAATGACAAGCTAGAAATTCACTTAACTTGACATGTTTTAAGCAAATTTATATTCTAGTAGAAGAACATTTCTAGACATTCTTATTATTTTGGCTTAACTTTTATCTGGTTGACAGTCAGGCCACAAAAAGCAAGCTGCAGGAGGCCTTGATAGCTTCAAGGGTGCTTGGCTATCATATAACTTGTTGATGTGGGATAATCAGAGTTTTCTTCTGATACACTCTCTAGCACAGAGTTCGATAGCAAAGGCTCGCGGGAAGCTTGAAGATCGATCAGAAAACTCCGGCTCCAATCCCAATTGCTATTTTCGAACCATCAATGATACTAATATTGAAATCGGTAAAAAAAATTAGAAGTGCACACTGCTGGTGAAGAGTCGCACTTCTAGTAAAAGATCTGCTTTTGTCCAGCCAGTTTGATGTTATTGTTGAAGATGAGATATTGAAGATGAACGCAGCTGCAGTCTTCATAACAAGTAGGGATGGGAGGTAAAGAATTAATTCGTTGTCGGACAGGTGCACGCGGCATCCGTAATATTTACGCATGCTAGTCTTTGAACCTTTTGAAGGTCGAAGCGGGTGTAGACTTCATTAACTGCTTTCCACTATGCAGGATTAGTGTGGTAAGTTCAGTTAATTATTTTTATTTTATATCAATTTCCAGTTCTTACTGAATAGATCATTGGATCTGTTCATATATGGTCTCCAGTTTAATTTGTATTGTAGTCCAGAGCTACCCCAAGCTATTTCGTTTCTTTTGAGAGATCGATTTGTACGCTATTAAAGGGTTCCTTTTTTTAGTAAAGGGAATGATTACGTTTTTGATTGCTGATTAAATGTTATTCTTCGGTTTGGCATCAGTCAAGTTGTTATGATCATCAGTTTTTTTTTCCGACTCTGCAGTGTCATGTTGGAAATTTCTTGATAGTTATAGAAACTGTTTAAGGGGGGAATAGGTTTAGATGACTCCAAAAGTTTTTTTTTTATTCCATAAATTGTTAGTAAAACTATTCAAAAATATGTTTCTAAAGTTTCAAACAAAAATTTTCAATTCATTTTGATGTTATGAACGATTAAGTGAGCATCCCTCGTTAAGTGCCTTCGGAACGTTGACAAAATGTCAATGTTTCCGAAAAATAATTATTATTGTAATTATGTCTGATATGTTATTTGAATCAAAAAGTCCGTACTGCCCCGAGCTACCCTAAGTTTTTATCCAAACGACTTTTTTTGAACTGTAGCTCAAAAAGTTTTGAGCGTTATTTTGAACGTTGGTAGTTAGTTTCTTCACATATTTACGCTCTATATTAACCAATATTTAGAGTAATATCATTGTTTAAGGTATTTGGTTATTGCAAAAAAAGGTTATAAGAAAATGGCAAAAAAATGCTCTTTTGTTTAAATACCTCTAAAAAATTCAATTTTCATATAGAAGAAGGACATGTCCTTAAAGTAAATTTGAAACCCTACTGATTTCATTCATATAGAAGAAGGATATGTTCTTAAAGTACTTAATGCTGATGAAAAACTGTGGTTACGAGAATGTACACAAACACCTACGTCTGATGGTGACCTCTGATGGGCGGCAGCTGATATCATCCATATTTTTTGAGAAAATGATTAAAAAAAGTGTGATCCTTCTCTTCGCAATGTACGAGTATAATTCTGGAGGTACTCGTATAAGCCACAAGAATTTTAAGGAAGAAGTTTTAAATCAGGTCTTGAATATGGTTAAAACCATGAACATTTAAAATATAATTTGTATGAAACTACAATTTTATATGAAAAAATGTTTCGCTCGGATTTGTCAGAAATTTTTGACCCAGTGCCATACGTACAGAAACCCCATACGTTAGCCCCCCAAGTAGTGAAGGCATCTGTAGGAAGTCCGATTTATGTATGAGAAATTTCAAGTTAAAAGAAAATCTTAAAAATACATTTAATTTTATGAAAACCATGTCACTGATAATTCCTGTATAAATTATCATTAGACTTGTTCTGCAATAGAGCACTGTCATTTTGTTTGTTTACGTATAGCTGAACAGTAAAAACTGTTTCATCAGAAAATACCAAACTGCAGATTATCGGCTGCGTGCAAGACTTTTAGTGATTTTTATCTTCAAAGGCGATGTGCCGTTTGTGCCGGTGTTAAATCCTGGACTTTTCGGACTTCATTCTAGCTAATTTTTTATTATGCACCGTATGCTTGAGTCGAATATGTTCAGATATTTAGATAATTTTGATTTCTTTGAATTCAACCTTTTACCTTTAGGGCCATTTCTGATGATGTTTTTTTTTCTAAGACCACCTCGAAAGTGTTTACTATGCTAACAGTATTATTGTAACGCGTAATGGTAAGATACACAAGCATTTTATTCACATAAAAGTTCTTGTTTTTATTTCGATTTCGGTTATTTCGTGTTAAAAGGATTAGCTCAGTTATGCTTGTAAATAATTAGATAGACTGTCAATATAATTATGTAAAAATATGAATAATCTATTATCGCTGTCATCAATACTACAAATTTAAAGTTAGTGACACTTCATTTGACGCACCAAGTATACTTCTTCGACAAACCAAGCAATTATTTGTCATCAAAGGTGTTGTCAATAAACTTCCTCCTGGAAAGACTCTGGTCAAAGACAGAAAGAGACTAAGGAAAATCTCTACTTGCTTTCCTAACTCATGTAGCTGTGATTATTTGTTTTTTTGCAGTACATTTTACATTACTCTGTAAGAAATGATAGTCCATCGCTTGACGCAAAATAAGGACACTTGTACGATCAAGGTTCTACAACGTATAATCTTGGTTGTTGAAGTACATAGGAATATTTTAATTCAGTTGACTTGATTAACTAAAAAAGCGACGACTGGCTATGGTTGTTGGCTACAGGTTTTCTTGTAGAAGTTATAGCTATAGTTATAAAAGTTATATATGATGCTGCTAGTGCCTTATCAAAACATCACTTTCGTGTGAAAAAAGCTCCACAGGAATCACTTAGAGTCTTGTACCTTGTACCTTGTTGACTTTTAGTTTACTGTTCTGGCTGAGTTATTTTTTTCAATCTTCGCGTTGTCGCTTGCGCCTGAAATTGGATCCTATCCTTTTCCCATCGTCAGCCCTTTCTGATTTAAACTAAGTAATTGCTGTATAGCTTATACAATTTTTTGTACTTTGGTATTGGTAACTAGATTCCTGTAATTAGTATTCTGATCTGGCTTCCGTGGTGAAACTTTTTATTATCTTTGAGCTGGAAAGTAGCGTACCTAGTGTTCTCCTTTCTTTATCTAGGGTGTACGAGTATCTTTTTGTTTTTTAATATCATAAGAGATAACTACAAAAAAGTTCACAATCGACGACATCCATAATTTTTGATACGTGCCTTAAGTGGCCCTTAGACGGTTAATCATCATGCATCGGGTACGTGTGGATTGACGCTACCCTTTACACAGTTGAATCGATTGACATCAAGTTTCTAGTTCTTGTGAGTATTTGTAGTATATGGATGTGCGATGCGTGATACGGCCGATTGTATTTCATACATTGCTCTTGCACCAGACATGTATCCTCTTCCACTACCATGAAGTATTAATTACAATTGTTCAATCCAACCCTTACACACATCAATCGGCATGACGCTCATCATCCAAAATCCATCATGCTTGATTTTCGTCAATCAGACTTCATCAAATGTGTGTGACGCACACAGATGCATTTAAATTCATGTAAGTGACTATCGTCAATCGATTGATCGTGTAAGGGCCGCTTTAGATTAGCGAGTACGCAGTACAAAAGCTATTTAAAACAATTTTGGCATCGCACTGTCTCGAAGATAGGGTTGGTAAGACGTATTACCCCTGATCAGGTGGTCTTTCTTATATTTCTTGTGATTTTTATATGTTCTTTTTACTTTTACCTACAGAATGTCGATATGCAAACTTAAAAACCAGTAATGCATTGTGCAAAACATATGGTATTACATGACATACTATTGTATAATACAAAATTATTTTAGAAATAAAGCGGGATCTATGGAGGTCACGCGATGTACAAATCGTAAAAATGGTTTTATACACATACTCATTTTTAATAATTCATAGGTGTGTTTTATGTTTCATTCCAAAATTGTTGGCTGTCATTTTTGTTTGACTGTCATTTGTTAGTTCATATTTGGAGAGTAATTGATAGCAATTTATTATTGGGCATTTATTGTCGCACCAATGTGTTGAAGTTATTAAAACGTTTTATTTAAATACCTACATAATTTTTCATTTGTGAATACGTGGTGTTTTTTTGTTGTTATTTACGCTTGCAAGCCAGTTACGGAGCGAACGTACGCCAGAAAATATTGATGCAATTACGCAAAGTGTCCAATATTCAAAACGATCAAAATCGGTACAACCTCTTATGATAACGTGTATAGAAACGAATTATTCAGGTCATATCAGGTTATGTTACAATCATCAATATGTGTAAGATGATTATTGACAAATTTGCTGACCGGCCAGTTCGGAAAAACACCGATGACTCATTTGATGTCAGAAAAGACCTTAAAAAAATTGCAAAGTAGTCAAATCTAATACTGAAGCTAAAATCTTTCTAAAGTTGATCCAATTTATTCAATATACAACGAACATCGGGGATGGGTTTGCAGATGTTGAAGTAAAGGCGGAAATGCGGCTTTGTTGGAAGTACGTCGACATACGACATAATTCAGATACGACGTACAGGTAACAGTAGAAAAACACCGCGACCTTGGATCACTCAAATGTTAACGAGATGATCCAAAATCGAGCAGCCTGCTAAATGGAAATTTTTAAGTAAGACCCTCTATCGTAGAACCGAGGAACTGTTGTATAAAACCCTCCAGGTGAAAGCCTGGATACGAGCACTTGGTATTCGTGGAGGGTATGATCACCAACGATTTCCATAGTAGGATATGGATTGAATTTGTCACTTGAAGTAAAGTAAAGTATATTTAACAGCAACATTATTCTTAGTATACACGGACTGTACACTTGCGTTCTTTGTAAGATCGCATCTACATAATGGTAAGTATTAAAATGATTTTGCGAGCAAGGTCTCTATGGCATTTCCCTGTTCATTTAAAATCCACAAATATAAGCGTTGGTGAGGCCAGATGCGAAAAAATATTTCGAAAGCAATCGATTTTTTTAAAAAAAAAGCTTAACACTCAAGTGGGTATGAATACACTTATAATGCATCAGTATGTGTTAATTTTTTTTTAAAACGCAACAGAAATAAATTGTTTAGCTTTTGTGTTTGATTGAAAGAGAAATAAAGATGAGCTAAGATGTGAATGCAAATAAAACTAAATTATCTTAAAATGGAAACATCAGATAGCAGTCATATGTATTTACTTACTTACCCTAGCAGAAGCAAAAATCAAAAGGGATCACTATGTATGTTATACTCGTTCGTGGAAACTATTGGCTAAAGAAATATCTAAGAAGCATTTTTTCAAAAGTTTCCCAAGGAATTAAACTTAAATAAAACTAAACTCTAAGTTAAAACATAAAGCAGATTCTTGATCGTTACATTTGGTGAAATTGGGTTAGAAACGCGTGAAGTTTTGAAGCATAAGGGCTTACTTCCGGCGAAGATTCACTGCTATTTGACAAAATGAAAATACGCAATATGCAGAAAATTTAATTCAAAGGTTCTTCTTAGCGTAATTCTGTCGACCACCAAAAATTAATGATAAGGAAGTAATTCTAAACGTCTTGCCACTTATTTTTTAGTAAAACAGAAATCAGATCCATCCTTGAGGTGTTATGGCAGCGTTATTGTTTCGTGCAAGACTATTCATGAACTTACAATGAATGGTGCGAGTAGCGAATTAGCTATCTTATTTTAATTTGTGCGTGCTACAGTGTTGGGATAAATGATCGAAATCTATAATTTATAGCAAAAAACGCAAAACAAAAAAAGAAACAAAAAACGTGGAAAGAAATGCAATGATCTTAGGGTAATAAATGTGTACTTTGTACTTAAGCTCAGTCACTTACATAACATTTATTACCTTGGAAATCAGAACCAGAAAACATACTACATATCGTTTGCCACAACTTCACTGCTATTTGAGTTCAAAATGCAAGTGAATGTCTTCACAAAAACGTATATTTAATTAACATATCTACAGAAAACATTTCATTAGAAACGATTTCGCAACTCCAGTTATTTATCCAGTTATTTATTTTTAAGGAGGACTTGGCTTTATTTTAGATGGATAACAAACAAGCTGTCAAGTAAATTATGTGAACGATTGAAGCCCATCTTTAACATACTGATTGAACCTTATCAGTGCAGCTTAAAACCTATTAAGCCCACGATTAACCGATATACAATAATTCGCACGAGAAGTGTTAACACGGATGCATCATCTTCAACAAATGTGTCTACCGACATCACGGTCGTTCGTGGCGAGGTGGGTAAGGGAAGACTGAACCAAGTATATCGACTCCACGAATGAAACCCTTGTGGAGATTCATTAAAGACTATCCGCTAATATTTCTATTTGTTGAAACAAATGGGCTCAAATGGGTGAATGGAAGAGAATATAAAATCGCGAACTCTATGATATAGTTCAGAAAGGCAAACTACACTGACTCGGTCACATGGACTGAATGGATAATAATGCTCCAACAAAGAGGATCTTGAATCGTTGGCCTCAGGCTGGAAACGGTAAGGAAAACCGGATCTCCATTCTAAAGATTAGGTTATTGCGGATGCTAGATTTCTTGGTCTGGACAACTGGAAACACTGTGCCTGAGGTCGAAGAGAGTGGATGGGTGCCATGTCTCAGGCAAATACTCTTGACGAGTGGAGAGCTCGTTAATCTACGAGTAAATAGATTTTGAACTGATTAAGTCCTTGGATTGTTATTCTTCGAAGATGATGCTAGCGAGGACAGCTAGCATATGGCGAACAAATCTTAATAAAACCCATACAATATATATTTCATCAAAGCTATTTTTTAGCTATCATTCTGATGCACTTTTTAACATTAATAATCAGTAAAGTCCACTAAATACAATATGTGAACAATTCAAACAAATTACTTAAATTTACGTCACAGTTATAACCTAGTACTTACATATATTTAATTGGATACATTTGAGGCTGTGGGATCATCAATGTCGTTTTCTTTACCGCAAATCGCTAAAGATCTTATGGACCACTAAGCTCAAAATTACTGTAACGTGAAATTTGAATTTCAATTTAATCGAGAAGATTCTTTATTATCTTTATATTGTTACTGAAACTGAATCGGAATATGCCATTATTAATACTAGCTAATGAAGTGATATCTGAATACGAGAAAACGTAAAACAAATGTATTTTTACAAAATAAAATTCTCCATATTTTTATTATTTGTATTTTTATACAAAAATAAAGTCAAATAAAAGTGAGAAAGATTTGAAATGTTTCCCAAAACGGCACCTTGGCAATCTCACCTGTAACCACAGATTGGTCACAAAAACCAACACTCTCAACGATTATCACTTTGCATTCAACGCAGAGAAAAAAAAGGCGAACGCGACTATTAATCACGACAAATTACTTCAGTCAGTCCTTCCTCTGTTTGCGAGAAAGCTAAATCACTGCTCGAGATTGAAAAAATGTAAAACAAAAGTTTAATGCAAGATAATTTTTTTGCCAGTTCATTTAATGAAACGAATAAATCACGAAAATTGTACAGCAATCGCTTTTGCATCAAAGGCAATTATAATCATAATTGAAAACAAAGTAGTTTGCACTAAAACAAATAATCAATTTTATTTTTATTACTCTTGTTTATAATTGATATACGATGGTTTTTTTCGTTTTTTTTAATACAAAAAACAAATCTTTAACAAATCGTAATACTTGTTTTTAATTTAAAAAAAAAGAGATACGGGTAATAAAAATGTTGAGGCAAATAATTGTACTTAGTGCACACCAATCTTATTTGAACAAGAATGTTTTCCAAAACCATTCTTTATATCACAGTCTCGACTTTTCTAGGCTGGAAAGTTATCACAGTAATGATAACCGTTCCTCCACTCTGGCGACCCAATACAAAAATCTTATTTCATCAACTTAAATACATATTTTATAACACTTTATTCTCGTATCTAATCTTAAAATTTTATCAGATAGACTCCGAATTTGTCACTATTTCCAGCTTTATTGAGACAAAAAAGATCAAGCTATCTCAAAAGTGACGCAGATATTCCTCGCAAATATTTTATATGCAGGTGATGAAGCCTTATCAAATCATGTCCAGTTTGTAGTTTGTCCTGTATGGCTTATTTCCTTGGACTCAACGTGTCGAGTCGAGAAATCCCAAAGGCTACCATATTATTCTTCAATATCATTACTTTACGTTTTTACGTTAATATGCCACTAGACCCCAAACAACCTTTAATTGAATGAGATCGCCGATTAGTTCAATAAAGCACCTTTATCCTCGGTCGGGGCTTATATTGCTTATTCACGACTTCAATTGGACTTTCTACAATATTGTAACTATGACGTAAACAAATCAAACGAAAACGAAAACCAGCTGGTAGGCGCCGTTATTTTGGGCATGTTATCACTAAAATGATTGCTTATTCTGATATAACCATACTATGGTTAAAAACTGGTAAGACTTTTCCATTCAAATCCTGCGGGCTTATCCAAACGAGTAGATTTTTTCTTAGGTTGGTAGCACCCTATCAGACATCTCTGTCAAATTTCGTGTCAATATATGTATTTAGTGGATGAGATACGCTTGCTTACTTTCATCTAAAAGAGTGAATTTCTCGATTATTAAAATTAATGAAAAATTTCAGCAAATATAATTTCGGCTTCCAAGACGTTGGAGATATTAGAAATGGATCTAATCATACGGCCAAACAGCAAACCAATCAAGTGAATATCTTGCAAAAGATGAACGAAGACCGAAAAGAGCACGTCAAAGCAAGTCGAATCAAAGTGATGTTGACACTTTTTCAATTATATCGTTGTATAGTGCAATACATTCCGCCGGACCAAACTGTGAACAAGGAATATTATCTAAACGCTATATGCCATTTGAGTGGAGCAATTCTCCAGAAGCGGCCAGAATTATGGTCAAATAACCCTTGGTTTTTGCATCACTAAAATGCGCCAATTAGTTGTATGTGAATAATGGTCAAAAATTCAACCCATATCGTTCCACAACCGCTCTATTACCGTGATTTAGCTACGTCCAAAACACCAGTCACGGGACGGGACGTCGACTCGGTTGAAGAGATACAAATCAAATCGAAGAACGTTTTCAAGGTCATTCCGAAAATCGACTTTAACAAGAGTTTCGAAGGCTGGAAAAAACGTTGGCATAAGTGTATTTCATCTGAAGGGGATGAAATAAATTTGAACTAATAATAAGCTGTTTGTGCTTTATTTAAAAAGTATTACAACTTTTTAATCACAGATGTAAGTAAAATAAAGTGAGCTGGTTCTATGTCTGAGTACATATTATGTTCCGACAAATCAATTTATATGCGAAAAACATTTTACCAGCTACATAGCACCCTTCAAAGCACACAAAATCTGGACCAAAGTGAAAGTAAGCTTTTATCCAAGTCTAGTACAATCTTACATACCCAATATCTTAATCAATAATAGTTCAATCTGAAATAAAATCCATTTAGACTTTGAAAATATGTAATTTAATCTCGAATACAATCCATTTAGACTTTAACGGGATCTAAATTTAATCGAATTCTGATACTTTCGTTGGCGTTAAGAATCTGGTCTTCAACTACTTCTCCAAATAAATAATGTAAAATGCGGAGTTTTTTTTAATGTACTGAAAATTTCATCATTTCCGTGCCAAATAAATGCTTGTATGGATTGTCTGGATTATTTGTACTATCCTACAATTCGCTACTTCATAAACAAGACCTTAAGTGAATCCATCAATCATTTTTCAATATGTAAAGAAGCGATTGAAGATTTGAGTACGAATCTATAACAATCTCTGGTTTTTAAAGATATCAAACGAGTCGCTGTAAGGGTCTTTTTTAATAACTTTAAAATCCAGCATTGATTATGCTATTTCCAAATGCATGAATGGCTACGTTTGCATATATGTATGTAACACATAAAGCATCAAACTACTCATGCATATTGACTCTTTTAAAAGTCAACTATATGTAGTCACATTGTAATTCTAGTCTCTTTATATAGCTCTTGACAACATAAGATCCAAACTACTAATACAAGTGAAAAGAATATCACGAGATAAATAATCCTATGAAGTCATGTTAGGAGAAATTAAAGTTTCAAAAGCAGTATCATACTTTTCTCTAATAAAGCATGTTGATTAATGAAAGGAAACGTTTTACTTGTATCTTGATTTGCCTTCAATAATACAATAATATAGGTAGAATCCGCATCAATGTAAGCATCGCATTTTTGGCCGCAATACATATAATGAGCCAGTTTTTCATAATTGTTTTTATTTTAATATCACATTGCACTACTCCAATAGATAATACTATTGCCTTATTGATTTTTCAGCTAGTCATCCAGTTGCACTTGGTATGTTAATTTGGAAAACTGACAAATTCAACAATTAGCTTTCAAATGTTTCACGCAAATTTTCGAATCGTTTTTAAGCTGCAAAAAAATCTGCTACATGATCTGTTTCCTTAAGAATGAGTTTAATTTTTGACATTTGATCTTTTGACAATATTTCCAAAATGTTCTGATAATAGCTTTTAAGTTCATTTCTTAGGTTTAGTTTTACTTTATTTGTTATTACTATCACACTTTTTATTTATCTTATTCTCATTCTATTTCCCTAGAACTTCTTCTTTTACAGGATTGTTAAACGCTTTCCATAACTCTCCTTTTTAGAGTTGCAAGCTCTCTGTACCAGCAAGACGCGGAGTCCTCTCTTTCTACTTTTGAGTATATGATTGAAAAATATGTAGTGTGACAAGTAAGACTCTAAGAAATGTTACATGAAAAAGCAAAAACAGGTCTAGTTTTACTTTATTATGTTTTATTTTATTTAGTGTTGTCAATTATTTACTTTATTATGTTTTATTTTATTTAATGTTGTCAATTCCAAAACAAGACCTGGGTAAAAATTGAGTATTGATAACGATATGGAGATCCTCTTGGTTTTGCAATTAGCCATTACTGGAGTACGCACCTCATATTACATATTATATAGTTTTAATTATTATGAGTAGACAAAATCCTAAGGATAGTTTGTGAGCTCTGAATGGTCACCGTAGGTACTTCTCTCGATATCATAGGACAATACTATATATAATCTATCATCTTAGCGCCATATATATCATTGTCGTATAAATTCATAGCCTTCATAGATTTCAGCTCAATGTATTTTGAAGAGAGAAGCTTACTTCTAGGATGCCTCCCACATACTTGGATCCATTGAAAAGTAGTTAAGTCATACCATTCAACTTCATTCTTTTGAAGTGGTGCGAAAAAACTCGATTTTAGAATTTTACTAAAAGCACCACTCATCGATCCTGGTGAACCAATCATCAAACATCTGATACGACCTCATTCCTCGAAAATGATAGCAAAGAGTTAATTTAATCATTTTCCCTCACCTCACTTTGATTCATACCATGATTATACTCTTCCCAACAGAGATATTGATATTTGGGTTCCGATTTCAAGATATTAACGCCGACGGCAACTACAGATTACAAATATCTTTGATTAACTATGCGCATTTAGCTTTTTAATAAGGGTTTTAATTTTATTCTATTTACATTTACATTATGTGGGCAAATGGTAGGAAAATGGTAGGTAGGTAGATTCCTCATGTTTATTCGATTTATCCGAAATATCAAACCCTTAAATACGGTTAGATTTATAATTGTTATGAAGTGCGTCGTCAGCTTTCACAATATTTAAGCATTTAGTGCTACGTTGGTGTTGTTATGTTTGAAAGTGATCTTGCCCAGTTTTTTCTTTCCAGTAAAGGGCATATCTACAAACTGCAATAAATGTACTTATTCTTCTATGTGCCTTTCATTTATATAATCTAAATTGGTGGACCCCAGTCTTCTATATAGGCATATATACTTGTATGTACCTATACAATAGCTATCTCAATGTATAAAAATGTCGAAATACAGGTAATGAAGGAAATTCAATTTAACATGTAACTTATTAGCAAAGTGGGGGTGTGGCATTTAACATGAAACAGTCAAACAAACCGATTCATATCTAAACCCCTGTTTTCTACTTTCCCTTTAAAGACAGCCAGTCGTACAATACGAATAGATACCTATTCGCGTAATGTTACCTAATAGTAGCGACTGTGAGCAATTAGCAAGCAATAGTGTGGTTTGCCTGAAAACAAACCGTCTTTCCGAATGTTTTTGGTTATGTGAATTTTTGCATACATACATTCGTATAACAGTGTATAGTACATACGTACAAAACATTCACGTGTGAAGAAAAACATTGAATGTGTAGGTATTACCAGTAGATAATCACGAAAAGATCATATCTTTTTTTCTTTTCTTTTTGGTGAATATCGTAAAACAAGATACGAGCATTGAACCCATTTAAGCCAAAACTAAGCTAAAATGTTGGCTTAATGATTTGATACACTGGATAACTTCATTTGGGGCTATGTATAGTCTTTGGAGTACGCTGATAAGCCTCAATATATTAAAGCCTTGGGAGCCATTATTCAGCACTCTGTTGGTGATGTAGAACCCAAATACTAGAAAGAGTGGCCTAAAATTGAACCGACAGGATGCTCTTCGTCAAAAACAGTGGCAAATTGAATATTTAATTCAAAATTATTTCCTGTTGTTGTTGTGTTATTGTGACAAAAATAAAATGTCTATAGCTCCTCAAAACGTATCTTATAAAGTTGGTTGTGTTTACAAATGTCACAATTCAAGTGCAAAGTTGTGAACTTGGATCCTTGCTCCAAACCTCAAAAGGGTTAGATGATGATGCTAAAAATTGCAAGGCGAATATCTGAGATATACGCATAGCTAGTAGTACAAACTTTAACGGAACATTCATACAGGGACTGATATCTCAGAAATTATCAATGTGATAATATCCTTTACAATGAGCAGTCCGTAAGAACCAATAGCTGTATTATCGAATCGGACTCTTTTTAAGCCCTTAAACATAGGCAGCTCCGTGCGTCAAGCTTAGCTGTTGTGCTTAGAAAACATATTAAAAATTACCATCCATTCTGCAGTAACTATAACTTTCTACCAAAGACATTCATTCGGTTTATGAAATTCTATGAAACAAAGAAGTACTGCCTCCTTGTATTGTATTTTGCCAACCAATGCTAAAAACACTGAAAAGGGCTGTAAAATTCTGGGAAACACTCAAATGGGCTTTTTTAAGTCTTTTGACTTCAACATCAACCATATTGGGCCCAAGCCATAATTTTCTTATTTCTTATGAAATCCTCTGAGATTTACCTCAGATACCAGGACATCATTCAGCTTGTTTGTAGGAAATAATTAAGCTATCATTTTTATATCAATGTGTCTCTGTGCAAAATCAGCCAAATGAACTGTCGATAAAACTAAGTGAAGTAAAGATTTTTATTCCCAGAATTGCTCTATGATAAGACATAGAACAATATATTATCAGTGAGGTTGGCTTACTAGCTGTATATTTCAAATGGAGATGTTTTGGCTTAATGCATATGTCACTTGTCTTTGCTTTCTTGTTTTTAAGTTTTGGTTAAATGAGTGCATGCCTGACGAATTGTACTTATTACGGAAATGTCTTCAACTTTTCGTCAACAACCTAATACGTTCCTACTCTATAGCACTGAAGCTTGCTCTCAATCGAAATCGACGCAGAATATATTCGATTTCAACTACCCAGATTTGAGGACGGTATTCTCTTGGGCTGCCAGAACAAGCAAAAAAAGGTGCTTAAGCAACTTGGAGTGTGCAACTTTTAGCAGCGTTTGTCTAGAAAGCAATCTAACTAAAGAGACTTGTTGGAAGAGGCCTAGATGTATGTACGTAAATGAAGACATATTTAAATACATAATTATGTGTTCTAACGATGTCTCATCGAGTGCACCTTGGCATTCTGACGCTCTACATGAAAATCATTACAGATCACCTCACTCATTTTAACTTAAGTTAAGTGTATTGTTTAAAAACTGAGTGGAAGGCAAATCAAGATATTTGCCCACTTGATGCTATTAAATTGCTTAAAGTTCTCGTTGTCTGAACTTTTTGTAGACTTGTTCCTCCATCTTTATCAACTGTAGCTAAACCTATATACTCGTAGTCTTGTATTCGCATATTCCAGCTGCTTCTTTTGATTTCTGGGCCAGTACATTATACAAAAAACTGGGTACACTTAATAGTACTTGGATTCAAGTTTGCTTCAGGCTTTGATCTCAGTTTGAGCAGAGATAACATCTGGACTAACACATCGCAAAATGTATTAGTTAAAAACAAAATTGTTTTTTAGGAGTCACAAAACAGGAACAAGTGAAACTGCCATAATACTCGTATTAAGTCAATTATTCCTCGATTCGTGAGAAGATCTCTACACATACAGTCATTCAGGTGATGGAAGTTTTAAGGCTGTTTTGTTCGGCAAATATGGCTCTGAATTTTTTTTCAAAGTAGAATGAACCTGAATCATTTTTTATAAAATTATTGTTTTCAAATTTACAACTTTCATACTCTTAAGCTGAGGGTTATAAATTCAAATAAACATATTGATAGTCCTGACTGTTTACCTAGAGCTGTCATCATGATCCTCTGATCATTGTGTATAATACACACATAAGAGGGACCAATTTTCCACGGTGATATGAGATATTATTATTCGAAAGTTTATCATTACCTACTGAGAAAGATTGTATTATATTTTATTGAATCACGGGGTCTGCCAGGAATATGATCAGGTAATAATTTGAGCGCTAATAATTCTCTTCTTATTATTTAGGCCGCGGTGGCGATCAGACAAATAATTATCTGACATTGGAGGTCAATTTGTTGATCATTACAATAGTAGTCAACTGAATAAAAAAAAATATTGTTCACTTATTTTATTGTTAAATTAGTACAAACTTAGTGCAGCAAAAGTTTAGAGTACATGTGAAAACGAATCCTAAATACGAGTACGCAATTGTACAGATGCAGACAAAAAATAACTAAGAACAGAACTAAATTGTTATTGAAAGTCAATTTCATAAACGAGTTCTTTTACAAATTAATGAATCAAAATACATCCTCTGCTTTTAAATAGTTTGAAATTGTAGAATACATTAAAATATGAAAACTTATTTCAAATTCATTCACACCAGGGTGTCCGGAAAACGGATGATGTTCAGTCCATGGTAACAAAAGAAATACAAATGTATGTTATCTACGAACATACGAATAAGTGTTTATACAAAAGGGCCTTATTAAATGAGCGGGAGTGAATATATTAAAGAGATTTTTAAAAATGCTTATGATCAAAAATAAATTTGAGAACGTATTAAATCCCTTCTACTTTTATTGGAGAAAGGCTGAACCCAAGTCAATCGATTCAGCCTTTTCTAACAAGTTCAATACACTTCTTCTTCTCATTTACAATAAAAATGATTGAGTCAAAAATGCTTCAGTAATTCAAAAAAAAAAAAAAAAAAACAAACTCATTAGGTTTAAATAATTTAGTTGTTTATGCTGCTTAAGTAATTTTAGTTGGTCAAATATTGTTCCATATCAGATTGTTGATCTCTATCTACTATTGAAATCGCGAAGAACGTTAAAAGCGACTATGGCTCCACGTCGGTCGGACAGTGGGACAAAATGAGCTATTTACTCTACATGACATCTTCACCCAGTATATTGCTCTAAAAATAAACTTTACTGTGGTCTTATTTTATGTACTTGCTCGTGCTGAATCGAATGGTGAAGCCTGTTTGCCGATAGAAGTGATGCGAAAGAAGCTACAGATCTGAGAATAACCATAGAAAAACCATCTATCGTAGTTTCACATGAAATACCTAATATTCCACATAATAAAATTTGTTTCTATTGGCGAATATTTTTTTTTTCGAATTACACACGCCATATGTTCGGCGTCACCTAGTTCGGTATAAACCATAAGGTAGTCTCGGCTGGAGTACAGTCCCAGTTCTGTGCTCTTTCCGCTTGTATAACGAAGGTGAAAATCTCGAGGACACTAGTCCTCGGTTACCAAGTAGTGTGTGAAGTCTAACACCACTAAAAATCATCTCAGGACTGATTTATGAAAAATTGACCAATTATTTTCCTTTTATATATCTTAAATCGCGTTGGGGAAAGTTTAAAATGTTAAGTATAATACTTACCCATAGTTTTAAGACCATCAGTTCTGAAGGTTTCGTTCTTCTCCATCTCCGATATTGTTTCGTACTGGGTGTAACGCAGGTTTAAAACTTTCAATTATTTTCTCCCCATGGATCAACACTTTATGCACAGTTGGTGGCATGTAATACTACCCGTAGTGCTTGAAATGAATTTCAGCAATTGCTCGGACAAATTATCCTAATTTTTTGGGGCAAACTGGTTTACCTCACGAAGATGATAAGAAGCACAGTGATTTTTGTTGTAGCTTTTGGATCGTCAAAAAACATCCTTGCCATATTGATATCGTTATAAGTGCCGGCACCTTGCTTCATTTTGATGATCAACATGAAGACCCAGCTCATCTTTTAACTTTTTCTGTATTTGTGCAAATCGGTGTTTGCTGACCAAAGTGCAACTTATAGAAAAATGAAAGAGGGACTCAAAAAATCCTAATTTCAGTGTGGAGAGGAGAAGTGCCAAACCTGAATTGATCTAAAATATGTTAGGAGTTCTGGTGTCAATTCGCTTTAAAACATTCATCATAGTTGGTGTTGCACCACACACATAGCAGCGCATCGTTGAAGTTGTGTCAGTCACAATATTTACGGTTTTGCCATCGATCATTATCGTGTAAAGTTCATGTTCTATGTTTACCTGATTATTCTTTATAGAGATAAACAATGCAATTTATGATTCTATTCTTTCAACTTTTAATTTGATTGCTTCTCGTGTTTCTGTGCGCTACACGATCTTCAAACATGTATCAACGAGGTTCTCAGTTTGAAAATTCGTCTGTGGCAATTAACCTGGTTTGAGGTTTTGCACTTGACTAAGTCGTCCGCATTATTGTCACTGTTCGATGAAAAGCGTTGTTTGTGCACACTTTGGCTAGATAAGCAATAGCAACCCGATTTTGAAATTAACTTTAGGCTTTTCCCGGTTGCTTAGGCTTTCATCTGCGGGTTGAGTGACAACATTTTCGAGACTGTGTGGTTAATAATGTGGATAATAAGGTGGCATCACTCACAATGAAATTCTGTGACTTGAACAGATTGGGAGATATGATTAGGGCAAATGTATTGCCACTTGAGAAAGAAATCGCATCAGACTTTTCACCAGCCTCACCTTGCGGGGCCTAGGTGGAAAATTGTTTTCGAGGCCCCCTTACACATCGCAAAAGAGATTTGCATATACATATGCTGTATAATTATTATCAATACGCATCGTGTGTCAGGGATAAGTGATAAGAAGTTAGAAAATGCTATATATATAAATAAAAATAAATATGGACATAGCGCTACAGTCCGGGGCCTAGCTTCTCTCACTCATTTGTGTTGCTCACATTTCAATTATTACACTTCTGAGCGGGGCCTACTGCTTTTTGCCGAATCAGAACGGCTTTCCTGAGAAGCTCTCTCATAATACAGAAATACTTTCAGGGGTTTGCTATTGCTCGCCGAAAGGGTGATAACGATTTTGAAGTAAAAGTTGTTGCCACGGCTAGGAATTGAACCCAGGCAAAAGCACCATAATCAAACAAACACGATACACATGAAAATGCCAAATTCACAAATCTCACCACACACTGCACATGAACCACACACTTGGGACTTGCGGCCGAGATCCTTGAAACGAAGTGCCACGTTGTGTGCAAACGTGCTGTGACAAGAATCAACCCTTCACTTTAATTTTGAATGAATTTTAAAAGAGGATTGACTTATTGTCGGTTTGGGAATTAAACTACCCTCGAGTTTGGGGCCCCTTGAGTTTGGGGGACCCGGTTATTGCCACCTGTAACACCCCCGGTAGCTTCCCCACTGACCTTCATGCATTTTTTTAATTCTTCCGAATAATTGAAAGGGTTCGGCCTTCGGTACCTTGCCAACAATTTTGGCCTTAATATTATGACCTACTTGCCTCAAATTTAATAGTTTGCCCTCAATTTTTTAACCCTACGCAGTTTGAGCTTCTCAGGCGTAAAAGTGAAAAGCTGTATTGAGCCAATCATAACTTTTTATTAAGAAATATTCGTGTATAACCACATTCTAGCCACTTTCATTTTAAATGAAGTAATACGTGGATACTGAGAGACATTTGCAGACGAGAAGTTGAGCAAAATTTCCTCTTACAATTAGCAGATTTTGTGGATCACTAAGAATTTTAATATATTGTAAAACTCACAGTTAGTCCCCAACAATAGTGAAAATAAGTGAATTGAAATAGACAATCGGAAGGCTGCACCGAGAACGGAATGAAACTAAACGATAAATGCAAAATATACAAACACAAAGGTGTCAAATACTGCGTTTAGTTGCACTTTTCAAACATGACTAGCGAGCGCAGTCGTACATATTAGGAATTAATCTTTCATATATTCCTCACTGAATACATAAATATCTGTGAAGCCTGGTTTTCGGAAAAATTGGGAACTTTTTTATACGGTCTGAATTTCTGGAAAACTCTGTAGCTCTAAAGCACATATAATACGTGTATTATACAATGAGAAATTAAATATTCCATTCCCCCCAAAGCTGATTGTATTGAGGTAAACACAACTCAATTAGTCATGAATTATCTTTGAAACAGCAAATTTTTGAGCTCGTTTTGAGCTAGTCAGTGGAAAAAAAACATTGGAAAAATGAGACATTTTGAGAGAGACCCTTCATTGAAGGGTTCATCAGAGTCAATATAAGATTTGTATATACCTACTTCCCAAAGTCGCATTAGAAACTTCAAATTTCGACCCATGTTGCGCTTTTTACACCATTTGTTCCACTGTGCGCCGCACACGACTCATATGGAATTCGACGACGCGCTATAATAATATTTATGTATCTAGTCATAGAAAATACGCCGTTATAAATTTTATCGATATATTTTTTGGAGTAAAATATAAACCTGGATACCAGTCAATAACGTATGAACGGTGCCGTGAAATAAGGCCAAATGCAATTTGGCCCTATTTCGCTCTGTGTAAGTAAAACTTTTTAGTCTAGTACAATTTATATGTTAAAGCGGCGACAACATCCCGGGCCCCGTGAATCGTCGCCATCGCGATTCACAAACGTCCAGCTTAGCTAGGATACATGCCAGTCGCCTATGCACACCCGCTTTCGTTTGTACGTCAGCAATTCTAACCTGACAATCTTTACCTGGGAATACCTGAACCACCTTTCCCATGGGCCACTTCGACCGGTGCACACTGCTGTCGCAAATTAAAATGATGTCGTTCACTGCCATTGGGTCGACTGCCTGATACTACTTTGTACGCCGGCATAGATCAGGTAGGTATTCTGACAGCCACCTGTTCCAGAAGCGGTGTTGCGCCTGCTGTACCTTACGCCACTGCTTTCTGGTAATCTTTGAGTCTTCTTCCCTGGGCTGAGGCAGCTGTTGTGAGCACACCTAAAAGAAAATGATTAGGGGTTAATGTTTCATCGGTGGGTGGTAAGTTAGAGGCCGAGAGTTAACTAACATTCTAAGATCCATTCGATGTTCGAGTTAGCAAAAGTGTCCGAAATAAGACAGTGGTCCAATTGTTGAAGCTGCCGTTTAAGTTCTCTATCCGCCCCTACGAAATTAGTACCATTATCTGTCCGAATGCCTCGTCGGTTGATAAAATTTCGAATGCTGATCAAACACGCATCAGTAGTAAGATCTCTCACTATTTCTAAGTGCACCGCCCGAATCGTAAGACACGTGAACAACGCAATCCACCGCTTCTCCGTGCGTCGTCTAGCAACGACGAATATCGGTCCCATGTAATCGATCCAAAAGTACGAAAATGGCTTAATATATGGCGTTAATCTATCTTCGAGCAGCTGTCCTATGAGGGGTATTTGCGGCTTGGCCCGCTCCTTTCGGCAAACCAGACATCTTTTCGACACTTGCTGCACGATTGTTCGCATATGTGGTATTCAAAGGCGTCTTCTTAACTCACTTATTATGGTTCCTTCATTTTGATGTTTCCATTTATTATGGTATGAAACCACATTAAGATTTGTGATATGGTGGTTCTGAGGCATTATTATAGGATTGCGAGTATATGCTGGAACAGCTAGAGCGGAATTGATGCGGACATCTATTCGAATTACGCCATCATCATCTCAGAATGGGCTCAACTTCCTTATACTACTGCTGGAATCCACAGGTTTTTTTTTCTTTTAATTGTTCGTACTCGTGTGCATAAACCACCATCTGGACGCTACAGCATATAGTAAGTTCCGCATTCAGCAATTCGTATGTCTTCAATCCACCGTCATCTCTCGAACCTGGTACCTTCGCACAGTTCTCTCGAAACCGTAGTACCCAGCCAATGACCCTTTCTAATCGCTTGTAACACGAAAAGCCTCCAAATAAGTCGTTGTTGTTAAGAAAGAGGAACGTCGCTCTGGTTCGAAGTTCCTGCTGCGTTCCTGAAAGCTCTCCATTTTTGGCCATTCCGAATCTCTATGCTTTAAAAATTCCGGCCCGCTAAGCCAACACGATTCACGCCTCCTTTCCTTTACGCCATGAGCCACGTAGGGTTTATATCATCGATGATCCGAACGTATCCAGGCTAGAACGGTTCTAGCATCGCTCCACATTACTACTCTTATCGGAGTGATATCGTGGACCATCTCCCTTAAGCGTGTCGCCAGCACGCCGCGGTATCGATGTTGCCTTCAACGGTGCACATTTCGTCTTTCCGATCACGAATGCTAATCGAACTTTTCCAGGTTCTTCAAGAATTCTCCAGTACGCCGCCGGTGCGTATGCTTGTTCACTTACATCAGCAAAGAAATGTAGTTCAACTGGTTTCCGGGTGAACACGCTACTATAACAACGAGGAACCTTAAATTTTCAACTTCCTTTAATCTAAGCATCCAATTCGACCAGATAGCATAGGTTTCATCAGATATTTCCTTATCCCACTCTAGTCGCTTGCGCCAAGCAGATTGAAGAGCCAATTTAGCGATCAAAGAATACTCTGCCGCTAGACCAAATGGGTCAAAAACTGACATAGAGATAGCCAGCATCTCACGTTTTGTCGGTCTCCTACTACCTAGAAGTAGGACTGGATCAATTTTCCCGAAGGCCATAATGAATTTGAATTTATCCCTGATAGTATCCCAATATAAGCCGAGTACCTTACCATAGTTCTAAGGGTTTCATTTGTCCAAGCTTAAGATCGGAGATCTCGGATCCTATTCACCCAGTTTCCACGCTAATTCCATCGAATTCCACAAAAAATGTTTGAGTTCAAACCCTCCTTGTTTCTGAATCCAAACGATCTCCTTAGAAATGCGTTTGGCTCCGAAGATCATTGATGTCATGACATACTCTTGCATTGGCTCCTTGGGATGAGTCCGCCATAGAAAACGCTGTGCTGTTTAGTCTTGTTCGCGAATTTTTACCTGGTGAAACATTTCGGCTATATCTGCATAAACTCCTACTTGCCTTTGCTTAAACTTCATCAAAACTGTAGTTAACTGTCGGCAACCGTCTGGACCACTAAGCAGTATTGAGTTAAGAGAAGTTCCTTTCGCCTCAGCAGCGGCATCGAACACTAGACCCAGCTTCTCAGGTTTATTCGGGTTAGCAACTCCAAAGTGCAGTAAGTACCAAGTATGTTCTCCCCTTTCCGCTGCTTCAGAGGCATTTAATTTTCTTGAGTAACCCTTCCTTTCATAATCGCTTATGAGTCGAGAATATTCATGGTGAAAGTCCTCGTTCTGCTGAAACTTCCTTTCCAGTGCGAAAAGGACACATTCGTGTCGCTGTGTGCATACATTAGTCTGATGTCCCCGTTTTAAAAAAATTGAAACACAGCTTACACTGCCTAACCAATGCCCAAAACGTTGGCTTATCTCGCTTGGTTGCGCTTTGTACAGGTGGTTCGCTTAAATCAGTGCAATCTACTCTTATCTCTTTAGCCAGCTCCTGCAGCCATTCACTAAAATGTTCAACGGTCAATACCGAATGAATGTTACGAGCATATCGTGCCCATTCCAGCCTTCTTTCGAGCAGCAGCTTAAGTAACAACTCGTCCATGAGCATCGGGTTACACAAATGATGTTCACACTTTGCGGCCTTCAAGAACGACGACAGGATTTGCACTTTGGTAGCGAACGGCAATATGTTTACTAAACTGTTCATTGAAATAGGCGGGATGTTTCGAAGCTTGATAATTTGGCTCTTTACGACCTTCTCAGGCCTTCCAATTAGTGTACGAAGTGTCTCGATTATTCGCCCAACGTTGCTACTAAAGGGTTTTTCAATAGGGACTTGACAACTTTGAATTTAATTTGTGAACGCACTCTTTCACTAATTATCAAACTTTCACTGTCAATTTATTCAGTAAACTCAACATGTTCATCATGGTAAAGTACACGAACGAGCAACGTCTGCAAATTATAAAAATTTTCTACCCAAATTCGAAGTCGGTGACTGCAACTTTAAGAGCGTTAACTCCAATTTTTGGTCGTAGTTTTCGCCCTAGTAGACAGGTAATAACAAGTTTAGTGCAAAAATTTAAGTCTACATATTAATTGTGTGATGTTGCCGTGTCAGTGAGACAACGGGTTGGTCGAAGTGTCGAAAATATCGCATCCGTAGCAAACGATCCAAATCAGTCAATTCCATGGCGATCTCAAGAATTGGGCATCGCTCAGACCACATTATGGCGTATTTTGCGTAAGGATCTTGCTTTACACCCATACAAGATCGAGCTGACTCAAGAATTGAAACCCATGTGAAGCGACGTACGTTCTCCGATTGGGTTCTGGAGAAGATGCGCCAAGATGATGAATTTCATCGCAAAACCATCTTCAGTGACGGAGCTCATTTTTGGCTTAATGGGTTCGTCAATAAGCAAAATATGAGTTATTGGTCGGATGAAAATCCACATGTGCTTCATGAATCACCACTTCATCTACAAAAAATAACTGTTTGGCTCGTTTTGCATGCCGGCGGCGTTATTGGGCCATATTTTTTCATCGACGATAACGATCGTCACGTTACGGTGAATGGTCAGCGTTATCGCGCCATGATCACCGATTATTTTTGGCCCGAATTGGAAGATATGGACTTGGACGACATGTGGTTTCAACAGGATGGTGCCACAAGCCACAAGTCGAATTCGAATGCGAGCGCTCTCGCATTCAAACATCGGAGTCTGTTTACAATGATGCGTCAAAACACCACTCACAAATAACACGCTCAAAATGAAAACAACAACAATTTAGCTGTCACGCATTGCGAGATGCGAGAGTTTTCCAGATTTTCGAAATTGACTGCGATGCTCGCTGCGAGATTCGCATTATTGTAAACGAACACATTGAATTACATGTTACAGAAATATTTTTGACAGTTCATGCACTCTCGTTTTCGAACAACGCATCGCATCTCGCAGTATTGTAAATGGGACTTTACAAAATATGGTTGCATCACCCAAAGGTAAAAACCTTAGCAAAGTCTTGGCTTACCTGATGTAATCCAAAAAAAAAATTTTGTAGAATGGTTCTAAGGTCCACAAGTTTACCAAATCCCCCAAGCGGTTCCATAGTAAAACATACTCGTATAAAAAGCTTCCATTTTTAATAGAAAATATCTTTGTTTCACTTACACGCATCATCTCGACCTGATGAGTCTCTTAACTGTACTGCTGCTATTAATATAAGGGCCTTATTTACGATTAACGAAAGTGTAATGCATCAGACTCACTCCCTAATGATTTCAATTAAGTTTGAAGTTGCACAATTGGAACGCTCAGTTAATCGTCTTAGATAAAGTTCTTCATTACCTCCCTTGGTTTTTCAGTACAATTTGCTCTGAATAGTTTTAGACGGTAACACAGTAGAAGACTTATTCATTTAAAGTTCAAAAAGTAAAGAGGACCTTTTTCTTGTAGACCGGACATGTGATGCTCAGATTCTCATTAACACACATAATTTCTTCAAGCAAGTTCTAGTTACATGAGTAAGAACTCTACCAAATCATTTCTTGCTGCTTAAAAAAGCTTGGCTGAAAAACATAATAGCGCAGCAACCAACTTGCGTATACCAATCATATTTCATTTTGATATAAAGAAAGAAAAGAAATTTGTAAGCCTGTGGTGATGGTTATTCCTTATTTTAACCACCGAAAGTCTATTGTCACTACATTGTCTCCATCCTAGTGTTTACCGACTTCTGTGCAGGTTTTGCTACCTTCTGACAAAATATCCGCACATTAATTTGGCAGTGGCACCTTTTCGTCCCTTTTTCTGCATCTTTTTTGGTGATGCATAGCCTTATGCCTGAAACACATCTGCAGTAAAACACCCCGTGCAGTAAAATTAGAGCACATTATTTTCTATACAAGCAAACCCATGTGTTTACTGCTCCCCATGCAGATCGTAAATTCTAATCTTCCTGCAAACCCTATGTAAAATAATTGTAAATTAATAACATTTAGTAAATTTTAAGTCATTCAATGTCTTTTGCAAATGTCAGGAATTCTAAACATTTTCTCGAAAAATATATTGTTGAAAATGAAAGAACAACTAATTGAATTTGTGTGAAATAATAAATGTTTGTGTGATAAAAAGGATCAAAACCAGCAAAATTTGTTTATAAAAGATTAAAATTCAATGCGATGAAATGCCATATTTTACTCCACCTGTGTCTCATGTGCGTTACTGCACGCAGTAATGCAAACAGAATTACTGGACATTATATGATTCTTATTTTGCTGTATTCTTGCATATATCTACTCGTCATCAAACCAAAAGTTTCATCGTGATGGTGAAGTGACAGTATATCTTTCAACGAAAAACCTGATCGTAGTCACTTCATGAAGATTACGGGATATTTAAGCCCCCTTCTCTTCTTACCGTTTTACTGCAACTAACATCATTTCAAGCTAGAATGGTTGTCTTAACAGCTTAAAACAAACACTCGGCAACTATGTTTCTATGTGAATAGTAAAACTATCAACCGAAGTGTCCATAATTCGCATGTCTAACATTAATCCCAAAGAACCAATGCAATGTAATCTGCTTTAATTGCAAACTACTGCTGTTTTGACTAAATGAAAATAGTATAATACATAAATTCAACATAATTCAATGTCAAAAAAAGGTTGCGCTATTCTTAAAAATAACTAACGAATTTTCTCACTTACGAGTAAGCATATCTCAAATGAGATCCGAATCCTTCCGGTGTACATATCTTTATAGTGGCATTGTAGATTTTAAAACAGGAAAACAGGTATTAAAAGGCGTTACTAATATTTAATTATAAAATTTGTAAAAAAAAAATAAAATTATTCCTTTTCTTACAAAAATCTTAACAGCTGCTCCTTCCTGCTCCTCGTTTTTATTCGTTTCTCTCTTCTTTTTTCAAATCTAATCCCTCTTATTATATACCAATTAGCGCCAAACCGATCTTGTGGTAGAAATAAATTTCGCATGCGAACCAAAGAAATTTTACCGCAAACTAATTTGTATTGAGAAAAAACCAGTTTTCGACCCTAAAATTAATTTCAGATGTCTGTAGACCTACACCTGCATACCGGTGGGACATCGAAAAAACAATTTAAATTAACAAGCCAATTTTTTGTTAGTGTTGTTGTTTTTTTCATATGCGGTTTTCGGATTATTATTTATTATGTTGTATTTTTTCAACACTTTTTTGGGCAATGCATTGTCAATTTAAATTAGATTATAAGGTATTAGCTTGTATTTGTTGACCTTTTTTTGAGATAAAGGCACATAATCGATTTATAAAGAAACAGACAGTAATTGATTAGATGAAGAAGTTTAATTCAAAAAAGTTTGATTTAGACCATATTCGTAGATAAAATATGATACACTAACCCAATTAGGACACGGCCTTGATGATGATGTTTTATATTGTATATACATAGTTTATTTCTTGTAGTTCTTCGAATTGGAGAACGACGATTTGACTCTTAGAAAGGAAGACATGAACTTAGAATTTCTGATCTATAATAGAAACAATACTTTAAATAAATAATAAGATGTATTATATTTACACAGCTGTTCTTACGCATTTTATTAAAATTGAAGGATTGAAAAAAAAAATCAAAGTATCCGTTGGCAAGATTGTGCTCTACATTTTTTCTTACGCTTATTGATTCCATAAAATAATTAATTATTATAGGAATACTGATAAGTACGGGTTTGCTAGAAAACGATTATGCAACAACCTCAGAGTATGTGATTGAGGTCGCTACATACGATTTGTGAATGTCAATAGATGTTAAAATAGTTGATAATCCTTTGTAAAGGAAATCTTACTAACATGCTTAAATGGCGCTACAGTCCGGAGTAGACCTGGTTCTTAAGCAATGAGCCTTTTCTATCTTACAGTTCCATGGTTAAAGTTCCGTTCCACTTGTGCGTGCCACCTAAAATGAGATTTTCCTCGATTGAGTTATTTTTTCCGGTGTTGCATTGGGAGTTTCGCAAAATAGTTTTAAATGTGATGTAGAAAAAGTCAGATGACAGCGCATCAAAATAACCCCAGAGTTGGTAAAACCAGACGCCACAATAGATGCTGTTATATGTGAATAAAAATCTTCACCACTTGGGTGACAATAGATCTGGACATCTTCATTTTTCTCTAGGATCTGGCGTAATGTAAATATAGGGTCAATTGTGAACTAAGCGGGCTGAACTCCAATTAATAGGACCCAATAAGAGCGTTAGCAAATTGTTTCGAGTATTCACACAATACAGGAGACAAGTTTTTGGGAGCGATATTAAGGAGAATGATGCTATTATAGTTGCCGCAGTTTAGAGGATCTTTTTTCCTTTGGGCTTGGAAATGTTGAGGTTTTATTTATCAGCCATACTTTCTATTGACCAAATCTTGAATATGTGATTGTATGATACATATATATATACTTGTGGGCAACTTGATACATCGCCGAGCCTATATTGGTCGTTCGGAATGTTCGAACATCTTTAATAGTGTTTCGTCGCCACATGATCAATTTAGGTGATGTTATCAATATTATGGTGGAAAAACCCTCTCTAGCCATAGTCATATTGTGGCCCGCAGTAAAATTAATTAGCCCAAGTCTGCTTCCAGATGTGGTATCGAATAGGCTATTCTTTTCGACTAAAATTCCACAAAATGATTTCGAAGTAGTATTGAACTTGCTCGCATGATTTGTCGAGGAGCTCGTAAAAATAATTGTTGGTATTGTCGTCCTTTTTCTCCATTTAAACTCGAACGCATATCAGGTTCGATTGGCAAATTTTAGCCTTTATGAGGATAATACAAAATGCTCGCTCACGAGCTAAAATGACAAGTGCCTAAGTCTGCCGTTTACAGGAAATCGTTTCCCAAATAGACCTTATGTCTGTTCTCTGAAGCAATGAAAATTTTTTTTCTCTGTAGCAATCACCATTTTAATCAGAATGTCCTTCACCCCACTTTCGGATGATGGTAATATCAGCTTTATAACAATGTTAAGATGGAGAAATCTACGAGCAGATTCATACATTATTGTTCCTTCTTAGGTTTGCAGAATCGTAAATAGTAAATTGAACCTTATTTGAAGGTCTCAGTTAATTACATTTTTACGTGATCGAATAGTTAACCCCATATACGGATTCCCAAGCTGGAACACTGGACACTATCTTGGAGACCTTCAGGCGAAAGAGATAGGATATTCCAAAGTCAGTAGTCTACTTCAAGTATATTAACCCATTAAAGTGTTAACCGCCACCATGTCTATTTCAGCAACCTAAAGTTGAATTAGCTCACATATGGTGCTTGCCATGCTAACTGTTGAAGCTATTGATCCCACAACGGGTTCTTTAATGTCACACGAAATATTCCCTTTCTAATGTACATATATAATATACTTTACTGAGAAACACTTTACTGAGATAAGAACATAACCGTTAGCCCGGTAGATCGATGTTAGACCAACGTTTCTTAATCCGCATATAAAAGATTTAATGAAGTGAAGAAAACATTGTAAAAATAAGCAATGTGAAAGGTGTAAGTTAAGGGATATTACTAAAATGATAAATAAATGACGTTAATATAGAAAATAATTATATCAATATGGCCCACGCGTGCTGTTCTTAACGTTAATTATTCTAGCCGTCCGATGTTTTTTGGAACCTTGAGAAGTGCCAAGTCGCAAGATCTTCAAAACCAATTAATAAACCCATTTTTTAAATAAACGTACCATCAATCCAAAAGCAAAACCGCTTGCTTGCTAATTTGGATAAAACAAACGGCGGTCATTCGCATTAGCCGATTTCCGTTCATGTTGCTGACTTTCGTGAATCAGTTGGTCTGAGCACTAGCCCATTTAGAACTACCGAGTAAGTTAGCTTACTTATTTCGGATCTCATTTTATGTCCAGGGATTTTATGCATGTACCGCAGTGTGCCGCATATGGTACGGTAGACCTCCTCGAATATGCGGCACAATCAGATAACTTCTTTAATGGGTTTTTACATTCAAGGTATGAGGAGATGAAGAATTCAGAATGTCCAGTAAGGAACGCGTGTCTAAAAACTTCCTCCAAACGAACATTTTCTTGAGTAGGATAATGTTCTTATGGACAATTTGCGTCCAAATCTTCTTAGGATTTAGTCTGAATTTTCTAATAACGTTAGTAAAACCATAGTACCACAGTGGTATATTTAAACAGGTATTGCTGTGAACAAGGTATTCTCTCAAGTTTCTAGGTCATATCATAACTGTAAATGTCCATTACTGACGAACAAGAGAGCGAAAAAGCAAATTGATTGCATTATATTGAGCTACGAGTGGATAAATTCTGCTTGTGAAAATAGTTAAATAATATAACGTTTGTACGAGGGCTTTATTCACTACTCGATACACCATATTGTATAATATACATATAATTTATATATGACAATAATGTAATATATCTTCGATAGATTTCCAAAATTAAACCAAAATGAAGATTTAAGTATGTAAATGGATTAAGAATTGTGCAGCTACAAGAAATTTTACTTCGGTATAATGACAGTTTGCTCCGAAGATCCTCGGATTTATCCCAGTACAAGGTAAAACAGGGCCTTAGCAAACATACTTCTCCAGCTGGCGCATTTTTTTGGCAAGTTGCTTGTAGTTGTGCACATGAAATAGCTGAGATCCTCTTCCACTTGTGTGAACCACCTAAGATCAGGTGGTCCTCTACCGTACTGTCCCTCCGGGTTAAAGCTCAAACATTTTTAAGCCGAGTCACTGGTGTTCAAGCGGTCAAGGTGATCCAGCTATCCTAACAGGATTATGCGAGCTTGTTTTTGACGAGGTCGTCATCGCTCAAATGTTTCCTTCATTCTCCACTGATGCACACGGGACCTAAAATTTCTGGAAGAACTTTGCATCTGCTTTCGTCAATGTCCAAGCTTCTGTGCCGTAATGAAGGAATAGAATGATCAAGGTCATGTACAAAGTCTTTTCAGTTTTAGAGAGGATGCTTTACTACTTACTCAGTTGCCTTCGAAGCCTAAACAAGCAACGATTGGCAAGAATGGTGTCGTTGTCGGATTGATAAAAGAGCCGAGGTAGATAAAGTTCTTTACTACTCCAAGGTTGCAGCTGCCTGTGTCCTAACGCTCCATTGATTGCTCGCTGTGTCATTGTGTCAATGTACAGACTTTTGAAAGCTAGTGCATCTGCAGTTTCGCACAATTCTTTCAAGAACGATGCTGGAAAGTCACATGAAAAAGCCTTGTCTACGTCCTTTTATGATAGTCCTTGACGGAGCCGCTTACATTCTCCATTGTCATCCTGAACAGTCGAATGAGCTTGGCAGAGATGTCAAAACTACATATATATGGCTCTATATGGCGTTTCTATAGACGCTGTCATATGCGGCTTTAAAATCAATAAGGAGGTGGTAAGTATCGATGTGAACCTCTTCCGTTTTCCCAAAACCTGCCGTAATACGAAACTTGTATCTATTCTGTATCTTCCTGGCCTAAATCACACTGATAGTGTTGGTTGTTGGCGCAGTTCATGGGATCTCCCTGATTTAGGATCGGACAAACAATGCTGAGGCTCAACGTCGGACATATTGTACTTTCGTTGACCCAGATTTTAGAGATTAATTGACGTATGCTCCGTATCTCCGTATCGGTTACAGGAACTTAGTTGGACTTAGGCTTGATTAAATTTCCTTCTTCATCCTTGTAGATTTCTCTTTAAAGCCTTCTCTCGTGGGCGCTTCCCGTGCTCTTTCCTTTTTTTCCAAAGAGCCTATGTTTTTCCCTTCTATTTTGCTCTTAAAGCTAACTTCATTCTTTTTCTTCTATCGTTCTTTTCTGCAAGCCCGCTTTGTATATTGCGATTCAAAACAGTTTGCCAATGGCCACATGCGCGTGAGAGTAAGAGAATGCACGTCCTATCCACTTGTTTTTTCTCTTTCAGCGATCATTTTCGTATATTTGTTGTTGTAAAGTCCCCTTTATTGTAAAGATTTGAATTTATGTGAGAGCAAATTGAAGAGACCTGGCCAACTGGTTTGAATCCCACTATAGGAGTACATCCGTTGTTTTTCTAGATTTGCCTATCTGCATTCGTCATCGAACCAGGGTTTTCTTTCTTGGGGCGATTTGAAACCCAGTACAGAAGAGGCAGGTTCCCCTATTCCCCTTTGGCAGTGATGTCATTGGTTTCTTATTCGATACAGGCGTCATCGAATTCCAGAAGAGGTTAAGGGAAACTTGATCGAAAAATGTCTTCGAGATCTTCTGCGATTGAAGCCTTTCGACGTTGATAAATAGTTCCCTGGATTTGGCTACAACAAGATAATTGTCCGAGCCAATGTTAGCTGCTGAAGAAGTCCCTAACGTCGATAGCAATATGATCAGTTGGGTTAACAGTTTGTTGATCAGGAGTCAGCCAGATCGTTTTATGGATATCAAAGTGTGGAAACCCTGTGCTGACTGAAGTTACATTATGTACCGCCGAAAAACCATTAGGTCCGTGTCCGTTTCCGGAGGTGCTATACTTTCCAACAGTATTACCAAAGATGCCCTTCTTGCCTAACTTGGTTTTAAAATAACTAAGGACGATTTTCACTTAAGGGTCGAGGAGATCGTAGAATCTTTGGTAAAGTCGTCCTTCCGCTTTGTCGGCGAGTGCTGATTTATGAGGCCTATGTTGACGACTTCACCCCTTATGTGCATCGTGGTCAGCTGTCCTCTTACTTGTACATGACAGAAGCTCAAGACCAGTTGGTTAATTTTAGCTCTGACGATAAATCCGTATCGGAATAAATGCCGGGACTCCTATCCGCTGTTTATCGCTTCGCACTTCCTGGATGGTGGTGATGTCTAAATGATAGCAAGCAAGCAAAGATCCAAACATCGTTGTCCTTTAATTTTGATCTCTTCCACATACGGTTGTGAGCCTTATGACGGCTTAGGTTAGTACAATTCTACTGGTTGGGTACACATTCGCAATTCTAACCTCCATGAGTAGATGCATGCTGTTACCGGGGAAAAAAATGGAAATTAAATCAAGCACTAGGCCCCGACTTTGAACGTTGGGCTGCTGACCATTTCCAGATTGTAGGACAGTCAGCACTTTCCCGATTAAGCGCTTATACTCATTTTAAAAATAGTTTCAATTACTTGTTACGACTCTATAAATCGAATTAGTTCCAAACAATTTTTTATAGCAAAAGTCACATAATTTTTTAGAAAATTTCCAAAGTAAAATTTTTTTTCTGTAATTTACCAGACGATTTTCGCTAAGTGCGATGTCTGATTCCTCTGAATTAAAATGTTTTTAAGTACAGCTGCAAAGGAAGAATCATAATTAATTCATCAAAAATCTTGAATTCATTAATTGAAAATATAAATGGAATAACGAGTTTTGAAAATAACCAGGATCATGTCTATATCATGAACCATTTTTTTTTTTAATTAGTTCTTCTCTATTTTCTTGATTTGATTTTCAGGTGCCCTAGGTTAAATGTGAACCGCCTTAATTCAGTTATTTCTGTTTTGTTTTGCTTTATTTTTTCTCTATATTCCGAATGACTCATAGTATGTTGATTTTCAATGAACTTGATTAATAAAACCCCTTTTACTTCTGATAACACAAACAAGAATTTCTCTTTATACATCGCCTTCTTTTTCTTCTTGTAAACGCGAAGTGGTCCTGGTACCTATATACCGGATAAACTCTTTGTTGAACTATTTATAAGTAAAGAGATGCGTTTTAATACTGTTTTATGTATCGTTACCATATGATTTTGGGATGTATGTGTAATTAAAACTTGCTTTTAAGTGAAATGATACGGTGAATACGGTAAATATGGTGTTTAGAGTACAATATCAAGATATCTTTTTGAACTGAAAGAGTGGTGCAACTTCGAGTGTGAATTGTGACCTTTTAATGGTTCAACAGGTCTCCCTAGGTTTCCCAGTTGTAAAATTTTTTTCAAATGCAAATACGTTTGGAATAACATAACATACAGTTGCCTCAAGAATGAAATGGTAATTGTATCTTGGTTACCTTATAAGTAAACAAGGTCAAAATGATCGATAAATTAGGAGATTACGCCCTTTTGAGATTGAGAATTTCAAAATGAAACAGATTGCTCATAATGCAGCTTGTAAAATAATTTATTGTTTTCAATTATATCCCATTGAGTTTTATCATACAACAATAACAACTGCTATTGTTCAGAAAATTGAAAAGCTCTACAACTAGATGATGGTTTTGGCCGAATCGAATAGAAGTTCCCTATTTTCCGTGTGTTTTTCGTTTTCCGTTCTCGTTCCCTGTAAGACTTATTCGGCTCGCCTCATTTTCTGGGTTGGAAACATACGCACAGTGTTATGGGCGACCATATTAAAGTCATCAGCATACCTCAGTAGCATGACACTTGATGGTGCCATTACAGTTAAGCTTAGCAGCAAGAACTATTTTCTTCAGTCTCAGATTGAAGAAGTAACACCATAAGGTGTCACCTGGTCTGAAATCTCTTTTAGTATCAAACGGCTCAGAAGGTCGTTTCTGATTTTGACGGAAATGACGGTGATATTCACCGTCATTTTGTATAGCCATATCGGGAAATCTTATCGGGGCTGTTGAAAGAGCACTTGAAATCGACGAAAATTTGGTGTGTGCAGATTTGCCATTCATCGGTTATTTCCGATATTCCCAATTTTGGATATTCCCGATCTGATGCTAGATGTACCTGTCGTAAAGCTACACTGATAAGGGTTTAGTATTATAAGTTGTGCACAGCTATTCCCACTGTATTAGCGCAAATCGTATTATCACCCTTCTTATGGATTGCCCGGAGCACACTCAAATTCCATTCACTGGGTATGTTTTTTTCGACCATATCTTGAAAAGCAAACATGCATGATGCGTTCAACGTAACTTCTCACCTCAACTCGTAAGCCATCGGCTCTCGAGTCTTTTCTGTTTGAGGGCTCAAGTTCGTCGACTCTCGTTCAAATCTCGGCTGCCACCAAAAGCAGACAGATAATTAACTGTAAATATACCGCCGTACGGCATCATCATCGATATCCGTCTACATCCGTCGTCCACATGATCGCTACTACCGTTTAGCAGCTGAGAAAAATAATTTCTCTGTATTCCAACTTGTTCTAGACATCTGACACTAGATTTCCGTTTTCTCCTTATAGAAACCTATTCCGATCTTTGAACCATTGTTCAAATTCAGGTCGTCCTTCCTCTCTTCTCTTACGCATGAAAAGGCCTTACCTTTTCTTCTCACAGTATCGCTCCCTTACAGCTCGCATTTCGTTGTGGCTTGCGACTCCCTTGAGGTAACATATCATTTGTTTTTTTTTCTGCCGGCTACGGCCAACGACCAGTTTGATAAGTTACTTATAGATAGAGAAATGTGATTTCATTGTGAGCTTACATCGTCAAGCTAAGGAGTACTCTGGCATCTCTGGAGTGGGAGTTATTAAGTGAAATATATACGTTAGGATTGAAGATTTCGACTGCGCGCTTTGCGGTGTGTGTTTCATAGAGGTGTCTACGGACCATAGCAGCGAAAACGTCGTGGTTCGAATCCATATTGGTATCACGGATCGCACATACAGCAGCACACTGGAAGCATGTCTTGTAACTCAAATTCCATTGTTGAATGTTTCATAGTACAGGCAAAATTGTTCACCGGTCTGTCCAAATACTTCTCCCTTTCACATTCCAAGCACGATTCTTATATTATGACATGAACAATGGTCATGTCCTTCTTCACGATGCGTAGAATCATTCTTAGACTTCATCATTTTGCTCACTCATCGGGACGGGAACGCATATCTGGATAATGTTAAAAAACTTCAATTATATTTGGAGTATGTTTAGCCGTTCATCCAGGGGTGATAATCTGATGTCTCTACGTAGCGTGGTCTCTTGCTAACCACAAATCCTACTTCGATTTCCTGCTTTATCGTATAGCAGCTGTAGAAAATGTTACATGTTGCATTTTAAGGGCCTCGCTGTCCCGTCAATCGCATTTCCCTAAGATCAATGATCTCAGAATTATATTCTCCGAGAAAATTTAACAAATGGGCAGATAAATCAAACCTGACCAAAGACCGCATATTACAGGTACATACTCGTAGGATGTTCTGCGTTTACACTTACGTAGACCTCCAAAATATGACTCCCCGAGGCAGAAAAGGTATCCACGCCGTTATTTAATTTCTCATTGAGAGATCTTTTGTATATTGTGGATTTTAAGCTTAACGTATAGCCCTTAAACTCTGGAAGGCTCGCTGTACTGTTTTCTTCACTATGCCCAAAGCTATCCAGGAGATGCCACATGCAAACTGTTTGTTAACTCAAATGGAGATGGAACTTCAATCGTGTTGACAATTACCAAATTGAGAGCACTTATGCACTTTATTTATTAATTAGAAGTATATATTATGTATACTCGTATAGTATATTATTTATTATAAAAACATCGAATCCATTTTTGACATAATAAATGTTCGAAAATATGTATGTGTATATATATATACGAGTAAGTAGTCAAAAACACGCTATTCTCCCCAACTCCCGGATTGTGTAAAATTGCTCCACTACAATGTGTTCATTTAAGTTATTACGACAAGTAGTATTTCCTGAAAAGAAAGATAAAATATGCACCAACAATATTGATCTCAATCGTTTCAGTAGTTCATGCGTTATCGGAAGTACGGCAGCGTAAATATAGATATCCAACTAACAGAGTTTTTAAATTTAGCTATACTTTGAGAAATGCAAAGCCTCATAAACAAACATAATTTGTGTTAAAATTACATTTCTGTCTCAATGGTATCACCAAAAACAAATACATTCTACCGATTCCACTGTTCAATAGTCTCCAAATGGAAAAAAAAATTAATTTAATCGATGTAAACGATAAAGAATACAACACCTTAAACATTCCTACAGGTTCAAAAACCCAATGATTGACATGTATTTATTTTTAATAGACGATACGGCAAATCAAGTATCTTCTTATAAACACATACACAATTATAAATGTGTGTTGTTTTTTTTTTAACTGACAATCGGTACAAATTTCATCTGGTTATTTCGAATTTTATTTAGCAAAAATCACTTCCACTTTTGCTACCCCAAAGATAAGATTTTTTGTCGTATCAGAGAATATTTGAAGTTCGGTGCTGTGCCAGATGTTTGCAGAAGTCAATTGGAAAATTTGTTAACTGTTATTTGGGTAGTAGTTGTCAGATCAGGGTTCTGATAAATAAAAAAAGCTACAAGCAGCAAAGTGTTTTTTTATCACTTGTAGCTATCAATGCCTATACGACGCAGTGATTTCAGAGTAAAAACACGAAAAAGGCAAATGTACCTACATATTCGTCCTATGTATGTATATATGTATGTCAAAATGTTAGTGTGTATCAATAAAAGGTATACAAATTGCTTAATTTTTTATTGAATCTTGATTAAAAACAAGAATGTAAATATTCATTTTTTTAATAAATTTCACATTATACATATCATAATATTAAAACCACATGGTATTGAGAGATATCATTTTAAAACTTAGCAATCTTCTTATATGTTACCATAAATTTTAAATCTAAAATCTTATACATTATGATAACACCAGAATCACTTCAGAATGTTGAGAAAAAGAAAATAAGGAAGCTTAAGCTTCCTAAAAATGTGTATGCAAGGAATCAACATTAAATGATATTTAAAGTTTCCTGACTTTTTTCAATGTTAATCAGGGTATTGGTAACAAGTCTCTAAAGCCAGGTCAAATTTTCGCTTTGTGGTCTGTGGTCTTATGAAAGAGGACAGGTCGAACTACAATACTTGTATTTGATGACAATTATTTCGGATATTTATCCAAAAATCTTAAAGAAGAAATCACTAAGTTAGGTTCTTCTTTTGCTGTAGAAAGCCGGACATCTCCACAGTAGATATAGGTTGGTTTACTCCCTTTTCTCTTTTCTACAGCCGCTGCAAAAGGAGTCAGAAAGGAGGTCTAGTTTTTTGGTATATGCCTGAATTGTGCCATAACCTATGATGATGCCCACTGGAATACCAATATGTATGTATGCATGTGACAGTTTCGAAAGTAGAAGATTCTTTATGCGTTTTAAATCCAATGAGAACGGCCTCATAGATTTTGTTGAAATTAAGGGTATGCGATCTGACCTCTTGCAATTGACCTCGTTTATCGCACCTAATTAAAGCATTTTACAATTGCCTCCTCAGCCTATAGTAACAGCAATTGGCAAAAGTTATGCCTCGCTAGATTTCATAACGATTCATTGTTGAGTCGAGTTGTTAATTTGTTTGTTCTGTCTAAGGTGTCGGCCTGTTTAATTACATCGTAGGGTTAGCATGTGGCGATGGTGGTCTTACCTGTCTTAAAATCGCATTAATATGCACCTATTCGATTGTGACTATCGGTTTTAGACGTCCGCATAATATGTGAACAAGGGTCTTAAATACGAAGCTTAGCAGTCTTATGTAACTTTCGAGGAATCTAATTTTTTTAGGAAACATCAGCTCTGTTGAAAGTCGTTACTCTCCAAGTCCGTTGACCTTCGCTGTCGCGTATGCATAGATTTCGAACAGTTAAAGTCATAGGTAGTCTCTTTCTGGCTTGTGAGGCCAAATGTGTGCTTTGTTGATCAGTACGGCATCGCTGATCGTTTTGTTTTTCCCGATGGACTTCTTGCTATTACTCTACGAGTAAAACGCATATTACCGACTAGGTCAACAAGTTAATGTACCTGCCCCAGTTACAACCAGATTCGTACTTGGACATTCTGAAGGTTTGGCATAAATGCCTCACACCAATGTTGAAGTTCATTTAGATGAGTAAGAGCCATTCCGAATGCTCAGCTATAGAGTCTAGTTTACAAAAATCTTGGAATCCAGTTGACAGCGCGGAGAGATGTTAATACGTTTAATAGCACATTCCAAGTCATTTTCAGATGAAGCTCATTTTGATCTTGGCGGGTATGTAAACAAGCAAAATTGTCGCATTTGGGGCACAGAAAACCCGCACGCATACATTGAAAAGCCGATACACCCAAAACGAGTCACTGTTTGGTGCGGATTTTGGTCCAGAGGCATAATTGGGCCATTTTTCTTCGAAAATGAGCAAGGAGTGGCCGTTACAGTCAATGGCGATCGTTATCGGGCCATGTTGAACGAATTTTTGTTCACAAAAATTGAAGAGGAGGATATTGGCAACATTTGGTTTCAACAGGACGGCGCTATGTGCCACACAGCCGAAGCTACACTCGATGTTTTGCGCCCTGTTTTTGAAGATTGCATTATCAGCCGCAGAGCTGATGTCGTTTGGCCACCTCGGAGCTGCGATTTGACACCGTTTGACTATTATTTGTGGGGTGCCGTAAAAGATAAGTGTTACGCCGACAAGCCAGAGACAATTGACGCTTTAAAGGACAATATTCGTGAAGCCATTGGTGGAATACAGTTGCACACAATCGATAATGTGCTTAAAAATTGGACCAATCGTGTAGGCTACTGCATGGCCAGCTGAGGCAGCCATTTGAATGAAATTATTTTCCATTATTAACCGGAAGGATAAAACTAATTATCTGTCAAATCAGACATGAGCTAAGTGTTACCATTCACGAAATAAGCACTAGTTGAAAAAAAAAAGTTAGATGGCGGACCCTTTATTATACAATGCTAAATGATTTATATTGTAGCAAATATAACAATTCTTCTTTTAATTTTCAAGATTGAACTAAAATCAATAGTTAATGCTATTTTTTCTGCCTACTATTGAATTTCAATTTGAGTTCGTTACAAAACATGCAAAAAAAGGAAGCATACGATTGAAAAAGTTCGTTAAGTAGTTATGCAGTATATAAAAATGGGCAACATAATTTCAGCTTTAAAAACGTAGGTATTGAATGTAGAAATACGAGGGTTGTCTGAAAAGTTTCCGACCGCAACGTAAAGATAGCGGCACTCGTCAATGCTAATTTTGACAGTTACTTACCGAAGTTTCAGTCATTTTGGACGAGCATTTTTTAGTTGACAGTCGTTTGAGTGGGTCGATGTGAGTGTTTTTTGTGAAAATGAAAAAAATTGAGTATCGAGCTGTTATTAAATTCTTGTTTTTGAATGGCAATACGCCTACGCAAATCAAAAATGAGTTGGACTCTGTGTATGGGGACTCTGCACCATCATTTACCACAGTGAAATTTTGGGCAGCTGAATTTAAACGTGGCCGTAAGAGCTTGGGAGATGATTACCGTTCGGGAGTCCAAAAACTGCAACCACTGACGATAACATTGCTTCAGTTAACCAAATGATGTTAGACGACCGCCGAATTAAAGTGAGAGAGGTAGTGGAGGTTATGAAAATGTCCAAAGAACGTGTTTGTTACATATTAAATCAAGTTTTATGCATGAGAAAGCAGTCCGCGCTTTGGTTGCCGCGTTTGCTTACGTTAGACCAAAAACGAGTTCGAATGAACATTTCCAACGCTCTGTTGGCGCAGTTTAGGCGCAATAAATTCGAGTTTTGGCGCCGATTAATTACTGTACATACATGAAACTTGAATACACCATTATACGCCCGAAACAAAAATTCAGTCAAAACAAAAAAAGCAAAAACTGTTTTTTCGGCTGGGAAAGTGATGGCGACTATTTTTTGGGATAGTAAAGGAGTTACTCGTATCTTAATTGATTATCTTCAAAAATGAAAAACCATTACAGGAGCATACTACGCATCATTACTTGCTAAGCTGAAGGCAGAAATTGCGTAAAAACGGCCACATTTGCAGAAAAAGAAAATCCTGTATCAACAAGACAACGCGCCGTCTCACACCTCAGCGGTCGCCATGTCGAAAATCCATGAATTACGGTTTGAACTTCTTGACCATCCGGCTTATTCACCAGATCTAGCCCCAAGCGACTTCTTTTTGTTCCCTCATCTAAAAACTGCGCTCGGAGGACAGAGATTTTCGTCAAATGAGGAGGCAGTCACCTTCGTGAACAATTATTTTGCAGAGAAAAACGCCAAGTACTATTTGGACGGGTTAGAGAGATGGGAGCATCGCAGGGAGAAGTGTGTAGAGTTACAAGGAAACTATGTAGAAAAATAAAAAAAATTAAATTTGAGAAAAATATCTTGTATCATTGTTCGGTCGGAAACTTTTCAGACAACCCTTTGTGAAATATGAAAACTATTATTTAAATCAAATAAATTTAATTGAATTATTGATACTAGTATGAGAATTATTTAGAAAAATACAACTATATGTTACAAACTGATTTCGCACTTTGTTAATTTGCATTGGTCGGTGTTTTTGTGGCTGTGTTTCAACAATCGTAGGCATTGGCGCTGTGCAACAAAATGAGTCAAGACACACATTCAGCAAGAATAATATCGATCGTGTGCAGATTGTGTCATTCACCCCATTTATAAAAATTATTACTAGGATTTCAATATTACATGGTTTGTATTTTGACGGGCTCTCAATTAGATCACGCTAACGTTTTATTTTCTTAGATCTAGCGCGCACTGATCCAAAGGTTCTGACATCGTGACATCCCAGACTTTGAAATTGACATTCAGGTTTTTTTGTGGTCTTAAACTTGCAAATCATCTTTGTTTGGCCAATATAAATGGTCTTCGTGAACGAAAATTTTTTTTATAATCCAGAATATGGTGCAATTGCATGTGCGTATTGCATGGCGAAATTTGTTGAAAATAATGCCTTCCATGCCACATACCTCCGCGGATTACTTGCTTCAGCACTAAATTCAGCACATTTCTGACGAAATACTGAATATATAATATATGTACTTTCAAAATCATACATTGGTTAATATTCAAATGTTCTCTTCAGAAATCGTATATTCAATGGCTTAGACTGGTTTGTTCTTATACCTCTTAAGGGTCACTAAAATAGGCATTCTTCCTTAAGTTTTACAACGAAAATAGCAAATTAAAAACCCTTCCCAATTCAATCTGTGGCAGTTCATTTACCTCCACACTAGGGAATGATGATATATTTGAACTTTTTGTCTGATTACGCCTCGGGACCGTTTGCTCTAAGACGCAGGCAGCCCTATTCGTAATCAACGTTTGTTGAGCTGGAAATGGGCATTCAGCTAATCCTCTCAAAGCTGAAGCTGAAAAAAGAAAAAAAAGGAGAAAGCTGATTGGTCTTGCTGATCTAGTGTCAAACGGCACCTCCAACTGTTCTTCAAACAAAGCAAAGTATTTTGGAGATCATCCCGGGTAAAAGAACTTATTTGAACCAAACATTATGCGTCAAAAACCTCCTCGGTGCTATGGGCTTTCTGGCAGTACAAAGGAGCTTTTACATAAGTACGCCACTGCTGTGTTTTACTATACCCCAAAGAACAGTCTGTCCCGGCTGCATGCTTTCCCTAACAAACTTGGCTCTGTTCTATACACACAGATACTACTCGTATCATGGGCTGCAATCTCGAAGACATCTTTTAAAAAAGTAGGCTTTGGTACAACACGCACGGGAGTTTCGATGACCTTGACGTAGTCGACTTTTCCCCTGCTCAGGATTCGCCAGAATTTGAGACAGTTAAGGAATGTTGTCGGGTCAGAACGGATGGCTTCAAAGCCGACTGAGATACGGCACTGGTGTCTTGTTTTTTTGTTGGACGACAACAATAGGGGTAAACTAGTCAGAATAACTTTCTCTGTCTTCCAGGCGGAGATATACCCAATCCTTTTTAAATTGAAGAATCGGTAGAGGAGCGAAGTATCTGCGCCTGTAGCAGGTATTCGAGAATGCAAAGCTTTTATAAAAACATGCGAAGATTGAATTTACTACGTCTCATTAGACTCCCAGCTCACGGTAAATGAGATTGTAAATGATTTTTCTAGACAAGAGTTTATAGAGACCCGTACCTATGCAAGGACAGCTTGCTTCCTCATTTGAGCTTCCATCGATAATTTTGTTTCTTGGACAAGTTTTCTATTGCGTTCCTGAGACTAATTTTGGGTTTTTTTTTCGAAACAATTCACAGATTACTTTATTGTCCTTATTGGATGTGTTTACTTTGGTCCCTCTACCTGACCCGTATCGACAATACCACTCCCCTTATACCTCCTTATCCCCTTGCCCCTGATGTTTTTAAATATTTTGCTGATGGCAAATACTCATTTGCCGTCCTTTTGGATGAGTTACTAACAAAACACTTATTATAGTTAGTTGAAAGAAACAGTAACCGCCTGAAGTAAAAGCCTATTTCATTTTAATCAATGCTGTAAAGAATCAGTGATAATTCCCACTACTTCTCCAATACACTTCTGCCTAATCAGAAGAAATGAATTAATTGAATCAACCCATCGAACTTCTTCCCTTCTTAAAAAACGATCAAATGCACTCCAGCAGAGGAATGCAGACGACCATGTCATTTAAACTTACAAGATCCATGGTCATTAAATATTATTATCCATCTACGGCACCAAGTTTATCTATTTCTTGTTGTCCAGCTAAGTTACACATCTATCAAAAGTCACATCGTCAAAATAACTTTTATAATCGATGAAGAGTCCATCACGTCACTTCTCATAATGAGATTTTAGTACACAATCTCTAACAAATTTTTAGAGTTGAGCATAATGCTTCCCTAGCACTGTTAAAGATATTCATAAATCTTTGAACACGCAAATTATGAAAAGAAAAATATTTAAGGTTTGGCATAATAGCAGACCTGTTTTGGGCAGACATAGGTCAATCAACCTTTCTATGTGCCTGTTCACATTGGCGTGGGCAGGAAGATTGTCCGAAAAAAAGGGAACGCGTTTTAATTAAATGGGAAAAAGAGGGTTACTTCCACCGAAAATCCACTTCTGAACTGGATTTTTCCCATATTGTTCCATTTCTGACATATTTTTTCATTTTAGTTTTGATCATTGATGAGCAAGGAAGTGTAAAGAAGAGGAAAAAATTTATGTTTCAGACCAATTGCTCAAATTTAAAAATGAAAAATGGCCCGATTCAAGTGTTCTACTCGTACTTGTCAAAAAGTATTTCATCCCCATAATATTGTGAAAACGACGTTCATGGGCAGGACTTCCATGCCCACGTCAATGTGAACACGCATTATGGTTTTCAGCAGACGAGTACGCAGTTGGCTTTGTTTTAACCTTATGAAGGAGCGAGTTATCATCTATACTAAGCTATAAGCCAGTCGCAGCCTAACAACGAATAATTTGCAGTTGGATATATCCCGCAAGTGAGTGGCACGTTTTCAAAGCTATCTGCGAATTGAAGGAACCATGGACTCCAGGGACTTGCATATCTACGTTGTCCTGTCAGTGTAACTTCTTTTAACCTGTATTTGCTTCGCCGTTACTATTAAACATCCATTCAACACTACAACAAGCAGTTTTTCTTTTACTTGGATATAATCCTTATTTGTCGCCCTTGTTGCACTTGTTGTTCTAAACGTATTTGTTTCCCAAATCGCATTATCAGCAATATAACCTCAATAACCAAATTTATGAAAATATGAAGATTTAATTTCTTTTGATATACTCTGCACTTTAATGGTTCAATCACACAAACAGTGGATAAAGTGGCATTTTTTAATTTATAACTGCGAAAATACATCCATTGCTTTTGAACTTGGGCTCAAATTAGGAAAGAAATAGTGATTTACTTTCTCGAAGCATTTTGTTCCCGCTCTCTGGAGTGGAACCTATGTATATATGTATGCATGTATCTTCGGCAATGAATGACTTCGGTTATGATTTAACTCCTATCATGTGGGTGGTGCTCGAAGAAGATACGTGACACGTATCGAACCATTGACATACGAAGCACTAAGTTGACCTCCTATATTAACAGAAACTACTATACAATAAAAGCTATTAGCATACAAAATGACTTACATTCGAAAAAGTTCAAAGAGGCACGGAATGTACATATTTCAATCACATACGGCACTCCGTTCAAACCCATAAATTCAGAATCCAAATATCTTTTCCAACAATAGTACGTTCCTATGTATGAAATTGATTTGACTTAAATAGGACTACAAATTTAAATAGTGTCTATAACCACCACTTCGCTCTCTGATCTCACCTGGGAGGGAATCAAAATACCTTTATTCCCATCTCATCTCATCCCGGCTGGACTCGACTCGCAGCTAACATGGCTTAAATTGAGATTGCCTGTAATTCATCGTAATTGATTCTCTGGCAAGTTACTTTCAAGATAATCAATGTTTTGCGCGAGTGAAAGATAAGTGTTCCTACTACTTGAAAGCATGATGTAAGAAAGAGTACAAAAATTAGTTGTTCCACCTTGTCGTATTTTAAAATTGACAAAGAAACAGAACCCACAGTGCACAGCACACACTATGTATAGGTTGTTGAATGGACACTTCGATCAGCCGCGATGGCTTTTTAAAAGAGACAAGTAAGTGATGCATTGCAATAAGTGCACCGCCTCCTCTTGTAAAACCTCCTTTACCTGTCACACGACAGCATAAATATGTCCATATATGCAATTCACTGTCAGACATTTTCTGCGACAGTATGGAGAACAAAGAGAAATAAAGAGAAAACAATTTTATTTGCTTTTTTTTTGTTTCTGTTGTGTATTCGCTGGCAATGTTGTTATACTACTCGTAATACAGAAAGCACGTCTTTTCAGAGAGTATAAATAGGGTTACCATATGCTATTCCAGAAATTATTCGTACCTACACCTTAGTTAAAACAAATCAATTGTAGTCAATTGACCACGAATAATAATTATTATATATGAAGGAGTAAATGAAACCAAGTAAATGTTGTCAACAAACTGAAACGAATCGACTCTGTGTACCGAGACAATTAGTAGATGTTGACAAAAAAAATTTCGTGTAAGTCAAAAGGTTTGAATACTTCAGAGTTGGCATCGATTGTAGGAAACGTCAGTGTTATAAATAGATCTTACTAGTTTTAAGTTCCAGCACAACTCCCTTTATTCATTACTTCAAGACGCTCTCTGAGCATATTACACGAGAATACATGCGCACATATTTAATGTCAAGTATATGTTAAATGTTATTGTATAAATTCAGTATAAATGTGTTTTCTGTATTTAATTATGCTATAGTCAGCTTCAAAACAAACTAACTGCTTCCCAGCTTTGAACAGCTATTGATATTTTTCAGGAGAAAAGTTCTTATTCAAACATTTATTCCAATCTGCAAGGAGGACTTTTCCCAATCCAGTCTTCCTAAATCTTTCTAAATATCATCCGCTGTCTCTTAGTTTTCACCCGATTCCCACAATGAAAATATTGGCATGCAGAAGAAAGCGAAAAGAAAACGTACAAAACAGGGTAGTTAAGACGAATAAAAGAGCTCACATATTTTGCAAGCAAATGAGAAAGCAGAAAATTGACTTATCTAAAAAAAATGAAAATGCTAGAGAAGCGGCGGTCGTGGCTATGTAAAATCAGTAAATGTATAAATGATTTTTTGACATTTCGCCCGAAGGAAAAATGATAGGTCAGGAACAAAGTTCAGGGATAAGGATGATAGCGTTACAGTACGGCTGGATATAGAATTACTTCTGCAGACTATTTACTAAAGATGATTACCAAAAATTCAAAGTTTGTACTTATATAATCTAAAGATGCTGTGCAATTATCAGGCAGAATGAACCATTCATCGACAGCAATAGCCCCCGCTTGATCAAGAAAAGCATTTGTTAATAAAAAAAATAAAAACAAATCAAGATCTAAAAAGCTTCTGCTGCCGACTTCGTTGAAGCGATGCCAATTAATGTAAGAAATTTATCAGACACTAGGTCATCATGAAAGTAGCCCCTGTTAAGAGAATCTTTGCATTGTTAGTCAGTCCGGTCGATTTATCAAATGTGTCTTTAAGGCTGCATATGCCACTGAGTTTGAAGACCAGGTGCATAAAGCCCTTCAGAATTAGTAATAATTTTAGCAGATAATGGAAGAAGAAGAAAAAGCAAGTAAGAAGTATCTTTAGTGCACAATGGAAAACCGATAAAATTCAGAAAGCCGAACACAAAATATGCACTGAGAATTTGGAGATGGTAACCCTTTCACGTATGAATGACGAGTGTGACTTAATTTATCCAATACATTTTTTTTTTTTTTCACGGCAAACATTTTTTTCTTTTCATTTTATGTGTCCACAGTAATTGCATTGAGTTTGCTATATTTGAATTATTATCTGCAAATAAATTGAAATTTACCCAAGTACTGTGTATTTGACGCAGCATTTCTTTTTCATAAAGGAGGTTCCTTTTCCTCGCTGAAGCACGACTTTTATTTTGCTGATTTTCTTTGCAATTTTCTTCTTCCGTTTTAGCATTTTAGATGTAAATATGTACATATGTATTTGCACTTACTTACTTGCTGCTACAGGTTTTATAACTTTCAGTGTTTTCAATTTATTATGTGTAATTGGAAGTGAGGAAGCGCCGCGTGTCTAGGGTCTAAGCTAATATAAAAATTTGATTAATGCTCTTATAAATCTTCTCACTTTGGTCTAATTTTTATTTATTTTGTGATATTTTGGTAAACCCTTTACCCATTTTTAAGGCCACACATTTTACTTTATTTTACTGAGAATCCGCCTTAAAGCGACTACACAGTGGACAAATAATTTATTTGGCCTCGCTAATATTATTAATATAGTATATCCTCACAGAGAACATCGATTACACTATACACGAATTTTGGTTTGACAAAGACTTTCATATAAGCTTCTTCTCTAGATCCTTCTGGGAGGAAGATGCTTAAATGGAGGACAAGTCAATCCACTTTTACATGGATGGATGGCAGGGTTGGTGGCGGTGTTTTCTCAGGTAAGCTAAATCTAAGCCACTGAGACATTCCAGGGAATTGTAGGGCTGACGAACTCGCAAAAATTTGAACCACTCTACTTATTCTACCGGAAAAGGGTAGCATAGGTATAACAATCGCTACGGGCAAATCAATATTAAAACTGGATGCTAATAAAAGAACAGTACCTTAAGTGGACTGTTGACCAACATATCTAGCGACCAAACAGATCTGGCCAAAGCTGGATCTGAATCGCTCTAAGTGTTTGATCCTTCTAAATAGAAATCATCCCAGCGTCATCACAGGTGTCATCACTGGACACTGCCTTATATGCAGCATACAAGAAGGTTTGGCGCTTTTACAAACGATTTCTGTAGAAGCTGCATGGACGTGGAAGAAGAGGAGACCATTCTCCACCTACTCTGCACATGTCCAGCTCTCTCCTAAAGAAGAAAACTTCACTTAGGAGCTTTCTTCTACAATGACTTAAGCGATCTAAAGAACATAGACGTTAACAGTCTCCTACGATTCATCATAAGCTCAAATTGATTCCACAGGTAGGAGGATCACATGGCACCACAATCGGCCAATAAGCCTAAGTGCGGTGAAGGTGATCTGCTACATGGCCCCTATCAGGCCCATGCTTGTATTTGGATGTCCCGTGTGGTTCAACGTGAGAGCAAGTTTATTGGAAAAGATTCGGGTGTTTGAGAGGGCATGTCTTAGGACTTGTCTTCGCTTATACAGAACACCAGAGTCTCAGTATATCAAATTCTATCCCAATGAGGTCTTGTACAATAGGGCGAACCTAATAAGAGTGGACAATTTCGTCATTAAGTTGACTCGAAAGCACATAGCAAGAGCAATGACCTCATCGAACAACCTGATCTCCGGTGCTTTCTACCCCAATTATATGTATCACGAGAGAGTTCGCTATGACGGCTTTATTCCTCCAGAAGCGTTCCTCTATCTAGATAGTAAAGGTATGATCCAAGACAGATTGGCGGTGCCGCTAATCTTCCACGTCGCTCGAACAGCTGCGGACAGGCGACTCACGACACGTCGCACATGGCAGTGCGGAGCGTCTCCGATTCAGTAGGGCGGTAGGGAGTCGCGACAAGACGGATGTTGCTCAGCAGCACCAGCAATTCTGGTGGCTTGTGGAAGGGGAGGATTCTTCGTCGTCGAACTCCTCCAGTGATAGGTAGCTTCATATGAAGCAAAGTGGGCCAGCGTAATTTTTTTTTAGCCATGGCCGGCTTACATAGTCTTAGATAGAATTAAGTTTAATTTTAAGAAAAAAAAAATATATAAAAAAAAATTAAAAAATATATATATATATACATGTATTTATATATCATGTATATACATATTATGTATATATATATTTATGGATGTCCATATTTGTGTTAGTTGTAAGTAGGTTAAGTAGATTAAGATTTATTTTTAGGTAGTATATAGATTTTTTTTTAGTTTTAAGTTTTATAATAAAATAAAAAAAAGGTCATGTTACTAAGTTTTTTTGTTAGCAAATGTTGTCTTAGTTTTATTATTAATTAATGTTAAAATACAAATAAAATTAGACTGTAAGATACGTCGAAAGACATAGTTTAAGTGTTAGGTTTAACTTAGAGTGCCCGCATGGGGCCAGTAAGTTATAATAAGATATTTTTAAGTTATTTAAGCTAATTTTTAAGCGTTTTTTTGTCTAGCAAGTTAGAGTAATTTAAGTGACATAAATAAAAATGCATAGAAACTGAACTGAACTGATAGGCCTAAGTGGGTTTATCTCTCCAACAGCCACTTTTACCTACCTACACGTGGAGGCTGTTCGTCCTAACTGCGTTCACGTAGGTGTCGAAAGCTCAAGACTTCTTGCCTAAGCCTGTCGCCATGTTTGTTTTCTCTATAGCGATCGCCGTAGTAGTTATATGTCACAGTTTTTCGTCCTCCTTTCGTCCTACTTTGATTCAATAATGTGTATTCATTGGACGTATGTCCTTTTTTTAAGGTTCAGCCATATCTGTTTTTATTTACTCTTGCTAAACAATCGTTCTTATAAATTTTAACAAGTCATGCCCAGTTGGACATGGTACGGAGTTATAAAAGCACAGTTCACGTGCAATCACAGTTGCAGAACTAGGCATCTCCAGGTTAATGCCGATCAGGGCCTTGCTTACCATAATCATACACACCCAGCCGCCTAAGGTCAAGTAAACACATAAATATTATGGTGAGTCAGTGAGAAGCATTTAAGTTGCTCTTATGTAACAATATACGCTCGGTACGAAGCTATGTTATTTGTATGTAAATTCAATTCAAATAAAAGTGGAAGACTTATAAGCATAGGGGCGCCAAATATTATTTATACAATAGGTGGTACATATTGGAAATCAATGAAAGCCGTTTTGCTGAAATAAGATTAAACGTTGCACTCGACGAAATCGTCGATCACTCACTCTAAGCATAAGCGAGGAACTTAAATAAATATTTTATGATATAAAATATGTAGGCAAACTTAAAACTTACCAGGATAGCCTTGTCTCTTTTTAAATTAATGATTAGGACCGTGATTTTATTAAATTCACAGGTTTTCCAATAATTCTGGAAAGTAACTATGGCTACAATTCACTGGGCATAAGACTTGTAGTGATAACTAAAATAGTTGACAAGCTCAGATTCGTTGGATTTCTCACAAAACTTGATTCAGAAGTGCATATAATAGTGTTTTCAAATGTGCAGTGTAAAATATTCTTAAGTCTAGTTTAATTATCTTTTTAAAAAAGTCTTTCCGGCCAAGGAAAAATATTAACAACCCAGCTAGACTTACTTAATTTTTTTTTTAAATTTGGGAAAACTAGCAGACAGATTGATTGAAATACCTTTCAATCGAAAATGTGAAAAATTGGACCCATGCTTGACTCAGAAGACAAAAATACCACTTCAAATTCATCAATCCTAGATTGTTATATGTATGTAGAAATTCTACCTGAGAAAACTACAAGTTATTTATACATAATGACAAGTTTTGAATACTTCGACAATCTGTGACATTAAAATTATGCTGTTTAAGTTTTGCACAATAGTTCCGAACATCTTTTTGAGGATCTGGAATCGAAGCTCAAAATCTCACAAAACGACTGAAGAAACTAGAAAATATCAATAAAATAAGCATAAGATTTCCGATAAATACCTTAACGATGTTGACTTCTTGGATCTATCGTATTTGAATTTGCACTGAATCACTTAGATCTGTATGAATCGGCAGCAAAAGAAAAATATCCAGATGCTACCTACAAAGACAATTTTCAAGAAGAACAACCAGCAGGCGCTATGTTCTTTTTGGAAGAACCATCAAAGAGTACGCAGTTAAATGGCAATTTTTCTTCCTGTGATCAAAACATTGAACGCTAACCTAAAGTAGCGATCGCCATGATACGAAATATAAATACATTAAATATAAATTTTGTAGTTTTACTGTTTTCATATAGATTGTTGGCTTCCTGGAAGATCACTAAAATTCAGCGTGCCTAGAAATACCGGCAAGACTGCTCTGGCAGCACCTTTTCATAATTCATATTTATCTAGTAGAATCACATTAACTGGGTGAGTAACGAAACCCAGTTCATTTTACAATAACTAGGGCCCTCTAAACTAGGCCAATCATGGAGGCATCCATCTCCATAATATCGCATGCAGGATCTTGTCTCTAGTATTGTAGGAACGCCCGAAACCATTTCTTATTAGTGCCTTAGGAGGTATTAAAACAGAAGTGACAATAGTTCTGAATAAGGCCAAAACGAAATAAAAGGTTTTTCATAAGATACGCCCCAATTTGTTTCTTTTTAAATAAAATGCATTTAATACATCATTGAAATTATTATTTCGCATTGAAATATATTATAATTAATAAGATTAGTTAAAAAATATGACATGCAAGTGCTCTCTACGGAACCGCTTGCATGAGTGGATGGGCTGGACGCAATTTTTCATTACTTTTACCCTTAATTCGGCTGATATTTCAGTATTTTCACACCGAATGTTCGCATCTAAGTTGCCTAAAGTTTTATCCTATTTGCATAGACCAGAGACTTAATGTAGCCACCAAAACATTGAGTCTAAAGTATTTAATCGCACGAGCGGGACGGCCAAAGATTACCGCATTTCGTTTTTAACTAAACTAAAACTACACATTCTACAAATCTTCCACTTCCAATATATCCAAAAAAAATTTATTAAAACGGAGCGATAGTGGCCTCCATTTTCTGTAGCCGACTCACTGGCATCATATCGGAAGAAATACAAGCCCAATGACATCACCGGAATAAAAATCACAGCAAACGGTACATTTTTCACGTATACAATAGCTGATGGTAGAACACCTCCGGCTGTTCGCTAAACGCGTCAGCTTGGAACCAAAGTCTATTAACCAAAAATGTGCCCTGTCACTGAGGATGATATGGCTATCATATGGCTATAGCCCTTGCGCTAATACGATCTTATACGGACGCATAACTAATACTTTTCACAAAATGCGCCGCAGGGGTTCAGGAATGTTCAGGTCTTCAGAACGGAGCGAATAATTGACGTCTTAACTTACCGTGTAGGTACAGCAGCCGCTTCACTGTCTCATCGGCATGCCCACATTATGGAGTGCGTAAGTCGATTAAGATTTTTCACTTAACGCTCAATTGTTCGCTTGTCGAGATAATTGAGTGTCCGAAATTGTAGTCGTAATTGACAGCGAATTTTGATATGACAATTTTTTGGAAATGTTATTGAAGCGTATTCATTTCCAGGAAGGCATTTTGCCTGACTCTGCTCCACTTTTAACTCCCAAAATGACACATAAAAAGGCAATTAAGTAGTAACACATCTTATTCGTTTTAAATGCAATATATTTCCAGCGATTTTTGGTCTAATTTGCATTGGCGGCCTTTGAAGATATCAAAATCTACTTTCATCGAGATGGTTAGAAAGTTTATTTAGTGAACACATATCAGACTTGAAACCGCCAAAAAGCATTTCAATTATTATACTACAATATGTATATATGCTTCGAAAAGTAAAGAAATGCCTTTGAAAGAACAACTATCTTGCTTTGGCGAGTATAATGCAGATTTTTGTTAATTTTTTTTGGTGAAATGTAATATGAAAACATATTGTCAGTCAGCGAAAGTCCGACGACATATTAGCGTTGTCATCTCTTATTAAATAAAGGCAATATATTTAAAAGGTAAAAAAGGTTCACAGCTTTCGGGGACGGGTAGGACAAAATATTGTTTTCCATCTGTTTGGAAAGTGCCAGCGAGGAAGAATACCTCTTACCTCTTCAGAATAAACGTAAATATGCCATCTGACGCAGCAGATTTGTTTATAAATATTAATCTTTATCTACGAATAATACTATGAAATATTATTGTTTTCGTTTATGTGTAAGTGAAGGCCATCTGAAAGCGGTTAACTTATCTTAATATCTTAACCCAAAGGGTTGATAGATATTGCAAATTAGCATTAGTGGATTTAAAGGTAGGATTCCTTATGTTATCTTTTAGTGACCAGAACTCTCTACTGTTTTTGGGACATTTTAGCACTTTTTGCTTTATTTCTTTGCACAGCGAATCTCATAGCCATTGCACTCAGGATCAGTGTAACTGAAAGCTTTACTACGCAATGTAATTTTATTAACCTCTAGCTCAGTGTATAATACTTCGCAACTGGGTTATGTTTTTCGCAAGTGTTTAACTCGTTGCAAAAGTACGGTGAAATATTAAAATGCGACGAAAAATCTGAAAACAGAAAACAAAGTCTGGAAACAAAGAAAATCCAAAAAAAAAAATATCCAACAGAAAAAGTGTTAAGATTTTAAAGTTTTCTACTACTAAGCGAAATAATCTGTTGTACCAAACACTTTAATCTAAATTTATGGCAGCTCTCTCCAAAAACTTGCCCACCTTTAAAGTCATAAATTCTTCACCGCCGAACAAAAATGTATGTATTTTTGTGGATATTGAGAGTACTATCAATTCTATTAAAAATATTACTTATATATATGGATGTATATATATGGATATATTATTGTCATAGTTTTTTTTATGTAAAACCGTGCAATACTTTTGATGTAATCTTTATGTAAATCAAACCACTTAAATCTGAATAAAAGTTAAGTGCTCCTAAAGAAAAAAAACTTAAAACAAAAATTAAAACTATAATAATAGCGGCGGTCCTATGTACTTATGTTCTCAAATTTCCGACCTAATTGTCCAAAAATTAACTTTACTTGGGTCTTCTTAATTGCTTTAAACTTTAAAGATAATAGCGCTAATGACTTATATGTATGATAGTAAGCTACTGAAAAGTTATTTGACTCGCATCGCCTGTCATAAATTTGAAAGGGAACATTTTTAATTACCACTTTTAATGTTGAAATTCTTAGTGAGTAGTTTGCTGTTTTTTTTTTTACTTTGTCGATACCACGCAAAAACAATATTTATTCTTTGGCTTATGAAGAATTGGTATCGTGTCTAATTAAAAAAAATGTCAATACTTGTGGTACAGCTTACACACTACAATGTAATAATTTTCTTTAACAAGCTGAACACAAAAACAAAAGAGATCTATAGATACTCGTCGAAAGACATATTTCTGTGTGGAAGAAAAGCTTCAGTGTGTAGCGACGATTTAGGGACTCAAATAAATGCTTTAATTATTTATGAAGCGTTCAGTAAAACCAAGAAAAATATTATAAATCGAAAACTAAGCTTTATATAAGGGCCAATTATCTAAAGTTTTTACAGGATCAAACCAGCCTGTCTGCAAAACTTCAAATCCAAACACACAAATAGGTAAAACATTTCATTGTCAGCACTTTTAAGTGTCTGTACTTGACTTTCAACAAAGGTAAGCTTGTTTATATCCTTTAAATTTGGCCCTGCATTTAGCCCTCTTTAAAAATTCAACAACATTTAAGAACTGTGTATACATACTCGTATATTAATACACATCACAGTACTCGTATGTTTGTATTTCACTTTTATTTAATTGATCTAACACAGTCAGGATTCGATCTCTAATAACTCTGCTTAGATTTCAACATTCATAACTTCTTTAAACGTTTTCCAAGAAAAGTATTGTATTTATATTAAAACAATACACAAATCCTCGTTCTATTTGCTTTTCTTTACGCTTTCAAGATGATGTAAATCATATCAATGGAATTTGCTCACACTAATGAAAAGTAATCACGATTTTCTTTATCTGCCAACGTCATATAACATAAGCAATTTGAAGGACAGAATTATTTTAGATAGTTGTACGTTATCTTACAAGGTGTTATCAATGATAATCAGTCAAATTTAAAGATAATCAGATATACAGCCAAATTCGCGGCATAATAATAAAATTAAATTAAATTGGAGTATGATAAATTAATCAGTTGAATATCGCGGTAAGCCAATATTCTATTTGAATACTGGAGGTCCCATACAGTGAAATACAATAGTAAAATGCCAACGAACTTGCAAGACTAAGCCTAGAGAGGGCTTCTCAGGATCTGAACTAGTGACATTTTTGCTGTTGCTAAGCAGAAAAGACGGGAAACTACTAAATGTCGTTTAAATAAATTTAATGCCCAGCTTATTCGACGCGGTAGAAGCTAGTACTAGCACTGATACAATAATTGCCAAGTCCAAGTGTGGAGTTGAGTGTGATTATTAGGTCTCATATTTAATGACAGTTTTTTCAATTATATTTGAAAATCTCGAAAGTTGTTCAAGACGAAACATACACCATCGCACTGAAGATTGCAAATATTAAATTAAAAATTTAATAATATTGATTTCTAAAGTCGTTATTGATTAACTGATGCTATAGTCCAGAATAAATCCTGCCTTTTTCAAATAAGCCTCTTTGTAGTGTTCAGTTTGAAGTCTTTCTATACTACCTAAGACGAAGCCTTTCTCCATAATGTCGACCTTCTGAGTTCTAGTAATTTAAGACGTGTGATGACAATTTTTGAGTTAGATTTATGTCACTATACATAGAATTTGTATCACACTTTGCGTCCTCTTTTTGCTAGAAGGCCACCGAAAACCAACAATCTACTGATTTTGTTTTGTTTTACAGCATTGTAGCACCCTCGCGCTACTTACTCAGCACCCTATGTCCTACCAATCGCTCTTACGAAATCCAAATATCGTACCTTGGTTCGTTTTGCATGGTTGTCAAAAGTGTTATATCTTCTGTGGATTATATTATTTTTCTTCGTCATTGAGGGTATAGTCCTACTTCTACTTGGAGGGGCAGGTTATTCCTTGGTTCCGTTGCAGAAAAACGATTGAAAAAACAAATCGACAGCTTCAATTATTTCCCCTTTTTTCATAAAAAAAAACGTTCGTACTCATTAATCAGTCCAACAGTCGGCACCACATTAAAATACTCTAATTCAAATTATTTATTAGTTAACTGTGCTATTGCAAAATACCTTGTTCTCTAGAACTATTTATTTTTATCTACAATAGTAGTAAAATATTACGTTAAAAATAAGTAAATGCATGCAAAAAGTACTTAGTTCAATAGAAATAAGATTTAGGTAATTATAAATAGCAGTATAAAAATTTATCAATATTATGCATTGGAAACAATTTAGTTTATTATCATCGCAAAACGAGTCTATCTCATATTCATATGTACTCGTAGATACCGAACTTATTCGTATTACACAGTTACAAATAAATGCAATCATCGATTAGTAATTGTGGCTGTCGATCAAAGTACATAGTCAATATGTATTTAGGTATTCTGTGACTTAATGCCTTTAAGTTGATAATTGGTAGTTTTTAATTTTCTTAAGTAATACCGCACTCAACTCTGTAATTGGAACTTTAAAAAAAATTAACCAAGTTAGTGCCAAATTATTTGTCAAACTCTATTCAGTAAAACTATTGCATGCCGACAATTAAAATCGCAATTCTTTTGAAAACTGCCGATTTATGATTACGAGTATTATACTCCTTCAGAAAGCAAATCATTAGTAAAATTTGAAGTATTCAATAAATAAAGTAAAACTTGATTTGTAATACAAAAATACGTAACTAATTCTCTGGTGGATTTTTTTCATTTAAGGAAAACCAGTGATTTTATCATAACATTTTGAACTTTCTTATATACGGAATGTGAAGTCAATTAGTACATAAAAAGCATTGAAGAATTTTAAAAAGTTTGAAATATTTTATTGATTGCCAACGATTAAATACTTTAGATACCAACGTTTTACAGGCCATAGGATTAGTAACACAACATCTACAAAAACAAAACATAGAATCGATGTTTCATGCTGCAATTAAAAATTAATTCCATCTCTTGGGCAAACGATTGGATATATGAGTATGTATAAATAAAATGCAAGAAATTGAAAAGCCGATAATTCAATAAAATACAATGTCAACGGGCAACGTGAGCATTTATCAGTTTAACTTTGGTTAAATTGGTCACAATCAACCCAACCCCCTTTTACGCCAAATATTTGATTATCAATTCAAGATTTTTCAGTGCTGTCAAATACTTCCTGTGGAAGTCAATTTGGTTGTTAAGTTATTATTATTTTAAAATTTTTAAATTTCTCCTTAATGGGTTCAAAAAATACACTTCGGAAGCCTTAGCCTAAAACAAAATGTATTGCATTTAATTTAAGTATATATGTTTAGTTCATAAAATTTCTAGTAATATGACAGGTATCGATGATAACTGACTTCTGCATGGTAACGATGAGGTTCTGCCGGAGTCCAAGGACGTTCGTATTTGTACAGAGATGTTTGTCAATCACACCTTCAGCGCTTATTATTATTGGGATGATTTTGATTTCCGTAAGCTTCTAGTTTCGTTTAGTTTCAACTGCCAGCTCAGCATATCTGCTAATTTTCTCTGTGTATGTACGGTTCATATTTCTAGTAGCCGGAACAGCGACATCAATGAAGAAGCCCTTACGTTGCTTTTTCTCAAGGATCGTGATATCAGGACGGTTATGGAGTCTCGTCTGGTCTGAGTATATTGCTCGATCGTAGTAGACTTTCACGTCTTCATTTTCCATAACTGGTTGTGGATTATATCTGTAGTAGGGTAGATCATCGGCTTCAAGCTTATATTTGCAGAGCAATTTTTTGTGGAGAATCTTTACGACGTTGTTATGTTTTCGTGTGTACTCAGTTTGTGCTAGACTCGTACATCCTGATATTATGTGGTCAATTGTTTCAGTTTGACTCATACATCTTCTGCAGGTATCATTGGTGGCATTTGAGTCTTTCATGACAGTCTTCCTGTAGTTTTTCGTTGGGATTACTTTGTCTTGTATAGTAATCATAAATGCCTCGGTCTCAGCATACAAATTTCCGTTCAATAGCCATTTGTTTGACATTAATTTATCAACATTATCACTTTTGTTCCCTTGAAGTTGTGTCTTCTGTTTGTCGGTGGAAGCTTCCACTCAGGTTTAGAGGTGTTGGATTTGTATCTGCTTCAGTTATTGTTTTTATTAGTCGAGATCTGTCTGATCTAAGTTGAAAGTACCGACGAAGAGACTCTATTATCATGGAGTGTTTGGAGATCGACTAGCTCTCTTCCACCCTCTCTCCTAGGCGTTACCATTCTTTCACAGCATGATTGTCCTAATTTTTCGTTTTAATGATTGGATTTCAGTTACTGTCCATTTGATAATGTCAAAACTGTACAAAAGAACAGGTACTGCATATGTATTTATGGCTTTGATTAAGTTTTTGCCATTAAGATTTGCTTTATCTATTTTGTGTATACGTGATTTAAACTCCGTCGTTAAATTGCTTTTGACTGTTTTCTTGTTGATCCGATTATTTTGGGCCATGCCTAAGTATTTATACACGTCTTTTTCTTCCATTTTTTCAATGTTTTGAATGCCCCTATTTTGCCCTTCACTTCTTGATATTTTCCCTTTATTAATGCTTATTCTTTTGTAAACATCGATACGATTTGTATTAAATAGTCTAAGCTTGGTCTCGTTGAAGCGTATATTTTCAGGTCATCCATGTACAAAAGGTGACTCAGTACTTGGGTAGAACTGCCCTTTATTTTGTATCCATATTTGCTGTTTTTCAGAAGATTACTAAGTGGATTGAGGACAATGCAGAACCAAAGAGCAGATAGACAGTTATCCTGAAAGATATGTTGATATCTGAGGTTTTTACCATCCCTCTATCAGTAGGTATTTGAATACCGTTTCGCCAGTGTCTCATTTTGTAGGTTAAGAATTCAATTATATTTGGATGTATCTTATAGATCTTCAGAACCTCTATTAGCCAACTATGTGGTACACTGTCAAATGCTTTTTGGTAGTCTATATACTCGTAGCATGCATTCAAATTTCTTGATTGATTGATCGTCTGTTCCAGTATAGGTTCATCGATGGTTAGTTGTTCTTTACAGCCTTTAGCATATTTGCAGCATCCTTTTTTGCTCTTCACAAATAATATTATTCTGTGTTAAATAATTGTTTATTAGGAGGTTGAGGCAAGCGGTCATAATTTTATAAATAGTAGGCAGGCAGGTAGTTGGCCGCCCGTTTACAGGATTTCCGTTGAACCCCTTGTCTTTCGGAAGAAGAAATGTGATACCATTAGTAAAAGTTTTCGGAAATTTCCCTTGGGTTTTGGTTGCACTCATTTAGAAGATCTGTTAGTTTATGGTGCATTGCAGGGAGTTTTCCAATTGTGTGTCTTCGATATGACTTCTTTAATTTGTTCACATGTAAGATAATTTGTTGACATTTCTTCAAGTTGCTGGTATCTGTTTTTTTCTTCGTTGATCCATGTTGCCTTAATGTTGTGGTTTACTTGATTGGACCATATAGACGACCAGTACTTTTCGGTATCTTCTTTTTTAGGGTAGGTATTTTTTTCGATATTCGATGTTGTTGTCTTTCTGAGACCTCTGTAGAAGCTTTTCTCGCTTGTATAAAATTTGATGTTATTTTCACGGGTATACCAAGGGATTATGCTCTGTTGGGGAGTAATCCAAGTTCTAAACCCTTGAATTGAATTGCAGGAATTTTCGAACAGTAGAACAGTAGAACAATTGGTGTAATGTGAATGCGGTCGGCGTTATACATAGTGCTCATTTCTATTGCTAGAGGTGTGTATTTGGAAATTTTCGTTGCATACGTTGACTGTAGGTTTCGATTTAACGTTATTACCACATCAAAGATTTCTATTCGTCGGGCTGCCTTATTGAACCAGATGATGTCCGGCCTGTTGGCTAGAGTATGCTGATCGGATGTTATGGCTCTATCCCAGTATAACTTAAAATCCGCATTTTCCAACACAGGAGTTGGATGGTATTTGTAGAACGGGATGTAGTGTTGGGAGCCCGTTGGTGATGGACCTGCTTGGCTACGTTGTTGTGTCTAAAAGTGTAGTCTTGTTGGGCTAATACGTCCTGATGTTATATGTTAGTCTCTCCTGCCTCTCCGCATCGTCGGTACTTGTCCTCTACTGCTTCTTCTTTTCACGACTTTGTCTTGGATAGCCATTACGAAGCCTCCAGTTTCCGAATATAGCTTTCCCTGCGTGAGCCGTAAATTTGAGGCATATTGATCAATGTGGCCAAGCTGCATATCAGATGGGTGTCCTCCATGTATGGGCTTTGCCTTCCAAGAAACTGGAAGTTCGCTGGTGGTTTTGACATTCTCGGGAATAGGGAAGTTGTCTGATTTTAGGTGTAAAGGCGTAAAGCCATCATCGGCTAGGCCAACAGTCTTTATTAACGGTGATGTGCTGTTTAAAAAGTATCGGCGGAGATTTAAATGTTGCTGGTAGTGAACCCGGCTGATGTTTATTTCTGTTAATTGCTTTACATTTGTTTTCTCCGTTAAGATTAGTTTTCATTATAGACTTTAGCCGCATTTTGAATTGTGTAGTTCGTGGTTAATTCCTTTGAGCTACAGGAAACCAAGATATTTGTACGACTCGATGATGCCGTTATAGTCCTCATTAGCGTCTATTTTTTCCCCTTACCAGGTGCATCATTTTACATTAATCCAAACCAAATTCCATCTGAATATCTCCGCGAAAATTGTTGACCACTTCCATCATCCGGTGGAGTTTCTCTCTTTTGTTGGTGTGGAGTTTAAGGTCATCAACGTATAAGAGGTGGTAAAAGGAGTAGTCAAATGTTTCAGTTTTGATAGGAAATCCAGACCTCATTTGGCTCAGAATTCTGCTCAACAGGTTGAGTCCCAAGCAAAACCAAAGAGGGCTTAGAGCATCTCCCTGAAAAATACCACTTCTTATGCGAATAGTTTTGCTGACTGACCCGTCCTGATATAGTTTGGTGTTCCATTTTCTCATCAGAAATTTCAGACAGTCTACTATGGAGGGATCAACTTTGTAAATCTCAAGTATTTTGATTAGGTATCCATGGGGCATTGAATCGAAAACCTTTTTATAATCTATGAAGGCCATGTTTAAGTTTCTTTTTTTTTTCTCAGGGCCAAACCTGTAATTACAGAGTCGATCGTTAGTTGGTATTTGCATCTCATAGTTTGTCTGCTGCGGCCTTTTTGTTCGTCCGAAATGATGTTGTTGGACTGAGAGTGGCGATAAATTCTATTAGAGAGAATTTTATGTTGTTGTTATGGTGAATAAGCATGTGATGGGACGGTATTTCGAGGGATCTGTGCTTACCTCTCCTTTCGGAAGCAGAAAAGTTAGTCCGGTTGTGGGGAAGACAGGCGGTATACTCGTCAGCAGCAACATACTGGTGAAACACTTCGCAAGTTCTTCATGGGTTGTGGTGAGCTTTTCGAGCCAGATGCTTTGGAGTTTTTCTATGCCAGGTGCCTTCCAATTGGTAGTTTTAGAAATGGCGTCACCAACTTCCTCCTTACTAATGTGTTGAGCCATCATTGGTATTATATCTCATTGTACGCTTTCATTGGCAATCCATTGGGCAGAGTCATTCCAGAATTGCTCTGTTCTATCCATTGATGGATGGCCGTTATCCTTCGATGGTTGGGGTGGGGATGCGATATTCCTGATGAAAGCCCTCTGGTGTTCTTGAAGAACAAGGTGTTCTCTGCCTTTCTTTTGCTGCACTTCGTGTATCGGTTTAAGCTCTTATTCAATGCTGCTAGTATCTAGGTTTTCCTGTCCAGGATATCCGTAACCTGATCCATACTTATGCTGGCGCATCGTACAAAGTTGTACATTATTCTCCTATAATCTATCATATTATTGGGGTTTTCGCAGTTTTTTGCAGTCTAGTATGTCGTTATGTCATGTCGTTAGTCCATTGAATGCGCTGTCTAGGACTGCCTGCGTGGTGGTCACAAGATTTGCTTGGGAAACACTTGTCGCAGTTTGAGTGTTCGTTTGTTGGGCCACTGGCGACTCATCTCTTTGCAGAGCCGAGCCCGCGCCGATAGCCATGGCTTCTACCGACGTTTGAGTGAATATCCTCATTTGGTTTGATTCGTTTTCGTTGTCCATTTCCATATAAATTTTTCTCCATACTGGTGTATGGGTTGGGATAATTAGTTGTACTAATATAGCACGTAAGCCCCCCGCCGCGTCAAGGCTTATCCATGCGGGGTTATTTTTTTTTTCTACTTCTAGAATATTTACATTATATTTTGGAGACCTTAGCCCAAATACAAAATACTTAAATTTGCTATTTATTAATAATTATTATGACCTAATTTAGGTTCATGAACTTTCTTGTTATGTGACAGGTGTCTATTATCACAGCTTTTTGCATTGCATCAATGATGTTTTGTCTCAGTCCCAGGAACTTCATATCGTCTCTAAGATTATTGTGCACTAATCCTGATGATTACAGGGATTATTTTAACATCTTTCAGATTCCAGTTACGTTTGATTTCCACTGCAAGTTCAGTGTATCTGCTTCGTTTTTCGGCACAAGTTCGACTCATGTTTCTGTTTGCTAGAATCGCAACATCGATGAAAATACCCCTCCGCCCTTGCTTATCGATTATGGTGATGTCCGGACGGTTATGGAGCCTTGTATGCTCAGAATGAATTGTGCGGTCGTAGTAAATTTTGATGTTCTCATTTTCCAGTACTGTAAGGTGTTTTGTCGGCCGGGAGTTTATGTTTTTCAAGAATCTTCCTGTGAAAAATCTTAACGACGTTATTAGGCCTTCTTGTGTATTCAATCTGAGCTAGGCTCGTGCAACCAGATATCACATGATCTATTGTCTCGGTTTGGCTTCTGCATCAGCGACACATATCGTCTCTTACGTTATGATTTTTCATTACATGCGTTTGATAATTTTTCGTTGGAATTACTCGGTCTTTTATTGCAACAATAAACGCTTCAGTCTCAGCGTACAGTTCACCTTTTAACAACCATTTCTGTGACATTATTTTATCAACATTATCGCTGTTAAGCGCCCTGTAATACTGGCCTTGTATGGGTTTTATTGCCCAGTTGTTCTCTCTTGTATTCCTGTCTATTGCTTGTCTCTCGAAGCTCCCATTTAAATTCAGAGGTGTTAAGTTTTTGTCTGCTTCGCTTATTACTTTAATCAGAGCCGATCTTTCTGATTTGAGGTGAAATTAATTGCGTAAGGTTTATATCTGGTTATCAAGCAAAGTTTGTAAATCTAGTAGGCCTCTTCCGGCGCGCCTTCTTGATGTGACCATTCTCTCGATCCACGATTTGGGATGATGAAACTTATAAGATGTTAGCATAGTACTTATTTTTCTTTGCATTGCCTGGAGTTCAGTGGCTGACCATTTGATGAAGAGCTCGCTTAGGTGTGCCTAAATGTTTCATTTTCTTGAACTTCCTTTGGTGGTTGAATGAAACGTTTTCTAGCTTTTGCAGCATTTTCAAGCTGGTAAATATATTGTATTTGTATTGATTGCAAACACAAGGCAAGATCTGTTGATAAGGTCATCCACTCTATTTTCATTTTATATAGACCAGTGGAGCGTTTAAAGATTTAACCTTTGACAAGACCTAGTGTAGAGCTGAATTTTTCACACTTCGGGAGGTTCAGGAGATATTTTTGGGTAGTTCGTTCCATTTTCGTTACGTTTCATTAACCTTTTAAGTGACAGTTGACCCGCGTTATTTCTTACTTACAATGGGTGTCCGATTAAGAATATAACTTCTAACTTGACTTTATGGTTTTAACAGTGGCAAATTATAACAATAACTGAACAGCTATCACGCACAACACGAAATAATTTTAATAATATAATTTAATACTCGTATATTTCTTGAAAAATAGAAAGTCAAAACCATCAAAGGGTTTTACCTGATTATTTTCACATTGCTCTCGTAATATGTAGTAGCAAAGAATTAGACGTTGCTTAAAATTTTATTGATGCCTCCTTAGTTCTTTGGCCTTACTTGTGACAGGCAGACGGAAAAAAAATCAAAAAATTTTGATTGACGGGTTAAGTCTCTCCTTAGATTTATATAAATTTATCAAACAAAGCTGCTATTACTAATTTGCTTATCTAAACTGCTCTGCTGTTAGCCTCTTATTCCACTGTAAAGAGGTAGATTGAATGATTGAAGTGTTATTCGTTTACTTTGGTTGTGGCAAATTTTCTCTTGCTTGCAAATGAAATAGCCGCTTCATGAAAATTATTCTGCTTCTACCTTTATTGGGTGATTTCTTATAACTACACGCTCACAATTTCTTCGTTTTTGTTTTATTTTTCAAAATGGCTTACCTTTTTTTTTTTTTTTTTTTTTTTATAATTTACGCGCGCCTAAGGGGTTTGATACCCTTTTACTGTTGCCAGGGCGCGGGCGGAAAGATAGAAGGAGGAGAAAGGAAAATTGTTTTTGTAGTGGTTTGAAACTCAGGTGTGTTTGGTTTCTATGTTTGCTCTCCAGGGGTGGGAGTCCGAATAGGACGGAGAATTTTTCTTCACTCAGAGTGATTCGAGATATAATTCACAGTATTTTTTTCATTGCTTGAAACTCTTATAACAGCCAAATCTACGTGTCAGTGTTATGCCTTCACACGCAGAATTTTTTTGTCTGAGTTCCAATTATACAATGAAAAACTGATTTTGCCATGGGCAGGATTCGAACCTGGACCCTCCGAGTGAGAAGCGTTTGCTACTACCACTACACCACGGCCACCCCTGCTTTATTTTAGGCATCTTTCAATCAAAACCTCTCGCTATTTAGCATGACCTTGCGCTAATCGCTAATCAGTTGCGTACACAACCAAGTTGGCTAAGATCCCTTTGCCCCGATGATGAAACCGATGTCCATCTGTAATGGATTCGAAGATAATCCCGCCCGGAGCGGCGATTTTCATTCGTTCAAAATAAATATCCCGGCTACCAGAACCAGTGACTAAGCCAAAACGGCCTATTCGTGAAAGGCACTCATCTCTCAGTTGCTTTCTTAGTCCAAAGAAACAGCAATTGATAAGCATGATTCTTCGCAAACTACAACCACCTTAAAATTAACATACTCGTATAATCTACGGTTGTGTGATTCTTTCGAAGCCGCTGATGTTTGATTTCCTTTCTTGTTGACAGCCGGGTTCTTTCCAAGATCTTCCATAAAGTAAATATCCGTTCGATGGTGGATTAAAACATCACTTGTAACAACCTATTACATTGATAATGTAAGGTGTCGCCATATTAAAGAGGTTGATCCGTCTTTAATTGCAGTTTAGAGGGTCTCCCTTCTTGAGGATCGGACAAGGGATACTGGGATTCTATTCATCGTAAATACTAGCAAATCAATTCCCTCTACTTTAAATAATTTGGCTGGTAGTCCGTTTGCTCCTGGTTTTTAGTTTAGATATAACTTTTCAGTCCTCTTCTTAGTCCACGTTCATTCTACCTGACAGAGTGTTGGTCGGCATTGCCATTTAACATTAGGCAGAAGTAATTTTTCCAGCAACGACTGTGATAGTGATAATATGTCTCCGTTTATTAAAAAAATCGTGAGCAGATCCTACCCTTCTTTGAGCTCTATCTTGTGCGTTATTTCGTTACTTGAGCCTTATTTCACTATTCGTCAAACCAGAAGATTTGTTGTGATGATCGAGTGAAATCCATCGCATTAAATGCGGCGTTTCCAATGGCTCGTTGACAGTGTTGCAACGGGTTTTTGGTTTTTTGCGCTTGATGCCAGCAAGGCAGGGCATCTCGAAAGGTTTCATAAACTCCATGCGAAAAGGTTCTAGCCGTCTTTTGCGATTGTAGCCATTCGACTTCGTTTGTTACTTTTGCGTACTTTATCATGTATGCACTCGTATGTATGTACCTGATATCACCCACCAGGTTGGGCAATAGTTTCCTGCTTGGAGGCCAATTCTTCTTTCTGAGAGGACCATAGACACATTACGCATACATAAATATATTTTTTTCCACAAGTTTGAGACTGAAATCTGAGAGCGTAACATGCAAACAAATTGGCTAATACAGACATTCTCGTACAAAATATATATATTAGGGTGGTCCTTATTTTCAAAAGTAGGAATTTTTCCTTTGAGCACCCAATTTTTTTGTTCCATGATATCTAAAATTATTACTAAATTTTTTTATTTTTTAAGACCACGTTAACACCTGCCGCACTGAGCTTAAATTCTACGCTCTTACGAAAGTTCCTCTACTGTACTAGTACCTATTACATGTAATGTATGTAAGTTTATTTCACTCCCTTGTACAAAGTTTTTTTTTTCTAAACTAACCCACGCCTGCTCGAATTTAAAATGCACTGCGTTATTTCTGACAATCGAAACTTCAGTAGCGCGCGACCAGTTAAGTTGTTAAAAAATGCCACGTGAAAATTTACTTTTGGTCGGTGTTATGAAAAATCAAATTCTAGGTTCTAAATTACCTACAAAAGGAGATGTACTTGGTCTTCTTCTTTATAATATGCGAAGAGTGAAGTTAAGTTTAGCAAATTGTGTTAGTTTAGTAATAGATGAGTGTTTTATATTTTGGAAAAAGCAAGAATTCTTACTCGTGATCGATGTCATTGCTTAAAACAATTGAAAAAACTTTACGAAGAGCTACGAAACATTGAGAAAAATAAAAACAGAAACACTGAGCCAACGAAAAAAAAAGAATATGATTTTGCGGAAACTTTAAACGATTTATTTGATATCTCGCATGCGTTAGATGAAAATTGAAGAGAATAAAAAGTTTTCGCTTTTACAAAGACAAAAAGGTCGACCTGGGTGTATGCTTGGAACGGACTACAAGCTTGCAGCTATGGAAAAAAGAAAAGAGGATCGTGAGAAGGGATCCAAAAAACGAGTTAAAGATGAAAGTTAATTCAATTATCACTAAGATAGGTAGCGGTTTTGTTATATTTAAATATTTGAATGAACAAATTGTTTTGCTAGTAGAATTAGATACCACTTTTTCATCTGAAGAAGAGGAGCGAGAAGTTGAAAAAATTGTATCTCTGAATTCTAGCTCCGAATCGCCAGTGCCAGGGCCGTCAGAGCTAGAGTAGATATTTTAACTTCCAGGCTATCGGCAGTGCTCGGTAAATGTGAATTAAGTGACAGAGATGCCGTTCGCCTCTTGACAGTCACTTCCTTGAATCCTTCAAAATTTGTGATTAACCGCACCTCTATAAGGCTTTCTCGTCAATATTTTCGCGAACATACATCTACAGCAAGTAAAACAACTTGAGTTTAAACTTTGCCGTAATACACTGGGACTCGAAACTCCTTCCCGATATAACTGGCCAAGCTAAAGTTGACAGACTTTCAGTTATTACAATAGCTCCAAAAATTGAACAACTCCTTGGAATACCGGAAATTTCAGCTGGAACTGGTATTGAAGTAGCATCTGCAGTGTATGAAGTATTGGAAGATTGGTCATTGATGGATAAAGTGCAATCTTTTGTTTTTGATACAACTGCATCTAACACCGGGCGTATGAATGGAGCTTGTACCTTTTTAGAAAATAAAATTGGTCGAGAAATACTCTACCTATCTTGCAGACATCTGCATCTTTGAAATTGTTTTTCAAGGCGTATTTAATGCATCTAAATTGGATCCATTTTCTGAGCCTGATATTCTTTTGTTCAAAAGATTTAAAACTCAGTGGAAAACGATTGATAAAAGTAAAATTTTCAAATGGTCCGTGGACAAAAAGGCTGTGAATGTCTGGAAGAAATTTTAATATTTGCTATGAAAAGGCTAGAAGATAATTTCCCTCGGGATGACTATAAGGAGATCCTAGAGATGATAGTAATTTATTTGGGAGAAGTGGCATTAAATTTTGGGCACCAGGAGCTTATCATTTGGTACGGTGGATGGCAAAAGGAATATATTGCCTTAAAATAATATTATTTCAGCAACATATCGAGCTGAACGCGAAAGATAACAGAGCTATTTCAATTATTTGCTACTTTATTATCATATGCTACACACAATCATGGTTTTCTGCGGCAGATGTCTTATAAGCACCATTAAATGACATTACTTTTCTAAAAAGACTCAATTCCTATAGAGAAGATGATAAAGCTATAGCTGAAATTGCAATAAATAAGTTCCTCAATCATTTATAGTACCTGAATGAGGAATGTGCAGCGTTTTCATTTTTCAATGACAGGCTGAATGTTGAAGAAATGCGAAAAATGGTTTTAAAAGTTTTGGAAGGAGATGACCAAAAAGAAAACGAAGTAAAGAAGAAATTACGTCTGAAACCAGCTGATGCTTCACACTTCATAACCAAAAATCTTCCATCAGATCTAATGTCAGCTAAATCTATGAAAATTTTGAAAGATTTGGCTTATCTGCAGACTTTTTCTACATTGATCCAACAGTTTGGAATGACCAACCAGATTATAGACGTGCAAAGGAAATAGTCGGATCATCAAAAGTAGTCAATGATACAGCTTAACGTGGAGTTAAACTAATGGAAGAATTCAATAACAAACTCACTAAAAACGAAGATCAGAAGCAATTCCTACTTCAAGTGAGTACCGTTTTCATTTGCTTAAAGGAACTCACACAATATCTTAATAATATGCTTTAAATTTTAAATAACTTCTATTCAAATTTAATCTATTTTAAAATTTTTAAAATTATTTGGATATTTGTTTTTTTTTACTCACCTAAAAGAAAATGTGTTAATACAAGCCGATTTTCTTGAAATTTGTTTTGTTCACTTTATGAATACAGTGGAACACAAAAAAGGGTGCTCAATAAAAAAAAAAAAATTTCTCTTTCATACAAATAAGGACCACCCTAATATATATGTTTATTTAAAGAAGAAATTTAACATTGTACTAATGCGGAAAGCTCAAATGTCTACCTTTCTGCATAACATATTTTTTAAAATTGTTGTCAAAAAGTGGCACAAATTTATCTGCTCAGAATCAGAATTGTCTACTTTTTAAATTGTATTGTCAACTGAGAAGAGCTCGTAGTAAAATTTAAAGTTTCAAATCTTTGAAATCTGTAATATTGCCAAGCACGAAAAGCAGTGGTTTCTGAAGATCACTCTACAGCGCATTTCAATTGAAACCCTTTACTACGACGTTACACATAATGTACACATATATGTACAGATGCACAGACATCAATATATGTACCTACATATACTCGTATGTATATATTTTGTAACTGAGAGAATTTTTCATTCAATATGTAGGTATACATAATTGTTTTAACAATGAAAAAAAAAAGAGAAGATATTTTTTAATTAATTTATATACATATGTGTACATACATACTTACCTAATTTCGTGGCAAATTACTACCGATATTAGCGTCAGCACTCTGACCGACGACGGACGCCGCGCCACAACGATCGATGATCGATTTTGATAAATTTGTTGTTGTAGAACTTGATTGATTTGATCCATCATGTGCTTTCCAATTATGAGTTTTTTTTTCCAGCAGGAAGGAGTGAATGTAATATCCGGTTACTGGATGAAAATGATGCTTCTTAAAAGGCACTTTGGCACTCTCAGACATGGAGCTCAATGGGACATCACTTTTAAATTGAAAGTGAAGAAAATTGTATTTGAAGTGTTTTATAAACATTTATAATAAACATTTCAACGGTGTTTTATTAAATTGGGACTGGCATAAACTGTGTGGAAAGTAATTGAAGGTCAATTGGTTACTGAGTTATAATTGTCAATCCAATTCATTATTCCCAACACAATATTTTGATTAACATGAACATACAATTTACAATTTTTCAGCTAAAAAAATAAAAAAAAATAGTTAAGGGTCATTTTTACTTTAACAAAAATAGAGATATTTTTTTATAAAAAACAGAATTATTGTGGGGTGAACAATAAGGAAAAGTTAAAATGCACACACATAACTATTCAAAGCAATTATTAAATTCAGTAGTACAAAGAAAAATAAATCGATTAAATTAATATTAAAAAAAAAACACAAGGATAGCCACGTCATTGTTTTTTGTTGAAATGAAAATGATTAGTATGCGTGTTGGCAGTTTATTTAATAATATTTGCACGGCACAGCAGTATATTGTAATTGTTCAAAAATGTGAAGTCCGCAAAGAAGGTAAAGCTACGTAGGTGTGAATCCAGGATAGGGCTTTGCAAATAACCGCTTCTAATAAAATACGTTTTAGAACCTTAAAGTAAAACAAGTGTCTCACTGGTAAAAGGTTTTTCAACCGATATAACTCCATAGAGTGAGCATAGCGAGCAGCAATACAAATTTTTCTTAATATACACTTTTAGAGGACAATCGGTGGCTGTAATGAATTAAGGTATACACTACTCAAACAGCAAATACCATACCCCAATTTAGAGTGCAATATTCTATAATAAACAGCTTTTAAAGTTTTTTTTTAAGACGGTGAAAGCATCACATGGTGAAAAACAAATGCTTACTTAATTTTTAAATATGCTCTTTCCTTTTTAAATGACACCTAAATATTTAAAATGTTCAACTACCTCAAGCAGTTAGTACTGCACATGACATTTGTATTAAAGACTTGGTCTAGAGTTAAAAATCAGACATTTATTATTATATAGGGTTTAATCAAGAGCATGGAACACAATATCAATGGCTTGGAATTTTTTCGCTTCGAGGTTGAAGAACATTAGCTTTTTTTTATTGTTATGAATAAGTTTATGTTCTACGAACCAACAACTTAGTATATAAACGTCATGATTTATGTCGGCAACTAGATTTAAAGAATTTATTGAAGCAATTGTCAGATAATCTTCAAGAGCTATGTATTTACCAATGAATGGTTGGTCAAATAATGAATTAATATATATTAGAAATATTAATAGAATAGGACCCAGGCTTTGACATGAAGACATTTCCTACTTTTACTCATTGAATCTGTTGTAAATAAAACCACAAAAGCCAACATTATATGTATAACTTTTTTAAAATAAAACAATGGTTGACCATGTCAAATGCTTTGGTTATATCTACAAAATATGAAGCGCAGCATTTTTTGGTTAGTGCATAAGAAGCTGTTTTCATATATTAATTTTTATATTACCAATTCTAACAAAATTAACTCGGTGTTACAGTACACTTTTGGTAAATTTATTTGTAATAATACTCGTATTTCATAACAAACATTTCAATTCATATACGCATACTACATCCTCAGTGCTAAATTAACAACTCCAAAAGTTGAAATAACGCATAATATATGCGTTAATATATTGGTCAGTGCAGTAGGCACGTCTGAAACAAACTCGGTCCGAACCGACATCCGAATGGAGTTCATTATTCTTAGATTGACATAAATTTTAATTCAAGTATAAACTAAACAAACTATCTTAGCTAAGAATAGTTAGTGACATTTATATTAATAATTATAAAAAATAGTGTTAATGTCACTTCAAAATTTCTAACTTTTTATGTGGGGTAAACCTTATTTTAATTCATTCGTTTTTAGATAAGTAAAAAATATAAAAAAATTTTGCAAAAGAAAATTTTACACAAATAGCAAGAGAACTTCATTTGTTTATGATCATATTCAAGAAGCCAAGTTTTTAGTTTTTTTTTTTAAGTTCGACTGGGTTCTTATGAGTCCAATATTTACCGGAAGGCTGTTATAAAGCTTACAGGAAACAACTGGGTAGAAGTTTGTAATGAGTTGTACGGAAAGAAGGGATTTTAATCAATGAACTGATGTTACTGCCCAAATTAAGCGAATCGGATACTGGACTCTGTAAGTATCCACTTTTCATAACAAAAAACTCTTGAAACTTTAAAATAATACGTATGTCTAACCGGAACTTTTTTACGTGGTAAAAACAACAAATAAAGGATCTAAGCTTTTCATTTAAAAAATCGTGTGGCGCATACAGCTCATATTATGATCGAAAAAATCCCCTAGGTATTTAAATTCCTTTACTATTTCAATTTTGAAACAACCTACCCAACACTTTAAGTTTTTATTGAAAGTAAACTCTGTATTGATTTTAATGCAGTTGCATACATTAAGACAAAAACGGGGACAATCAAAGGAGTGAAAGAAGACTCTCACATTGGGATACTCAATTGAGTTTAAATTAAAAAAAACATTAATTTAGTTTTGCTACTAACAACTAATTTGTGTAAGTAAAACCTATTTCTAAGTAAGCTGATGTCATTGTTTATGTCAGAAAATATATCCAAAAGGTTAGATGAAGTATAAGCAATGCCTAGATCATCTGCAAAAGCCGTGATTTTTCCTTTGAATGGTATGAAAAACATTTAGTTTATATAAATAAGAAATAGTAGAAGGCCAAGGACTGATCCTTGAGGAACTCCTGGATTCGTGTCACTTAAAGATTGTCGGACTTTTACTGCCATTGTTCTATTTTTGAGATAGGAAGTCAGCCAGCTAGACATAAGACTACGAAAGCCTGTAGTATGTAATTTTTCCAAATGAATGGTGTGGTTAACAATATCGAACGCTTTAGTAATATCGACAAAAAGACTAGCGCAATATTTCTTTTCACCCAAACCTTTGTTAATAAAAGAAGAAAAAACAGAGCATCTTCTGTCCAAAGCCATATTCCTGCTGTTTAGAAAAATTAATTTTGTTGGGAAAATTGAACATCCTTTTTTTAACAGCTGTTTCAAAAATCTTGGAAAAAGAAGACAATAATGAAATTGGTCTATAGTTATATTCAGAGCTATTTTTTTTTTAGAGTGATGTTGGAGACTTCATCATTTCCAGACGAGGATTTATTTTGCAATGAATTCATGTCCATTTATATCTACAAAGTTAGCGGCAACCGTTTCAATATGCAAATAGAACCCAGGTACAAGATGGACAGGTTTTAAAGTCCATTTTAATCTGGGAACGGAAGTAATCAGCACCACTGTCAAGGAAATATCAACACTCGCTGTCGAAAATGTTTTTGCAAACGGGGCAAAGTGATATGTCAATAAAATGCTTGAAGAGGCACCAAAAAAAATTTAAATTATGGCTATCATAATTTCAAATCATTTACATTAAACTCCCAAGATCTTCCGGTATCAACTACACCTTTCGGGTCATTACAGACCAAGTTAAAATTGTAATTGCTTTAAAACTAGCGAGATGAAATTAGTACGAGAGGTATAGTTTCATCCACATGTCTTGAGGATATGACATTCGCCATGGTCACTAGTAGGGAGCCTTCCCTTTTTGCGCTCACTTCAATATTTACCGATTAAGGGATGTGCCAAGGAAGCAAATAATCTGGTCAAAGTTGTAAAAGTTTAGTCAACCAGACTCCTCCGGCACCATCAACACCGGGAATCCTAGAATATGTGGCGAAATCAAATTAAGCGGGATCCGCATAAATCTGTAATGAAGATTGTGATTTCAACAGTGCACGTAATTTTGAAAAATAAATTTAAGTTCCACCCATACAAAATGCAAATCGTTCAGGGTCTTAACGAAAGAATATCTTGATATGCTGGCGTCACTGGGATTGATTAATGTGATTACGGAGTATACCAGAGTAGACCCAAATACTGGGGCAAAATCAACGATTGACCACATTCTAACTAACGCTACACATAACCAAATCGATTCAGCTGTAATTGAAAGTTGTATCACTGATCATTACCCAATCATGTACTTCCCACAAACAAAACAATCTGCTGTTAAAGAAAACTCTGTCAGCCTGTCCTATATATCTAACGATAAGGTTAATGAGCTAATTGCTAATACAAACTGGGATGAAATCTTGAATGAAAGTGATGTCATCGTACTTTATCAGAAGATTCATGATAAAATGAAGTATATCTATGATGCAGCGAAAACTATGAAAAAAATAAAAAAGAGAAGAAAGTTTAGCCCATGGATATCTTCTGAATTAAGAGGAAAATGTAAAAAAAGGGACGAACTTTACAAAAAGTGGAAAAACAATAGACTAAACAAATCGTATGAACAAGAATATAAGACTTTCAGAAACAGACTGAACAAGGAAATAACGGCTCAAAAATCTATTTTTTATAAATCTAAGTTTAACCAAATAAGATCTGACCCCAGAAAAACATGGAGCTTAGTAAATGAGGTTTTGGGAAGGAAAAAGCCTAGTTTGGATGAAACAATAATAAAGAATTTCACGGGTAAAATGTGTCTGAACAATTTAACTAATGCGTGTGCAAACAACTTTAGCACACAAATAAAAGATATTGTGACTCGGTTACATCGACACACTCAAAATCAAGATTAGCCAGCACAATCTATATTCAAGAAACAGATTTCTTGGAAACTCGAAGAATAATTAATTTATTGAGTGAAAACAAGTCGCCAGGTATTGATGGAATACGAGCTATTGATATAAAAAGGCACATGGACATATTTACCCCATTATTGTGTAAATTAATTAATTTAAGTATTGCACAAGCAAAAATCCCTACAGTCTTAAAAACCGCTGTAATCAGACCGATATACAAAGGAGGTACAAAAAGCGACCTTAAAAATTATCGGCCAATATCAATATTGCCATTAATAGAAAAGTGCATGGAAGAGATAATAACAAACAGGCTGCAAGACTTTATAGCAAAGAATTCGCTGATACACGCAAGTCAGTATGGCTTCCAGAAAAATAAAAGTACTGGTAAGCTGTTAGGAGAATTTACAAATTGCGTTAACGAAAGTCTAAATAAAAGCCATCATGTTTTAGTGCTATTCGTGGACTTCAGTAAAGCTTTCGATACACTGAACCATGATAAACTAGTAGAAGTACTGGAAAATAATGGTATACGAGGACTGATGGCAGATTGGCTACGTGAATACTTGACGAACAGACAATTTTGCGTCAAAATAAACAATGCTTACAGCCAAAATGAAAACGTTCAATATGGAGTTCCTCAAGGATCAAAATTGGGTCCAATCTTGTTCATATTGTACACCAATGAGATGTTACGAGTTTTCAAGAAGGCCATACCATTTGCATATGCAAACGATACGGCGATAGTGGTGCGTCACAGATCGTTACATACGGCAACACAAATTATGCAGGAGGAGTTCGACAACGCTGTAAAGTGGTGTCACGATCACGGCTTAACGATCAATGCTTCTAAAACAAAAATGATGCATATACGAAACCCGCAATTCAGGGCTACACAATTGCAAATCCACCTCAAAAATGAATCATGCAATAGTTCAGTTAACTGCCATATCGACACAGTGGAGAGACACAAATATCTGGGAGTTACGATCGACAGCAACTTTTTGTGGGATAAGCACATAGATGAGTTGCGAGTGAGCCTCAGAAGAGCTTTATATGCATTAACACATCTAAAATATCATGCCACAACGGCCGTATTAAGACAAGCTTACTTTGCCCTTGTGGAATCTAAACTCAGGTATGGCATACTTGCATGGGGCAATGCATCAGCAACACATATACAGAAAATTCAAAAACTCCAAAACTCGGCACTGAAGAAAATAGGCGTATATAACCAGCTCCATATTCCGGAACAAAGGAGTTTTAAAGTTCTTCGAGTAGAAGATATTTTCAAGATGACAATTTTACTGGAGTACTACGATGACAACAGATTCATAACACCAATTCAACATGGAATCAACACAAGAATAGGAGCTCAAGGTATGTTTCACGAACCCCGATTCTACAATAACTACGGGAGAAGACAGCTGAAATGCAGTGTACCGAAAGTTCTAAACACAATTCCGCATGAACTAAAAAATATACAAAATATTAAAACTAGAAAGAAAATTATAAAACAATTTTTTCTTGAATTTCGAAGTTAAATAGCTAAATTTCAAACCTAATTTATCTTATCAATTATTATTAGTTTTTTCTTTAATGATTTAATTATCATTAAAAAGATTGTATTATGTATTATCTAAGCTTGCTTACGAAAAACTAATCATAAAACTATGAAAAACTATCTTCTGCAGAAAAGCCTTCAAGGCTTCGCAGAAATATCTACCCATTGTTAAGTTTTTAATGAATTAATGAACAATAAAAAAAAAAAAAAAAAAAAAAAAGAGATTAAATTTTGCGAGAAACCTGTGGAAAAACAATGCTGGAATATTGTCGAACGGCAAAAACGCTTGGAAGCGTACTTTTCAGTGACGAAGCACATTTTCATATCTATGGCTCTGTGTATAAATATAACATGCAATAGTATATACAACCATACAACCGGGGTGAAATGATACGATTACCCCTTTGTCTTTGCCTTACGCGACTTTGCTTTTTGAATGCTTTAAAGTTTTTCTCTAAATGTGACATTTCCATCCATTGCAGTAAGTCCACTTATTTGCGATTAATATTCAAAGTATAGTGCTATTCAAAACAAGTTGGCCAATTGTCACATGCGCAGAGAGAGTAAGAGAATGAAAATGCATGGGTGCGAACATCCTCTTCCATTTTTTTCCTCTTTCGGCGATCATTTTCATATATTTGTTGTTGTAAATTTCCCTATTTTTTTTAAAATTTGAATTTTTGTGAGGGTAAATTTAAGAGACCTGCGCAGTGGCCAACTGTTTTGAATAGTACTATACTGCTCATAGTAGCCCACAAGGTGTTCATATAGTCGCAATTGAAAAAACAGAGGGGAAACCAAATAACTTGTCATCGTGAGTATTTTCTTTCTTAATTATGTATTGTAGTAGGTTGCAGCCAATTGCCTTTTTAGATCAAAGGAAGAGTAATTGTCAAGTTTAACTCTTCGTTTGATTTTCTTCACGAGGTGTCATTTTGAAATGCAATAGCGGAGCATGTGTTGGGCATTCCTCCTTATTGACAACATGCACTTAATTTTGCCCTCATTCATAACTAAATAAATTTGTAATCATATCACTGGGTGCAATAGTTGCGGACACAATTACAAAATACAAAAATACAAAATACAAAAATACGTTTTCCATCGTCATTCTGACGAGTTTGGTAGCGATACCATCACTATCTATGGTTCTGCACACCTCTCTCTATAGATGATGTCATATACATCTTCATTTCTATAAAGAGGTAGGTAAGCGTCGAACTAGACATCTCGAATTTTTCCTTATATCAGCTATAATGTGAATATTTTGTTAATTCTGGACGTATCGGACTTAAAATTGATACATGCGAAATGGTTTTGAGCGTTCACACCACATAAGACAAAACATTGTACGCGATGTGAAGTAGACGGATGCATTTATAGTTGGCGCATTTTAGAAGGTTCTCTCTTTATGGACCAAGTAGACGAAGCTGAAGTTCCATTCATCAAGGATACTTCCTTTCAATCACATCTTACAAATTAGTTTGTGTATGATCCCTACCGACGGTCCAGCAATCTAGTTGTACTTAAGATTAGATGTTGCTGTCTTTATTCATTTTGGTCTTGTTGCCGGAATCTTAGCTTTCATAGCCCATATTAAATTTTGTCTGACTACAGATCAAGTCTCTTTTGCATATTTTACTGCCTTGTTGATACTTTCTTTTCACTTTTAGTAAATCTGCCATTGTTGCCACCGGTCTTGAGCTCTTGATGAAAGCTGCATAAAATTCGCGAAGAGATCAAGACACCAAGGCTTTGCCATTATATGATGTTGCAAATTATATGCTACATATATGTGTATGAGACAATATCTGGCAATAGTTTTTCCAGTATACTCATATATATTCTACGTCCATTTATAACTACATGTTCACGATCTACAAAAATATTTCATATTTCAATGCATATTTCTGCACCATACGAGTACTTGCCATATGTTTATTTAAGTTATATGCAAAAACCAAAATATGTATGTTTGACTCTATAATTGTTTGCAGAAAAAATACCATTTTGAACGTAACGTTCAAACCATGTACTACATACACGTACTACATAAACATGTGTGTACGTACATATATAGGATGTTATACATAAATCGAATTTTCCAAAGCCTTAAGCGGCCTCATCGTCACAAACAAATTAATCGTTGTCGCATTAAAGCAAAATTCCTAATTGAATCTCGAAAGGGGGAATACCGGTCACCGCATCGGCATCAGTTTATTACTACCTTAACGAATAGCTTTCCTTTTTCCGTTCATCATTCTTATTCGAAAAAGTTGGCGAAAGCATAGCTATTAGTTTTATCGTTGTAGCACTTAAGCCATATAAATATAAATCCTTAAAGAATCCGCCCTCTGGTCTGTCCACTTTAAACAAGACCTGTTTTTAATTATGTTTATAATTAATGCATTGTAACAACACAAAGGAATTGAATACTGGAGTATGAACTGATTGTGATAAATTAGCTGCTTCTGACATGCAACCGAACTGTTTCAAAAGGTAGGCAAAAGTTTTTGCTCGTACAAGCACATGCACCCATACATATAATACATGATTATCTTACATAATTTCTTAATTTCCTACTTTGTCTTCTCTAGAAGCAAATTAAAAGAATTTTGCTTTGTACGAGTATCCGTTAATGGTTCCAAGATGCCTCATAATTTCTTAAGCAAAGACTACAGATGGACTGAATCAGATACTTACTTATTTGGTAGAGAGGATTTTATTTTTATTTTAAGCCAAGATTTTTTTTTCTGTAGTCTGTGGGCTGAACTTGAACCTAGTTCCTTTATAACAATAAAAATATGTAATAATGTACAATAATAATGGAAATAAGGGAAGTACATATGTACATATGAACAATGTGTTCCTTTATTATTTTGCACTTCATTTGAAGCTTGAAAAAGATGTATGGGGGCGCACAATTTGAAGTAGATTGACAAATTTGCTCTAAATTTCGTATTTTAAAGTTTTTAGAAATTACGCATAAGTCACTCTGAACTTATTATTCGAATATCTAGATTAACGGGAAATTTTCTTAATAGGTAATAGTTTTGGAAAATGTTGATGTCAATAAAATTGTATCCTTGATATAATATACTCGTATATAATTGTAACAACACGACGTGCTTAGATTAAAGTAAGTAATAATTTGGATGAAAAGTTTTAAATAAATTTGTGGGCCTAACTTATTATATCCGCAAGCGATATTAAGATTATTTAAGTCAATTATTCTGATTTCACGCTTTTATTTTTCGAATATCGTTCCAAAGTTATTTTTGGTTGGTGTTATTTCCAATTTCAGATGATTCTGGTATAACTAAATGACTTCACATTGCTTATAGTACAAATAAGGTCGCTTACTTTTCTTATGTAGTTGTTATTAGACTAATTCGCAACGTGTTTAATTTAAAACATATACTATTAATATATTTACAGAGATCTCAGGAGATCTTGATATAACGAAGTCCGGAAAAATTTACTTTGTAGTAAATTTGAAACAAGGTTTGTTGTTTATCTCCTTGTATGATAATTCGAACCGTCTCAGTGACACCAGAAGTTTGTTATACGAGTAAATGTACATTCGATTTCAAGCCAAATTCACTCTATTTTACTTGCTTCTCGTAGATCGTCAAAATCTATTTAGATCAGAGACCCATCAATAGATTTAAGAATGGTCAGCAGGCTTGAATTCTTCCAAATATTCAACCTATTGCAACCCCAACAACATTTATACAATGGAAATAATCTAATAATCTGACGCAACATTTTTTCCTGTCATATTTGTCATAATCAAATATGTACATCCGCTTGTCTTTTAAGGTATATTGAAATGGTTATGGGAAGAAAAAATCTATGTTTTATATTTTAGCGTTCGCTTATCAGAAAATTAATCACCGCTAGGTGTCTAGAAGAACCTACGAGGTTAAATCGATCATTCCCTTAGGAATCTAGTATGTGGATCTAGAGTTGAAAACTCCTTTTCATTCAGTACATAAACTACTCAAAACAAAATAGTTTTTACGCTCTCATTTGGCCCCCATAACGGTCAGTTCCGTGAATGCATGGGTCGGTAAAGCCTTCATCTTGTCTTCTCCACACGCGTACTCGTTTATCTTCACTAAAAAACTTGGCCTTTCATTCGTCTGTGAAAAGTACAGGCCTCCGGTTGTCAATAGTCCAAACCGGGCGTTTCACGTTTCACGGGCGTAACTTAAGCGCGCTGCCAGATGTACCCTTGTCAGTTTCGATCGAATGGCGCGCACTCCATCTTCGTGGAGTCGATTATGTGCGGTTTGATCACTTACTTGAGTGCCAGTAGATTGCCGCAGTTGATTTTATAACTCCCGGGCGGTTACGGTACGCTTCCAACGTGCAATTGTTGTTACGTACCAGTCTTCTTGCGCAGTTATGACTCTGATTCTTTCTAATCCAGGTCTTCTTGCTACACTCCCGGTTTTTTGGAAGCATTCCCAGGCGTTTCGGATAGCTCGCCGTGATACACCGATACAAATTGCGACAGACCTTTGGGACTCGCCCTCCTGAAGCAAATTTACCGCTATTACTGCGTTTTCGATAGCCATATGATGGCACGAACTGGGCATGGTAATCACAATTAATAACGTTGTCGAATAAAACAATTACAGAAAGTAACACTTAGCGACAACGCTTAGAATTAGACTGAGAAAACAAGTACTGGAAATTTTGCATTAGTTGTTTTTTAGAGCAATGCGCTTTCTCTGCTTACTTAGTTGGGGGCAAAGGTAAAATTGTTACTTTAAGTATTGATTAATACTCATAGACATGCAAAATACTTCGCTTCGATAATGTTTACCAATAGAGTAATTTTTAGACAAAAATCAAAATGAAAATTTGTTTTGAGTAGTTTATTATATACGTTTCGTTTCTTCATATCTTAAGCTAGTTACAATACGGAGAAGACTTTGGTTGAAACACAGAAGCAATCTATTATTCTATTCTTTTCCATCAAAGCATCTATATGGAATTTAGATCAAGCGCCTTGTAAATCGTTTTAAAATACGAGTAGATGTGCCTCAGACTGTAAAACAATATTTTAAATTTTTAAACTTTATCCATGATGCGTCCAACCAATGGGGTGCGCAGTTGTTTTTTGTCTACATTCACACTCAATAGACACACAAATCAAAATCGTATTGCATTCGACGGATGTTACTTTCTTTGTTAACATATACGAGTACGAATTTGAAATCAATGAAAATGTTTGATGTTGTAAATGAAAACGCCTCTACCTACGCCGTCATAGATCGGTCAGTGAAAAACTGGATCGATCTGTCCACCAAAAATGCAATGGAAAGAATAACTTGAAAGTTTCTGTTGAACTGTAACTAGAATATTGTACAGTTATACGCTTCTATGATTCTGTATGTATTTAGGGTAGTAAAGTAACCACTTAGATACGAGTATGTTACTGGTCCAGTTGATTTACCTCAGATTTCACGATTTATCGTATTAATCAATATAGCTTACCAAACACCTAACCCGTTGTTTTTTTTTTCCTGTCGGAACAGAGCACTAAGCCAAAGATCTGGTCTATTGTACCTTTTTTAATGCTTCTTTAACTAAAATTGCTCAGTCCCTCGTTTAAAAACGCTTCGGCGATACAGTACCTTTAGCCTAATGATAGCGTAGATCGGACATTCACCGAGATAGTGCTCTACGGTGTCGTCATCACTTTTAGAGCAATCGTCACAGGATGCTGTGTAGCTAATGCCCAGCACACTTATATGCCTAGTAAAAGCGTAATACCCGTCACGACGCAAGTAAGTAGTCTGCAATCTTTCCACAGAGGGACAGCAGGAAAGTTGCTGACCTCTTAGAAACGTCGGAAACCATTCGTGCCTGCAACCTGGAAACTCATGCCATCTGCAGCAATACTCATATGAAACCCAACTGTCAAAGAAACGCTAACCGAGGACGCAGACTGTGTTAGAACTCAGTCTCGGGTGCTGGAAACCTCTCCTCTGAGCATTGACTAGTAAATTTATCTTAGATTACATTTCTCGTGGTCCCATTGTAACCTCAGTGAATTCAACCTTCCTACTGTGTTCAGTGAAGTCTTGCATTCTCGATAAAGTTTGGAAGTCGAAACAGGGTTCAGTAAGTATCTAAGAGCAGCTCGGCTGTCGCTACAGATGTAAATGCTCCAATTCTTTACAATATACAGGGTGTCCCCTAATTCGTCAACGATAAGTTGGGAAATGATTAATCTGCATACTCTAAGAAGAAAATTGTTCAACAGTATCGGTCTATCTCCAATGTTGACATCTTTTATCGAGGATTTAAGTAAAGGCTTACTTTGGTGTAGCCTGACCCATGTTAACAGAAATTGCTCTGTCAGTACTAAATGTAGAAACTTTGTGTAGGACTTTATTTTTAGAAGAAATACTAAACGGTGTTTAAATAAAATTGATATCTTATTTGAGTCCTTATATATCCAATTTCTAAGTCTGTTCCATTTGCATTGTGCATGATAATTTTTGACTTTAAGGCCACTTATAGTATCTCCAGAAAATGCCTAATTAACATAACGTTTTCTTATTTTTTTCTTATGAAAGTAACAATAATAAAAAAAATCATCAATAAGTTTGCAGAAAAACCCACTGATTTTATGATACTGGAAAAACCTGCAGCACGTTAAATTTATAAAAAAGGGTTTTTTTTCGCCTTAAGCTCCAAAGGCTATGAATGTGTCTTAGGTAATTTTTATTTTATGTGTGTACTAAAACAGTTCTAACTGGTGCTCAAAGTGTCCTCATTGGTTTTGTATTAGCATGCAGCCCGTTGAATAAACGCTTTCGGTTGAATAATAATAAACAACTTCTTTCATTTTTCCCCATACAAAAGAATCCAATACTGTAAGGTCAGGCGATCTTGTAGGCCAGTGAACTTGTCCATTTCTTCCTATCCAGCGATTACCGTACTCTTCATCCAGCCAATTCTTAACCTCACGACCATAGTGGGCTGAAGCACCGTCCTGTTGAAAATATGATGAAGCTACGAGTAGTTGAATCAGTGGAATGTCTCCAATAGTTCTGGTAAATCATTTCGCAAAAACTCCAGATAGTTTGTAGAATTCAGCCTAGGCGGTAGTTTGAAGGAGCCTTATAACTTGTTTCCAATTACACCTGCTCACATATTGACGCTGAATTTTTGCTAAAATAATTCATATCTACTTGTATGTGTGTTGTCCGCAGCCCATGTGTGAAAATTTGTGATCTCATCTCTTGTAAATTGAGATTCGTCCGTTCGAAGAATTTTGCTAATAAACTCGTTGTCATCCAAGCTCCGCTCCAGCCAACTGTTAAAAATGTAAGTCTCTTTCCCAAGTCATTGGGAAGCAGTTCTTGTACAAGTGTATGATGGCATGGCTAAAGATTTTCTCCATGCAGTACATTAGAAATCAACATCAGTTGTAACAGCTTCCAGTATTCTTTCATCAGGCGAAATTCTTCTTACTTGTGGAGTTCCCGCATTCGGTCGTGTATTTGAAACTGATTCGGTTTCTCGAAGCATTCGATACGAATTTCCAAATACTGCTTTACTAGGAAGTTGTCGGTTAGGATAAAGTTCATGGTATCATGGTAGGCCTTCAAATCCCAAACATAACACTTTCTGAGAACTTTTAAATAACAAGGTAAGGAAATGAGGGTTTTGAGAGGTAGTCAAATAAAAAAGCACACTTTAAAATGCTATGCAATTTTAAAAAAATATGGAAACTTATTAATTCTTGGAAAACCACTCTCACGAGTATTGACAACTGTTGTTAGAAACGTTGGCAAAAAATCATAAATTCCTTTTTACCTGCTGCATGTTTTCCAAATATCATTAAATCTATGAGTTTTTGTGCAAACTTGATCATAACTTCTTTTATTATTATTATTACTTTCATAAGAAAAAAATAGGAAAACGTTATGTTAATTAGGGATTTTCTGGAGATAAGTGACCTCACAGTCAAAAATTATCATGGGCAATGGAAATGGAACAGGCTGATCTAAAGACTCAAAAAAGATATGTATCAACTTTATTTAAACGCCATTACAAAGGCTAATATTTTTTCTAAAAATAAAGTCCTACATGAAGTTTCTACCATTAGTACTGACAGAGCAATTTCCGTTAACATGGGTCAGGGTACACCAAAATAAGCATTTACTTAAATCCTCGATAAATGATGTCTGCATTGAAGATAGGCCCTTACTGTAGAACGATTTTTTTCATAGAATATAGGTACCAAGGAATCATTTCCCGAATTATCGTTGACGAATTAGGGGACACCCTGTATAATAGCTCGTTGCCATCAGAATTGCATATACTCGTAGGTCTCTTTAAAAGAGAGACTCAAGTTTTCCTAATGACACCAGCGGATTTTACTAAATTGGTTTTGGAGCCATCCGTGGAGATCCTGGCGGAGGCAAGAATGTTCGGTGTTCAAATCCCAGCCTCGCCCGAAAGACATATTAGTTTCAGTAAATGAAAATCAAGTAAGATGAGTAGTTAACTAGAAATCAACAACAAGCCAACTTCCACTAAGATTTTAGTCTCCCCATATTGAATTTTGGATGCCACCCATTGAGCGAAATAACCACTGAGCCCAAACATCTTTCTTTCTCTCTCTATCCCATTTTTCCGAAAAAAAAAACTTATCACGTGCTCAGGCACTTTAAGTGTATTCATACCCACTTGAGTGTTAAGTTCTTTAAAAAAAAAATAAAATCTGCGACTACGTATTTAATGACCTCGTTCATCACCACAACTGATAATCGATACCAACTACCCCGTATGTACTCGTACATAAGTTCCGGTTTTATGAACCAGATGTATTAACCGAATTACTATATTTGGGGTTATAAAACCCATTTATTTGAAAAGGTTTTCTTGTCATAGCATGTAATTCTTTCTGTAGGTATGTTTTACCTTTCTGTTTTAAATAAGCAACACATATTTATATTTCTCAGAAAATATTAAGGCTATACCCTTAATGAAGTGAGCGTGGGGTTTTGTATTTTCTAGAAAAGACGACGAGTTCGATTTTGTGGGGGCATAGCTCTAATCCTTGTCCATCTGCCCATCTTGTCAGATTGCTTAGAGTTGATTGTAGGACTGAATTCAGCAACGTCGATTATGAAGCAATTCATCTTATGTATATCAGTAGTTCATTAGCCACGAAATTCCCGAGTAAAATTTTCTGACTAGTAAACAGGAGCTATTTAAAAGCAAATTTGACAATGCATTTGCAATCGCATTGCAAAAGTTGTATTTCAATGTTTATTGTTTGATAGTCGATGATGGATATCGATCAGTCTTTCCAAAGTTTTTAGAAATACTTATAATAGACTTATGGATCCAACACCTCTAAAATTTACGTGAAAACAACACTGGAAACTCTTAGAAATTGCCAGATTCTATATGAAACCCGCTTTTTAAGTTCGCTTTAACAGAAAGTTTTTACTGCAGACTTAACTTAACATAATTAGTATGTCGTATTTGTCAGTTAAATGTTTAAGAAGTCGATTTTTAGATTATTCAACCCGCACACTTATGTTATGTATAAGTTCAGTAAATACCATTTGGAGTAAAAATAACCAACAGTTGATAAACCATCGTATTTATAACGCAGAGCAGCACCAGATTGACACTGGCCTATGTTTATCCCAGCATCCGAGTTATCGGTATAAATATGTAAGAATACCGAAATACATATGTAGATGTATACATATGTACATATGTATGTGCGTACGTACATATATACCAGGCATTATCAATTAGATAGAAACAGTGGAAAAATGCAGAGAACCTCAACAAGGAAAAGAAGCAATCAGAATAAAATGACAGTGACATCTCAATCAACACTATGCGTTGACTTGCTACCCTATTCAAGCAAGGAACTTCTACACCGGTCAGTGATGTTAAACGAAAGCACAGTGGCACCGTTTTCAATGGCAAATTAAAAATATGTACATATTTTTATTGGAAATAAAACATTGCATTTGCGACGGTATCACAACACTAAATAATATGTACATAGATACCTATTGCAAACGAACAAAAACGTAAACTTACTAAATGTACAAACATATACAAATACTCGTACATGCATGTATTGCATCTTAAAATTGACGATTAAAGAAATGGAACAAACGAACCAGTAAATATGTATGTATGTATATAAATGCATAGCATATTCATATGTATATAGTCATTTCGACTCAAATTGTGCGAATGTGGCAACGAAAAAGGACAATAATCATTCTTTAGTTGCTACAACACGTGTAATTCACTCCAAAGGCCACAAAATTGCAAATGCAATTGTGGAAATGAGGGAAAAAAAGAGAGGATGCCAGACGAATTATAAAATCGGCAACAAAACTGCAAGGCACCGTCGTTTTTCTGATGTTGGGTATTCCCCGTGCAGCACATGTGTACATACATATGTTTGTATGTTTGAAGGATGGAGTTCACTCAAAGAAAAATAAATTAAACACACTAATTCATGGGCAAACACTACAAGTTGAGGATAAAAAGTTTTATTATACTAAACAAAAAATAAACAAAAAAAAAATGTGTTACATACATATGTATGAAACATCCATACCTATATATGTTGGTAAGTAGGCAGTGGAATACAGAGGATGGCGCTACTTTAGCAAATTATCGCTGACAGTTCGTCAATGACAAATACCGGAATAAATGCGAATAGGTAGTGGAAACACAAGCAAAAAATATAAACAGGCTCAGTGGCTCTTTAACTAATTAAGTAGTTCAATAACGTCGTTTTTATAACGACGTGGCAAAAGAAAGATACTTAATAACACCAGTGTATAATCGTTTGATTTATACAATACAATAAATTATTATCACTGAAGTTTATTGATCTTTTTAACCCGTTTGGTCATTTTCGTTGGTTTTTATTTAAGTAAAGTACATAATTACAATTACTTTATTTATTGGAATAAATTGATTTATTATAGATTTAACTCTATATATCTGGTAAAAATAAGAACAAATTTCTAGGAAAAATTATATGATGAAATCTAAGTAGGTACCGCTAAGGTTTTGCATTATAAAAACCAGCAATATCACTGTTGTTGTTTCTTTTTAGTTAGATATGATTTAAATCAAAGGGACGCTTCTGCGTCCCTTCTGCTAGTTCGGATGTAACGGTTGTACAGGACAGTCGATGGTAATTTTTAAGTATTTATGCATATAAAACTCTTAAAAAAACGAAAGAGTGAAAATTTTTATTTATCTGGTCTTATTCATAGCAAAATAGAAAGTATTAAGGTAGGTACTGAGCATCACCAGCAATTTAATTTTATTCTCTAATATATGGTATTTATTTAAAAATTTTCCAAATTCATAATTAATTTTCTTATTCATAATTCTAATTATTAATCAATTTTCTATTCAAAACAGATTTTTAGCGCAAAATACATCATTTAAAAATTTATCCGAAGACACTTCTTGGGCTTAAGTCAACAAAGGAGTGGAGATAAATTGGTCTTTCTATAGCGAAATGTTTTCAATAGACGTTTGCTGTTTACTTATTTACAGTAGTCCCTCGATAATGTGAACTAATTAAAACAATGCGTTTTCGGATTTTAGAGGGATTCACATTACTGGAACATTTTTTCAGTGCTTACTAAACTGATTGAAACGATTTTCAAGTCCATTAAAAACAACACAAAATGATTTTTAAAATAACAGTTTCAATATTTATTATTTTAGAAGAAAAACTAAAATAAAAAATTTTATTCATTTAAAAAAAAAACAAAAGTAAAAACATTCCGATATTGGTATTCTTAATGTTTGGTAAAATATTTTGTTATTTTGGACTGACAAATAGCTTGAGTTGATCTTTCTATTGCTTTTGCCCTTAATTTCAGCAAACTGGAAATCGTTTCTGCGTCCAATTCATTTTGATCGGCGTACTCAAGAAGCGTATTTGTACACTGGATTGCTTGCGAGTTAGCTATTTTGGGAGCAGCTGGAGTGACTTCGTCGCTTTCATTTTCCGAAGTGTCCTCAATTTGTTCAGGTTCATCAATGCCTTCTACGATGACCCAGTTTCTAACTTCTTGTATTGACATGTTGTGTTCTGTATCTATAATTCCAAGGAGATCATTAATTTCTTGTAACTCTCCTTGAAGCTGAGTTTCGGGAAGTGTCCTTCGTAATTGGATTAGTGGAATTAAATCATCATCTTCCCAGTTGTCTTCTTTTGGCACTGGCAGTAAACATTTAAAGCACTTAGCGATAGAGGAAGCGGAGAGCTGCTCCCAAGATAATTTTAAGTTTATAACAGCATCCCTCAAGGTAATTTTTTTTATCCCAACAGCAATGTCTTCACTTTCAGTACCGATAATTTGAGTCCATGGGTTGGATCAAAGCGGTTACGTTTGGCGGGAAAAACAAAACTGTGATGTTCCCATCAGAGCTAGTTAGCTTTTCTTTATTGCAGTGACAAGTTGCATTGTCAAGGAGTAACAATGCTTTTTTTGGCAAATTATTTTCTCTTAGGTATCGTTTAACCTGAAAATGCGTTAAAAAAACAACGAGTTATGATGTGAGTTATGATGTGATTTGATTTGATAAAATTTGACAAAACAAATTTTATGTTAAATGTGTAAAGTGCTTACCTCTTTCGTAAAATTTTCATTAAACCACTTTTGAAAGATTTCACTCGTCATCCAAGCGTTTCTGCTGGACCTATAAATCAGTGGAACTTTGAAACCTGATAAAACTCTAGGGCATTTAGACTTCCCGATAACTAATGGAGTGAGCTTATGCGTTCCAGTAGCATTCGTGCAAGCCAAAAATGTTATCCTTTCTTTGCTAGTTTTCCTTCCTGCTGCTGTATGTTCTGTAGACAACACGAGTGTTTTACCAGGAAGAAGCTTCCAATATAGGCCGGTTTCGTCAGCATTATAGATTTGTTGTGGTGTAAGAGACATTTCTTTGATTGTTTCATGTAGTTTTTCCAAAAATGGATTAACTGCGTTTTTATTACATGACAACTTCTCCCCGCATATTTTTAATGTCCTTACACCATGCCTTTGCTTGAATTTGTACACCCAACCTTGACTAGCTTTAAAATTTCGAGCTTCTTTAAATTGCAAGTTGAAGTGGTTTGCTTTTCGGCAGAGTAATTCTGTTGAAACTGGAATGTGGTTCTCTCTTTGCTTTTTTAGCCACTCGAACAACGCATTTTCCATTTTAGGCATTTCAGATTTCCTTAGCGTCTTCCTCTTCCCTGGTCCAGATTCGGTTTGTTTGAAATGGTCCAAAAGCTTCATCGATTTTAATTTTATTCCTGTAATCGTTGACTTTGACACACCATACTTTTCAGCTAATGCAAATCCAGGATGTCCAGCATCTAGTTCGCGTAAAATTTTGCACTTATCTTTAATCGATAAAAATCGATGCAATTTCTGTTTAGGTGCCATTATGTAGATACGAACTGAACTTATTTTACACACAAAACGAAATAAGAAACACGAATCACACAAGACACAACTAACTGACCAATATAAACACAACTGATCATAAAATATCCATATCCACACAAATGGCAGTTGTTGTCTCCTTATACCCTGCAGCTGCGTTTACAATTTAGAGACAAATAACAGTTATTTAGTCCCTAATATCGCACGCAAAACGAGCAAGAGAAACAAAAGAAATATAAAAACGTTTACAAACAAAATTCACATTTTAGAGGTTGAAAATTTCGGAAGTTCACATTATAGAGATGACAATGTAAAGTTTTGCCGATTCACATTTTGGAGAAATTCACATTATCGGTAATTCACATTATCGAGGGACTACTGTATTTATTTTTTTGTTTTTTGTTAATTTTCACAATACCAGAACAATCCCAATTACTGGTGATCGCTTTTATCATATCATATCATATCATGTCAAATATGTACATATTACAAAACTTCTTAGTCCCCCAATTGAATCCAACACATGGTGCCACATCAAACAGAGCTAAACATACGGTGAAGATTTCGCGAAAAAATAAAATATGTACCATCGACCAAGAAGTCACACTCCATAGCAAAATTCATTATGTGACGTCGAATTAAAAACATTCACAATAAAACGAGCATCATTTTCATTAATCTAAAGAAGGCAAAAACGTCTTCAAAAGAAGCTCCAAGAAAGAATTTCCAAAAAAGACAAGAAAAACACTTTAACATTGGAAAAGTCGATGCTAATCATTGAGAAAAAGAACGTGCTCTTTGGTTTTCATAAGACCATGTGTTGAGGGCATTTGAGTATTTTCATATAAAAACCGTGGTGTCGTTCTACCCATGGTTGTGACACTTATGATAAGTATAAGGTTTCTTGCGTTGCTAGTATACTTGTGAGCTTTCAAATTGCGTTTTTTTTTTTGTTTTAGGTTTGTTTGAGCTAATAAACTGAGCATTTTTTTGCGAATGAATTACTTCTTTTGCGTCCAGCAAACTCCCGAATATCTCTCTATTGCAATCTTATACTCCAGTTAACTGTTTTTACTTAACTTATTTACATTTACTTATTTTACTTATTTACATTTTAAATTTAGTGTCATTTGGCAAAGTCATGTTTCTTCTTTCTTTCATTTCTTACCCAAAAGGGTTCAGGCTCGTGAAATTGTGAAATAAAAGACATTAAAGTTACACCAAACTGAAAATTCAGATTATACATACATACAGGTATGTTTCAAATCTTCAAATATGGTTTATAACTCCAGCTCTATAAAAATAACTATTAGGTTATAATAACACACTAAATATCCGATTTTCCCTATAGTCCGAAATAAGAAGCTCTCGAGTGATCATCTATGTCAGAAATATGTGTCTGAAGTCTGAGACCTTTTGGTCCAGTTAGTACCTTCGCAGTTACAGTTTATTTATTTATTCTCTAGTTAATTGGTTAATTTTTTTTAAGAATTTAAACTAGCGTCTCTAGCAGAGACAAATATTAATGAGGCAATTGATGATATGACGGTAAACAAATGCACTATTCGACGTTAACGACTCACTGAAGATGAAGACCCAACGAAATTGAATCGGGACATTGGACAGAACATGGGAGTGTCCCAAATGGCAGATTATGTCAGTGTTTTACGTGTCGTGTGAACTTGAGTTCACGGGATGCCCTTACACCCACTAGTCGGCCTACCTCTTTCAAGCCAGGCCCGGATCGAAGTCCGTGGGGCCCTGACTTCCATGGTACCGAGTTTTAAGTTCTTGTGGGGATTACCAGTAGGTAGTACAGGACCATAAATGAACTAACATAAATGGCAAACTTTCCAGATATTGGAAATCCACAACCCGCTTTCCACTGATCGCCTCTGATCGCCGTGTGACCCTGTCTGTGAATAAGTTTGAATTGTCATCAATGTCAATTTCTCTCCCATTTTACTATATACAAAACCCGCTCATGTTACTCAAAAAACTTCATTCACATTACACACATAGTGAACTTTACGTGCAAATCGCTCTCATTCTAGGAATTTTACTTGTAAATTGTGCTCATTCTAGTAAATTCTGGCAGGTTATAGAGATGCACAATGCGTTGATAATTCACTTACAGTGTGTCTGTGTGAAGGTTAAGGATCTGCAAAATTATTAATAGAGTTTGCCAGTTAAGTTAGTTCATCTATGAATATCACCTTATGATCAAATCATAGGAACCTTCAGTGGCGTTAAAATCTGAAAACTATTCCGATACGATCAGTATTGCTCTACCCCCCTTTGTTATTAAACTACGACATTGTTGGGCGTAGCCTTGATAATTGGGCGGGGGCCCTGCCCACCATGACAATAAGACGACACTTCTTTCTCATAGGATAGTAAAGAAACTCCAAAAGTGGGTATCCCATGAACTAAGCAAGTCTCAAAACCTACGGCGCGACGGTTAGAAATATGTGCATCGCTTAGCTCGAGATACCAAAGTGATTGGTTTTTTGCATCGGATGATCATTTTCGATGAAAATTGAATTCTGTCTGACAACCGTAAAAAACCTGATACATTGATACATTGCGTGAGAATAAAGCAGCCTCTGTTGATCTACAAACATGGTCCAATCTTATTGCATGGAAATGCCAGATCCTAAACCTCACGCATAACAGTGCAAAAACTGCTACAATTGAGATTTAAAATTCTTCCTCTGACGTTTTACCAGCGGACTATCAATTTCTCTTCAGTCTAGAGTCCTTTAATCACACGATAAATCTGTAATTAATTACGATCGACATATTGCGTGTTTAATTCACGAAAATTGGGCAGCCGTCTACCTTGCAGGAGACCCGTCTATAGCCTTTAATAACTTTTCCAATATTTTAAAAGGTCATGTCGCATCATGTTTTCGGATAATTTCAAGTAGAAATAATAAATTAAAGAGACTTAAACCCTGGATGTCGGCAACTTTATTAAAAAAGGTGAATTATAAAAATTAATTAGGAATCAAATGCAAAAAACATCCCAATAATACTCATCTTCGTAATCGCTATGAAAAAATCTGCAAAGAAGTTACTTTTGTTCACACTTTTAAAGAAAATTATTATAATATATGTATTAATAAATCTCAATTAGCCAAAGACAATATTAAAAAAGAATGGACAATTGTGAACGATCTACTCAACAAAAGAGTATCTCTGAATAACACAACCTGCGTAAATTATAATGGCAGGATCATCTCTGCACTTATTGAGATGGCTGCTGCGTTCAATATTGAGCCTTCTTTACAAGTCTGGCCTCAAATACACTTTCTGATGCAGGTTTTGATTCATCTGTTGATAGCTTCTCATGCTGCTTAAGCGGAGAAAACTCCCAACTGCTTACTTTAGCTTTTGATCCGATAACATCCTTTGAATTGTTTAGAACCAGTAAGTTATTAAACAAATCTTGTTCGCCAATGAATTGTATTTTTTCGAATGATCTTATTAAGAGAATCTCACTCTTTATTGTTGATGTGTTAGCACATATTTATAATAAAAGAATTTACTGTGGTATTTTTCCAAACTGCTTAAAAGTTGCTGAGGTGGTACCTATCTTTAAAAAGGGAGAAAGATTTAATTTAAATAATGACAGTCCTATCTCTCTTCTTCGCGCTCTTTCGAAAATTTTTAAGAGATTAAAAGTAGAATCGTCTTCTTTTTAGAGCACTATTCTTTTTTTAGTCCAAATCAATATGGGTTCAGAGCCTGCAGATCAACCGAAGATGCACTCTTGAAATTTTGTAATTATAATTACGAAAGCCTTAATAACAAAAATAATACTCCCGCACTTTTTATAGATATAACCAAGGCATTTGATATTGTGGACCATAAGTAACTACCAACAAAACTAGAAAACGCTGTTTTTTATATTCAATTGGTTTTCTTGGTACCTTAATAAAGTTTTTTTTGTAAACTTAGCACTCAAGTGGGTATTATTACACTTAAAATGCCTGAACATGTGTTAAGTTTTTTATGAAAATGGGGCAGAGGGAGAGAGAAAGACTTTTAGGCTCAGTGGTTATATCGCTATATGGGAGGCATCCAACAATTTTAATATGGAGACTAAATTCTTAGTGGAAGTTAGTTAGAAGGTAAATTGAGTAATAGCCTGAGTATTGATATAGGTGTTCCACAGGGCTCGGTGTTGAGTCATATCAATTCAATCTTTGACATAGCTTGTTCGTATTCCAATGCTTCCACCTCGGATTTATTTGGGGATATAAATCATGACCTAGAAAAACTTAGACATTGGTTCAGCAATCATAAGCTAGTCATAAGTGATAAAACCAAAATGATGATTTTTATCCTATCATCTAATATTATGCAACTCCCTAAAATAACTTATCACAGTAAAAATTGTAAACATTTGCTGGTTAGTTCCAATACTTGTGGCAAAACTAGTACAGAAAAAACATTTAATTCAGATCTTAGCTGCTCATCGAAATGTTTTGTAATTGAGAGGGTACCTAGATTTAATTATCTAGGACTCGAGTTTGATGACAAATTAAATTGGAGTGCGCATACTTTTTTACTTAGAAAGTATCTGTTAAGAACTACCAGTATAATGTTTCATCTAAGACTGTTTTGCTCTCGTAAACTCTTAGAAACAATTTATTACAGCCTAGTACAATCAAAGGTGCAATATGGTCTAGTTTGTTGGGGAGGAACATATAGCAACAAAATTCAACCTTTGCTAGTGGTGCAAAAACATATTCTAAGAATCATTTGGAGAAAAAAAACGTCTACAACACATTTTTCTGCTTTTTTGCAAGTCTTTAATACTTCCTATCAAACATCTTTACTTTTACAAAGTGCTTAAAATATTTTACCTAAGGAGTGGATATTAGTTAAATCGTAATCCTGTAATCGTTCATGGGCTTCGAAGCGACGCAAGATTCCTGGCATTTGTTCCACCACATAACACCCACCACTTTCTAAATTTTTATACTTCGGTTGCACCAAGAATTTTTAACCTACTACCGCTGGCTATACGCTGTAGTACCAATGCTCTGTCGTTTTCTCGAGAGGTAAAAAAATGGCATTTTAATTTGATTTCATTAATGTAAAGACAGATAGTACATTACGAATAATGATAATTAAGAATAATGATAAACACAAAAATCATTCTTTTTTTTTTCTCTTTTTTTCATACTATAAATCACAGTTTCACCTTTTTATTTTATTTTTGATTTTTTTTTAACAATTTTTTAGCGATACATTCGACACTAGTTGCCTTAACTACAGAATATTATATTATTCAATACCAATGAAAAACACTTATCGATATCTAATTTTTGTACATAATATTAATGGACTTAAATTATAAAATAATTCTTTATAACCAAAGGCCATAAAGAGAATTTCATTCGTCAACAAGTCGAAATTTTTACAAAAAGGAATATTTGACTTTAAATCACGTTGGAAGAGAGTCATAGACGGATAATATTTTTGTTAAATTAAAATTTATAAACAAATAATATTGGACTTTAAATTCTCTCAAAATCGCACATTTAGTGCGGCACAGCCTAATAAATGTATGTATGTGTACATACAAGCTGCAGAAAACAATGCCGACATCTTAGCGCACGGCGGCGATTAGAATAGAACCACACATTTTATTTACAGCCGTTTCTTTGTACTAAGAAGGAAATTTAACACAGGGGCCTCTCACAGAAAACCAAGGCAAATCTATTCAAGGCCTTTATCATCCATATTTGGCTTTATGATGCTGAGGCATGATCGGTTTGAAAGGAAAGTTCTTCGAAAGATTTATGTTTCGATAAGACCTTGAAGACGAAGATTGAACAATAAAATATACGATCTCTATAGCGACATCAAAATTGTCAAGTACCTAAGCAGCATAAGATGCCTAAGGACATATAAAGCGGATGGACACCGAAGATTCCAACTCGTTGATTATAACCCATAGTGATAACGAAAAAGAGGATAACACCGCTTAGGTTGGCATATGGAAGTTGAGAACAACCTCAACCAAATAAACGTACAAACCTTAGAACGATTAGCAAGAGACGAATTTAACTAAAACCTCCTTTGAACATCCGTACTCAATTTAATGTCTAGGTATAAACATTCATGAGCTTCTGGAAAAGCTATTGCCTTTCATCGGATTACTCTATAATCATCAGTTACATAATACGACGGCAAATTGATGTTGAGAGGCAAGAAAATGCCACCTTCTAACCAACCTTAAATCCATTGATGTATATTTTTAACTTCCTCGCAGGGATGTTCTGGCATTCACCTCGAAAATCGAAAAAGTAAATTTTGTAATATCTTTACAGTTTAAGGTGTCTATAGTGTTTTTAGACACTTTTTAATAAAATGGCTATGTGTGGGAGCGTTCTCTTTTCTTTTTTTTGGTTGCGTCAAAGGATGTGTAATCTTCATAGATAGCAGTAACTCAGGCTACCAGCATGCACGATTCGCTAGTCTGATTGTTCGATTAAAAGAATACGCCTACGTAGCTAAACCACACCCTACACACTTCGACTTCGACTACTTCCCACGACTGGCAAGCAATATATGCTATAATTGCTGCATCAGCACGTTCTCTCGATCCTTCGCAGCTCGTTTTGCACGATTGTCATGAATATAAAGATCTATGCAATTTTTTTCTGACTACAACATTTGGTCAAATAGTTTTGGTATGTTTGGTATGTCAGTTTTCTGTGTCTTCCTCCTGATTTGGCAGTCTGGGCAAAAAGGTGAGCTATCGTGCCAGAAGCGGTGTAGATACTTTCGATACCCACCATGACCAGGTAGGAACTCCGTAAGATGGTAATTACAGTTTCCACGCCTTCGGTTCGTCTAAATGTCTAAGGATGGGATCAATCTGTAGGTCTATCTGCCCTTCGTAGTAGTGTTCCACCGAACTTGCCACCTGGTCATTGAAGTCAGTCTTTCTTCGTCGTTGATCCTTTTGATGACTGTCGCCTCTTGATTACTAGAAGTTCTCCTATTACAGACTCTCTGCATCTCATCAGCAAGGATATCGATGGGAATCATCCCGCCTATAACAAAAGCTGCGTCGTCTGAAATCGTTCTAAAGCCACTGATTACTCTTACTGCGCTAAGTCGATATGTTGATGATAGCTTTCTCCTTGCTTCCTCTGTCCCTAGTGTCAATACCCAAAATGGGGCAGCATATGCTACTGGCGATTTCTATGGAGCACTGGTTGTGGAAATAGCGATAAAACAGAGTGAGACACAAGATATTACGTCGGTGTTCGAGGGTCTCCATTGTTTGAGTGATATTAGTATCACCTATAAGTTTTATCGCACGGTTTTGAATCCTATCTAGCAGGTGCAGAGATGTTTTGGGAGCACCCGACCATATGTGGGCATTTACTCCAATTTCGGACGAATAAATGCCTTATAGATTGTGGCCAGATCAGAGGGGGATGAAGTATTCCTTACATCGCTTGAAGAAATCTAGACATTTCGCATCATTTTCGACGACATCGAATATGTAACGTAAGTTGTCACTGTCATACATACCGAGAATGAAAAGTTTATCGGTTTCGACGATGCAAGTGCCATTAATGGATAATGGCTGGGTGTTTAAATATCGCTTTAACAACAGCAGACAGCATTATGTTTCGGAAGCATTAAATTCTACTCTGTTAGTGGTTCCCCAATTAGTTATGCTATTAATATCAGAATATCAGAATTTAATGAGCTTAACATACGCTGGCGTTCCCGTTCAAAGACAAGGACGTGAGTCAGAGAACGAATTTGAAAGCGTACAAGGGATCATTGATGAAAATTAGAAAGAGTGTTGGAGATAGGACGGAGCCCTGGGACACACCAGCATTAATTTTGTGAATACCAGACTTGAAACCATCCAAGACAACTTGAATGGAACCTTCCGAAAGGTAATTTCTAACCCATTGAAGAAGAGAAACTGATGCCAAACTCTGTCAAACGTCTTAGAAATATCAAGTGCATCTATCTTGCTTTCGTTAGATTGATGTACGCTTTGATTCCACTTTTCGGTGAGACATGCCATCAAATCACCAGTGGACCTGTTGCTACGAAAGCCGTATTGCCGGTCATTGAAAAGTTTTCGTGTTTCGAGATATTTCATGAGCTGACGATTTATCAGCGTTTCTATGACCTTGGAAAGAAGGGACGTAAGTGCAATGGGTCTGTAGAAGGACAGAGAAGAAAATTCGCCTTTTTTAGGGACGCGCTGGATAAATGCTATTTTCCATCTGATCGGAGAGTCGTAAAGTCAATCGTAGGATTGATGAAAAAGCTTACACAATGGTTTTGCCAGTGTGGAAGAACATCTATTCAGAAGAACGGAAGATATACCATCTGGACCAGCGCATTTGTGTATGTTAAGACTCTTGCTACTATACGAAAGCGAAAGTGGATTCGTCCCATTGAAGATTCGACGCACTCAAGTGTAGGTGGAGACAAAGTGGAAGTGCTGAGCTGCCCGCAAAGAATGCAGCAAGCAGTTTGGCCTTGTCCAAAGAGCTGACAGCTGGAATGTCATTGTAAATGAGCGTCTGAGAGGTATTCGCAGGATCTACCTGTGTTTCACTTAGTTCAAAAACAGCTGGTATGTATTTACAGACGTGGACGTACGCAGAAAACGCAGTCTAAATTTCCGAGTCATTATAAAGAAGGCTCTTGAAGCTACTTACTTTACTTTCTTTTATCGTTTTATTTAGGTCCTTTCTTGCCAGTCGGAATATGCCTAGTCGTTCTTGAAATAAGACTCTCATTCCAGAACGCTGCGTGCAGTGTAATACTTTATCGATAATAGGTTTCCTAAATTTTAATACAATATGAAATATCAAAAACCATGTTACATAATCAATAGATTTCATGTTAGTATTAAGGTTAGAATTTAGGCATACTCTGAAGTGTGGTATTATTACAGCAATAATAATTTTTTATTTTAAAAGTGAGAAGAGACCACATTTGGAAAGAAAATACCATATATAAAAAAACTTTATTTTTTTCATAAAAATAATACAATATTAAACCAGATAAGCCTTAAACTATTTTTTTCCTAGAAAGCTGATATTTTTTGATAAATGATTTATTATAATAGTAGCCCTAGTATCTCAGGGAAAATAATTAAAAAAATGGGTCACTTCCGGAAAAGCTGGAAAATGAAAAACCATATATGGGTCGGTCGGCATAAACATTGTTAATCACTTACATGCTTTAAACAATATATGGAAAGATCAATAAAACAATAAAACACTTTTTTTTGTTAAAATATTGAAAAAATATATTAATTGAACTTCTTTATATAGTAATATGACAGTCGTTCTGAACATTTTATGCAGTATGTGGTAATTATCGGGTTTTCCAATAAGGACTTGACAACTTTTTTTTTAAACAAAACCCAAACCATTTGAGATATTTCAAAAACTTTATTATCGGCTTGAAGTACACTCAAAACATTTATGAATGGGACTCGACTTCGTTCATATGGCCACCGCGGGCACACGTTTGCAGCGATCGATTCGTTGGACCCAATTTTCAATGACTTGGCCACACTTTTCGGGCGAAACGTCTGCTATTTCGCGTTCAATGTTGGCTCTGAGCTTTTCCAACGTCGTCGGCGTGTTGGCATAAACCAATGACTTAACGTAGCCCCACAGAAAATAGACAAGTGGCGTTAAATCGCACGAACGAGGCGGCCAATCGACTTGCCCATGTCTTGAGATAACTCGCTCACCATACTTACTCTTCAATAAATCGATCGTAGCGCGTGCTGTGTGGTTTGTGACACCATCCTGTTGAAACCACATGTCGTCCGAGTCCATATCTTCCAATTCAGGTTAAAAATAATCCGTGATCATGTCGCGATAACGCTGACCATTCACAGTAACGTGACGATCGTTGTCGTCGACGAAAAAATATGGCCTAATAACGCCGCCGGGATGCAAACCGCACCAAACAGTTATTTTTTGTGGATGAAGTGGTGATTCATGAAGCACATGTGGATTTTCATCCGACCAATAACGCATATTTTACTTATTGACGGACCCATTGATCCAAAAATGAGCTTCGTCACTGAATATAATCAACACGTGCGATGAAATTCATCATCTTGGCGCATCTTCTCCAGAACCCAATCGGAGAACGTACGTCGCTTCAAGTGGTTCATCGGCTTCAATTCTTGAGTCAGCTGGATCTTGTATGGGTGTAAACCAAGATCGTTACGCAAAATACGCCATAATGTGGTCTGAGCGATGCCCAATTTTTGAGAACGCCGTGGAATTGACTGATTTGGATCGTTTGCTATGGACGCCTGAACGGCAGCGATATTTTCGACACTTCGACCAAGCCGTTGTCTCACTGACACGGCAACATCACACAACGAATATGTAGACTCAAATTTTTGCACTAAACTTGTTATTGCCTGTCTACTAGGGCGAATTACGACCGAAAATTTTAGTTAACGCTCTTAAAGTTGCAGTCACCGACTCCGAATTTTGGTAGAAAATTTTTATAATTTGCAGACGTTGCTCGTTAGTGTACTTTACCATGATAAAAATATTGAGTTTACTGAATAAATTGAAAGTGACAGTTTGATGATAAGTGAAAGAGTGCTTTCACAAATTAAATTTAAATTTGTCAAGTCCCTATTGGAAAACCCTTTAGAGAAACATTCTGTGGAATGTAAATGTATATTGCATTTTACACAAACATAGTTGCAATTTTTTTTGCACATTTTGCATTTAAGAATTGTATTAACATAGTTTGATAGATGACCCAGTTCATCGTATCTTGAATTTCCAAAGTGGCTTTTTGTCACAGGTCAAGGTCCGCGCTTTTCACACCTTCTATAGGATTCTAGTAAGGCCCTTGTGACAGACCTACGAAAACCGAGATGATCAAGTTCTCTAGCATCAAAACGATACATTTGCCATGAATTATGCAACGCCATATCAATACAATGACAGAATAAAGGAAAGTACCACTTTTTTTCTCTGCTGCAGATTCTGTTAAGTCCGATATTTTGATCGGAGCGATCAACGCCTCCCATATTTTCGTTGTATAATTTTACTATATGCGGTTGGTCAATGTATATATTTTTTTTAGATGCTGAGAGAAACGCCTAGTTTTTAATAATGGCTCAACGGAATCTGCATGAGATGCCACAGTAACAACACTGTTGTCATTCCACTTGCAGAGCAGTATTTGTTCCTCCAAACTTAACTTGAACGCAAAACTACCACGGTCAGTCTTCTTGAAGTCCTTGTTGGATGACAATGGACACTCTGAGACACGATTTTCACGAACTGAAAATGCCTTCCAGTTCCTATTTTTCAGTTCGTGTAATAGAGCGATAGGAGTGAAATAATTATCAAAGAAAAGATGGAAAACATTGTTGAGGTCAATCGACTGCAGAATATTAACATATTGTAATGTGACATTACCACCTAGTCCAAAAATCTTATAAATATGTGGTATACGTGCGGACTGATCTTGGTAAGGGTCGAACCAAATTACATATCCTAGTCGTGTAGCTCCAATCCAATACTCGTATCCCCATATAATCGGCTTACCCCTGATAAACTTTTTACTTTTTTAAATTGTGACCGCCGTAATAAGGAATCATAGCCTCGTCGATACTATGCATCTCATTTTATCGAACTTATCATTTTGGTTATCAATAAAGGAGTTGTCATAACAGTGCAAATGATTCATGATATATGTAAATCTGTCACGATATCATTAGATCGATTCACAAGAGAACATTCACAATCAGAAGAGTTTTCCCAATACATACGACGTCTTGGTAAGGATACATATCCACTATAAAGTAGTATTCCAATGATGAAGCATTTCATCTCGTAGTTATATTGCCTGGTTTATTTTTCTGAGAAGCGTATAGATTCGTATATTCCACTAGCAAGTTTATAATGGCGTCGTTGAAAAATTGCTCAAAATATTTTGTTGGAGAACGTAATTAGTTTTTGGGTCCTTCTAAAGGTTGGAAACTGGGAAACTCATTTGATTTGTGTCGATTTTTCCATTGATAGGTTTTATTGTATACAGATGTTGGACGAATCAGAGTATCCTGCAGTACGGTACTTGTAGATGGCCTTGGCTGTTGAATTGGCTAATCAATGCGAGATTTCTTTTGTAAACTAGTCAATGGAATATCATCTTCAGTCTTCGATTCAGAACTAGTCCAATTGCCATAGGTGCACGTAAGGTAGAACCTGGTAAGTTGTGTATGACAATATTATCCTCTTCACCAGAATTTTCACCAGTAACAGCGGCATTCGCGTTATATGATGGTTCGAAGGTGATGCATTCTGGGACTGGATCATCACTATTCTCCAACTCGATCAAAAATTTCATGCAACGATAAAGGTTTTGACCTGAAATAACAAAAACAAGCTTCGCTTTTATGAAAAAGGCCGTCCATTTGTACAAAGATCCATTGTATACAGATAAAACTGGCTAATCTGGTCTTCAAGTATCGAGAAACTTTAAAATTGGGCCATCAACTTTCTAGCGAGGAGGGTTTTTGAAGAAAAACTTATACTTGGTGGCACGGTGAATTCTGTGTAAAACTGAACGAAATTACCAAAATATCGGGTTTGTTGCAAAATGAAACCAGTGATTTAGCATTATTTGTATAAGTAAACAAAATGGGGGTACATACATATGTATACACAGGGCAAATCAAATCCTATTGACCATACTCAGAAATTAGAACAAATCGATTAAATAATAAGTGTAGAAAGGAGGTTACTTACAGGTAATATGATACATCTGTAAGAAATCGTACAAGTTACCCGTACCGGTTGATTTACAAACAAGAACTTATTTTTGAAATATTACCAATTTAATTTTTCTTTCATTTGGTAATTTTTTTGTTACTTTTAATTGTTTTAACTTTTTTATCTGGCGTTGAAATGGATTAGTAATTGCATTCCAATTTTGTTTTATATGATTTTCTGAGTAGAGGCCGAAAAAAAAATCAAAACAGAAAGCAATGAAAGGAGGCGGTAAAAAAAAAGAAAAGATAAAAAGAAATTCTCATAAAATGTGAAACATGCCACACAGCAGGTGAGCTCAGTATAATAATCGTTCTTTTAATAGTAGGGGAAAAAACATATGTGAACATGTGTACCTATGTATGTATTCAGACACTACCATCAATTCAACATCTGCAACTTTAAGACATTCGGAAGGATGTGATATAGCGAAATCTGTAACCATCAACCCACACGTTTAAAGACGAATTTAATTTGATGAAAAGAATATAATTTAAAAAAATTTGAGAATGCTCATTTAGTGGGGAATGTGAGTCATGATGTCATATCTGACTTCATTGGTTTTCGTCGTTTTTTTTTCATTTTTTTTTTTATTTTTGTTTTTTTTTATTTTGTACCTGTCTCGTTGGTAGAGGGCAGATCAATAAACCATTAAAACGTTTACGACTGATAACCGCATTGGCGCCAAAACAATAATGAGCTTAACAATTCTTTGTCTTTTCCGTTGTTCTGATGTTCGGGTAGCGCTTAGTTGTCTGGTTGTCACGTTCGTATATTAAAATGCATAAAATGCATACATTGCTTTCAAGATTTGGATGTCTTTTTTTGTTACGCATATGGGAGCATGAGAGAGTCTTCTACATAATTGGTCGCTAACCAAGGTTAACATTTTTGTGTGCAATATTTATAAGTTCCATTAGAATTGGAATGTATTGTACAGATATACGTATGTATGTATGTACATATATATGAACAGAGATGAACGAGAACATGCAATTAGTGATAGAATTGAGTGTTGCTTATCATAAATTAAATTCCAAAAACTGGACATTTATTACGTATGTATTATGTATGTACATATGTATATGCATATAATGAACTAATTATTATATATATTGAATTAATTAATTTGTATTATTGCATATAATAATTATATTGAAAATGTATTATTTGATTTATTTACATACATATGTACATACTTATACATATATAATTCTAAATAAGAGCTGCTAATTGGAATTGGAAATTTGTCCGTTTTCCTTCATGGACTTTTTTTTCAAATCGTAATCGCCAAAGTTCAATGACTTTGAGTTATCCATTAATTGCAAGGGAAATACCCATTAATAAAGAGGATACCCCGGAAAAAAACAGGGAGATTTACTCATACATTTGGGTATCTATCTGTTATTTCTTCAATCAATTCATATGTTCGCAATCCAGGTTTGTTTCTTTCAAATTGTGGTCAACATCTGTCAGTGTTCGTTTCCACATACAAATATGATGAAATTTTTGTAGTGTCTGCGCGTTATCTCTAAAATAAAAATATGTATGTGCATATATGCATAGCTATGTACGTTTAAATTGAGTTTAAATTTTTTCTAAAAGTGTATATTTTACTATTTTTTTCTTTTTCAAAAAAAATTTTTTTTAGGAATATTTAACCCGATAGCGGTTCCAGTCCAATGGCATCTCGAATGAAATCGCCAGATATACTATACGTAGGTATGTAGCTTGGAAGAGAGCGTTGCAGGATCGTAACAATGGCTTAGCCTCCACAGATTCTCAGTTTGATGTTTTTTCTACGGTAGAGGTATTTTTTTCACAATTACGAGTATATGTAGAGTGAAGAACGATATTGCTTTTAAAAGGGTCAAATTCATAATTACTCTCTTTCAGCGAAACAGTTTTTGTTTTTGCGATATGCGATATGCGATCTGATGTATTGCCGGACAGAAGATATACCTGCAATGTTTGTTGTGAGAGTGACTACTGCACAGTGAAGGATTTCATCTACGACTTTGCCGCTTATGCTCGTATCAGAGTGCGGTGTTAAATGTTGAATGGCCAGCATGATATTAGCAATTCATCTGTTAGTTCGAAAGTTTTTCAGGCCAATTCCTTAATATTCATTTGCTCTACATGTACCAGTCATCTCAGGTAGCTAATACGCACTTCTATGAGGGGGTCGGTGTCTGTAGAGCTCGTAGAGTTTGTTCGCAGTTATATCTTCTCCTCCAAAGCCGGTCAACCCACTTTGGACCGAAAATCGTTCGAATAATCTTGCGTTCAAAACGGCCAAGGATATCTTCATCCGCCTTCCCTAACATCCATGCTTCTGCGCTTCCTCTGGGATCTGCCGTAGGGAGGATTTTTGGTCAGTTGTGCACTTAACCTTACTTAAACCCCACTGATAGAGGCCAATCATATCATTGACGAATGGTTACTGGTTTAAATGAAACTGATACCGCTACGAGTATAGTTGGCTCAGATCTCCCCTTTTTTATGGATCGGACAAACAAACAAACAAGTTTCTGTTCCTCGATCATACCTTCTTCGGATCAAATAGTGGAGTATACAAAATAGTTTGTGTATGTTCGCAACAAAGCAATTTCCTATTGCTTTAAGCACCTCGGTAGATACATAGTCCGGTGTCGTTGTAATGCCTAAATGCAGATATTGCTGTCTTTACTTCATTTTAATCATGTGAGCGGAAATCCTGGCCTTGAATGTTGTTTCTGGAATTACGTTTCTGACGGTGTCCTGATATCGTTGTCACTAGTTTTCAGCACTTAATGCAGGTAGTATATTATATTATACAAGTGGTTGAAAGATACGCTATTGGAAAAGTTTCTGATAGTTTATTACATTACAACCGTTTATTGTTAAATCTTTTCACAATATTTTTCCGTTGTTATGAAGTCAAAGATATCCGTAGACGTATGTATGTACCTTTGCTGCAACAAGGTGATGTTTGGATGTTTGGACATTCTAAATACTGAGGCAAATAATCCGTGTGTTAGTTACAGTTATATTTCGTCCCGCAGGTATGGTCTCGAAAGCAGTTATTTCTGTTGAAAGATGTCCTCTTTTACAAATTTTATTATTATTATTATTATTTCGATTTTTTAATGAAATGAAACATAAGAATAATATTGAAGCTTATTTTTTTGAAATTATCCTAAAACCCACGTTTCTTGAGACTCCTCGCTGTAAAGATGACACCAGTCACATACCGCTGTTGAATTGATAATTAATCCCGCCTCTAGGAATGTCCCGTTACAGTTGTTGGCAAAGTTAACGTATTGACTTGATACTCATGACCTAAAATTCATTCAAAAGCTTGACACCCTTAAAATAAGTTTTGAAACGAATTCTTCACAGCGTTGAATAGGATACATCAATTAAATTAATTAAACTACATCGAAGTTATGGCAACAAACTATGCTTATCATAACTTGCAAGCCGCTATAAATATAAATAACAATAGAATATAAATTTATTTAATTACCTACATATGATATTTTATGGGGTCTCAACTCGTAGATTGGTCTTCAAAACAAAGTTTTAATTTTCTTTATTGTCTCAAACATACAGCTGGGGCTGAACAAAATAATGCGTCTTAGATTTTTTGACTATGTCTTGGCATAGCTCAAGGAGTTCGCAATTATAAAAACTTCTCTCGCTCTCACACTCAGGACCAAGTATTCGACGAATAATTTTTTGTTCGAAACAGTTCAATTCAGTACGAATTTCTTATTTTTAAGCATGTAACATAGCTTTTTTTTCATTCTTTATTCCCAAAAATTAATATAGAACCTTATTGATAATGTTATTACAATTATTGTCTTACAATTAAGAGAATAGAAGCAACAATTTCACATTCAATAAAAAAATTGTAAAGCCTTGATGGTCCATATACGTTCGGGAAGAGTATTGAATAGTTTGCAGGATAAAAGAGAGTAAAAGACAGTAAATGCTAACCATGGCACTTGTGCTGCTTCGAAGGTTGTGGGTGTCATTGATGAGACTCTGATGGTAACCGCCTCTAATGAAGACAATTTTTAGGACTTTTTAATAGTACAAGTGCCTTACAGGCAGAATTTTTAACTTATTAGAAAGCCTTAAAGTGTTGGCTACATGAGGCGAATAGGATATTTTTCTAATCACAGATTTTTGTAGTACAGCTAGTTGTTTTAGTAAGCTGTAAGTACCATCCCAGTAACTAATACCATATTCTAGTCTGGAATGGAAGATCCTAAAATAAATAATTTTTAAAATCCTTGCAGAGCAGATAACAAATATTGCTTTAAAATAGAAATATGTTCGCCCCAATTTAGGTTTTGTTCCATTGCAACTCTGAAATACTTTTAAGACTTAACTCGTAGCAATTACTATTAGTCAATATTTTCATTATAGATCGCATTGAAGTAGACTAAATCTGCGGCAACACGCTGCATGTATTACGATGCTGAATTCAGGAGACTCTTTAGCATTAAGACTGAACTACATGAGCTTAGCCTTACTGCTAATAATCAACTTATGTTTTGCAAACCAGATTCTTAACAAATGAACACCTCGGTTGATTTCGGCAACGAGGTCGAAGCGATTGTTTGAACAATACGCAAACGCGAATTCAAATGCAAAAGCCTTAAGTTTTCCGACAAATGGACGAATAAGCCTCGAGTTAACGTAGATTAAAAATAGTAAGGGACCTACGGCAGAACCTTGGGGAACACCTAGGTTGGCAATTTTAGATTCTCCAAAACTGTCGCCAATTTTTGCTTTTTGTGACTGTGGTGTGGTCGCTCTAGTTTTGCACTAAAGGACTTATATGCACCTGTGTTTTTTTTTTTGTCACATTTGCGCATACGTTACATACAGAGAAATATTGTGGGAAAGAGTAGCTGGCGCTAAAACCCATAATCTAAAGATGTAATTTAAGTATTTGTTCAAAGGCTGCTACCAGAGTATTAAAACAGACACTAGCTCATATAGCGCTCAATGTAAGCGACCTATACTTTTTGTTGTCGGTACACGATGTTCAGTGATTTCAATAAAACAAGACTTTACAATATAATATTTATATTAGTCTAAGTTTTAACAAAAAACTGTTTTAGATTTTAATTGGTTTTTAAAAAAAGGAAACAAAAAGAGGTGCTCGACAGTTTTAACTTTTCCTACTCGACTGCATCAATTTCGATGTTTTTTGGTCTCTCCTTGCGGATAAGGTTCGAGTCCGAAAACCCTGACTAAGCCAAGAACTCCAGAAATAACGAATAGTTTAGTGCAGCTAATACATATAGGTATGCGTTGTCCTGATTGTAGACTTTATCTTTGATTCAGGGAATTCTTCAGCTGAACATTATTCTTATAAGAAACTCTTGCTGAGCTTCTAAAAGGCAGAATCCAATCAAATCGGAGGGAAATATCTTGTCTATTTTCGTGCATCTAGGCTTAATTGCACTGGAATATACTCTCGCAAATCCGTGAGCTATATTCGACATGCATGACGTCAAATTACCCTCAGAAAAAAGTTACGTAAGAAGCTGAATAACTTGTTTATATGGTTAACTTTACGATATTATCACGTTTTTTTTAAAGTAAGCAAATCCATAAGGTGAATGAAGAAATATTAAGGTGTTGGTTATGAGTTAAAACAGTTCGCGCTACTACATAAGCTATCTTAAAGTTTGACGCTCATTCATTCCTTCTAAGTAAAGTAAACAATAAACACATATAGTACTCGTATGTGCAGATTTAAAAAATCATGAATAGCGTAACATTTTATTATAAAGTATATTATTCAATTACAGGTGCCTTCGTTTAATCAGGACAATAATACACCAGGAAACAGAAAAACAAAGTCATTGGGAATGGTTTATTTGTCAAGACACCTGAAGGATTTTATGGAATATTTTTTAAGGAGACCAAGCTACACGATTAGTTGAAATCGGTTTTCTAAACAACAATTTTCACTTATGTGTGCACTATCAGACATAGTGCCAACAGCTTCCACAAGAGAAAATATGTCTTAAGATCCAAAGATATAATACGGTAAACATGAATTAAAATATAACATTCTTACATACCTATCAACTCGTACAGTTATAAAAACTGAATATTTATTACTTTTAACCAATATTTTATTACTTTTAACCGTATGTTAAGTAATACCAATTCAGTATTTATAAATATAAGCTTGATAACATTTTTTGCAATTGTTCTATTTGTAAAGAATTCCATAAGGAATATTTTTTCGAACGAACGGATAATATTTTCATTCAGACCTGTCTAAATTTTTGGGAGAAAAGTCTGATCCGTTTACATTTATCGAAAGAAAAAAATACAAAACAGATCAATTCTGTATGCCTATATAGCATTTCATCCTAATTTAAGTCATCATATCCTCATTGTTTCTCTTTGCATTGAAAGTTTGACCAGCAATGAATCTATTTTCAATGTACATACATTATACATACATACATACATATATCTAAAAATGATGAATATATTTGGTCCAAAGACCTCTTTCAAGAATTGTGCTATTGAAATCAATTTTTGTAGTTTAGTTATCATTTTTATCTCAAAAATGTGTTGGATTATTGTTATATCATATAGATAGAGGGTGTAAACAAGTACATATGTACGAGTACAGCTATTTCTGTTTTTACACGGTAGATACGTTTCAGACAAAACCGTGTAAAAAAAGACATTAAGTAAAAAAAAGGTAATTAGTTCCATATCATTCAACCCTGTAAAAAATAGTTAAAATATAATGATTCGTACAAAAAAATACTACAAAATTATGAGAGTTTTTATAAAAGTCAAATTAAATTTATATGTGCATTAATGCACACTTTATGTCATAAAAATAAAAAGCAATTCAAATCTAAAAGTAGAAGTAACATACATAAATATAAAATTATCGCAATTCAGGAACTGAAACTGAAAACTTTACTTAAAGTAAATTAAAAGAAATTAGAAATCATCAAAAATTCATAAACAAAAAATTAAAAATAATCAAGGTGATGAAAATATCATAGCTCTATTCGCTATAATCATCGGATATCATACGCGATCGCTTGCGTAAGACTGGTTCAAAATCGCTATCATCACTTGAAATATTTTGTGCGTCATTATCACGTTCGAATTGTGAGATTCTCTCTGTGGTATCTTCAACAAGATTAGGATTCTCTCTTTCCAACTGGATAGCACTGCATTCGACAACAAAATTGGTTATTAGCCGTTGTGATCCAGTTTTGGATAGCTCTTTGTATAGTTCATGGTAAAGAGCCATACAGGACTTCAGATCCTTCGCCAATAGGATCGTTTGTGACGAAATGATTTCCTAATTTATTAGCAGGTTGAAGACCTTCTAGAATTAAACTTATAATTAGTTGAACCAGTTCATCTCTATCACTGCTTTCTGTAGAATCAGCAGTCTCTAAAGCAGCTTCTACAATTTCCTCTTCACTTATAACTTTTTCAACTAGCAGTTCGTCAATATCATCAAATGCTAAGTTATCAAAGCCCTCTCCGCCAACTGCGTGTGCCAAAGTGATTATAGAGGAATACTCTTTCGTATTTTCAGGCACATAATTTTTGCTTTTGACACATTCTGGCCAATTACTTTCCAACATGCGTTTAGGGTTGATGGTCATAATTCAGATAATGCTAACGCAGCATGTTTGACGCAATCTTTAACAGAAAACTTTTTCCAATCATCAATTACTGAAACTTCAATTGATGTAGTAAGTCTGAAATATCTCTATGATTCCCTGGTCAAGTGGTTGAATTAGGGATGTTGTATTTGGTGAAGTAACAAAAGCTGTACATTTTCATGCTCCAAATCTGGATGGCCGGGAGCGTTTTCCACAATCAAAATAACTTTGAATATCAGATCATTTCGTTCATATATCTTCTAACTTCTGGGACAAAACATTTATTGAACCATTCAGTGAAAATGGCGTTGTTACTCGTACTCATGCCTTTTTGTTCGCCATCCAATAAACCGGTAAAGTCGACACCTTTCATTGATCGATTTATAAGTGCGCGATTAACAAGCGCTATCCTTTGCTGCCTTAAAACCACTAGCACTCTTTTGAGATTTTGCTACATATGAGCGGGTTGGCATTTTCTTCCAAAAGAGACCAGTTTCGTCCGAATTAAAGACCTGATCTGGACTGTACCCACCATCGGAAATTATTTTGGCAAGTTTTAGTGGAAATTCGTTGGCAGCCTTCTCATCTACACAAGCAATTTCTCCCTTGATTTTTATATATATTATGGAGTGCGTGCCTTTTGAGAAATCCTGTTAAGCATCATGTACTTGCAGAAAATATATAACTGTTGTCATGATTTGTTAGAGAGGATGTAGATGGTTCAAGTTCCTTTATGTGTTTATAAATGCTCAATACTTTCTGCTTGATGGTATTTCCATCAACTGGTATAATTTTTTGTGTATCTATCCATATTACCAGTGCTTTTTCCATTTTTTTCTTTAACAGAATCTGTAGTGACGATGATGACGACTTAGCAGATACTCGTAGTTTCGTTCCAGATACTACAGATTTTCTAATATCATTTTCATTTCGTTTAATGGTCCTTATTGTGGCTTCGTTCAGAACAAAACTCTTACCTGATGTTGAACCTTCTCCATTTTTGAGGCGGTCTAAAATTTCAATTTTAGTTTCCAAAGAAATAATTTTCCTTTTAAGTTTCGGAGCTGTAGTTTTCGACTTTTTTCTTAGGGCCCTAAAATTTAATAATATCAATAAGTTCGAATATGTCATATGGCTTACTCGTATTCTTATTGTAAACTTTTTTTTATGTTACTTAGTATATAAGAACAAGTCCAATTTTATTGAAACTAAACAAAAGACTAAAATATATACTTTAGCTGCTATGAAAATATTAGAAAGGGGAATTCCCTAACTATTTTATAAATAAGAGATAGAAAAAAAAATTCTTTTAGATTACGGTTAATAAAAATATTTTTCTTTAAAATTTAAATCAAATAGCTTTTTTTAATCGTGCTAAATCGAATGGAATCGTGTAAAAACGTAATCAATTTTTTTTTCTAGACCGTATTAAATCAAAACAGTGTAAAAAAAGACCGTGTAAAAACAGAATTGGGTGTATAGTCATATTACCTGTATAAATCGGATGCAATTATTAAATAATAATAATACCATTAAGGGGATAAGTACGATTTGGACTTCCACCAGCAGCTACAATGAATAAGCACGATCTTATTCAGGACCCTTTCTTGCTTCCCAACAAAACGTAGGTCTTCTCTAACCGAATTTCATTATTCAAAATTGATGAATCCGGATACTTTCATCAGGTTAATATTAGAGAATTTGCTACTTTAATATTACGACTACCCAATGTGTGGTATCATCTGAGCGGTTGAGTTGGTTGTTCTTTCCTATCGATAGTAAAGTTGTATAATATGTTTTTAATAAGAGTGCTTGTAAGTGCATCAGTCAAAACTTTCTGTTTTGCATTCATGTTGTACCTCTTAAAATTAACTTACGAGATTCACAATTAACTCTTAAGCATGATAGTGAAGAAATTACACGACTGTGGGTCACATTTTCAAAATAATTTTTTGACATTAAAATTATCGCGAGTTTCAGAAAACTTTATGGAATAGTTATCCGTACACGTAGGCCTCTGAATTTATCATTAGAAGCCTCAAGGGTGTTCCTTGCATTTGGTATATAAAATTAAACATGACCATACATACATACGTATATACATGCATGCATACATCCTACGAAAGATTTCATATGCTATATTAAAATCAATAAACAAACGGTGGTCAAGATTCGAAGAATCTGCCATAAAGTAAATATCTGGCCTCTAACGAACTCAGTCTTAACTTAGCAGATTATCGACGAAAGATTACAGGCATTCACACAATACGATAAATAAAAGCTAGCACGCGATACTGCGGAGGTTGGTAGAGGTATTGTTGTCTGATTTCGGAAAGACCCCTTCTTGACGACTGAGGTTGCACACATAGATTGTTTGAGTTACGTTCATCTGATCATATTTTGCAGTTGAGTTTTTGTATGCTTCTTATTTAATCAATTTCCGTTGCTTGCAGATGCTTTGTCTGTAGCTTTAATGGACTTTAGCTTGAATACTGATATGAAGGTCTCTTCTTGATTAGTTATAAGGATCGTAGCCCATATTAGCTAGCTCTTCTGCTTGATAGCGAAATATTGGTCATCATTACCATTAAATAATCTACACGAGTAATTCATATAGATTTCCAGAACTCTCTGTGGCTCTGCTACATTGCTCTTCGCTTTTGTTCTTGTAGCTTCCTCTTACCTTTCCATACCTCTGAGTGCTTCTCTTTCTTTCTTTTTGAGAAGTCATCTCCTTTATTATTTCAGTTCTCTTCTCGCCTTTTTCTGTACTATAATGCTACTTTGCACACCTCCTGTGCCTTAGCATACACTTGTTAGCACTCTTAATCAAACCAGAAATGACTGGTGAAAATTCAGAATTCTAAATATGTGCCTTGAGTTGTGTGAGTCACAATATGATCGACCTAGTAGAGGTTTCTTTTTACGAGTATCAGGAAACTTTCAAGTCCCTTTCTGGATGAAGCTATGTAGAAAATGTGGCATAGGTATGTACGATGATAGTTCGCTTAGCTTGAGTCTGTTTTTGGGAGTGCAAGTTGTTATAACTCCCAAATGTCATTCTTTTTTAACTTGGCGTTAACAAAGTACTGCCTAAAATATTGCACGTATCTATTTTCGATTCTATAGATAACGTCTACCTTATTCCACAAATATTCCCGCCGTTTTCCTATGTGTGCGTATTTGCCCATGTTCGATTTATTTTCTATGCGCATTCGGTTTAAGCACTGATGTGCTTAAGATTTCGAACCTTAGTCTCTCTTACCCTGTTTATACGACAGCTCAACGTGCGTTGCAGCAATCCGCATTGGTTCAATACCTGTAGAAATGCTGGTGTTTATATGAAATTATCCATAATGAGCGAGAGAAAATTGAGAGAAGTTTAACAAACAGCTGATTGAACTGACACTTGACACTGATGCATTGTTCTTATCTCTTTCTCTTTCGTTTGCAATCCCACATTTTAAATATACAACTGATTACCTGCCCGATACTGGAAGAATGATGAGAGCGCGAGAGAGTAAAATATTTCCATGCGATTTGAAAATGTTTGTATAATATTTCGAAGCGGTTAAAAATTTTAAATTCGTTTTATAAGCAGGAATGAACGTATGCGTGTTGAATATTTCAATGCGGTTTGAAGTGGTGTTTATTCGAGCCTATTGAACCAATGCGGATTGCTTCAACGCACATTGCGCTGTCGGATAAACTGGATGTCTGATGTATCAATTTATAGCCAACTCTTATATTTCGCCTATATGTGATCGAAAGAGCTATATGTGGTAAAGAGTCAAATAATTCTGCTCGCATAGCCGAATTTCATCATCTTCGCCTGATTCTTTGTTGCTTTATAATTTATATATTATGTGGTATAATAGCTACCAGCTACCACTTAAACAAGCAACTATAATATTCCATTTTACACTTTTTCAGTCTTTCGTAAAAAGATGAGAGATCGTTTCGGTGATAAAGTAGCATAACATACCACACCACCTCCTTGTACCTTCTCCTTGGAAGTACCGTAGTACCCTGTTAAACCGCCAGAAAGCCATCTATCTCCTAGTTAATGAGAGAAGGCACCTCTAACTTTTTGTAGAATTTTTCTTTGGCAATTTATCATTTCGCAATTTGTTGTCTTGCGCAATTTGTTATCGTATCGCAAGAATATTATTTTCCATTTGTCATCTCGTAATTGTTATCTTGCAAAATATGTTAATTTTTGAATTAAATTTTTTTTCAGAATTCAATTTAAATTTATTAACAAAAGTCTTCTAACAAAAATAAACAATATGCCGACAACTGTCAGGCTAGATTTCAACTCCTTTTCCGCAGGGTTTAGCCGCTCACGCGACTTCGTCTCTCCGCTAAGGGTATGTCAACAACTGTCAGACCAGCGCCTAACAAATACACACATACATACTTGTATGTAATGAACGAATATTTTTTTTCAATACATGATACATGTCATGATGCATACAAAATTAAATAAAACTTTGAAATTATTGCACCAACATAAGACCCAAATTCTTTCTAAACAACAAATTGCTGCATAATCGTAGGCGAAATGGAAAAGTGCGGGAAAAGCATTGCGAAATGATGCCATTGCGATATAAATCAAAGACCGAATGAAAATTTGCGAGACAAAAAAAAATTATTTCAATAAATGCGAAGAAAGATTTATGGAATAAATTTGGTCGAATAGGCACGCATCCCGTTTCATGTGCCAGCAATCTGGATATTTCTATTTTTGGCTGTGAACCCAAATGTCAATGGAAACCCGAACCGAGCTCTAAAGTAATCATAACGTGGGTGCAGATCCTGATAATTGCTCTCTGGTCATTGCCTAGCAAATGATCTCATTTTCCGCAATCGCATTGTGAAGGACAGATAAGAAGTGAATTCAGCTTTCCAAGTGGGTTTGGAGAAGTTTTCATTGCTGAACTAACTTGGAAGGAGAGAGTAAATTTTGAAAGGCGTTAAGCGCAACATCAGAAATAAACGGTGAGCAATAAGAAAATTAAATATTTTCATGACTTTTTTAATAGAGTGAAAAACTGCTTTTCAACGGTAGTGATTTAAAGAGACACGGCAGCAAAGCAAGCTAAACTCATGTGAATCACTTAGTTTAATCATACTAAATAAATTTTTAGAAAGAATAGAACCTAATTGCTTACGAAATAAGAATTCTAAAGTCATATTGGATGAACTATTTGCGAGTCAACCAAGAAAATTTTTTGGAAAAAGCCAAAGGAAAACCAAACGAAACAAGCATCAGGGGAGAATATAAACTCTCATTTGAAAAAGTTATAATCAAAGGGGTTGAACTAATTGCTTAAGATATCTGTAAAAATTTCGAAAAAACTGCAAGAAAAGTCAATAAAAACTTCCTCCATTTAATAAATAAATTAGCCGTGAAATTACGAAAAAAAGGATGATAGATGAAAGGCAAACATAAATCTAGCAGAAGTAATATAACGTAATTAATTAATATAGTCAGAATATGAAAGAATCAGAAAGAGAAAGTTGGAGAAAGAGCAGCAACTGAAGCGGCTTTGTATTAGGGTTTAGAAGATATTTCTTCCCAATCAATAAACAGGCAAGTTTTTTTTTCTAAATTAGAAGAAAATATCAAACTCTGCGGCAATTAAAATAAGCGAATCGGAGGAAAAAATTGCATTTGGGCCGAAAAAACACACCTTCTATTGCATGAAAATCGTAAAAAGTTCTCGAATTCTTTTTTTTTTCTGATAAAATTATAAGGTGCGAAATGATCCATGAAAAAAAGGAATATAATCAAACTGCATGGCAGTTATAGGTTTTCGAATAAATACAGTGAAACCTCCTAAATGGAGCACTTCGATGGGACTAAGAAATTGCGAACCAAATTGGAGGTTCCCCGATATGAGAGGACCTCTAAATTGGACCAAATATCATTCTGTCCCAATTATACATAGCTCTAATATAAATGTTCCTGAAATGTTAACTGTCCATTATAAATTATTAAATAAGTACACACTGTTCAATTTTTAAATAATTATTTATTACATAATATATGTACATACTGCATACATAAGTACATGTATTTATTGTACGTTTGTTTTAATCGCATATATGTCATATGTATGCATATTGGAACTTATGTTTTTTTTTTAAATCAGTAAGTTTCTTTTGAATGAGCCAAAAAACTTCTCAGCAATTTTTCACTCTCTCCAATCAGTACGTATTATTTGGGCAAATTGTTTTGAATAGCATATGAAGCTACATCACTTAAACATTCAAGGGCGCTAGCAGAAGACACTGTGGATATTCGTCCTCGGACTCAATTTCAATTTCAGAGTCATCTTCAGTTACTGGGTTTGCAATGGATGTAAAAAATTCTTCTTCCCAGTTTAATGATAATTGCTTACATACCTGAACTTCTTGATTGAAATTAATGAATTCTGGTGGAACATCGGGTAAGGTGATGTCTTGAACTGTAGTCTCAGTAACGAGCTCAGTTGACGCTTAAAAACCACACGATCGGAAACAATTTGAAATGGTTTTGTCACTAACGTTATCCCAAGTTTTCTTTAGCCACCGGCAACCATGTCGAGTACACTTATTTTTGAAGTCATATCTGATACATTTTCCGACTCATCAATTTTGGATATTATATGATCCAACGTAAACTTTCTGTAGTATACATTCAGATTATTTATAATGGCTCCGTACTGTGGCTACAAGTGGGAAGTACAATTATGAGGTAGAAACTTCAGCTCGATGTTCTTGAGAGGAAGTTCGCTCAAGAGAAGAATTTTTGCTTTTTTTTCTTTTTGTAAAGTTTGTTCAAACTCATGAATCCAACTGGAAAATATGTGCGATAAAAAATGTTTCTTTTTTATCCAAAATGTTGCAAAGGAGTGTGACCGTAAGTCTTTCCTTTGAATGTTTACCTCCAAAGCACATTCATTTGAGGCCTTAAAATCGTTTACTGCCAAAATTCCAGCAATCCTAGATGCCTTCGTTTGCAAAATTGGTCCTGAAATTTTTATGTTTTTTCACCTTGCTAACTGAAACCATTGATAAACTTCCTTATTCAGATCCAGCGAACACGATGATTTGGATCTTTTTCGGGTTAAGAGTCTATAATTATTCAAAGATTGTTTGATTTTATCCTTCGATTCTATAATTCGCTGAACTTAACTTTTACTAATTCCGAATTTTTCCGCAATTTTTCTGTTACTGATTTTGTTTTTTTTTTCATAGAAATCCATGATTTATAATTTTTTCAGTAGATCTGATTCGGCGTACCTTCTACTCATTTTCGAAATTCCTGTAAGTAAAATTTGTTGCTACAGAAAATTTGTGAGACAAACCAGTACAATTAATAAATTAACTTCACTCACCAGGGTCAAAACTGAAACCAGATTAAAATATCCAACTCAACTGCTGCTTGTATTATAAACACTATTAAAATGAATGAGTGCTTTGTGGCAACAACAGATCAAAAGCAAGGATTTTTTTTACAAACGCATTTCCGACATTTAGGCAATTCTAACGAAATCGTTTCCCCATGATCCAATTCAGAGGTGCCTCGTTTTCAGAGGTTCACTTATATGAAAAAACCAAGTGTATGCATAAAGTGCGATTCATTTCGGAGGTGCCTCAATTACTGAGTGTCCTAATTAGGAAATTTCATTGTACGCATATTCACGGAAATCTAAATGTGTTTGTTCACATAGTAGAAAATCTCCAGTCTGAGCGATTCAGCTCGAGTTTCTACATTTAATCCAAGTTATCGGTAAATAATATCCGAAAACCAATATAAGCTCAAATTCTAGCCGAGATTTAAAGAAGAGGCCAACAGAAACATAACTGAATCACTCAAATACAAAAGTATAAGCAAACTTTTGTATTAGCACTACGTTCCGCAAACTTAGCCATTCCCATAAGGGGCTAAGATAAATTCCCGTTCATCGAAGAGATATTTAGCATTAGATATACTCGTATTTAATCTTTTAGGTAAGCCCCTATATTTAACAGAGCTAAATCTAAAAGTGAAGTACATAAAAAATTAAATACAATTCTTGTCAAGATGAATTTCTTCCGACACTAACTGGTGTACGGTTTTAATTACATGTGGAACATCAATATCTGAAAGATTATATGTACTCGTACATTATTATACTCGTATGTTGGTTTCATAGAATTTTGATTTATTTGAGTATCAACCAAAAAGCGCAATACAAAGTGGTATAACCAATTTCATATATTATTCATAATGATTTGAAGAACAGAAAGGTATGATACATACTCGTATATATGTATGCACTGAATCATATTTTAATTTATGTGAGTCATAAATCTGTTTCTAATTTGGGGTTGAATGCATTTTGACCACTTGGAGAGTTACATCTTTGTATTCAGCGGTATACTATATTTTTCAAATTTCCATGGTAATCAAAAATGTAAATTTGATTAGAATCTTATGCTCATTTAAGTAATTATGTTTATAGCAGTAGGTGGAACTATGACTTGTGATACAGATTGATAGCATTGGCGTATATTAAGTGATTTCTGTTGCTCTCCTAGTGCTTTGGCATGTTAATTACAAAAAATAATTTACGTGATTGAGTAGCTATTAGAAAAATCTTAAATTTGAGCCATTGTTTTAATAAAAATTTGGACTTTCTTCGCCCGTGTGTGGTAGAGAGAAGTAAGAGAGTATAAAACGGTATGAGATCTCTAAATTTCCATTTCAATAAGAAATCATTTTGGCTTACTTCAATTGATGTCATTGGTGTTATTAGTGAAATCATTAAGTTATTCTATATTCATTGAAGACAGACAGAAATCATTGAAACGCATCAAAATACTTATAGAAATAATTCGTATATACAGTATGGGCAAATTGCTCAAAAGAACTTTCTCATGTTATGTTTGCGATCTTGAATTAACCTTTCTATATCAGATGTTTCAATCTAACGATTTTGTTAAAAACTATCTATGTACTTTATCTATTTTATCAATCTTTATAATTATAAAAAAATGTACCTTTTCTAATTGTCGTAATTAGTAAAATGACTGCTTGACTTAATGACTTAAGATGAACATAATTTCAATAAGAGAAGGAAAACTATATTAAATAAGGGGAAATGTAATGCTTACACTTTGTAAATGAATGTAGCCCCACGGTATAGATTGCACCTGTATCCATACGAATATCTATGTAATTATCAAAAAGAAAAAAAAAACAATTAAGAATATTCCATTATTTTGTTGAATATTCTAAAAAGAAAATTACTTCACGTACTTTATGCACTGAGCTAAAATGACCAATTTTATTAATGTAAAGGTGTACCATTTGTTACAAAATATCTTTATCTCTATTTAAATTTTCATTTTCCGTGGGATGGATTCAAAGACTCATATGGTTAAAACTCTGGTATTCCTACAAATTAAGGAAAGGTTTGGAATATGAAACTTGTCGAATCATAAGAGCAATAATCTACATCTAAAATTTGTTCAAAATTTGATCACTTGGACACTTTTTTAACTTCCTGATAGTTAAATTCTTGCATTCGTCTAGAAAATTGAACGTGCAAATTTTGTGATAACTTTACTTTTAAGATAGTTTTTTTTTTTTTTTTGGTTGCGCCAATGGATGTGGTAATCTTCTAAAGATGGGGTAGCCCGTGCCACCAACATGCACGATTCGCAACACCCGAATATTCGATGCCAGGAGTGCGCCTACGTACTAAACCACACCCTGCACACCTCTACCACTCTCCCTTCGGAACTGCCGTTAGGTATTATTTCGCGGGGCTGACAAACAATTCATTCTTCTTCGATGTTTCTATTTGTTCGGCTGGTTCAGCCGCTCTTCTTTCGGCTTCTATTCTCCGTAGCTCGGTCTGCACAGTTTTTACAAATCCGCAGATATTTAGCCAGTATTCTTCCGACTCCACCATTCTCTTAATTACCTCTGGGTGGTCTGGTAGATTTTCTATCCATTCCGCGAAGCGTCCGCAAAGGAAAATTGCGTGCTTCACGTTCTCCTCCTGATTTGGTCACTCGGGACAAAAGGGGGGGATATCTGTATAGATACTTTCGGTATCCGCCATGACCAGAGATGAACTGCGTAAGGTGATAGTTGCAGTTTCCTTCGGCTCTGTTAATCCAAACATCGATTTTTGGAATCAAAGTATGACTCCATCTGCCCTTTGTGGCATTATCCCATCGAGATTGCCATAGGGCTATAGAACGTACACTTTCTTCCTCTTTCATTCTCCTTATTGCCTAGGCATCAGCTGGCATTGAGGTTTTTCTGAGGTAAATTCTCCTCATCTCGTCCACGAGGATGACAATGGGAATCATTCCAGCGATGACAAATGCGACTTCGTCCGTTATTGTCCTTAGTGCAGCGAGTCGGTATACCGCTGACAATTTCCGGCTTGTTACTTCCGTTCTCAGCGTATATGCCCGACTGGTGCCGCGTATAGGATAACCGAGCTGACCACTTTAGCTAGGAGTATCCTTTTTGCGTATCCAGGTCTGCCAACATTCGGCAGTATTCTGGAAAGTGCCGCTTGTAGCGCTGACGCTACTGACGTAGTCCACATGTTGTTTGAATCGTAGCCGGTTGTCTAACATCACGCCTTTACTACTTTTACTACTTTACCGCTTCTTTCGATCGGATGTTCTGGTTACCGTCTTGAATATTGATATATTCAAACGTTTTCCTGCTTGTAATAAGAACGTCTTCGGTTTTTTGTTCCCCCATAAAGCAGTGGCTCGAATCTGCGAGCGTTTATGGTTGACTCGACTTCATGTGTGTGTTTTGCAACGACCACAATAGCTATATCGTCTGCGAATCCGATGATACTGACTCCTTCGGGCAGCCTTAGTCGCAACACTCCGTCGTACATTAGGTTCCACAGGAGTGGACCTAACACTGATCCTTGCGGTACCTCAGCGGAGATGGAGTAGTATTTAACCCCTTCATCCGTGTCATACCGTAACTTCCTGTTCGTGAAATAGTTGGCGATTATCTTTGGCAGGTAGTAGGGTGTTTCCATCCTTGTAAGTGATCGCCTTATTTGGGACCAGTCTGTAGTGTTGAACGCGATTTTGACGTCTAGTGTCACCACCGCACAGTACTTTTTTGAGCCCCATCTCCAAGAATGCCCTTCTATGGCTGCAGACGCAATGTCGACTACTGTTTGGATAGCATCGACCGTGGAGCGTGACTTTCGAAATCCAAATTGGTGGTTTTAAGAGGGCTCCCTTCTCCTCTGCTACAGTCAGCAGTCTGTCGTATATTATATGCCCAAGGATCTTTCCCATTGTGTCTAGAAGACATATTGGGCGATATGACGATGGTTCTTCTGGTGGTTTATTTCCTTTGGGTAGTAGCACTAAGTGTTGCAATTTCCACGGTTCTGGGAACATTCCCTCCTCGAGTCACTTTTGCAATGTTGCGATGAAAAGATTTGGTTTTGTTCCAGCAGCTTTTAATGTGTTCGGAATACCATCCGGTCCAGGCGCCTTTTTGTCTCCTATTCGATTAAGAGCTCTCTGCAGGCTCGGATATGTCCTACTTACATATGTTTCCCGTACGATTGTGACCATGTTGTGTAACCTTTTGGGGAACAAGTGCTCCATTATGATTATCAGCATTTCAGCATTTTTGGGCACGTTATTTGTGGAGACCTGCAGGATTTCAGTTTGGTCATAACCATTCTGTAGGCCGTGCCCCATGGGTTGATATCCGCTTCGTCGCATAAACGTTTGAAGCATCTTGATTTGCTCTCTTTGATCGCCTTTGTAAACTCCCGTCTTGCCTGTTTAAAGCTTTCTAAGTGTTGTCGGAAGTCATCTCTCCCTCTAGACCTTTGGGGTTTACGCTTAGCTTTTAAACACTTTGCCCTGAGTGGTTTTATTTCATCGTTCCACCAGTAGTATGGGGCGCCTCTTCGATTTGCTGTTTTCCTGGGCATTGCCGCAACACAAGCCGTTACAATATTTGCTGTAAGTTGATGCGACAAGCTTTCGGCTGATCCCCTTGTATCTGTGGTAGAGCTATTCAGCATCACCTCGAATATATCCTTGTCGAAAAGGCTGTCCTTCCATTGTGGGCCCCTAATTTTTTGTCGCTGCGGGTTTCTTTTGGTTTTTTCGATCTTCAATCGGTCGCTATGTCCGTACTCCTCGCTGACGCGCCAGCTCATGTTGCGTAAGATAGAGTGACTCGCAAAGGTTAGGTCGATGATTGATCCCGTTCCTTCTTTGCGAAATGTGTTGCTCCTTCCTCTATTTGCTAAGCCTAATTATCCAGTATTATCTACATTATTCAAGGAATAGAAAACTTTTTAGAACCGTCGAGGCAGTACTAGCTACGATTTCGTTAATACAGGAAGTCCCACACCTGCTTCAAACTTTTATTGGTAATAGGTTTCCTTAATTGTAATAGGATATGAAATATCGAAAACCATTGGAGAATACTACAAGTTCTCTTTATTAGGAAGTTCCTGGCGTAACCCATCGTTCGCACCCATTTCGGCTAGTTAAATTTGTTCTACTTTGATTTCTGATCTCATTTATTGCAATGATTTATATTCTTTACCAAGTCATACCCTCAGATCTAAATCTCTAAATAGCTCAGTAAAATAAGGAGGTTTTTTTATATACATAGTTTCTTAACTTTAGATATTGCAACCGTGTTTTATATGTGGGAGTTTGGTTATTACTATGACGTTGAGTAGTGGCCTACTTGGACAACAACAAGGGGCTTTTTTTTAAATACGATAATACCACATACTTGTTAAGAGTCTATTATGATGTTCTTCTTCATCTAAAATACTTTTATTAACGGACGAGCTATGTATCCCACATCTAGTACATCTTACCGCAAAATATATTAACTCCAACATTGGACTGAAACCGAAACCGTAGAGGTTTGACACGAATATATATTGATTCAGTGTTCTTATATGTTCACTTCCATGAAGTCATACTTTCGTACTACGAGTATTTTCCGTTCTTTCGTGTGGAGTTGGTATGTGTATATAGTACGAGGGCGTGTCAATAAGTCGTGACTTTTTGAATTTCTGACCTCTTTACTGAAACAGCAACACTGCTCCTGTCAACAGGCATCTGTCAGTTGACTCCTGTCAAAATTTAAACTTGCTGCGTCAGTTAGTTTGTGTTTGACAGCTATTTTTATCAGACTACTCACTAATTTGAGGAGAAAATGGAAAAAAGTGAATTTCGTGTGCTTCACTTCACAGGAAGGTTTGGCGTTGTTTAATCGCAATATGGAGGAGTTTTTGCGCCGTTTTGTAACCGTGGACGAAACATGGATCCATCACAACACACCAGAGAACAAACAACAGTCAAAACAGTGGGTTTCTAAGGGTGAATCGGCGCCAAAGAAGGCCAAGGTGGGTTTGTCAGCCAATAAAGTTATGGCGACTGTTTTTTGGGATGCACGCGGGATAATCCACATTGACTACCTTCAAAAGGGAAGAACAATCAATGGGGAATATTATGCCAACTTATTGAACCGATTCAATGACGATTTGAAAAAAAACCGACCTCATTTGGCCAAGAAAAAAGTTCTTTTCCACCAAGACAATGCAAGGGTTCACACATGTGCAGTTGCCATGGCAAAAATCCATGAATTGGGCTATGAATTGCTCCCTCATCCACCCTATTCTCCAGATTTGGCTCCGAGCGACTACTTCTTGTTCCCAAACCTGAAGAAATGGCTTGGTGGAAAAAGATTTGACTCCAATGATGAAGTCATCTCGCAAACAAAGGCCTATTTTGAGGACCTCGACAAATCATTTTTTTTTGGAAGGGATAAAAAAATTGGAGAAGCGTTGGACAAAGTGTATAGAGCTCAAGGGAGACTACGTTGAAAAATAAAATTATTTTTTTATCAAAAAATCTGTGTTTTATTCCGAAAGTCACGGACTTATTGACCCGCCCTCGTATGTATGCTATTGTATTATACAATTTGATATATCTGACTTTTATTTTGCCCGGCCGGTAGTCTGCAGATATGGGAGCCTAATAACGCGTATAAATTCGCTTAGCCTCATAAAATTTTAATGGATCTCAGGTTCATCTAAGGTGTTAAAGTGCCTGAACTTTATGAGTAAAAAATCAGTAATAGTTCAAACTTTTGGGCATACGTTTCCTTGTTTTTTGACATTGCGTCAATTGGTGAATACTAACCTCAAAGAAAAAACAAACAATTTGGGATAATATTGAAAAAGCCGCAACCTTTGAAGCCGTGTAAGCGTTTGTCATGAATATATTACCACCGAATAGTATTGGCTTTGTCTCGAATTGGAACCCTTTCAAATGGCAGGAAATTTATCAACCGGAAGAAAGACGATTTAGGTGACAAGTGTTTTAGTATCCTAATAAAACTGATATTCCAGCAGAAGAAACAAAACCTACTTAATGCAATCTTGACTCTTACAGAAATTATTTTAATTCATCAATCAATAAGCCATATGAAAAAATATTTTTTCTGCCTCGCAATTTGAAAGAAGTTGAATATTTCATGTCTGAGAGGCTTATTCCACAAATTGCCCACATATAAATCTGGTATATGAAAGAAACATTTGAAAAGCAAAAGGTGTACCTTTGCTTCATCATACTCGTCAAAAGAAACAATAAGCTACAGATTTGTCTTGTCCCAACAGAGCTAATGAAAGTACTCCAAAGGACTAATTGCCAGATTTCTATCAATGGGTGAGATTTTACCTCTAAAAGTATTTTTAAATTGAATACGATAAACGGTTTATAGGAAATCGTCCTGGATACTGAATGTTACTTACGAATTTCTTGATATTTATTGAACGAATTTCTAGAAGGCTTGACGGAAAAAGAAGATCTTGCAGGATACCTGCTCGTATTTCGTTATGTGGGATATAAAAGCAAACAATAGCAAAAACAACCACATTTTAAGAAGATTGCTGAAAAGACTCAGAGACAAACATTGTAAACAAGTATGTGCGAAACAGATTTTTTTTGGGCATCTGCTCTCAAATAAGGAACTTGCTATGGATAGCACCAAAGTGGAAGCATTCAGAGGAATGCCACCACCCCAAATAAAAAGAGTACTCACAGCTTTTTGCGAGCCATTCAGAAATTGCTTCACCGCTCAGGAACGTTATTCAAAAGGTGTAAAGTGGTATTGAACTGGGTGCAAACAAAGACATTTTATATGAGAGGTAAATCAAACTCAACAATGCAAATTCCGACGGACGATACTCTGCAGAAAATTTTGAAATTTTCCATTATTGTACGAGTATATAGCCAGATTGCAAAAATAATCTTTCCTGTGCAATAAAACCATATTGGAACTACAGAAATTAGTTAACATCGGAAGGCGTCTTTGTCAAGGGTGACCGAATTATGATACGGGTGTCATCGTGAAAAAATAAAATTTTTTTGGCTTAGTATGCTAAAAAATGTTCGCGACGTACTCATATGCAACAACTATGGAGTATTCAAGCACACTTTAACTAATCAAGCTAATTTACCATTTTAAAGTGAAGATTTTCTAAACTATCATCATACAGGCAAAAGAGGGAGTTAAGTTGGCCGATATTCCCAAAATTTCACGTTCAATATTAGCTCTAAGCACGTCTAACGTCTCTGGCTTGTTGGCATAAACCACTGACTTGACGTAGCCTCAGAGAAAAAAGTCCAGTGGCGTCAGATTGGAAGAGCGAGGCGTCAAACTAACTTGTCCAATTCTTGAGATAAAACGCTCACTAAACTTTGACTTGAATAGCTCGATTAACTGGCCAACTGTGTGGTGGCGCTATCCTGTTGAAACAAAATCTTACCAATGTTGAGTGCACGATAACGATTTCCATTAACTGTGACGTTCATCATCATCACCAACGAAAAATTACAGCCCAATGACTCCGCCGGTATGAAAACCACACCAAACAGTAAATTTTTGTGTATGTAGTCGTGTCTCATGAAGCACATGACGGCTACATCAAATACCGCATATTTTACTTGTTGACAAAGCCAATTAGCCAGAAATGAGCTTCATCGCTGGAGATGATGTTGCAATGAAACTCCGAATCGTTGTAACCATTTCCCGAGACCAATTTGAAAAAGTTTCAACCCTCAAATGGTCATTTTACTTCAGTTCTTGAGTCAATTTAATCTTATACGGATGTAGGCCGAGATCCTTTCGCAAAACTCGCCACAATACTGTTTGGGTGATGTCCAATTGCTGCGAACGGCGTGGAGTGGGTTGATTTGGGTCGCTGACAACTGATGCTCTTGCGGTCTCAATATTTTCAGCACTCCTTGCATTTTTCTCCCTCACTGGCACTGAAACATTAAGCAGCGAAAATGTAGACTCAAATTGTTGCACTAAATTATGAATTGCGAGTCGGGTGGAGCGATTATAACGACCGAAAATTTGCGTTAGCGCTCTTAAGGTTAAGGCCACCGACGCTGAACTTTGGTAATAAATTTTAATAATTTTTAAACGCTGCTCGTTCGAGTACTGAACCATAACTAAATGGTAGACATTGACAAGCAAAATAGGAATTTTTCACATTTTTCACAATAAAAATGTATGGTTCTAAGTGGAAAACCCTGTAGATCTACCATGGTGGATGATATTCAGGAATGAATTGAATATAGATGTGCGGTCAAAGAGATATTAAATAGTGCAATAAGTCTTGAGCTTCAAACATGTAAACAAATATAATATGATATAATATGCGCTCATGCCTTCGTAAAGTAAAGGAACAACTTTGCTAACGTTTCTTTTTATGAACCTTTCTATTAAACTTATGGTCTAGCAGCGTTAAGATCTTTCTTGGTCATTTTATTGAAAAGTAGAGATAAGACGACATTTTTAGTAGAACTTATAAAGCTCTATCTTACTAACATGAAGTATGGAAAACTGTTCGAGATGTTACCAGCGAGCTATTAGAAAAGCCAACATCTATTAGAAAAGCTGGGTCTTTTTTACTTACTACGAAACCTATGATTTAATGCAGAATTAATTCAGAAAACCGATGTCGAATTTTTAACAAGCTTTGGAGCCTATTCAACAGCGATGATGTTAAAGTTAACACTCTCAACCAGAATGAACCATTAAATAAAACTATTACATCTACCTAAGACCAATACCGATAAACAAGTTAAGGACCACTAACATCGTTACGAGTATTTAAGCGGCAGCAGTTGCAGGTCTAGTTTCGGTATCCCTGCCAAAGCCGCCCACATGTTTCATATTATCATGTAATGTTATGTTTTTCAACAACTGAAGGGATTGAGGGAATCTGAGGGATCAAGAATACACTATTTGAAATACGAGTATACAACTGTCCGCATACGCTGATGAAGTTAATATGCTGGAAAGCACTCATCTGAAAAATAAGACTCTTGCATGAAAAACTCATAAAGCTCTATAGAAGGCACTAATTATCACAGACTTGCTGTATATGTTATATAGGGCGAAAGCTTGCCTTTTACCAGAACCGAATAAAAGTACATTTGATTTCTTTCGAGTTATTTTTATAACTGAAATAAATCGGATGCCAATAAACGAGTTAATCAAACGATCTGTTATTACTTGCAAAGCTCTCTTTCATTCGTGATCGTTATTAACGCGAAGCGTTTTTTTATTTGTGCTCCTCATCTGATTTAGTTCATAAATGCTTAAGCTCTTCCAGATGTCCTTGCCTGGCACAAGTCTTCTGCTGAATAAATCAATCCATCAATCGATAGTCAGATTTGGTATACGCTTACCATTAGTTAACCTAAAACAGCTATATAAGAGGGACGTCGAAAACAATGCATATTTATGTATTATATATAAATAATGTAAAAAATTCTAGAAAACCAAAGATTATTTATGTACATAAATTGATATGCTTCACCACTAATTAGCCTTTTCTTAATTTATTCGTAATTCTTTTATGTACAGTTCATATAAGCTCACACTTTTTACATATGAAACCAAAAACAAAATAAGGAAAAGGCCAAGCAACTAACTCATTCAATTCTGCAAACCTCTACTAAATTCCAATATTCGCAAAAGTACGAAACTGTGTTCAATTTGCATTCATTATGAAGGCACATTGTCATTATCTACAGTGTTCGGTGCCAAGACATCTTTGCACTCAATTTTTGAATCCGAATTACAAATTAATGGAACGTACAAGTGATAAAAAATGTTTTGGCGGTTAAAGCTGAATACGACATGGACTAAATGAATGCACTTTGAATCAGATCTACATTGAGCAACAATACTAAACGTAGGCAACATGCTACATCCAAAGGTAAGATATTTAATTAAAGCAGAACACGTTTTCACAAGTTGAACTGTCAATACAAACATGCGACGAAACACTGAATTTTGTTTATGGCTTACTTAGCGCCCAATTTCTGTGCACACCAAAGAATAAAGCAACAATTTTGAAAACACACACCAAAGTTGTATGTGTTAGCCTGCCAGGTTTTTAAATGAGGATTCGGTTTCCCTTCCTTCTTGTCTTGGAACAGGAGGCTGAAAGATTTTTGAATGAATCCATTAACATTTTGATGCACATCTTTTACTCCTAGAAACTCATTGCATATTCTTGAGGTAAATATTTGCAGTGATATTTTAATTCTTACAGGAAAGTTGATTGAAAATTTAAATAAAATGCTCTTACATAAAGTATAAATAGAGAACTTTTTATATCTATTTGTTTTTTATGAAACGGATATTCTGTAAGTATCAAAACGATGACAAAATTCATGGACGATTGACTCTTCAAAACTGCTTAACTTGATCGGCGTACTCATGTACGAGTATTATACCATCTCGATAAAGTATAATTAATAATTACCATAAGCAAAGGATGCATAAAAGAAAAAAACGGAGCATACTCGTATGTCAGACTTCCATATGCAGACACTTCAAACTTTATGAAACGTTTCAAATTAAGTAATTTAAAAAAATATTTGAATTAGTTTATTTATACAATCGTTTAAATAATTAATTATAGAAAGGACAACAACCATTTAAAAATCAATGAAAATCAAAGGGTAAAAACAAAATATAAATGGAAAATGTTCCTGTCCAGCGTAGTGCTTATCGATAGGTTCAAACAGGATGCTCGGTTGCTTTATAACTCTTCTTCTTTTCTTTCATAATAAGCCGATATGCATAGAGCAATTAAGCTAAGCACTACTGCAAAGCCTTCTATCCTTTCAAAGTAAAAGCCAATAGCATAATTTATTTTAGACACCAAGTTCTATATGTTTCTATTTCTCAGATCATCAGTGTTTTATGCTAAGTAAATGAAATCTTCATCTTCAAGAACCTCACCCCGAAAACACTCTTACCGTAATTATCACCAAAATGCATTTACCGTTGGTGAAAATATTGTTTTTATATCATTATAATAATTTTGCAAGCACTTCTGAAGTGTGCAGCAGTTTCTACCACCCAGCATCCTACGAAAAATTTGCAGTAGACATATCTTCTTTAATGCTGCAATAATACCTTTGACAGAATTATCGATGTAGTATTTGTGGACATACGAGTAAATAGAACATATACTATATGTTAATATGCTCGTATGTTGGAATTTCAAAGCGACTGTAGAAGACTAGGCGCGTTCTCGAAAATTTGTAGATCATTGAAGGCTAAGTTATAATTCTACAATAGAAAAATTGCGACAAAAAGCGAATTAAACCAGTCTGTTTATACGACGATTTCATATAAGTTATCTGTTTGCCCTCACAGAAAGTTCGTCCTTTCTCACATTTTCGAAAGATCTGAGGTACATATACGATACGAGTAAGTACATAAAACATAGCTTACACTTAAACTCACCCTTAACATTATCACAAAATAAGAGGGTGTTCCGATCTTTTACTTTAAGCTTTGCCGCTCATTTTTTGCTACTTTGACATACACTGGCGATCACTCGGATGAGGCCATACATTTTGCAATAAATTTTCACTCTTTATACCTATTTGAAATTTTGTACCCGCAAACATTTAAAAGGTGAAAAGGTGCATATTTTCTTAACAGGAAGTCATAAAATTAAAGGGTAAATAAGAAACGACCGTTGGAATTTCATAAGATCAAATAATGAACTACTTGAAAAATACTATAAAAAGATGCGCCACTAGGATGAGGCCACATGCAAAATCTTCGAAAGAAAAAATTAATAAAATGTTTACATTTTATGATTTTAAAACATTTATTTATTACGTTTTTTTACATTAATAATGAGTATACCCGTCATTTTTCGATATGACCTCTATAAGACGGTTTGGAATAGAATCATACAGTTTTTTTTAAATAATCAAGGCATCACGAATAGCTTCAATTAAAGTGTCCTTGTCTTCAAATTGCCGCCTTCATAAACTTTACGAGTTAACCATGCCCAAACATTTTCGATTATGTTTACGTCCGGTGAATTGGGCGGCGATGGCAAAGGTTCCACGTCTTCTGATTGAATACAATTTTTAAGAACCCTGGAAGTGTGGATGGGGGCATTGTCTTGTTGGAAAATCAAAGGCAGGGGTCCGAAAATGTTTTTCACTTTTGGAAATGACCGTTCCAGCAAACTTTTGTAGTTGTTGTGGACAAAATCTCAAAATCGATTGTGCCATAGTAGGTAATAGTTCCGCACACCATTATACCTGAAGTACGGCTGTGAAGCCTTACCAAAATAAGCTATTCCTTTCTTAGATCATGGAAATATAAGTTGTAACCATCGGGGCCGTCAAGGTTAAACTTTTTTTCATTCATTCGATGCTCGTTGTGTACTTGCCTCAAGACAGGTTTCTTTTTAAGTTTTCTTCTCTGCATAGTACTACTTTTTCGTATTATCCTTCGGATCGATGCTATGCTGGCTGATACTCCGCTGTTGGACCTTATTTTAGTCACTGGTAGAGTAGAATTTGAGGCAGGACATAGAATTAACCGCTTTTCACGCAATTTGTTTGCTTCTGTCGTGCGTCCTTTTTGATTTTTCCCATAGTGTTGTGGATCTGCAAGATAACTGTTTACAACAGTCTTACCTTTATTAACCCTCTTTGCAGTTTCTCGGCCTGAGAGTCCTAACTCATTGAAAGCATCTATTTTTCCTCTTTCTGTCGCTATCAAAGTCTTTCGGGAACCCTTTTTTTTAACTAAATAAAAACAGTTCTTTTCAACGCTTTTTTAAATATTCTTAACAAAACTTTGAAAAAAATGTAAACTCCTGCAACGAAATATTCGCAAGGGCCTCATCCTAGTGGCGCATCTTTTTCTACGCTTTTCGAGTAGTTCATTGTTTGGTCTTGGGAAGTTCCAACGATCGTTTCTTATTTACCCTTTAATTTTATGACTTCCTGTTGATAAAATATGTATATACCTAATCACAGGTAGTAAACGTTTGCAGATAAACAATTTCAAACAGGTATAAAGTGTGAAAATTGATTTCAAAATCTATGGCCTCATCCTAGTGATCGCCAGTGTAAAATGTGCATTTTATGTTTCAGGACGATTTTATTTGATTCCTATTTTGTTTTGACTGTTATTTTTCACTTCATATACTATATGACTATCTGTCATAATAAATTGTTATTGAACATTGAATAATTGCTATAAACTACTGTAGGTACTCTGTAAATTTGTTGAAAATTTCTCCTTCGGCACTAGCGCTTCACCCATGAACTTTACGTTATGGAAATTGTTACGCTTACGGAGTTTTTAAGCCATCATTTGCCTGCTGCAACCCTAGACTCAACTTCTTTTTCTCTCTGAACATGATCAAAAATATCCTTCTGCCACTAGAGTTTCAAGATCCAACACGACCTCTTATTTAATCCTCATTTAAACGGTTGTTTATTATATGTACGTTACAACTGCGACTTCTAGTTTCAAGAATTATAAAGTCAAAGATATTATGATCCATACGAATCGGTCGAATATAAATGTATTTGTGATACCCTCCAAATTAGAATTAAAAAAAAGGAGCGCGACACCTATAATAGTTATTAAAAAAAAAAAACTTTTTCTTTGTTAGGATGTGCTTTTTTGAAAATAAGTTTATCGATGTCAAGCGTATAAGTGTGACTTTTGAACAAATCATATTGAGCCAATCCGGAGTAGAATGTTAAAATCGTGCACGGCACTGCAACCACAGTTAACGTTTTCCGACGCACTGATTTAGTAGCATTAAGTAATATGTACGGCGATAAGTAGCGCCAACAAAATGGACGGCATGCTAAATGATGAAAGACATCATTTAGTGTGTGTGTTAAAAAAAAGGGGAACTGAAGTGTAGTCAAACCCTTTTGAGAGTGAGTCTTAAAAAAAAAAGAAATAAAAAGAAAAATATATGAAAACTCTGCAAAACAAACCCAGTCTGGGACGTGCATATATAAAAGAAACGACACAAGAAGAAATAACCTCGGTATAAAAGAAGAGAGCCATTATAAACTCTTAGCTTAAGTTTATTCAAAAGGAGAAGCTATTATAAAAACTAAGGCTCTGTAAGAAGCTTTCCATTGGAGTTCTTCGTAATTGCAAGAGCAGTCTCATCAGGGATCCTAAGAGAATTGAAGAAACATTTGCAGCTACTAAATAGACATTATTATGAAAGGAACTAAAAATAATAATTCCTGTCGATAAAACAGTCCTGCTAACGTTATAAACGAAGTCAGCGCCGCTACATATAAAATTAACAAAAACACCGAAAACTTTTTAAGGCGGGAGATCATTTGACGAATCTTAGAGGATAAAGGCAAGTCCGATGGCTGTAATATCAACTCTATATGTAAAATCTACAAAAATTACAATACGTGTGGAACTGTCTACCCTATTTACACCACACAGAGCGATAGCCGACCTCGAAGTTTTGGAACAGAAAGTACGGTAAGAATCACCACTGAAGGTAATTTTTTTTCATATCGGTTCGACTATTTACATCGACATCGTCAGCGTGTGCAAATCATGAAGAATGTGCCATATGGGGTGGTTATGAGTTCCATATTTTTCTTTCAATTATTATATTGAAAACTGACTCGAAAGCTTAGATCCTTTTTGAATATCTGTCAAAGCTTTCGTTGAGGATGTTTCCCTGATAGCCCTCTGATAGAAAAGTAAGACTACCACCTTGATCAACAAGTTAACGAGGCGCTCCCATTATTCCGATTTGAGTTCTGTTTTTTTTTGTTAAGTTGATAAATCTGTTGTTGATACTAGGTGTGTTTTTTTACACGCGTATACTCGCTAACTCAAAAATTTACATGGCAATAACAATAACACGATATCGTGTATTCGCTTGAGATAGCGAGGACAATTATCAACGATAAGTTCTAAGCGACGATAGAAACAGTGATACCAGAATCTTGTTTCTTATGTGCTATCGAATATTATCGGTAAATTATGATGAAATGTCAAGAATTTGACACAAATGTGACATTCCGTCAATAAATTAAATTAAAAGAAAGAAATATCTGGAAGTGTTAAGAGGTACGTAGAAACATTTTAAATTTCAAAGAATGTGAATAATTCTTTATTTATAATATTTCTACCATCTATTAGAAAAAAAAATTGTAGACTAAGGAGGAGATTGGGGCTGCTAAAATTTTATTTAGCAAGAAAGGACGAGTATAATAATAATATATATAATAAATAATAATTTTTGAAATTTGACAACTCAAATGTCTTTAAAATGTATGTGCTGCCAGATATTTATAACAAAATTGCCAACCGGGGATGTTCGTTCTTTTGTGCCATTTTTGAGTTAGCAAGTATAAAAAACAGTCCTATTCTATCTAAATCTTAGCATCAGAACTTGACATTTGCAAAAGTTACGTAGCCAAGAGTACATCTACGAGGGGCGTTCAATATATTCTCGGTATCGATATGAAGGAAAATGCGAATTCAATTTAAATTGTTTTTATTTTTCAATATAATCTCCCCTAACATCAATGCATTTGTTACATCTTGAGATAAGCTTGTTTAAACCCTCAAAAAAATAAATTTCCTCTTTCTCTGCAAAATACCCATTTATTGCCGACTTGAGTTCTTCATCATCCGAAAATCTTTTTCCACGAAGACATTTTTTCAAATCCGGAAACAGGAAATAATCACTAGGGGCAAGGTCTGGACTATAGGGTGGGTGTTGGATTTCTTCGAAACCACAATCTCGCGCAGCAGCCTTGGAAACTCGCGCCGTGTGAACAGGAGCGTTGTCATGAAGAAGCAACACACCCGCTGCGAGTTTACCCCGTCTTTTCTTTTTAATTTCCTCCCGCAAATTATGCAAAGTGGAAGCGTAGGATGTGGCGTTGATGGTTTCACCTTTTTTTTTGTACTCAATGAGCAAGATTCCCTTTGAGTCCCAAAAAACTGTGGCCATGAGCTTCCCGGCAGACGGAGTGATTTTAACTTCTTCGGGGGGTCTGTTCCTTTTTTATGCCACTGCATGGACTCTAGTTTGCTTTCAGGGTCATAGTGGTGGACCCATGTTTCGTCCCCAGTAACAATTCGATCCATAACACCGTCCGCGTTCTCACTACACATCTCCAAAAGCTCTCTACAGCATGCGATTCTCACTTTTTTCTGAGGTGCTGTGAGCATTCGTGGCACCCACCTTGCACTGACCTTTGAAAGGTTAAGATGGTCATGAAGAATGGTGTGAATGGTACCAATTGAAAGCTTGGTGATCTCTGACATCATTTTCACCGTTATTCGAGCATCCTCAAGAACAAGTTTTTCGACTTCTTTGATGCTTTCTCCCGTACAAGCAGTAGCCGGGGCGCCTGAGCGGGGGTCGTCTTCAATGCTCTCTCTGCCTCTCTTGAACTCACTTGACCACTTTTGCACAGTTGATAATGAAGGTGCGGAACTCTGGTAAACAGCCACCATCTCTTCATGAATAGTTTTTTGACTTTTTCCTTGCTTAGTGAGAAATTTAATTACAGCGCGATGCTCAATTTTCACCATCATCGTCTCAGTTGTCATTATGATTCTATTTAACTAGAGATAAAACGCGAGTTAATAATCACATTTATATGAAATTTTACATGAATACACAAAAATGATAGTATTACTTGATAAATACGTCAATTTATACATACAACCACAGCTTCACCCCGATACCGAGAATATGTTGAACGCCCCTCGTATCTCTGTGTGTGTTGGCGATGTTTTACAATTTTAGAAATGGATTTAAATTTGCAACAACGAACTTGTATTAAATTTTGCGTAAAAAACGGATTTAATGGTGCGCGAACATTGGAAATATTGGGAAAGTGTTGCGGCAACGATTCTTTAAAGAAAACGGTCGTTTATCAGTGCTACGAGCGGTTCAAAAGTGGTCGTGAGTCAATCGAAGATGATGAACGCAGTGGCGGACCATCGACATCGAAAACCGACGAAAACATTGATGGAGTAAAAAAATGTTGGTTAATAACCGCAAATTAACCATCAGAGAGATAGCGGAGGACTTGAACATTGCCTATAGATCCGTCCAAGACATTTTGGTTAATGATTTGGGTTTCCGTCGTGTAGCAGCAAAGTTGGTGCCAAAATACCTCAATTTCATGCAAAAAAAAAAAAAAAGACGGTGTTGACGTCTCAAAAGAGATGATTTGCGAAGCTGAATCCGATGCCACATTCATCAAAACGATCATTACTGGAGACGAGACGTGGGTTAATGTGTACGACAAGCAATCCAGACATCAGGCAAGTGAATGGCGTTCACCAAATGAGCCGAGACCAAAAAAACCACGGCGTTTTCAGTCAAAAAAGAAGGCAATGCTCACGGTTTTCATGGATTACGACGGTGTAGTGCATCATGAATTTTTGCCAGAAGGCCAGACAGTAAACAAAGAGTATTATTTGGACGTTATGAGACGTTTGCGTGAAGCAATTCGCCGAAAGAGACCACAACTGTGGGCAGAAAACCCGTGGATTTTGCACCATGATAACCCACCGTCGCACAGTGCCATCATTATTCGTAATTTTTTGACGAAAAATGCAACAAATACCATCCAACAGCCACCGAATTCACCTGATTTGGCTCCCTGTGACTTCTTTCTGTTCAATCGAGTTAAAAAGCCACTAAGGGGAACGCGTTTCAGCAGCCGAGAGGAAGTAATGGAAAAATCGTAGGAAGCGCTGATGGATATACCGAAACCCGAATATAAAAAATGTTTCGAGGATTACATAAGTGTTTTGCAGTCGATGGGGATTACTTAGAAGGGGACAATATAGATTTAGATGAATAAACTTGTATTTTTAATTTTCTGAATAAATTTCGGGAACTTTTGATCAAGGTGTTATAGCTTGAATTTATAGTAAATAGTTTTATATCGTGTTACAGCCGTAAAATCGTTAAAAGTATTGAGGTGAAATTCTTGCGTTTTTTTTTTCGAAGGTGTACAAATTTTATCAATGGGTGATTTTCATTACCTGAAATCGCACAGATACAAACTAATCAGATTATTTATGAGATACAATACAGTAGATTGTATAGCATACATTCATCTGACTAAATTTGAGAAATACTTAAGATGGTTCTGCGATTTCCAATCCTTTTCCTAGTTTTCATCCTCTGGTTAACGCCACTTTTTATTTTACTGCGTCGGCACACTTTACAAATTCAGTTTCCACCGAACCCTTGCGACTCTACCTTTCCAACAGCATTATTATAAATATGAGCATTTTTTCAAGATCTTATATGAACGACACTAAGATCTCTAAGTATACGAGGCGTATTTAAGTATGGTACGCGATATGTAAAACAACGTACTTCTGTTGGGTTTAGTATTGTTTTCACATTGTTATATGCAAGATTTATTACTCTACTAGTTACTGTAATGTACACCGTGTGTGTACATACATGGACAATAATAACCCAAAAAATCCCACCGGTATTTTACGGATTGTGAATTTGAGTTTTAGTTTTCAGAGTTTTTTAGAAAAACTGTTCTCGTGTCAGGAAATGATTCGACCTTAGAAATTTAAGTCAATATTTGAACTGTTTACTTCACAAAACATCTTGACTTGACTTTTTTTTATAAGTAAAGGGATTTAACTCTGAATACCATGCAAATAAATTTAAGTTTGCATTTGGCATTTCTTAATTAATTTCACTGTTACATTTATATTTTTGTTTGAGAGATTACTTTGTCGGACACACACTTAATCTAAGACTGACCCGTTTTGGTATTTGATTATGATTTTATAGACCAAACAGTTACGAAATAATGTTTTTTTTTTTTTAAATTATACAGCAAAATATTTGTTAAGTCAATACCTTGTGAATGTTTTCACTCCTTTTTTACAGGATTTATTACTTTGGATTCAATAAGTTTTCTTCTTTTTCTCTAAGTGCATTGCCCACTATTATGGGCATATTGACGGAACTCAAACTGGAAGACTCACCAAAGAAAACTCAATTATCTCATCGGGAACCTACTCCTGATCATTCATACCCATTTTTGCCAACAACAGGAAGAGCCGACACCAATAGTCCCGTGTCTGATACAAACACTGATGGTGATCTTGATGACTATGCACCCAAACGAAAGCAACGTCGGTATCGTACAACATTTACTAGCTTTCAATTGGAGGAATTAGAAAAATCTTTCTCTAGGACACACTATCCAGATGTATTTACAAGGTAAGTCATAATAACAATTAAACTGCTTAGAGTAAAGCTAGATCGATTTATGCATCTTCATGAAATTAGTCAGCTAAATTTTCTTATACAAATTTTTTTTTTTTGCCGCTAGCAGCTTGAACTGTGTTGGCAGTGTAAGTTTTTATTCATAATTTGCATGATATAGTAGATACTTCAATGTTTCTAAAATCATTTATATATTATTATTTTTTCTAAAGAGTGTCTCAACAAGAAGTGTAGGATTTCTTGTTTTTTGAATAAAACAAACAATTGTTGAGATATCTCTGAAACCTTTATTGCTTTATAAAGTAGACACACGGGGATTATTTATGGAACACAATATCTTCCAAATGACCACAGCGCCGTGCGTTCTCACATTGGGTGCTGGAAAACATGCATTAATTTAGCAAGAAAATCGTATTTTTGGATGAGGCCCATTTATAAATTGGTGGCTACATTAATAAGCAAAATCGCTGCATCTGGGGCATCGAATCCACGACTAATTCAGGTGATGCCAATGCGCCCAGAACGAGTAACTGTTTGGTGCGGTTATGTCATACGTTTTCGAAAATGAGGCCGGAAAAGTCATTACGGTCGATGGAGAGCGCTACGGATAAACATTTTTTTATGGCCGGAGGTCGAGGATGTACAATAGATACAGACGACCTCTACTTTTAACAGGATGATGTTATGAACGAAGTTTCTTGGCTGCGTAATTTAAGGTTTCGGAGACACCCATTGGCCACCAAGGTCGTGAGACTTAACACCGCTATGCTTCTTTCTTTGGAGCTATGTTAAAAGCAAATTATTCGGCAACAAAATGCAAACAATTTTTTATAGCGAACATTGAAGCCGCCATAGCCGATAAAGAGCCCCAATTATGTGAAAGAGTGATTGAAAATTTCAAGAAAAGGATGAGCATCTGCAATCAGAGCCATGTGTCCACTTTAAAAAGCAATAACGGCGTCAGAGATATATAGACAATTGTGCGCTTTATTTAAAAATCAAAACTTCCACCTCTTGTTGAAACACGCTTTATTCACCATCCTTAACTTAAAAATTGTTCCCTTTAAGTTGTTTACCTCTTTATGAGGTAAACACTTTCAACCCAATATCTCTCATTTTTCGCAAAATGTATAAATGAACACATAGATTTTATCACATATCATTTCTTCCAGAAGAAGAAGATTTTATAGAAGATTTTAGCCGAAAGTACTCTTATATTTACAATAATGTAACTTGATACGTTAATATAGCCTTTGATTCGACTATTTTTGCAATTTGAAATATGTACATATTTTTTTCATGCAGCGGTTTTCCACATTTTTCTATAAAATGGCCGTTATTGTTTCAGACCCTTCACGAAACGAACTTTCAACGGATGCATCTCTAATTTCAAACAGTAACATTTACATTTTATGTCTCAAAACTGGTCCTTCTCAACCAATACTTAATTACCAGCTTGCTGTGAACACATAGTCTTTGTTCTTGCCGCAAGAGATTTTGATGGCAAATAGATTTTTCAATTTCTTTAATGGAGTCTAACGAGTCTAAAGTTCTAGTTAACAATTATTCTTAGATAAGGATATCCCTTTTGCTGATTGTTTCTTAACTAACCGATAACTAAATTAATTACGCAACTTAAACTAATATTTATCACAAGAAGAATAAAGTGACAATACTCGTACACTATGAGCATAGACATACTTGTATTTTCAATTTTCGTGTGGTGAATTTAATAAAGTTAAACAATCTGCTGAGTATATTTTCCGCCGTAATTTTGCCAAGTTACATAGTTTTATAAATACTGTGTCTCGCATATTCCAAAACTTCCTCTAGCTATGGCATCTGTTATGTTATTTTAAGAATAAATTAAAGAAACTGCACAACCTGCAATTTATCACAGTCACAAGGAACTGTTTAATTAACAAACAGGCCAATATATTTTACCTTTTTTTATAAATTTTTGGAAAAGTTATATAGATGAAGAGAAGGAGGAAACCACTATTTCTTTGCGGTGCAAAGAATTGTCCGGCACAACGGTCAGTAGGTTCCATTGTAGGCCAGTCTAATAAAAAGCCTACAATGGTCCAACATTTAAGCAAGTCTGATAAAATCAGGTTTTTATGACCTTCTAATCTTCACTTTATGTATTAAAAACTTTGCGATCGTATGGTATCAAAAAAGATCCTCCTCAGTGTAGAATACCTAGCCTAACTTATGCATATATATTGTAGATTGAAATAGTCTCCAACTCCAAACATTACACTCTATTTGCAAAAAAAAAACGGAGTCATTCATTCACTCGGAACCTTGCTTATTGCCTCGGCCTCGAATTTATTTTTTAACTCTCTTCTCTTCTTTAGCCCATAGTTTTCGACGATATATTTCTATCGCTCTAAACCTATCTTCTCCCCTAACAAGCACGATTTTCTTAAGTTTGATCACAAATTTAAAAGGAAAAGGTTGTATCAGATAAAGTATCAGAAACTTTAAAGATCCAAGGGAGCTTTACGCTGCCCTGATTTGCCTTTTATTGAAAGTGGCTCCTTTTTATTATATGCTTGTGTGGTAATTAGTTAATATCATAATTAAGTGTCTACAAATTTCTAAAACTAAATTTTGCTCTAGCGTTATAGTACCAAAAGTTATTTAATAAATTCCAAATATTACTCTTTATTGATTGTTTGACCAGCAGAAGGAAAAAAAAGTGGCCTATTCAGGTGATCCCTATTTTGCAGCTCTGGATTGAACATTGCAAGTAAATTTCTTTATAACGAAAAAAAAATACCAAATCTCTTAAAAAAAAATCCAAAATGATTTGCATGCCCACTTTGGGGTTATTACCGAGATATTAACGTTACATTAAAAATTCGTCTAAGAAAGCAGAGATGCTACTCGTATATATCTACTCTTCTTCATCGGTAACGGCGAACAAACGAGATTGGAATACCAGAAAAGATACTTACTATTTTCTCTGCTTCCATTAACTAACCTCCACTCCACAGAAGCTTTTCAACACAAATTCAACGTCAATGTATAGGCAGGCATATTGGGTAACAAGCTAATCGGACGATATCGGCTTCCTCCAACGCTTAATTCGGTTCTTAACCACATCTACTAGGTGACATACAAAAGGATATCGCGCCCGCACATTATGCATATGCAACTAGAGAATGATTATATCGCAATATATATATCAGAAATAACAACATTGAATAACTGAACAATAGAATTTATGAGGTGCCTCATAAATTGGTGAGAATAATATAGAAATTGGAAAGAGTTACTATTGTAAGACGAATTCTATCGTGAAATAAAACCAATGGTTCGCACTTTAAGCATTTAGTATGATGCCAAGTTTAGAATAAAAAAATTAGATAAAGAACTATGCAGTCAAAATTTGTTTTATAATTTATTAAGTTTTTCAATAAAATTAATATACCTTGGACCTTAAGTTACTCTTGGTACAATGACGCTAGAACACACAAGCATAAACTTAAAATATACGTTGTTCAATAGGTGGAAAAACAAGAAGACTCAAAACTATTGTTAATGTAAAACGCTGTGTCTCAAAGTGTCTCATTTCCCGCCACCCACTTCCTTATGCATACCACTTTTTTCTTAAAATATGTCAAATAAAATATGTCAATTTCCGACATCTACACACGTCCAAAATTTAGGTTAAACGAAATTTTTAAAAAACTGATGGCATGCATTTAACACACGAGTACATATATTTTTCATACTAATTTTGCTTTATATAAAGATTTTTTTTGTTTATTAATATATTATTCTATTTTATTTTCTGTTCAAGGGAAGAGCTGGCTCTAAAGATAGGATTAACTGAGGCTCGTATACAGGTAATTTTTGATGTTAAAAACTTTTCTGTTTAATGCATTACACGATTTAATGCATTACAATGTCAGTCTGGAAACAAGCGATTCCTATGAATGAAGGATATTTTAAAATAATTTGTCTATACATACAGTGGACAGCAAAAAAAAGTTTCCATAGAGTTTTGAAAATAAAACTTAACTGTCGATCCAAATGTATTTGGTTTTTCAGTCTGAAGCATGTTTTTATTAGTTTTTTTTAATGAACCGTTATCTTAGCTGTACCCTTCTTTCCATGATATGAGTCAATGTTTCAAATTCAAAACGTCATTTCGAGTTCTGCTATCGGTTGAAGCAGTGCAAAAATAAGTTTCCACCGAATTTCTATGTACAAATTTTAGCGTTGAATTAGTTTTTTCAGCACCTTTACGGTTTTTTACTACTCCACTGTTCGTTTTAGTTATTTTCAGTAAGTGTTTTTTTTAATTTTAATCTCAGTTTTACTAGTAAGTATTGAAACCGTTCGTTACCTTTGCTCTAGTTTTAAATAATATAAACATATTTAAAATGGCAAAAAACAGGCAGCTGACGATTTCGAAAAGGGAAGACATTATTGACATGCACAACCAAGGCTATTCTAATAGAAATATAGCAAAAGCTTTAAAGAAATCTCACACAGAAATTAACAATACTGTAAGACCATTTTTACAAGATGGACGAATTTCAGCAAAAAAAAGATCAGGACGTCCGAGAACAACCACCAAAAGGCTAGATACCAAGACAAAAAATATCTCTTCTAATAATCCTCTACTATCTGCGAAAAAAATACAAATCAAAATAAGCAAAAAGGCTACCATCGGTAAACACAATTCGCAGGCTTCTACACGAAGATAGCAAACACGGTCGTGTCGCACACAAAATAAAGAAAAGATTGCAGTTTTATCAACAGTACATTTTAAAAAAAGATAATTTTTGGGATAACGGTCTTTGGACTGATGAATCTATGATTCGAATGAACCATTCGCATGGCAGAATTTACGTCTGGAGGAAAAAAGGTGAGGCACTGTTTTATAAGTGTGCTAAACCTACCTTAAAATCTGTGAAAGGAGTATTATGGTATGGGGTTGTCTTTCCTCATATGGCGTAGGCAAATTAGTCATTCTGGGGGGAAAAGTGAATGATTCGGTTTACCTCAATTTATTACGAGAGACAATTATACCCGAGGGTAGACGTCTCATTGGCGAAGATTTCGTGCTGCAGCAGGGTAATGCGCCAATTCACAACGCCAAAATAGTGGAAAATTATATACTCCAGGAAGGTAAAAATATAATGCAGTGGCCACCAAAGAGTATTGACCTCTCTCCAATAGAGAACTTATGGGCTCTATTCAAAATAAGGATTGCGGAGAAGCAACCAAGAAACATTAAAGAGCTTAAGGTTTGATTTTTTGTATGCTCTGAAATAGCCTAGAATAAAAAAATAAAATAAATTACCGAATTATGGCCGCAGTTTACTATAGAAGAATGCAAAAAACTTACTAGTTCTATGCCACATAGATTAGCATTAATGTCATTGAATAATGGCGGACATTGTGGTTATTAAAGAGCCTGGAAACATAATTTTGGTGCACAATTTCTTAAGGAGTTTTTGAAAAAAATCGTTTTTTTATATTTACGTTTACTTTTTTTTTAACTAAATTTGAGTTTTTTTTCTTGTACTTGAGTTATACTTGAGTTCTTCTTCTTGAGTGTTTTTTTTAATTTTAATCTCAGTTTTACTAGTAAGTATTGAAACCGTTCGTTACCTTTGCTCTAGTTTTAAATAATATAAACATATTTAAAATGGCAAAAAACAGGCAGCTGACGATTTCGAAAAGGGAAGACATTATTGATATGCACAACCAAGGCTATTCTAATAGAAATATAGCAAAAGCTTTAAAGAAATCTCACACAGAAATTAACAATACTGTAAGACCATTTTTACAAGATGGACGAATTTCAGCAAAAAAAAGATCAGGACGTCCGAGAACAACCACCAAAAGGCTAGATACCAAGACAAAAAATATCTCTTCTAATAATCCTCTACTATCTGCGAAAAAAATACAAATCAAAATAAGCAAAAAGGCTACCATCGGTAAACACAATTCGCAGGTTTCTACACGAAGATAGCAAACACGGTCGTGTCGCACACAAAATAAAGAAAAGATTGCAGTTTTATCAACAGTACATTTTAAAAAAAGATAATTTTTGGGATAACGGTCTTTGGACTGATGAATCTATGATTCGAATGAACCATTCGCATGGCAGAATTTACGTCTGGAGGAAAAAAGGTGAGGCACTGTTTTATAAGTGTGCTAAACCTACCTTAAAATCTGTGAAAGGAGTATTATGGTATGGGGTTGTCTTTCCTCATATGGCGTAGGCAAATTAGTCATTCTGGGGGGAAAAGTGAATGATTCGGTTTACCTCAATTTATTACGAGAGACAATTATACCCGAGGGTAGATGTCTCATTGGCGAAGATTTCGTGCTGCAGCAGGGTAATGCGCCAATTCACAACGCCAAAATAGTGGAAAATTATATACTCCAGGAAGGTAAAAATATAATGCAGTGGCCACCAAAGAGTATTGATCTCTCTCCAATAGAGAACTTATGGGCTCTATTCAAAATAAGGATTGCGGAGAAGCAACCAAGAAACATTAAAGAGCTTATGGTTTGATTTTTTGTATGCTCTGAAATAGCCTAGAATAAAAAAATAAAATAAATTACCGAATTATGGCCGCAGTTTACTATAGAAGAATGCAAAAAACTTACTAGTTCTATGCCACATAGATTAGCATTAATGTCATTGAATAATGGCGGACATTGTGGTTATTAAAGAGCCTGGAAACATAATTTTGGTGCACAATTTCTTAAGGAGTTTTTGAAAAAAATCGTTTTTTTATATTTACGTTTACTTTTTTTTAACTAAATTTGAGTTTTTTTTCTTGTACTTGAGTTTTACTTGAGTTATACTTGAGTTCTAGAAAATAAATCCAAATTTCTTTTTCTGAAATGTGTGGAAACTTATTTTTGCTTGCCCACTGTATGTAGGATTTATTTTCAATATATGCATTGAAATTCGGAAAATTAAAAATACAAGTTTATTCATCTAAATCTATATTGTCCCCTTCAAAGTAATTCCCATCGACTGCAACACACTTATGCCAGCGCTTGATCCAATCCTCGAAACATTTTTTATATTCGGTTTTCGGTATGTCCATCAGTGTCGTACTCATAAACCCACGTTTCGTCTCCAGTAATGATCCTTTTGATGAATGTGGGATTGTATTCAGCCTCGCAAATCATCTCTTTTGCGATGTCAACACGGTCTCTTTTTTGCATGAAATTGAGATCTAAATCATTAAAAAAAATGTCTTTAACGGATCCATAGGCAATGTATTTCTCTGATGGTTAATTTGCGGTTATTGACCAATATTTATTTTACTCCATCAATCTTCGATTGACTCACGACCACTTTTGAACCGCTCGTGCCTCTGGTAAACGACCGTTTTCTTTAAAAAATCGTTGCCGAAACACTTTCCCAATATTTCCAAGGTTCGCATACCATTAAATCCGTTTTTTACGCAAAATTTAATACAAGTACGTTGTTGCAAATTAAAATCCATTTCTAAGATTGTAAAAAATCGCCAGTACACACAGAGATACATAGATGTACTCTTGGCTACGTAAATTTTGCAAATGTCAAGCTAAGATCTAGGGGGAATGTCAACAAGAGATTTACCAACTCAACAAAAAAAACAGAATCAAATCAAAAACAATCGGAACAATGGGGGCGCCACACGGTGGTTATTCCGGGAACATTTTGGTACATACAATAATTAAAAAAAAGTGAAGTTCTCTTAATGATAAGAGACTTTGCATCTTCAAATAGCCACCGCAGAGCAGTAGGTAATGATTATTCAGAAATAAGAGGCACCGAATGCTAAAATTTTGCGCTGAAAACCCTTTATTTCTGTATAAATAATTTTTTTTTCTTAAATTTATATCGAAAAAAATTAAGATGTTTGGGCTCAGTGGGTACAGTGGTTACAAAATAACAATGTGTTGTGTTTGGTGTAACCGTATGAGAAACCATGGTTAAACCATTGTTACCCCCCCGTTAATTGTCATTACGAAATTATTATAATTCCATCCAGTTTAGAAATTCCACAAAACTATAAATAATGTATCATAAAACGCTATGCTTATTATTTAAGATAATTGCTTTTTAAGTTTAATATTTTATAATGATTTTGATCTACTTGTCGCATTGGTAAATTTCGTTGATTCAATTCGCTGACCATATACTGAAAATACGACAAATACTGACAAACTGTAACGTGAGCTTCGATTTAATTATTGAAAAAAATAATACCCAAAGTTGCCACCAGCTTGAGGACTACACCAAGTACTGAAACTTTGTGGATGTAATTTAGTCTCATGAGACTCTTCTGGGCTTATCCCACTCTAGAAACGCCAATTTTGCTTCTTAACAAATCCACTGGGTCACAGTGAGTCACGTCACTAAATGCAATTTTCGATAAAAATGAAGATCGTCCTTAGGCCGAATCAGCGAACTCGATTCACAGCAATGGTTTCGTGACTTAAGTTCCTGCACCAGCTGGATCTTGTACGAATGTTGGGAGAGATCTTTTCGTAAAATGTTCCTCATTATAGACGGACAAAGCCCAAGCTATTGCAATTTACGCGGAATCGACAATCACAGATCTTCCGCCAAACGTTCGTTCACAGCGGTTGCGGTTTATTCTGTACGCATATAACGTGGGCACGTTGTGGTATCTAAAATATGATGAATAGCGATCCAGTTGGTCGAATATGAGGACCAAAAAATTATGAATTGAAGACCGATTTTCAAAATAAACAAAATGAGTGCGAACGGCCTGCTGAGAAAATACACCGACTCTATTACCTATATTACCGAGTATAATATTAAAATGGATTAATAATACTATATGCTACTACTAGTACTATACTATATACTACTAAATACTATAGTGTGACTTGTATTACAAGGTTTTAGTTTATATTTTTATTATTGCTAAACAAGTCAAGTAGCTTGCTATATTAGTCTTATTAGTCTCTTAGGTTCTCTAGGTTCCGTGACAATTTAATTTTGAACTTTCTTTTGCGGCGCACAGGTCTACATACTCGTAATCCTTAGCTACAATATCGATTCGGGCCCTCTTAGGTAAATTTTGAGCTATTTTGGACTTTTGTTTCTAATGCAATGGATAATTCCATAAAAGCCTAAATGTGTGCATAAATTTTGAAGGATATTTCCATATTTCTAAAGAGTTTTCTTATTATGTTTGAATTACTACCAAATCGGTTTAGGCTTTAGTAACTAATCGTATCAAAAAGGTTCAATCAATCAGTCACAATAACCCCGTTTTCTATGCCTAAGTTGTTCGGCTTTGCAGATTTTCCCTAAATATTCCTTCGTATAGAAATATGTACATACGCGCATCTATCAGTATCTAATCCTTTAGATATTCCATACAATGCATTACAACTTTTTCTACGCTTCCAGAAATTTAAGTAATAATCGCTTAACTGTGGATGTATTGTATGTACATCCCAATAGGGCTTCTATTGTGGAGAATAAAATCCATGCTGCTGCTTCCCAAATATCAACAACTAACGCTAAAAGTGTGTACTACCAACAACCATTTGTAATAATTTAGAAATTATGACACGATTATAATTCCTTAAAATTAATAAATCTTAATGAATAGACACATTGATATTGTATACATATATGCTAATAATAGAATTTTAATTTTTACACGTAGGTTTGGTTTCAAAACCGTAGAGCGAAATGGAGAAAGCAAGAAAAAGTTGGACCACAGTCGCATCCTTATAACCCTTACACTGCCGGCGGACCAAGTCAAATGCAGGCTATTGTTGGATCTGCATTACCACCAAGTCATTTTGCCCAATTAGGATTTAATTTACGAAAACCACTTAATACAGCCGCAAATCTAGTTGCGCTGCGATATCCTCTATTATCAAGTGGACCGGTAATCTCTCCTGGATATTTAAATCAATTTCAGAGGTAAGTTGAACATACGTATATTAATGAAATACATAATGAGTATATTCAAAACTTAGTTGCAAACTAAATTTTAAGAATTCATTAAAAAAAATTATGTATCGTACTCTTCAGCTTGATGTTCGTACATATTCTGCTTTCCATTGGGCCTCAAAATAGTGAAAACATATTGCTTTTGCTTATCCCATAGTTATTTCGGATAAGCCACCATTTAAGTAGGCAAAATTATGATTACTTACTGCACGTTCATTTTGGCAATAATAATTATTTTATTCACTATTTTAATTAATATTTGACTGTATATTTGGCTGTAATAAATGATTAATTATCGATATTTTAACTAGTTTTGTAATCAAGAGTATTTTTACTAAGGAAGAAAATTGTTGCAACAAATTTTCTGAAGACTTAGACCATTTATGGCTTTTTATAATTTTTAATCCTTCAAGTTAAAAACCTACGAGAGACTCAATTGCGTATAACCAAAACAATGCTTTGTTTCTTTATTCCAAGTTTCCACCGATTTACAAGTGAGTTTTTAACGCCGAAATGCTAAATTCTCATAAATAGCTTCAAGGGAGGGTACGAGAACAAAATGATTTTAATTATTATTGTTTTTTTTTTTTGCTATTGTATAAATAGAGATGTTTACTTCTATAAAGTCTTATTCTATTACTGGTGTATATTCTTTCATTATGGTTACTAGCATTATATATATTTTTTTTACAGATCTCCACAGATGACACCACACTCAATTTTCTGCTCATCGACGTCTTTTCAGTCATTAGTTGCTAATGTGTCGGCAATTCGCCATCAACCATCAGTTGTAACAAGACAAATGAGCCCTGAAGTTGCATCCTGTACCCTAATACCATCTCCAACTATTTCACCAACATCTGGCGTTTCTAATACTATGAGCTCCACTTTATTAAATCGAAGACTAACACCACCTGAAGAAAGACGTAGTTCTTCCATAGCAGAGTTACGATTAAAAGCTCGTGAGCATGAAATGAAGTTGGAAATGTTGAGGCAAAATGAAAATGAAGATGTGATATCCTAATAAATTTTAAAACACTTCCTGTTTTAAGTTATAAGCTAACAATACGCTCAGTTAAATAAATACATAATAAAGTGTTGCATATTTTTAAACAAATGATTCAACTTTGTAATAAAAAATATATGTATGTACGTAAAAACAGTAGTGTTGATGATTTGTATTTGTATTTGTGCTGATATTGTATGTTTGTGAAATTCTGAGTTATTACTTTATCTATCCAGTATCACATTCTCTATCATGTCTACATTGTTTTAACATACGAGTATATGTACATATGTGCCTTTAAAATAAATCCTTTCTTAAATTTCCAAGTTAGCATCCACTATAGTACTGACGTGAATTATAAATATTGTAAACCTATTATACTCGTAAATATGATCAGAACCTTTGTCACCTTTACCATTTTTATAAAACTTACCACACATGAGTGACAATCGTAGACTATAAATTTTTGTTACGCATGGACTTGGTTATTTACTCAGATAGTGCTTCAGTTTATAATGATCTTGTCCCCCATCCATTTTACAAACATTGTATTTTGGTCCTTAATAAACTGGCTCCAGTTGAATTGAAAATTTTGTGTTTGACTTGGTGAATATTGCTGTGAAGCGTGTAAATTTCGCAAATATGACTCTCTCCGCAAAATGTTTTATGAAGAATTTTTTCGGCAACTTTCTAATAACATATTAATTTCTGTAACCGAAATATTATGAATAAAGTGCCGGTTACTTTAAGGGGTAGTAATAAAATATAATTGATGTGAGTCCCGAGATACAGTGATTTTAAGTAAAACAATGATTTATCCTGTTTTGTCTCTTTTTCAACATAGCGCCACTAGTTTTGTATGGTAACTAATGAGGTAAATATCAGTAAGCACATAAAAATCAGTACTTTAAATAAAAGGAGAAACTTTTGACTTAGCATTAGTGCTTCGAAATTTATTCAATATCAAATACATTCATTTTGATCTAATTACATTTTTTAGTATTTTCTCTCAAGCCTGTAATTTTCAAGATACTTGCTAAAATTATTAGTTGTAATTTTTAAATAATATAAATTCGAAATGTTCAAAGCGCAAACAATTGTCCTGAATGCCCGTCAGAAAGCCTATTAAATATACATTCCTCCATAAAAGTACGGAGATCTTGGAGGCCACATAATTTTTTTGTTTTTAAGATCTTAACGCTCAAGTGGGTATTAATACACTTAAAGTGCCTGAGCACGTGTTAAGTTTTTTTTGGATCCATTCTGGCCTACCCACGAATTTTCATATAAGCATCTTTCTCGCTTACCACTTACATATAGCATGCTAAGGCACCCGCCCACTGGTACACAATGTTTCTTCTTAAGATTGTGTCATCTTAAATTTCTGGTAACTCGTTGCTCGAAAACTGCAAGTCCGAATCAAGTCAAGCCCAAGCCAATTTAGGCCTTTTATCCAGTTTCCTTGTCCAGGCATAAACTTATGTGCGAATATCTGCCAACATAAAGCAAGGTTTTGCTTAAGATTGCTGCATAGTGAACGAACACATCACGGATAAATTCACCAGCCTCACATGTTTCCATTTAGAGAAAAGAAGATTATGCTATTGACGCGGTTTTTTCAACTCAATATTCACGTGGTAGTCACTTGATTATAAAGCAGTCAACCAAATTGATTATGTTCTGATCGACGCAAGGCACCCCTGTAATGTTATAGATGTCCCAACACTTCGAACCAATTTAGTCTCGGACCATTACCTAGCTGCTATAGCCAAAGTGTATCTAAGGATATCTCAGATCCCAGATCGATGCTAACAAAACGTCAGGAATGTCGCAACAATTTGGCCACGCCCACGGAACTAGTTTGAAAAAGAGTTTAGGGCAGCACATGTAATAAAACAATACTACTAGATAGAATAACGAAAGTGTGTTCTAGGACTGAATGAAGGAAGGATTTAAAGCAAATTGCGACAAATGTTTACATTACATTTGAAATAATTTTGCTTGATTAGAAAAAATAATCAAGGAAATTTATTTTAATTTAAAATACAAGACATTAACAATAAAAATTAAAAAAAAATGAGTAAATCTTTCTGAAATCAACAAGTATAGTCCGTTTCAAATCAGCGTGCAATTGGAAAGTTGCGCAAAGGAAGCCTGGAAGCACATGCTACTCATCTGCTCACTGAAAAATGATATTTACGAAACGGCTGAACTTTCTCCAATAATTGTGAAGAGAGTGCTTTCCATAAAATCATCATTGCCAACTCCACTGAAAAAATATACAATGGGCACGCCTTCCACGTCCATACATCCTCTCTACACTCTGGTTTCGCATCTGTCAATGGCGGCTTCTTATCTTTTCCACATTACATTGTCCAATGCCATTCAAGCAGATAATTAGTACGCGCGGAGACTTAGCCATAGATAAATTAACCTAGATGTCAAACTCTACTAATGCTTTTGCAAACCCTTAACTTTCGCACAGACACACTGTAAATGAATTCCCACACTTTTGCATCTCTATAACTTTGTCAAAATTTGCTAGAATGGGAGCAATTTACAAGTAAAATTGCAAGAATGAGAGCGATTTGCACGAGTGTGTGTAACGTTTTTTGGTTAAAATTGGCGTGGTTTGTATAAAAAAGGAGGGAAAATGCCATTGATCACAATTCACACGTATTCACAGACAGAGTCACACGGATAGGGGCAATCAGTAGAAAACCGGTTTTGATTTTCCAATATCTGGAAAGTTTGATATCTAGGTATAGTTAGTCTATGGACTCAGTGCAATCAACATCAAAGTATTGTTACGCTCGAAATTCGTCTGAATCACTTCCAGGATTACGAACACACTATACGACGTTGGTTGGGAAAGTTTCGTTCGGGAGATTTCAGCCTCGAAAATGAACCATGTGGGAAGCCGGAAAGGTTAGTTAACGATAATGTTTCAAGAGCAACGGTGGATGTGGACCCAACGAAATCGGTGCGAGAAATTGCACAAAGCATGGGAGTATCCCCAATGACAATAAGTCGACACCTTTCTCTCATAGGAAATGTAAAGAAAATATTGGCTTTTACATTTTTACTATAAAATCGGGCATTTCATTCGGTAGATTCTAATACATTTACCACTTTATCAATATCTATAAAAACGAGCTATATAGAACCATTTCCAGTTTTTGCTACGAGTATCACTGCAACTATGGGGTATTTACGAGTAGTTAGAGATATTTTTTTTCTTTCTGATGAACTTTTGTAAGAAGAGATGCAAGAGCGTCACTAGTAACTTGAAAGCGACGGAATTTATATGGACTCCCCACCAAACTTATGACAGCTTTAATCAAGTGAATCATGAATCATATCAATTTCTACTATCAAATTGTTGTATATATTCCACAGAACGAAACAAAATTGAGAGGACATCAGCACAATCTTATGTTCTTTGATTCATACACAAAAACGGAATCCTATCAATTGATAGGAGTCGCTAAAGAAGACCTTAATACCTGAAGTACAGATCTAATCACAACCGCATGTTTCTGTCACAGAAAATCTTTCTAAAAGACACAACCAGTTTTCCATGACATTTATGTATTTCTCCGAGTCCATACGAATATTTTCCCGACTCCCTCCGCAGCCATGCAGTCACATATCCAGTTTATATGACAGCTTAATGCGCATTTGGGCAATGCGCATATTTTCAATACGCATAGAAAGTGGTGTTTATATGAAATTATTCAAAACCGAATCCAAAATGAGCGAGAGAGAATGGAAAGAATTTAACAAATAGCTGATTGAACTGACAGTTTGGTCAATTCGAAGTGCGTGTAAATTCGGATGATGAGAGCGCGAGAGATACCTAGTTTATATGACAGCTTAAAGCGCAGACTCAAGGGCTGAACAGAATGTGTATCGGTGTCTGTGTCTTATAGCGTTGTCAAATTTTTGCCGCGAGGCTTGTAGTTAAGGGAAACACAATGAAAGTGACTGTCAAATTTGCATATTGTGTTTTTACTTCTTAATTTTATTAGTGCTTAAAAAAGTTTGTTATTATTTATGGATAATGGATATGGACGAACAAGAAGAAATTGCTTTTATTATGTGTGTTCTGCACATGTGCTATTTAGCAATACAATTAATGAAAAAGAGGAAACGCAGATGGACCCACCATCTTTTCTTTATAATGAAAGAAAAGAAAGATAATTTTTTGAGATAACTTTCAAACACCTCAAAGAGCACGATTCGATGAATTCCAAAGAATTTCATTTATTCGTACCGCTTCAATGAATTTCTCGACTTTAATTTTCACAACAAAGAAGAGATTTTGTGTACAAATTGCTAAACGTCAATCTTGTAGCGCAGCTTGTAGTTCAACAAAATCCAATTTCACGATACACGACACAGACGCATTGTGTTGCGTCTTACTGCTTTCCATACATTTAATGTCTTGACAGCTTGCGATACAGATACAGACACAGCTACAGATACATATTCTGTTCGGCTCTTCAATGCGCATTGCTTCAAGACACTCATATAAACACAACTTCAAACCGAAATGAAATGTTCAATGCTTCAATACGTTCATATAAACACCACTTCAATGCGCTTTAAGCGGTCATACAAACTAGGTAACAGATCATAATACGCATTGTATTCTTGTTACATTGTATTCTTCACCAGTTCTTGACCTCAGAAAAGTTATACCAGTAGAGGTACCAAACAACTGCAATTATAAAAAATTATAGTTCTTTTAAAAAAGGGCTTAGTTTTCTTCATTTTAAAAACCTTTTTATTTGAATTCATTAATTAACTCTTATATGCTATAGTTTATCCAAGAATAAATGTCAGTACAGGGAAGATAGGACATTTGCCTCTTAGTCTGGTTGTAATAACATGCATAAATGTGTCCCTTTTTAAAACTCTCATTGGGTTGCCATGGTGTATATGATGAATCACCACAAAGAGAATCAGCATTTCGCTTAGGGTTACCATCTCCCCATTTAAAATAAACAAATAAAAATATTGCTGAACGATATAAATTTCATTTACCTTTTCCTCGCCATCCAGCGTCCCATATAATTTACATTTTGCTAGAAAATTCGATTCCACTCTCCAGTCATCAATGGTTGAGACTTTGCTATTCAAGTTTCGAAATCTTCTGCTCTTCGAGTATCGACATCTTCTGCTCTGTAAATCTAGATGTCGCTGCTCACATTTAAGTGGTTATCAAAATATGATCACTAATTGCACAGTCAATGAATTCTAGTGAATTTAAATACAACATTAACACCGACACAACAGAGTAATTTGAACCACTATTATTTAACACAATATCACTAAAACGCACATAGTCCAACAATATTATGGTCACTTATTGCACTGTTTTGTTGCAATGCATTAAAATAGCGCGCGAATAAAATTTAAAATACAAAGTCGAAAAAAATGGTTTGACTACATTTTAACGGTTTCTCAAAAAAAGGAGAAAAAAATGCAAATGACAACACCACCACGCATATTATTACACACAAATGCATTTTTGTGTTCTCAAAAGCTTCAAATCGAATAACAATAACACTGAAAAATCAGTAACGATGTGCTAAAATTTGAGAATGGTAACACTGCTTTGATGACATTATTTTCAATGCACAGCCAGCAGTAATGGCGATTGGTGATTTTATGACCATTCTGCCCACGGCTATCGGGCAAGCAAGTCATAGGATGGCTGTGGTTAAATCTGAAAATAATTACAACAACAATTGTACACAAAGTTCAGTGGCTTCCTTAGTGTTTCAGTGGTAATGTGCCATTGAGTCCACCTACAGGCACCACTGTTAGAAAAAAAACTTTCCCATAAACCCTGTACTGACATGTTTTGTTGGATAAGGTATAGACAAAAAAACGCTTAAAAATTAGCTTAATTTACTTAAAATTTATCATATTCTAACTTACTGTCCCCATGCGGGCACTCTAAGTTAAACCTAATACTTAAACTATGTTTCGTGCAGTCACTATTTATTTTTGTTTCCATATTCTGGACAGAACAATATCTACATTTATCTTGTTAAAATATAGATATTCATCTAGCCAGATCCGAAGGTATCTGACTACATTTCGACGAGCAAGTATAACAAAGTACTCGTATATTAATGACCTCAAACTTTGAACCTCATCTGTACGCGATTAAGTCGTCTGCGCACGCCTTGGCATGGCGAAGGAAACCTATCAAATCACTTGTGTAAGTGTTGAATAGGATCAGCGCATTTACCACACCTTGTTGCAGACCGTTTTTAACATTAAATGCTCCAGAAGAAGTTGCATCCCCATTTTTCACGATGCCTATCTGCCGCTTCTAGTGAGAGATGTCGAAGCACAACTTTCGGTATTCCATCGATTCCCACTGATTTCTTACTTCTAAGTGATTCGAAGGTCGTTTGAAGCACTTATTTGAAATAAACAGAGCGATGACATTATTTAAAATATTCTCATCACTAAACTGAGTGCAACACGAGCTCTTGAATCGCCAGTTAACTATTTCATTTCGAGGATAGAAATCTATTTTCCTGGTTTCATGGTTCGGGCCAATGATTTCATTCGCTTTGTACTCTTCCTGGAAAGTCGCTCCTATAGCCTCTACCTTCTCCTGCGGATCCTCTATTACAAAGAAGTTGTCATCATCAACTCTATGCCTGCCGCTACAAGTATTTGTTCGTTGTTCATCGTTCGGGCGATTTTAAGACATGCAGGCTCGTTTTGATTATTTCTCCTAAATATTTTATTTACAATACTCGTATTTTCGGGAACATATTCGGGTTTCTGGTGTTTACAGCCCGAAATTTTATTGTTCCAATACAAACTTACAGAATTTCTGTGATTAATGTTTGAAGATTTTTAATCGACGACTTCAGTGTCATGAAGCACCTGCAACCTACCTACTATACGAGTGTATACTCTTTTAAAACGCAGTCCTTTTCTTACAAAGATCGCAACGCCTCCTCCTTGAAAGGAGTTAAACTTAATAGTACGGCTCTTCGTTCGAACCTAATCAGTGAATTTACATTCACTGGAAGGACCTTCAGGGTTTGCTCCGCCATGTACGTACCCATTAGGACTGTAAGTGCATTAGGCCCGGTAGCAACGCGTTGATTTAATCCACTCGCGTAGCCTTTTCTGTTATCTAACGTTGGAGCTGAACCACCTGGCCATGAATCGAGAGCAAGATAACAAGTACAGGTTCCGGCGCTCTGGGCGCTGGGGCCTGAGAAAGCAACCTTATCTTGTTGTACCGTATTTCCCCTACCTACCGCCGTTTGGGCGTAGGGAGTAACGGCCTGAGTTTGTATATACACGGGTGAACGTTTAACTTCCACTTTCTGTTGCCCAGTCAGATTTACTCTTTTTATGTATTAGAATTTGGGACAACCCCGATAGTTTGCAGTGTGACGCTCCGTCCCGTCGCCGTGCCCGAATCTTTTGCAATGAACACATTGTAAAATGTTATCGCTCCTTTTTACTCCTTCCAATGACACAATCTGATAGTCTAGTCTATCTGATGTTATTGGAAGTTAGCTGTTCTAGGAACATAGATGTCAAACCTTACAGATATTGGAAAACCAAAACCCGCTTTCCACTTATGTCTGTCTGAATATGTGTGAAATGTTATCTATGTCAATTACTCTCCTATTTTACACAAAACATACTCATTTCACTCAAACGTAACTTATAAATATGTGTAAACGTCAAATTGTATTGTGTGTATTGTATTGTAAGTGTCAAACTAGATTTCTGTTTTCGTACAACCGGCTGTGTTTGGCCAATTTATTATTCTGAGTGTTCAAATTGATTCGCAAGCAAATATATTTAAAAAATAAAAGTCCGAAGAAGTTTTTAGTATTCTATTGGAATCAAAATCCTGCCCAAAAGAAAACGCCTATAGATGAGCGGAGGTACCTTCTGTCTGTTGTTTTTCTGTGTTTGTTGTTGTTGCTTCTGATGTTGCTGTTGCTGCTTATCTGCTGAGATTTTTGTTACTGTTGTTGTTTGTACTATTTATTCTTATGTTGTGGTTGTGCATCTTTCTTTGTTAGTACTTGTGTTGGTTTCTGTATTTTTTGTTGTTTTAGTGGCTGGTTCTGTTTTTATTGTTATGGTAGCTCCACGATGTATTTTGTTGCTTCTAAGATATCTGGAGTTGTTGATGTAGCTTCTTCTCCCTCCTTGCCACTTGCTTTACTTTTATAGCAAGCACTTTTTACTATAGCTGTCCGATGCTACTATTGAAGGCTTTGACCTCCTCCTCTTCGTCATTTGACTCAGAGGCAGCTAGGAATGCAAAGGTATTGTCTCCACCCATGTAGTGGTCTTCCCCACCGTTAGACACATATGGGTGTTCGTCTTGCCTCTTTCGATGTTATGTTGCTACTCTTGTTGAAGTTGTTGCCACATCTTCACTTACTGCACCAGAGAGCTTCTCAATAGATTCAGATAGGGAAGGGCGTTTCACGTTTTTTGGAGTCCGCTTCAGCTTCCTCCTGCTCTTAGTTGTAATTTCCGAATGGGCCGAAATAACGGTCCGGTCATCGGATGACATCATGAAATCTCCCTGACCCACTATTTGGAAAGCGCACCACCGTTCTTCCTCCGATTTCATTGTATTTATTTTAATTTGTGTTATATTTTCTTACCGAGGCCGGTACTCCTTCAATACTGGGCGGTAGAACGGTGACTACACCGACTACCGGCAAGGCTCCTGGATTGCCGAGAGGAGGCAAAACTGTGGCAGGCCATGGTGCGCCATCCTCTAAAGGCAAACAAAACGAGCCTAAAAATAAGAATTCAGGAAGTGTTAAGACTGTGGCAAGCCATGGTTCTAAAACTTCCTCCACCCCTAGTAGCAGCAAGTTTGTGGCAGACCACGGACTTGTCGCTGCTACCAAAACTCCTTCAGGGAGTGTTAAGACTGTGGCAAGCCATGGTTCTATCACTTCCTCCGCCCCTAGCAGCAGCAAGTTTGCGGCAGGCCACGGACTTGTTGCTGCTACCAAAACTCCTCCCTCCAAGGAGGAATCTGGAGCTCAGCCGTGAGGAAATAAAGAGCAAGGTTGAGTGGGCTAAAAACATCCTAAAAGACCGATTACCCACTGCTTCCACTGCTCCCAAAACGTAAAAAGACTCCTCTAAGCGCCAGAGATCGTTGGAGGAAACCGTACCGGTTTCCAAGAGGCCCAAAACATATAGTTCTACAACCCCAGGGCCATACAACAGCACAACTCTGAGGTCTTACAATGAAGTCCTAAAGGACGCATTGATGATCGCGGTGATCGGACCCCGGACCACCTCCTATCACAAGCGACGCTGGCTGGCGCCAAGGCCATGTCAAGCTCATCGCTTGTTCCAACCAGAGATCTCTCGATCTCTTCACCAAGGCCAAAGGCCATCGATGGTTTAGGAGAGATTTGGCCAGGTGCAAAACTCGAGGTCGTGTCTAAGGAAGACATTCCTAGCAGACCTCGAACTCGTACCTGGATTCCAGCTGAACCCTCCTCTCCAGAAAGTATTCTGGAAATCATCCGGCTCAGTAACCCGAATCTTCCGACTCATGACTGGAAAGTCGCGAAACTGGAGGAACTAAGGGGTTCTTATAGATGCGCGTTAATTGTGATCAATAAGGAATCCCTTAATCCTCTGGCGCAGACGAAAGGAATGATTCGGTTCGGATTCGAGTCCATACATTTAAGGGTGTACAAAAAGGATGAGCTGGATGCTGATAAGCAACCTCCTCCTCCTTTAATACCTGACATCACAACCTCGGATCTTGGAGCGTCGATATCCTTTCCAGAATTGGATAGAGACGACTCCAATCTGTCTTAACCTTAACCTACTTAACCTACTTAACCTACTTACATCTAACACACACATAGACATCCATAAATATATATATACATAATATATATATACTTCTACAGAGAACATCGATTAGACCATACCTGAACTTTGGTTTGACAAAAACTTCCATGTAAGCTTCCCCTCTAGATCATTCTGATGGGAGGATGCTTTCATGGAGGACAAGTCAATCCATTTCTAAACAGATGGATCTAAAACCGATAGCGGAGTTGGTGGCGGTGTTTTCTCAGATAAGCTAAATCTAAGCCTCTCTTTCCGCCTTGTAAATCACTGTAGCGTGTTTCAGGCGGACATTTTGGCGATTAAAGAAGAAAAACGTGTCCTGGCTGAAGAAAAACGTGATATCTGCAAAGGATATCCGCATATTTTCGGATAGTCAGGCCGCCATCAAGTCTCTGGACTCGGTCTCATTATATTCTAAAACCGCCCTATCTCTATCTATCTCTACCTATCCTACCGGACAAAGGTAGTATAGGTATACCAATCGCTACGTGCAAACTAACACTAAAGCTATATGCCAATAAAAGAACAGACTTTAGGTGGACTGCTGGACAAACATGTCTAGCGACCAAACAGATCTGGCCAAGGCTGGTTCTGAGTCGCTCTAAGTGTCTGATCCTTTTAGATAGGAAACATCTCAGCGCCATAATAGGTGTCATTACTGGACACTGCCTCATAGGCAAGCACGCAAGAAGGCTTGGCGCTTTTACTAATGATTTTTGTAGAAGCTGCATGGACGAGGAAGAGGAGGAGACAATCCCCCACCTACTCTGCACATGCCCAGCTCTCTCCCAGAGAAGGAAGCTTCATCTAGGAGCTTTCTTCTACAACGACCTAAACGATCTAGAAAAATTAGACGTTAACAGTCTCCTACGCTTTATTATAAGCTCAAACTGGTTCCAGTAGTAAGAAGATCATAGATCCACGTGGCATCACAATGGGCCAATATGCCTAAGTGGGTTGGTATTTCCAACAGCCACTAACCTAACCTATATTTTGTTGAATTTTTAAAAATGAAAAGTCTGTCGTATTCCGGGGATCTATTCATAGCTTGCTATGAGCTCAGCAATATATACAATTTTCATATATTATTATTATTATAAATATTAGAATACAATTTGTAGTCTCCATGAGCAATTTTCGTAGAATGCTATAGGGTGGCTAGATAAGAACGGTAGGAACATTTTTTTAAATAAAACAACAACGTGTGAGATTTAGAATTGATTCTGATTTTATTTTGAAGCTATGTTCGCTGGCAGTACTTTAAGCGGTCGGTCCAATTTCTGATGGCTCGGTCCAATGCGTACGGCATTATTCCGGCAATAGCGTGTCGAATGTTGGCCTCGAGCTCGTCCAAAGTGGTTAGCTTGTTAGCGTAGACTAAGGACTTAATGTCGTCCCAGAGAAAATAATCGAATGATGTCAAATCGCATGATCGAGGCGGTCAATTGATGAAATCTTACCGTGAGATGCCCCTGTAGCCAAATTCGCCAAATTTCTCGTTCACAACTTCTAGCTTTGCGTCGCTTGTATGGCATGTAGCGCCGTCTTGTTGGAACCACAGCTCCAGTATATCAATGTAGTCGCGCTCTGACTATAGAAAGACGGTTAAAATCGCTCTATACCTGAGACGACTGACGGTAACGGTTTCCCTTCCCCCTTTCGAAAGAAATAAGGTCCGATTATGCCGCCATGCCATAAACCGCACCACACAGTCAATCTTTGTGGATGCATTGATGCTTGGCCGAATACTTGTGGATTGTGTTCGCTCAAATAACGGCAATTTTGCTTATTGACATAGCCGCTGAGCCAAAAATGGGCCTCGGCTGAGGAGACGAAATCCGGATCTCCGGCCAACATTTCCAGCACCCAATTAACGAACTCACAGCGTTTTCTATGGTCGTCCGGCTTCAATTCTTACGTCAAGACAATGTTATACGGATGTAGGCCTAAATCCAACCGTAAAATAAGCCGGGTTGACTCTCTGGTGATGCCCACTTCAGCTGATCCGCGCCGAAGCGACATTTCTGGATCTTCTTCCATATTGGCCGCTACGGCGGCTATATTTTCTTCATTTCACACCAATCTCTGTCTGGTTGGTGTCTTAAGATCCAAAAGAGTGTACTCACGCTCAAACTTTTCCACCGCACGACGAATTGCCTGTGCACTGAAGCCATAATGACTACCGACCTCACGACGAAATTTACCTTGCGTATTTACAACTGAGCCGAAATTTCGATAATATTTTTTAATAATTTCCGCACGTTTGTCAATCCTTAAATGATGCATGATGAAATGGCAAACCTTACTGAATATTTTTACAGCTGGATATGATTGATAACTTTGGCAGCTGCTGAAACATAACAACTGGAAAAACTATCATTGCTATCTGGTCACCCTTTAAATATCCATGTTAAGAAAAATTGCACGAGGAAACGGGGTGCATGGGGCGTCCGATAAAATTTGCTATATGTCAAAAACCTTCGTCTTTTTATAAGATTAAAAAGAGTTTCATATTACAGCGTTTGCCGTAGTCACCACGTAGTGATACTATACAATTTAAATAAAACATAGTGGCAATTGTTGCCCACGAAGAGGTGTCAAATGCTGATTCGATAGCCCGAATGTTCATTTGTGTATTTAGCTGTCAAAAATTCAATACAAACCGTAATCCCCGCATACTGTATAGCAATATATGATAATTGCTCATGGAGACCACAATTAGTAGGTATTCTATGAAAAACCGCGTATCATATATTACTGAGCTCATAGCGTGAATAGTATGCTTTGGGCTGTCACTTTTTGTTTGATATTTGTGTTTGTCGCGATGTCAGACATGTGGCGTATGGATGAAACAATAAAATTAATAAATAATATGATAATTAAAAATTCGATAACTGTTTTTTTTTCCAAAACTTATGTTCTCTGCTATCTTTTCCTTCCTTTCATGCAATTTTCTCAATTCCTTTAATCTAACACGAGAATACGTCGAAGTATAATAATTTGCTCTGTTACACTTGAACGAATTAAATATTTCTATGAAAAATGACAGAGAGCATGCTATGCGAAATTGTTCGAGGGTCTGTTCCAGCGAGATTTTTGTAACATTTTGTAAAATAGAATTTTTACTTAATTTCGAGAAGAAGGAAAAAATTCTCCCTTAAACCCAAAATCTCACGGGAACACGTTTCTGTAAAATGTTTGAAACGTCAAAAGTAAAGCTTTGTGAAGCTTTTTTCTCTTTTCTTTGTCCATGTCCAAGTCATCTTTTGAGTTAATTGTCGCAATTCACACAAATTTAAACATATATTAATTTAACAGTTGTTTTAAAATTTAACTGATTTGACGTTTTTTACAATTCCTGCCCAAAGAAAAATCTCGAGTAGTAACTTGTAAGTATTAGCAGGGTGGGGAAAAGAAATACTCTGTCAAATGCGTTCTCTTGTACAAATTTACAGTCCCAATAGGTCGTTTGCGTACCCTAAAAAACTACAAAACAGCCTAAAATCCATTCGCGTGCTCATATTTTTCGTAGATTTTCGCAGAAAAGAGCGAAATAATGGAGCAATTCATTTCCCCTCTTTTGTCGATTTTAGTCCAGGAAATTTAATCGGGCAAAACTCCCAAAAGGTTTTTTTTTTTTTTTGAAAATGTCATCTAGTTAGTTTTTATTTCGAATTTGAACATTTGTTTTACCAAGCGCTGTCAAATCTTTGCCGCGCGAATTGCAGTTAAAGGAAACACAATGAAAGCGACTGTCAAATTTACATCCTATGTTTTTACTTCTTAATTTTATTAGTGCTTAAAAAAGTTTGTTATTATTTGTGGACAAAGGATATGGACGAACAATAAGAAATTGATTTTATTATGTGTGTTCTGCACATGTGCTATTTAGCAATAAAATTAATGAAAAAGAGGAAACGCAGATGGTGGGTTCGTCCTCTCTATAAGGAAAGAAAAGAAAGAGAATTTTTTGAGATAACTTTCAAACACCTCATAGAGCACGATTCGATAAATTCCAAAGAATTTCATTTATTCGTACCGCTTCAATGAATTTCTCGACTTTCATTTTCACAACAAAGAAGAGCTTTTGTGCACAAATTTCTAAACGTCAATCCTGTAGCGTAGCTTGTAGTTCAAGAAAATCCATCTTCACGAAAGACGACACAGACGCAGACACACATTGTGTTGCGGCTTACGGCTTTCCATACATTTAATGTCTTGACAACTTGCGACGGAGATACAGATACACATTCTGTTCGGCTCTAAAGTCTTTTGTAAGACGTTAAATCTAACTTAACGATACAAATTTTTAAATGACGTTTATTTTTTGTATGTGTTAATTCATATTTTATTTATTTGATCCAGGTTTGCTTTTTGTATTGTTTGTAGACAAATTCATAGAACCACTCCGGAATTAAAAATAGAGAACACACATGATGAGTGAATTTTCTTCGTTTTGAAAAAATAGCGACACACAATTGTAGCACGGATACAAAAAATTCTAGTCATCACCAATCATTTTAATATACGGCCAAGTTAAGTCAAACATGAAAGTGAATCACTCTACTGGCTTCAAATTGCTATGCCGATTGGGACTTTAGACTTTCTTTTTTGAAACCGGCCCCCTGAACGTCAAAGTTTAAATAGTGCTTGACATTTCACTGATTGATCTAAACGTCAAATTTTGGTTTTTATATTTTTACGTTGGCGACGTTTATGACTGATAAGTGAATTGTTTTCTCTTTGCACCACAAGTTCGTGTACAATTGTTTTTTATTGAGCTTGTGAAATTAACTTGATTTTATTCGGACATTTAAACGACGAAAGATGAATGCGCCCCCAACTTTTGAATCGTTTCTTCTTTACGAGGGTGAAAAAAAGTAAGTCCCGCCTTTTTCCAATTTAATGAAGATATTTTTTTAATTTTATTGTTGATGTTAGAATTGTTAAGGATACCGACACAAAAGTAACAAATGCTGCAATTTTTACTGTAAACAAAGAGGACCACACTTTGGGAAATATGATCAGAAAGTGAGTTTGTCAATCGCCTGCAACAATTTTCCTAAAAAATCTTTTTTTTTCTTTTAGTCAACTTCTTAAAGATCCAAATGTTCTTTTTGCTGGCTACAAAGTTCCACATCCATTGGAACATAAATTCGTGATACGGATACAAACTACACCCGACTATTCTCCTCAAGAGGCTTTCATGAATGCTATTACTGATTTATTGTCGGAATTGTCGTTATTTGAAGAACGATTCAAGGTATTATAATCTAATATGAGAAGTTGCTGCGATTTACAATTTTGTTTATTTCTTTTTCTGTAGGAAGCGATCAAAGAGAAAAAGGAGGGAGGAGATTAAAGTTAAAATTATTTAGAATAAAGTAAATTACGAAAGAGAAGAAACCATTGTATTAAATGTATCTTGGTTTTTAAGTTGTTTCGATACTACCTACATACATTTGAGTGTACAACAGACGGGAATTTATGTTTTCCAAATTATTTCTCTTTTGCAAATGAATGCTTGCACACAAAGTAAAGGCTCAGCGGAAGTCTCGCTTTTAAAACACCTGATTAATAACTGTTTACTTTTTTAAATAAACTAAGGATTGTACTTCTTTGTCGAAAACATATATGCAGCTGACGCCAATGACAAGGGCTCCACTGAATAGGTGAGAAGATTCCGTCTGCCGGCAGCAAGTACGCACTGTATACTTGTAGGTGGAAATGGTGGTATAGGAAAATATTCCTATTGCTTATCTCTTTACTTTACTTAATTCTAGGTGGTGCTACAATCCGATTAATTTCAGTACTTCTGGCTATAGCCAATATAGTTCGTCGTTAAATATTCTACCCTAAACTCCGCTCATGCAGAAAACCACTCGAAGAACTTTTCTCTTGAAGCAACCAAGAGAATTTTGATCCGCTTTAGATAAAGTCTACACTTCCGCGACACACAATACAGTAGGACTGGTATGACGAATCTTCTACCACCTCAAAGTTTAAGCTTGCTGTTCGAGACGTTTTAGTTGGGTGTCCTATTTTGTCTGCAGCTTATAATTTTGTATGCTCCCATTTCTCTTTTTCTGCTTCAGTGAGATGTTTGCAGTTTGCAGGCTTTTGAAATATCATGGATCATTGCCGAAGGTTCGCACAACTTCTTAAAGTTGGATAAATCTCAACGCGTCACCCAATCGAACTACTTTTTTGACTTCGTCTCGGTAGTGCCATTTCCAAATTTTTATGGAGCAGCAAGCGTTCTCCATTGTCATTCTGCACTGACGGACGAGTTTCGCAGAGATAAAAAAAAAACGAAAAGGACCAGACTAGTGCTAAACGATAAGCTGATAATTAGACTGGCTGTTGGACACTTCTGAGAAAATTGTGAGATTCGCGCATAAAGAAGATATGTAGAGTCCAAGTCTACAAAACATTTACTACATTGGCTCGACCATCCACCGAGGAGATGAATAACATTGTTCCAGATAAGATGATTTCCGGATCACAGTACAGAGGTTAGAGACAATAAGGAAGACAAAACCTCAGTTTTAAGCACTCATCGCCTTTCATTTGAGTAACTACAATACAAGCATTCCATCCGGGACAAAAGAATAAACTCTATCGTTCAGAAACGCGCCAAACAGAAAGTAAAGTCTAAAATATATGTATAGTCTCTTTCCCATAAGACTTTATTCTGAATGACACAGTACCTTCGACAATACAAGCTGTTCTTTCCTTTTTGTTTGCAATTTTAAATTGGAAATGAGTAAATATTTATGAATTTGCATACATACACATCTCTATACATCAGCCAAAAAATCGGGTACATCATTCCTAAATTCTACTGTCAATAAAATGGTTTTTGTACTAACCCAGTACCACTCTATTGAAACAATTTAGCCACTAAAAGAACGCCACGTTAACCTAGATCCAAAGCGGGAATTTGCCGGTAACTACAAAACAAGCATGCTTAAAGGTATGGTATATAATGAAATTTTCAAATACAAACTTTAAGTTTTGGTAATTTTTAAGATTTATTACAAGACAATAGTAACATTAAAAATATTATCCAATAAAATTAGCAACAACCAAATGTAATACTACATGGGCGAATATAAAGTCAACAAATCCTCTTTCCGACGAGATTTTACTAAAGATGCTTTTGTTCCCTGGATTAGCTTGAAGACGAAGGCAAACACCCAAAATGAAACAACTCACGCAGGATATAAACCCGGAGAGAAACGAGTTAAACGGAAATGTTCCCACGAAGCAGCAATAGACAAATTGTACAACGCCGGTAATGAAAATATAGAATAAATATGCATCAATCATTTTCAGTTTTTTAGGTGTGCAATAAATGTAATCCTTATAGAATTTGACGACAACATTTTTGATATCGTTCATGTTGTTTTTTTTTAATAATTAATTAATAAAACAAAAGTTAGGTGGAATCAGACTGCTGACAAAGATTGTAGAAGTAATTGTTGAAGCCCAAGTTAAAATATGCCAACATGGTGACAGGTCACAGGTCTATCATTCCCTAGGTGGCACTGCAAGCATTTTCCATTGATTTTTGAGAGCTTGTAATTGGATTTTTGTGAACGAAAACTTGACGAAATGGAGCGATTCGGCATTATGGATGCTGGAAACTGCTATAATACGGTGAATCTTGAGCCACAGATAATAAATCTAGATTATAGATTTATTATCTGTGCTTGAGCCATGACTCATTTTTCTACTCTATTTTGAACTTTCATTCAATGAGGCTCGAGCTATTACACGTTGACACTTTTCCATGTATCTCATCTGACAGCTCTCTTTTATTTTTTTCTTATGTTTAGACTTCTCTAGACAAATTTTTTTAATTAATTCTTTAAAAATCAATTCCTTTGGCGAATAAATTTCTTCGGTCATTTTTTCCCCAACTTTTCATGACTAATGAAAAGAAATGAAGCGAAATAGAAAAATGGCGAACACGAAGAATGAGAAACGTCAAAAAAGAGGCACTGCAATTCAACTCACAACTCATCGTGAAATTTTTCTTTTCTATTTCATTGTACGAATATACCTACGAGAAGCAACCAGCAATTCCCTAATTGAAAAAAATCATATTATTCCCATCCGAAAATATATTATTTCTGTAACTCCGGATGAGCCATTTCGAAATGCTTCTTATATGTAGACCCTGAGGTCTGCCCATCGAATGAGGGAGGCTTCAACTTTTTTCTCCTTGGACCGGCCATTTATCGGATATTGTGTTTCGTACATAACCTGCATGTCTATACTCTTTATTACAATAAAAACATATTCAAATAAACCCTGCGTTGTTTTTTTTTCAAATTACGAAATAGGCCGTCATTATGGGACACCGTAACGGCCTGGAAATTAGCGGGAAAATCAAACAGGCTGGAATTACTCGGAGAATCTGATGGCACCCATACTTATCGAAGCGGCTAGTGAGCTGAATTTAGAATTTTGTGAGACTATGTCGAGAGATTTGAAAGCGGCCTGCCTGTTTAAAACGAATCGGCAATCCTTTGCAGGTATCAGCCTGGACAGGACTTGTTTAATAGCCAACATTTCTGCCTGGAACACGCTACAGTGATTTAGAAGTTGGAGGGAGCGACTTAGGTTAAGCTTATCTGAGAAAACACCGTCACCAACCCCGCTATCAGTCTAGGATCTATCCGTATATAAATTGATTGACTTATCATCCATGAAGACATCTTCCTCCTAGGAGGATCTGGTGGAAGAAGAAAGTCTGTCAAACCAATGTTGGAGCATAGTGTAATCGATGTTCTCTGAAAGTATACCTATTGTGTTGAGAGTATTAAAATTAATTTATTCACTCTGTAGTCGCTTTAAGGCGTTAGCATCTACTTGCCTGATAAAAAAAAATCGTGGAGTGTCAAGGGAAACAGAATATCCAGTGCCGCTTTTGCACAGACATGCTGTCCTTTGGGCTTTGCTTAGTTTGTTTGCAGTTGTTTGCATCGTCTAAAGCCGTCCAAAAGACAACCAAACCTTAGGTGAGTATCGGTCTTATAATCGAGACGTCATTGGGTAATGCAGGGTTGAAGGCCCCATTTGTGCCCAAAGGCTTTTTTACAAGAGAATAGAGCTACTGTAGCTTTCTTTACTCTTTCTTGAATGTTAGGTTTCCAGTTTAGTTTCCCGTCTAAAATTTTATATTTCCTGAAAAAAAGGACAAGATCAGTTTTATGGGACTTACTCCCAATCCACAACGATCTGCCTAACGGGTTAATCTTTTGGGGTTTCTTTCACGTTATTAATATGCTTACCAGGGATGGCTATAGCAACGTCATTCGCATAGGCAACCACCCAATTTCAGGTACGTATATCAGCAGTTCGTTGACCACTAAGTTCCAGAGAGGATGTAAGATGACACCGCCATAGATGAACTAACCTAGATGGCAAACTTTCCAGATATTGGAAAATCAAAATCGGATTTCTACTGATCGCCCCTAACTGTATGACTCTGGCTGTTAATACGTGTGTATTGTGATCAATGGCAATTTTCCTCCTTTTTTATACAAGCCACGCCCATTTTAACCAAAAAAGTCATCCACATTACACACACTCGTGCAAATCGCTCTCATTCTAGCAATTTTACTTGTAAATTGCTCTCATTCTACTCGTAGCAAATTTTGACAAAGTTATAGAGGTGTAAAAGTGTTCGAATTCACTTACAGTGTGTCTGAGCGAAAGTTAAGGGTTTGCAAAAGAATTAGTAGAGTTTGACATCTAGGTTAATTTATCTATGGACACTGCCTTTCTGCGTACCTCTGCTAACACATCTTGTAGCAGAAGCTCCACCCAGTTTGGAGTTGATTATCCTATTGTACTATTTAGCATATGACTGATCAACTCCCCAAGTGATTCAACACCTTTAGAGTTGACAGTTAAAGGCATTTTCTATGTCCAGGAACGCTAAAATTGTGTACTCTTTATAATGTAGCGATCGTTCGATGTTGCTCCTCATGATGTTCTCTAGCGTTGGCAGGACTGAGGAACTTTGTAGCTTGGCGGGTATTATACCGTCCAGCCCAGCAGATTTTTATGGTTTGAAGCTATGCAGCGCCCAGAGCAACTTGTCTCTTGTAATCAGACCGTGAATTTTAGACGCGGCTGCAGTAGTTCTGCAAAGGTTGTTTCTGCCCGTGAATGGGGAGCTACCTGGAAAATGGGTGTCCAGTAGCAGGTTGAGTGATTCATCACTTGAGGTCGTCCAAGAGCCATCGGGTCTTTTTTAAGCAGTTAGGCCATGTAGAATTTGTAGATAGTATTTTTTTTAGCCGCGATGCCTTAGAAGTTTCTGTTATTTGCCACAGGATAAACTTCAGGACTGTCGCTATGCCTCTTACAGTTCTTTTTTACAGATTTTGATATATGTAATACCGACATCGTTAGTGTCGGTACTGCCCCATACCGTGTGATGCGCATTAGCATCGCATCCGACGCATTTGGTTTTTTGCTTTCCAGCTTCCCAGACCACATTTTCTAGGTTGACACCAGGCAGAGAGCCCACATAGTCGTGGCGAAAATATACCGATGACAGCCAATAGGTGCCTTTGGCTGTCCCTATTCTAGCAACGGGGTCGCTGAGATCAAGAAATAAGAGTACATTACGACTACATTTCACTAATATACAAGTTCTGATTTTACCTTTGTGTTTTGTATAGAGCGCAACGTATTCAAATGTCCCAAGTCCACGAAACACGCCTTCTACAATCCATGGTTCCTAGATTAGGATGATGACTTATGCGTCTTTGGATAGACGCAGAATGAGTGCGGACGAGGTCTTTTTGGAGTTATGAAGGTCAATCTGAAGGTACCGTATCATTGACTAAATTCAATCAGAGAAGTCTCCACCACGGTTTCATTTGAGTCCTCCCATTCTGAAAATGTACCTAAAAGACCATCTTCGTCCTCTGATCGTAAAGGGTCTCTTTTGGATCGTCGTCGGTTTCCATTTCTGACAGGGTAAGGAAGGGAGAGATCGTCGACTTGCTTGTCATCTCAGAAAGATTAGAGTCGTCGCTATCCATTTCAGGAACATATATCGGCGTTGCCTATCAGCATCCAACTAAAACTAAGAGTTTTAGACCCTCTGCGCCAGAGGGTTAAGGGATTCTTTATAAATCACAATTAACACGCATTATAAGGGTACCTTAGTTCCTTCAGTTTTCCAACTTTCCAGTCAGAAGGGTCGATTTACTGTGCCTAATGATATCCAGTCTTCTAGGAAAGAGGGATATCCTCCTTAGCCGCAACTTCCAGCTTCGCACCCAGCCAAACCTCTTCTAATCCACCTACAGCTTTTTTATAAAGATCGAGAGATCTTTGATCGGTGCAAGCGATAAGCTTGACGTGGTCTTGGTACCAGCCAATATCGCTTGTACTGAGAGGTGATTTAGCGTTTAACGCACGGTGACCAAAAAGGCACCCGGAAGCTTTAACTTAACCATTTGTAACCGTTCAGGTGAAATTGATCCCTCGCCGTCGCTTTTACTCATAACCCCCATCCATTGTTTCGTCTGTTAGGATTTCGTTACAAGACCTCATAGATGTGACTTTAGAAGGCCCTGGGGGTTTTGGCACGGTATGCCTTTTAAAAGTGCACCATGGCTTGCCACAGATTTACCTTTTCCAGACGCTGAAAGAGCTTTGCCTTTAGTCGGTGTAGTTACCGTATTACCACCGGAGTAGCGGTCTCGATTTTATTTTAGAAGTTGAAAATTCCATATGAGATCTCACGAGTAGCGGAGTAAGGGAGGTCCATTTGTATAGAGACCCGCTATATACAAATAAGGTTAGATAATCTTAAGGTCGCCAGATATCCGGATACTCCGTTCATTACTGAGCTAGTTTTCAAGATACTGGGCCCTCAGCCAGGCACGGGTAGTATGACACCTTGATCCAACCCAGTGGAGAAAGGAGTTACAAGCAGAAGGCAAAAAAGTAGGAATGGAGGGAATGGAGGTGTGAGCACTCTCTAGTTTCAGGGCTCCCCTGGAGAACTCCTCTAGGGTCATTGGCCTTACTTAGCCTCTATAACTGGACAAGTTCGATATTCAGGTAGAGGTGTGCTAGACATAAATGATTCAATGATGCGAAGTTTGCTTTGAAAGTGATGACATCATCCCGAAGCACTTCCTATGTCCAGCTTACGCTCGCATCAGGCTGCAGGTTTTTGGTGCTGACGTAGTGCGTGCTTGTACTGCAGGTATTTGTCACTGAAGCGCTTATTCGCCTCTCCACGAAAGGCAGAGAAATTGCATTAAAATGAACTTGCAAGGTGTACAATGGACTAGTACTTTGTCTGAGTTTCGAAAAAAAAACAAACGTTTTGACATTAAATCTAGAATAAAAATGTGGCTTCTAAGAAAGCTACCAACGGAACATTTTCAAAAGACTTTTTCTCTCCGGCGCGGTCGCGCTTTGACATATTGTGAAGAAACAATGGGCTCTTATGGAGCAATCCGAAATGTAACCTCAGGCATTTTGACACTTTTGATCGTAAATATCGTAAGTTCGACATCAAAGCCCTAGTAGAGGTTCGTACTTTGTCGTACCTTGTCGCGCGTTTGACATTACACGATACGTTCGATTTGTAGCTACAGGGTAAGTTACCGAATGGGTAACCTCCAATATATTGACTTTTGCGATTGTTTTATTATAGTTTTCTTGCACAAAATAGTAATTTGAACTATGAATTTGTTGTTTTTTCTTTAATCTATTTATTAATCACAACTGATTGCATGAAACCAGAAATCTAGTTTGACACACAATAGTGTTTGACGTTTATACATGTGTTAGTACATTTTGACATAAAATCCAGGAGACTAATTTTGATTCTGAAATTAAAACTAGAAACAAACTTTTGTTTATGAAAAAATGAGGGGAAAAAGTTTTATGTCACTTTTGTGCTCCGGAGCACAAAAAAAGCTCAAACGAAAACGCCATACGAAAAAGCAGCTGTGAATGAAATGTCAAAATTTGCGAATCGCTCGTTCGTATTCGCAGTTCGCTGAGTAGTGAATAGACCTTAAATCTAAGATATCAAAAAAATAACAACACAACATTTCATAGGGATCCTGCCCCTACTTAGTACCGCTGTAATATTACCACAACGTTTTTACAATTTCTTTCCCAAGAGAACACCCCTGTGACGATCAAAACTAAAATGAAAAAATATGTCAGAAATGGAACGATATCTAAAAAAACGATGTGTTGCACCCGAGAATCCACTTTAGAAATGGATTCTCGGTGGAAGTAACCCTTCTTCTTCCCACTTCAATAAAAAGCGTTCCCTCTCTTTCGGACAATCTTCTTGCCCACGCCAATGTAAACAGGCACAAAAGCGTTCTCTTTTACAACATTTTTGTACACATTTTTCAAAAATTTTACTTCTGGATTTTATGTTTGAATGTACTAACAAATATAAATACAAACGGCAATATAGTATTGTGTGCCAGACCAAATTTTTTGAATGTTGAAATTGATTCGCAAGCAAATATTAAAAATAAAAGAAAATGCAAGTAGAAATACATATTTTATTGGATTCCGCCATTTTGCCAAATAAAGAAAAAAATTGCGAAATAAAAGTTTGACATTTAACCAATTAAAATTTTGACAGAAAAATCAGAAGGATTTTTTAGCGTTCCTTTGAAGTGTGAAGCATTAAAATTCCAGAGTGAAACCAATGGAAAACGCCATATGAGAAATTGGTAGTCTGCTTTATGTTTTAATTCTGATATTGTGGTTTGACATTTACCAGCATCTGTGCTACATCAGTATGTCGATCGGTGCGGAAATGTTAATTTGTTTTTTGTTCCATAATTTCGTGTATCATTATCTTTAGAAATGCAGAAAATAATTCATGGACTAAATTGGTTTCCCAACTGTGAAGATAAGTTTGTAACTTGGGGTCAAGAAATATGTGTGTACAAAGTCAGTCCCAAAGTTGATGTTGACTATGAAAAAAGTAAACAAATTTAAAATATGTAAATAATATTTTTATCCGTAAATTAATGTGCTTATCATATGCAAAAGGTCGAAACTTTGTGCTTTCATCTAAGCTGGCAGCGTCGTTTTTAGCATCGGACACTCGTTATCAGTATGTAAGATGTTTACAGCCGTCTTATCACAAAACTGCAACGATTGCGGTTGGCTTGGCTAATGGAAAAGTTGGAGTGTGCAACTTTGAAGCCAATATTGAGCACAATTTGGAATTCAGTAAATATAACGTGTATTTGCTTTAATTTGTTCATAGAATATTGGTTTTAGCTCCCAGTCAACAACGTTCATGTTTGTGTCTTGCTTGGAATCATGTGGAACCAAACATCTTAGCTATTGGTCATGATAGCAACAGGTCTGATTCTTGTATAACAATATGGGATATCGCAAATGGTTTTCCAAAGGAATCAAGTAAGTATAATAATTTTAAGCAACATGTCTAACATTTTTTCTAGACAATAACAGTGCTTCCCAAATGCAACCACTTCGCTCCATATTTTTCTTTATGTGTGAAGTTATTGCCTTTCACTTTTCAGTTTTTGATGGACAGTAGTACTAAGAAAAATCATGGTATGTCAATGTCCTTACATGTTTGATATGTGGTAATGCTGTTTGAAATTCATAAGCTTCACTAAATATCTACAAAACCTTGACAGATATTGGTTTTGTGTGGTCATTTAAAAATAGGATATTATCCTTATGAACAGAATTTCCGAATATATCATTGAACGTCCCTAAATGACCGCCACATTTTTTTATCAGGTCAACAAACAATTCCTAATCGGTTTTCACACAAAAGGGATCAAGATAGCTTAGGTATGCAGCAGTGCATGCACAGAATTTTCTAATATTCCCACTTTTATTGTTGTTATTTAGAACTTTTAATCGTACTCCATATCTTTAATAATTCAATATAGTATACTTCTGCGTATTTTTTTTTAAATAAATGTATTATATATATGTACCTACTATAATATCAAAAACTTATAAATTATCGCCCAGTTGCGCTTCTGATTCGAGAATCAGATTCGCTCCTTCATTCTGACAAATCAATCACTAATTGCACGTGAAAATCTTTGACCAATTTAGTGAATATCCCATTCTACAAACGAGAAGCTCGTAGAGTTCGCACATCAGCATATTCGTAGCCCTTCGGTTTTCTCACAAACATATCTTTAGTGATAATCCAAAAAGAAACACAAAGTATGGCTTATAGTAGGACACTTTTGATTACTTCGGCTCCGAAGTAATCAATTCGCTGACTTAATCCTCATGCGACTTATCTTGCTTAATACCGCTCCAGTCGATGACTTGATGATGACTTTGTACATCCACTTGCTCACTCACTTTCCTGTTTTCCTGGAAATTATTCAATTATTTTAATAGGAATTTCTTCACTAAAGAACTTTTTTCTCATCCATGTCGCGTTTTTATTTAGTAGAATTATTAGAGCTCATAGCTATGTACGAGTATGTGTGAGGACCAAACTATTCAGCTATTAAAGCATAATCATCCGCATTTTTAATCTATACCTAATACTTCAGACTGCGTCCATCGATGATAAAATTCGGTACTTGAAAGACATAAACACATTTGCAAGGTTCTCTTTGCCGCCCTTAGTAAATTAGCTTTTGTTGACATCTTAAGTGTGTTAATCTCTGTTTTATTAGGGAAAATAAGAACTTTAACTTAACTTATTAATTTTTGACCGCAGAGACGAATGCCACACCAGATGCTCTTTCGAAATTATTTTCAACTTAGAATATATCCCCCTTTTGCTTTTGTTTACACAAATGTATTTTTTTATGTATTTTTTCTTGCTAAACCAAATATCTTATTTACTTTTGCCGTTAACGCGCATCTATGTTGTCTGATTCAAGCCGTGAACATGGGTGTTCAGTTTTAAATATTTTCCGTAAAGCATCATCTTTGTGGGGCTTACAATTATGCGTTTACAATTATACATATATGGAAAAGTAAATGAATATCCCTAAACAAATAAAATTTCACGAACCTTTGAAATTTAAATTATGAAGAATCTGGATAGTTACTTCTTTACAAATCCAAAGCACTTACGTAATATTGCACGCAACATCCTGAAATTTATATCAATATCTGTGTGGCTTACGTAAGCAGTGTCACCAGACTGACCTGTCCACATACTTTGTTCTGGGCCCAAAAAAAAAACGGTAAAAGCATAGTTCTGGAACCTGGTATGTATGTGCAGTAGTGTAGTTTCAGTGCAAGCTGAGTATTTAGACTGCCAAATTGATATTTTCTAATATTTTTGCCTTACCATTTTGATGATATCAACCTTTGTCGTTTGATTAATTCTGAAGAACAATTTCTTTACTTCAGTCTTTTGTCTATTCTTCTTAAGGACAGAGAACTAGTCCCTTGTACTCCTTGTATATTCCTTTAACTGGATTCTCCGTTCTTCGTAGAAAGATGAGTGAGCGTTTTAGTAATAAAGTGCCTATGTTATCAGCGTCCCCATCACGTCAGAGACGGGTACCTACAGCTTGATACGAGCAAGCCGGATGCCTCTAGAGATAGTGCTCCGCGATGTTGTCATCACCCTCACAGCAAGCTTGGCAAGATGACGTATCACTTATGTTAAGCTTAACGCACTTAGTTGATAGCAAAAGCGTAGTACACCGTAGCGACTTCAATAAGCAGTCTATAGTCTTTCCTTCTGAACAACAGCAGAAAAGCCGCTGACCGAAAAGACTTCGTTTGGTCTACCGACAATCTGGAGAGTCATGCTATGTGCAGTTGTCAATGTTAGCTCTAACCGAAGATGCAGGCAGTCCTAGCGCTGCTTCGGGACTTAAAAAACTTTTCTCCGAGCATTTTCTAGCAAGTTTAATGTCAGGTTCAGGAAGGCTTTAAGCGCAACTTGGCTATCGCTACAGATGCAGATACTTCCCTTCCTCCACCGATTCTCCACAATACAGTTAATTTCTATCAGGATTGCGTATATGTCCGTCGTAATCGTCTTCCAGAAGGAAAGCAGGACAAGAGTCTGCCAAAAGAAGCAGTCACATATTCTCGTATAGCACATACAATAGAATATAGCCTTTTTTACTCCGCTATAAACACGCTTACAAAAATATTATTTTACATATTTTGTTCTCAGCAAACTTTTTTGGACTATCCGAAACCGCACATTCATTGTGCTGGGATAGAAATCACCGCGTTTTAATTGCTGGAATGAGTCAAAAGATGGTTAAACTCTTTGATTTAAGGCGTAAGTACCATTTGAAGATTTTTTATTATAACATTAAAATTTTAATTTTTAGAAAATACTGCAACATGTACATCAATTAATACAAAAGCTGTACATGGCCTTGGGGTTTCCTCAAATGGAAATTACCTTACTAGTTACTTAGATTCTGTTATTTTAATTTGGGATTTGCGAAGCTTGGATAAACCCGTAAAACATATTCAATCGTTGAAAGACAATATTTCAGTCTCTTGGTGTCCTACAAGGTGCATTATTACTTTTTGTCGATTATTTCACTTTGAACTGTAAGAAAACATTTTTTGTAGATCCTGTGTGCTTTCATCGTTACAGCGAGACTCCTCATTTCTATATATTTACGATATTCATTCAGTAGATATAGAAAATACAAGAGAATTGTATCACACTAAAAATCAATATACTCCTTTCCATTCGAGATTGTATTCTCCGAAAAAAAAGAATAATTTATCATCAGCATCCTGGCATCCTTTTGATGGTGAACGAATATTAGTTTTGTCTGAATCAGGTATGTAACAACTAGATTCTTAAAAAAAAAACAAAATCTACAAATGTTGGTTAGGTAATGTAACTGATTTTCAAATACCTCCGAAAATCGCAATGGCGTGGAATAATCAACTCAAACTATTAAGTGGGCTTATGATGCGTTTTACTGATCCTGTAGAAGTCAGCTCGGACACTTCTGATGTAACCTCGCTCCAATTTGAAAGATCAACAGATGAGGATATATCTGTAACTATTCGAAAAAGAGCTCAGCACAATTATGGTTTGAAGGTAAAAAGAGTAGTTTTTCAACAACAACGAGTTGAATTGTGTTTTACGCCTTAATTACAAAATACATATTTTGTACTTTTGTAGCCCGAACTAAGGCATTTTGGTGAATTTTTAAAGAATAATTATTTAAGGAAGGTTTGGAAAGTTCTTTTAAATTTAAATCGGGGAGATCAAATGATTGGTCTAAAAAATGTTTTAAGAATCGATCAAGCCTCAGAACTTATATCATCATCTATAATTGAATCACATGTACTTCAATGGCCAGATTCAGTTAAAAATAAAAGCAATCTTGTATGTTATAGGTATGTAATGTACAATTCAATGTTCATAAATCTAGGAAATTAAAATATGTCCGTTTTAGGAGCACACCTCGGGATGCTGCCATAAAGTTATGCGGATGGACAATTGACCAAGATTTCGACAGGTTCATTAAATCGCTGTGCGATAATAAAGTAAGTGACATTTTCTGTTTCTTTAAAGATATATTTTAATTTTAAAGCTTCAAATTAAATTTTGTTCCTGCGGATTCTTTGTACCTTCTCTTCATGGAACGGTACTCTAACGTGGGGTTGATTAATCATACCTCATGGTATGATACGACATAATATTACATGTCGATTATGGGACAACCTTCTGTACAGTTAGTTTCATGAGCGCCTTGCTCTAATTTTTATTGTAATATTCACGTTATTGTTATTGCAATGACTACACGGAATAGGCATTAAGCTTATGCGAAATAGTTGTTGATAAGATGAATATTTATATTTTAGTGTATATTACATATACATGGCAAGCTCAAAAAGTCATCAACACCGTACAACATACTTATGAACAAGATTAGGTTCCAAAATAATTTAAAAATTTAGAAGCAACGTTAAAGTAACTAACAACATGAACTATTAGCTTTTTAGTTGTGTTAGGATACTGCATTCAAGAGCATGTTGGTCTAATTAAACAAATATTTTATTTATCTGTATTATTTTAAGTTAGTTAATTTTCTATGATCTAAAGGAATATTCTAGAGCGGCCATGATTTGTACATTTCATTTAAAAATCGCACAAGCTTGTGACATTCTTTCTAAAGCTGAAAGTCAGGTAAGTTATTTTTGAATCCTCTAAAAAAAAATAGTGCACTGACTTTTCTTAAATAGTCGTCTGATCCTAGCATTTATCGAATAGCTGTAATTGCACTTTCTAGTTTTAATGCCGATTCCGTTTGGAGAAGTCAGAGATCGAACGCAAACGGTCAAATTCAAGATCCGCATTTAAGGGTAATCTTTTCATTTCTTACCATAGAGAGTGATAATTTTGATGCTGTGTTAGTAAGTTCTATAATGAATTCTATATTTCTTGAAAAATTAGTTAAGGTTATTGGTGTTATTCAACAGAAAGAAGAGCAAATCTCCCTTGCAGATAGAATTGCTTTTGCGTGTAAATATCTTAGTGAAAACAAACTTTCCGAATATGTTAAATACTGTGTTCAAATGTCAATTGATAAGGGCGATTTAAATGGCATTTTGTTGACTGGAGAGTCTGCGGAAAGCATTAACATATTGCAAAGCTATATTGATGGGACTGATGATGTGCAAACTGTTTCTTTAATTGCAATTTGGTTATTTCAAAACAGGCTTTCATTAGATTCTCGGATACAATACTGGAATTCTAGGTAAATACTGTTTTCTTTATTCTTATTGTTAAATCGAATTGATTTCCTATGCAGTTATCTAAATCTACTTGATTCATGGCGCCTATGGGAAAAACGAGCTGAGCTTGAAATAAATATTCAAAATTTTCGTCCAATACCTGCGACAGGGAAAACAGTGTTACTTTTATGTAATTTCTGTGGGAAATCAGTTTCAAGTGCCTTTCAAGATGATGCAAGACTTCGCAATGTAAATTCTAATGTTAATAAGGTAATAAACTAAGCTTCAGGGAGATTTTTTTTCTATTATTTTGATGATAATTTTTTTGTTTTATTTAAAGCTATCATCATGTCCTAGTTGTCGGAAACCATTACCGAGATGTTCTCTTTGTCTGCTGCATATGGGTACAACTGTTCATTTTCCCACCCACAACTCCTTTGACCACGAAAATCTAGGATGGCAATCAAAGTCATTTTCTAAGTGGTTCTCCTGGTGTCAGACTTGCAGACACGGTGGACATACTGAGCACATAATGCAATGGTTTAAGTAAGCAATTATATCATATTTTGATGTTTTGTAAGCATTATACGTATTTATATATTGTTTGAATGGTTTCTTTTACTTTTAATTGCAGACAAAATTCAGAGTGTCCTGTGGCTCTTTGTTCCTGCAAGTGCTTCGATATGGATAACACTATTCCACAGAGCTGTCGTGATTTTTAAAAAAGTGAAAAAAATAATACGAATGAAAATTTATGGTCTGGAAGCTTTCAAAAAAATGTTAAGTAAATTATAAGCTTTACAAAATGTATATCAAATTGTTTTATTCTGTTCCATAATTATATTATCCCGTTGAGTCGTTTTTTTTTTGTTTTGATTATTCGTATGCCTTTGCGGTAGACAGCATACAAATTCTGAGAACATAATGTTGTAATGTTGTAAGAATGTAACACAGTTTTTCTTAAATTATTTTGTTAGCGTGAATAATTTACAATATTTAATAATTTATGAATCAATTTGTCAGTTTGTACGGATTAAAAGATCACCAATCCGTGAACAACCACGATAAACTATGATGGGGACGTGTTGCGGTAACATTTAAAAACTTATAATACAAAATTAATTACGTCTGTCCAAATATAGTTCGAAGAAATGTTTTCGTACAAAATGAAATTCTGAAACCAAATGCATGTCCTTGCATTAATTGATGCGAAAAAGTGTTGAATACTACTACAAGTCTATCTGATGTGCGTTGCTGCACACATTAATGTGTACAGTAATGTTGCGCATCTGTCTCAGGTATCTCCTTTACAAAATACGTGATGAGTTATTTCGAACTTGCAAATTCCGAATGCGGCTATCGTCCTGTAGAGTTTAAGAAGGTCATCTTATATGCGGCTTAGAAGTCGATGCGTGATGAGTTCATTGATATTTTCAATACATTAATTATTTATATTCCATAAAAAACAACTACAAGAAAAGGAAATAGATATATATATATAGATATATATACATAAAGCTTTTTGTTTGTTTTTTTTTTAGAACCCGCACATACCCGCCTTTCAATACGATTAGAATTTTTCTTGACAGCGAGAGCCTTTTGATTCCAATGACATTGTTAAATAAAGTTTTTTTCTTTTGTTTTGTCTAAATATTTGTATATTAGATGCGTAAAAGGTTTTGACGGGTTTTTTAAAGAATTATTTTGATAAACTAAAACCACAGTAAAAATGAAAAACATTTAAAATAAAATTTAAAATTGAACTTTTTTCGGTTTTATTAATACATGTAGAAATAATGTTTATTAATTCTTATATAGTAGTGTACAATAATGCGAATGAATCTAAGCGGTATTACGTTCTTAAAATCTTTACAATCTTTATGACCGCCAACCCTAGCGCTGTGTCAAATCACTGCCGCACGGCTTACAGTTGAAGTGCCTGTTCACATTGGCGCGGGCAGGAACATTGTCCGAAAGAGAGGGAACGCTTTTTATTGAAGTGGGAAGAAGAAGGGTTACTTCCACCGAGAATCCATTTCTAAAGTCCGCTTTCACACGTCGCAAGTGTGTAATTCGCATGGTCCGCTTTCACACGTCGCAAGTGTGTAATGCGCATGTTCTGGTTATTTTCTTTTGAATTGTCATTCAGTGATGCGCGCAACTCTACATGAAGACTTTCCCCTTCTTTGAGTTTGCATGTTATTTGACAGTTCTCTTTCATTTCATCCTTGGCGCTCAGTCTTTCATAATTGAAAATGAGCCCCCTTGTTAATTCTTTGGTCCATTTCAGTTCATCCGCCATACTGAAATGTTGTGCTCGTAACACAGCGAAAGAAGTAATGAAGCAAATGCGAAAAAGAAAGAAGGAGAAAAAGAAATGTCAAAAACTTGCAATGAAATTGCTACCCACATGCAGTGGGAATTTGGTTAATTGGGTATTTTTTGTTTCATTATTTCTCTCTTTTGCACTCATTTGAATCTTTCGAAACTTGCGACGTATGAAAGCGGACATGTTCTGGTTATTTTCTTTTGAGCTGTCATTCAGTGATGCGCGCAACTCTACATGAAGTCTTTCCCCTTCTTTGGGTTTGCATGATATTTGACAGTTCTCTTTCATTTCATCTTTGGCGCTCAGTCTTTAATAATTGAAAATGAGCCCCCTTGTTAATTCGTTGGTCCATTTCGGTTCATCCACCATACTGAAATGTTGTGCTCGTAACACAGCGAAAGGAATAATGAAGCAAATGCGAAAAGAAAGAAGAAGGAGAAAAAGAAATGTCAAAAACTTGCAATGAAATTGCTACCCACATGCAGTGGGAATTTGGTTAATTGGGTATTTTTCGTTTCATTATCCCTCTCTTTTGCACTCATTTGAATCTTTCGAAACTTACGACATGTAAAAGCGGACAAAGTGGATTCTCGGGTGCAACACATCGTTTTTTTCCATATCGTTCCATTTCTCTCATATTTTTTCATTTTAGTTTTGATCGTTGATGAAAAAGGAAGTGTGGAGAATAGGAAAAAGGATATGTTTCAGGCCAACTGCTCAAATTTAAAAATTAAAAATGCTCCGATTCAAGTGTTCCACTTGTCAAAAAATCTTTCAACCCCATGACAATGTGAACACGACGTTCATGGTGAGGACTTTCATCCCGTCGCCAATGTAAACAGGCACAAAGGAAACACAATGAAAGCTACTGTCAAATTTGCATCTTGTGTTTTTACTTCTTAATTTTATTAGTGCTTAAAAAAGTTTGTTATTATTTGTGGATATTGGATATGGATGAACAAGAAGGAATTGTTTTTATTATGTATGTTCTGCACATGTGCTTTTTAGCAATAAAATTAATTAAAAAGAGGAAACGCAAATGGTAGGTTTGTCCTCTTTATAAGGAAAGAAAAGAAAGAGGATTTTTTAAGACAACTTTCCAACACCTCAAAGATTCGATAAATTCCAAAGAATTTCATTTATTCGTACCGCTTCAATGAATTTCTCGACTTCCATTTTCACAACAAAGAAGATCTTTTGTGTACAAATTCCTAAACGTCAATCTTGTAGCGTAGCTTGCAATTCAACAAAATCCAACTTCACAATACACGACATAGATGCAGACACACATTGTGTTGAGGCTTACGGCTTTCCATACACTTAATGTCTTGGCAGCTTGAGACACAGCTATAGATACACATCCTGTTCAGCTCTTTAGTCTTAACTTTAACTTAACTATCATTACTGTGTAGAATGATACATTCTCGTACAGCAATATTTTGCTGTTTGCCTTTAATCCATAACAGGATACAGTTAGCTAATAAGTTACTTAGTTAGTTTTTTTATCCTCCTGTAGCGTGTACATCTGATGATTTTGATTTTCCATTAAAATTTTGAGATCCACCACTTTATAATAGGAAATGGTTCCACAGACTGACTGTATGATACGACTGTGACGACGAGCCAAGAATGTCAGTTCCTTTCTTAAATCGTGAAAAAAATAGAATAACTTATAGTATTCCCATTGGTAGTATCCCTAAGTTGGGATAAGATTTTTTCCTCAAACGTAGTCATTTCCTGTTTTCCTACCCCTTATATCTGCGGAAACTCCAGCTTTGACGGCCATTTGAGACATTCACTACTGAAGATGCCTTTAAAATATGACGTCTCTTTTTATCATTTACTCTTTTCGTTTTTTCAGTTTTTTTGGTTTCATAATTTCAGGATATCTCACAATTGCTGATGGCTTAATAACTGCCAACCAACTCTCGGACTAATCCAATATAATTTCTTTATCAGTAGCAGTTGTTTCGGATACTCATTCTACCCAAAAAGATATAATGCAAGCAAGATCTCTACATGGAAATAAATTTGGGCGTCACACAAGCGGCTAAACATTTTTTCAACGAATCTATAAATTCACGCAATTAAAAACTAAAAGTTATGTGGCCATCGGTTAATTAAACTTATAATTACTATGGTCCACTTCAAAGTGTTATCTTTTTATTGTTATGAATTTAAGGATTTAAAGTTGTGTGGTGGTATAATTATATAAAAAAATCTTATTAGAAAACAAACTTATATTTTACTTTAAAGTACACGTAGGACACGCGCTGAATATTTGCTTGTCTGTTATTTAGATTTGTATGTCATATCCTTTTACGAACTCTTTAATATAAAATAGCCCTACTTTCTCTTAAACAACAAGCAGGCAGCTTTCGTGTATTATCCATATCAAATGCTCTCCCATTGGTAATTTATCTCTAGAGGACATATGATTCTTGCTTTGTTGACGATATGTACATGGATTTTATTCCCTTTAATTCAATTGCAAATCGTTTCATCTTTTCCTTAACGGCTATTACAGCTGTTATGGCGATGCGAATAATATTATATTGTTTATGTTTTAACGAACTCCATCATTTTCATAAAGATGCGATTTCGAGTTAAAAAAAACAAGAATTGCGTGCTTTGTTTCGAGCTTCATAGCCCAGCTTTTTTGAATAAGAAAGAAGGTTTTAAAAATATTTGTTGCCTTCATAATCTTAAAAATATATAACCAAACAATAATTTTCTGATTCATTAATGACGTGTATGTGCAAAATGTGAGGGGAATTCACATTGTTTATAACGATTATGTGTGAAAGGATAATATCGGCCAAATTTTCACCACGGTATCGGCGACATATATTTTTTTTTTTGTTAAAATATAGGATGACATGCTGGCGCAATTGCTTCTTTATTCGACCAATATTGATGAATTGTTGTTGCCTTGTTAGCATAGGCCTTACTTTTGAGATAACCCCAAAGTAATAAGTTCATGGGTGTCAAATCGTAATCGGTGGTAAATTGACATCGCTGTTTCTCGAGTTAATGCATCCTGGGAACTCATCGTGCAATAAAGTTACAATTGCATTTCCTCTGTCTTGTTAGAAACACATATTGTCCACGTCCATATCATCCACTTTCGGCCATAAACAGTTAGTTATCATCATACCGTCCAGCGTTCATCATTCACAATAACAGCATTACAGGCACCTTTTAAAAAAGAAATGTTTAATAATTCCTCCAGCTCAAAGACCATAAAAAACTGAATCTGAGGATGCATAGGGTTTTCATCGGCTTAAATGTGAGAACTTTGCTTATTACCGCATTCGCTGAGATGAAAATGCGCCGTGTCGCTGAAATGATGATTTTGTTTCAAAAATCCACATCAAATTGTGTTTGCTGAAATGACGTGGAGGCTTCAATTCCATGTTTACTGAATTTTGTAAGCGCACAATGATGAGTGCTTGGGTTGTCGGGTACACTCTCACGTACGGTTGAACGGCCTGTACGAATACGCTCTGATGATTTCGAATAATACCAGTTTCTTGGAATTGTGCACCAAGTGCCGAGCTGAACATAGACTAACTATAGTTAGTTATGGTATAGTTAGTCTATGGAGCTGACCATCGACGAGTGCACACGCACAAGTGCACTGTGAAATTTGAGCCTCACGAAAAAAAAAAAAAAAACAAACAAACCGTGGCAAAAAAAAAATTGAATAACAGCGGGCACGAGTGAACAAAAAAAACTCTTGTGAGGGAGGGAAAAATGCGAGTGCGGTGCAAATACCATCCACAGTGAGGGCACCCCAACCTTTCTGTCCCTAGTCATATTGATGCGTGCACTTAGTTACTGCTGCTACTGTCTTACATTGTTATACAGCGCGGGTAGTGACTGAGTGTATGTCCGCTTTCATACGTCGCAAGTTTCGAAAGATTCAAATGAGTGCAAAAGAGAGAAATAATGAAACAAAAAATACCCAATTAACCAAATTCCCACTGCATGTGGGTAGTCCGCTTTTATACGTCGCAAGTGTGTAATGCGCATGTTCTGGTTATTTTCTTTTGAATTGTCATTCAGTGATGCGCGCAACTCTACATGAAGACTTTCCCCTTCTTTGAGTTTGCATGTTATTTGACAGTTCTCTTTCATTTCATCTTTGGCGCTCAGTCTTTCATAATTGAAAATGAGCCCTCTTGTTAATTCTTTGGTCCATTTCAGTTCATCCGCCATACTGAAATGTTGTGCTCGTAACACAGCGAAAGAAGTAATGAAGCAAATGCGAAAAAGAAAGAAGAAGGAGAAAAAGAAATGTCAAAAACTTGCAATGAAATTGTAGCATTTTTGAACGCCCGAAATTTGAATACAATGCACCTGCACCTGCGACAATAGATAAGATTCAAAACCGTGTAAAAACACAATTTTTTTTGGCAAAATTCGACTTTAGACTGATACAATCTTTCCGATGATTACACCGCTCTAACATTTATATGACTTATAGAACGATTTGTCCAAACCTTCAAAATCACTTCCTCACTGAACCCATATTACTTTGCAGCGAGTATATTGTTTTAGGTTTACGAACGAACAGATACTCGTATTAGGATCCATGTTTCATTCATTGTCACGCATGAACAAATTATTTTTGCTTCGCTTAAAAACCGCTCTGAATCATCAACACATTCTTGTTTTTGTCCCAAACGTGTTACTTTCATTTCAAACAGAGCTTTACAGGTTACATACGATTCTCCGCTCAAAAACGGAGCGTTTTTCAAGGCTTTTTTCACTACGATATTAAATTAATATAAAAAAAGTAAAATATACATTGTGTAAATTATTCCTTGACGAATACAAAACTTTATTGACAATTGAAGAAAAACAATTTTAAAGTATACATTTCGCCCATCTCCGGAAACATCTCTTCAAAAACGTGCTGGGTGGTACCAGGAATATCTCTGGTAGGTTTCATTTGAAAAAAAAAACCTGTTAAAGTAGATGGATAAAACTAGTCTCTATCATAGCCGTTTTCAAAATTTTTCATTTTTAACAAAGTGACAGTTTTTTGAACGTACGAGGCTATTTTTGACTAAAAAACTAGTCACATTTTTATTTATAACAAATCTAAAAATTAAGATATCAAAAAAATCCTACGTAGGAGACTAGATAATGGTATTAAGAATATCCGTGCGAAATGGCATGCAAATCGGTCGAGTGGTTCAAGAGATATTTCTGGTACTCACTCGGAAAACACTGTTTCGAGAAAAACGCAAACGAAATGCAGAATCTGCAGTGTGTTTTGCCTGCGTGGCTTCGAAAGCAAAACTGAAAATGTGCTCGAGTAGTGCCTTCTGGAATATTCTGAATTCTAATATTCTTATACAAGGTTTAAATCTATTGCTAAGCAGGTATAAATATTTGCAAGGGCACTGACCCGCCATTAGAGAGGGTAGGAAGGCAGAGCAGGCACGCAGCTGCTCATGTCCTTAATGAGCGCTCCGCCCTATCCGACGTCTAACGGTCATAACTTTCTTAATTATTGGAATTTTTGAAAAATTCTTGCGGCATTTAAATTGCAAAAGAATATAGAATTTTTTCATGCAAACAAAAAAAAAATCTATTTTTTTGAGCGGAGAAACATATTCAGCCCCTTAATTCTTTGGTCCATTTTAGTTCATCCGCCATACTGAAATGTTGTGCTCGTAACAACAGCCAAAGGAATAATGAAGCAAATGCGAAAAAGAAAGAAGAAGGAGAAAAATAAATGTCAAAAAGATGCATTAAAAATCCTACCCACATGCGCCATGTAAAAGCGGACTAACTAAAATCGTGTGGATATGTTCATAGAGATATGTTATTAGAATAGTCCGCTTTCATACGTCGCATGTTTCGAAAGATTCAAGTGAGTGCAAAAGGGAGGGATAATGAAACAAAAAATACCCAATTAACCAAATTCCCACTGCCTGTGGGTAGTTCGCTTTCATACGTCGCAAGTGTGTAATGCGCATGTTCTGGTTATTTTCTTTTGAATTTTCATTCAGTGATGCGCGCAACTCTACATGAAGACTTTCCCCTTCTTTGAATTTGCATGTTATTTGACAGTTCTCTTTCATTTCATCTTTGGCGCTCAGTCTTTCATAATTGAAAATGGGCCCCCTTGTTAATTCTTTGGTCCATTTCAGTTCATCCGCCATACTGAAAAGTTGTGCTCGTAACACAGCGAAAGAAGTATTGAAGCAAATGCGAAAAAGAAAGAAGAAGGAGAAAAAGAAATGTCAAAAACTTGCAATGAAATTGCTACCCACAGGCAGTGGGAATTTGGTTAATTGGGTATTTTTTGTTTCATTATCCCTCCCTTTTGCACTCACTTGAATCTTTCGAAACATCCGACGTATGAAAGCGGACGTAGCAATTTCATTGCAAGTTTTTGACATTTCTTTTTCTCCTTCTTCTTTCTTTTTCGCATTTGCCCCATTACTTCTTTCGCTGTGTTACGAGCACAACATTTCAGTATGGCGGATGAACTGAAATGGACCAAAGAATTAACAAGGGGACTCATTTTCAATTATGAAAGACTGAGCGCCAAAGATGAAATGAAAGAGAACTGTCAAATAACATGCAAACTCAAAGAAGGGGAAAGTCTTCATGTAGAGTTACGCGCATCACTGAATGAAAATTCAAAAGAAAATAACCAGAACATGCGCATTACACACTTGCGACGTATGAAAGCGGACTTAGATATATCATAGATGAACTAGCATAGATGGCAAACTTTCAAGATATTGGAAATCCGAAAGCCGCTTTCCACTGATCATACGTGTGAATTGTCATCAATGCAATTTCACCCATGTTTAACTCAAAAAACGTCATCAACATTGCACATCCTTTCCAACTTTGCATGTAAATTGCTCAAATTCTATCAATGTCCTAGCATATTGTCCTACAATATGTTAGTAATTCACTTACAGTGAGGCTGTGCGAAGTTTAAGAGTTTGCAAAAGTATTAGTATTGATTGACAGCTAAGTTAGTTCATGGTTGGGACAATAGCAAGCAAAAGTTTGGAACTTAAAAAATCTAAAGGGCTGACCAGAATGTGAATCTGAATCTGAGATCGAACTGCCAAAAGTTGAATACATGTATAGCCGTAAGTCCGCTTTCATACGTCGCAAGTGTGTAATGCGCATGTTCTGGTTATTTTCTTTTGAATTTTCATTCAGTGATGCGCGCAACTCTACATGAAGACTTTCCCCTTCTTTGAGTTTGCATGTTATTTGACAGTTCTCTTTCATTTCATCTTTGGCGCTCAGTCTTTCATAATTGAAAATGAGTCCCCTTGTTAATTCTTTGGTCCATTTCAGTTCATCCGCCATACTGAAATGTTGTGCTCGTAACACAGCGAAAGAAGTAATGAAGCAAATGCGAAAAAGAAAGAAGAAGGAGAAAAATAATTGTCAAAAACTTGCAATGAAATTGCTACCCACAGGCAGTGGGAATTTGGTTAATTGGGTATTTTTTGTTTCATTATCCCTCCCTTTTGCACTCACTTGAATCTTTCGAAACATGCGACGTATGAAAGCGGACTAAGCGCCAACACAATGCGTATCTGTGTGAATGTGCCTGTTCACATTGGCGCGAGCAGGAAGATTTTCCGAAAGAGAGGGAACGCTTTTTATTGAAGTGGGAAGAAGGAGGGTTACTTCTACCGAGAATCAATTTCTAAAGTGGATTCTCGTGTATAACACATAGTTTTTTTCCATATCGTTCCATTTCTGACATATTTTTTCATTTTAGTTTTGATCATTGATGAGAATGATCACGACGTTCATGGTGAGGACTTTCATCCCGTCGCCAATGTAGACAGGCACAATCTGTATCTCGAATGTGGTTCGAGATTGACGTGTATCTGCGTTTGGCAGCGATTCAAGATTCAAGCTTCAGATTCACATTCTGTTCAGCCCTTAATGGTATCGGAAGATAAATCTTGAGTTGAGAAACCTATTAATTTAATAACGGAAATCGAATCCATTACTTATAATACAATATATGAGTGTTGCTGAATGCACTCCAAAGCAGAATTCGCCCATAGATGGCGTATGACATATAACTGCGGCTAAAGATATATACCAATAATGTAATTTATTAGAAATAAACATCTTAAACATCACAAATACAGCCGATTGTTCATTTCGAGTCTTCAGTTTTCTGTGATTCCGAACAGCTTTATTTCGCAATACGTGCGATTGATGCCGCCATCATAGCCACCTGCATTGCCACCGTTACCATTGTCGTCATCATTGCCGTTACCATCGCCGCTATCATTGCCGTCACCATTGTCGCATCAGACAAAGGCATCACATTAGCCGCCGTAGGCTCTCCGAATGAAGCGTACACCGCCACGAAGGAGCCCACGTATCCAACAGGATACCTCGGCCGAAATGCCCGCCAGCACAACAACTACCACATCGTCCACGACGAGTGCTTCTAGTAGAGACTTCAACGCCGCCGCAGAACTAGTGGGTGCTCCGCTTGCTGCATTTCCAATATGTCCTATTACATGCACCATCTGCCATGGACTTCGTCACCGCAACACCGTCAGCAGCTACCACAAGAGCTACGTTCAGCGCCGCCACCCTCGTGGACGCACATACGAAGATTGGAATCGTAACTGAATTCAACGGAGCACCGCCAACAACGCCGACGTCTTGTTAACCATGCAACAGTGAATTTCGGCTTTAGAAAACCTGCTGAAGTTACCACAAGTGAGGTTGAGCGAGAATCGCTCTCGCTAGCGTCACCACTAGCTGTCTCACTCGCACCTGTACAAAGCACATACCAGACAGCATTGAAACTAGTAACTTCAGCTACAATTATGTCATCTTTAGCTGGTCCTTGAACTGACCTTCAAGAACAGCCATGCATATCTCGACAAAGCCAACATCCATACGGAAGGGTTAGTATGCAGCAAGCAACTTGTATACCATCGAGTTACGCAACTACGTCGCCAGCAAGCTATGCATACAACAGTGCCACTGCAGGTGGTGTGGATTTAGCCGCTATGTATGTGCCAACGTGTGCAAATTAATGAAAACGCAATCGCTCAGATAATTCCATTTGCCACGAAAGTTAAGAACCTCGTTGTGTTTTTACAATCCGTGAACGGCCATCAGCACTTAGGCAATCCGATGCTGCTGGAAGAGCTAGTCTCTAAGCTGCCAATGAGCGAGAAACTGGACTGGACTAGACGCGCTATGCAAGTCCAACCATACTCGACGATTCTACACTTCAGCGACTGGTTAGCTGACATGGCGAAATTGATCTGCACAGTGCAAGAGGTTGACACCAGAAAGCCGAAACGACGAATGTTAATTTTGCATGCCGCAGCGAAGTAACGTGGATCGAGTCCTAAGTGCTATATATGCCAGAGTCAGCATAAGGTTATCGAGTGTCAGCTCTTTATTGATGCAGCAGTGTCGGAGATATGGGCGAAAGTAAAACAACACCGCTTGTGTTTCACATGTCTTAGGATGGGACATGCCATACGCAACTGCCGCAGCAAGAGTCGATGTTCTATTGATGGTTGCCAGAGACTACACCACGCGCTGCTGAGACGGTTACCACCGCAGCTGGTTCACAACAACAAAGTGTTAGCGAGGTCACCAAGGAAGCACTTCTTAGTAGGATATCGTTCAGACAGCTCTGCCACCACTAACTTGCCCGTGAAGCATGTAACAATCAACGACCTGCTCTTTCGTGTACTACCGGTCACGCTCTATGGCCCTAACAAAGCAATCGATACATTTGCACTTTTAGACGAAGGATCGTCTATAACTATGCTGGATGCTGAGATGGTAAAAGAATTAGGGCTATGAGGTCAAAGGTGCCATTTGGATATGCAATTTGTTGGCGGGAGACAAGCTCAGGAACCTATAATGCTGGTTGATTTGTATGTCAGCGGAGCAAGTAGGAAAAGGCATATGCTTAGAAATGTTTATGTAAGCAGAGCCTAAGCGAAAACGATCTTCGTAACACCACAAGCCGCCTTGGAGATCTAAAACTACAGCCATACCATAATGCAGAGCCTAAGCTTCTAATCGGTCTCGACCACTGCCACCTGGGTCTGCCAAAGGAATGTTGGTCAATTAATGGAAATGGCTCGTACGCTGCTAACATGGAACTCGGATGGGTTGTATTCGGCCAAACAGCAAAAGTCACTCCAATGACGAAGTCGTGCCTGTTAGCTTATACGTCCAGCAAGGAGCCACTGCATAAACTGGTTGAGCAGTACTTTGAAACCGAAAGCTTTGGTGTCAAAAGCCGATTGTCGAGCTAGACAAATTCTTCAATCAATAACTAAAAGAATCAATGGTAAATTCCAAGCAGGTCTGTTGTGGAAAGCCGATAACGTAGAGCTACATGATAGCTATCCAATGGCAGTGAAGCGATTAATTGGTATAGAACGGAAGATGAAGCGAGACCATAGTTTTGGTACGGCCTATAAATCTATAATCGAATACTACATAAGAAAGAAGTACGCTCGTAAGCTGCCAAAATCAGAAGCAGCTACTGTTGGGCCAAAGACGCGGTATTTACCACATTTTGGTGTGGTTAACCCAAACAAACCAGTCAAACCTCGCCTTATATTCGACGCTGCAGCCGAAGTAAATGGAATCCCGCTTAATTCTCACCTATTGAAAGGACCTCAACAATACCAGCCGTTGACGTCAATACTATATTACTTCCGCGAAGGTGCTATTCCAGTAAGTGGAGACATTAAGGAAATGTTCCACCAAATTCTAATACGGCAAGAAGATAGATGCGCCCAAGGATTTCTTTGGCGTGACGGTGACGAAGTAAGGCCTCCAGACGTGTACGAGATGACAGCTATGACTTTCGGAGCTGCATGCTCGCCCTGTATAGCTCAACACATAAAAACCATCAACGCTCTAGGATCGTCATTATGTAGATGATTTCGTGGATAGTTTTGAATCAATACAACAAGCTATCGAAATATCAGAGCTAGTACGAGAAATACATAAAGACGCAGGATTCGAGCTAAGAAACTTCAGCTCGAATTCATCGGAAGTCACCAAAGCTTTAGAGGGTAATGATAATGCTGTGCTAGTGAGCGCTAAAGGACGCCTAGAAACCGAGAAAGTGCTTAGCATGTGCTGGGAGCCAGTCTGTGACAGTTTTAGTTTTCAGTTGCAGTTTCATCACGTTGAGAAAGACGTCATCGAGGGAAAAAGAAAGCCTTCAAAAAGGGAACTTCTCAGCATCATTATGTCGGTGTTCGATCCGTTGGGCCTGTTGAGTCAACTTACCGTGGTTGCTAAGCTGATAATGCGAGAAGTTTGACTGATTTGCAATGGGACGAGCTATTGCCTGACGAAATAGCCTCAGTTTGGAATACATAGCGTCTGCAATTGCCTAGCGTAGTCAACTATAAGGTTCCACGATTTTATTTCAGGAGTGGTTCACCGCGGGAGCTGCAGTTGCATGTATTTGTCGACGCCAGTGAGGACGCCTTTGCCGCCGTGGCGTACTGGAGGAGCACGAGGATGTGGTGGAAACGGCCTTCGTTTATTCTAAAACAAGATGCGCGCCGCTAAAGCCGTTGACTATACCACGCCTCAAGCCTCAAGCAGCTGTGTTGGGAGCACGCCTCATGAACAATATAGTTCAAGAACACTCTGTCAGTCCTACTCGATGTGTTCTCTGGAGTGACTCAACAACGGTCCTCAAATGGATTGGCAGCGAGCATCGCCGGTACAAACCATTCGTGGCACATAGAATTGCGGAAATTCTTAACACCACTGAGCAAACCAGCTGGAGGTGGGTGCCAAGAAGCTACACGGATCTACTTACACCGTTTACAAGGCCCTTCTCCTACACTGGCTTAGATTATTTCGGCCCGATTATAGTCACGATTGGACGTCGTACCGAGAAGCATTGGGTGGCGTTTTTCACGTGCTTGGTTGTGCGTGCCATTCATCTCGAAGTCGTTTATGATTTGTCCACAGACGCTTGCATTTTGGCGATCCGCAATTTCATTAACCGTAGAGAAACTCCGGTTAGGATTCGCTCTGATAATGGGACGAATTTCATCGGCGCCAACCAAGAGCCAAAGCGATTCTCGGAGGTGTTTAACTGTCCCTCCAATCCTTCGGAAGGCGGAGTGCGATTTTCGGAGGTGTTTAACTGTCCCTCCAATCCTTCGGAAGGCGGAGTATGGGAGCGTATGGTAAGTTGCGTGAAAAGAGTAATCGCTCATACGCTATAAGAAGTGGCCCCTCGTGAGTATACTCTACAATGCCTCGTAGTGGAAGCTGAAAATCTGGTGAATTCTCGTCCGCCCACGCATCTGCCAACCACAGTCGACGAAGAAGAACCACTAACCCCGAACCACTTCCTACTTGGTTCTGCCAACACAGCACAAACACCGAGTATAAACGAGCCACCAGATAAGATATGCGCACTCAAGAGGCAATGGCGTATCGCCCGGCAACTACGTGATGGATTTTGGAAACGCTGAGTAGCAGAGTATCTGCCAACTTTGACGCGTCGAACGAAATGGTGTTAGAGACCAAAGCCACTAGCAGAAGGAGATTTGGTGTTCATATCTCGAGAATATTCCAAGAAGACAGTGGTGTCGTGGGAAGGTTGAGCGAGTATGTCTGGGAGCTGATGGTGAAGTCCGAAGAGATTAATTCATTTCCCCATCCTGCTAACTCTTACAAAGGAGTTTTTTCCTTGGGCAGGAATGGTAACAAGTTTCAAATCAATTAAATTTGAAAAGAACTGTCAAATTTTTAAATGTTTAAATTTTTGTGAATTGCGACAATTTCATGAAATTTAACTCAAAAGGCGACTTGGGCATGGAAAAAGAAGAGAAAAAAGAGCTTCTCTTCTTGAAGCGAATTGTTCGCCTAATAAATACAATAGAACTTAAACGCTTTTTTCATCAATAAAATAGTAATAATAACCAATCTAAGAATCTTCCTCCTTTTTTACATTTTTTTTTTGTTATGGTTTTACTTGTTACTTTTGACGTTTCCAACACATTTAAAAATAAACGAGTTCCCGCTAGATTTTGGGTTTAAGAGAGTATTTATTCCCACTCAAACTTAAGCAAAAAATTCTGTTTTACAAATTGTTAAAAAATACTCAGTTTTTGCTGAGCATTTCTTAAAATTGTTGGAAAAAAGGGTGAGAAGTGGAGAGAAATGTGAAACATGGATGGTCCACAATTTTCTATCCATCTCTTTGGTTATTTTGTGCTTTTCCATTATTCTGGTTATAGATGAATTAATTTATGGCGTTTTCGTTTGGGCTTTTTTTCCTTGCTCCGCTGAAGAAAAGTGACGTAAAACCATTTCCCCTCATTTTTTTCAGAAACAAAATTTTTCTTCTCGTTTTCATTTGAGAATCAAAGTTTCTCTCTTGGATTTTATGCCAGATCAAAATGTATAAACGTCAAATAGTATTGTATGTCAAACTAGATTTCTGTTTTCGTGTGTTTTCAAATTGATTCGCAAGCAAATACGAGTATATTTAAAAAATAAAAGTCCAACGAAGCTATTACTGTTCCATTGGAATCAAAATCGGAGTACACAAATAAAAAGTCTTCTGACTACCCAATCGAAAACACCATAAAATAACAGATTTTGAAAAGCAAATGAATTTTCGATTTTCAATCAAAGAGTATTCAGTTATAGAATCGAAAACTATTATTATATTAAATTTAAATAAATTGACATAATAAAGTATTAAGCTTCTTATGTATTGTACCTAATTTGCAAAATAAGAATTTGAATTTAAGCTGTCATATAAGAAACAAAGGATATTATATATTTTCACCAAAACATGTTCAAATTATAAAATATTTACAAATAAAAATGTTTTAAAAATAAATATTAAACATTTATTAATACTTATGAATAAATGTCATGATTAACCACAAAGAACGTCTGAGAATACCCAAAATTATAAGCCAGAGAGCGTATAGAAAAACATACAACAGAAACGACTAGTGGTCGTTGCGTTGCGCTGCCTAACACGACCAACGTGGTGTGTACTTCCAATGGCACAAAACTTATTTTCCATTTCACACACTCATATACGGTTCGTGTACTGTGCCCTTTAAGAAAGAGACAGACTGCTACCACACAACTGACAGGCTCTTTCTGTTACTTCACATTCAGTATATCTGGTCTTACGTTTTGAAAGATTTAGTTATTACAGAAAAATGGATTGCGAGTTTTTTGCCACTAAATTGTAGGTACATACGTATATACATGGATAAAAATTGACTGTCACAAGCTTCGTAAATGTTTTTCTTTGTACTGCAAAATACAATTTAATTCTTAACAATTAACTTTTACCAATGGTTTTTGCCTTGGAAAATCAATAAGACCACCATATTCCTCATATGTATATAATTTTGTTTTTTCTTTTGGCAGTGTAGTACCTACATAGACTTTGTAAATTAAAGAGAAACATCTAACCTTGAGTATCGTCTTAATAATGAGATAGTTAAACAAACTGTGCTTGCCGAAATGTTTAATTTCCACTAACTGGACAGTGTAAGGATATTTTTTTATATGATATTTTTATTCAAAAATCAAGATTTAGTTGTGAAAAGATTAAAGTACAGTTAGTGAAACAACGACATACTCTGCCCTTAAGTGAATATCGCCGAATCAATTCGATTTTGTATTATAGATTTTCGTAAATGGAATTAGCGAAAAAAAGGTAATTGAACTGAATAAATTGTTTGAAAAAGATTCGATATAATTTATTGTGCATTCGATGTTAGAATTAATATAAACAAATGTCAATGGCTCTTGTACTAAACAAAGTAATAAATTGTACAGTAAATTGTATAGTAGATCCATTAATTGTATTTTCATGTATTACATATAAATATTTACCTTTTTTCTTTAATTTTTTGTTTTAAATTTTCTTTTAATGTGCAATTCAATGTGAATTTTGATCTTATGTACAGATAATTTATAAACAATACAAAAAAGGTTAAAAATATTTCATATATAAATTTTTGGAAGGGGCCATCCTATGTATTCTATGATTTGAAAATAAACAAAAGCAATCAACCGAGCTCCAATTGCAAAAAAAAATTAGTTTTTAGTTTTTTTTTTTGTTTTTTATTTCAAGGCAACGAATTCGAGTACATGTGTATGTATGTACATATATACGTTGTATATGCATGCATGGGTACTTTATTTATGTATTGAGTTTGTCCTTAAAGAGTCAACACCCGCTTGGTATTTCAATTATATTGAAAGTTTGTGAAAGAAATTTCCTCTTTAAGTTGAATAGTGATTTAAAGACCTTTAAGCATCCTGCTAATTTTATACTTTGTGCAGATACTGTTAATTGAGCAACAAACAATAAACTTGAAACATAATCATAGAAAAGCAATGCAAGAGTTTGGGGAAAAAACATGAACAAAGTAAAAAAAATTTTTATTTAGTAAATATCAGACGTAGATATAAATGTTTTGTTTAAACGCCGCAGTCCAAGATAAAATAAATACCACCCGCAAAGACGTAAATATGGGAACCAGTCGATTTGCAAAAAACTGATACCTGTTCCGATAAATAATAGACAAAAGACAAGTGATTTTTAGAAACTTCAATCTGCATAATGCTCAAACCTCAACTACCAACATTGAGTTTAAATCGTGAATAAACATATCATAAAAAGCGTAATCGTGATGCAGTTAAAACAACTGTAAAAAATTTAACAATTTTACAAAGAAAATTGCGAACCAAAATGCTAAAAGAAAAACCAAAAACAATGAATTCGATATACGATTGGCCTTGCAATTGCGATTAATAGCAAAAACTGAAGGAAAATCGAAAAATCAGTCATATTCAGACCTTAGTGTATTCCCCAACTATTTCAATTATTTGCTTTAATTTGATTATATGTACATCTTTTGGTAATGAATAAAAATATACATATTTGCTAAACATATGTGATACATACTAATTAAGTTCATATAACTAAGCCTTTATTAGTAACTTGAAATTGCGTGCAGGGCAGCCCTACGTGATTGTACACGTACAGTGATGTGTTAAAAATGTATGATAAATGACGACCTCATTGAAGTTGTACCTCTGTTATTACCGGACAACCGTCATTTGGTATGTATTATAAGAAAAGTTTTAACATAACAAATGTGTACATATGTATTATGTCCCAGAAAAATGTGAATTCTTCATATTTTTATAAAATAGTTGTTTTCGGCAGTTGTGCTCGTATGTGTTGTGTTCTAAGATTTGTTACAGAAAAGAAAACCAAGAACTCAACAAATGATTATTCTAATTAAAATGTACATATGTTTCGATTCAATGATAAAGTGCTTACGGTATCAACACCAACCGCGTCTGGGCCTATCATCCGCAGTATGATGCGAAGGTATGGACGTAGTAAAGTTACAGAGAAGATCCTCAGAACTCCCGACGTCACTCTAACAACAGGCTCCGCAAAAAGTTCCCGTTATCGATCAAATTTTTGCACTTCTCAGTGTTAGCAAAATTGCACAATTGGATAATTGGTTTCAGTTTCACGTCGGAAAAGTCTTATTAAATCCATTCAATTTATATTCAATAAGTTTTTGCAAATTGGATATTTTGCAGTAATTTAAAAATATGCGAAAATAATTTAAATTTTGGTAAATTATCATTAATCATTTAACATACAGACAATCACATAAGTCTTTAGAACGGTTTAAAAAATTGTTTTGTCATATTGAGACTCGGAACGAAAATTCTGGTGGATATTTTTTGTACTTCAACCCCTATGTCAATTTCTGACAATTCGTTGGCTGGAACAAATTCGTATGGGAAGTTAAAATTCGGTACGGAACAAGATTAATAAATTTGTTAAAGAAATTTTTGTTTTCAAATACGTGTTGTGTTAAAATGTCGAGAAAAGATACGCGAGTTTCGAAATAAGTGCTTGTGAAGTGTTTAGATGGGATAGTTCAAATAGAATCGTGCTTTAAAAAATGTAAACAAAGCACTTGTTAAACGCGAAGAGATTGTTTTTCTTGTTATTTCTTTATTCAATATTAAGTTCGGAGTGAATAATATAAACTGTTTATTTAATATATTGTTAAACAAGTTAATAAAGACAGTGAAATGTAACTTAACATTTTCATAGGTGGAATCCTATTAATATTACAGCAATATTATTTCAAGGGGAAAATTTCCGTTGCTGAAAGTGAAAAGTTGGTGGATATTGTATTGGTTCTTGAGTTATAATTGAAACAGGATCAAGTGCAAGAGAGTAATTGCAACCAGCTTTCAGTATTCTTTTACTTCCACCAAGCGAAATAGTCCTTTTAAAATATTCTGCCAGGAGTATATGCATATACATACACATGTGTAGTATTCCAACTATGCGAACTTTCAGCCGAATTTCACTATCTTTATTGATTTGTTTAACCATATATTTAACAAGAGACACTATATTATACAGTATTCACTAAATATTTAATGGAAAAGTAACAACACAACAATTTCTTCGTGTTCATAAGTGTTTTGTTTACATTTTTTAAAGCACGATTCTGTTTAAATTAACCCATCTAAACACTTCACAAGCACTTATTTCGAAACCCGCGTATTTTTTCTCCACATTTCAACATTATTCTTATCAGACAAAAATAAATTCTTTAACTAATTTATTTATTTTGTTCCACACCGAAATTAAACTTAATCTATGAATCTACTCCCGGTAACGAGCTGCCAAATATCTGTCTAGCCGTGGAAATAAAAAATTCCACCAAGAAAAAAAACACTTTACCGGGAGTCAATAGCACAAAATTTCATTACTTTCAAATTGATCGGTAGAATTCTCTAGGTCCTCAAAATAAATAAGTATAAAGTGGTACAGAGACTGATTGGTATTCTTTGACATTTTACGCTTTGCTTACAGTGGACGTGGTTGTGTCAGTAAGTCGATGTTATATGTGCACGTACATATTTATTGGGTTGGCGATACTGGAAATTTGTAAAATCCACTTGGAGCAATTCTTCACCCAGAAAAATCAGAAGTTATGAAATTGCCCGAAAGGTGGCAGAATGTGATAGCAAATAATGGTGCATATATAACAGATTAAAATTTTTTCTAACAATAAATGTTTAATCTTTAGTTGCAACTAAAAATACAGAGGGAACTTATTGGTCAGCCTAATATAAAGAGTGATTCTTTTAGAGGTGCCTTTTTCAAAAATGAAAGAACAATTAAAAAAATTCAATTTTATTGTAAAGAATAATTCTTTACATTTATTTTTTGAAGATTATTTCTTTCAAATGTTGGTCGTAACTGCGGCTAACATAGTCCATTTTGAAGTTTCAATTTTCGATAACGTGTTCGAGCATTACGAGTGGTTTTTGACCAATGACTCGAGTAATGTTGGCCTCCAATTTCTCAATCGTAGCCGGCTCATCTATGTAGATTTGGGACTTTACGTAGCCGTAAAAGAAAAAGTCTAGAAGTGTGATGTCACATGATCTAGGTGACCAATTCACTGGGCTGTGTGGCAAGTGGCAAAATTACTTAAATGTTTGTTGAAAGATCCACGCAAAATGTTTAAAAGCTTGCAAAGGACCTTGGCGTAACCAAACATATATTTCTGCTCACCTTGAAAAAAAAAACACCCGAATAGGTGCTACATGAGTTGATTGAATTCCAGAAAAATTTTCGAGATGTACCAAACTTTGTGCAATATAAAATAATTTTTTCTCAGTCGAATTCTAGTGTGCGATGGCAAGCTATGCTGTTCACGCCAGTGAAGATTCTCAAAGAGAAGGCAATGATTGTACGGTGATCAACAGTCGGAATAATCCACCTAAGTTTTGCGAACCCAGGTGAAACACAGAAGGAAGTGGAATCAAGAAATTGATATAAAGCACCAGCAATTATACGTCTACGTCCGAGATTGGTTCAATCCTCTTAGCCGACAAGGCACAACAGACGCCGTAAAATTTAAACTACTCCACTACCACTTCTTCAAGCGGCTGACCACTTCATGCGGGCGAATACCGCAACAATTAAGTCGATATTCAAAACGCTTTTGAAGAGTTTGTTGCCTCCAGAAGTCTGAGCTTTTATATATTACTATAAAAATAAATAGACTTGTTTCTCATGCAGATTATTTGAACTTGAGGGTAAAAAAATAAATAGACAACAAAATGGTCGTTGACACAGCTTTGTATCTTAAAGGATTTTCGACTTTTTCCGATTGTTCCGATTCCAAAATAGTTGACATTTTAATCTTTCCAACATGTATTGCATTTCTGCAGGTATTCCAAAGAGATCTGTTTTGGGTACCATCGAAACACCTGAGCGGTTATCTGCCATATTTGCAGATGTATTGTATAATGTATTCCTCAGATGCTTTTGGTCCGTAAATTGAAGTCAATTTGTTTTATAATTAATTAAAATTAAGGTTATTTCAAGGAAGTTACAAATTAAAATCAATATTTCCGAACATGATATTAATCAACGATATTAATTAATTAACGTGTGAGTTATTATAAATGTAGGACAATAATTTAATAGTTTATATATAGTACATCATCAGCATACTTTGCGTAATATACCAAAAAAAAAGTCTGCAAATACATTGTAATATATAATTTATCTATGACTACAACTATTTTAAACAAGATGTTGTTTAGTCACTAAAAGGCGAACGACAAAATGATTGAAAATATTTGTAACAAGGGCATGACATTTTCTTATTGTCCATAACTGTATAATTAATTATATAATTTGGTCGTACCCTCTGTATTTCACAAAATAATTTTATCAGATCTGGTAAAGATCCTGCACGAGACCTGTAAAGTCGACTGGAATACTAGCTCTTTCTGTCACATTTTCAAGAAAGGACGGTCTTATGTCTTGAGTGAGTGTTAATGGGGGACACACGCGGCATTAACTTCACCATTCACCAAAAATAAATCCGACTTACAACCGATATTTAAGTTTTAATTTGCTGCGTGTGATGGTATAGATAACGCAAAAGGTGTAGAGAAATAAGATGCGGTTCGTACAGTTTAAAAATTGATAAACATGATTTAAAAATTCAGTCCATCAATTGCAAAGAATGCTTCCATGCTAAGTGCGTGAAACTTGAAAAAAGAGAAATTCGCGACGAATAGCCATAATAAAATATTCATACGAGGGGCGTTCAATATATTCTCGGTATCGATATGAAGGAAAATGTGGATTCAATTTAAATTATTTTTATTTTTCAATATAATCTCGCCTAACATCAATGCATTTGTTACATCTTGAGATAAGCTTTTTTAAACCCTCAAAAAAATAAATTTCCTCTTTCTCTGCAAAATACCCATTTATTGCCGACTTGAGTTCTTCATCATCCGAAAATCTTTTTCCACGAAGACATTTTTTCAAATCCGGAAACAAGAAATAATCACTAGGGGCAAGGTCTGGACTATAGGGTGGGTGTTGGATTTCTTCGAAACCACAATCTCGCGCAGCAGCCTTGGAAACTCGCGCCGTGTGAACAGGAGCGTTGTCATGAAGAAGCAACACACCCGCTGCGAGTTTACCCCGTCTTTTCTTTTTAATTTCCTCCCGCAAATTATGCAAAGTGGAAGCGTAGGATGTGGCGTTGATGGTTTCACCTTTTTTTTTTGTACTCAATGAGCAAGATTCCTTTTGAGTCCCAAAAAACTGTGGCCATGAGCTTCCCGGCAGACGGAGTGACTTTGAACTTCTTCGAGGGGTCTGTTCCTTTTTTATGCCACTGCATGGACTCTTGTTTGCTTTCAGGGTCATAGTGGTGGACCCATGTTTCATCCCCAGTAACAATTCGATCCATAACACCGTCCGTGTTCTCACTACACATCTCCAAAAGCTCTCTACAGCATGCGATTCTCACTTTTTTCTGAGGCGCTGTGAGCATTCGTGGCACCCACCTTGCGCTGACCTTTGAAAGGTTAAGATGGTCATGAAGAATGGTGTGAATGGTACCAATTGAAAGCTTGGTGATCTCTGCCATCATTTTCACCTTTATTCGGGCATCCTCAAGAACAAGTTTTTCGACTTCTTTGATGCTTTCTCCCGTACAAGCAGTAGCCGGGGCGCCGGAGCGGGGGTCGCCTTCAATTCTCTCTCTGCCTCTCTTGAACTCACTTGACCACTTTTGCACAGTTGATAATGAAGGTGCGGAACCCTGGTAAACAGCCAACATCTCTTCATGAGTAGTTTTTTGACTTTTTCCTTGCTTAGTGAGAAATTTAATTACAGCGCGATGCTCAATTTTCCCATCATCGTCTCAGTTACCATTATGATTCTGTTTAACTAGAGATAAAACGCGAATTAATAATCACATTTATATGAAATTTTACATGAATGCACTAAAATAATAGTATTACTTTATAAATAAGTCAATTTATATATATAACCACAGTTTCACCCCGATACCGAGAATATGTTGAACGCCCCTCGTAAGTGTGGTAGCTGTGTCATACGGCCCAGAAAATCAATTATGGCAGATGCACACATAAATGTGTCTAATTAGTAGATTTGAATATTTCGCGTAGCGTAAATAATAATAAATTTTTAAATCCTCATTATAATACTTGTAGTAATAGCTTTACGATTTCGATTTACAATAATAACTTTAAATGATTTTGTATTGAACACCCAATTAATGTACAATATTCAGGTTTATCAAACACCAATCAAAGCATTCGTAGCATGAGAGCTAATTTTGTTACTTTTCTCGCTCATCTGGCATCTTTGGATCATTTGCCTGATCTCATCTTTCTCGCTGAAATTTGGATTTTTGATGAAGAGATTTTAAAATACCAAATTCTGCGTTTGAGGCAATTTGTAAAAACTCGTATTCAGCTGGAGGTGTTGCGGTTTTTTCTTGAATATATGTAATAGGTTGCGAAATTGTGAAATGTAAAATGTTGCGAGATCTCTGGTGTTCGTTACTATTTTATATGTACTTTTAGATTACATAAGTGTTCAGTAAAGATCTTTTTGGATGAATTCACGGGGTTTTTGGAGCTTCAAACATGTAAGAATATAGAGCTGCTGGGTGACTTAAACATTAATATCTTTATTATGTTTATTCAGCTCATGTAGATAATTTTGTCTTCGTTTGGCTTCGATTCTCTTTTAACTCAACCTACTCGTTAAGATTCTTGCTTACACCATACATATGTTCATAAAAATAATAGTATTGCTTATAGCTTAACAAGTATTCGAATTTATTTCGAAGTATCCAGAAAAAACAATCTATGAGCACGAAATCTTATAGGATTGATTTTGTTGTTCCTAAATCGAATTTAAATTTTGAGTTTTGGGATGATGATTTACATGTGATCCATCTACTGTTACAACTTAATATATCCAATTGTAGACAGAAAATATATAATAATAATAACAAAAATTAAGTCTCTTAAAACTATTCCTTTGCTGGCAAAAATTAGAAAGAAAAAACAAATATGTATATAGCCTGAATATAATAGATTAAAAAATTGTATGATAAATTGTGTTCAGAGCTAAAAACTGAAATACCATTCTGTAAAGAAGCCTATTTCAAAAATTGATTAGCTGCAAATTTGGTAAATCAAAAACGGAATATATGGTTATTAACGTAATTTTAAACAGGACCAATACAAATTCAAACATTCAAACTCCCGTAATTGAACCCCTAGAAGTTGCTAATTTGTTTAATGATTTTTTTTCGAATTTCAGGATCATTCTTAAGATGATAATCAACATGGTTTACGAGTAACTTTAAAACAAATGAATCCCCAATCGAAAAATTTTTTCTTCGAACAGTTTACGGAACTTGAAATATAAAAAATTATGTTATTACTAAAACAACTAAATCGTCGTCTTTTGATAAAATTTCCAGTTTTGTTTTGAAAAACATTTCTTTTTTTTCCAGAATCACTAAAAACAGCAATAATAATACCACTCCATAAAAAGGGTGGCGCTAGGATACTAAATAACTATCGTCCTATTTATCTTCTATCAGTTTCCTAAATAGAACAGAATTTTTTAGTGTTTCCCAATTTGGGTTTAAAAGCGTAAGATCTACTGAAAGTGCTTGTTAAAACTGACTGGTGAAATAATAGTTTGAATATTTCAGAAATTCTTGCCACTAAAGCATTTGATATGGTGAACCATTCTTTGCTGTTAAACTAACAGAATTTAATCAACATAGGTGTACCGCAAAGTTCTATCTTAGGTCTCATCCTATTTTTAATTTACGTGAATTCGCTTTTGTTTAAAGCTTTGAAGGGAGAATCAAAGTTTTGCCGACGATACTTCTCTTTTCTATTCTAACAAGAGCTATCTTAATCTTTTTGTCGATGTTAATAATGATTTAAATATATTTCGTAGATGGTTCAATCAGCATAGAATGTTAATAAGCAATGAAAGTAAATTTTTTATCTTCAATATCAAAGGAGTTGAAAAAGCCATATCTTCTGATATGGATAAGAGTTTTCAGGCAAATCTATCATCTTAGCATCTACTGTAGTCTACCTATCTTAAAGTTAGTCTACAATGGTTCATTCAATGATAATCAGTGCGAACTGTCATACGTACATATTTCAATAATATGGAAATATTAACAAAACAAAACAAAAACAATTTCATTAGATTTCATGAAAATTTCAATTTACAAGTCAATACCAGAATCTATTGTACAAAATACATTGTTCACGCTTTTATATTATAACTGCGCCTCGTTTGTTTAATATACTGCCTGTAAGTATACCTAAGATGCGAGAGAGTGAAATCAGTATTATTGAATAATGTTAAAAATGGCTTCTCTATTTTGATCAGGCTACAATTGATTTATGTTTTATATATTATATAATTATAATTATATAATTTATAATTTAATTTTTTTGCTGGAACTACATTCCTTTTTATCATTTTTTTAACTTTGAATTGCATATATCTTCCCCATCAATAGCTATTATTCTTAAAACTGTCTTTAATAATGATGAATACATTTTCTTAGACAATAGAGGAGTGTATCATACTATTTCATAAATAAAAGCCTTTGGCTTCAGAATTTAATTTTATTAATATTATATTAGCTTTAAGTTTCTGATATGAATTTAAGATTCTAAAAAAAATCTACCGCCATATCCTTGGTAAATATTGCCTACAAGAAGCAGTGAAGCCGACAGTACAAAAAGTCGCACAGTGGTTTCCAGGTGGAAAAGAGTCGATTGAGAAACGGGCTTGTTAAAAATAATTTATGATTTCTTTGTAGTCATTAACCTGGTTGACAATTATCTAAACCGTTACTTTTACCTTTGAATTTTGTTTTCACTGTTAAATCTACCGCTTTTCTGGGAATTTTTTTCTTTGTTATAAGAATTTTTTTTTCACAAAATTTTAAATATGCCTGTTGAGTAATTTTTGTATTTAAAATATTCTTCTGTTAAATGAAAGTACGAGTTAATAGAAAATATTTAAAAGAAAACAATCAAATGTTTTTAGATCAATTTAAACAGAGAATGTTAGGTGTTTATACAAATAAAACAAATTATCAACAAAAAATAGTAGTTGGTTAAGTGGTGAATTTCAGATAGATTTAAATGATTTTCTGGGATCGTAACTTTCAAGAATTGTGTCTAAAGAAACGAGGAAGTTATCCGGCGGAATAAAGCACAAAATTTGCGCAGAAATGTACAGATCCGCATAATATTTATTCTGATACCAAATTATCTTTGATTCCGAATGTGAAACGTAAACTACGTAGCACCTTAAAAAAGTGAAATAAATATGTATGTGTAAAAATGCTCGATTTTGTCGGCAGATCACCTGAGACCATCACAACAAGCCATAAACTTAAGGCCAACTGGAAATACAATATAATAATTATGTCTACACAAATTCCTGCATTAACAAATGCAAAATATATAAGATTTTGTTCTCCAGAAAATAAAATAAAAAGAATTATAATCCAAAATAAGAAAAAAATCCAAATTGTATCCACTATTCCTTAGACGACGCATCATTTCGGGTTGGCTTAAAAAACAGTGACTATATTTCACAAATCCAATCCCCTGCTGGTATACGAATATGATACCAGCACATGATATCAACATCATCGCTCATTCCCTGATTACTACTATTCAACGAACCTGGTTAACGAAGAAAAGACAGACTATCGTTCGGTTGGGGCTCAGTCAAACAGAACGTGTTTTTAACGCAACGGTGGAATTTCCTTTACGTCGCGTTAGAAGACGTCAAACAAAGAGCTGTCAATATGTCATTTCATTTAAATTTTTTTCCAATAGTTTCCCATATTTCGGTCATTAAAAACCTGTTCTTGTAGTTTTCATCACTCTGGTCATATAAACATGGGTATTTACGCACAAATTCAATTAATGTTTCCATTCTTTCATAAAAAAAAAACAATATCAATGCCACGTTGAAAACGCGTCTCGTGCGGCAGTTTTTATGATTTCAGTAGATTACAACGTGTCGGTGAAACGTGCCCTGTTTGACGAAGCCTTTGAAGATCAAAAAACCTTGTCCCTATAAACTGACTTCCAATGGTCGCTGGTCTAAAATAGTACATATAGGAAAATTGACTTAAAATTTTTGCAAAAACAAAGAATAGTCCATATGTATGGTATAGAAAATGTAAGTACAAATTGTACAAAGTGTCAAAAGTAACAAAGATGAAAAAATTCATAGTCGTCAGAAATATGGTGTGTCTTAGGCATAATTTGCATAAATATCAATATCTACTGCTGGCTCAAATGAAAACAAAGCTTTGATCTTTTTTCGTAATCTATGAAAATCGGACAGGCAACATTAATTAAAAAATTAGCTTTTTTTTATTATTTGGATGTACGAAGATGTAAATATTATACTATTTTATATGTTTTTTTTTTCTAATTTTCACATTTAATAAATAAAGTAATAGTAGGTGTAAAATGTTCATGTGACTAACAGATGGATGAATATGGTTTGTGTCAATGATAACAAATATGGTATTTTGGAGGGTAAACATCTGTCAATAAAATCAAGTATGGCATAGGTTGTGATTGTAATTGGTGATTTTAATTGTAAAAAAAACACAGTAAATTTGCAAAAGTGTATAAATTTCTATTCGAGTTAATAAATCAATGGTTGCCATTTACTTTTAAAAGATTATTTCATGTAAATGTTTACCACGACTTGATTTTTAGTGGACCATACCGAGAGTCCACTTTTTCGTGCATATTCACCGAACTCATTTCTCAATTGGTGTACCGATTGTGGAATGCAGCGCCGCCGTCTTGCAGAACCGCATGTCAACCAGGTTCAGCTCTTGTATTTTGAGCAAAATGATGCTCAAAATCATTGAAAGATAGCGGGCGCCATTGACCATAACGTTGTTCTTACGGTCATCTTTGAAAAAATACAGGTCAATGATTCCGCCGAAACATAAACCGCACCAAACAGTGCATTTTTCCGGGTGCATTAGCAGCTCTTGTATTGTCTGATTGTTTTAGTTTTGCTTTGCTCTACGCATACGGGTAGGTGGCTTTTGACTTTGACACATGTCACGCGTGAGATGTCAAAAATACAACACTGAAAAACAAAACAGCAAAAAATCACCCTTTAGAAACACCTTTTTTTGTCGCTTTGAAAATATCGAATCTTGTGCCAGATAATGACCATTTGCGGGAAATTTTATTAGACGAGAGAACAAATTCAAAGATGCAGAATTGCAAGCATTATTAGATGAAGACTGGAGTCAAACATAAAAGCAGCTCGGTTATATCGATGTTGTCGAGATCTGACCATAGAAAGTCCGTTAACATCGCTCTATACCTGAAACCATTGAAGGTAACGGTGTCTCATTCCTCATTTTGAAAGAAATAAGATACGATGATGTCGACATGCCATAAATCGCACCAAAGAGTCAGTCTTTGTGGATGCTTGGACGGACACTTGTGGATTGTGTTCACTCCAATAACGACAATTTTGCTTGTTGACATAGCCGCTAAGCCAAAAATGGGTTGAGATCTTAAGATCCAAAAGAGTGTACTCACGCTCAAACTTTTCCACGGTGCGACGAATTGCCTGCACTGAAGTCATGATGACGAGGGACCTCACGACGAAATTCACGTTGCGTATTTACAACTGAGTCGGAATTTCGATAATATTTTTTAATAATTTCGGCACGTTCGTCAAGCCCAAAACGATGCATGATGAAATTTCAAACTTTACTGAATATTTTGACAGCTGGATGTCATTGGTAACTTTGACAGCTGCTGAAACATAACAATTGGAAAAAATATCATTGCTATCTGGTCACCCATTATTTGGCAAATATTAATTGGGAAGTTCTGCCCCACCCGTCGTATTCACCAGACTTGGCCCCTTCTGATTACTACTTGTTTCGATCGATAGAGCACGGAGTTTCAGAACACCACTTTCATTCTACGAAGAAGTGCAAAATTGGCTTGATGAGTGATGGCTTGAAAGACCAGCAGTGGTATTGGCGCGCAATCTATCAATTGCCAGAAAGATGGGAAAACGATGGTCAATACTTTGATTATTGTAACATATGATACGTATTGCCGGAGTTTTCAGTGTGTATTTAATGTTAATTAATTTGCACCAAATGCGAAATTTTAATCGTCAAAGTAATTTCCTTAATTAGACAACTTCTTAAGGCCGCCATTATAAAAATTGTTTGTCTTTGATGAACAAAATACCCCAAGAGCCTCTTGGACGTCATTCCGATATCTAAAATTTCTTCCATCAAGGAAATTTTGCAGACTTCGGAACAAGTGGAAATTTGCTAAATATCTGGAGAGTTTGGCGGATACACCATTTTTTCCCAACCGAACTCCTGTAACTGTGTGCAGGTGGTCCTAGCTGTATGATGGAATAGAGCATCCTTTCGATTAACCAGACCTGGCCGATTCTGCTCTAGTGTCGATCCGAAGCTTAATCCGAAGAGCTGTTGACAGTAGACTTCGGTGGCGATAGTCTGGCTACTAGGCAACAGCTCAAAATTCATTATTCCCTCAGCATCGCACCATACAGACAGTAACACTTGAAGCGTCTGTCTTCGGCACTAAGCGACGTTTGTAAATTGTAAAGAACCAATTTTTCATCTCTGGTAACGATCCGGTTCAAAAACAGCTCTTGATTATGACGCGACAGAAGCACAGTGCAAGCTTCGATTTTTTGCAGAAGATTATATTGCGATAGGTGGTTTTTCCCCTCTTTATAACTTTTTCAATATATTTGTTAGGTGTCGATGTATGGTCATATGGCTTACGTTGAGTTCGCTTAGCGTAATAGTGGGATTTCTTTCGACGGTCAACTTCATTGTCTGGCTTACCCGAACGAATTTCATCCTTTAGGTCAAAATTGCCATTTATAAACTTTGCAAACCAACGCCCACCCTTGGACTCGCTCACAATACCATCTCTATACATATTTTTGATTTCTCTAGTGGCTTCACTTTCATTCTGGTTTTACCCGAACAAAAACAATAAAATATGCTGAATATGCGCTTCCGATACATCCATTTCAAAATTCAACATCAATTTGCAGACTGAATGAGCAATATATACATATATATATACTAATCTCAGGTAATGGTTTCAGACAGTAAATTGGTTTTATGAATTTTATTGCAACTGGAAAATAACCCCGAAAAAAACGCGCAATACTTATGTTACAACCTGATAGATCGTTTTATATGCTGATTTTTGGTTTTGTAATTTTGCCATCACCAACCTTTTTCTTGAAAAACAAATGTTTAAAACTGACTAGTCTTAAACTTGTCAATACAGTTTCAACGATTATATGCATTCTCTTGATTCGCAAAAATCAAATATTTTTCAGTAACCATATCATAACCATACATTATTATGAAGCAAGTATTGATTTCATTGATGCATATACATTTGCTTGTTACGATTTTGGAAACGGCTACTGAGTACTGAGTAAATGCACAAATAAAATAACAAAACAAATTTAAGATAATAGAAATTATATATGGACGTAAGAAAGGAAAGCAAAAAAATAAACCTATAAATGAAGAAAAAATAAAGAAAAAGTAGAACTCACTTAACATAATCATTAATAAGATCAAAATTAAATTGAGCCAATTTACGCTCAAAGAAAAAAAAGAGAAAGATACATTTACAAAATAGAGCAACATTTAAACAACTAAGCAATATACAAAATTATAAACGGGTCATTAAGCCCCGATATTCAATCAGGCTGTTGATTAGTACACAAATTTTCCATTGTTTATAATTGTTTGGGAAAACCCTTAATTCAGTTGACACCATGTCAGCATTACAGCCCAGGTACGAGTATAGCATTTAGGTATATTAAAATATACAATAAATGGGATGTTTTTGGCCTGTTTTCGCTTATAGAGCAATTTTTATTCTTAAATTCATATGTAGTGGATAGCAAATTTTTAAAACATCTGTTTATCTCAAGCAGGTATTAGGTAAAATACTTAATTTTTTGTTTTTGGTTGGAAATTGTAGGCTTAAACTACATTGATATTTAATTTAAAATATTTAATTTAGCTCTTTATCAATAAAGTAAAAAGAAGTACGAATGGTAATATCATATTTTAATATAAAAAATTAAGACGAATCAAGATAGTTTTTGGTCACGATTATGTTTGAGTTAAACAAATTGCTGCAGTATAATTACATTTGATTTGATGTATTTTATTTTTCAAACCTTGCTAAATAAATGCCCCACCATGTAAAGTAATTCAACGTTTATTATAAGTAAGATGTGAAAAAAATTTGGTCCTATGTACGTACATAGCTAAACAACTGTTATTTTTACCTCCATTAAAATACGAATTGATAAATTTAATCTTGGTTGGATACAAATCAGCACTTAAAACAAATCTAGTGATAAAGTACTTGTAAAAGTTACAAATTTTCAAAGATTAAGACATCTTTTGTAAAAAGTTGTTGTTCTTTTCCTTTTAAATGCCATTGTTTCTACAATTTTACTATAATAAAAAATTTCTAACGTATTTTTCAGAAAAACAATTAATGCGTGAAGCTGATTGCGTACAAATCACACCATTTCTTCCCTTTTACAGTCGAACTATAATGAAAAGGTAACTAAAAAAATAAATACCTTATAACTGTTTTCATAAATCGGCTTAGAGATTTCCGTTTTTAATACGATAATTAATTAAATATAATTAATTTTTATACATTCTAGAGATACTTTTGTTTAAACGCTGTGTTCTTGTTTACACAGGATATTTTTTTCTCAGCCGATGTTAATGGAACGCAATCATTTTTAAGAATTCCCAATTACTTTAGGCCTGGGTATTGTGGAAGATTTTTTGCTTTAGAAACAGTAGATCACAAATCAAGTAGTTATATGCAAAAAAATGTCTTTCTCTCAAAAATATTTGTGTATGCAGACTTGCGGTAGCATAAAAAGCAAAGATCTACCTAGTTCTGTGTTTCAGCATGCGCATATGCATAACGTTATGTACATACATATATACATATAGTAGTTGTTCTTTTCAAGCAAAATGGTTGCACCCTTAAAAAATTTGCACTGTTTCAGTTTATAATAATGGGTTTAGCTTTTGCTTTGGTCCTTATTTCGTTTGTCTGTACTCTAAAGTTTCACCTCAAAAACGACATGGAAAACTTTTTGTTTTTATAAGTAAGAGTTGTGAAAACGGACTTCTGGATAACTGGAACATCAAAAATACTTCAAATAGTTACTATAGATCGGCCGAAACATGCTCAGATTTAAGGTCTATTTTTGTTATGCAGTCATTTTGGTTTGAGTCGGTAAAGGAACATCTACGATAGCAACAACGTTCTGCAGTTATTAAAACATTTTATTCAAATAATTTTTCAATTTTGAATGGCGTGCACAATTAAAAGGGGATCTCAATCAATTTGGTGTCTGTAATTGGAGGTAGTTGATAAAGGACCGCGCTTACTGGAGACGGAGTGTTGAAGAGGCCGAGGTCCACCGTGGACCATCTAACTAAGTAAGTAAGTAGAATTTTGGATTTGTCTCCTATTCCGAACGACAAGAGCGAAGGGTACAGATAGAGATGTCGACTTTTGAAGGCTTGCTACTGTCCGCCAAAGGGTTCTGTGTGTCATCTGGATTTGCATAAGGACCTCCTGCGCAGTATCTAACAAACACTACGCTTTCTTTTTAAGCGAAATATAAAGCAATTCCATGGGGATCAAATCATGTTCTGCACGTGTTGATATGTACAATGACTCCGAAAACTAAATGGTTACTAAATTTGACAGCATAAAAACAGATAGTATGTTTTAATGCAATCGATTTGGATTAGGATTAAGTTTTCATTGCATTTTTTTTATATGACTCAGCGCCTGAGTTGAAATAATTTTTAATATAGGTAATTTTCTTTTTCATCTCACTTATTCAAAACACTCGGCCTGTTGTTAACACGGTCAGACTTCTTACAAATACACAAGCTTCACTTAACTCGATCCCAGCCAGATTCGTGGAATTAGCGATCTTTATTTTCATTGCCATTACCTCGGATATGATCTGTGGTTAATCTTTAAGAGAAATAAGTAAAATAGAAAGGAAAGGATATTGTTTCGATAATTAACCTGCAACAGGTTTGCAAGGTGAAAATATGTTCTCAAAATAAGCTCATTCTATTCGGCTTTGCTGTTGCAGTAAAGTTGAACTCTTCACCTTACCCATATTCATCCTGTTCTATCATGGATGGAAACTCACACTTAAATTGTGCAAAACCGTTCCATGTATGTTATTTGAAAACTGTTACCCGCCAGGACGTTTTTTTTTATTACATTCTATATAAAAGAGGTAATAAATAGGAAGAATTTGCAATATGTTATATGTATAATCTTCTCTCTCTCTCTCTCTCTCTCTCTCTCCCTCTCTCTCTCTCTCCCTCTCTCTCTCTCTCCCTCTCTCTCTCTCTATGTCTCTCTTTCACACACTTGCAGTTTTAACTTCCCTCTCTCTCTAAATGTGATTCAAAATAAACTCAAATGATATGATATACACCCGCTGTTCATCAGTATATCATTTACCTTTGCTGTGTTAAGTCGCGTTTGTTGGGTTATATGGAAGTAAAATTTAATTTAGTTATAAAAGAAGAAAAGAAATGTTATCGCGTATAATGTGTATTTTGGTGCGTATAACATTTTTTTAAAAAAAACTTTCATTTTGTCGAAAATTTAAGAGCGGGTTTCTTAAGATTAATAAAAATAGAAAGTAAAAATATTGTGGCAGCATTTAAAGTTATACATAACTAATATTGCAATAAAATTTAAACTCTCGTCGTTGACTGACTATAGCCAGTTTAGCTATATATTTTTATATACTTGTCTGTAGTTTATAGAGCAAATGTCTTTGATATTTTTACTTTGCTTGTTTCGTGTTTTGAATTTCCCGAAGTTTTAATTATTTTTGGTTTTGATATGTTAGTTTTAAAAAATACTTAAAAAATTGAGAAGAAATTTAAACATTAATATACGTCTGTTAACGGGTCTACCGAGTAAAAAGTGATATAATTTATGCCATTAAAAGGAATGTTTACTTTTGTAGTTGACATAGTTTGCCATAAAAAAATTCAATTTATTTTATAACTGTTTGAATCTGAAATGAAATCTCTTAAAACGAGCGCACAAACTTTTAAATTAAAATCGTGTCCTGTATAACACGATCTATAGCTTTTCTGGATACGTAATTAGTTTGATTAAGTTTTAAATTACATAAAAATATTGTAAATGAAATTTATATTGCCCCGTGTATCCTGCTGACATCCATTTCGACCTAACCTTGTTTACTAATTAAACACATGGTATCGATCATTTCCATATAAGAAAAAAAAAATAAAATAAAATACCTGCGTATGTATTACTCGTATGTACCCGCCTTAGGATTCATAACATTCAGCCATACACATTTATAATCCAGCAAAGGTTATATTTCGTTGGAAAATTAAATGTTTTTAATTCTGGTTAAACCCAAGGAAGAATAACATTCATTTTGAGGCGTTCTAAAGGCTGCCACACACTGTCGGGATTGCAATTTACTGCGGTGTAATTTAGTGATCGTGTTAATTTTGGAACGATGGTTACCGCTTTAGTAATGTAAGTAAAACAATAATACAAAATTGTATATGTATATATATGTGTACAAGCAGTAAAAACAAAGATTTTAAAATGTTATCAAACATTAAATACTATTAAAAAAGTAACATTTTTATAGTTCCAGTGCAGAACTATAAAAAAATGTGTAAAAAAGTGCAACCATAAGTTAGCAAAGTACTTAAAGGTTTGAATATACAATTTTCACCTGGCTAAAAAAAATCATTTCATATAACAAATGAAAAAAAACCGAACGTTAAAACGGTCCATTTTAGTATGAGCAGCTATAAAAAATGGATTTTGTTGGATGTTTTTAATATCAATATCAATTCAAGGAAAATCCTTTATTATATATGGAAACCTTTACGGCGTAGTATTGCATTTGTTATGGGTTTTTGCTTGCAACCCTTGTCGCACAATGTTTCTTAGTCTGTTTAAGTTTTTTTTTGCATTTACAGCTTATTTATTCATTTCTTAAAGCGATCTATTTGTCATCTTTAGAACTTTCGAGTTGTTGATCTATAAGCACATTGTAGGGACATATCATTAACTGCGTACGACAGTAAAACATTTCTTAATATGTCCACATATAAACATTTTTTTATTTTCAGTTTTTAAGAAAGTACCTGAAATCATTATTCAGTCACCTGCGTGCTGAGACTTCATTCTTCTGACGTCCCGCTAGAGTCAAATATTTCAATTTTAGACTCATAATAATAACGTTGATATGTAGATATCTTGCTAGAATTTGTGATAGCGTTGCGTTTTAATGTCTTTATTTCTGTCTAGCTGTTGTTTTCATTTTTTTTTTTTTTAATTTCCTGGAACGTTTCTAATTACGAGGGCTGTATGATAAGTACCTGTATTAGGCAAGAAAACGCATTAAAAAAAATATTTATTTCTCAATATAATCTTTCAGCTCGACACATTTAGTCCAGCGATATTCTAACTTTTTCAAGCCATTCAAAAAATATAATTTGTTAAAATCCGCAAAATAGGCCTCTGTTTCGGCGATGATTTTCTCGTTTGACGAGAATCACTTTCCGCCAAGCCATTTTTTCATGTTTGGAAACAAAAAGAAATCACATGAGGCCAAATCTGGAGAATAGAGTGATTGAGGCAGCAATTCATAGCGTAATTCGACCAGAGTTGTCGTGCGATTTCATTTTTGCTCCACTGTTAGCAAACGTGGCACCCATCTCGCCGATAGTTTTCTCATGCCCAATTTTTCGTGTAGGATATTTTGTATGTGTTGAATTGAGATGCGACAATATCAGCAATCTCTCTGACCTTCACCTGACGATCTGCTAACACGATATCATGGATTTTATTAACCATATCCTTCGTAGGCACCTCCATCGGACGGCCTGGGCGCTCTTCATCAAAAACGGATGTTCGGCCACACTTAAATTCATGAAACTAGTATCAGATGGTAGTCATCGAAGGTGCATGGTCCTTATAAACTTCATGCAACTTCACTTTGATTTCCTCTCACGTCTTCCCATTCGAAAAAAAAATCACTGATCGATATTAAATAAACACGAACTTGATGACTTTCAACAGTTCTCAAAACAAAACTACTCCATATATCTGTCTGAAATTTTGGCAGTCATCGTTGTAAAAACTAAAAATGGCGCTATATGATGGGCATACACACACAGGATTCCAAGCGTTTTCTGACTCCAAATATTAGTCCAGAATTTACTCGAAATACATTAGTACTCGTACATTAAACATCAAAATATAATATTCCTCGTAGTTATCTAGCTTTCGATTTGGGCAGTTTTTGATTGGAGATCGGATAGGTTTCAGGCATAAAAACATCAAATATGCCGCACCGAATTTTAGTTTATAACTTCTGCGCGAGCTGCCTGTTATTTTTCGATAGAAATTCAGTTCACTTTTACATAGACTAACCCAAAATCATAAGAGCGATGTCCTTTGTATTAAACCTCAGTATCAGCATCTGTTCTCGCGTCCTAGCTCCATATTGCGTCTTTTAAGTAGAAAACACTTTCCAACCTGAATGTTGTGCAATTTCTTGAATGAGATATTTGAATCTTACTGACATCCGACACAGCAAAGAATTTTATTTTCCTATGTGTTAAAAAAAACAAAAATTCAGTTTACCAATGCATACAGGTGGTTCGAAAAGTCCCGAGATTAACATATAAAAACACAATTTTTATTTGGCAAATTCGACTTTATTCATCACCGTTGTCTCTTTCTATAGTGAAAGAGAACGATTTGTGCAACCTTTCAATATACGCTTCAGTTTCGGCGATCACCTCTTGATTGGAGTCATATCTCTTTGCAAACGGGTAATAGGATCCATGTTTCATCCATTGTCACATACCGCATGAAAAAATTCTTTTTATTTCGCTTAAATAGCTCCAAACAGCACTTTGAATCATCAATACGTTCCTGTTTTTCGTCCAAGCGCGGTACCCTTTTCGGACAGAGCTTTCGCATATCCCAATGCTCATGCAAAATATGATGTTCATACATAGGGTTTTGAAATTATCAAAAGGTGCGTCACTAAAAATTCAATACATCTCGGTGGCTTATCGTCGAAATGTCATCAAATGACACGTATCGTTTGAAGGTTGGTACTAACTAAAAATCGTATGGATAAGTTATTAGAATCACTATCTATGTATCAGCCTCGGCTTTTCGAACCCTTGTTATATGTATATCACATATTAAATGAATTCTTAAATGGAATCTATAGTATATTTTTCGTCCACTTCCGTTTTCCGAAAGTCAGTTGAAACGAATTGTAATGATATTGAAATAATAATTTTATAACTTTTTAAAAGTTTTTAAACATTTTTCATTTATTTGTGTTTACAGGTACAAGGGTGGCAGGGCACCTACTATTAGATCCAGCGACCGAAGAAGACCACAAAGCATATCACCTACAACCACACTAACGCCACGCGTGGTTCTTTCTCGATTAGAGCCAAGAGATTTTGAGCGCTTACGTTTATCATATAAGGTAACAATATTAGATCAAAGACGAACAAGACATAATCGATCTGGCATGAACATGGGACAAAAAAATAGTGCGGTTGTTAAAAGTGTAAATTCAAACGAAGCCGAAATTCCATTTAAACCAGTTATTCCACGCGAACTTGCAGCTGAATATGTTAAGCCTGCACGAATTGAAATTTTACTTGATATGCCGCCAGCCGGGCGTGAAACACAACTCAAATATGCTTGGAATAGCGAAGACAGATCTCTTAACATATTCGTTAAAGAAGATGACAAATTAACATTTCACCGACATCCAGTAGCACAAAGCACAGACTGCATACGTGGCAAAGTCGGTTTTACAAAAGGTCTGCATATTTGGGAAATATATTGGCCAACAAGACAACGAGGTACTCACGCTGTTGTTGGTGTGGCCACATCCGAAGCACAATTACATTCTGTAGGTTATCAAAGTTTAGTTGGTTCATCAGTTCATAGCTGGGGCTGGGACTTAGGCAGAAATAAACTTTATCATGACTCCAAAAATTGTGCTGGCATCACGTATCCAGCCATTCTTAAAAATGATGAAGCATTCCTCGTACCAGATAAGTTTCTATTAGCACTAGATATGGATGAAGGAACACTTAGTTTTATAGTAGATCAAGAATATCTGGGTGTGGCGTTTAAAGGATTAAAAGGAAAAAAACTTTATCCGATTGTATCAGCCGTTTGGGGCCATTGTGAAATAACAATGCGATATATTGGTGGTCTTGATCGTAAGTACCATAAAATTCAATTAATATTTATGAAACGCTTTAAAATTAATTTCAATTGTTTACTTTCAGCTGAACCATTACCCTTAATGTATTTATGTAGACGTGTGATAAGGAAAAAATTAGGACGGGTACATTTAGAGGAACGCATACAAGAATTGCAACTGCCACACTCAATGAAAACTTATCTATTATATAGGGACTGCAGATAGTAACACATAGTTTGACAATAAGAAATTAATTAAATTATATGTTTAGTTTAGTCATAAGGAACAGTAATATATGTATATGTAAGTATATACATGTATATATGTGTAATAATTTATCTTAATATGTATATATGCCAATATATGAATATATATGTATGTATGTATCATCTTTACATGCATATGTGCAAACATATATATGTTATATATTTGCATTTATACATATAAAAAATTGTAATTACATATATAAACTTGTATTTAGATATATATAAATATATGTTTATGTATAAGTTTATTCTTCAATATTTATATAAATATATTTATTTGTATATATTTATATATACATGAAAGTTTAGTTTGTGAAAAAATGTTTTAAATATACTTTACATACAAAACGTCTGTTTCTTGAGTTTAAAAACCACTTAGCTATTATTTTCTATTTTTCTTTTTATGTGTAAACAACAAAAAAGAACTTTTATTTGCTGCGATTTGTTTTCAAATATCAACTTATTTGTGTACCTGAACAAACTATCGTAAAATATTGTGGAATCGAACAGTTTTTTTTTTTATTAAGTAACGTTCTATAAGTTAAATTTTAATATTTTTTTTTTAATTAGATAACGATCACCATTTTTTTTAGGTAACGATCACTCTTTTTTTTTTCTTAAGTATCAAATCCATTTATATTACGCAGAACTTAACAGGAATAAAAATTTTGCAACGCTTTATTTTTTCTTATATGTTGTGCGCCTACATTTTCGACTTTTAAGCTGTTCGAAGTTGAACGTATCTCTTTGGCTGTTCGGCGGAGCGTTTGAAAGTTTGTGTTTGAAGCAAAACTCATGTCATGAAATTGGACAATGAAGAAAGTAAGAATAAATGCCCAATTTATCACTTGTGACATAAAATGTGAGTGTATTATAATCACAATTAATTTAAAAAGAAGAATATGGATACGTTTTGCATTTCTCTTCGATTAAAATGATGAAAATCTGAAGATTTGTAAGTGAATTGGATTTTAAAATATTACTATTTTGGTGCGAAAAAATATAATAAGTGACATACCTATTTATTTGTATCGACCAATTTCAAAAAAACTACTCAAAACATATAAAAACCAATCAAAAAATTTGCTTATTTAATTTTTACGATATCATAAAAAAATATTTGGAGAACTCTGAACGAATATACGGGATCTATACGGATCCGATGATGTTAAAATATCCTCAATTGCTTTCAATACCATTCTGTGTCTTGCATATCTAAATAACCTGTCCCATTAATTATCGATGCATGCACTAACTAGAGATGAGTTCCTAAACGTGAGGATTTTCACTTTAGTACAATGGCAGTTGTACAATATCTTAGTACGATCGTCATTTATTTTACGTTGGAAAACGTCATATAATAAGTGAAAAAAAAAATATTCCGTCAACTCTTAGATTTGATTTTTTCAAAAGAAAAAGCTTATTTTTTTACTACATTGAATTTCAATAGTTCTTACATCTTTCCTCTTCAAAAAACACAAAAATCTTTTAACTTTTTTTATAATAACTTTTAACTAACTGTATTGGCATGTATACCTATACTGGGTGAGTTTTTTAACATGAGACATCCAAATTACTCGGAAAATACGCGATATTGAGAAAAATGTTTCAGACAAAAGTCACAAGGTTCTGAAGGGGACATAAGATGGTTACCACGAGTTTGACCTTGAGCCCCATTTCTCAGCATATGTGTCTACTGCATCAGCGGCGTTCTCAGTACTACTCCCTCCGCTGCACTGGACATTATTCGTTATCTAGCCTTTCTATACATCTTCGGCAAACAACTAGCTGCCAACGAAGCCATAAGGTTAAAAACTTCTGCATATATCCACACAGGACACTCCACAATAAAATCCAATCCAAAATCCTAGAGGATATCGACTACACCATTACCAAATACTCCTTCCAGTACCTAGTACTTGTACTCGAGAGGACTGAAGTCCTGGGATACTTAAATACTTTACAGGTCTGCAGTACGCGCTGAGACTCAGTCATCGATAAACCATAGACTACCTATACCTATATATCAAACTCTTTACAACTTTTACTTTTACTAATACTTTTGCAAACGTTTAACTTTCGCACATTCACACTGTAAGTGAATCACCAACACATTCTCCATCTCTATAACCTGTCAGAATGACATTGTTGACAATTCTCACGTATTCACGGACAGGTTCAAACGGATAGGGACGATCAGTACAAAACCAGTTTTGATTTTCCAATATCTGGAAAGTTTGATATCTAGGTATAGTAAGTCTATGTCGATAAACTAACCTAGATGTTGAACTTTCCAGATATGAAAATCAAAACCGGTTTTCTACTGATCACCCCTATCCGCGTGACCTGTCTGTGAAGAAGTGTGAATTATCATCAATGGCAATTTCCCTCCCATTTTATACAAACCACGCCCATTTCGATCAAAAAAACCTTATCCACATTACACACACTCGTGCAAATCGATATCATTCTAGCAATTTTATTTGTAAATTGCTCTCTTTCTAGCAAAATTTGACAAAGTTATAGAGACGTAAAAGTTTGGAATTCACTTACAGTATGTCTGTGCGAAAGTTAAGGGTTTGCAAAAGTATTAGTAGAGTTTGTCATCTAGGTTAGTTTATCTATGGACTCAGTGCAATCAACATCAAAGTGTGGTTACGCTCGAATTTCGTCTCGATCACTTTAAGGATTACTGGAAAAGAGAGCACATGCGCAAGAAATTGATTTGAAACGGACTATATGAAATGCCCACCAATGAAAATTTGACTCCTGCCCTGCTATATGCCTTTTGCTTCTGCTATGAGTTTATAGCTTTGTTCAGTGAGGCTGTTCCGAACAGAAAAGTATTTTCCTGTTCAGTGAGAAAAATTTCTGTCCGAATCTGTACTGCTCTGTGTTCAGTGAGCCTGTTCCAATCTGTTCGGAACAGAAAATCTTGCACCTACTTTCAAAGTAGAACACAATTGTGAAAAATGTCAAAATCAGCTGTGCTGTACTTTTCTGTTCTCATTTGATTTGACGTTTTTCACAAATCTGTGCTGTTCTGTCCTAGTTTTTCCTCACCGAACAAAGCTTATATCTAGTAGAGACGCAGTGTAATGGAAACCGTCATAGCAGCTATAAATCGATACCCTGTGATAAAAGTAAGGATAAAGGCCAAGGCCCATAGAATCCGTTGCGTCGATAGAATATACACTTTGTTAAGGAAGCAGGCCCATAAACAAAGGATATGACGGAACGGACGGATAAAGTAGATTTACTTTCTACTTTTCAATCCGTTGGCAGTTGACACATTCACACATTGAGGACCATACTTTCACATATTGAGGTTCACGCATTCACAAATTGAGAGTAAGCACTTTCATTGGTGGAGACATTGAGAGAATGAAGAGAAATTGTCATAGCTTGAAAAGAAAATATTGAGATAAAATGACATTTAAATTTTTTGTTTCGTTTCGTTCGTTATTCTGCCGACGTATGCCACGGATTCTATGGGACTGTCATTTCCGTCAAATACGTCAACGTCAACCTATCCGGCATCGTAACGGACGCAACGGATTCTATGGAATCCATGGGTGGCCATGGCTCAAGTGATAGTGTATGGGCTTCTAAATCCGAAGGTGTGGCGTTCAACCGCGCCCGAAAGACATTCTTTTTTTCAGTCAACTAAACGGGGCAGCAAACGAGTGTTTGCGTAGAACACGACAAGTCCAATTATGTACACTAATAATTTAGTCCTCCCGGTAATTGTTAAATGCCACCTATGGAGTGAAATAACCACCGAGCCTAAACGTCTTTCTTTCTCAGACTGTCCCATTTTAAGTGAATTCATTGCCTCTTGAGTGTTAAGTTAAAAAAAAAAAAAAAACTGCTGCAGCGAAGGTGAATGTCAATCAGTCTTTTAGAGATTTTTGGGTATGAAAACGACCTATCGATGGGATCCAGGGGCGCGTTCTAGGGCGGTCTGGAATCTGGTCGGTAGAAACGACCTCTAGTTGCGCTCATGACCAAACATCGGCTGCTTTAGCACTCCATTCACAGCTGAGTTATTGTTACTGGCCCCCAGCTAGGTTGGTTATCGACACGAGTCGTATAACACCTTAATCCAGCCCAGTGGAACGGAGAACTGAAAAGAAAAGGAAGGTAAGAGAGGTTTAGATTTGGCTTCGCTTCTTATGTGGGAAATAGTAATCCCGAGAATCGTTGAGCTTTACTGAGCCCCTACACCACGACAAGGCGTATAGTCATATAAAGAATACCCGTAATATTACAATTTTAGATTTCTATCCGATATGTTAGCTATAGTGTGCCATTATCACAAACTCATTTTGATGACGAACGAAAGCTACTCACTCGACTACGTGTTGGGTTATTTGACCCCAGATTTCATGACCTAGAACCTATGAAGTTTTTCTTCTGGAGGGGTATGGAGAGTAATTTATTTATTTAATAAATTTTATTTATTTTATTTAGTAAGCGAAAGTTCTGTAGTTCTTTATCACATGAACTTCTATGTCTTGTCGACCGTTAATAAAACCGGTTTGGTTAAACAGACTCGTTTTAGATATGTTAGTTAATAATTGTTTACCTTTCCAACCGTTATCATGAGTGAAGTAAAAATACACCTGGGTAATTGTATACTCTATAAATACTCGTAAGATAAATAACATAATAGATAGTAAGTTAAAGCAATAACAGGCAGAAATAAAATTGTGTGGAATGTTTAGGGAGTAACAGCTCGAACATGGTAAAGGTGGTATTCAAAATTCCGTTCGGGTGACTTTTCTCTGATAGATGAACCGCGATCAAATGTTCATGATGAAGTGCAGTATCATCTAAACAAATCCTACATTTTCTTCCCTAAATGTGGCATTTAACCTGGGATTTCATCAGACAACTGCGTTGTATCGCATTAACATGCTTCTTTTTATGTCAAAACTTTCTGTATGGGTACCACACGAATTAAGTGAAAAAAAATAATAGATCGAATTTCTTGCTTACTAAAGTTGAAAAATAAGTAGGTAATGAAAATGCCTGAAGAAAAGGAGGCAATGTTACCAGAGGGGCCATCAACATCAAATGCTGGTATGCACAAGAAGCTGGAACAACTGTGTTGTTGGCACTGCTATGAGCAGATTAGACAACAGCAAACCGTATGTGTTGATAGTTATTGTTCTTCGCTTGATATTTTGAGCACAGAAATTGAGTCCATCTTTAGCCAACCAAAATGCAGTAGTCATTTATTATGACAGCACAAGGTAAGATGTTAAAGGAAAATTCCCAAAAAATAGCTGAGTTGAGTTGGGTTGTCAAATTTTTACCATTTTTGTTATTGCACCGGACTACAACCTATCCGATCTCTACAAAAGTTTCTGGATGAATTACAGTATTTTGAGGGTATCCAAATGGCAGTGGAACTGCTTTTCGTGGCCAAAAGCGATGAATTACTTTGCAATTGATTGAATAAACTACTAAAAAGCTTTAATCAATAAAGGAAATTCCACTTTAGGATTATTTTTATATAAAAAGGAAAAAAAATCATTTTGTTGGCGTTACAAGAAATAGAACTTCCTTTAAACCTAATATTTCGAGAAATCAGCACGATTAAGTATCTATAAGAATATTTTTTATAAGGCAAAAATATTGAAAAATAATTTTAAAGTAGAAAATAGGAACAATAATTCTTGGTAATTTTCAGTTATATTTTGTGTGCATGTGCGTCATGCATGTCAGACAAAATTCATCGTTTAAGTAAATATATGTATTTACTAATTGGATGTATCCAATTTCGATTGGGTAAAGTCCCATTTACAATGCTCCGAGATCCGATACGAGGTTCGCGTTCGAATTCGAATGCGAGAGCTCTCGCATTCGTCCATCGGACGTCTATTTACAATGATACGTCAAAACACCACTCACAAATAACAAGCTCAAAATGCAAACAACAACAATTTAGCTATCACGCATTGCGAAATGCGAGAGTTTTCCAGATTTTCGAAATTGATTGCGATGCTTGCCGCGAGATTCGTATTATTGTAAACAAATACATTGAAGTACATGTTACGGAAATATTTTTGACAGTTCGTGCGCTCTCCTTTCGAACAACGTCTGGTCTGGACTTCATAGATAACGGAATAAACGAATTCGGAGATCGTGTTTTTAATTGTAAGTCGAACAGTTGGGTCAGTTGTCCCTTGGTTGACATTCGCGTTAAAGGACGACTTTAACTGGCGCCCGATCAGGAACAGGCTTCGAAAACGTATATCCTTTTCGTCCTGGCAATAGTGGCAAAGATGCTTTAAAAACATATTGTCCTTAACTGATCATAGATCAGACCACCTACTTTGGAGTGTGTGGCGTTGTAACCATCGGAACACAACCGCCTTTCTGGTCTAAATATATATTAAAAAAATAATCCAATAACCACATTCTACTGTAACCATGGGAACACAGCGGAGATTGCCTAAAGGACTAAGGGATATACAAGTGAAGTGAAATCGTAACATTAGTAGGTTGCTTTCAAATATTAACGATAGCGACTAAACGGGAACCCCACGATACTTCCACTAAGATTGTCTCAAACCAAAATTGCGCAAAAAAAAAAAAAAAACGATATTTAAGTATCCTCTTGTTTTAGATCACCGGCGGTCCTTCTTATTGTTTTGCGTTAAAAAACGTCATGTAAGTGCGAAACAAAGTAATATACAACAAAATCATTCATTCATATGAAAAACATTCGAATATTTTTCCAACCTCGATAGTCCAAAGTTCAAAAAATCATTCATTAGTATGAACGCCAAAAAGCATTACCCCCACCCGATAGTCAACACTTCATACAAGTGAAAGAACCACTCATTCATATGAAAAACATTTGAATATTTTTCCAACATCGTTAGTCCAAAAACCAAAAAATCATTCATCTTTTAAATATTCGTTGGAAAATCCAATGGAAATCTACTTACTGGAAATTCAGAAACTTCTTCTACAATAGTATTCTTGTATCAATTTTTGTTCCATCAAAGAAGTGTCAACTTTACAAAAGTCAGTTTGTAGCGTGCACCGCTACAAAAATAAAGGATTGTAGATTTTAAAATTCTGAATGCATTTATCCAAATCAACATAAGAACTCGTAAGAAGTGAATCCAGTCGAAATGAGCTTAACAGGACCAAAAGTAGTGCAAATACGTCTTATAACAAAACAAGATCAGTAAGTAAGGTTCCCTACCATGTGAGTAGGTTGTTTTTAAATAACATGTGGCGCACATTTTACCGGGAAGGACAAAATATTTAAATTAATAATTGGTTTTTCAAAGTGTTATACAAATGAAATCATAAAATGAATTAATGATAGCGTAATGTATGCCGTATTTTATATATACATAGTAATTTTATTTAAGTTATTTAAAGTATTTTTTAGTGGTATTTACATTCATGTTCGTGCAGACTGGCAATGAAGAATCTCTTAATAAATGATAAATGAAAGAAGATCAAAGTGAGAAATACATACTAGGTCTGTTCTCGCGAGATTTGTGTATCAATTTGTAAAAGAGAACTTTTTGCTTAAGTTTGAGGAGTAGGTATAAATCCTCTATTAAACTCAAAATCTCCCGGGAACACGTTTTTGTTAAATGTGTTAGAAACGTCAAAAGTAACAAGTAAAAACAAAACAAAAAGAAGTTGTAAAACAGGAGGAAGATTTTTAGATTAGTTGTTAATACTATTTATGCGTTCTATTGTATTAGACGAACAATTCGCTTCAATATGAATCTATTTTTTCTCTTCTTTGTCCATGTTCAAGACATCTTTTAAGTTAATTTGCATACAATTATCCCAGTTCACATAAATTTAAACTTTTACGAATTTGAAGTTTTTTTTTTTTAAATGTAATTGATAATTGACGTCTTTTACAATTTCTGCCCAAAGAAAAATCTCGTGTAGAAATTTGTAAGCATTGGCAGGGTAGGGAAATGAAATACACTCTGAAATGCGTTCCCTTTTACAAATTTTTTCACGCGTTGGCAGGTTTTTGTACAAATTTGGAGTTCTGGATCAGACCTACCATTTCAAGAGTGCAACATGTTCTTCGTCCCGATTTGGGTGTTTCTTTCTACGCTGCCATATTTTCATATTTGTGTAGGAAAGATAACTCCAGCAAAAACAGTATCGGTAAAAGGGAGCATTCTTGTTGTACCTCATTTTGGATTTCGAATTTATTTGGTGTAATGATCGGTAATGTAATGCAATTTAAGTGATCGATGATAATTCGTTGAGAAAGCTGCTTGCTTAGCATTAGGGATGTCTTCATGATTGTCTTTTATTCACTTTAGGATGATTTTTTAACATTACTCTCGGAGAATGCTGTGACATCTTAACGTTCTGTGTTTAATTTTTATCACATATATAATATATTATTATTATCACATATCAGTTCTTTGGTGATTCTGTAGACGATTCTGCCTCTTTGCCTATTTGGTTGCTTTTTATTGTTTTGTAGGGAAAGGATTGTTATGGTTTTGTTTATCACGCCATGCGTTACTTCAAACTTTTCACATTCTTATTCTGTATAGTGGTACGAGATTGTTTTTCTCGATTGGTTGGGTTGCTTCAATTTATGTTCCTAGAGCCTTTCGTTTCTTGATTCCGTTAAATCGATGATAACTTTCACAGCATTCCAACCTTGGATGATTGTGGCAAACCACTAGGAAGTCAGTACCGACTTTTCATTTTTGGAAACTAGAGAAAAACCAACAAAAATCGGCATCAGTCGGAGAAAATATACTGGCATAATTTAAACAATCGAGGATGCCAGCTCTGGGCCCTAAATATGACAGAATGGCTTCAAATTGCCATAAACCAAGAAGAGCAGCGCAAAAACCCTGCTCGGTATTTAAAAAAACCGGTTTCACCAACGACTCGTGGTGGTGGAACAATGGGACGTAAATAGCGGTAAAAACAAAAGAAAAAAAAGGAAGTGTGAACCAAGCACAGTGAAAATAGCGAATCCGGTAAAGTCCCTTGTGACTTAGGCTATGAACGTTGCAAAAAAGGGGCGAAAAAAATGGTAAGAAGAACCCGCGCGTATACCAGGATAAGCATTGCATCGGAAATTAGAAGAGTTATCCCCACAACCAATAAGTAAAGAGTAGAAAAAGTGTAACGTCGAACACGGGTAAACAGGATAATATTTTTAAAAGATTTTTGAATATTTATACATATTGCCGCTCGCCCATTTTCTTGTATACATATAGATGAAGTGTATGATATAGTGCTAACTCCGAAACCAGGATATGAATGGTTCTTCTCATAAGGCGATGATGTTATTTGTCTCTCTTCAGTATGCCAGCACCTTTTGACAAAAGCCAGCAACAGTTATCTCGCCATGCCAATGTTCGAAGATGGAATTAACAAAAAAAAAAACAAACAAAAAAAGAAATGATAAGAATCGTTATGCATTTATAAGAGAGACAAAGATGGCCTTGTCGGCATTTAAGGTCTACCAGATGCGCTCCATTTTTTCAATAGGGATTGAATTCACCCATACCATCTTTTCACAGATGTCATATTTGTGTTCCAGAATGTCTACTATTTAATCATGGAAAGACATGCGCGGAGTCGGTAAGTCAAGACCACATCAATCGATTCCGAGCCATATTCAAGAGTAGGACATCTCACAAATGTCCCTGTGGCACATTTCGCAAAAAGGCTTAGCTATATGTTCGTATAGGATCATTTTCAGCCAAGAGCTAAAGCCAAATGACCATCGTGCACGTCGGATTTTCGCTGATTGGGCTTTATTGAAAATGGAAAAAGATCCGGATTTTCATCGAAAAATCATTATCAGTGGCGAAGCATATTTTCGGTTAAATGTTTTTTTTTTATAAGCAAAATTGCCGCATTTGCTCGAATGAACTGTCGGAGGTGTTCCAACAGCAGCCATTCAGCAGTTATTCGGCCGTATTTCTTTTCATATGATGCCGGCGGGTCGTTTACAGTCAATTGAGATTGCTATCGTTCCCTGTTTAATAACTTTTTTGATAAATTGGAACTGGAAGGCTTGGATGACATATGGTTTCAACCAATCACAGCGCATGCCATAATCGATTTTTTGAAAAAAAAAAGTTCGATGATAATTTTATCGCCAGAAATGGCCTTTGGCTTTCTTCTCATGCGATATACCACATTAAGACTTCTTTGCGGATTAATCAAGTCGTTGTCTATGCCATCTGACGGACACTTTAGATGACTTAAACTATTATACTTATGTTATTAAAACTTTGTGAGTTTACACAAGAATATTTTTCGGTGTGTGTTATTTTTTTTATTATTAGATTATCTACTTTAATGGAAACACTTTGCTGATTGTATTTGACTTTTTGTTCTTATTTCTCAGGTATGCACTTCAAGATGTTGCATATACAGTTGACATATATTCCACGTCTGGCGATCTTAATAAATTGATCAACACTCTTTTGCAGAAGTCCCACATAAAGCCTGTGGATTTTGATTTTCTTGTCGCAGATCAATTCTTAGAGTAAGTTTAATATTCGTGCGTCAGAATTTCAAAAACTAACGTAGTTATTTTTCTTTTTAGAAATACACTGTTCGATCACTTACAAAATAGAAATATTTCTGTTGAAAATGATGTTCCTGTCGAATATGTGGAAAAGTATCCTGCACCAGAGCCACAAGAATGTCTACTACACGACGATTGGGTGTCTGCTGTAAAAATCAACAAAAAATGGATACTTAGTGGATGTTATGATAACACAATAAATCTCTGGACGGCATCTGGCTCTCATGTCCTTACTATTTCTGGCCATAGTATGCCAATCAAAGCTCTGACTTGGGTGAGCTTAGATGACAAAAAAGGACAATTCTTAAGGTAGTCAGCCTAGTAATATTATGTTCATATCTGATTGCACCTAAAAATAAAATTGCTTTTATAGTGCTTCACAAGATCAGACTGTTTTTCTATGGGAATGGAATATTTTGGAAAATTCTGTTCACCCTTTATATGAATATAAAGGTCATCAGCGTGGAATTGATTGTGTTGAAATAAATTCGGATTTCACAAAGTTTGCAACTGGCAGCTGGGATACTGTGCTCAAAGTATGGTCTGCAGGTAATATAATCAATAGTTTTTTCTAAAGAATATACGCAAGCGAATATTGCTACACCTTTGATGCAAAAGCATGTTTTAAAGTTTTTCGGAAAATGGGTCAGAAAGAGAAAGAAAGATGTTCGGGCTCAGTGGCTATTTCGCTTCACGGGTGGCATCCATGTGAACTATTAGTTTAATTATTATAACTGAATATATAGAATACCATGGCAATAGTTGGTTATATTAAACTTTAGATTGAGTTTAAAATATGGTACAATGGAACTAAAGAAATATTAAAAAATTATGTTCGTGTTTTTATAATGAAAATTTTTTTTATTTTCAGAAACAAAAGATACGGGCGATTCCTCAATAAAATACAACTCTAAACATGGTTCAACACGGGTAAACAATATTATATTACTTTCTATAAAATGGTTTTATTTAAAATTACATTTATGGATAGACACCTTTGTTGACTCTTCAAGGCCATAAAGAAAATATATCTGCTGTCCAATGGATAGATGCCGAAACTATTCTCAGCAGTTCATGGGATCAAACGCTAAAGATATGGAATCTGAATATTGAAGGAATTCAATCCGAAGTTACGGCAAATAAATCATTTTTCGATGTCAGCTATTCTCCATTAAATAGACTTATTATAACCGCTTCGGCAGACAAAAATTTACGTCTCTATGACACAAGATCAAATCGTAAGACAAGCATTTTAAAATAATGATGTAACCCTTTTTATATCTTATGTTTTACACTTAAGATAATTCGGTGGTCGCAAGTACTTTTATTGGTCATACACAGTGGGTTCAATCTGTTGAATGGTCAAAAACGGAAGAACATCTTTTTATTTCAGGAGCGTATGACAACAAAATCAAACTTTGGGATTGTAGAAGGTAAGTAATTAAATAAAATGTTATTAATAATTTTTTACTCCTAGTTAATAATAATAGCATTAATCATACAGAATAATTTTTTTTTTTTTTATTTGTTTAGTCCGAAAGCGCCTCTTTATGATCTCTTTGCTCATAGTGACAAAGTATTAGACGTTGATTGGTCAAATCCAAAATATGTGGTTTCCGGTGGTGCAGATAACACCGTACGAATATTTAAATCGAAATAATTTTAGGTTTGTTTAAAAGTGATTATAATAGAAATATAATAGTTGTTTTCTAAAATTTTAATTCTTGAAATATTATTTTTTTAAAACATCCCAAAAAATAAAAGCTAAAAGAGCAAGAATTATTTGTGCCCTGAAAAAAAACACCAATCTCCTTATTGTCTTGAAGGATCTCATTAATTCTGATTAATGGTAAGTCTCAAAGGTCAGAAAATTCGTTAAAGTTACAGATATTTTTTTAAATATTATGGAATTTATGTTACATGCTACATACAGTGAAAGTGGGCAAATGTTGCTTATGTCAAGTTTTAGATTTGCAAGTCGTGGACGCAACTCAATCGGACGATCTTGTTTTTTTTTTCAATAAATTCATTTCAATAAGTCAGATCGTTGCCTTCTTGAGATACGGTGAGCAACTAACGTGCGATCGCTGTGACAATGGGTAAAAACACACCGGAACAGTCAAATTTTTTGTTGACTAATGAAACAACAATCCAATGGCGAAACAATCAAAATCAAAGCAGGCGAATCAAAAAAACATGTTCTTGACTCGATGTGTTTCATGACTGTTTGTCGTAAATACATGGCTTTACATATGAACAACACACACCGAATGCACCAAATACTCGTATGTTTCAATCCAGCGTCGATTATTGCACACTCGCTTATGGCGCAGCACATACCGCATACGACAAGACAAAAAAACAAGACGAAACAGGAAAACATTTGACTGATCCGGTGTGTTTTTAGCCTTTTGCAGTACTGCAACGTCAAGTTTTTCGTAACGCAACATTACTGTAGTGATACAATGCATAACGTACTGCGCAAACAAGATGCAATCTTTGCTTCACAAATAGATCTGATGCAATATTTTACAGAATGGTGGCTACGCCGTGCTAGTAAGTAATTTTTCTTATTTTATATTGTTTACTATTTTATATTATTTTACATTGTCTTGACTCATCTTCACGATTTTATTGAATTAAAACAACAGCTGAAAATGCTTGCGAATGGAGTTGCAAATCGTCACAAACTTCAAAACATCATTGATGCATTGCAAGCATCATTTACTAATGGCATTATCATACATATCAACTTCACCCATGCACTGATTGTATTTGTTGGTCAAATCTGGTTATAATTAGTATTGTGTCTGATCCGTTTTGCTCTTAGTGTACTTCACTGAGCGGAACCTTTAAACAACAATTTTATTTATTCTCGAAAAATAACTCGAGCACCTAAAAAGAAAGGTTTCCTATCAATTCCAAAAAAAGGATGTTAATGGCCAGGGACAATGTGAATAAAAATAGTGTGAAAGGTTGTTAAGTATGTATTGTATTTCGATTACCCTGTTGTCGAAGTTGTTGTTGTTTCCGATTTCAAAGATGCGCTACATCAGTAGAAAATCTACCAATACCGAAAAGTAATGGAATTTAAACGATTTGAGTTCGAATTTTCCATTTGACTGGGTTTTTACTTTCGTTTAAACCTAGTCATACTTATCGCCCATCATATTGACAATGTTTTAGAGATCTTTGGTGCTGCCTATACATATAAGATCTCGCTTAACTCGGTCGAAAGATTTTTCCAGATACTCGTTGTAAGATTCGTACAGACTCGTAGTTGTTACAGTTTTTCATATCATATTTGCCTTTATGCACTGGAATAAGATAAATTTATTAGTCTAGTGCGATAGCAATACGATACGACATACATATGTGTATATATGTTTCGTAGGTATTGGAAGTCATCCAAAAACTGAAAATATTTTCATCATCATTTAAGCAGAAAATATTGCCGGAATGTGGGAAGGAGTATAGCGAACGTGGTTGTCTTAAAATCCATCAAAACTTATCATGATGCGAAAGACTCCGGGTAAATTGCAGTAACCCCAGTAGAAGTGATGAACGAGCTTCTATCACTGTATCAGATAAAGGCAAGTGAAATAGAGTATAGCGTATGATGTCACAAGCGTTATTATAATACAGCAACCCGGTGGATGAGGAAGTGGGAAACTAAAATAAGTGAAACGGTAGAAACGTTCATAGAATCAATAAAAACGGCAAAGTGTTGAGCATTACGTGATAATAACGATATGCAATCAAGCGGCTGGCACCTATGTACAGAGCGAAAGCGACCCACTTTTTTATTTAAGTCAAGAGTCGAGTAGTTACTACTTTGCCTTTTTGGGGAAAAATGTATATTTTTTTTAAGCCTGTTGAAATGTTCATGCGAGAATAACATTGCAAAAGAGAGCGCTTTTGCGAGAGTAATTTATTTCCCTACCCTGCCAATTGTTACATTTTGCGCAGGATTTGTGAAAAACATTAAATCTCTCTGTTGCAAAAAAAATTATAATAAAATGCTTGCGTAAATTACCACTTAAAATATTGTCGTGGTCAATATTTACATGAAATAATCTTTAAAAAGTAAATGGCAAGCATTGATTTATCAACTCAAATAAAAATTTTATACAATTTTGAAATTTTTCTGTGTTTCTTCTGTCAATTAAAAACCAAACGCTTATAAAATCACTTATTATATTATTTAACACTTTCTCAAGTAATATTGAAAAACACTTACATTGAAAAATATGTTTTTGTACATGTTCCAAAATCTTCCAATCTAAATAAATGAAGGAGTTATAAATATTTCCAGTATTATACATATAAATATTACTAGTTTTAAGCGTTGTGATTGTATTTTATCTTTTAATTAAAACTCGGATCATTTAAATATTGTACAAAGTATGATTTGTTGCGAATTGTTTCTTTACTTTCATGTGGTTACTTTTTTTTAATATAAAAAAGGCTTAGCTTAGCTATTTCTACAAAAAAAAATCCTAGTTTTGAAAAAAATTCAACCAATGTTATTTGGACAACTTTACATATTTCAAGAAAATAAAAAATATAATTTGTAAACCTTGACCTTGATGTGATGTTTCCACACAATGTTTTTCTTTGGTAGTATGAAACAAAGTAAAGCCTGCGCAGCGAATGATCGGGAAACTGCTGTCTGTTCTATAACTTAGATTGGGCCAGAAGCGGAACAATTAAGTTCGTAGCCTAGTGCTTGCCTTACCCCCAATGGTGGTCCTCGGTAACTAGGCTAAAATGGTAGCGACATGCTCGGTCGATATCATAATACTGGCCTACGCCGTCATAGGGCTCACAACCCAATACGAAAGCGATTAAAAAAATTTAATGAACCAACTTATTATCTGGGATAAAAACGGACTTACTGTTGACAACCCTTGCAAACTTTGAAAGGACAACGACCTTCGGATATGCACATTAACAGGCCACATGCGGGCTGTGCAGAATGACGATTGAGAATACTCTCTGCTCCGTCAAAGTAATTTACGACTTAAGCGAGATCTTTGATGTCAAAGAAGGTTTTAGACAAGGTGATTTTTTTTAATAATTTACTTCAAAGGATTGTGCGGAACTTACAAGAAAATATTTTTTTTGAAGTCTGTACAACTACTAGCGTACGTAGGTACGTATATTAACATATTGGCAGAACTCAGCGGGCTGTCACCGGTGCGTTCGCTTGTATTGAAATGGAAGCTGTCAAAATTGGTTTAGCAGTGAATGAGGTCAACATCAAATATTATAAAGTGTGTTCAAATTTGAGGTATCATTTTAAATTTTGAATAAAAGACATAAATTGTGTGAAATGTGTATTTATTTTTATTGGAAATTAATGTACATTGGTTCCGGTTAATAATGAAAAAGAATGTCATCCAAGCAATCTCCTCTGATAGCTCGGGAGACTGTCTACCTTTTACCAAAATTTTGAACAACTTTTTCACATAATGATGATTCAATAAGTGATATTTGCTCGATGATGTTGTCTTGAACAGTTTGAGGATTATCGTCTGAACTTTACTCTTCAAGAAACCCCATAAGAAAAAACCCAGTGGTATTAAATCGCATGATCTTGGTGGCCAATTCACGCCTGTTCTTCGGGAAATTATGCGATTGTTAAACTTCTCTTTCAAAATATCGATTGAGTTCGTTGCAGTGCACCATCCTGTTGAAACCACATATTCTGCACATCAATATCTTCCAATTGACTCCACAAAAAGTTTCTAATCATCGCTTGATATCGAGCTCCATCCACAGTAACTGTATTGCCATTTTCATCTTCGAAAAAAAATGTATCAATTACGCCACCACACCAAAATCCCACCATACATTAACTTTTTTTGGTTTCATTGGCCTTTCAAACAATCCTCTAGGATTTTCTACAGCCCAAGTGCGACAGTTTTGTTTATTAACATAACCGCCAATTTCAAAATGAGCCTCATCGGTGAAGGTAATTTGCTTAAAAAAAATTTCATTTTGTTGTTGCTTCTCTATGGCCCATTGCCGATGCAATGCATGGTCAGTTGACTTTAAATCTTGTGTGAACTGTATTTTGTACGCCTTTACATGCAGATCTTTGTGCAAAATGTTAAACAAAGTTGTTGGTTTAAGGTTTAATTGCTGTGAACGACGACGAATTGACGTCTTTGGCTCTTCAGCAACACTTCTGCTAACAGCTGGAATATTTCCACTCGAACGGCCACTACGATGATAGACTTTCCTTCTCTGATCTTGAATCGAACCAGTTTCTTCAAATTTATGAACGATAAGTTTAATAGCACGGATTGACGGAACATTTTCTCTACTGTATTTTGAACGAAATTTTCTTTCAACTTCTGCAAAATTTTCACCATATTTAAAATAAGCTTTAATAATAAAAACACTTTTCTTAATAGTGTACCGATCCATTTTACCTAACGTGAATGTATTTACTTCATACCTGAAAAAACTTCGGTGTAATCTTGTAAAAAAGTGGCCGCCAATTTAAAATGATACGTCAAATTTGAACACTCTTTCTATGTTGTCAACGAGAAGGTCGCAACATAGACGAAGTGGGCAGAACATTACAGTCGACAGCTATAATTTCAAAGTGCCTGTTTACATTGGCGACGGGATGAAAGTCCTCATCATGAACGTCGTGTTCACATTTTCATGGGGTTGAAAGACTTTTTGACAAGTGGAACACTTGAATCGGAGCATTTTTAATTTTTAAATTTGAGCAGTTGGCCTGAAACATACCTTTTTTCCTATTCTTCACACTTCCTTTCACATCAACGATCAAAACTAAAATGAAAAAATATGTCAGAAATGGACCGATATGGAAAAAAACGATGTGTTGCACACGAGAATCCACTTTAGAAATGGATTCACGGTGGAAATAACCCTTCTTCTTCCCACTTCAATAAAAAGCGTTCTCTCTCTTTCGGACAATCTTCATTTTGTCTAGCTTGGCTCTGCTATAAATTCTGCCAAACAACACGTTAGCAGAAATAAAACGGAGAATCGCTCTTGTCAGTCGCTGTTTCTTTGGACTAAGAAGGCAATTGCGTAGTAAGGCCCAAAAAACTAAGGACACTCTATATACGACTTTTATCATCCCAGTACTAAATACTTTCTAGCGCTGAAGCATGGCCTTTACCGAAAGCGGCTGAAGATATCCTCAGTTGTTTCGAGATAAAAATCCTTCGTACAATATTTCGTCCTATTTGTGCTGAGGAGTTTGGAGTAAAAGATTCAACGACGAACTATACGAGGTGCACACGGCATCGACTTAGTCAGAAAACAGCGCATCAGTCACCTGAGATGGCTAGGACATATAGAGCGAATGGCCGGCAGAGTCTTCCAATCTAACCCAAGTAGAAGGAACCTCAAGTGACTTGGAGTGCGCAACTGGGGGGGCAGTTAGCGAAAGATCGGGCTAATTGGAGAGGCTTGTTAGTTGAGGTCCAGGTTCACCTCCGAACTAGGCTACAGTGAAAAAAAAAAATTAATTTGGTTTGCTTTTTAACCATCATTAATATTTTAAAACACATAGCATGGACCAAAAGTATGTCCATGTGGGAGTACGGAGGTAGCAATTGTCTACACAAGATGGGAAAGTAGAAAACAAATTGGTAAAAAACGGGATGAATAGGGCCAGGAAGAGAAAATCGAGATCTGTCAGTAGTTTGGATGCATTATTTATGCCTAGCTTAAGCTGAAACTGCTGGTCGGAGGGAGGGCCTCTTGCAACTGAGCTACTGCATGCATGCTACACAATATAAAATGGTGCACACAAATTGGAAAAGTTATACATCAACATACGAGTATTAACGAACTTAGGATTGTCCAGAATGTCCACTGAAAGGACGCGCGTCTTCCATACCACGTGTAAGTGCTGCTGACGAAACTTCCTCTCAACAGAAAACAACACTTCAGACTTTTAACACATAACCGTAATTAAAATCGTTAAACACACATTGTAATAATTGTTTTATTTATTTATGAATTTCAATACATAATGATGCATACTTGTATTTAGGATAAAAATAAATAAAAGGAAAACACGCTTTGTGGAAATATAGCTAATGTTATTCAGGTACTTGCATTAAATAATTTATTTAGATAGTTGTAGGCAGTCAATAAAATCAAAAAGTAATAAGGGAAATTAAGAAACAACATAAAAAAATGGTTAATGTAAACAGTTCTTTAATTAATTAGTTAAATCATCGAACTTTTTAGATTTAACATTTCTATTTCGTTAACTAATTTAAATTAGGTGCATTATTAAGAACTTTGTAATTATAAAGAAATTACCAGGTCCAAGATTTAAATTAAAAATGATTTAATTCTAACAAGTAAAACAAATTCACTTTATAAAGAAAGGCAAATATTTTTACAAATGGAATTATTTTAAGGGAGCTATACTCTTTAACACCCAAATGTACAAATGTAATTGCCGCTTATTAAGGCAGATTAAATAAAATATGTGATCAAAAGAGAAAATGTATATCTTATATTATTGTATAAGAAAATAACTGAAAAAAACACGATATCATCATAAGCTTACCTGGTCATCTAAGCGGTCTTGTTGAAATGGATTTTTAAATTTGTTTAAAAAAAAAGTATGCAAGAGCGGACCAAACGGGGAGGGGTAGACACTTTATTTTAATTAAATTTGGAAAAAAATGAATAATTATACAGGGTGTTGTGGATAATGTGCCCACACTTTAAAGGGAGATTCCTTGAATTATTTTGAGTAAAAAAGGGTGGGAGGGACGGTTCAGAAATGCATCCCCTTCGAGATGTAGAGGTTTTAAGCAAAGGCTTACGCTGCCATGCTTTGTCTCCTATTGAAAATAATCTTTCAAATTTATGAGTGCATGGTAAAAACTGGGGTATCGTTGAACTCTCGTAATTATGAGTACTTGAATGTCAAGGGAACTCCCCTTAAAGTCTTTTACACATTATCTGGACCACAGTGTACAAATTTTGAACTCCAATATTTTTCCTTTTAGCTACTTACGAGATCCAATCCGATTGCTGTTGCATTTTCTTGACTATCTTGCACTGTTTTTTTTTAAGAATTTAACACTCAAGTGGGTGTGAATACACTTAAAATACCTGAGCACGACTTCCGTTTTTTTGGAAAATGGGATAGAGAGAGAAAGAAAGATGTTTGGGCTCAGTGGTTATTTCGCTCTATGGGTGGTATCCAACACTTAATGGGGATACTTAGTTCTTAATGGAGGTTGGCTTGTTGTTGATTTCTAGTCAACTACTCATCTTACTTGATTTTCGTTAACTGAAAAAATGAATATGTCTTTCGGGCGAGGCTGGGATTCGAACACCGAACCTTCCGATTTGGAAGCCAGTCCACTACCACTTGAGCAACGGCCACCCACCTATGTCAAGTTAGAGAGTAATCGCAAGCTTATTCTCTCTCCATTTTCTAATGTTGGCTAAACAGTGCTAAATATAAGTAGGAGAATTATCATTTTGTAGTGGCATACTAAGCTTTCTTGGCTCAAAGGAATGATCATCACTTTTGCTTTTCGACTTTACTGAACGAAAAATATATATATCGTTAGAGCAACAGATGTCATTATACATAAGTATAAAGTATGGACTAAGTACAGCGTAAATAATGAAGCCGATAAAAAGCGTTTTTAGTTAGCTAATAAACATTCTTAAAAATAAAAAGGCAAGAGGCAGTAGTCAGAGCACGTGCGATAGAATTAGGGGCATTGTATTGGGTATTAGAGGATGTACCCCCACAACCATTAGAAAAAGCGCAACGTTTTTAAAGTTTTTAAAATTGCAGCACAAGGATAAAAAACTGTTTAGAGTTCAATCACCGTAGTATCGCAGATTGGGAAGGAAACTTAATAACGGAGAACGAAGGGTTTGCAATAAATGGAAAGAGTACTTTGACGCGTTACTAAACGAAGAATTTTCGAGCAGTGCCATCCAGAAGATTTCATGGAAGCCGAAGATAGCTTAGCAATAAAGAGTGCACCGGGGCCATTTAGTCAAACCGGGTAACATACCCCTAAGTCTCCACATCAAGAAACGAATAGTGAAGACTTCAGGCTGAGCAAATTAGCTGCTTTCGGGATGTTCAAGGAAAGTCTTTGGAAAATAAAGTAATAGAGGCTCAAGTTTCAGCCGAAGTTCAAACGATTAGCCAACCCCACAAGCAGCATCTTCCCAGTCGAGATACGTGGGAGAAATGTGATGCAATTATACGATTTACATATTCAAACAAATAATGGAAGAAGGTGCACTGCTATGCTTCTTCCATCCTTTACTTCGTTATGTATTTAATAATATACTTCTAATTATGTTTAAAGGTTAATGGAACGACATCTTTATAAATGAAATAAATAAGGTTGTATTGCGTACCCTATATAATCGTCGTATTATTGGGTTGCTCAATAGTTTTTCTTGGAATTGGCGTTTATCGCTTCTGTATATAAAACCGTTATGAAAGCTATTTTTTTTCCAGTAGAGAGGATTATTCTTTACATTGTTACGAGAATTTATTTTGATCGGACGTGTTTTAAGTGCTCAATTTTTTTTTTAAAATGGAAGATAAAAAAGAGTGCATTGCCTAAAATTTTGATATTTTGCTTTTTTTCTTTAAAAAAGGTGTCAAAGCGACAGAGGCGCAACGTGAATTTTGTAGGGTGTATGCAGATTCGGCAGTTAGCGCTGACACTTGTCAGCGCTGATTTACACACTTTCGTTCCGGCAATACAGACCTTGCTGATGCTGCTCGCTCTGGACGTCCATCCACCACAGACGACGATTAAATCTTAGCTGCAGTTACCGTTGACAGACATTTGACGACACGAGAGATCGGTCAGAGGTTTAGCATTTCCCATACAACCGTTTCACAGAGACTGAAAAGGCTTGGAATGTCGAGAAAAATGGATGTTTGGGTTCCTCACGAACTCAGTGAAAAAAACCGTATGGATCGCATAATGATTTGTGAGTCTTTGCTGAGGTGGAACTTGCTGGATACTTTTTTGAAAAAAGTGGTTACGGGAGACGAGAAATGGGTGGTTTACAACGACATTCGACGTAAGAGGTCATGGTGCGCTCCTGACCAACCGCAATCGGTTGGTAAGCAAGATTTGCATACCAAAAAGGTCATTTTGAGCATTTGGTAGGATTGGCGAGGTGTCCTATACTTCGAGTTGCTTCCACGCAATGAGACAATAAATGTTATCAAATATTGCTCTCAGCTCGACAATTTGAAGCAAGCAGTGGAAGGCAAACGGCCAGATTTAGTGAACAGGAAGGGCGTTGTTTTCCATCATGACAATGCCAGACCACACACAGCTTTTGTGACAAAAGAAACGCTGAATGCCTTTGGCTGGGAGGTAATGCAACACCCACCGTACTCTCCGGACCTTGCGCCGTCTGACTACCACCTATTCCGCTCTCTCCAAAAGGACATAAAAACGCATCTGGAAAACTTTTTTGGCCAAAAGTCTACTGATTTTTACAAAAGAGAAATAATGTCTCTTCCAGAACGTTGGAAGAATGTAATAGATTAGAATGGACAATATTTGATTAATTAAATATATGGTTTTAAACAAAAAATGTGTATTTAACTTTAACCAAAAAAAACCGCAGAACTTATAGAACAACCCAATAGTATTAGTGTAGCGTCGCCCTGAAGTCCAGTATTATTCATTAAAATAGGTTTTATTTTTTAAAAATTTAGACATGTCAAAAACCAACGAATTTTATATTGAGCAGAATGTGGAAATTCAAATTCTTTACAAAGAACGGAACAAAAAATTCAAAATATAGCAGAAAATATAAAATATTCGTGTTAAGCTAGAACTTGTTATCAAGAACTTGTTGGTGCGAAGTTTTGAAAATATGAAATTTACACAGGACAATGCAACTTGCTACACTGTCCACACTGTGTGTCCTCGGTTGAAGATAACGAGATTATACTATTGTATTGCCCCGCAAAGTAAGAAAACTTAATTACAAACGAAAATTTATGGTTCATATTAAACAGAAGAATCAGCCAACCCGACATAGTCCCAACAAAACGTAAAGGACTCATTTCGAATAAATGGGTAAAGAAGAGTGCTGCAACTTGATCAGCACTATATACATATGTCTGCATTGCTGCAGTCATACAATCAAATTGAGCTGACCAATTAAATATTTTTTGAAGGAAAATTATTTCCTTATATAGGGTGCTTCATACTTTTGGCAAAGGCGGCATTAAATATTTTACTGTTTTGATTGTCACAGAAATAATTTTCATTGTTTCATTGATTTTTTTTTATTGCTGCAACATTTTTCTTGTATCAGAAGAAATACTAGAGAAGAATAAACATAATACTTTTACACACCCTTGAATATATACTCGTATATGTTTGCATGTTGTAAGCGAAATTCACTGTTTTAAGTTAGTTCGACTACTAACTAATTGATTTTAAATATTACTTTATTTTCTAAAAAGCATAAATAATTTTTTGTTTTGTTTTTGTTTTTTGCAGAAACCATAAATGCATTACAAATGTTTAATTAAATTTTATTTTAAGAGAATAAAAGTATTAGCCACAGAATAAAATTCAACATGCATGCGCAAACAATGTTTTTATCTTACATCCTTTTTTGATTTTTGTTTTATTACTAAAATTGATATTTTATGTATATATGTATACATTCGTATGTGTATATACATACATATAATTTCGTTTTTATTTGTTCCACTATATATTATATTTTTTTGTTTTCGTTTTTTTTTATTTATATAAAAATAAAGCAATACATATAACTTTTGTATGTTAATTGTTAAAATATATTATATAGTTATAAAAAAATACTTATATGTTATAATTTATAACATACATTACGAGTGTTAAAAAATGTTAAGGACTTTTTTACTCTATTAACTATTTCTTTGACTCTGTTCGAATTAACTTTGTTATTTTTCTTTTATTTATTTTTTTTTCCTTGTCATATATGCAAATATAATAATCGAGTTTTGCCTTATCTTATTGATTAATTTATTTATGCTCTCATTGCTGTAGTTGTTTGTACACACCATCAAATATTGTTCGGCTTAACAGAAAAAATACATTCCAAATGGAGGGCTTTTTATATCTTCAGTATACATAAGGTAAATTAAGAAAGGTTATTTTATTATCACACATTTTGTATATTTTAGGCAAGAAGTTTCTTTACATTCGTTTGAAATTGTTTTCGTTTTAGCTATACACATGTTTTCATTCTTCATTTTTATAAGGCCCCTATTGTAATTGTCGATAAAAACAAATAATAATAATAAAAAAATAAATTAAATAAAATAAAATCGATTACTTTTTCCGTATCGATTTCTACCTTTCAATTGAAAAATTTTGTGACTTAATGTGCAAAAATTATCAAATACGTAAAATAATACATTGCATTGGGACCTTTTCAGGAAAACCAAACTCAACATGGTACTTTTAAACAGGACATTTATTAGACATTTGGTTGGTATATTTGTTATGGTTATCTATAGTTTAATGTCGATTGTTGTTCAATACTCGACAACTGGAATAGGAGCCTAAGTTATAAACTGTTTTAATAAATATTAAGATTGTAAATTTAATATATACAATATTAAAAAAAAAAATTAAAAGCATGATAAATATATGAATTAGTAAATTCGAATAGTAATTATAATACTAAGAGTTCATAAGTATAATGGTTGTTGACATTCAGCTTAGGCCAAGGATTTATTTTTAAAAAAATTATGTATGGATTAAAAGTTCATAATATCTATATTACTGAATGTCAGTAAAATGTAAAATGTCTTTACTACTGTTAAAGTTTTGCCAAACTTATTTAAGTACATGATTTCTTATTTTCCTGATTTTAGAAATATGAATCGTATTTCGGCTTTGAAATTATTTCTAAAATTTCTTATCAATTGAGTATTTTTTTATTTTTTAAATTAATTAAATTAATTAAATACTTAATTCCCAAAAACAGTTGCTCATTTGCAAAAAAATATCATTTTGTTATAAGTCGATTTTTTTTTTTAATTTTAATTGCTTTTAGATTTGTATTTAGCGTGAATCGCTGCTTCTCTTTTACTTATTCTGTAATTAAGATTTGTTTGAAACTAAATTCAATGGTGAGTTGCAATCCTCTAGGTTCGGATTACTATCATCACTTTCGGATTCCTCATTTAGCGATGAAGTTGAGTCTTTCTTAATACCACCTGATAATTCGCTTTTAAATTCCGTATTTTCGCGTGAGCAAAGATACTGCGAGTATTGCTAAAATAATTTTATTTGATTGTATGTTAACCACCATTAAAAACTTTTAAAATACTCACTTGTGCAGGAAAATTAACATAGTTTGGTTTATTATCTCCTAAGGTCATGAAAAAGCCATTGTTTTTTAATAATTGCATATCTCGAGGATTGTCAAACTCTGATGTACTTACTCCAGCGGTTTTATTTCCTGTAAATGTAATTGAAATAAATTTATACATATTTCTTGATTTATGAATTGAATTATGTAACAAACACTAACACGACACGTTGGAAAAACTGAAGCGGCAACAAGGTCAACAGAAACAGAGAACAATAGCATTGGAAAATTAAGAATTGTTTTTTCAGAACGAAAATATCAATAGACACTGACAGCGCAAAATAAACACATACAGTTTGTCAAGAAAGTGTTTTTACAAGCAAAAAAATTGCTCCAATTTATTTTTCTCTTGCTAAAGACTCATCTACATATTTTTTTTTTTCAATTTTTGCTTTACACTTCTTAAAACTAGCATTTATAAATGACAAGATAACGCAAACAGTTACCTGATTTTATTTTAAAAACATAAGAAAAAGTAACAAAAAGGAGTTTATTCCAAGAAATTTTGTGTCAAGAAAGTCTTTTTACATATTTTACGTGTACATTTTGGTTTTACATTTATGAATGAAATTTACAGTAATAACAGTTCTTTCTGTTTTTATTTTTACTGTTTATTCAATTCCAAAAGAGTGGAGTACAAATTTTTCAGTCTTTGTTTATCCGCCGAAAAAATATTTAGTGTGAAAAGTAATTAAAAATGCCTGGTAAAAGAGTTTCAAGTGACGTAATTCAGTTGGTTTATTATAACCACTATAGAAATAAAAGTGCAGCGAAGGTATTTCAGAAGTTTGGTTTGACCCGGCTCACAATATATAACAAATTAATCGTGCAAAAAATATGGACGATTGCATTTAATAAAGGCAGAGGGCAGGTCTAATAAATTATCAAAAAGAAATGAACGGAAAATATATGAAAATCCCCGAATGTCGACTAAGACGCTGGCAAATGAACTAAAGTTCGAATGTGGAATAGATGTATCTCACGAGACTATTCGGCAGGTGCTTTTAAAGCACAAATATTCATCAAGAGTAGCGCGAAAGAAACCGTTGCTCTCACAAGACACATAAGAAAAAGGATGTCGTTCGCTAGAGAGCATATTCAGTAGCCTGATGAGCATTGGGGCGATGTTATTTTCTGTGACGAAACTAAGATAATCTTGTATTATAACGAGGGAGCCAAAACAGTTTGGCGGCGACCTTTAAAAGCTTTGGATAAAAGGAATATAATACTATAATTTGGTGAATTGTCCGTTATGGTGTGGGCTTGTATATCGAGCATAGGAGTTGGGGACATAGTTTTTATTGATGGCCACGTGGATGCGAAGCAGTACTTAAGCATTTTGCGATCTCACTTGCATAGTAGTGCCCGTAAATTTGGATTCGACGGCGGTGATTGTACCACAAAACCAAAATTCAAATTTTAACACGACAATGATCCCAAGTACAATGAGCACACAGTTAAGATGCGGCTGCTTCACAACTGTACCAAAGTGCTCAATACACCTACCCAGAGCCCAAACCTAAATCCTATAGAGAATTTATGGGCAAATTTGAAAAAAAAGGTGAGTAAAAGAAGTCCTAATTCGGGTCTATCAGTTGACGCAATTTATTCAAGAAAAATGTTTACTTAAATATTAGTTTTAAGAAATGTAAATTGACATTAAAAAAAAAAATGTAGTTTAGTCTGTGTAAGCAAAAAGTAAATACATTTGAAACGAATGTTTGGTTGTAAAAACACTTTCTTGACAAACTGTATGTACATATAAGATTAATAAATATATCAATATTGAAGGGCTTGCCTTGTAGTTACGAACGTGTTTAAAATGATAGTAATACGAAGGCTTTGCAACTGAATCCTCATTGAAAAAAGCCAGTATACAAAAACACATAACCTACCTATACTAACTCTAGTTAGAATTAAAAGATTGTGATGATAGAATAAAACTGAATATATAATATGTAGCTATTTAAATATCAGATAATATTAGGATCTCCTAAGTAAATAAAACCAAAAATAATAAATATTGTAGGAATAATTACACTGGTTTTGACTTTACTGCCATTACCAAAAAGTGATCACGATTAATATTTTAATACACAATCATCAGTAAATCAAAATATTTGCCAACCAACGCATCCGTTTTATGTAGACAGATGAAGCATATCATCTTCCACAAAAATACTTATTGAGAAAACCTCATATAATATTGAAATTCATCTCGGAAAAACAATTAACAAATATTATTTCATTAAGATATTATAAATATCGGCTACTGAGATCCTCCAACAAACAGCTATAAAATGATCAAGACTTAAATTGGCTGCTAAACTATGATCTTGCACTAAAACGCTTGAAAACATGCATTGCAAGCCTTTTATAGACGCGAACTCATAAGCTTGTAGAATATTTTTAACGAAAATATACGATCAAACAAATCAATTAATTTCTTTACTTACTTTTTTTCTCTTCGCCGTCGTTTCCTTTAGGCCGTCTTCTGCGAGTGTGAATCGTATCGCGTCTCATAGAATGTGGCCTGTTTATTCCATGGAGCTTAAAATATAGTCCACAAGCGTTACAGACCATTTCACCGCGAACATTTCTCCTCCAAATTGTTGTTGTGAGGGTTCCGCAATTAGAACATGACATATCTTTCTGATTTGTAATAATATTTGAACTTTTCGATTTTGATTTTTCACTCATGGTTTCATTGGAGCGATTTAAATCATCCGAACTATTTTGCTTCTTAAGAGTATTCCTTGCTTTTTCGAGAATATTTTTAAAGTCTGTTTTAATAGGCCAGGGTTGCTTCCTACGGTCGGTTTTGGAATTCGTAGAACTTTTTTTTTCTGGGGCATTCTAAATCGATGAAATTAAAAAAATAAATAAATAAATATCAATTTTAATAATTTTTTTATTAGGTAAACTTATTTTGAAATCAAATATTGCCAAAACAGTTTATTGAAGAAAATAAAGAACAAATAATTCGGCGATAAGAAAAACACTAAGTTATTAAGTTATTTCTTATCATATTAATTTAAAAAAAAAAAAACTATTCAGGATTAATGACATTAGATTTTTTGAACAGCAGATAAATCAATGTTTAATTTCGGTACTTAAAAGTGAAGATGAATTAATAATAAACTGGATTGTAGGCTAAGATCTTCGGCTCATATTTTTAAGTCAGAGAGTGCTACATTATGATCGTGTCATTTGAGTATACAATATGACAAAAAAACGACCGAATGAATATCTTAAAGCGGATGCTGTTCCTTCCTTAAATTTCAATTCTGATTTGGATTCAAACTTGAATTTAGAAGATCTGAAGTCTCCTTTAACTAAACGAAGAAGAACGTCGAGCAGTTGCAGCATTTCGTGTGCAAGGTGCGATCAGTTATTGGAAAGATGTGTAAAAGCGGAGAAAAAAAGTGCAACTTTAAAAAAAATATTGTTAAGTTACAAACTTAAATTAAGAAATATAAAAATAAAACATTATAAAAAAAACAGAGCGCATACTGGCATAAAATTTTTTAATAAAAATAAAATATTTACGACGTCTCAAATCGAAAGGCTCAATATTTCAGACCATTCAAAAACATTTTGTAAAATGCTTCTGAAAGAATCAAAGACTACAAATACAACAGCCACGAAAAAGAACTTTCCCAAAATATTTATTATGATCACAAAGCGCTTATAAATTTTTGAGAGATAATATTTCCTCGTATTTCCTCTTTCTTTATATGGGCTGCTTTGAAAGGATATGAAAACAATGCTCATCTTAAGTCAAAGTTCGCTTTATTAAATCAGCGAGAACGTTGTGTTGTCCTGATATTTGATGAAATTAGGATTCGTAAAAACCTCACATATAATATAAAAAATGATTTAATAGATGGTTTCGAGGACCTTGGTGTAGAAAGAAGTAGATTGTTTGCTAATGAAATATGTATGTGTTTTCATGCTAAATCGTTTGTTTGATAGTTGGAAAAGTGTTTCAAACTATTTTGTGTCAGCAAACGCTGTAAATGGGGATAACCTAAGAGAAATTATAAAAAACAATTTGAAAATCTGCCAAGAACTTGGTCTAAAGGTATGTGCTATTGTTTGCAACCAAGGGGCCAATAATAGAAAAGCTTATAAAATGTTAGGTGTTTCTGAAGAAAACCCATTTATAGTTTTTAATGATAAACAAATATTTTGTTTTTATGATTTCCCTCATTTGTTAAAATCACTTCGTAATGTTCTATTGAAATCAGATCTACAAACGCCAGATGGTAAAGTGTCTTTTGATGTTATCAGAGAAATATACAATTTGGAAGTTGACAACGTAGCTAAGACATGTTTAAAATTTAGAAGTTGTCATATAGCACCAAATACCTTCGAAAAAATGCATGTTCACCTTGCAACGGAAATATTTAGCCGGACAATTGCGGCATCGATTCAAACTGCTTTTGAAGTTAATTGCTTAAAAGAAAATAAAGCTGTAGCAACGAAAGAGTTCGTACTAAAAGTGTACAATGTATTTGATTGCATGGATAGTGGTTCACATTATGACAAGAATGTTTTAAGGCGGGGAGTTCAGCTAGAGAATCCAGCTTATAATGAGTTGAAACAATTTTTGTCTTACTTAAAAGATATACAAATCTATAAACGGGGTCTAATTACTTTGTCATGATAACGTGGATTATTTCCTAACAAAGAGAATTCATCAAGACGTATTAGAAAATTTATTTTCCATTATTCGCATCAAAGGTGATTACAACAAAATCCGTCTGTTTACGAATTTAATGTTTTGATGTCGAAAATTCTCTCGTCAAATTTTATTAATTTTTCTTCTTTCAGTAACTGTGATGATGATGATGTAAAATTTTTAAACGTAGACTTATCCCCAACTCAAACTATTGTAATATTCCAAAAACTTCTTCATTGCTTAAGGATCGTAAGAAAATCGTATAATATATAACTCTGTATATAACTCTGTACGAAAAAGTCATTTGTGATATGGAAATCGAAACTAAAATCATATTAGAAACAACAGCAATGCGATATTTTACTGGATACCTTGCTTTTAAGGAACAAATGTTTAAATTGTTCCAAACTATTTTTAAAAACTGATGAAAAAATAACATGTCCTTCGGAATTTTTCATCTTTGCAAAAAATTATTCTCAAAGAAGTGACTGTGGAAGTCTGAAGGCACCAACTAATGATTTTTTTAACGTTCGTAAAGTTCACTTCAAAGTATTTAATAGAATTTTCAGAGAACGTCCACAAGAAAGAAATATAAGAGAGACAATGGCCTTGGAATGCATAAGGATAACAAATACTAGAGATCCGAAATGGTTTGATGTAAAAAGTCCTTGCTATGAGCATCGCAAGGATCTCTATACTTTGCTCTCCTCGTTCTATTACGGAAGCATTGTTCGTAGAAGATAGAAAAAAACATAGCATCCAAAAATCAAACAATTCAAATTTTATCTGGAAAAAAACGTAAAACAACTATTCAATAAACACAACATTAAAGAGAGCGCATTCTGCTTTGACCTTCCTACGGTTCTATAATACATAATGTTTATTATCAGTCAAATTTGATTTAAAAAAATTACGTTGCGAAAAACGGAAAACTTCTATCCAACAAATACAACACGCAACTTGATAATACAAAACAATTAAGAGTAACATCATGTTTGAGTATAATTCACTCTAATTCGATCGAACTGGGACGTACGGGTACGTCCCATTGAATGGAAAAATGGATAGATTTTTTTCCTTCGGCGTGCAATATCTATGTAACCTATAGCATCTGTGATATTACGTATATAACTAGAAGCAGGAAGACAGTGAAGTACTACTGAAGTGCTCATCTAAAGCAAATTTTTCTTGTGTTCTATTTTCATGAAATATAATATTCCAAAAAAATGTTAGCTTAATTCCGCTTTGGAATCTTCAAATAAGAAGATGAAAGTTCAAATTAGAAAGATAAAAGCCCATTGAGGTAAAATTAATATTACATATATTAAAAAAAAGGTTTCAATTGATTTAGACTCACATATGATTGTAATACATTATCTAAGGCTCAACATAACAAAATATAGGGTTGATGACTATCTGCGATATGTTGAATATCTTCTTGGACCAAAACATACAACAATCAAGAAAGGTTTTTAATGTTTCATTCTAAAGGAATTTCTACATGGCTGCGCCGGATAAGCAAAACGCCGGTTAATCGAGTTAGAACAAATTCCTGGATTTTTTTATTTATTTTATGTTCAAAAATCAGTTAAGACAGGTTTTGAACATACCTTTGAGAAGAAGTTACATGCGTTTTTATTCAAAATATACCTACAAAAATTTATTTGAATATGTACTCGCATGTACTTCTCTCTCTATGCATCTTCAGTTTTGCATGTAGCAAAATTATGTTTGGTAAAAATATTGTTGATTCCCGGAAAGTGCGCCGAATTGAGGTGCCGGTTAATCGAGTGATAATCGAGGTCCTACTCTATTATATCTTATGACAGAGAGTTTTTAATAAATTCAATTATATCCCCACCTTTCCATCTGTTTCGGTTTTTTTAAGAATTCGTTGAATGAAAAGTTCTTTGTTAGCGAGGACAATATCATACTCTTCTTAGAATATTTAGTTTGTACTTATAAGTTGCGAGAAAAAGTGCAAATAAATGAAAGAACATGGTGGTGGATGAATAAAAAGCACAGTAAAGTACGAAAGACAAGCCTTCTGTCACACAGTTGGGCCGTCTTGCAGCATCCTTCATGCTGCGAAATTTTTTCTTTATTTAAAAAATTTAGACTCACAAAACCTCAAAGCACAAGCAAACGGGCTTATATGATATTTTTAAGAATGCGGCTAGAAAAAAAAACTAGCAAGCTTCAATTGCGAAAATTGATTGCAGATGATTGGTTAAGCATATGTCGCATATATTTTCATTGTTATGAGCGCCAATCGTCATGGAAGTCAATGTGGTGGCATGTGACATACAACGGGATTGAAAGTTTACCTACCTAGTAGGTAGATAAGAATGGCTGTTGGAAATACCAACCCATTTCGTTTACGGATAACAATGGAGAAATATCGCAATGCAACTAAAGATCTTCACTCGTTTTCCTCCATCTTAAGAAAATATTCGCCAAAATTTCGAGAGGTGTTATAACGGGTGACCAGATAGCAATGATGGTTTTCCAATTGTTATGTTTCAGCTGCTCTCAAAGTTACCAACGACATTCAGCAACGTGAATTTCGTCGTGAGGTCATGGCTTCAGTGCGCAGGTAATTCGTCGCACCGTGGAAAAGTTTGAGCGTAAGTACACTCTTTTGGATCTTAAGCCATCAACCAGAAAGAGATTGGTGCAAAATTAAGAAAAAATAGCCGCCGCAGCGGCCTGTTTCGAAGAAGAACCAGAAATGTCGATTCGGCGCCGATCAGCTGAATTGGTCATCGCCACCCGGCTTATTTTGCGGTTGGATTTGGGCCTACATCCGTATAAGATTGTGCTGACGCAAGAATTGAAGCCGGTCGACTATAGGCAACACCGTGAGTTCGCTAATTGGCCGCTGGAAATGTTGACCGGTGATCTGGATTTTGGCCAAAAATCATCTTCTGGGACGGGGCCTATGTCAGCTATGTCAACAGCAGTTTGGAGCGGTTTATGGCATGGCGACATCATCGGACCTTATTTCTTTCGAAATGAGGAAGGGGACATCGTCAATTGTCTTAGGTATAGAGCGATGTTAACCGACTTTTTGTTGGTTACGCTCGAAGTTGTGAGGGAGAAATTTGGCGACTGGGTCATCTCACGGTGAGCGTTCATCAATTGGCCGCCGCGATCATGCGATTGGACACTGCTCGCTTATTTTCTCAGGGGCTACGTCAAGTCTTTAGTCTACACTAACAAGCCAACCACTTTGGACGAGCTCGAGGCCAACATTCGAAACGCTATTGCCGGAATAACGGCGCACATATAGGACCAAGTCATTAAAAATTGGAGCGACCGCTTGAAGCACTGCCAGCGATGCCTAGGCAGCCATTTAAATGGTGTGATATTCCACACATAATGGCATGAACGTAGCTTCAAAATAAAGCCAGAATCAATTTTGTATCTCACACCGTTTTTCTTTTATTTAAATGTTTTTCCTATCGTTCTTATTTAATTTCTTTATGTATAACATATATAATATATATATTGGACTGTGTAAAGATGTCAAAAGATAATAGACTTGTATGAGAATTTTGCGCAATATATACGATGGCGTCAAAACAAAAGTAAACGCACCGCAGGAATAATAGACGAATTTAAGGTTAAACTCGGAGCGGAGTATACCAATTCATCATTCAAATGATTGAATGTTGTAATATACTTTTGATTATTAGATTTCCAATATTTTTGGCATTGTATGTACATACACATAATTAGGAAGAAATTCGGAGTTACAACATCATAGTTGCTAAATGTCATATTTTTGTCAATAATAAAAAATATCTCTTTTCTGTTTTCATCAGAAGACGTATTTTTCCTGCGGATAACCAGTTCCGAGCGAGTTATGTATAGGTGCATAATGCATTCGTATTCCCATAAAAGAATTATAGATTTCAATACAAAGGAAACATTGAATTTTAAAAATATTCCCAAGTTTTTCTTGCTGACCACTCACATTCACATTTTGCATGCGCATACCTGTGGGAATACAGAATAAGTTAAGTAAGTAAAATTTAACTTATATAATAAATAAGAGCGAAGGTGATTCTGTAATTTGTACTGTTTTATGCTTGTGCTATTTTTGTATTTCTGCGTATAAAATTTCGTAGTTGTAAAGTGTTCTTTTTTATAAATCGTTACAAAGCGAAATAAGATTAGCGCTCTTAAATAATTAAATTACTTTTTTTAACATTGAATTAATTGATGTTAGATGTTTTTAATGTCATGCAAGTTTTTTTTTACTAAAGAAACAATCGATGAACTCGATGTCGCCGACGAAAGAGCTATTATCCGTTATGACGTAACACCCTCCAGGCAAAACTCATCAACCAACAACTTAAATACTTGGGTTTAATATAGAGTTAACTTGTGCTAGATAAAATACAGCACTCTTTAAATATGTGGGTGTAACAAACTATGATCTTATAAGAAGTATACTTATTCGAGGATATCTCCACATTAAAAACAAAAAACAATAGTGGACAAACTTCAGGCTGAGGAAATCAGCTGGTTTTGCTATGTTCTAGATATCCGAAAGAAAAATAAACATATCATTAAAATGCATAAACATCCCCAAACTATTGGTCTTAGCAACGAGGTGATTCAAAATAGTTCCGCTTCTAGAATGTTTTTAATGTCCAAAAATTTACATCTAACACCACAAGCAGCGCAGGAGCAATGCAAATAGGGGGGAGAAATATGTAGCATTAGACGGAACATAAATCAACGGTAAATAAAAGAATAATAATATTATACCATTAACATGCATTTTTTACAATTCATGACTTGGAACATAATAAGGTTGTAAGCGCGCAATAAGCAGAATGTGAAAATACGGCTTCTCCGTGGCAGATACATATTGCAAATATGTAAAACACACTAAAAAAGGACACTATTTTATTCAAATAAAAGATGTAACTAATTATTTACAACATTTATTTTCTTTTAGCTATACCAGTTACAGGAAGCACTTCAACTATGGCACAAGCTTAAAGCTATCATCCTGGAATTAATTCCATGAATTATCGATAAGCAAGTATTAGGTTGCTCAACCATAATTCATGTTTAACAAGGTACAAGTAAGATGTTGCATCTGTGAGAAATGATAACTATAACTACACATTTTATCGATTTAAAATTAACTTTTACTCTCATAAAGATAATAAAATCAAACTGAGCTTGTTTTGAATGCCGTAATAAGCTTACATTTCTCAAGTATATTTTTTTTATATACATAACTGCGTTACTTTTATCTTATTAAAATATCAAAACAAAAAAGTACTTTTGATATCACAAGATAAATTATGAGAATTTAAACAAAAATGTGATCAACACTAAATGGTAATTCCTAAAACTTGAAACTCAGCGTTTTTTACATTATTTTTGTTCTATTATGTCAAGCCAATAGCTACATTTTCATTACTGTTTTCGATAGGAATCACAATTTTAATTGTATTCTATACTATTTCATTATATTCGAATAAAGTCGCTTACCTTAAGTAAAGCAAGAGGTTGTTCGGTATCTTCGTTTGCTTCATCCCCTTTTAAATGAAACCTAAATGGTCTGTTGTTAACCATTTGGCGAAGCAGTTGGGTAGCCTGACCGCCTTCTTCATTGACTGAAACAAAATTTATATGTATACATAAATTAGCATGTAATTTTTTTTACTAGAATATATTATATATATAAATCAATTTATAATAGTTGTGGTTATTACCAGAAGTTCGCGCTAAAGCCTGCCAGAGCTGGGTTGTTGCTGGATCTGTAACATGATCTTCAGATGATATACTATCCAAGGAATGAGCTTCAACAAAATCATCGTTTTTTGTTACTCTGTCACTGGACGGGAGTTTTGGATCTTGAATTTCCAACGACCCTATATCCATATGTAGCCTCCCAGAATCAGAACTTTCATCTGAACCACTGTAGTGAAGTAAACCAGTATTTTCGAGTTCAGTATTTTTCTTTGCAGTTTTAACTTCTACATCAGGTTTACTGCCGCTATTGGTAGGTCCTACGTTTAAGCTATTACTGACACTTTGCAATGAATCACAACAATTGTGGGATTGAGACGTTTGAGATTGAGTAGAATCTTTTTGATTATTTAGGCTTTGAATTTTATTTCGAATAATATTTATTTGTTCGTTTTTAGCTTGTTTACTGGTGCCAACTGTTTGTTTGGGTTTTATCACAGAATTTTTAATACATGCTTGAGTTAAAACGTTAAAATTGGGAGACTGCGGTTTAGAGTTAGGAGGCGAAATAACAACTTTTTTACTTATATCCATTAAAACTGCTGCAGTTTCTAGATGCTGTTGTAATTGGTTAAGATTTTTTAATGATGGAGCCAAAAATCCCGAATTTCGAATTGCAATAGCATTTACATCTGTTTTCCTTTCCTTTTCGTTTATTTGGCTTTCTAACTTATAAGATGCATGATTTAAAACATCATCACTGCAGTTAAAGGCACTTTGAAAAGTGTCGACCCGATTTTGATATGTTACGTTCGGGTACGTCAATCCAGCATAATCATTTTCTGAAGAAACGATCGAAGCTGTGTTTGTTTCATTTAAATTTGATGCACTGGGTTCAGTGTAATCAGCCGTAGATGAAACAGGGGCCATATATGGAAGTTTAATTCGTTTTATAGGTTTTGTATGACCCATATGTAAACGCTGGCGTTTATTAATGCTGCTATTGGTATTAGTTGATATTTTACTTAATTCAGTTAAAGCTGTTGCTGCCATTGTTTCCGACGCCTTACGTGTAGCAGAAGAGGGTGGTGCAATAAGGTTTTTAAGCGTAAGATAGGACATTTGATCAAGTTCCTGAAAAAAAAAAATAAAACAACCAGAATAAATATAATATGTATATATGTAGTATGTCGAAAGTAAAACTTTATAGAAATATATTTAATTATTAAAAAAAAAATCAACATGATTTGCAGTCATTAATTATACTTTAAAATCTTATGAAAAACATTACTTATTTTCATTGCATTAATCCCAGGATTGAGGCAGTACAGAAGGAAAATATAATGACAAAGTAGCTAATGACAAATAAGAAAATAAGTCGAGTTTTTACAAACAATTTCTAACAAATATTTGCTAAGAATCGATGTAATGGTCTAATTGGCGTATGGATTTTCTTAAGCTAATGGTTGGGTGGTTCTCTGTACGAAATGAAGAGCAAAGAAATTACTAGTGGAGGTATATTTTCCACAGCTGAGAGCCTTTGGTTTGGAAATAATCAACAATTTTCTGTTTAAACTTAAAACCAACATCACATCTGAGTATTGTTCTCATTTAACAGATAACTGAACATGGGACAGATATTGGGCTTTAACTTCTAAATTGGCTGGAGAGACCAAGTGAGTGTTTTTGTAAAAAAAGATAAGAGTATTTTTATTTAGGCTTAGAAAATACAATTTGATGCGTTCAACATTAAATGTGTTAAGGAAGTTGATGGTCATAATAGTGAATGAACTATTGCATCTTTATAAAAACAACATGTCGGGTTGTATATTTTTCTTTTATAATCTAATATTTATTCCAAGTAGCTCACTGCATTTATCAAGAAAAAATGTTCTGTATTTGACTCGATTTATTTCAATACAAGGTTGAATGCTTAAATAGAAGATTTAAAATGAAACTTTCGGAATAAGTTTTTGATTCTAGACATAAAATTGTCTCTTAAAAACTTGGAAGGTATTTTAACTCGATTAATGAGAGATCGTAAGCTCGCGATACATTAAAAATGTCTCAGTTTCACGTTTGTTCAATTTAAATGTATTTACAATTGAACAGTTATTTAAATAATTTCAATATGTTGTTGCGGCATTATGAACTCTCCATGATTGGCTGTAGTGATGAACTGACAAATGACATTTAAACCAAAATGATAGCACAACAAACCTTATCTTGTCTTGATGTGGTAGTGTATTGGTTTCTCAATCGGAAGGTCTGGCGTTCAGTCCCGAAGAAGGACCCGACAGACAAACATTTTTGCAGGCAACAAAAATCGTGTGAGGTGTTTAGTTTTCGACTAAAGAGTTCTTATATCCTATTGAGAGTTAAGTTCTTAAAATAAAAATAAGAAAAAAATCAATAAAAAAAATAATTTCATGTTTTTCAAAGCTGCTTTGGACTTAGCAAATATTTTCGTTTTCCAGGTTTAGCGTCACTAACAGTCAGGATACATTGTTCAGTAAAACGAGACGCTAGGAGTGAAGTGAATGCACTGCTCTGCTTCCCGGAGGGAATCAAAACAAGCCGAATGGTATGAAGTTAATTTCAAATCAAGTTTTTCCCCATAACTTGTTGACGGTCATGGCGAAGCAGAGGGCTACGGGGAATTGGAGTAGAAAACATCCTATCTGCGGCCACATCTGTTTAAGATGATGACCTCTTTGATGTTCTTTAGTTGTTTTTTGAATCAAATTCATGAAACGGTGTATTCGGTTTAATTAATTTTTTTTACGAATAGAGAATACCTTTTAACCGTTTGTTTTGATGTTTTACAACTTTCTTGTAAAATTACTAATATTACTTTAGTCCCTAACGTCTTTGCCTACAACTTTATTATGTTAATGTTATTTAACGTTAATACACATAGTTTGCTTTTATTGTCCTATAATCTAGCTTGAGAATGTAATGCGCAATAAAATCCACTTATCTTTTTTTCGAAATTTAATCTCAGAAGAGTTACGCTATGACACTCAATGATATTGGTGTTGTCAGTAATATAATATTCAAGATTTCGCATTTCACAGACCTCCTAGCACTGAATTTATTTTGTCCGACTTCATGACGCTTGCGAATTTTACTCCCCATAAAAAATGGCAATTTCAATCAAGAGAATTCTGATTTGAGTGATTTGAGAGTGTACTGATGGGCATTCATAGCGAGACGGGTGTTATGGTTGAAGTTTGAAGGGTCGGAATGCTACTGGCGCTTTCTATGGAGCCTGGTGGTGGAAATAGTGGAAGAACAAAGTGATTTTTAATTTAATTTTGGTGTAGGCCCCCATTTATTCCCCTTAATACAAGCTACAACTTAAAAATTAAACTTAAACTAAAACTTAAAACTAAGGTTGGTTGGAGTGGTGAAGGAGAACGGATTTGAGGTAGGAAGTGGTGCAGTGGAAGTCAAAGGCGGTAGAGTTTGAGTTGATTTTTCGTAGCATACCGGAGATTGGTTCGTTCACGTCATAGGAGGTGTGGTGGGTTGGTAGATAGAAGAGTCGAGGGGTACGTAGATTACGAGGGTTAGTGTTGAGGAAAATGGAGTTGTGAAGGGACGCGCATTCAACGTGACCTGAAAGGAATCGATGAATGAAGAGAAAATCTGCTGCATCTCTGCGATCTTCAAGGGTGTTTAAGTTGATAAGGTTGAGACGGTTTTGATAGGGGGGCAGATTAGAAGGATCGTCCCAGGGAGTACCTCGAAGAGCAAATCGAAGAAAACAGCGCTGGATGTTTTCAATTCTCTAGATATGAACACGATGATATGGGGACCAAACTTGACTGCCGTACTCTAGGAGGGGGCGACCAAAGGTAATATAGAGGGTCACGTATGGGTTGGTGAATTCTTTGGACCACCGTGTTACAAAACCTAATGCAGAATTGACTTTGAGGATTATCTCATCCATATGTAAACGGAAGTTGAGCTCCCTATCACACAAAATGCCGAGGTCGCGAAGAGATTGTACGGAGGAGATAGGTTGGTTGTGGAGAAGATAGAGTCGGGGAGGAAATTGGTTCCGCTTATGCGAGAAGGTGATGGATTGGCATTTCGCGATATTAAGTTCCAAAGAATTTTTGAGGCACCAGATCGAAAAACTATCAAAATCTTATTGAAGGAGGAAAGAGTAATGGGAAGAGGAAATGGTTTTGAAAAATTTGGTATCGTCGACGTAAAGATCATTTATGGTTAATATAAAAAGAAGGGGACCGAGATGGCTGCCTGTAAAAACGGTTTTCGAGATAAGAGGATATCCATTTTAACAGTATGAGTTCAAAGCCGAACACAGACAATTTGAAGATTATTAATCGATGAGAGATAACTAAATCTCTAGGGGAAATAAGTGATTTGCATTGGAAGCTTAGAGCTTCATACAAAATACTTTCGAAGAGTTTGGGTATATGGGAGAGCTTAGCGATTGGACGATAGTTGGTTATTTCATTCTTTGATCCTTTCTTGTGGATCGGGGTTATGAAGGAGGTTTTCCAAGCCTGAGGAAAGAGATTAGATGGGCAAGGGAAAGAGAGGAAGAACATTTTTTAAGAAATAATGCAGGGAGGCCATCTGGGCCGGGTGTGAATTCGTCATTGAGTTGGTGTAATTTATATTCAATATAAGACGGGACAAAGATATGAGAGAGAATTGGCCATTGGAGAAGTTCAGTAACTAACTAAAATAGGATGGACCTAGTACAAAGGAGTCGTTGGTGAAGGATTGTTTAAAAAAGGTGGCACATAGTTTGGCAATGGTGAGTGGATCGGTTGATGACCTGTTGTTGAAAGAGAGGTAAGGAGGGTAACCATAGGACTTTCTTTTGTAGTGAGTGAGACACGAGACATCACGTCGGTGTTCGAGGGTGTCCCTTGTCCGTGTGATATTAGTTTTATTGCACGGATTGGAATCGTATCTAGCAGGTGTAGAGATGTTTTAGACACACCCGACCCGATGTGGGTATTGTACTCGAATTTTTGGCGGATGAATGCCCAATTAAGGCCAAATCAGAGGGGTGAAAACATTCCTACATCGGTTGAGGAAACCTAGACATTTCGCAACATTTTTGACGACATTGAATATTTGGTCATTCTAACGTAAGTTGCGGACAAGATATCATTGTTGAAAATTAAAAAGAGTGTCAGAGACAGAACGGAGCCCTGGGGGACACCAGCATTAATTTTGTCAATATCAGACTTGAAACCATCCAAGACAATTTGAATTGAACGTTCTGAAAAGCAATTTCTAATGCATTAAAGAAGAGAGTCGTCGATCCCAAATGCACGAGTTTTCGATAAAAGAGCCTGATGCCAAACTCTGTCGAATGCCTTAGAAATATTAAGTGCAACTATTTTGCTTTTGACAGATTGGTTTAGACTCTGGTTCTACTTTTCGGTGAGACATGACATTAAATCACCAATGGACCTACGACAATCGTACTTCCGGTCATTGAAGAATTTTCGTGTTTCGAGATATTTCATGAGCTCAGTTTCCACGGCCTAGAAAGAAGGGACGTAAGTGCAATGGGTCTGTAGGAGGAGAGATGAGAAGATTCGCTATATTAAGGGACGGGCTGGACAAATGTTGTTTTCAATCTGCTCGGAAAGAGTCCTAAAGAGTAGGATTGAGAAAAAAGCTTACGTAGTGGTTTTGCCAACGTTTTTGTTTTTTTTACAGAACTTAACACTCAAGAGGGTATTATGTACTTCTCTTAAAATGCCTGAAAATTGGATAGCGGGAGAGAGAAAGCTGTTTGAGCTCAGTGGTTATTTCGCTCCATGGGTGGCATCCAACATTTAATGGGGAGACTAAGTTATTAGTGTAAATTGCAGTGATTTGTTGTTGTATTTTAGGCATCCATTCATCTCACGAGATTTTAGTTGCCTGAAAAAATGAATGTCTATCGAGCGAGCTTGGTATTGAACCCTGAACCCTCCGATTTGGAAGTCAATACGCTACCACTTGAAAAATAGCTCTTCAGAAGAAAGGGAGATAATACATGGGCTCAAAAGCCCGTGCCGTTTCTAAGACAGGGCACAACTTGAATTAAGTCCATACCATTTTCAGTTAGTACCAACCTTCAAAAGATACTTGTATAAATTTGACAGCTGTCGGACGATTAGTTCTCGAGATATAGCGTTGTGAGTAAAGCAACTTTTGTTATTGTGAAAAAAAATTGATTCAAAGCAATTTCGTGTGTTGATTTATCATTGCTTTTTGATTGGAAAAAATGCAGCCGATGCAAAGAAATGGCTTGATAAGTGTTACCCGGAATGGCCGAAAGAACCATTCGAAAGTGGATTAAAAAAATTTAAAAGTGGTCATACAAGCACCGAAGATGGCTGTTTCAGATGAAAACATCAAAAAAGTCCACAAAATGATTACGAATGACCGTAAAGTGAAGTTGATCGAGATAGCTGAGGCTCTGAAGATATCAAAAGAGCGTGTTGGATATATCATACACAAATATTTGGACATACGAAAGCTCTGTTCAAAGTGGGTGCCGCGTTTGCTCACAGTCGACCAAAAACAACAACGTGTTGATGATTCAGAGGAGTGTTTAAAGCTGTTCAACCGCAATAAAGCCGAATTTTTGCGTCGGTATGTGACAATGGATGAAACTTGGCTCCATCACTTTACACCAGAATCAAGTCGGCAAAAAAAATAAAAATAAAAACCGACCAAAAACTCAACAGTCGACTGGCAAGGTTATGGCTTTGGGATGCACAAGGAATAATTTTCATCGACTATCTCCAAAAGGGGCAGACTATCAACAGCGACTATTACATTGCGTTGTTGGAGCGCTTGAAGGACGAAATCACAGAAAAACGGCCGCATTCGAAGAAAAAGAAAGTGCTGTTTCATCAAGACAATGCACCGTGTCCCAAGTCGATGAAAATGATGGCAAAATTGAATGAATTCGGCTACGAATTACTTCCCCACCCACCGTATTCTCCAGATTTGGCACCCAGCGACTATTTCCTGTTCGCAGACCTCAAAAGAATGCTCGCCGGAAACAGATTTAAGACCGATAAAGAAGTAATCGCCGAAACAGAGGCCTATTTTGAGGCTAAACCGAAATCGTACTACAAAACTAGTATCGAAAGATTGAAAAATCGTTTCAATCAGTGTATCGCCCTCGAAGGCAACTATATTGATAAATAAAGTTGAATTTTGCAAAAATTTTGTGTTTTACTATAAAACGGCACGGACTTTTCAGCAAATGTGTTATACCATATAGACCAGCGGATTTGTGAATGTTAAGATCTTTAAGTACTCTTGCTACTACACGAGTGCGAAAGTGGATTCGTCCCATTGGAGATTCGAGCACTCAAGTGTAGGCGAAGACAAGGCACAATCTGCAAGTGTTGAGCTGGCCGCAAAATGTACAGCAAGCAGATTGGCCTTGTCTAAAGAGCTGACAGCTGAAATGTCATTATAAATAAGCGTTGGGATAGAGGATGAGCAAGAATTTGACGAACGACCAAAACTGTTTACTATCTTTAGGACTGTGTAATGTTTTTTGCCTCAGTTATTGGTCGTATTGAAATGACGTTGCAGTCATTCCTGGCTCATTTGAACTTTTTTCAGTTTTCCTCTGTCGGGTTGGTCTTGAAGGACCGAAAACACATTTTTGACAGTTTCCTTAGAGCTCTATTTTCTTTTGGTTTGATTCTCTTCATCCGATGAGGGATAAAGGATCTCATACCAAAGGGAATAGTGTCTGTGATCATATCAGCAGCGGCATCCACGTCGTTGTCGAGGAAACATTACGACCAGTTTAAAATTCCTAAAGAAGCTTTCAAGTCCGCCGCTCCAATTAGCTTTCTCTCTATTGCCATACGCTTCTTTTGTGAATCTTTTCTCTAAGTATGTGGACATTGTACGAGAAATTAGCTGATATGACACAGTGGTACAACGATGCTAGAGGGGATAATACATCGACCTTGTATTGTATTTGTCAATGTGAGAATTTAAAAACAAGTCCAGGGTGCTGGCGGTATGACTATCGACGTTCATCAAACTCGTTAAAGGTCGAATTGCTGTCCAGTTTGGGGCTTCTGTAAATAAAGCAATAGTATGTAATTTGCTCACGTAGATGAAATCTTAAACACATGAAATTGGATTCCGGATTGGAACAGGGATTTCATTGTGGTGGAGTTTGGTAAGCTACACCACTACGCACGTAAATGGCGCGACCGCGATGGGAAAAGAATAATGTCAATGAGTGAAAATTGTATTTAATATTAACAGTTGTTTTCTATGAAGACTTTATATAAACTTGGGTACTATCAAATTTACAAGTCTCTGATTGCGTATGGTGCAATATGCATTCCAGATTAAAAATTATTCTTGAATCAAGAATCTTATTTAAAAATAATTATTAAATATCGAATATTTTTGCTTATCCACAAGGTGACCCAATTTTTTAAATTTGTACAAAACAAATTCTTTATGTTGAACATTATTATTTTTTTGTTTTTAAGAAAACGTAATTTCACTATGTTTATTTGTTTGGTTCTGATGACAGTCTCAAATACTCGTTACTAATTATGTGGGAACCACTGTTAAGTGGTCTATGAGCAGTTCATAATAACATCAATGAGTGTTGCTAAAAGAATTATTACCTGATAATATTTCTTAAATCTACCGAATTCGAAGATATTCCGCCTGAAAAATCTGTAACTAACTCCTTCCAAGGTTGAAAAAATGTCTATTAAAAATCTATCTTCGGAAAAAATGCGTCATATCGCGGTAGCTGCTACTTTATTGCTAGCAGAATATGATATCCTTACTTCTAATATTCTAATAATAATTTTGAAAAATGTATAACTTACCGGCACGTCATCTCCTGAGAGTTCGTAATGAAGAAATTTCTTTAGATCTGTTTGCGCCTTAAGAGCCATTGAACGAAATCGATAGTAGTCTTTGAGCTTATTTCTGCAGTCACTACATACTACAGAAGGTAGACCATCAGTTGGGGACACCTAAATTACACAAAATAAATAAATAAAAATTAAATTGCGGGTTTATTAAATAAATACATAATAAAATTAGTCTATTGTATGTAATATTTAATTAAGAAAATCAAAAAAACAATATTTAAAAAAAAAAATTGTTTAAGAAGTGCTAACATTAAATATTAGTCAGTAAACAACGCATTTCATCCAAGTAAAATATGGGACCCATATTACTTCTACATCACGTTCAACAATGATAAGAATAAGCTATATGTTTCCCCAAGGACAAGTCAAGCCAAATTGCATTATATGAGTATACATATGTATGCAACCCTGCCATCATAATAAGTTGGGGTAATTACTGAATTAAACATTTGTAACAAAATAGTTAAACGAGTCAGCTTTAAGTTTAAAAATGTTCAGTCAATCCAAAAGATAACCTAACATTGCTATTCTTCCCTTTTGCGAAAACAATACAACTCGCCGTCTAATTCAACTGTCACTGGAATTGCCAAGAGCATTTTTGATCAAATTTGTTGTTCTTTAATTTTACGCTGAACCGGTGACAAGATTTTATATATCGTTTTCAATGTTGATTTGCACATAGACTTATCAGCATACATACAGCAACTCATTTTCATTTCCACACTGCTTTCATGGGTTTTTAAGTTTTTGAACCTGGTTCGCATTCGCTTCCCTTTTCTATACATACTCGTATATATGCAACCATTTTTCAAATGCCATTTAAGTCCTTCTCAATATCTCAAACAACTCTATTATTTTCCATCATTAATTGTTCAACTTTTTTTAGTTCAAATAAGGTCCTAATAGATTTCATCTACATTAGGCTTGGCATAAGTACTGCCTCAGTATTTTCGTAGCGAAAATATTTATGATCTGGATAAAATGAATAAATTTGTTACCACATTTTTACAAAACTATCATTTTAAGCTAATAGTTCGCAACAACGAAAATCATTCAACACCTCACTTGACTAAAACTTTTCTTACCACATTAAATATATATACGAAACAAGCTGTAGAAGACTGGTTTTCTAAAAGTTTTGGTTTTAATTTCTTAAATGACTTGTCTTAGGGTTTTTTAGAATAGAAATCCTGCTCTAAGCTTACAGAAAAATTGAATGAAACTTGCCAACGTAAAAATATAGTTTTGTGTACTGAGGAGAGGTTATACAAATATTGTATGTTAAAGCTCAAATTGATCGTTTTGATATTTTCTTCCTTCTTTCTTTATTCAAAAAATGAAAGAACGAACTTATAAAATACACACCATATTACTTAGGATACAATTTTAAAAACTATATATTGCTTTGCACAATATATTGATATGCTTATAAAGCTAACCAAGTTAAATGCATCAACTTATAGGACATTGACAAGTCCATAATAAACAAATTTGATATAGATTTATTAAATATAGAGCAACCTGGAAAAGAATACTTCCGGTTAGTACGCGCTTTCAAAGAGCAATCGACAAAAACAATGTAAACAGATCTTTTGCTTTAATTAGATGAAACGCTTACATCTAGTCAAGGAAAAATGTTGGGAACTCTGGTGGGGGATAATTTTCCAGAGTCGATGCTAATGTAACATCTACTTTTAAGTCTGACGCTACGGGTATGAGCTTCCGGTATACCGAAAATATACCTTGCATTGTATTGAAATTGGTTTCAACAATAAAAGACTACATTTCTCAGCCGAGTTCATATGAATCTCAGGTTCTTTTTTTTTTTAAAGAACTTAATACTCAAGTGGGTATGAATACACTTATCCTACTTCAGCATGTGTTAAGTTTTTTTGAAAATGGGATAGAAAGAGAAAGAAAGATGCTTCGGCTCAGTGGTTATTCCGCTACATTTGGGGGCATGCAACATTTAATGGGGACCCTAAATTTTTACTGGAAGTTGGGTTGTTGTTGTTTTTTTGTCAACTGCTCATCTTACTTGATTTTAGTTAACTGACAAAATTAATGTTTTTCAGGCGCTGTTGGAATTTGAACATCGAACCTTACGATTCGAAAGGCAATTTACTACCTACCCACCCAGGTACTATTGGGACATGTCTTGGAACTGCCATTGGAATGTACATTGGCCTTACGTTATATCACTTTTACATTTTTTTAGTACCCTTAAAATGTTTGCACACTGTGTAAACGAAGGAAAGTTTGAGAAGGAAGAAAGAGGGATACGTATGTAATAAAAAGTGAAAAATCACAGCACGATTTAATTATAACAATAGATAGATACTCGTATATGTCGCAGTTTAGATAGATTTTTCAAAGAATTCATCCCAGTAAGTCGTGATATTGATATGATCTGCGTATTAAATGACCGGATATAAGCGGATCTAAAAAGAATACCAAAATACCAGTATCATTCTTGAATTTGTATTGAAATGCCACTTTATTATAATACTTCAATAACTTTCAGGACTTCTCTAGATTCCGCTGTTGGGTTCCATCGCCTAGAGTGTTCATATTTCACTCCGAATTCAGCAATAAATTCAACAATTAAAAGTAGGGACAAGAAAGGGTGTCTCTCTTACTGAAACTATATCTATGGCCTTCGAAATGCTAAAAGAAACAACAAAGTTGAATTTAAAGAATTTATGTTCATATCTGCCTATTGGGCTAAGGATTTTTGGAAAAAATATGCTAAACCTCCAATGTTAGTAAAAAACTGTAATATCCAAATCAAACTAATAAATTTTGATCATCCTTGAATTTGAATTAAAGTGGTATGCATCTCATAAATAAAATTAATATATCAGAAAAAAAAAACAAATAAGATCGATAAATAATCTTGTACATATGAAGATATACAAAAGCATTTATATATTAAAATCTTCTAAACTAACGAGCTTGCTCGTTACTGAAATTGGACAGAAAATAATAATGCTAAAATTATAATCATTTTCTAAATTTTGAAAGTGAATATTTTGGTTCTTATCATCAGTCTAGAAAACGATGAAATTTTATTAGAATACGTTTAATATATATACATTCATAAAAAACATATTTCTAAGCAGCATCTTAAGCACCAGCTAAATAGGAATCAAGTAGACCCAGAGATAGAGCAATAAGAAAACCCAAGTCCGTTTCATGGATATATGTCGTCAAATGTGTTTTAAGCCTTCATCGTCATATTTCAATGTCGCTTGCTGTCCGAAAGCTACAGAAAGATTAAATCTATTTACTTTGAAAAATCATGAAATAAATTCTGAATCGGTCAAAAGTTTAATTCGAGGTAGCCGCAAAACAGATCCATCTCGCCCTTGCTACAATCCAGCTAAACAAAGAAATGCAATTCCATCAATATTTAATTCAATTGCATATGGCATATGGTGGATACTATCTTCAACCAATAGGTTCAGTGCTGTCGCGATAAACGGTAAAATAAATTACTTTAAGACTCATATTTCAAAATGTTTCTCTCCCTTCTAGAGTAAACAATTGATGTTCACCTTTCATATTGCTGAAACCAATATTTTCACAGCAGTAGATATGATTTTATATATTCGTACTATAGAATATTTCCTGAGTCTTATAGTGATATCTGTCGTATAATCATAGCCGTTTTATTCTTGGCCATTTCGAGAATGATTTTTTTGTCGAGTTTTCGAACTACGAAAGCACTTTTAACTTAACAACGTAGACTTAACATCGTAACTGATTTTCTTTATATATTTTGGAACTTTTAAATTGGTTTATTTCCTTATCCTTCTAAAATAAGTAACAAAATAAGCATTCTTTGTAACTGCAGTAACCACCAAAAATAAACAATAAAGCACAAATACGTGTTTTTCAGATTCGATAGTTTTTTTATTAGAAAATATAAAAATCTAGTACAGTACATGGTTTTGTACGTGTTACCGTAATCTAATAGTAGCCATACCATCTTTCATCTTTTTCCAATATTCCAACATAGTTTTGAGAGATTTTATTGGTTGCCGTTATTCTGAAAAATAAATACTTTTGTCCAAATCCCACATTATATTATTGTTTCATATTACCCTTTATTTTGTAGATATTACTGGATATTACCCTACGATACTAATGTTGACTTAACTGGAGAGTAGAAATCTATAATATATTGTTTTGATTTTTGAAGTGTGATCATGCCACATAAATGCGTTTGCTTTACAGCTTATTTTAGTCATATAAAGTAGGAGAGAAATATAAAGATCCGTAATATGTCGTTGCTTTGATTAAAATAAAACAGTTTTAGTATTAGCTAACCAAAATGAATTACAGGACCGAGTTTCTCTTTTTGTGGTAGCTGTTAGCTAGGGGATTGTAGAGAAAGGGTTTAAAGACCTGCGAATTATGCCCCAAAACTTTGTTAGGCATATGCGGTGATTTTTACAACTAAGGAAATCTGCGAAAATTAATAGATCCGGTTATTGTGAAACGGAGTAGTTATAACTTATAAGTTATAACTTATTTCTGAAAAAATACTTCCTTGAGCTTTGTGCAGTAAGTTTATCGGCGATGTCATTTCTAACGATACTATTGTGACTTTGGATTCAAATAAACTACCATTCAGCAAAACTTTGAATTCGTTACCAAGTTTGGAGTGGATAAAAATGTCAGCATCTTATCGCAGTTTAGCTGTCTCCTTAAAAGCAGTTTCCAGCCATTAGTACTATGCATGGCTTGAAAGACGGAGGGAGGTCAAAGGTTGTAGTTCTATAGTAAAAAGCAAGCGTCACATTCATGATAAGTTTTGCAGCTTTCTCTGATGATTTCTCATGTTTGCAGTAGTAGTAGGCAGAGTTCTGATGTCATCCCCTCAGACATCATGTTTGAGAGCCCAGCCGATCATGTAAAATAAACCCAGGAATGGTAGTAAAAGGCTTATATGCCGCCGAAATGACAATTTATTTCAATATAACGGGTGGTCCAAATAAAACCATAACATATCGTAAATATTATAACAATTTTAATTTATTTCTAAAGAGAAACTTAAATTCGGGCCACACTGCATATTGCATATAGTAAAGCTCCTTCAAACTGCCAAAATACCGATAGCTACGAGTACTCAGTAGTGTTTCACACGACATGTTAATTCATAAAAGTTTAATTCAATTACTATCCATATAGCGATGCTTCTATTTGTGAAAAAATGAACCTTTTCGTGTTAACAATGGTTGATTACCACTTACGTTTGTTGCGTTTTATTCCAACCTTTTATTTTTGTTTTCAGATTGTATCAACAGTTTTAAGACAAAAACCCGTCTTATTGATTCACAAGTTATTGCTTTACTTTTGTCAGAAAATGATTTATCTTAGTGGTTATTTACAATGGCTCGCTTTTCAGGCGTTCATTCAATTAAAGTAACTGCCATTGGCCTCCTAATTTCGTTTTTCATTTTACCATTATTATCACAAAAGAGGTAGAAGCACTTTAATAGGACGTTGACATTTGAAGTTATATCCTATTTTATTGATTAATATTTTACTGTCTAGATTGGAGGCAGACCCCCTAGGTGTATATATAATAACGGTTTATCCATTTCCAGCTTTAGGATTTATTTGTATTCCCATACAAAGTTCGAACTATAAAATTTTGAATTGATGATAATTATCGATGACCTTTTGTAAAATATCCGACTGTAACTTGGCTATAAATCGAAAAATATGGGCTTTCAAGTGCTTCAACGTCTGAGAAATATCATACGACTCCTCAAAGCCGCAAAAAATAAATGAATGATATGGACAGTTAATCGATGTCGCCAGAACGCGAGATGATGCACCCATCAAACCTTTTACGCTAGACTCCTCTCTTATCTCGCATACGTATGTAGCATATGGCACCTTCCTGCTGGAATCACATGTCCACCAAATCAAAATAATCGATTTCGTGGGCATCCACTGTAACAGGTTTACCTTCATAGTTTTGAAAAAAGTAAGACTTAACGACCTAAACGCACAACAAACATTCGCTTTTTGTTCATTAAATGTTCTTTTATAAATCCCTTAGCGTTGTTAAATCCTAATACTCGAAATGAAAATTTATGTTAACTACAGAGAAGTTACCGAGGGTTTCATATATTTGGAACTGTTTATCTGGTCAACTAATTCCTCATAATCTCAAATTATGGCTGTTTAGTGAAATCATTGAAGAAGGTATGTTAATTCATATTAGGTTTTTGAAAATTATTTAGTAGGTAGGTACTACGAAATCATTATGAAACTCGAAAATAACAATCAAATATTATAAACTAAAATAATTATTACTCATCCTTGGACATATATATGATGTTGAAATATAATACATACAAGAAAAGGGTGAAACCCAACCAGTAAGAAAATAAAACATAACGAGTGCCTTTAAACTTTTGCCACGCAGTGTAAATCTTATAAATACCTCCAGGATCCACTGAACAGATATGTATCTTTAAGATTGAGAAGACTTTGAATCTCAAAGTGAAATTGTTTTTGACAAATTTACTTAACTTAACTCAAATTAGAACAGCCTAGGAACTTAATGTATATATGTACATACATACATAGATGATACCAATATCCGCAGTCCTTCGGAAGGCAACTCTACTTAACAATTTTTTTCTTTTTCGATAATTCATTAAAGAAAAGACAATGGGCCTAATTTAAGACCTCAAGAAGTTTTAATACCTCGTTTCATACAACCAAACAAAATTTTATATGAGTCACCGCTTAGAAAATGGTGACTCACCGATTTAGCCCATTTGGAATAAAGGCAAAGTTGATATTACTCGTAAACATGTGATTGCGTTTAAATTCGATTCTGCAACTTCAATTAACAAAGTAATGTATTCTTCTCAGAAAGATGTACAACGCAGCAATCCTTTAACAAAATGATATATCTATATTTAATAATTATTATTATTGTAGTCTTCTGGAGCATCACTGGAAATGTATAAGCAGAATAAAGGTGATTTTAGTATCTAATCTAGGAACGAAATAACATTCTTGGTTACGAATTGTACAATAAACCTCAGAAAAAACAAAACAAAATGAATACGATCGATGTCAACATTAGGAGGTTAAACTAATCCCAATCCATTAATAACACCAATGAAGAATAGAACAATAAAACGAACAAACAATTACACAATTTCACAGTTAAAGCGTACATAAGTAAAAATGTAAAATTATATATGTTTTACAAAATGTGAAAAAATGGGTAAAATGATAAAGTATATACCTTTATTGAGAGGCAGCTATAGATTTGTCTAATAATATCCGATGATAAATCATCGTCCTCCATTTGTTCCCTATTGATGTCAGCATTAAAAGTGCTAGTACTATTTCGAACATTATCAGTGCCGCCTAATAATTGTCGCTCCACATTAATTTCTTGATCGTCCTCAATTTTACATGTGGAATCATCTAATTCGATTTTTATCGGAGTTGATGATAGTGGACGATTTACCAAACAGGAGGAGGCAACAGCTGAAGAGGATTGAGACGAAGTGGACGTGCATGTGGATGTGGATGCGGACGATGGTATTATTGTAGATGATTTTGCTGATGCAGGCATAGGTGTCATAAGGTTTTCTTTTTGTTTAATTAAGAGTATTTCTTTGGGAATTTCATCACTTTTACCGTGATTAGATTTCGAACAATCTCTTGAGCCATTGATTTGCTGTTGTTTGTTTTTATTTGCATTTTTATTATTATTATTAGCTTCGACTACCGTCCGCAATTGAGGAGTTTTTGTTGTTGAGAGTATTTCCGATAAAAATACTGTAGAATCTGCTGTTTCGGCTTTTGTTTGCTGATGTTGCTGCTGTTGGTTGTGGTGGTGAAGGTGATCTTCTTGCGCAGAGATAAGACCATTTTCAATAACTATTTTACCGCTTTGTATATGATGGTGAACACACTGTGGTCCCCAGTTTAATTGATGTTCGTTCTTTACTTTTGCATTGTTATTAACACAAAAATCAAAAATACTTAGCTTTTCAACATCATAGTCATTGACCAGACTAAGACATAACCGACAAACTTGATAAAATTTTGGTAGTACATTACACATAATTATTTTGTTTTGATCTTATATTCGTATGAAAATACTTTTTGTTTTTATATTTATTATTTTTTATTTTATATTTGATTTTCGTTTGTTTGTTTCAATGATTTGGATTTGGAGTAACAATAATAAGGGCAATATGAAGTAGTTGCATCAAATATCATGTATGTAGTTGTATAAATTGATATTAATACAAGAATTACATATTTTTGTTGAACATATAAAACAAAACTCAAAACAAATTTGTTATTGTTGTTGTTGCGGTTGTTTTTGGAGATGTAGTTTGAGTTGTAGTTGAAGTGTATACAAAATAAATTAAGCACTGTATTTTGGAAGTTGGGTGAATAATACAATGTAATATCTTAATTATCGATGATAAATTGTTGCCCTTTCACATTTAAGATAAACTAATCAACCATAAACATTGAAATTAGGCAGAGCAAGGACACGACATAAAACAAAAGCATGATTTACTTGCACTTACACAGAACACAAAGGACGGCACAATCACATTAACTTTGATCTTTCGATTTTTTCTCATTTATTATTAATTACTAATATTATTGTTTTCAAAGTTTTACTTTAAAAAACATTCTGATATTTCTGTGGGGTAAAAAAAACATATACGTTTATATACACGAGTATAAAAAAACACACACACAAAAAAAACAAACAAAAAAAAAAACATAAAAATAAACGTATTCTCATCTATTTATTTACATTTTATTGTTTCGTTCACATTTGGTAAGAATTATCATTATCATCATCATATCACACATAAAATATTCTTTCTTTTCTTTTTTATGCAACTATCTGTACATACACACACATACACATTCGTATGTACGTACGCAGATGTATCTAATAATGTACATATGTCGTCCCTATCACAGATGATAAAATGGATTGCTTGAAATTCAAAGAAAATAAACCTATGGCCGATATTGTTTTACTTTTTTTGTTTTACTGGGGCAAGCTTCGTTTACACTTTTTTTTCTTTTTTATTATTTTTCTTTGCTTTAGCTTGTTCTTAAAAAAAATATATTTATTTCTTTCGATTGTTGATTGTGATGATTGATAGAAATGAGTACTCGTAAATATGTAATTCGAACATAGACCACAGATAAAACCATTTAGTAAAAACAAAACAAAAAGCCCCGCACTGCAGTTTCTCAAGTTGTGTGAAATATTGGGAAAAGAATTATTCATGTGTTGCGATTTACGATTCACCTGTGTATTTTTATCAGATTTTGAGTTCGCCTTTATTCTATGTACATCAAAGTTTCACTGCATATTCTAGTGAATTATCAGAATTATCGAATTGGGCAATGTACGTGTTGCAGTTGTTCATGATGAAAAAACTAAAAAGAACCGATTAATAAAAATTAGTTGTAACTGAGACAGAGACTGAGGAAGAAGGAAAAAAAAGAAAAAAAAAAACAATGTGTGTAGGCGTCCAAGGGAAAATATAGGTGCGATTGTAGGTGTATCGCTAGCATTATGATGGTTATTTACTTAAAGGTAAAAATACACAAGGTGATTCGTAATTCTTGCACGATGATTTTCGTTGTACTTTTGGTATATTCGTCAAATTTATAGGTTAATTGTAATATCTCTTCTATTTAACGTGAATTATGATTAACCGCTCGTTGTAAAACACCCCAATTTTAAACAAAAGTTCATTTATGTAGCAGATTGTATGACTAAAGAAATAAAAGGGTATACACCAGAAATCAAATAAAGGAACGAGATATCAAAACTAGCATTAGTACTAGCGTTCACCGATTGGGGGCATTGCGCAAAGTTCACGACAGAAATTGATATGACATGGCATAGATAGGTATGTTACCAAATTTGTTGCGGTGTAATGGCTATCCTAGGAAGAATTCAGATACTCATTAGAGACAATACATTCTATCCATTACGCAGCTAGTGAACGTAGGGATTATTTGCACAACTTTGTTTTCAATGGCAGTTTATGAACTGAATGGGATATGTCGTTTAGGTGAAGATAATTTTTGAATTAATCGCTCTACGTCATATGTAAGACACGATAATAAAAATTTAGAGAAAATAAAAAAATTAAAACAATTAATATGTTTTGAGTTTCTATTATATGAAATACTCGTAGTTTCGTTTTGTAAGTAATATTATCTTTCATTGAACATTTTCACTCATTCTTATAATTAAGAGTAAAATAGTGAGTAGTTGAGATGTCATATTTTTTCACTGAGTAAGAAAATTTTTTCCTAACCGTTTAAATATTGCAAGTAATGGCCGTGAGAAAAAGTATATCATTTTATGATTCTTATGGATGGAAAAGGTAATTCTGTGAATATAGATATTAGCGAATGATAAAATTGTCCTGCGTTACCATATGTATTGTACATTCAATCTGACAACCAGCAAATTTGGAGATAAATAATTAGAAACTCAATGTTTTTCCAAACTATTCGAACCAACAAAGAAACGTTCAATAATTGATTGCCAGCATACTAGGAAAAAAGAATAAGTATTTAAGTCACTGTAAACGGAGTTATGTATACATATGGTAATCCTACTTACTTACTTAAGGGACTCCCACGGGTGAAAAGTCTTTGCCCTTCGCTCTCTTCGGTCACGGGCATGCCGCTTCTAGTTGCGCAGGTCTCTGGCACTCGCGATAGCTTGATCCGATATAGGTAGACGCCTTCACCCCTTACTCAATTTATATAAAACAACGCTTGTTTTTTTGCGATGAATCTTTGCAATAAATTTTCAGAAATGTCAGATATTGGACATATCCCCCCAACAACTCCTATTTAAAATAAATTTAATTTTTCATCAATCGATAGTTCGAGAGCTGGTATTAAACGTCATATGTAGATATATCTGTGCTACCAAGTTTTTATGATGAACTTTTAAGCGGAGTTGCGTCGGTTTTTTGTGGCAATCGCTACAATTGTCGGAAAAGCCTTAATAACAGCCCGCTGGGAGCAACCGAAGGTGTCGTCTGCGTATCTCAATAATTGGAAAGATTTGTTGAAGACAGTGCCTTCCATGTTAACAACCGCTCTGCGTCATAAATCATTAAACTACACGCCAAGCTCTACCTTTGTAACTATTTGCACTGGTCACAAATACACTGTGCATTTCTATCACATATAGACCATGGATTGGGGTTAGTGACAATTCACATGTATTTACATCCAGAGGCAATCAGTGGAAAGTCGTTTTTAAAAGGGCCGAAATCTGGAAAGTTTCCTATCTGTGTTTGTTCATTTACACCCCGTGCACTATCGGTTCCAGGACTAGATTGAAGAAATTTGCCACACGTTTGGAATAATTCGGAGGAACGCTTTCCACTTTGCACATTGTAAAAAGTATTTTCCAGCATCCGTCGGCACAGTTTGATCAGCTTTTGCAGAATACGGAGTGCTATCGTATGCGACTTTGATGTCGATGGAGAGATGGAGAGTCTCGGTTTGGTCTTCTCCAGGATTTGAATTTGTGTAAAAATTCGTTCGATCAACCTCTCTCTAACCACGCTGGCACGTGCCACACTGGTAGTATGTTCCATGGGCTTGGAACGTTCTCACACTATACGTTGGATAGGATCGTATATACGACATAGGATAGCGTTTTTTGAAGATGGGGCATGTAGAGCTGATAGTCCCCGTCATCGGTCGTGCTCTAATCCACCCATACCAGGTTTATGATTTAGCGTACGCACCATACTAAAACACCAATATCGATACCCTTGTTGTTCTTCAGCTTCTTAATAGCTACATCTACTTGGGGGAATGTATGGCTTTCTCATTGACTGGGAGCAGGCTCTCACACTTTCTACCTGATGCTCATTTAGTAGCTGCTGAGAGTACTGCTTAAACATGTTAACTATTCCCTGCATTTCGGTTACAAGATTTCCTTCACTATTTCGAGCCTCTGTTCTGGATATTATCTCTGTCGCGGGACTCTTCCATATTCTTGAGCTGGGAGATTGTATAACCCCTTTTCATGGCCTTTTATTGCTATGTAGTACCTTCGTTTCCTCTCTGCTCATAAAGGCTCCGGCCCATAGAATCAGTTGCGTCCGTTACGATGCCGGATAGGTTGACGTTGATGTATTTGACGGAAATGACAGTCCCATAGAATCCGTGGCATACGTTGACAGAATAACGAACGAAACGAAACAAAAAAATTTAAATGTCATTTAATCTCAATATTTTCTTTCAAGCTATTCTCTCAATGTCTCCACCAATGAAAGTGCTTACTCTCAATTTGTGAATGCGTGAACCTCAATATGTGAAAGTATGGTCCTCAATGTGTGAATGTGTGAACTGCCAACGGATTGAAAAGTAGAAAGTAAATCTACTTTATCCGTCCGTTCCGTCATATCCTTTGTTTATGGGCCTGCTTCCATAACAACGTGTATATTCTATCGAGCTGTCAGTCGACGCAATTCACGCAACGGACGCAACGGATTGTATGGGCCTTGGCCTTAAGCCTCTGGACTCCCTGTGCACCGCACTTGATTGGTTGCTTGGGTTTAATTTCATGTGTGATATGGATGACGATCTTGAAATGTAAGACGAATTGACATTGTTGATAATTCACTCGTATTCACAGACACGGATAGCAGCCATCACCGGAAAGTGGTTTTTGGAAGGGCTCACATCTGAAAAGTTTGCTACTTACCTCTGTTACTTTATTTATGGGTTCAACCGTAGTGAACTGAGAAATCGTAAAGTTGTTATGCGACACATGGTGTCAAAAAAAAAGAAATACTATTAACAGATTTTGACAGCTACCAAAATTATATAGACTTCCAATGGAAGGAGTAAAATTAGAGGCCAGTTATTAAGTGTACCATGAATCGAAAGATTATTAAAAAGTTATATTCCCAATGAATTAGTTGAGATGAATTTATGTGATGTTTTATTTAAAAATTACAAATTTTGGCCCTTCCCTATTTGTAAAAACGTGTGAATTATCAGCAATGTCAATTCGTCCCATATTTGAAGGTCGAAGTTGTCCATATTACACAAACCTAGTGAGCGTTACCTTTATATACAGCAGGTTTGGTCCCTTCGAGACCTTGGGAACAGCACTTGGTTATATCAAACAATGGTCCAAAGAATTTTCCTGGTCCCCTATGTGACCAGGGCCCTTTACATTACCTTTGTCCGGTCCCTTCTTGAATATGTCAGCTAAGTGTGTTCCTCATTTCAGCGAGTTCATATATCGTTCCAGCGAACTAAAGGTTAACTCAAACTTCTCCATTTTTGATTTCAACCCGAGCACTCCTCATCTCAAACTAAATCTCCTCCACCATTCCCTTGGTTCCTAGCTCTTAAGTCTTTTTGTTAGTTTTTAAGTCAGATTAAGCTTGTATTAATCCTAATAAATGGAGGCCTCAACCCCACCCAAAAATAAATTAAATTAAAATTGTTATGGTTAACAAAATTACCTATCACAAAATGAGTAAGATTTGTGTTTCCCATATCATCAACAGTCAAATTGTGCTCACGGATTTGATATTACCATAAAATAACCATTTAAGACACCTGAGCCTTAAAAGGTACAACATTATACAATTAATGTTTTAATCTTAAATGCCAATCATAATTCACTTGAGTAGACTTAAGCATATGTCAAAACCGAAAGGAAAAAGAACAGTAGTCAAATTGCAAAGCGATCCATAATTGCTGTTGGTAACTTTACCCTTAGCGCGGCCTTAACTCGTTACCCCAGGCTAAAGTAAGCCCCTTTTTGAGGCCTTAAATTTATGAAATAAAATTTATTATTACTCAACTCATATGGGGGCTGATTAAATGGTTAATTAGACAATTTATTTAATTTATGAATTTTCATGATTTTGTCAAGAGTAATTTTTCGAAATAAGTAAAATTTTCTCAGAGAACAGCGAATTTATTCGCTCTCACGTAAGTTAGCAAAAGTGAACGAAAATTTAACAAATGGAAGCTAAAATCTGTTATGGTCGTGTAATACAAATTACCTGCATTCGCGCAGATTCATAAGTGGATATACGAAACCATTCTTCTAGTACGGTTGGACCTTTAAAATAGCACTTTTAAAATTTTTATCGGGCGTATCACAAACCTTAAATTTTAGTTTGGCATGGTTTAATTTCGAGTATCGATTCTGTTACTTGACAGCATTGCACTTTTGTATTTTTTTCAAGTATAGATGGAACTGCAGACATTAAAGAAAATGTTGGGAAGGTTCAATGTGAATTGTAAAATGAATAATGTGAATTAAAATTTAATTTTTTTTACTCTTTTTTCGAGGAACATTTTGAAAGGCGACAGTCTAATGGAAAAATGTACGAATGGTTGTTTAACAAACTTTGGTTTCAGTTTTTGTTTAATTGTTTTTAAAAAAGAGAAAAACGAATTGTGAGCAGTGTCTATAAATTACATGTAATGCATATGATGACACCAAAACTCCACTTCTTCATCACTCTTTGAATTTTATAGCACCCTGTGTCACCAAATAAACATATTGTAAAATGTTTGTGTGGGTACAAATGATAGAACTTATTCTTTTCAATACAAATCCCTTTATTCAGTACAGTTACAATTCATTTCGTATTTTCTGCTAGATGTCGCTGCTCACATTTAAGTGGGTATCACAATATGAAGGAATTTGTTAAAACTTGGTTATTCTTAACCATGTTTTGCTCGTCTGTCTTTAATTTGAAATATTGAAAAGTCTCCGACATATGCATTTTTAAAATAACGTTTAGGTAAAAGATGTAAAAAATGTTTGTATTTTATGTCTGTGTTTCCTGAGTTCAAATTATAATAAAATTAAAAGAAAATTTAAATATCGTTCCTGAAACTTGTAGATGACTTTGCGATCTTAAAAAAAAATGTACACGACCATCTTTCAGAGTAGGCCATATATCAAATAGATATCTGTACATAGTCCTGCGGTATTTGTCACCAAATTGTTTTTAAAAGCATCTTTTCCTTTGATCCTCTTTTTACTAAATCCCCAAGCATTTTCAACCGGATTGGCATCTGGAAACTGAGATGGACATTCTAACACCTTGAAAGTTGCGCCTATGATGTTACGTACATATGATTGACTTCTTGTAGGAACCAATCCCGAACGGCTAGTCAGCGGAAGTCAACAACCTTTGAATATCGAGATTCCCTGTAAAGGTGACAAATTTTCCGAATCAAGTAACACAGAATCAGCCATAATAATAGTAGAATAACTAAATAATTCGTAATGGTGCACATATAGCCAACATACTAATGTACATAGGCCCTAAACCGTTAATATCATTGCCATCGAAAACATGAGATGGAATAGACCGGAAAAAAGAGGGATGGAAAAATATGATAGCTACTAGGCTTGTGTAGTACGCGAACGAACGAACTAACTGACCTATGTCGTTCAATTGAACGAACGAACTACATAGTTCATGACAATACTTCCCGGCTCATTTTATGTCAGCGCTCACCAAATCTCTTTATCAGTGAACGAACTACCCTTTTTTGTTCTTTCTATTATCATGCATCCAACACACGCACACAGTGAAGGAATGAGCCATGTGGCTGTCACTGTCAGCCTGTGTTTGATGCATGATGAAAAAAAAGTGTAGATCGTTCATGGAACTACTGATAAAGAGATTTGGTGAGCGCTGACACAAAAAGAGCCGAGAAGTATTGACATTAACTATGTAGTTCGTTTGTTCAATTGAATGACATAGGTCAGTTAGTTCGTTCGTTCGCGAACATAGACTAACTATACCTAGATATCAAACTTTCCAGATATTGGAAAATCAAAACCGGTTTTCTACTGATCGTCACTATCCGTGAGACTCTGTCTGTGAATACGTGTGAATTGTGATCAATGGCAATTTATTTTCTTTTTTATACAAACCACGCCCATTTGAACCAAAAAACGTCATCCACATTACACACACTCGTGCAAATCGCTCTCATTCTAGCAATTTTACTTGTAAATTGCTCTCTTTCTAGCAAATTTTGACAAAGTTATAGAGATGCAAAAGTGTTGGAATTCACTTTAAGGGTTTGCAAAAATATTAGTAGAGTTTGACATCTAGTTTAGTTTATCTATGTTCGCGAACTACACAAGCTTAGATGTCTGTCGTCGGTCGCAGTTCAGTACTTGCAGAGAGATAAGGACGAAGCAAGAGAAAGGGATTTTTTCAGGCAGCAGATAACGGTTACGATTAGAGTCGGTTGTGTCGGATGTTTAAGATTAATGAGTCTTCAGAGTTATTTTAAATACAATACGACAAGTGTAGAATCTGCATCTGTTATTCTGTTTATCTGTTTTATATTTCTATCTTACTTTGTTAATGTCTGTCCTCCCTTCTTGCCCACCTACATAACTAGTTTGTTTTGAGGTTTAATGTAATTCACGAACTAAAGAGAAATATGTAACTGAATTTAAGATTCAAACAAGTGAACTAAGTGAACGACCTAGTTCAGTAAGGCTTTTGAACTTGGTAGTTCAAGCTCTTTCTAGTGAAATACATTGCACAACTCTAATAGCTACTATGGAGCTTACTATAGAGAGCAGAAGCTGCTAATACCTTTTTCGATTTATCATTAGAGGCAAACATAGACCAGAGGTCTGTATATCCGAGCGAAAGCCATATTATAATCTGCAACGAGGCTATGTTCGTCAATATAAGGCAGATATTTGCTCTCGATCCACAAGGAAAACGGCCACAAGCTCTTCAAATAGATGTGTGATGAATGCCCTAAGGAAATAGCTTTCAGGATACCAGTTAAGTGGCTTCACGGCGGGGTGAAATGTCATAATAACTAGCACATGCTTACCACAGTCCAACAACCACACTCAAATTTGTTCACCTGATCAAAAAAACCGTCAACAAAATTCTAGTATGCTGAACTGTGAGACTTTTTTGAACAGGACCAGTGGAAACATTGTCTGTGTGATATTAGAGCTTGGTTTCATCCGACTAGCACAAGTACATTTTTAGTTTGAAGAAAGCGGCAAGGGCATCTTTTTTACTGTTTTTTTTATTCTTACTTCATATAATCATGTAATACAACGTCCGTAGGCTGCCGGTTGCTATGTGCTAAGTCCGCTTTCATACGTCGCATGTTTCGAAAGATTCAAGTGAGTGCAAAAGGGAGGGATAATGAAACAAAAAATACCCAATTAACCAAATTCCCACTGCCTGTGGGTAGCAATTTCATTGCAAGTTTTTGACATTTCTTTTTCTCCTTCTTCTTTCTTTTTCGCATTTGCTTCATTACTTCTTTCGCTGTGTTATGAGCACAACATTTCAGTATGGCGGATGAACTGAAATGGACCAAAGAATTAACAAGGGGGCTCATTTTCAATTATGAAAGACTGAGCGCCAAAGATGAAATGAAAGAGAACTGTCAAATAACATGCAAACTCAAAGAAGGGGAAAGTCTTCATGTAGAGTTGCGCGCATCACTGAATGAAAATTCAAAAGAAAATAACCAGAACATGCGCATTACACACTTGCGACGTACGAAAGCGGACTAAGGAATTTACTTGGCTTCGCTTTTCCTTCTCACCCGTTTATCTTGTTTTCTTTTGGTTTTTCGTTTCGTATGTTTTATGCTAAGGTTACGTTTCGTGTGCGTTTACGTTTGGTAATACTTATGGTGCGTTGACACTACTACATCACCCCCCTTCAAGTGGATTCCCCTTATCCGAGATCGTCACTTTTTTCTTAGATCGCTTCTTTTCCGAGTACAAGATGCTATATGCAGGTTTGAGTCTGTCTATTGAAATGGTCACGTTTCTTCCTAGCCTATCGATTACGAAATTTTTTCTTGTTCGGAGGATTATTTTAAATGGGCCTTCATATGGTGAAACGAGACCTGTTTTGACTTTGTCCACTCTAACAAAAACTGATTCGCAGTGTGTTAGATCATTGGGGATGAAAATATCTTCTTTGTTCTTTCGGCATTCTTGGGGTATCAAATTGTTCATCGTCTCTCGCAGTTTCTGGATGAGAGTATCTGAGTCTGCTACCTTATCTGGACTATCCATGACAATGTGTCCGGGCAGACAAACCCTACGTTTGCCGTATACCATCTCGGCTGGAGAGCATTTCAAATCCTCTTTAAAAGCTGAGCGAATACCTAGTAACACGATAGGCAATTCGTCGCTCCAATTTATAGTGTTGCGTCTAGCTTTCAAAGAGGCTTCTAGTTGGAGGTGAAAACGCTCTACCATGCCATTAGCCTGAGGATGGTAGGGAGATGTTCGGATTCTGTGTGTGCCCAGTAATTTTGTGAGTTCTCCGAAGAGCTTGGACTCAAATTGGGTGCCTTGATCTGTTGTTATATGAGATGGGGTTCCAAACCTGGACACATAGTTTTTGACCAATTTCTGGGCAATGGTATGAGCCGTCATGTCATATCGGCTTTTGCTGCTATTGCGTACGTCAGGGGTTTATGATCGGTATAGATTTTTACTTCACGTCCTTCAACGAAAAATTGGAAGTGTTTGACGACTAAGAATATGCCTAAATGTTCGCGATCAAAAGCAGAGTATTTGATCTCGGCCGGGGAGAGTTTTTTTTGAAAAAAATGCAAGGGGCTCCCACCTGTCCGAGTTTCTTTGCTGCAACACGGCACCTACAGCTATGTTAGATGCAGCGGTCGTGATGCTATATTCTCCGTTTTCTTTCGGGTGAGCTAAGAGAGTTGCATTTGCAAGAGCGTATTTGGCTCGTTGAAAAACGCTATTGAGTTCTTCGGACCACGAAAAGGATTTTTTTTATCTTTGATGTCTTTTGTGATGCGACTATGTGTGAGTGAAGAGGTGCTAGCATTTCGGCCAGTCGCGGGATAAATCGGTGATAATAGTTTATCATTCCCACAAACCGTTGGGCCTGTTTGATTGTGGATGGTATGGGGTAGTTGCGAATAGCGTATACCCGTTCCTCTGATGGGAAATTCCATCTGCGTTGATTGTATGTCCGAGGAACTCTAATATTTTTACTCCCATTATACATTTTGATATATTGATTGAAACACCGTACTCAGTCAACCTGGTAAAAAGTTTATGCAAATGAATTTCATGTTCTGTTTCGTCTTTACTTGCGACCAAAATGTCGTCGATGTAAGTGAAAAGAAAGTCTAAGCCTTGGCACACTTCGTTGATGAAACGCTGAAAAATCTGGGCTGCGTTGCGCAAACCGAATGGCATGCGGCGTAACTCAAATAAGCCAAACGGAGTGGTTAGTGCCGTTTTAAATATGTCTTCCGATGCGACGGGTATTAAGTGATAAGCTCTAATTAGATCTATTTTTGAAAAAAACTGTGCAACCTCTTAAATTCATCGCGAAGTTTTGAATGTGCGGTATTGGGTATCGGTCGGGGACCGATAAGCCTTCTGTGATCTCCACATGGTCTCCAGTCTATATTGTTCTTTTTAGGAACCATGTGAAGGGGAGAGCAAGCTGGTGAAGTTGATGTTTGGCATATACCTAACTCTACCATATGTTCAAATTCGGTTTGTGCTGCTCGATGACGCACTGCGTCGAGTCTTCTTGGCCTAGCGTATGGTAGCTGCCCTGTCGTTACTATGTGATGAACCACTGAGTGATTAACCTGTTTAAAATAGTTTAGTGGCTGCACTAGAGATGGAAATTTAGACAATATTTTTCCATGATTACTATTTAGAACGAAATGTAAAGGAGTTGGTGAATTTTCTGATTTAACCGTGGCTAAAGTGTATAACTGTGTTCTTGGATCGATGAGTCTTTTGCCTTTTTTTTTTTATAATGAGCGCGCGCTCAAGTGGTTTGTGTACCCTTAAGGTGATTGTTCATAGCGCGGGCAAAGGAAATTTAGGGAGGAAGAAAAGAGAGGTAGCGATGTACATTGTTTTTAAATGTTTGCAAGTTATAACGACCAGGAAATACAGAGATCGGCAGGGCATTCCATAAGCGAGTTGTACGACTTTGGAACGAATCACGATATTTTAGAGTACGTCCGAAAATGGGCTTGAGGGTATACTGATGAGCATTCATAGCGAGACGGGTGTTACGGTTGAAAGTTTGAATGGGCGGAATGCTACTGGTGATTTCAGTGGAGCACTGGTGGTGGAAATAGCGATAAAATAAAGTGAGACAGGAGATATTACGTCGGTGTTCGAGCGTGTCAATTTGTATTAGTATCGTCAATAAGTTTTAGTATCGGTATTAGTATTAGTATCGTCAATAAGTTTTGTCGCACGGTTTTGAATCCTATGTAGCAGGTGCAGAGATGTTTTAGGAGCACCTGACCAGATGTGGACATTGTACTCCAATTTTGGGCGGATGCCTTATATATTGAGGACAGATCAGAGGGGGTAAAATATTTCTTACATCGCTTGAGGAAACCTAGACATTTCGCAGCATTTTTGGCGGTATTAAATATGTGATCATTCCAACGTAAGCTGTTATTGACACACATACCGAGAATGGAAAGTTTTTCGGTTTCGACGATGTAAGTGCCATTCATGGATAATAGCTGGGTGTTTAAATTTCGCTTTAACGACAGCATTGTGTTTTGGAAACATTAAATTCCACTCTGTTGATAGTTCCCCAATTGGTTATGCTGTTGATATCGGAATTTAATGAGCTTAGCATACGCTGCCGTTCTCGTTCTACAGCAGAAGAGCAGGGCCGTGAGTCCGGAAACGAATATGAAAAGCAAAGAGTACTGTCATCAGCAAAGGAATATATTGGATTAGAAGTAGCAGACAAGAGATCATTAATGAAAATTAAAAAGAGTGTGGGAGACAGAACAAAGCCCTGGGGCACACCAGCATTTATTTTGTGAATATCAGACTTGAAACCGTCCAAGACAACTTGAATTGAACGTTCCGAAAGGTAATTTCTAATCCATTGAAGAAGAGAGTCGTCGATCCCAAATGCACGCATTTTCGACAAAAGAGCCTGATGCCAAACTCTGTCAAATGCCTTAGAAATATCAAGTGCAACTATCTTGCTTTCGCCAGATTGATGTACGCTTTGGTTCCACTTTTCGGTGAGACATGCCATCAAATCACCACTGGACCTGTTGCTACGAAAACCATATTGCCGGTCATTGAAAAGTTTTCGTGTTTCGAGATATTTCATGAGCTGACGATTTGTCAGCGTTTCCATGACCTTGGAAAGAAGGGACGTAAGTGCAATGGGTCTGTAGGAGGAGAGAGAAGATGATTCGCCTTTTTAGGGACGGGCTGGACAAATGCTGTTTTCCATCTGCGGGAAGAGTCCTAAAGAGTAGGATTGATGAAAAAGCTTAGGCAGTGGTTTTGCCAGCGAGGAAGAACACCTCTTCAGAAGAAGGGGATATATACCATCTGGACCAGCAGATTTATGTATGTTGAGATCTTTAAGTACTCTTGCTACTACACGAGTACGAAAGTAGATTCGTCCCATTGAAGATTCGACGCACTCAAGTGTAGGCGGAGACAAAGCACAATCTGGGAGTGTTGATCTGGCCGCAAAGTGTGCAGCAAACAGATTGGCCTTATCCAAAGAGCTGACAGCTGGAATGTCATTGTAAATGAGCGTTGGGATGGAGGATGAGAATTTCTAATGTTTTTGACGAAAGACCAAACATTTTTACTGGCTTTGGGACATTTTTTGTCTCAGTTTTTGGTCGTATAGGAATTTCACACGCTTAAGAAAGGCGTTGCAGTCATTTCTGGCTCGTTTTAAGTTTTTTCGGTTTTCCTCTGTCGGGTTGGTCTTGTACGACCGAAAAAACATTTCTCTAACCCTGACGGCCTCTTTACAGCTCGAGTCGTACCATGCCTTTTCTTTTGGTTTGATACTCTTCATCCGATGAGGAATAAAGGATCTCATTCCAAAGAGAATGGTGTCTGTAATCATATCAACAGCGGCATCCACGTCGTTATCGAGGAAGCATAACGACCAGTTAAAATTCCTAAAGAAGCTGTTAAGACCGCTCCAGTTGGCTTTTTCGTATTGCCGTACGGTTCTTTTATGAATTTTTTCTCTAACTGTGTGGTCGGTGTACGAGAAATTAGCTGATATGACACAGTGGTCCGACGAGCTTAGAGGGGAGAGCACATGAATGTTGTACTTATCAGGGTGAGAAGTTAGAAACAAGTCCAGGGTGTTGGCGATATGACTAACAACGTCTGGTATTCGCGTGGGCTCATTTACAAGCTGCGTTAGGTTGTTTTCCGCAGAGAAGATCTCAACACACCGTCCTTCGGGTGTTGTCTGTCCAGAATGTCGAAATCGCCCATAATAACGATTTCAGTATGAGGATTCAGGGATACAATTCTTTGAATGGAGTCAGACAGTGCATCAAACTCGTTAAAAGTTGAATTGCTGTCCAGTTTGGGGCTTCTAAAATTAAAGCAGTAGTGGATAATTTGCTTACGGAGATGGAATTCCGGATTGGAACATGGATCACATTGTGGTGGAGTTTGGTAAGCTACATCACTACGCACATAAATGGAGAGACCGTGGTGAGAGAAGAATAATGGCACTAGTTCGTAGCCAGGTAGCTTCAGATCAGAATGATCTGAGAGGTGTGGGCGGGGATCTACCTGTGTTTAACTAAGTGCCAAAACAGCTGGTCTGTACTTACAGACGTGAAGGTACGCAGAAAAGTGATTACTATTTAGCCCGCTTATATTGCCTACGTCTACCCTGAATTCCCTAGTCATAATCACAGACAAACACAGAAAACACAAACACCGAAGATACACCTTTTAAATCAACCAGAAGACTAAAGTTATTCAAGAAATCGGCTCCTATGATTGGGCGACCTACTGATGCAATGGTAAAAGGATGGATAAAATCACGTCTAAGTCCGATGTTTAGCTTTAATAGCTTTGAACTAAATGTTTGTATGGTACTCCCATTCGGGGCCGAAAGAAGAAAACTCGAATCCGATTGTCTGCCATTACTTTTATTGGGTATAACGGATAAATTCGCTCCCGTGTCTATTAAACACGTTAAGTTATTGTTAGTATTCCTTATGAATAAGCGGCGATTATGAAGTTCCTGCCCGTTCACCGCTCTAACGGCAGGTGTAACTAGTTTGGGTGTTGCGATTTAGCCGAGGAACCATTGTTTTCTCCACTCAATGTAGAAAAGTTGCATGGGGCTGTGCATTTCTTTGCTGATCCTCCAAACCGCTTGTGACACCAACAGGTGGCCTTTCTGTCGTACCCCCAGCTATCGTTCCTACGCTTGTAGTTGGGTGATGAAGGTGGCCTATGCCTGCTACGGGATCTTAAGCGAAACCTTAGGGTTTCTATCATGGATTCTATTTTGCGAAGTCTCGCGTCTAATTTTGGTGGGGGCGAACGCCCCCATTTATTCGGCTTAATATAAGCTATAACTTACAAATTAAACTTCAACTAAACTTAAAACTATGGTTGGTTGGAGTGGTGATGGAGAACGGATTTGAGGTAGGGAGTGGTGCGGTGGAAGTCAAAGACGGTAGGGTGTCGAGTTGATTTAACGTAGCATACGGGAGATTGGTTCGTTCGCGCCATAGGAGGTGTGGTGGGTTGGTAGATAGAAGAGTCGAGGGGTACGTAGATTACGAGGGTTAGTGTTGAGGAAAATGGAGTTGTGAAGGGACGCGCATTCAACGTGACCTGAAAGGAGTCGATGAATGAAGAGAAAGTTTGCTGCATCTCTGCGATCATCAAGGGTGTTTAAGTTGATAAGGTTGAGACGGTTTTGATAGGGAGGCAGATTAAAAGGATCGTCCCAGGGCATACCTCGAAGAGCAAATTGAAGAAAACGGCGCTGAATGCTTTCAATTCTCGAGATATGAACACGATGATATGGGGACCATACTTGATGGGCGTACTCTAGGAGGGGGCGAATAAAGGAAATATAGAGGGACCTGGTCACGTATGGGTTGGTAAATTCTTTGGACCACCGTTTTACAAAACCAAGTGCAGAGTTGGCTTTGAGGATTATCTCATCCATATGTAAACGGAAGTTGAGCTCGCTGTCACACAAAATGCCGAGGTCGCGAAGAGACTGTACGGAGGAGATAGGTTGGTTATGGAGAAGATAAAGTCGGGGAGGAGATTGGTTCCGTTTATGTGAGAAGGTGATGGATTGGCATTTGGTGATATTAAGTTCCAAAGAATTTTTGAGGCACCAGATCGAAAAACTATCAAGATCTTGTTGAAGGAGGAAAGGGTCATGGGGAGAGAAATGGTTTTGAAAAATTTGGTATCGTCGGCGTAAAGGGAGACAGACGAGTGTTTGATGATCATATCGAAATCATTTATGGTTAATATAAAAAGAAGGGGACCGAGATGGCTGCCTTGTGGAACTTCAGAGGTGGCCAAAAATGGAGCGGAGTGGGCTGACCTAAAACGAACACTGTAAAAACGGTTTTCGAGGTAAGAGGATATCCATTTCAACAGTATGGGTTCAAAGCCGAGGGCAGACAATTTGAAGATGACTAACCGATGAGAGATTTTATCGAAGGCTTTGCTAAAATCGGTTGCAACTACATCGACTTCATTGCCATTCTCTAGGGCAGAGAGGGCAAAGGATACGAATTCAACGAGATTTGTGGTGGTTGACCTACCCTTTAGGAAGCCATGTTGTCTAGAGGAAATAAGTGATTTGCATTGGAAGCTTAGAGCTTCATACAAAATACTTTCGAAGAGTTTGGGTATATGGGAGAGTTTAGCGATAGGACGATAGTTGGTTATTTCATTCTTTGATCCTTTCTTGTGGATCGGGGTTATGAAGGAGGATTTCCAAGCCTGAGGAAATTCTCCTTGTGAAAGGGATAGACGGAAGAGATTAGAAAGGGCAAGGGAAAGAGAGGAAGAACATGTTTTAAGAAATATGGCAGGGAGGCCATCTGGGCCGGGTGTAAATTCGTCATTGAGTTGGTGTAATTTATATTCGATATAAGACGGGTCCAAAATATGAGAGAGAAGTGGGCCATTGGAGAAGTTCAGTAAGTAACTAAAATAGGATGGTTCTGGTGCAAAGGAGTCGTTGGTGAAGGATTGTTTAAAAAAGGTGGAAAATAGGTTGGCAATGGTGAGTGGATCGGTTGATGACCTGTTGTTGAAAGAGAGGGAAGGAGGGTAACCATCGGACTTTCTTTTGTAGTTAACAAATTGGAAAAAGGACTTAGGGTGGTTTATAAGGTTGACTTGCGCATTGTTAAGGTAGCGCTGGTAAAGGGAATCGTAAAGTTCGGTGAAATGAAGATAAGCACCCAGATAAATGGAATAGTCGGTAAAGGATCTGGTACGCAGGAAAACAGCCCATAACTTATTTCTCTGATTTCGTAAGGAACGAAGCTTGCGATTATACCAGGGAGGACTAGTAGATGATGTTTTATATTTCTTTATTTCTTTCTAAATTCGAGATCCAATCAGCATCAGCGTTTGGTGGGGCGCTTTTGATAAGAAGCGTAGTGACCAATTGATTTTTCGAAGCAAGCTTATCAAGTCTACGCTGCTATTCGGAAGGTGTCCAAGTTGAGTTTAAGTAGTTGATAAGCCCCCGTGGGGCAGCGATTGGAGGTGTTGACGTAGATGTGGTCTTTATTATCAAGTTGGAAGAAACTTCGCAAGAATCAGTAGGTTGAACCGTCCGCAGATGACTTGTATGTGGGGGTGAGTGTGAATCCACTTCAGGTTCCATTTATTCAGTCATTAGCGATGTATTATAGGGAACATTCTGGTAAGGCTGCGGGAAGATTGGGGGTCAACGATTTTGCTGTTTATTGTTTCGATGTGATGTTCAATATCGCATACGAGGGATCGAGTCGCAGTAAGTTCATCACTGACATCGTTTACTTTGTCGAAGATAACTTCGAGCATAGGATCGGATTCTTTAGGAGATGGCTACCCAGTCAGCACTGCAGTCATCGATTATACAATTGGCAATTCCGCAAGACATATTTAGATTAGTTGTGTAGATCAGTGAGGGTATAAATATTAGGTTGAATTATAGTTTTTATTTTTTTTTTTGTATTGCTTGGTTGCAATTTTATATAGTTAGGGGCTTTGCACTGAAAAAATTGCACAAAAAAAATTAGAGAATTCAAGCACTGGGGTTAAGAACCGGAAAATGCAATTTGACGAAAATTAATTAAAGGGAGAACAAGAAAAACACGTCTGTCTGGTTTGAGTAACTGACTAGAAGTTGTCAGTCGCCTGAGGTATCTACATTTTTTAGTGCAGAGATGCTATACAAACCTTGGTTTGGGGCTGCCTCAAAAACTTTGTCCGCTAACGCAGTGAGCTCCTCTATGCTTTTTTTCCCCAACCGATAGTAAAACGATGTTAATTGGTTGTGGTAAGCGATCCACAGATTTTTTATTATGTCCCGATCGAACGCACTACCAGCCAGCTGTTTCATTGACCTATACACCTCCGAGGGTTAGCGATCCCCTAAATCCGTTTTCTCAACTAATTGCTCTAAACGTTTAGTTTCCGAAATTAAATAACGTTTAATCAAAATCGCCTTTAAGTTGTTGTATTTGTCGATAGTCGGGTGATCGTTAAGTATGTCTATGACTGTGTCACAAGTACCTAATGGGAGCTCTGCCACTGTCAGGCAGTATTTAGTTTCCTGGCTTGTGATCTTGTATACGGAAAATTGAGCCTCTGCTTGTATAAACCAAGTTGTAGGATTTGCGTTCCAGAACGGGGGAAGTCGCACGCGTAAAGATTCTACGTGTCCCGAATTTGGGAAATCCACCTGAGGAGTTGAAGGTGGAGGTATGGTGTAAAATGTTGCACCGCTATTAGACGCCATAGACGCCATTCCTTATTGATCACGAATAACGTGCATCTATAAGATCCCCTTAGTTCCTCCAGTTTCGCGACGAGTCATGAGTCGGAAGAGTCGGGTTACTGAGCCGGATGATTTCCAGAATACTTTCTGGAGAGGAGGGTTCGGCTGGGATCCAGGTACGAGTTCGAGGTCTGCTAGGAATGTCTTCCTTAGACACGACCTCGAGTTTTGCACCTGGCCAAATCTCTCCTAAACCACCTATAGCCTTGGTGAAGAGATCTAAAGATCTCTGGTTGGAACATGCGATGAGCTTGACATGGCCATGGTGCCACCCAGCGTCGCTTGTGATAGGAGGTGGTCCGGGGTTTTCCCGCATGATGGCCAAGAAATTGCTCGAAAGCTTCAGCTTGACCAGCTGCCACCGTTCAGGTGTAATGGAACCGTCGGTATCGTTCCTATCGATCACCGAGATTATCAATGCGTCCTTTAGGACTTCATTGAAAGACCTCAGAGATGTGCTGTTGGATGGCCCAAGGGTTTTAGAACTATATGTTTTGGACCTCTTGGAAACCGGCTCGGTTTCCTCCAACGATCTCTGGCGCTTCGAGGATTCTTTTAGCATTATTGGAGCAGTGGAAGCAGTGGGTAATCCGTCTCTTAGGATGTTTTTAGCCCATTCAACCTTGCTCTTTATATCCGCTCTTCTCTCAACCTCCGGAATGGATCCGTAGGTTTTGATAATGCGTGAAGCATTTCGGCGTCTTAGATAGAGCGCCTTAGATGGGGCTTGCCGATGTGGCTGAGCTCCAGATTACTCCTTGGAGGGAGGAATTTTGGTAGCTACAACAAGTCCGTGGTCTGCCACAAATTTGCTGGTACTAGGGGTGGAGGAAGTGATAGGACCATGGCTTGCCACAGTCTTAATTTTTATTTTTAGGCTCGTTGCGTTTGCCTTTAGAGGATGGTGCACAATGGCCTGCCACAGTTTTGCCTCCTCTCGACAATGCAGGAGCCTTGCCGGTAGTCGGTGTAGTCACCGTTCTATCAATTTTCAAATTTGAATTTTTTTGTCTTTCATCTTTTATCTACACTAGTCGGAATAAGTATAATATTTTGACGAAATAAAAATCTTGCATTTTTGAGTATAAATTTTAAATGGATTTATAAAGAATTTTTGTTTATTTTTTCCTTTTTATATATAACTAATACAAACCTAAAAATAAGCAAACAAATATATTTTAATAGAAACTTAAAAAGATTTTTTTTTTAATTAATTAGTAATTTCAAGTGTTGGCATAAGTACGAGTATATTGACAAGTATGTCATACTAAGAAAACAAAGATTAAGCTTAACAAAAGTAAAGAAATGAAGAAGAATTTAGTACAATGTATAACCTCCTTTGGTTATATGTCTGGAGATATCTCTTTCCAAAGGAAAGTGACCTCAGAAATTGTCTCCTCTCTGGTTTTATTTAACGAAACTGTTCTTTTGCATTTCAAAAGAGACCAGACTTAAACTTAACAAAAGTAAAGAAATGAAAAAGAATTTAGTAAAATATATAACCTCCTTTGGTTATATCTCTCGAGATATCTCTTTCCAAAGGAAAGTGACCTCAGTAATTGTCTCCTCTCTGATTTTATTTAACGTTTTGCGTTTTGCGTTTCAAAACAAACCAGACGTTTTCTATAATATTTAAATCTGGACTTTGAGGTGGCCAGTCCAAAGTTATAACACCAAGATCCTTCAAGAAGTTAGTTACCATTCTGGCTTTGTGGCATGGGGCATTATCCAGTTGCAGGATAAATGATTCCCCAATAAGCTTATCTCTGGAAGGAAAGGCATTATCATTTATTGGTTCATCATTGACATTGGTTCATCGAGCCAGTGATAGGAACCAAGTCACCATTATACGCAACGAATCCCCAGAACATAACAGAGTGGAAGCTCTGTTGGCTTACTTTTTGACAAACGGGTCTTTTTTTTGCCTTATTACGTTTAGCAATCTTACAAAAAAATTGGTTTTTGATGAGTTATACTCAAAGGAGCTTTCATCTGTCCATAGAACGCTTCTACAGAACTCCTTTGGCGTGTGGTGATGTTCCTTTGCGAAGGCCAGTCTTTTAAGCTTGTTTGCCTTTTATCTGTACGACACGTCCTTAACTTTTGTCCTTAACTTGTCTTAAAATCTCCTTCCTTTAAACGTCGTCGGACAGTGCGCCCACTGATTGGATTCTTGGCCGTCAATTGGGCGTTAATTTGCGCTTAGCACCTGACCTTGTTAAGTTTCTTATGTCATTATACTTATTAATTTGATAGTGCACAGTTTGACGCGACACATTAAACTCATTTGCAATGTCTTTTACTGCCGTTCCAGCGTTAAACTTTGCTAATGTTGAAGATCTGATAACCTAACTCAACTCAGCCATTTTACCCATGGTTTTTAATAACTTTTAATAAATTTTTATTTTTTTATCAACGTTTAATATCTATTAAAGTTAAATACCAAAACTGCTTAGTTTTCACTTGCTCAAAACTGTAAAAACATTTACACAAAGATTCCGTCAAAATACTTATGCCACGCAAAAATTCATTGCATGCATGCATTCTTATAATCAGAAAGAGAATGCAAACGGCAAACAATATAACATTTGGCATGCATAGAGCTAAAAATAGATTCTTTGTTTTGCGCATAATTTTGGCAACATTATTTAAGGATACTAAGCAAAGCTAGGTTTCGTCAAAATACTTATACCGACTAGTGTAGTCTATACTAGTTGTACACCTATGGACCGAAAATAACAAAGTAACTGCATTTTTGTACGCCTTCATTGGCGCGTAGTTTGAAATATTATCTTTAGATGACGATAGAAATTGATTTTTATAAATATTTATACATATACATACATATGAATTTCTTCTAGTTTTTTCTCTCTTTGAATAAAATTTCATCAATCCCTTTCCATATATGCAAATATATTTTTTCTTAAATACATAATACATACATATAAATTATTGCACATACGCTTTGTATATGTTGCACAAATTACGATGTTATCTTTCAACAATTAATTTTTCTTATACCATCTGATGAGTTTTCGTTTTAAATTATTCAATGGAAGCGAAATGTCGATACAGATACATATACATAAAAGAAAAGGCCACCGCTTTATTTTGTGAGCTAAAGTTTTAATGTTGGGACAAAGATTTAAGTAGCTACTAACGAAATGTACCATAATAGGTGTGACACAGGTTCAACGTTTAAAAAGACGATTTTATTATATACTAATTAATTTCACAATTTTACTCCTGACCAAAGGCATCCCAGGGGAGGAATACATACAGATATTCATCCCCTCAAATTTTGGGATAACAACTTTGTCGTTATCCTTGTTTCTGCGAGAAAGTAAAAAAGGTAAAAAAGAAAATTACGTGTAGGTGCACATCATTGAAGAAAATTGTTTTCTATGGGCATTTTAAATGTTTAAATTCCAGATTGCTTAAACATTTATTTTTTACCATAAGCAAGTGTTATTTAATCATTTCAATTCAACACTATTTTCATTATGTAGATGTGAAAGCAAAAGGTTAGGTAAGTAAGGAGAATACTCTGTGAGCCTTTGGTTCTTAAGTATATAAGTATATGTTTAAAATAAAGATAATCAGTATTTTATACAAATAGATCCAGATAGAATTGTGTTATATTTGCATTTTTGTTACATTTTCATTTGTACCATTTTCAATTTTCATTTTCATTTTCTAACTATTTCAGTTCTAGCCAGACTTCCGTGATAATACAACATTTGGGATTTACATATATGGCATACACACTGCTTATGTACAGATTATAGAAGCTTACTCGTAGATAAAAACTTGCTTTAAATTTTTGGTATTTCAGCAATCTTAACAACAAAATAAGTTAGTATAATACATATTTGCAATTGCTTTAGTTACTTAGCTCTAAATATATTTTTAATTTCTTTTACTCAGAATATCAGAAGTGTCTACAGATGTCTTGTGTGTTTTAAAGTAAGCTCCTGACAAAATAAGCCTCAATTTTACTGAATGTCCAAGCATTTATGGGAGCAAGGATACGCCTTGCCATCGCTCTCCGTTAATACATTAATACCAAAGCGGAACTTGTGTTGGAGGCTTAGTTATACACAGGATCCAATTCTAATACCTTCTTCTTATTTAGTACGCTCCTTACGTTTTTGATACACACTCATCATCGTATTCAAGGGTAGTTAGCAGCTTCTTCTCATTAGACAACCGAACTCTAAGATTGGTAAGTATGCACTAATTATTTGTCTGAGTGGTCTGTTCCGACAGCAGAATGTTGGATATGTGCCCAGGACATAGTCAATTTGGTAAGGGGTTGAACGTATTCTTTAATCTCATTACAATTAAAATGTACTTGAAACATAATGTGACAATTTTAAAGGTTTAAATAGAACCTATTCAGCATGCTTGAGATGGACTACTATTTGTCAGAAATTTGGAAAAAGAGTGCAATCTTTATATATTCGAAGTATATAAAAACTTAAAGAAACACTGGAAATTTCTTTACTCGGTAATAAATCGTGATATTTTGATATTTCTCAACAATTTTGGAGCTCTATGAGAGGGGAGATATACCATTAATGCATCTTACGTCAATATTTAGCACATAGTGTTGAAGACAAGATACTTAGATAAAGTAACATAGTATGTCGCAGTCAGGTAAAGTTAATTAGTAAACTCCTTTGGCAATCGGGTGGAATGCTGTCCACCAATAGTTTGCATAACTATATCCAAATGTAAATAAAGTGCAAGGGCATATATAGGCTTATTGTCCACCTACTTAAAACAGTGGAAGCTAATTTGATAAGGTGCATAAGTTAGCTCAGTTATGATCGGATAAATGGAGTCTAGAACCTACAATATCGACAAGAAATTCGCCTTATGGCGTAAATTGGACAAAACCAAGGAAATCATAAACGAAGCCCACTATCTATTTTAGGTTTAAGGGTGTATACTCGTATATAGAAAACAATAACGTATATAGAAAAGGTAGAGACAGTGATCCGTAGAGTCATATGATTTCGTCAACGTGCGAAATCTATTTGAAATGGCTGTACAACTCCGCACATATCCTGATGTCATGCAAAAAATCAACGATTTCTATAATAGCGTTTGCGGCTATTTAAAAAGGGCCGCCAAAGTTAATTTGGTAGCGAGCGAAGGCAAGTGAAATGAAGGCATATTATACTATCTGATGTTGACAATAAACATCTATTGATATTGTTATGAGATGTAAGAAACTTTGCGTACCATGTACACTGATCTGCAAATTCAAGTAAAGTTACTACTTGAACAACTAAGAAAGATCTCTAAGGTATCTATCTACATTTCGACAAGCAAGTGGTTGCCCGTATTGCCTCACGTTCGAAACATTTGACAATACTCTCTGGTAACCGTAGCGGCTTAGAAAGAATGATTTCCTACTTCTGAAAGTTAATCGTTAACATCTAGTCATCGCAAGGATCGATTTAAAAGGATCGGAGATATAACATAAAATTCTTACAGGTATTTTTTTTTGTCAAATACTTCAGCAGAAATCATATCTTCATTCTTCTCGATGAACTGCCTACTAGTGAGCATATTAAAGAATGGTCTGCAGTGGGCTACAAATCCCAGCCTCTTCAGTTTGAAGAATAGTTCCATTAACCATACGGTGTCAAAAGCTTTCTTCAAGCCCATCAAACAGGCGTCCTGAACACTGGATATTGAATACCGATTTAGATGCGGTATGTGTGAATTTATGCTTCGCCCTGAACCGTATTGATTATAAGTGATTAAGTGGAAAGAGATCTCAAGCAACTTGATAAGGGTAACATACTGACGCGAGCGCACGGCATCCCTAAAGGGAAGAGATTTTTTAAAGCAATTAAAAATGTCGTATTAGAGTATATGTATATGTATGCATAGTGGAATTCTTATATTTACATATGTATATTAAATCTTATTCCAGTGCTTAAGCCAAACATTTAAAAATAACAGCAGAAATATAGAAAATACTATTACATTTGCTAATATAAATTAAATTTATTAACGGAATAATTTTAAATTAGTTACTATACTCTATAAAATTATACGGCAGCTTATTAAGGACATTTAAATACTAACTAAGAACACATTTATAGATGCATATGGATATGAAAAATCTTTGTGGATCCTTTTGTAAAGATAAGAAAACAAAACGTAATTGTTAAAAACCTATTTGAAAAATATTAGACTATTTCTTTCAATATTTCTTCAGAAAATAGAATACGTTCATACTAGTATGAATTTATATTTGTGAAAAGCGGTACTCAACCCTGACATTCACCAGTAATGTGTAATTCCATACGCCCATATGTTAAAGGACGCCGTTTGCCACTTTTTGTGCGTAGTAAAAGCACGTGCCTTACTTTTGCCAAGAAACCGCCCGTGTCGTGTTTTCTTTCATAACATAATTTGAAAAGTGAAAAATTCGAGACCCGTGTGAACAGTTATTTATTGTTCTTCAATTGTATTAAGAATGTTGAAACTGTAAAAAAAGAGCATAAAGCCGGAGGGTGTACTTACAGTCTACAAATATTTATCAAACATGTACAAATATGTGTGTATTAGGTTAACCATCATCCCTTATAATACGATGAAGGGATATATTGTATTTTTGCTAAATTAATGCAGAGCTTTTATAAAAAAGCAAAAAAAGTAAGTATTGTACAATACGTACGGGTATAAAGGCATAAAAGAAAGACTGATGTTCGACAAACACCCACAATAGCACAAACGCGAAAAATATGACCATATGGTTCTTGCTCCAATGCAAAACCATCCATGCAGTCATTACAGCCCAAGTATGTCCCTTGAAGTCTGGTCGTACGAGTATCTGCAGAAGAATGCCTTTCAAAAGGAGAAAGTAAATTGAATATATAAAAGGGTAACTTTTTTGTTATATGTATACATCGCAAAAGTATTATATAAACTTTATTTAAAAGCTTACAAAAAGGAAAAACAAAATAATTCTTGGCTTCATTCAATGCACAAAGCAAATTATCTTTTCACTTGATTTTTTACAAAAAATATTCAAAAGGGCACTACCTTGTCTGTAAATCAAGATACTAAATATAAATACATTTTTAAACGTCGAGATGAACATGAAAAATAGAAAGTTAATCTTGAAAATAAGTAGCAAATTTGAAAACAATACAATGCCTATATGTTATATCAATGTATGCATAAAAGCGATGACAGTAATATGTCACCTTTATTAGATCTTTTCAAGTGCTTTAAGTACCATAATTGCGCAAAAAAAACTTTGTTTCTATAGAATGTATGAGTATTAAGTTATGCCTTTCTTTATTGTCTAGATTTGAATTCAAACTTCAAGATTTACTTGGTCAAACCCAAGTTAAAATCACCTCTGTCACTTGTTGACTTAATAAAAACGAGAGAAAAATCGCTCGAATTAACAACTGTTTTCCAAATACCAAAACTCGCTTTAATTTAAATTTTATGATAAATTTATAATTCCCAACTGTCTCTCACAAATTCAGATCCAAGACTTAATTTTATTCACGTTCCCCTTCATTCACATGGGTTTTAGTATCGAAGCTCCTGACTGCTCCAACTGAGAAATGGGTCATCCGTTCCGGTGCAGCATGCATATCACCTGATCGCGTTGCACTGGTTCATGGGATCATGTTCGCACCTGAATAAACTGAGTCAGCAAATTTTCAGCAATGATTCGCTCTCATGATTATTAGACGTGATCGCATGTCGTGTTAACTCCTTCCACCTTTGGGGATCGTGAACGCCATCTTTCTCATTATGATCTTTCCTTTTTACTCACAGGATCAATTCCTCCATAGTTTTATGCATGGAAATCTAGGGTCAAAGCTATTTTTTCGCCATAACATGAAAGCTATGACTATACCTTATCCAACAAAACATGTCAGTACAGGGCTTATGGGAAAGCTTTTTTTCTAACAGTGGTGCCTGTAGGTGGACTCAATGGCACATTACCACTGAAACAAAAAGGAAGCCACTGAACTTTGTGTACAATTGTTGTTGTAATTATTTTCAAATTTAACCGCAGCCACCCCATGACTTGCTTGCAGGATAGCCGTGGGCAGAATGATCATAAAATCACCATTCACCATTACTGCTGGCAGTGCATTGAAAATAATCTCATCAAAGCAGTGTTAGCATTTTCAAATGTTAGCACATTGTTACTGATTTTTCAGTGTTATTGTTACAAAGCATATGGGATTTGAAGCTTTTGAGAACACAAAAATGAATTTGTGTGTAATAATATGTGTGGTGGTGTTGTCATTTGCGTTTTTTTCTCCTCTTTTTGAGAAACCGTTAAAATGTAGTCAAACCATTTTTTTCGACTTTGTATTTTAAATTTTATTCGCGCTCTATTTTAATGCATTGCAACAAAGCAGTGCAATAAGTGACCATGTTATTATTGGACTATGTGCGTTTTAGTGATATTGTGTTACATAATAGTGGTTCAAATTACTCTGTTGTGTCGGTGTCAATGTTGAATTTAAGAAAAAAAGGATTATTTTCTTGTTTCTTGTTTCGAAACTAGAATTCATTGACTGTGCAATTAGTGATCATATTTTGATAACCACTTAAATGTGAGCAGCAACATCTAGATTTACAGAGCTTCGATACTCGAAGAGCAGAAGATTTCGATACTTGAATAGCAAAGTCTCAACCATTGATGACTGGAGAGTGGAATCGAATTTTCTAGCAAAATGTAAATTATATGGGACGCTGGATGGCGAGGAAAAGATAAATGAAATTTATATCGTTCAGCAATATTTTTATTTGTTTATTTTAAATGGGGAGATGGTAACCCGAAACGAAATGCTCTTTCTCTTTGTGGTGATTCATCCTATGAGAGCTTTAAACGGGGACACATTTATGCATGTTATTGCAACCAGACTAAGAGGCAAATGTCCTAACTTCCCTGTACTGACATTTATTCTTGGATAAACTATAGTATCAATGCGACAAGACATCCAAAAGAAATCGTAACTTGTTTCGTGAGGCTTTAGTTGTATTATGTTTTTTATATCTATGCCGTGCACATGTTCAAGGTTAATTTTCTGAGCGTAGGCCTACGAGAAACTCAAAAAGGTTATATTTTGCAATTCGATTTATTTATTATTATTCACCTGAATCACGTAAGCACCGTTAAGATAGCGTAAAGTATTTCTAGGGACTTTTCGTCGCATATTATCAGATTGTTCAGAGGAAGGCACTTTCCTGTAACGCCAAATGTTTCCTTGTGGTTTACCTGCATACACGGAATTTCATTTCGACTTGTTATCCGTTGACAATTAAGGTTCTCGTTCAGAGTAAGCTACAGTCCTCATTTTTCAACTCCAGAATATAAAGGACATTGAAAATTTAACTATTCGTATAAACAAATGGAGCCGCATATCCACAACTGCAATATTGATCAGATTTATTTCCTCCTTTCTAGGAAATTCGTATTATCCTGGCCACTTTTAGCCATTAGACATGCGCGTACTATTTCATCGATCTCGTCCTTAATCATACAGATCTCGTTCAGAATATTCTGTTCGCGTCTCACAGCATTAAATGTCTGGATCTCAATCTTAAATAAGTCTATCATCCGATTGATTTTTTGTATTACTGTTGTTGAAGGGTCTCCCCCATCTTTGGAAAGGACTTTATTCCAATGGGTTGCATCGGGATTAACTGCAATTCACTTCCAAGACAATCCTATTCAATCAATAGGCTTTGCATTTATACTTGTTTTTCTTAATTTTTTAATTTACATTTGCACTGAGCAGAACTCATATTTCTTTACTTACTCGTAGATGGCGCTACAGTCTCCTGGCCTTCAACCAATAAACCTCTCCAGTTAGTGCAGTCTTCCGCTAACTGCCTCCAGTTATACACTCAGCAAGTCGATTTAGTTTGGCAGTCTGGTTATATGGTATCTGGTGATATATTGGTATCTTTACTTCATTATGGTAAGGTGGGTAGAAATCATGGCTTTCATCGCTCAAGTTGATTGATTCGTTTTGTCTAACAGCTGAGTTTAGGTCGTATTGTCATTTAGCAGTCTGCAGAAATAGGTTCTTCATATCCTACTGTAACTCATACATTATACTCGTATTTGTTTGCCCATCTTTACGGATATCTGTTCGGGTCTTATTGGCTTGACATTCTTTATATTATATATTGTCCTTAAAATTCTGAAAATTGTTGCTCTCCATTTCCTCGGTGGCTCCCTTCATGCTCTTTCTTTTCCAACTCCTCCAACATTTTTTCCTCATCCTTTGGTCAGAAAGCACACGAGCCACGTTCGTTCTTCTACGCCGCGCCGTGTACACTCTTCATCAAATTAGGGATTTCACGCGGGTGATCAGGTAAATCAGTAAATCATTTACGGCATTTTAGCTTCTGATCTTCAGGAATTCAGGATGTAAGGGTGTTGGCGAGAGGTTGAAGAGTATGCTATTTATAAAGGCTTTGGCAGTTTGTTTAATGCGATTGCAGAGTTGAATGTTTAATTTCCTCACACCATTTCTCGGCTGTTGTAGAATCTAAGATATTCGAAGATAGACTTAGGTTTCAATCAGGCTTGAAATGTTTAGACATTTCGAGGTGTGGCTGTTTCACTCATAATTTTTGCTTAACTGTTTTATGGTTTGGTGATCACAACGTTTCTTTGTTAATATTAAAATAAGGAACCGTGTGTATTCCGTTCAGCGGCAAAGTCGGTTAGCCTCTGTCCATTCGCAAACTTAGTTTCGTATTTCCTCTAAGTTCCCGAAAAGGGTCTCCAGTAGTCTGTTCGCGGTACGTAGCCTGTTTAAGGTCCGAGGATTCTGTGTGGTAATCCGAACGTCATCGTGCTTTTTTACGTTTTGCAGGGTCATAGCCTCTGATAAGGGCTATTAGTTGTTTCGCAACAGTAGAGTTTTTATATATCTGGGTAGGTAGCATGCATAATTCCCAAACATGGAGGTCCTGACTCTTTTTGGGGTCCTTTGAAAAAAAGGGTTTTGATATTTCGGAGCCAGTAGTCCGATTGGAGGTATTAGGGTTTCATCCGCAACCATCAATATTTCATCACCGCGACCGATTTTAATTGATCTCAAAGATCGGGCTAGCCCGGGCTACCAGCATGCACGATTCACTAGCCTAATTGCTAGATTCCAGGAATTCGCCAACGTAGCTAAACCACACGCTACGCGACTCTTTTTGCACGTTTGTTATGAATGTGCAAATCTCCATCCACTTTCCTTCTGCCCGCAACATTTGGTCAATTATTGACTACTATCAATTATTACTAGCAAATTATTGCTATTATCAATGTGGAAAATTAGATCCACCCCAATATCAAATACAGTTTTACAGAAATAGCGTTTTTGGACAATTGTTAAAAGTACCGCCTTTTACTTGTTTATGGAATAATAAAACAAATTATATTTCCAATGAAATTTTCAAAGTCATTATTTTTCTTCCTGGATAATTTAGAAGTGTTGTAGTCTTTGTAGGAGGAAGAAAACCAAATAGGCGGATACGAAGAACAAAAAAAAAAGAGAGATCGTTGTCATGAAAATCACATCCTATTTAACATATGCCATTTATTCTACTACAATTTAATTTTGGGACAACTTAAAAACGAGTGCGTTTAGGTTAATAATTAAAAAAAAAACTAGAAACGATCTGCAGAATACTCTAAACAATATCATTGAGTCATTCTTTTCGAGTTGAGATCTAGAAGAGTTGCAAATTGACCCGTTACTTTATCGTTCGTTTTGCTTAACAGTTACAAATTCGTTAATCATTTACCCACAAAATATGGTGTCAGGCCAACCAAAAGAAGGCGGACCACAGAGTGCATCACAATCACATCAATGCTATCTATAATATTTATAGTTATTCATTGTAATAGGTGAAGGTACAGGTATATTATAGTTCTTGAGAAATTCGTAAAGTTATTACCTACGCAATTACGAGTATGATCAACAAACTACGAGTATGATATAAACTTGGATATGAGCTTAATAGTCTACTAAGCATAATCTGATTATAAGCTCCAAAATCAAACTGTATTTAAGCTTTTCTATCCCAATTTCTGTTGCTGCTAATAATTCCTCGGCTACCTTTTCAAGTAATATTAATTGTATTGGTAATTGCTTTCAAATTTAAAATGCTGATGTGTTCAAGTACTTAGGGTTAATTATTGATCCTAAAAAGTATTTTGCCAATCTGTGGCATTGAGAAAGTATTTTCACCTTACTTTAAAAAAATTATTTTAAATAACGAGTATTTGTTCCAGTAAATTGTTAACCACTATTTACCAAGGGATATTTGCTTCTAAATTACAATAATCCGTTGGGGATGAACCTTTTTCAATGAGATACAACCCTTACTTAGTCTGCAAATATATTGTTACGCAGAGTCAGCATTCAACATTGCAACAAAAAAAACTATGGGAATTGTTTCCCACGGAAAAACTGCAACCTTAGCAGATTGCAGATATAAAAACACAGAGTAGAATAACTCTGTGAGTTCATTTTGCTACAATTAATAAAACTGAATACACGTAAAATTGTCGTGTTAAATACGAGTACTTCATTCGTTTATTCACTTTTGGTTGATCGTCACTTGTCATTGGTTTCGCTGATCACTTGTCGTTTTGGTTCGTAAGCTTTTTCCTCTCGTGTGTTTTTTCTAGTGCTCAACTGCACTCATATTTCAGACTCCAAATACACAACGGTCATACTGATGGGAGAAAACCCTTCCCAAAGAGAAAAAAAAAACCAAACCATAAAGACAGTGAAACAATTTATTCGTAAGTGAAACATTCCTTTCATAAGTGAAAAATCCAGTGAGAGATCTAGTGTGAGATCGAGTGTGAGATCCAGAATCCAGAATCCAGAATCCAGAATCCAGAATCCAGAATCCAGAATCCAGAATCCAGAATCCAGAATCCAGAATCCAGAATCCAGATCCAGAAAATGAACCAGAATATTTTTACACTTTTGATGTAAGTTTATTGACAATAACATTGTGACTACAATTGGTTCTTAAGTAAGAGAAATAGTGAATGAACTCCACATCTTCAAATAGATGTTTAAAATAAAACTCCCTTCAGGAGAAGAAGTAGAAAGAAGTTTAACTTGGATAGAAAATACGGAAGGCAGGTATAGAATTTTACTATGTAGTTGGGTGACTAGGCAGGCCTTTATATCAGTCAGTGGTAGTGATAGTGACAAAAATAACGACACAGAATTCAGTGTAGAACAGGGTAGTATAAGTGAGTTAAGAGAACATTCGCGAAACATAAAAATGTCGGAAATCCCAGTAAACGTATTAACGTCCTTCATTCCTACTTTTAATAGTAGTAGTGAAGAGGTGTTCAGTTTTGTCGATGCGTGCAACGACGCAATCGAGTTAGCCTCAGTAAGCCAAAAAGTTATCCTTTTTAAATTCATTAAAACTAGGATTCGTGGCAATGCTACGACCATTCTAATGAATAAGGAAATAACGGATTGGGAATCTCTTAAGAAGGAATTATGTGGTGTCTTCAGGGAACCACATAGTAGCCTTCAATTGCATAGAGAACTAATAAGTATCAGGCAAAAGAAAGATGAAACAGTAATGTTATACACACAAAGAGTAGAAACGTTAGAACGAAGGTTAATGCAAAGCAAACTGCATGACGTTAAGGGAGAGGACTCAAAAGGGCAGTTAAATTACATTAAAGATGAGTCTCTCACAGTATTTATAAATGGATTACACGAAAAATTAGGTGCGTATGTAGTAACGCAAAGGCCCAAAACCTTAGCGGAGGCAAGTCGATGTGCTCAAGAGGAAGAGCAGAGACTCAATTTATTTAAAACTAACATAAATAAAGATTACTCGAACAGAAATTTAGCCAAGGTGAACTACACAGAAATTAAATGTTTTAATTGCGGAAAGAAATGCCATATCTCAAGGAATTGCCGGCTTCCAAGAAATCATAGTTCTAGGGATCATAATACAAGTACAAGTACTGACTCAGCTTCTAGTTCAAATGCAAACCAGAAGACAGGCAAAAAAGATTTCAAGAACGAACCAAATGTGAGGACAATAAAAGATTATGAAGTATTAAACGAGTTAGGTAACTCAGAAAGTCCACACATAAATGCGTTAATAAACGGGGATATAAAAAAATTAATCATCGATACAGGGGCGGAAATATCCATGATTTGTGCGAATAGTGTTTATAAGCGTGAAGTTGACACAAGTAGAATAATAAAATTTAAAGGTCTAGGACGTAAACCCAAGGAAACCTTAGGTGAAACTGTTAAAGATATTAAACTATTCACAAATAAAAAAGGTAAATTAAAACCAACTAGAGTTGTTATGCAAGTAATAGAGAACGATTTACTTGGCAACTATGATGGAATTTTAGGCAGCCATTTTCTTAAGGAAGGAGGATACTCCATCCATTACAAGGAAGGTATCTTGAGAAATAGAAACGAAGAAATAAATCTCAGGTATTTGAGTGAGGAAAAATTCGTTCAGGCTAGAAGTGAAAATTTTAGGATTATCAAACTAAAAGATAATATCAATCTAGATGAAGAAATAGTTATTCCAAAACAAGAAATAAAAGAGGGAATTATTATCCCAGAGTGTATAACAAGGAATAATAATGGTGAATGTCTAGCAGCAGTATTAAATACCATAGAACAAAGTTTAGATATCAGCAACATTAGGATTGTAGGAAAAAATTTAGACGAAGTCATATCGTATAAAGAAGATAGAAAAATTTAAGTCACGGGAAATGTTAGAACAGATCACATGAACAGTGAAGAAAAAGAGAGTCTTATTCCAATAATTAGAACGTATTGTGACGTGTTTAGCATCAAAGACGAAAAATTAAGCAATACAGATGTGACAAAACACCAAATTAGAACAACAGAAAGCTGTTCTCCAGTCTTCACTAAGACGTACAGATACCCAAAGATTCATGAAGAGGAAGTACGCCGCCAGGTAGAAAAACTTAAGGAAGACGGAATAATAAGAGACAGCAAGTCACCATGGAGCTCACCTCTTTGGATCGTTCCAAAGAAGGCTGATGCGAGTGGCATTAAAAAATCTAGGATGGTAATTGACTATCGTAAACTCAATGAGTTAACGATATCCGACAATTACCCTCTTCCTAATATAAATGAGATTCTAGATCAGTTAGGAAAAGCCAGGTATTTTTCAACACTAGATTTAACTTCCGGTTTTCATCAAATCGAAGTTGATGAAAAGGACAGAGAAAAGACCGCCTTTAGCACACCTTACGGGCATTTCGAATTTACTCGTATGCCATTTGGACTGAAAAATGCTCCGGCATGCTTTCAACGCTTAATGGACACAGTATTATCAGGGTTACAGAGCATTAAATGCTTTGTTTACCTTGATGATGTGGTTGTATATGGGCAGAGTCTTGAGGAGCATAATGATAAGTTAATACAGGTACTTGATCAAATAAGAGCCGCAAATCTTAAGTTACAACCGGATAAGTGCGAATTTCTTCGCAAGGAAGTTCAATATTTAGGACACATAATAACTGATAAAGGGGTAAAACCTGACCCTAACAAGATAGATAGTATTGTAAAGATGCAACCACCATGTAATCAAAAAATAGTTAAATCATTTTTAGGAATGATAGGTTATTATCGGAAATTCGTCCAAAATTTCAGTAAGATAGCAGAAATAAAATAAATAGGCTGTTAAAAAAAGATACAGAATTAACTTGGGGAGAAGAGCAACAAGAATCTTTTAAGAAACTTAAAGATGCTGTAACAAAGTTTCCAATTCAGCAATATCCAGACTATAATAGGACTTTCATTATAACAACAGACGCATCGAACAAGGGTATAGGAGCTGTTCTTAGCCAACAGCATGGCACAATAGATTTGCCAATACAATTTGTTAGTAGAACGCTTAACAAAGCAGAACAAAATTACAGCACTACTGAAAAGGAGTGCTTGGCAATAGTTTGGGCGACAAAGCAATTTAGACCATACATATACGGAAGAAAATTTATAGTTCAGACTGATCACAGACCACTTACTTGGCTCTTCAACGTTAAAGATCCAGGTTCTAGATTAATCAGATGGAGACTTAAATTAGAAGAATTTGAATATGAGATAAAATACAAAAAGGGTAGTGAAAATGTTGTTGCAGATGAATTATCAAGAAATGTGAGAATACTAGAACAGGAAAAAGACAATGGTATTTCGGATAATAGAATAGAATCACTAGACGAGGTAGATGACATTATAGAGGACATGTTACGAGACATAGCTAATGCAGATAGACATACAAACCTCAACAATGACGTAGAAGTTGAAGATTCTTCAAAAAACGAGACTAGTAAACAATGTGATCAAAGAGAGGTCAATGATTTAGACGAAAGACAAAACATTTTAGCGGAAAACCATAATGGTCTATTAGGAGGCCACATAGGACAAAAAGCGTTATATGAGAAACTAAAGAAAAAGTTTTATTGGAAAGGTATGCAAAAAGACGTAGAAAAATTTATCAGAAATTGCGAACATTGTCAAATGGAGAAGGTGATTAGAAAACCAACCCGGAATCCTATGAAAATAGTTACAACGGCCGAAAAAGCTTTAGAAAAAATATCGATGGATTTAATAACTCAAAGTAACTAGCAATGGATTTAAATTTGGTCTTACAATCCAAGACGATTTATCAAAATTTATAAAATTCATACCACTTAAGACAAAGGAAATGGGAGTAGTAGCGAAATCATTTATTAACGAATGGGTTTTGAATTTTGGTCTACCAAAAATTATTTTAACCGATAATGGCAATGAATTATTTAAAAATATGTGTGTGATATTAAACCTCAACCATATAACGACGAGCATTGCCTATCCTCAAGCAAACGGTGCTGTTGAAAGGGCACATTGTCGATTAACTGAATATTTAAAAACAACGGGAAGAGAATTAAATAACATGGAAGATTGGGATGACAGAATGCCTTACGCTAGTTTCTGTTATAATACAACCAGACATAATACCACAGGGTATACACCATATGAATTAGTTTTTGGGAATATAGGCAACCAACCTAGCCAAATTGAAGACCTAGGCGAAAAAACCATGTTTGATTATCTAGACGAATTACAAGCAAAGTTAATGCAAGCTAGTTCTAAAGCAGTAGAGAATACATTGAAATCAAAGGAAAAATCTAAGGTAAGATACGACCAACATATTGGCAAACAAGTAGAATACTCGTACACAGTAGGTCAAAAGATACTAGTTAAAAATGTAGTTAAAGGAAAATTAGAAAGTACATTTAAAGGTCCCTTTAAAATTTTAGAAGTTCACGATGATTTTATTATTGCTAAGATAAAAAACAAAAAGCAAAAATTTAATAAATCTAACATTAGACCCTACTTTACAGAGTCACCTGTTGCTTCAAGTTCACGGCAGGAAGCATCGAAGTAAGAAAATTAAACGATAATAGCGGACTCTATTTTAATCATAAAGGTCAAGCTAGAGAAATAGGAAGTAAGTTAACCTTATTAAACAAAATTGATATAGAAGAGTTAAACGACTACGTAGAAAATATTAGAAATATCATAAATACAGTAAACGAAGCATGTTTAAGTCATATAACCAATTGCAGAAAATACCAAGAAGTAGTACGAAATAATTTAATTAAGATCGAACACAAAGTTCATATAGTATACAATATAGTAGGTAAACAGATTAGATCACGAAGGAGATTGATTAATATAGTAGGTACAGGTTTTAAAACATTGTTTGGCATAATGGACAACGAAGATGCCGAATACTATTCGGAAGGTATTAGTACAATTAAAGGTAACGAAATCAGAATTAAAAATGGTATTGAAGAAAATATTAAGTTAATGTCAAAATTAGGAAAACAAGTTATTGATGTAGGCATGATACAAAATACAACCGCAAGTAAAATTAATGAAATTATCCATTCAATAAACTTAATAAAAGCCGAGGAAAAAGATATTGAAAGTAGCAATTCCATTCAATCATATTTTAATGAAATAAAGAATAAAGTCAATTTTAAAATTGTTCAGCTAGAATTAGAAATAGAACAAATAATAGATAGTTTATTGTTTATTCAAAACGGGGTTCTGCATCCAAGAATCATTGAACCAATGCAACTACTAGAAGAATTGAATAATTTACATCTTAAAAATTCTCTTGTTTTTGAACCAAGTATAGAAAACTGCGCCTTAATAATGAAAGAATTAGAAATACAAGCTTATGCGAATGATAATTACATTATTGTATTACTAAAAATACCCCTTGTAACAGAAGAACAGTTTGATATGTATGAAATAATTTCTGTGGCAAAGGTTATAACAAATGGCGTTGTTTTAATTGATATTAGTAATAAGTTTATAATGATAAGTAAAGATAAAGAATTGTATAACCTTAAGAAAACTATTGAAGATTGTAATGAAATTAATGGAATTTTCGTTTGTCAATCTCAAATATTTAAGAGTACGTTAGATTATAATAATTGTGAAATTAATGTATTAATGCGAAATAGGGCTAATAATTGTAAATTGAAAACTGTTAATTCAAAAATTGAAATGTTTTATAAAATAAAAGAAAACATATTTTTATTTACTACAACTGAAGAAATAAAATTTAAATGCAATTGTAGTAAAGAAAAAGAAGAAGGTACTTTAACTAATGTGGGAATTCTAATTTTAAGCGAAAATTGTAAATTTGAGACAATGGAAACAAGTATAACAACATTTGTAAAACCAAAAGAAATAAACCACAAAGATAGATACACATTAAACGATTTAGAAGATTGTTGTATTAACGTAAAATTAAACAAAGTTCAGTTGGATGTAAAACCTATTAATAAGATTAAGACACAGGATATCAAAGAGCTTAATGATTTATCAATCGACATCCAAAACCAAAAACACTTCTGGGAGAATATTTTGGACCCAATTCCACAAAAATCAAGAAGCTTAATTGCAAGTGTTGGAGGTTTTATAATGATCATCATAGAATTCATCCTAGCCTATAAGTGTGGATGTAATTCAGGAGGACGAACCACACTTTCGATCTTTAATAGATGCTTTAATAAGAAAAATAAAAAATACGTCAAGAAGTTTCCGGAGATCGAGAGAGCATCATCGATTTCATCCGAAGAGATTATAATGCAGAGTACTGAGCCCAGTTTAAGGGTAAGATACCCATAAACGTGTCTTAAGGAGGGAGGTGTTACGCAGAGTCAGCATTCAACATTGCAACAAAAAAAAACTATGGGAATTGTTTCCCACGGAAAAACTGCAACCTTAGCAGATTGCAGATATAAAAACACAGAGTAGAATAACTCTGTGAGTTCATTTTGCTACAATTAATAAAACTGAATACACATAAAATTGTCGTGTTAAATACTTCATTCGTTTATTCACTTTTGGTTGATCGTCACTTGTCGTTGGTTTCGCTGATCACTTGTCGTTTTGGTTCGTAAGCTTTTTCCTCTCGTGTGTTTTTTCTAGTGCTCAACTGCACTCATATTTCAGACTCCAAATACACAACGGTAATACTGATGGGAGAAAACCCTTCCAAAAATCAGCCCGCGTGTGTGTTAAAGTAAAATAAAAGAACTATGCCAGATCAGGCATAACAATATACCTAACAGTCATCATAGTTCTCCAATATTCCGTAAATTGAAAATTCTACCAGCTCTATACTGCTTTAAAGTATTAAAGCAATCTAACTTTAAAATTCTTGACAATTATAATTTTCTTTATAATTCTTTATAATTCTAGTACTTATTCCTACTGTTCGTACCATTGCGTTTCGGACCGTCAATAAAAGCACAAATCAGCTAATATATTTCTGGCACAAATACGGAAATTGCTACTGAAGTAGACGCACATACGAGTATGTACTCGTATTATTAAAATTGTTAACTTTCTACTTTCTATATATTTATTTATCATTTTCGTTTCCTCTTTTAAAAGTTTTCATGTAATCGTAATATCTTAACTTGTCATACATAACTTGTCATTTTTCTTTTTTTGTTGAATTATTTGTATTGTACTATCTCTAAGCTAAATTTTTTAAAAATAATGTACAATACAATTTTCTGGCTAAGGGGGTGATCATTAGCTAATATCTAATGAAGTGTCATTCAATACTATTTTTGTTTCGAAAATATAGAATATCACAAATGTATTCTCAATTCATTTAATTTATTTAAGTTATGTTTTCTTTAAGTTTAAATGTTTTTACGGTTTTGAGAAAATAAAGAATAGTAGTATAGTAAAAAATAGTATTTTATTTGCATTTTAAAATCTGGATGACAGCCGTTTTAACAGGATGTATTATTCAGCAACTAAGGATATTTATTCATTTGTTTTAATCGCTATCAGACGATAAGTTTTCCGAACTTGATTTGACAATTGGCCTCTAAGGTGGTCCTTTATTTCTTGGTTTTCTACAATAAGTTGCCACCAACATTCTTAATGATGTACGTGACATAAAACCAGAAAAGCAATTTCAAATAACATAAGCACAAATTCTAAAATCATAAGTCAATCTGCAGGAATTAGAAAAAAAGTGCTGTGTTAATTTTTACTTCAAAATTTCGTCTCACAGCGATTTACTATAGTTAAATCGAAAAAAATAATTTATATTTGTTAGTAAATGACGTCCATGTATGTACGAGTAGATGTACATACGTTAAATCATTTCTAATAATAAATTTTGTGGACCTGTTTCATTGTTTTCATGCCTCTCCCCCATATGATTCATCGCTCGACCAGGGTTAAAAGGCTTTATGTAGACACGGTCATAGATTGTCTTCGAATCGACGAGGAAACGTAGATCTACATACATACATGTATATGTAGTACTTCCTTGTTAGTCTATAAGACAATTGCGCATAATCGCAATGAAAGTCTGTTTCCTTTTTTTCATTTCTATTTTTCGGATGGTTAACAAGGCCTTAGTCTGATCCGGTCTAGTCGTATAGAGCATGCTGGGGTTGATTTGTTGAACTATGAAAATCTTCGGGGCCACCAGAAAACAAGCAAAAGGAGTTGCCGTGCGTTATTTTTTGTTATACTGCTGGGAATTGGTATGCAGGTGGGGTGAGGTTAACCTTTGGTGCCGGCTATTAAGGGTGGTGTTTGAACAGCTTGGGTGGAACTGAACAAGGAGAAAACAGGAATCGTTTATTGTCGAGGACCATATAATTTTATACGTGTGCATGTATTTTTAGATTATAATATTTTGACGGGTGTAATTTATTTCAAGGATCGGCAGTTGTGTTTTGTCTTACTTCTACTGCGGGAGAGAAAATTGAAATTTTGAGAAAAATTCCTAAGATAGGTGAGAAACCGTACGATAAAAATAAAGAACAGACAAAAATATAGTGTTGGGGACTGCATTTCTACTTTAATGATGTTTGTGACTAAAACAAATTCAAACTTTAGTGTTAGCACTTTTTCCACAAACAAGTGAATCCTGATTTAGTTTTCGCGATTCGATAAAAATTCAATTTTGCATATTTCTTACATTTAGATTATAAGAGCTGGAATGGATCGTTAACTCGCGCTTTATAAGTACGAAGCAAATAAATATGCAACTATGAATAATTTCGATATATTCGTGTGTACAGATATATATACAGTGTACAGATTGAATAAATATTGTATGTATGTATTTGTATATTTACAAGTTTTTACATATAAAAAATAATTTTAAACGCTCAAAGTGCTACACATAGCACAATTTTTATGAATTTTCTGGTTTCGTGCTCCAAATTTTCATTAAAGAGGTGCAATAAAAACAGCCACGATTTATAGAACAAAAATTATACTCTGGTAGTTTAATCAAATACGCCCGGATATACATAGATGATATCTATCGAAACGGGATGTACTCTACTAAAACACAGTACTTACGAATATGGGGTAAGCCCCTAAGTCAAGTACGAAATCCGACAGGAAAAGTTACTCAATTGAATATAATTACCGCAGTCTATAGAATGGTATTTGATGGAGCACTTTTCGTTCTTTCTTGCTTCCTTTTTTAAATGTGACTGAACATAAACAATGGATCTTAAATAAAAACGTTATTGGCAAATGTTACAGATATTGACTTAGATGCTTAGATATACGAGTACATCACTGTAGGTGAACTAGATGTGACTTCATCCGAGCAGGAATATAAAGAAATGTTTGAAATTGTTTTCCTCGAGGCAAATTAAAACAGAAATCTAAAAACGATCAAAACGGAAAGAAGAAGGAATAGTGAAACAATATCAGATAGCTTGTATCAACATACAGACCTTTCTTGGGTTTATTTGAAAACTGGGATATTTTCAAGCATTATTTCATGACTTATATACTAGCAATAACCAACTTTATGAAAACACGGAATATTAAAACATACCAAATCTGCAAATAGAAACTTTGAGATGTATATTATTAATGATAGAAACAGATTGGTTCAGTAATAGCAACATTATTTCAAATATATATATTCAGCCACGCGGGGCTTAATAACATTGCCTTCTTTATATTCATTCTATTTCTATGTCCTATCTAGATGACTTTCAGTTACATTCCAGTAAAGGCGCGTTTGAACCTACCTTGACATAACGAGATATGTATTTATTTTTTAAATGGAAGTTTGTTATCTTGAAAACTATTGACTTAAGATAAAATGACCTGACGTTTGTTTTTGCTTGTAAATACTAGATACACAGCTGCGACACATGGAGATTAATTACATATTTTTCCGAAAAAATATGATGACAAAATTAAAATTTTAATTAAAATAAAAAAAAAAACTTTTGATTTCCAATAACTTTTGACACATCCATTCTAGGGCAACATTTACTGAAACAATTAAGGTACTTATAATTACAAGTTTAATGCCACATTTGTTACCATACACGCATATATTTGAAAGATGTTATTTTCAATAGGATCCAAAACAGGGCAGCGTAAGGTATTCATTAAAACCTATGTATTTCGGACAGGATGCATTTTTGACCACCCTCCCCACCAATACGATTTTTTTTTCCCGAAATATGTTAAGGAAACAGCCCTAAAAAGTCTTCGACACATTATCTGAAACAGCCTGTATGTTCTTAGTGATGCAGCTACCAAATTTACCAACGATGTGGTGCATTTTCTTATCCTGAATTCAAATTCTTGTGGTTAAAATTCTATCCCCGTAATCGAATTATCCACTGCCGTTTTAGTTACAGAAGGCCCAATCTGGGTGGCCGTGGTGTAGTGGTACTAGCAATCGCTTCTCACTCGGAGGGTCAAGGTTCGAATCCTACTCGTGACAAGTTTTTCATTTGTGTAATTGGAACTCAGTCAGAACAATATGCATGTGAAGGCATAACACTGACATGTAGATTTGGCTGTTGTAGAGTTTCAAACTCAAAACAAGCATGAAAAATTGATAACCTTCGAATCATTCCAAGTGAAGAAAAAACTATCCGTCCTACTCGGACTCCCACCCCCGGAGAACTAATATTGAAACCAAATATACCTGTGTTTCAAACCACTACATCACAACAATGTTTTCCTTTCCCCTCCTTCTACCTTTCCGACCGAGCACTAGCAACAGTAAAGGGTATCATAATTTAGGCGCACGTAAATTATAAAACCAAACAAAACAAAAAAAATTTAAACACCAACTTACCTTTGAATGAGCTTAATGGGCTATCTGGCTTTATTCAAAGTGTTATCATATAAAGGGTTTTCCAATAAGGACTTGACAACTTTGAATTTAATTTGTGAACGGACTCTTTCACTAATCATCAAACTGTCACTGTCAGTTTCTTCAGTAAACTCAACATTTTCATCTTGGTAAAGTACACGAACGAGCAACGTCTGTAAATTATAAAAATTTTCTACCGAAATTCGGAGTCGGTGACTGCAACCTTAAGAACGTTAATTCCAATTTTCGGTCGTAATTCTCGCCCTAGTAGACAGGCAATAACAAGTTCAGTGCAAAAATTTGAGTCTACATATTCGTTGTGTGATGTTGCCGTGTCAGTGAGACAACGGGTTGGTCGAAGTGTCGAAAATATCGCTGCTGTTCAGGCGTCCGTAGCAAACGATCCAAATCAGTCAATTTCACGGCGTTCTCAAGAAGTGGGCATCGCTCAGACGACATTATGGCGCATTTTGCGTAAGCATTTTGGTTTAGACCCATACATGATCAAGCTGACTCAAGAATTGAAGCCGATGGACCATTTGAAGCGACGTACGTTCTCCGATTGGGTTCTGGAGAAGATGCGCCAAGATGATGAATTTCACCGCAAAATCATCTTCAGTGGCGAAGCTCATTTTGGGCTCAATGGGTTCGTCAATAAGCAGAATATGCGTTATTGGTCGGGTGAAAATCCACATGTGCTTCATGAATCACCACTTTATCCATAAAAAATAACTGTTTGGTGCGGCTTGCATGCCGGCAGCGTTATTGGGCCATATTTTTTCGTCGACGATAACGATCGTCACGTTACTGTGAATGGTCAACGTTATCGCGCCATGATCACCGATTATTTTTGGGCCGAATTGGAAGATATGGACTTGGACGACATGTGGTTTCAACAGGATGATGCCACAAGACACACAGCATAATTTATTGAAGAGTAAGCATGGTGAGCGTATTATCTCAAGAAATGGGCCAGTCGATTGGCCGCCTCGTTCGTGCGATTTAACGCTGCTTGACTATTTTCTGTGGGGCTACGTTAAGTCATTGGTTTATGACAACACGCTGACGACGTTGGAAGAGCTCAGAGCCAACATTGAACGCGAAATAGCGGCCGTTTCGGCCAAAATTGGGTCCAAGGAATCGGCCGTTGCAAACGTGCCCGCGGTGGCCATATGAACGAAGTCGAGTTCCATTCATAAATGTTTTGATTGTACTTCAAGCCGATAATAAAGTTTTTGAAATATCTCAAATGGTTAGCGTTTTATTTAAAAAAAAATTTGTCAAATCCTTATTGGAAAACCCGATACCTGTAATATAAGAAAAAATACGGGCATTGGAAAGATCAGACTTTTAGCTTTAACGCCTCCATTCTCAATTCATTTCGCATATTTTTTTTTATACGAGGGCGGGTCAATAAGTCCGTGACTTTTTGAATTTCTGACCTCTTTACTGAAACAGCAACACTGCTCCTGTCAACAGGCATCTGTCAGTTGACTCCTGTCAAAATTTAAACTGCTGCGTCAGTTAGTTTGTGTTTGACAGCTATTTTTATCAGACAACTCACTAATTTGAGGAGAAAATGGAAAAAAGTGAATTTCGTGTGCTTCACTTCACAGGAAGGTTTGGCGTTGTTTAATCGCAATATGGAGGAGTTTTTGCGCCGTTTTGTAACCGTGGACGGAACATGGATCCATCACAACACACCAGAGAACAAACAACAGTCAAAACAGTGGGTTTCTAAGGGTGAATCGGCGCCAAAGAAGGCCAAGGTGGGTTTGTCAGCCAATAAAGTTATGGCGACTGTTTTTTGGGATGCACGCGGGATAATCCACATTGACTACCTTCAAAAGGGAAGAACAATCAATGGGGAATATTATGCCAACTTATTGGACCGATTCAATGACGATTTGAAAAAAAACCGACCTCATTTGGCCAAGAAAAAAGTTCTTTTCCACCAAGACAATGCAAGGGTGCACACATGTGCAGTTGCCATGGCAAAAATCCATGAATTGGGCTATGAATTGCTTCCTCATCCACCCTATTCTCCAGATTTGGCTCCGAGCGACTACTTCTTGTTCCCAAACCTGAAGAAATGGCTTTGTGGAAAAACATTTGACTCCAATGATGAAGTCATCTCGCAAACAAAGGCCTATTTTGAGGGCCTCGACAAATCATTTTTTTTGGAAGGGATAAAAAAATTGGAGAAGCGTTGAACAAAGTGTATAGAGCTCAAGGGAGACTACGTTGAAAAATAAAATTATTTTTTTATCAAAAAATCTGTGTTTTATTCCAAAAGTCACGGACTTATTGACCCGCCTCGTATCTATAACCTTAAAAGATAGCACGACTCAAAATAACTCGATTTAAATACAATAGTGCATGCTACCAACAACTCAAAAATGATACTTGATTCAGACATTTGTTTTAGCGAAATAACTTTGTTGAATGTGCACACAATATGATACAGATTAATATCAATCATTTTTCAAAATTCTTGATTTCAAAAGAAGACATTACACCCTGCCTCTTTTAAGTATCTTCAAAATAAGGAAATAACTACATACAATACATCTAAATGCTTTTTTAGCATGTTGATTCAGTAATATTGTAGAAATTAAAAAGATATGTACGAGTACACCACTTGATTACAATATGCATTGGAGTTCTTTGTTTACACACTCGTACATATGTTTGTACATAAATATTTACGAATTTTATGATCTGTTTACTTTTTCAATTAATCATCTCCCCTGTTTTTAGCTTTTTGTAACTTGATTTTTTCTTAAGGCTAAAAACCTAAGCTGGTGTCGACATATAACTTTAACTCATATTTTTGTACATCTCTATAGGTAGGTACTACTTTTGCAGGTTATAAAGAATTCGCCGACTAAAATGTATTTTCGGTTTCACTGTACTCAATATATGTACGAATATACGTATATTCGTAAATATACATACAATTGAATGTGTATATGTTCAAACATACGCCTGTTTTGAAATCGTTAGGAAAGCACATGTCCCCTTAAACTGGAAGCACTTTTGGAAAAATTTACCCGCGCAAGCCATAATAGCTTTCAAAATCTCGTATCTACCAGGGTTGGTGATAGCTAAGCTCCACCCTTGGTTATGTGTGTATGGGGTTGCTTAAAGTACATGCACTACTTCTTTTTCGCTTCCTTTGCTTGGACAAAAAACAGGGTATGTACATATATTTACGGCTAACAGATTTTCATACAACCCTGCAACTTAATGTGTAACCCCTTTTTGTTTTTGAAATAAAGCGCAAACGCTAAATTAATGAGAACTATGGATACATAAAATATTACGAAATTCACCAACTTTCGGTTGTGACCAAAAATAATATTCTTTCAGATATCATTTTTATTTATTACATTTCAATTAAATTCGAACTTACATACATTCATCTGTAGACTAGATTATACAAAATATACCAGCCTAAAAATACGGGTATGTTTTGTTTGATAAATAACTTCTTTAACTCATCCCGAATATTTATTTTCCTTATATAGAGTGTTCTTCTTCAAGCCTACGGAAAAATCAAGTGAAATTTGATATTTTCAACACCACTTTCAATTAATTAGAACAACTTTTAAATTGACTATCATTTACTCGATATTATATACATATTATGATAATGATATACTGTATACATATGCTATACTGCATAAGCCAGATTCTACGAGATAAACGTAGTCAAAATTCATTTCATTAGAATCAATTTCTTTGTAACGTTTTCTTAACGAATTTGTTTTGCACGTTCTAACAGTTGATATTAAAAATGATGCCAAAGCCAAAAAACAACAACCTAAAAATGCTAAAAAATGGGTTTGATAATAAATTGTGGGAAAACCGTTATCCGAATAGAAAAAAATTGTAGGGCGGGTAAAAACTGCTAACTGCTTTTATGTAAATAACAAAAAAAAATCAATAATCGGTTGCAGTTTGGCAAAATAAGAGCCAGTTAAAATAAACTAGACAAAAAATCATAAAAACCGTTATAAGTCGAAAAGGAAGCGAAAACGAGAAAATTACCTCTTAATTTTTTCGACTTAAAATGACCTCAGGAACCCATGGTTTTCGTTTGCGGCGGTGACTGTGGGACACCGTGGATAGTGATGTGGAATCTGTAACTAAACCGCTTCCTCATAGTGACAGCGCGCCACCGCGACCTACAATGAAGGAAAAAGACGCAGAGGACAACGTAAGCGATATCGAATCAGAATCAGATTTGCAAATGAAAATAGACCACATTTAATACGTCAAGTTGAACTAAATGATTTAGTTAGAGACCTAAGGTTCCAGACTTCGGGAATTTACTTCATCAAAGTACACAAGTTTCAGTGTATTGACAACGCGATGCTGAATGTGCAGATATTTTTTTAAAGAAGAAAGTGATCTTGCATATTGCAGTGAGGTAAGAAGGTTTATGAATTAATTAGCATATGAGTATTCGCCAAATTAAGGGTAACTACTCATTGATTCTTCAAAATTAAGTTTAAAAGCAGTCTTACTGTATAATGGCAATGATAATGGCATACACAATAAAAGAAACATATGCTAATGTACAAAAAAATGCTCAAGAAAATTCAGTACAACCGTCATTCTTGGATAATATCATATATGCAGATCTTAAAGTTGTTGAAATATTGCTTGGATTGCAAGAAGGCTACACGAAGTCTGGGATAGCAAACAGCACGAACAAAAAAATATTTCTAAAAACCTCTTAGTAGATCCAAATAATATCATTTTCTCGGCTTTACACATCAAATTAGGCCTAATGAAAAACTTCGTTAAAGCGACGGATAGTACTGAAGAAGGTTTTTTTTTGTTTCCTAGATTAAGTGAAGCTAAATTAAAAGAAGGAATTTTTGTAGGTTCGGATATAAGCAAGATCACGAAGGATTCCAATTTTATTTAAAAATTCAAAATAGAAGAAAAAAATGCTTGGCTTTTTGTGTTGAAGTGCAAACATTTTTTTGAGAAATACAAAGTCAGCAAGCTATATGGAGATGGTTTCTAGACTACAAGATTATACATTTTTGTGATGTAATATACTTTTTCTCCGAAAACTTACAACACTGTAAGCGATGAGCACGGGGATTTTTCCATCAAGACATGATGGAAAAAACATACCAAGGAAAATGGCCACCGAGAATTCTCGTAGATTTTTGTTGGACATTAAAAAGAGATTATCCATCATACAATTATAAAGGACAAGCAAAACGAATAAAAAAATTCTTCAGAGTATTTTTTTTTTAAATTAATCCCCTCCATAACTCAGTTGTTTTTGTTTTCTTTTTATTTTCTTAAGAAAATGGACTTCTTCAGTTTTTTTAACACACTTATTTTAACTAATAACATATCTAGCTATGAAAAAATCCAGTTGCGAACCACGGCAACAAAAAAAAAACATTTTTGTTTGTTGACCAGTGTAATTAGTGATCTTCACTGCGATTTTCGATAGGTTCTCAAAGAAAGATCCATCTGTAAATTGTTGATATCCGCATGCTATTCGGACGCGGAAACCGGAATTGGTTTCGACACGAGGACAACGATTCGAAACATCCTAGTCGTATCGGTCACGACCTCTAAGACAAAAATGACGCGAATGAAGAGAAATGTGTTGGGATGGGCATCTCGGCCTCCAGACGCCAATCTGATTAAAAATGTGTGGGGAGTTATAAAGCAGAGCATCAAAGAAAAAATAAGGATTATAAAACCGCTTAAACTGCTTATTAACAAAATTGTTCATGATTGCCACAGGTTTATATTGAAAAATCGATTGTAAGTTCTCGACGAAAGTGCGAGGCGATAGTGGGGATAAAGGAAACTGGAAAGCATATTAAACACTTTGCTCATTAAAGAAATCTTAAAAGTCCTTAAAGTAAATAATTTTGTTTCCATAAGTCAATCAGTTTCTTTTTTTGTAAACCTAAGTCAAGCGGCAATAAATTTAAATTTTGGCAAATTTTTGATGGGTCTTCGTGCAGAATCGCGGTCATTAGAATTTCTTCAAAATCCACCCATAACTTTTCAAGTTATTGAAGAAAAAACACATTCAAAATGCAATAATTTTTTTTCTTTAAAAAATACGACTCTTTCGAAATTTTTGAAGTACGAGTACTAATTGCAATCTATTAACAAGCATACATTTAACCAAAATTTAAAAAAAATCGGGTCAGAATTTTCTGAGTTATTCAAGAAATACGATAGCAACAATGAATTTCGTCAAGCGGTTTCGGTAAGACAGGCAGTTTTACATCTGATCGGTCAGACTTTTATAAGTGATACGTCGCCTAAATTCTAATAGGATATGAAATATCAGAAACCAATGGAGAATACTACAGGTTCTCTTTATCATGAAGTTCCTGGCGTGGCGCATCCGTTAGTTTCGGCTAGTTTTATTTGTATGGACAATAAAACAAAAACTACTGGACCGATCCTCGTACAAATCTAACATTCTATACTGTCAACTTACATCTTTTGAACTAAAATTATGTTAATATTCTGAAAATTTCGGTGGGCAATTGTAAATCTCTCAAAATGAAATCTGCATATATCAAAGTCTTTTTGTCTCCCGCCATTCGGAGTCGGCACAAAATCGAAATTCTCCGCTCACTTTGCACAAAATTACATAAATACGAGTGGGGGACACTAGACATTAGTCCCCCGGACTGTTGCCTGAATATTTTGTTTAAATTGAAAAATTTAATAAAAATTGCACCGTTAATGTCCATGAAAATGTTCCTATGAACAATTAATAAAAGAGCCGATTCAACATGTTATAAATTTTATTCAAATTTCTGAGAAGGAGTGTGGATGGATTGAAGGTTGCACATCGAATGAATTTGGTTGGAGCCACCTTTGCAATGGGACGTCGATAAATTCAGGAAACAGTTTTGAGCTCGATAACTCTCACCTCTCCGTCGTCTCCCTTGATGGCTTTTATTACTCTGGCCAGAGCCCTCTTGTAAGGAGGCAGATTATCTTCGTGGACTATTACTAGGCTTCCTTCTTTGATTTAGTTACTATTCAATTTTTTCATTTCGGGTTTTAACTTGGTCTGACGCCACTGATGGTCAAAAATCTTCTGCTTTCAACTTAAAACTAATTACATTGTTATCATCTTGAAAAAACAACGGTTTCTTATCACAAGTATTCTTCTTAACATTTTGAGGAGTTGCATTTACAGGTGCTTAGATGCTGTGCATGTTAGATTTGTGTTTATGTTTGCATTCAATATATATAAATGGTGTATACGTGTAGATGTTCATATGAAGTGTATGTAATATATGTTATTGTGTAGACTAATTGTAAAACACCTGCGAGTCTGCATGAAAATTGGTGAGATACAGGTGCCTCACATATTTTTCCATTGTTTCTCTGTGAAAGAAGTTAAAATTGTTGGTCATATGGTATTTCAGCGTATCATCTACCCTGATGAGTTTCCTATTGTATACTTCATCCAAAAATGGGTCTAAATTGATAGACCTTTTATCAGCTATCTCCTTTGGAAAATATTGCTGTTGGATGTGCCATACAATACACATCAGTTCGTCGTTAATGTTTCTCGCCGATAATTCTATTCCTTTGGGCTGCTTTCTTTGGACAACCGCAATGAATTTTAAAATATATGCTACGACGCGAAATATCTTTCATACATATGTATATGAGCTATGTCTGTAAAAGACTTCTATGAACTCCATTTCTTCGACTTCGCACACAAATACGCCTTTTCGCTTCTACCGTTCCAATAACAGCTCCCCAACATCAACTTCTGCGAAATTAGCCTGGCCTGGCCAATCATTACACCATTTCCTCGGTAAATCAGGCCCTGTAAACCAAGATGAGTGCTGTGAGCGGTCGACGTTGCATCCTCTGAAAATCAGCTCTGCCGGATTACTTTCCGATCTTACGTGCCTCCAAGAGGCACGATCACTACCAAAACGTAGTGATTGTATGTCGCTTACTCGATTTGAGACGAATGTTTCTTGGAGATGCACCAGGCAGCATAGAACAATCTTGGAATCTATCCAGAAATAAATGTGATTAAAATTGAAGCTCCCTGGACCTTGCTCCACAGTTTGGCTAACATTTGGGCACCGCATAATTCTAGTCGAGGCAAAGACTGAGTTTTTGCAGGTGTTACCTTTGATTTCGCAGCAATCAGATTTATTAAAACACGTCCGAATCCATCCTCACACCTTGCATACAAAGAGCAACCGTATGCCTTTGTACGAGTAGAAGCATCCGCAAACCTATGAATTTGAACACTCCTATAATTTGGTTGAAAGATTTTTTTTTTTTTTTTTTATAAGGGGTTGATACCCTTTTACTGTTGCCTGGACGCGGGTGGAACGGTAGAAGGAGGAGAAAGGAAAATAGCTTTTTTGTAGTGGTTTGAAACTCAGGTGTGTTTGGTTTCGATATTCGCTCTTCAGGGGGTGGGAGTCCGAATAGGACGGAGAGTTTTTTCTTCACTCAGAGTGATTCGATGTATAATTCACAGTATTTTTTTCTGTGCTTGAAACTCTACAACAGCCAAATCTACGTGTCAGTGTTATGCCTTCACACGCAGAATTTTTCTGTCTGAGTTCCAATTACACAAGTGAAAAACTGACTTGCCATGGGCAGGATTCGAACCTGGACCCTCCGAGTGAGAAGCGATTGGTAGTACCACTACACCACGGCCAACCCCGATGAATCGGGTAATACTGATATTATTTAATTTTTGTAAATCAGAAGTGTATTCTTTCCAACATGAATCGAAAGCAAGTGATAATGAACGTCTCAGCTTAAATTCTCATCCACAAAGATTTTACGACGATAGGACAGGTTAAACCAAGAAGATAAAGTAATCTACTAGCTGCTAGGTTAAAATCTTTATAGGCGTATTAAAACGTATCTTGTTTCGGATTGCAAGCAATTCCCAAAATGTTCATGGATTCCATATCAGCTACATTCAGCTCCACGTTCGTCATCTCCATCAATGAATTTATTTTAGCATTAGAACGCCACTTGTGCTGATGTGAGGATGGTATTTACTTCCCTTTGAATTTGACACAATTCGTCGACAGAATCAGCTGCTGTCAAGAGCTCATCAATATAAAAATCCCTCAAAACGACTTTTGATCCTAATGCGAATTCCTTGCGTTACCTGATGCCGATTTCTTGGAGACAATGAGTTGCTAGAAAGGGGACCGACGAAGTTCACTATGAGACGGTGTTGAGACAAAGTTTTGAGTTTCCCATTTGCGTCTGCATCCATTTCGATTTGGCTATACATCTTTTTTATGTCAGTTGTTAAAACAAACCTGTGACATCTAAATCGAAGAACAAGCATATACATTTCATCCTCATTCGTTGGCCCTACCATCAGAATATTGTTAAGCTATAGATCAGAAGTAGTCGGACATGATACATCGAAGACTATTCTAGGTTTTTTGGAAGAACTTTCAGGCCAGAGAACGTACTGAGAACATAACATAATGAGGCTGCGTAAGATCAACCTCTCTAATTAATGACATGTGGCCCAGGTCCAAATACTCCCTCATAAGTCTTGAGGATTCGACTTTCAGGTCCGGTTTTTTCTCCAAGAACAAGAACCTCTTTCTGGCAATTTTCAGAGATCTACCAAGTTGTAGAGGATTATCTCTGATACCTTTCGATTTTCCGCAAAATGTTGTTTGCAAAATATTTTGCTCAGGAGAACGAATAAGTTTATTGGGAATCTCTTCTAGCTCCCAAAAGGTTTCAACCAACTTCTCCAGGCTGGTGTTTAGGTATCCTGACGGGTTCTGCGCGAGATTACTTGGCAACTAGGCTACTCGTTGCCTTAAATCGAAGATTATTTGCCAACGCCTCAGTCATCAAATTAATTTGCGAACCTGAGTCCAGTAGAGCTCTAGCTGACACAAAACATCCCGTACGATTATTGACCTCTACGATTACTGTGCCCAGAATGACCTGTGATTCAATATAGGTGTTAATAGCGTTATGCAAGGACGTTCTCGAATTTTCGTTCATCGAAGGGGAATTCGAAGGTTCACCCTGAGTACGAGATACAGATAGATGATGAGGCTCAGAGCAGACATCATATATTTTTGTAGAGCAGTTACTTACTTCGTGCCCCTTTCCCAAACAGTTAACGCACAATGTTCAAGTTCTTGATTTTATTGCAATCGATAATTTTGTAATGCGGTGACATGCAAAATCTACATGATGAACTTGTTACCTGTAAGGATGTATGCGTTGTTTTCCGATGAGTTTGCTTAAATCTCTGATCTAGTCTTCCGGTGTCGGACATTTCGACTCCCTTCTTTCTAAGAACTGACAACGTTTATTCAAAACAGTGGTATAATTCGACTACGTCGGAAGTTCCGAATAATCGAGTGACTCATCCCATTTAATTTGTGTCTCCGAATCCAAATATATGATGAATCACCAAATCTATGATGATCGCATTGGAAATGTCTTCATGACTTCCTAACGACGAGAAATAATCAAATAGTGCTGAGACGTTGTCAATCAGATTTCTTAAGTGAGTGGGTGACTCAGTTTTCATTTTTGGTAGTTCAAAAAGTACTGAAATGCATTCTAAGAATATAAGACATTTGTTATAATAGCGCTCTTCAACCGTGTTTAGGGCCTTTGCTCCTAGCGCTTGCTCCCTCAGACAAGACACTAAATGATTATATTTTTCGATGTTAGTGAGAGTGTGCTGTGCACTAACGTTTTGAATGTACTGATAACATTTTTATACTCAGAATATTTGCCTGTGAATTTAGGCAAACGAAGTTGTCACAATCGAGAGATCTGTTGTTGAGAAATAGCGAATGGTACTCGTATTTCTATCATACTGGGTCTCCTAGTTTTCCCCATCAACGAAAGTATTTTTGCCTTTGTACTGCAATAGAGTTCCTCTATATCACCACGGCAAGTATCCGATACCAACAGTTTTTCTATTCTCATTTGATAAAGTCTTCTGCCCTTGAATAAATTAGATTCTTAATACGAGAAATGCTTCCCTTTATAGACGCCCTACTGGTCTTTAATGATTCCAACGATTTTTCTGTTTGCGCCATCGCGATCGATTTTTTTCTGTGTGAAAGTGTTCTGCTTTGCAACGGACCAGCTGGTTGCTACGCACTTCTAAATGCTTTGTTTATTCGCAGTTTTTATTTAATACTGCGTACTATGTAGATGCATATATACGTGTATGTGAGTGCTGTAAAGACGATAGGGTTCCGCAGCGAATTTGCCTAAAGCTCTTTATACCACTGAAAAGAATTATAAACTCCAACAAATCTAAATGTCTGTTCACATTGGCGTGGGCATGAAAGTCCTGCCCATGAACATCGTGTTCACATTTTCATGGGGATGAATGACTTTTTGACAAGTGAAACACTTCAATCGGACCATTCTTAATTTTTAAATACGAGCAGCTGGCCTGAAACACATCTCTTCTTGTTTTCCTCTTCTGTACTCTTCCTTGCTCATGAACAATTAAAACTAAAATGGAAAAATATGGTATGTCAAAATTGGAACGATATGGGGAAAAACGTCATGCTTCATGGAAGTAGCCCTTCTTCGTCCCACTTAAATAAAAAGCGTTTCCTATCTTTCGGACAATTTTCCTGTCCACGCCAATGTGAACAGGCACAAAGAAACAGCTTCCAACGATGATAATCAGACAATCCGAAGCAAGCGAACTGTGCTGCTTGTAGAACGATAGGTCATGCAGAGTATTTGCTAACTTACGAAGGGCGATGGTTAATCATGGGCGTCAAACCAAAGCTAACTTCAGTCGATCAACCTGAGACGAAGAAATAGTCCAACTTTTTTTTTTTTTTTAATTCAGTGGTTATTTTGCTCCATATGGGTAGCATCCAACATTTAATGGGGAGATTAAATTATTAAATTAATGTCAGATCTTCCTCGATTCAACGAGCAAAGGGTCGAATAGGATGCGTAAGAAGCGAATCTCGACAAAGGCGTATGATTAAAAAAAATTGGTTCAATTTTATCGAAGTACGAGCGCAACGATGGTAAATGAAATTAATTTATTTTATATTTGTATATACATATTATTTATTATTATTATTATCTTTTTTTTAATCAAATGAGGAACGATACAGACTAACCAATATATGGTTAACAGCTGTATTTGAATATATCGGATGTTGATGATTCCGTTCTTCACTTCAGTTATTTTGAACTTTGTCCGTTTTATTTAAACTGTCTCTGACAAAACTGAGAATTTTCACTTTGTTTTCACTACTTTGTTTGAGAACAGCTCTGTTTACCTTTCACTCGTATAAGATTTTTAAACAACTAGCCGATTCAACACGTTATAAATTTTATTTAAATTTCTCAGAGGGAGTGTCGACGAATTGAAGGTTGCACATCGAATGAATTTGATTAGATGTATGGGATGAATTTGAGGTGGGATCGATTATGGTTGTGGTGAATACAAGTGGAGGGGAAAAGGAAGCACAACATTTTTTAACGAATTCCGATATATACTTTTAAAGGGAATTTGAATATTTGGCGTGGATAAAAAACTAAAAGAATGGTTAATTTTCTTATAGGGTTAAGTTAGCTCCTAATATGAGGATCATAGGAAAAACCATTTCTGTATAAAGTTTTTCTTTTCGCGTACCCAGCAGCCTGTATTCCAAATTTAGTAAATGTACCGCAAACGGAACAAATATAGCAAATCCATATTTTTACTTTATTCTTGCGTGTAGACCAAAACACTTTGGAACCAAAATTGTTGAGTCTCTGCCCTCAGTTCAACTGTATTTTGAAAGTCATAATTTTGCGGAAATAAATCAAAACAGTTCCTGCTATATATTAAGCCTTACGTTCGTTAATAGGTAAACATTTCAAATAGTAGTATCTCCCTCTTCTAGGTACCGAACATTGAAAGTCTGTTGTTCAATTTTGCAGCTTTTAGTTGGCTAAAAACTATGGCGAATATTTGCGTTCCCAATTAATTCTGTGCAAACATTTTCGGACAAACATGAGATACTCGTATGTATTTCCTTTTCTGCGTTTTTTATATGGTCCACAAGTATCAAATTCAATTATTAATTAGATTTCGTTGTTTTGAAATCTCAAAACTTTATTGTCATTACGAGTCCTCTTGAAGCAAACAATTTCTCAACTGCCACAACATTCCTTTTAGGTACATTCTTTTAATAACTAACCTTCAGAAAACAAGTTCCTCTCGACTCGGATTTCGGGGCCAGATCAGACGGGCTGAAGCTTGAAGAAACCTATACATTTCGCAGAATTTTTGGCGACATTAAATAATTGGTCGTTCCAACATAAGTTGTCTCAGACACACATACCGAGAATAGTTGGTTTTTTTGATTTCGACGATAGAAGCGGTATTTATGAATAATGGCTGGGTGTTTAAATTTCGCTTTAAAGTCAGCAGACAGCATTGTGTTTTGGATTAATTATGCTGTTAATATCGGAATTTAATGAGCAGGGATGAGAGTCCCGGAACGATTATGAAAGGCGGAGAGTATTCTCGTCAGCGAAAGAATATATTGGATTAGAAGTAGCAGACAAGAAATCATTAATAAAAAGTAAGAGCAGTGTCGGAGACAGAACGGAGCCCTGGGAAACACCAGCATTTATTTTGTGGATATCAGACTTGAAACCGTGCAAAACAACTTGAATTGAACGTCCTGAAAGGTAATTTCCAATCCATTGAGGAACAATTTCGTCGATCCCAAATGAACGCATTTTCGACAAAAGAGCCTGATTACAAACTCTGTCAAATGCTTTAGAAATATCAAGTGCAATTATCATTGCTTTGGAAAGAAACGACATGCAGGAGGAGAGAGAGGATTCGCCGTTTTTAGGGACGGGCTGGATAAATGCTGTTTCCAACCTACTCGGAAAGAGTCCTAAGGAGTAGGATTTGATGCAAAAACTTACGCGGTACAATAACACCCTTTTAGAAAAAAGGGAGATATTCCATCTACACCAGCGGATTTGTATATGTTAAGATTTTTAAGTACTCTTGGTACCACACGAATTTGAAGGGGCATTCGTTCCATTGAAGATTCGAGCACTAAAGTGTAGGTAGAAACATGACACAATCTGGAAATGGTGAACTGGCTGCAAAGTGCACAACAAGAAGATTGGTGTTTTCTAAGGAGCTGACAGCTGGATGACATTCCATTAATGAGCGTTGGAATAGAAGATCAGGCAGAATTTTTAATGTTTTCGACGAATGACGATAAATTTTTACTACCTTTGGGACATTGTAATATTTTTTGCAGTTATTTCTGGCTCAGTTACGCACGGCACGTTGGTTGAGACCCGATTTCACTAGCGTACGCCACCTCCATCTGGAGGAGTACATTGCGTTATCGCACTGTGATCGATTTGGTTAATGGTAGACTGATCTGGTGTTGTGCATGGCGCTTTATGATTATTAAAGTGCTTACTATCCAATCTTCGTACATTGGTTTGTCTTTGACTAAGCCGTTTTGTTTGTATTTGAATTTAATTATCTAAAAGCGTTCCGAAATATTTTCAATATTTGCATAAATAACACGGCACATGCAGGTCATATAAGCGTGACAGCGAATCACTGCAGATTCGCTGACTCAGTTTATTCAGATGCGAACGAATTCCAATGCCCGAGTGCAATGGGATCAAGTGACATTCATGCTGCACTGGACATTCTACACTTGCCGTGACCCATTTCGCCGATTCATTAATCTGGACCTTGGATACCTGAACCGATGGGAATGGGGAAAAACTTGGATTGAATTAAGTTAGTCTTAAGTTTGACTTGTGACCGTGCGATCGAGTATTGTAAAAGATTAGAACCGAAATATATTGTAGAATCTAGATTAAATGAACTCGTAGTTTTTTTCTTTGTAAGTCTAACAGTTGGAAGCATAGACTAACTATAACTAGATATCAAACTCTACTAATACTTTTGCAAACGTTTAACTTTCGCACAGACACACTGTAAGTGAATCACCAACACATTCTCAATCTCTATAACCTGTCAGAATGGCTAAAATGACAACAAATTTCACGTAATGTTCGCTAAGTATATATAATAAAGGCAAAAATAAAAGGAAAAATATTTTTCGCTGGTGAATATTTAATTCAACGTGGTGAAAAAGTGAAGATAATAGAATATATTTAAAAAAAAAACCTTTTTTTTGTTTCAATTGAACAAAAAGGGGATCGTTTCAGAATAAAATTAAAAAAGGACCTAAGGATTATATTTTGAAAGTTTCATTTGAAGATATAAATGAATTGAAACTATTACAATTCTGAAATCAAGCTCTGTACTCTGGACATCAATGAAAAGGATTATTAATTAATGGCAACTTTTAAAATCAATTTCCTTACTGTTCTTTTAGTTTGAATGTGTTGAGTAAATAAATTAATTAAATAATACTGATAAGTACAATTAACATTTTTGATCATTTTTTAGTTTTTTAAGGAAAATATTTGTTTTTCTATTTGAATCTTTTTTTTCACACATTATAAAGTACAAAAGCGGTGGTATTTTAATTGTTTATTTTTTAAAAATAATTTCCAGAATTTGACAAACAATGTGAAATGATATCCCAACTTAATTTGGTTTTGTCGAAGGGAATTTTTGTTTATAATTGTTTTCAACAGATTTTGCTACTACTTTGTTGAGTATTCTTTAATGCTGTTAACATCTTTAAGCCGGTCTGGCATAGAATGCGTTAACTTTTCCATATATTCACATATTATTTCTTGCCATTCCGCTAAAAATTAAAATTTTTAACTGAGGCTTCGATGTGATGACATGTTTTCGTAACCTCATCATTTAATGATTCCAAAGGCGTTCCAAAGAGAACGGGTTAAGATCGGGGCTATGTGGTGGCGTTACTAGCAAGTGAGGGACTTTATGTGGATATGGACTTATGCTTGAAATCGTTGTCCTGTTGGGAGTAAAAAATGTTTCGCAATAAGCATTGTTTGTGTCCTTTGAAGCAAATTTTCGCTCTAAATATTTTAGTATACTTCTTTTTCTGAATTACTGTGACTAAATTACCGATCTCAACAGTGGATATTTAGCTCCATATTACACAACCACCATTTCCGTGCTTTACTTTTTGCCTTGTGTATTTGGACTGTAAGTTTCATTTGGTTGTCTTCATGCTTTCGAAGGCCTATTTGATTCATAAATGCAAAATTTTGACTCTTCTGAAGAAATCCTAGAAGACAAATCCTTTGTTTTTTTATTTATTAGCAAAGTCCTTTTGTTTTTTTTTTATTTGCTTCGCTGACGAAAGGTTTCTTTCTAACGGTATAAGATTTATACTCCGATTTGATGTCGTTGACATTCACGAAAATCCAGCCAAATTTTAGAATTACAACGTGATATTTGTGAAACGTACAGCGTTGTGTTTACATCGATTTTCTTCTTCTCGGAAATTTTTTGATGCAAAAATTGAGCAAAGAATATGGAAATGTTGCGTTAGTAATGGAATTAGTAATACAAAGCATTAAATATGAGCTAAATTGTCCAGTCACATCCATATTTTTTCAAAAAATAATTGGTCAATTCGCTGTCGTACTAAATGGACCTATAAAGCACTAATTTTCTATTTATTGTTCTATTTTCACAAATAAAAACAAATAATCATTAATTATTATTTATTACTTCGTATGAAAAGTTAATACAATATTTTCCATTTAATCGAATAATCCAATTTATTCATGAATTGTAATTTACATTTTTTCGGAACATGCTCTCCTGATGAAAACATTCATGGTGAAGCGAAAAACTTACCCACACCGTGGTGAAATGAACAAATGTCAATAATTGTATCTGCAAGGAAAAAGGCACTATATGTATAGCTATACGAAAATGTATTCTTTTTACTCACATTTATTTGATCAGCTCACGATGGTTCCACACTGGGAACGCTTTTCTTGAAACCATTGCACTTCAAATGTTGCATCTGCAAGGAAAAAGGCACTATATGTATAGCTATACGAAAATGTATTCTTTTTACTCACATTTATTTGATCAGCTCACGATGGTTCCACACTGGGAACGCTTTTCTTGAAACCATTGCACTTCAAATGTTGTATCTGCAAGGAAAAAGGCACTATATGTATAGCTATACGAAAATGTATTCTTTTTACTCACATTTATTTGATCAGCTCACGATGGTTCCACACTGGGAACGCTTTTCTTGAAACCATTGCACTTCAAATGTTGTATCTGCAAGGAAAAGGGCACTATATGTATAGATATACGAAAATGTATTCTTTTTACTCACATTTATTTGATCAGCTCACGATGGTTCCACACTGGGAACGCTTTTCTTGAAACCATTGCACTTCAAATGTTGTATCTGCAAGGAAAAGGGCATTATATGTATTGCTATACGAAAATATATTCTTTTTATTTACATGTAATTAGTTAGATCACTCATCCACATTTCTTAAAGCTCTTGAATGGTGCATTTAGATTCATTGTTCTTACTGTAAAAAAGAAGTAAAATAAATTATTTTGAAATTAAAATGTTTGTAGTTACTCACAAGAAAATGTAAACAAACTTTTCCAACTGCTTTTGCCACCTCCAATCCAAGGCAATCTGTTCGTGGCCGCAGTATTCTGTGGAAAATGTTTTCTTCTTGCTCCAAATGTGTAAATTTTTCTTCTTTTGTTGTCCTAGAAAATATAATAAACAAAATTATTGTTCAACATAAAAATTTTTTGCAACTTACACGAAATTAGATTTGTAAATATGAGAAATGTCAAAATCGAAATTCACCGCGTCATTTTTATATGGGTGACGTCACTCGTAAAACTTTTCGAATTTTGACATTGTTGACAATTCTCACGTATTCACGGACAGGTTCACACGGATAGGGACTTTCAGAAGAAAACCGGTTTTGATTTTCCAATATCTGGAAAGTTTGATATCTAGTTATAGTTAGTCTATGGTTGGAAGCAGGCTCCAGCCTCCTCGTTCGCGTTTTTTTTTTAATATTCCCGCATGGGAACACGTTAACAGCATTTATTACATATGTTTTGAAACCCGAATCTGATCCTATCTGTTGGAGACTGTCATCTATTAAACAGCCTCTGCACCAATTAATATTGGTGTGTACAATATTATGCAAATATTTGTACATATTACGTTAACATTTTAAAAAGTTGTAATATTATTGTGCAACCTTTAAAACAAAACAAACAGAGACTTAGTTTATTGTTTGCTAAAAGGGTATATGTTAATTTAAAATTCCCTGGAATGTTTCAATGATCATGCTAAAGGCATGAATTCGAAAGAGATGGACTATTTTCTAAAATTGTGTTCTACCCACAAATTGTGGGTGGATGTGTTCCAATTTAGCAATGATACAATTTCGACAAAACGCACACCTAAGCCGAAAACAACACCTACTTTCTGAAACCAGCAACTACTCAGGACAAGTTCAACGTCTAATGTGTGTACAGGCATATTGGATACTAAGTCAATCAAACCATTTATACATAAGTGGGCTTATGTATAATAATAAAAAACGGATAACTAAATGTATATCTATTAGATGACATACATGACATACAGATGACATTCGACAGTTAGAGGGTGATTAAATAACATACTATAGCGGCTCTTCTGGTGGAACAGTTTGGTCGTTGGTCCTTTCTGTCGGGAACACACAAAAGGTGGACAAACACAACACTTTACTTTACCCTCTGGTTCGCTTATGCTGCCCGTAGGCTACAGTAAACGGGGAAAAGGCGGCAAAGTAAAGGCAAGCGTAAAGCAAAAAAAATGAACAAAAGTTTTTTCGATAAACTTTAAAAATTAACGTTTTATTTTAAATAAAAGAAAAAAATATAAAACTTGTATATTAAAAAAAAATTGGCAACTCTTGAATTATTTTGGAAAAAAAATTATTGGTTGTGGCTCTTTTCTCTTGACGGTTAGTATAACCGTCGAAATAGTAAAGAGGCAAAACCAAATTTAAACGCGCACTCGAGTCAACTTCACGATCTGGCCGTTCTTATTTAAACCACCGAAATCGTTGGAATATTGAGCTCAAGTGAAGAAAGATCGTTCTTGCTGCGCTTTTATATTGCAGTTTACTGAGCTTATCTGCGAATCATAAGGTTCTGAGCAAAAGTTCTTCAAAAGCTTTTTAAAGCCTTAATTCAAGGGTTCCCACTTTTTACAAAAGTAATAATAAACAATTTTTTTTTTTAAGTTAAAATTCATATAAAAATATGTGTGTGCTACAATCTCCCCCTCTGGAGCTTACGACGTCTCGGCGTTGCGACAGGAATTTGTGTTGTGTTCTTGGGTCTTCCTCGTCTGCGTAGCGGCTGCACTGGGATATCTTCTAGTTGATTGTGTCTTGAGCTCTTGTATTTGGTGATAGCTGAGACATGATAGCTTCCTAAAGGTGTTGAAAGATCGTCTTTACAAGCAACTTGATAAGTTGAGGAACCTAGTTCTTTTATAATAACGTAAGGTCCATCTCTTCTTGGCATAAACTTAGATGTAGTGTTTTTTGAGGCCTTGCTGAGAAAATGGGAAGTTATTAGTACCTTGTCACCTACTTTGAACATGGGATTTGGTCTTCGATTTTTGTCTTTGTATTTCTTATTTTTGTCTTGCGATTTTTCAGTTGTTTCTTGAGCATTCTGTAAGACTTTTGCCAGTTTCAAAAGTCTGGGTGTTATCTGTGATATGAAATTTTCGTTTTCTGCAATTGGTCGCATATCCTGTTTAACATCGTCGATTGTTCTAAGTTCACGTCCAAATGTTAAATATGCTGGAGAATAACCTGATGATTGACACTTTGCAGTATTCATTGCAAATCTAATTGACGGAAGGTATTCTGCCCAGGTAGTGTGGTTTGTTTCTACAAGGATAGACAATTGCGTTTTCATATCCCTATTTTTCCGTTCCACTGGGTTAGATTCAGGGTGATAAAGAGTAGTTAAAGTTTGTTGTATTCCCAGGAATTCAGTTAGTTCTTGCATCAACGCTGAAATAAATTGTGGACCATTGTCAGATAAGAGACGTCTCGGAATGCCGAACCGGAGGAAGACTTCATTAAGTAGTGTTGTAGCGCAGTTTTCAGCTGTTGCTTCTCTTAGTGGAAATATTTCGATCCATCTGCTGGCAAGATCTTCAGCAATGAGAATCCACTGAAATCCATCTGATGTGGGAGGTAAGGGACCAAATAAGTCCACCGCCAAAATTTCAAATCGCTGATTACTCGATACAGTTTGTAAAAGTCCGGAAGGCTTCCAATTGCTTGGTTTGTATCGTTGGCAGGCTGCACAATTACCGATATATTGGGTTATGTCCTTTCTCATGCCTGGCCAGTAATATCTTAAAGCTATTCTGGAGATAGTTCTATCAATGCCATAATGACCAGCAGTGACATCATTATGATAATTGTGAAGAATCGATTGACGTTCTTGGAGTGGTACTACCAGTTGCGAAGTTTCGGCATCTGATTCTGGAGAGTACCTATAGAGTATGCCTTCATTAAGTAAGTAACCCCGAGATGTCCATCGATTTATGTTTTCGTCATTGCTCTCGAAGGAGTCAATTATGATTTTAAGTTGTTCATCCTTAAGCTGAGCATCACGAATTTCTTTAGGCCTTCTTGTTGGTATATCAACTTCAAAGCTACATAATTTACATTCTGATTCGGTGTGTTCCTCGCTGCAACATGGTGGTCTTGATAAAGTATCCGCAACTGCGTTTGTTTTTCCTTGCGTGTACTCTATTTTGAAATTGTAGGGCTGAAGTTGTAAAGCCCATCGAGCAAGTCGACCAGTTGGAGACTTAATACTCATTAGCCATTTCAAAGGCTGGTGATCAGTCAGAAGAGTAACTTCACCTCCCTCGATGTATCCGCGGAACTTGTTTACTGCCCAAACTATAGCAAGGGCTTCTCGTTCCGTTGTTGAGTAATTTCGTTCTGCTGCAGTAAGAAGTCTTGAAGCGTATTCTATTGGGTGTTCATTAGCTTTCTCCCCCTGGACTAAAACCGCCCCTATTGCGTAATTACTAGCATCAGTTTTCAAAAAGTAGGGTTGTCCTTCTGACGCTTGTTGTAAGATTGGTGCAGTTGTAAGAAGGGTTTTTAGTGCTTCGAAAGAATCTTGCTCTTCTTTGTCCCATTTCCACGGTGCATTTTTCTTTGTGAGGCTACTTAGTGGTTTTGAGATATAAGCAAAGTTTTTAATGAAACGACGATACCATGAACATGTTTGTAAAAATGACAGAACTTGCTTTGCATTTTTTGGTTCTGGCCTGTTGATGATCGCAGACGTTTTTTTCAGGGTCAACTTCAATGCCTTTGTTTGTTATAAGGTGTCCGAGGTATTTTACATTTGAGCAGCAAAAGTTTGTCTTTTCTCGGTTAACCTTCAATTTAAAAATATTCAGCCTTTCAAAAACTGTTTTTAGATCCTTCAAATGCTCTTCAAAAGTACTTGAACATATAATCATGTCATCCAAGTATGCTAGTATGAGTATATCAGGTAGTCCATTACGGAATCTATCCATTAACCTCTGAAACGTTGCTGGTGCATTTCGCAGACCGAATGGCATTCGTTTAAAGGAGTTATGAAAGCAGTTTTTTCTACATCTTCTTCGGCTATTTTTATTTGATAATATCCTGATTGCAAGTCCAGGGTACTTTTAAAAGAAGTCTTTCTTGTGGAATGTAGTAAGTCATCAATTCTCGGTAGTGGATACCTGTCCGGGATTGTGATGCTATTAAGTTGTCGATAATCTATGCAAACACGAATACCACCATCTTTTTTGGGTACTAGCACCACCGGTGCTGCCCAAGGAGACTCGCATTCTTCAATTATGCCGTGTTCAATCATCTTTTCGAGTTCAACCTTCAGCTGGTTCTTTCTCGTAGGTGATAGTCTATAAGGCGTAGTTGCGACAGGTTCGTGGTTGCCAGTATTTATTTTATGCAGTGCGAATGGTGTTGGTTCGGTTGAAACATCAAATAGACTATTTTCTTGCATGAGAAGGTCTTTAAGCTTTTCTTTCTCATCTTTGCTTAGTAAGACTGCTTCATTACTTCGAAGTTCAATGTCAATAGCATTAATTTCGGTAAAATAAGAATCGGGATCCACTTCATTTTGATTACGCACTAGGTTTGGGAACAAACTATCCTTTTTCCGATGTCGTTCTGGAGTGATTTCATCGTTTGGAATAGAACCGTAGAATATACTCTGAATAGAATGCGGCGAGTAGTCATTATCTTGCAAAGATGTTGAAGAGCATTTTCTTTTTACAGGGGTTGATGCATTTGCTGTTGCGGCAAGTGGCGAGTTTGGTTTGACAGGTTCAAACCATGATAAGAACGGTGAATTATAGTTTATTGCCTTACGCTCTTGACCAGTGTTTACTAGTTTAATGGGTGTCCTACCAAACTGAGTAATGTCGGGCGTTTTTGCAAGTGGAGAAATCGGCTTAAACAATTCATCTAGCTTAAGTTGATGGTTTAGTTTTCCAATGACATCATCTGCCTTTATCTTGCTTACGACTTTGGTGTGATTGGTGTCATAGAATTCAAATTTTCTTTCGGTTTCATCGGTGAAGTACCATATCCTTTGTCCTAGATCCAGGACTACACCATTTTGTTCCAGGAAGTCTATTCCGATGAGTGTTCGATTATCTGTTGCAGCTGGAAGTGCGATGAACCTTATCGGTCTCAGCCTGTTGCCAAATATTATGTTTGTGTCTCCAATATAAATTTCTTGTGGGGTCGAATGGCCATCTGCTAAAGTAACGGTTGTATCGGCTTTGTAGAACTTTGTTCCGTTTCGGAGAAGGTGCAGAAACAGTTTTCTTCCTGCAACGCTTGTTCTAGCTGCGGTGTCGATGTAGGCCATACCTTGTTCTCCGTGTGATGCAATACTAATGGTAGGCAAATCGTTACCCAAAGTTGTCTTCATACAATTAAAAGACACAGTTGCTGGACCTTTTGGTAGCTCTTTACAATTAGGGCAATTTGACCTAATGAAACCAGGGGCCTTACACTTGTAGCAATGAATTTTTGGTTCTTCGGTTGGAATCGACTGTTTCTTTTGGGCGTCGCGCCGTTCCTTCTTGCGACATTCAGCGGTTGCATGTCCAATATGTCTGCAGAAATTGCACCTCTTCTTTTCGATATTTTCGATCTTTGACTGTCGTTGTTCTTCTTTTTCAGCACGTGAGAGCTCTACTACTCTAGCTTTTGCCAAGAGTTCTTGAAAGGTGCTAACACTATCTCTTGGTACACCATCACGAATAAAGACACTAAGTAGACCGTAGACAAGATCCAACATCATTCCCTCCTGTGGCTGTGGTTCGGGAAGTTTCGCAAATAGCGCTCTCTTTTTGCAAATAAAATCGTTAGTTGACTCCGTGTATTTCTGTTTTTGATCGAACAACTCCATATAAATTCTGTAGGCTGGCATTGCTGGCGCATATGCATTTCGTAAAAGGGTCAAGACTTTTTCCCAGGTGTCGACTCCTTTCTTCACACCTTGCCACCAGGTAACAGCATTGTCCTCCAACAGAAGCGGAAAACCCTTGATTGCGTCGTCGTCAGTAATACGTTCGATTTCTTTATAAACGTTAATTGTAGCAATGAAACCATCCACTATTGCAGCATCTCGTTCTCCCTTGAACCGTGCAGTACAGTGGCTAAAACTGCCTTTAATAGTGGATTGACCTTGTACGGCTGATATTAGCTGTTTAAGCTGCTCCTCAGTAAACTGGGCCATGTTTCCACGCTGGCTTACGTAATTTAGTGCACCGATGCGTGCGCTTCTTCTTAATGCGTTATCGTTGTCCGTAGTGATGCTTTTGTTCCAAGACAATGGGCCTGTAGTTGGGCGTCAATTATAGCGGCTCTTCTGGTGGAACAGTTTGGTCGTTGGTCCTTTCTGTCGGGAAGACACAAAAGGTGGACAAACACAACACTTTACTTTACCCTCTGGTTCGCTTATGCTGCCCGTAGGCTACAGTAAACGGGGAAAAGGCGGCAAAGTAAAGGCAAGAGTAAAGCAAAAAAAATGAACAAAAGTTTTTTCGATAAACTTTAAAAATTAACGTTTTATTTTAAATAAAAGAAAAAAATATAAAATTTGTATATTAAAAAAAAATTGGCAACTCTTGAATTATTTTGGAAAAAAAATTATTGGTTGTGGCTCTTTTCTCTTGACGGTTAGTATAACCGTCGAAATAGTAAAGAGGCAAAACCAAATTTAAACGCGCACTCGAGTCAACTTCACGATCTGGCCGTTCTTATTTAAACCACCGAAATCGTTGGAATATTGAGCTCAAGTGAAGAAAGATCGTTCTTGCTGCGCTTTTATATTGCAGTTTACTGAGCTTATCTGCGAATCATAAGGTTCTGAGCAAAAGTTCTTCAAAAGCTTTTTAAAGCCTTAATTCAAGGGTTCCCACTTTTTACAAAAGTAATAATAAAAAATTTTTTTTTTTAAGTTAAAATTCATATAAAAATATGTGTGTGCTACAATACTATAAATAAAAATTCATGTATAGCATGGGAGAGACCCATTCGCAGAGATCTAACTCCAGTTTTATTTATTGGGATGGATGCAGAACATAATTTTCTGATCTGAATTAATAGCATTAGTTTTCGAAGCTGCGAAAGCACACTGACTTCCTCAAATCATTTAATACGTGTGTGTAAATAACGCCAATGTCATTCGTGGAAGGTTAAGATGGGCTTTCTGAGTGACATTCGCTTCCAAAAGGGTTCATGATTTTCTTTGCAGTGTATAAATATACATATGTATACGAGTATATGTATAAGGAGAGCAGTCGATTATAAAATATTATTATTGTAGAATTCACCACCTAGTACAGTTTATTTATGTGCGAAAGCCATATGAATAAGAAGAAATTAATATAACAAGATTTTTTGTAAAAGACGAGTTCTGGTGTCCAAAGCGATGGCTTGAATTTTGAGAGTTTAATCTGATAATAATTTTAAAAATGTGGTCAGGAAAAATTTGTGTGCTTTTTTTCTTCTAAATCTTATACAATTTTTAATTTATCGTATTTCCTCTTCTGACGAATTGGATCGTATCTTAAGAATTATAGGCTTGAAAGGACAACACCGAACATGGATACCAATTAGATAGGTATAAGTAGTATATGCATACATATGTCCATATGATGTACTTAAAAAGCTGTCTTTAGAAAAAAACAGGACCATTTTGGTCATGATTTGGATTTCCACCCACAATTTGAATTAAAGGAGCTTACCAAATAACATAGTCGTTCTTGTTTACAAACAATCAATTACATACTCGTTATTGAACACATTGCAAATCAAAACGAATCGAAAATAAGATCTGCAAATACTTCACACCACCAATTTACACAAATAAATATTTTGTAAATCCTGTTGTGGTGTATTGTTTATTTATTTAGTTCTCCCTTATTCTCGTGCCGCCTATAGACAGTACTTAGAATGTACGAGCATGCAAACAATTCTTTCTGAAGTTGTTGATGCAAAAAACATTTTACTGCATTTTCTTTCTTTTACTTTTTACATTCTTTGTCTTTTGACTATTATATTCGTATGGCTTGACACTCCCGCAATGAATAACTGATGCCATATATGGTATCTTGTCCGGTCTTCTGTTAAGGGCTATCCATTAATAGGTTTCGCATTAAAAAAAGACGTAAAATTATAATGAGTTGTTTTCTAAGTATATACAAATGTAGATAGTACGAGTAGTATGTGATTAAAGTTGGGATGCTTTTTTTTTTAAAAAGGTGGAAATGTTAAAAGTCGTAGTCTAGGATTTGAAACTTACTTTAAATCATCTCTATTTCTTCGTTGTAAATTGTACCGCCATTCACCATATCATCATGCAGTGGTTTTTAGTCGTCGCTATACCACGGTTTGCATATTTGTATACAAATGTGTGTTCTGCCTTTTTGTGTTCATATAAGCGGGTTTGGGTGTGCGTTTTATGTGTTGCAACTGTTTTTTTCTTGTTTGCTTGGAAGATTTATTTGCATTTAATATCCCGTTTTTTCTTCTTTTCAGTTTTCGAAACTGGTAAGTCCCCCGTTTCTCGCTGCACGGCCTTCTGAACTCAGTTGCCGCTGCACTACTTGCGTTCGCGTTGTCGTCGTTTTCTGTGTATTGTACATACTTTGGCCGTCAAATTCTTTCTTGAAAACCTAAAACGTGATTGGTCGCATTAGTTTCGACAGTGCCGATATTGTCCGAGAGGTTCTCTCGCCGGCGTACTTGAGACGCTCTTTGAAGCTATGTAAGACTTTTATACAGGGTGGGGTGGTTTGGGACACAGATATTTTGCGATCTGATTCATTGGTTCATGTTATGTTTAAAAAAGTTCCTTCAGAGAAGTAGGTATAGGTACCTAGGTACCAACAATTATTTAGTTATAACTTCTAGTGTATGAAATCTAAAACAACCAAGCTGGGCTCGTTTGATAGCCAATTGATTAATGGCTAATTATTTTTTAAACACTATTACCATCTATGCTTTCATATACTCGTATAAATATATATGAAATAAGAACTTACATAGGCTGAATTGCAAGAACCGATAGTCAACCTATGAAACAAGATATTGTATCTGCATGTTCTGATGTTGCTTGTTAGCACTACCTCTATTTTATTATCTGACTCTTCAAGGTCCGATGCTTGTAGCATCGATGCAGGTAGCTTCCTGCTTTTTGGGATAATGACTAGTCACTGTATTTGCTCTTCAGCCTCCTGTTAGCCATGTTGTATAAAAATGTGGAGAATTACTGATCTTGCTATGGTGGTCCCTTTTAGCACAAATTCGGGATTCCGGGCATCTTGCTGCCAATATGATATAATTAGGTCCATTATATTTATTTTTGCCTTTTAAAATTTGACTGGGCTAGTATTGTTTCGGCTATTTTGGGATGACCCCGCATGTCGGCGGGGTCTTTATGCTATTCTTTTATTTTTCATAACTATTTGACAGGCAACTCGTCATGGGTTTCTCTGTAGCTCTTGCATTAGCGCCTGATAGTATTCGCTTTGACAATTGTTTTATATCAACACGAAGTTCTTTGTGCTGTTTGCCCTCAAACTGTTCTCACATTCTGGGACAGTCTGTTCGAAGATTGGGTATATCATCATGACCTCGTTCAATTTGCCCCAAAAATTTAAAAATAATTTCAAAAATTGATTTTCAGAAGAGCTGAAAAAAACATAAAAGAAAAAAATCTTAAATCGATTTTTTGTTGAAAAGCTATCTTTAACATATATACGAGTACATTTGATTATGTACATTCTTTTACAATTCTTGACATTCTAGCTATCAGTTTTTGAATTGTTGTGTATGGTATCTTGCTCCAGCAATTCAATAGAATATTCTGATGATGGACATTGATCCCAGATCCCTTTATCCAGCTCCTCCTACAACAGCTCTATAGGGTTTAAATCTGGTGATTTGTAAGATTTCAGCATCTTCCCTTTACTTCAGGTAGTCATCAGAATGTCTTGACGTGTGTTTTCGAATACTTCGAGAAACGCATCAAACCGTAGGAACTACACAGTCTGGTAGCATCTATGGTTCAGCGCTGGGTCGAACGAAAACTCTCCGTTTTGTGTCAAATATCACCAACTTGTAGGTATTCATCGCTCCATAAAGTTCTGTTGAAATCTTCTTCCGTCCAGTTTTTATGCTTTTTGACCCATTCTAACCTTTTCTCGTCGTTTTGCGGTCGCAGCAGGCATTTTGGAACAGTAACTCGCCTCAAACTGTTGGCCTGTAGTGTAAATTCATATGGTGTACAATAGATGGACACGAGGTAGTGTAGTTTAGCTAACTTTGACATAATCGAGTTTGTTCTATCTGCCAAGTTTCAAAATATTTCTCAAATATACATGTACATGTCATATGTGTACATCAATATGAGCCTTATGAAATTTTTACTAAGATAATATGAAGCGTATTCGCAACTTGGAATGGATTTTTTAAATCTGCGTATGAACATATGGACTTGTATACTTAGTTCAGTTATGGTTTTTGTTATGAGTTAATATAATCTTCCTTGCACTTCCAAAAATGCACCCTTTCATTGTTTACACTACATAATGGACCTAATTACAGAAAAAAATCAATGCTTTGCTTATTCAGAAACCACATAATTCATTAAAACGACTTTATCACAGGTGGACTACTTTATTCATAACAGCGATATAATCGAAACCAGTCATCCATAAAACAAAGGAACAAATCAAACTTTCGAACCACCTGTTTACATCGTTATTCAGCAAATCCATGGCTTCGTACAATTTTCGAGTGGTTTCGCTTTTTACCTTAATCATTAGTTTAATGAAACTCACATAGTGTAAAAATTGTGTCATATGGAATATTTTAACGTCGACGTCAAGGGTGTATGAACAACCACACCCTCAACTCAATGTCTGAAAAATCCGAATGGGGTAAGATACGAGTAGGAGTATTTGTATACTTTACCTACATGAATACGTCTACGAGTAAAACACTGACGCTATTCAATAATCTAATGGATCCGGGATTATTTTTGGCAAACGGGACTGCGTGCTTCAAGTTTTGTGTTCGATGTTTGTTGAAAATTAATGTCGTCTTTCATTTTATTTCAGCAGAAAAAATGCTTGAGAGTAGAATTCATTTGACAAAGGAAAAAAAAACAAAACAGTATTCGTACAATCGCATATGGTCAAAATTTGCTTTACGTTTTTCTATTTTGTCTGAAACAAAAAGTCAAGCACACAATTAGAATATACATATATATTATATATGTACATATATTTTATATGTACTCGTATATGTTTATCGTCAATAGGTCAATAACCAAGATTTATGTAAACAATTTCACAAAGTAAACCGAAAGCACGGTATGGGGTGATGTGCTTTATACTTCAGAATTTTCACTTAATCATTTCATAATTGACAATCACAAGTCACCAAAGTGACAATTGGATATGACTTCAACAGAATTTTATCCTCATAGATTATCATGATCATCATAGATCATCAGTGCCAACAATTTTTATTTTTATTTTTTCAAAAAACTTTATACTCAAGTGGGTATGAATACACTTGTAATGCCTCAGCATGTGTTCAGTTTTTTGCAAAATGGGATAGAGAGAGAAAGAAAGATGTTTGGGCTCACTGGTTATTTCGCTCCATTTAATGGGGAGACTAAATTCTTAGTGAAAGTTGGCTTGTTGTTGATTTCTAGCCAACTACTCATCTTACTTGATTTTCGTTAACTGAAAAAATGAATTGCATTCGGCCGCGGTTGGGATTCGAAAACCGAACCTTCCGATTTGGAAACCAGTCCACTACCACTTGAGCCAGCCACGTAAGACAATAAATGTATGTGCATATGTATTGGGCCCCCGCCCAATTATCAAGGCTTCGGCCATCAATGACGTTGTCTAATAATTAACGGGGGCAGAGCAAAGTACTGGTCTTATCATAAACATCTTCAGATGACGCTACCGAAGGTTGCTATAGTACGATTTGATTAGTCACAAGTTTCCGGTCATAGGTCTTGTTGGCAGCTGGACCACCGGTAGTCCCTACCAGAACTTAAATCACGGTACCATGAGAATCAGGAGCCCCCCGGATCTCGGTCCGGGTCTGACTTGAAGAGGTAGGCCCCCTTGTGGGAGCATCATGGTGGCTGTGGTTTAAACCCAAAGTCGCGGAAAGGGTCTTCCTTTGGTTGACCCAATAATGTAGAGTTGCAATAAGTACTGGGTGATGCGATCCTAAGAGCAGTAAGAGGTTTTAAGTCGGCCTCGACTTATACCAAGGGTGGAACTTGTGCCGGCAACACAGTTCCGAATTGGTATCAATGGATTTACGGAGACAGATGACAAGGCGTATCCTTGCTCCCATGGATGTATGGGCATCCCGTAAACATAAGTTTACATGACAGGTGGTTTAAGTTAAAAATCAGACACTATGTGCATATGTATTACAAAAAAGGGAATGACTTATTGGGTAAGTTATTTGTGAGGGTTGTTAACAAACTTGGCCTAAGTCTGATGAGAGATGTTAAGACGTTCACAAACACTCTGTCTCACTTCACCAACATTTACTGGTATTATCTCCTGGCATTATATCTCAAGGTAGGTAAATTTTCAAATTCATTCATTTAGGCTTGCCACATCGGCCAAAACGTAGCCCCGAATATATAATAAATTAAAAAACAATATTTTTTAATATATATTTGGAGTGCATTCATAATACGTCTTCGTGTGGTCCTGATGGTATTTTAAATTGTGTACTAAAACGAATTGCATGTTTCATAGTGGATGTCTTGCCAAATGTCTTTAATCGTTGTGTTTTTGAAGGGGTTTTTCCTGACTGTCTTAAGTGTGCTGACGTTATTCCTCTATTAAAAAAAGGTTCTGCTACTGAAATTGGTAACTACAGGCCCATCTCACTTCTTTCTGTCTTTAGCAAAATTTTTGAAAAACTTATGAAAAAAAGAATAATGAGCTTTTTAAGTAAGTCTATGTTCTTTAATCCAAATCAATTTGGCTTCTTAAAGGGCAAAACGACGGAAGATGCGCTTCTTCAGTTTTGTTCCAATATAATGTCAAATCTAGACGGGAAAAAATCTACGGCTGGCCTATTTATTGATATTACCAAGGCCTTTGATATGGTCAACCACAACATCTTATTAAGGAAACTTGAAAAAGCTGGTTTTCGAGGTTTCATGCTCTCCTGGTTCAGATCATATCTTGAAAATAGGTCCCAACGAGTGAAGATTGATGATACAAGGAGCGAAATGCGGTTCTTCAGCTTAGGTGTCCCTCAAGGCTCTGTACTTGGCCCTATTCTGTTCCTAGTTTACATCAATTCACTCTTTACGCTCAACTTCAAAGGATCTCCAACTGCTTTTGCTGATGACATCGGTTTCACTTATGGCTTAAATAACCCTTTAGATCTTGTTGCCTGTATTAATTGGGATCTAAGCCTCTTAAGGCAGTGGTTTTCTGAGCATCATTTAGTAATTAGCACCAAAACTAAGATTATGTTTTTCAGCTTGTCTTCCACTTACGATTTTGATCCTAATCTTTACTTTCATGCCCCTGAGTGTCTTAGATATAAACTAAAAAACTGCTATTGTGAGTCTAACTCTTCGTCCGCTTCATTTTGTCATAATTCATCCTGTAGTGATAAATGTTTCTTAATAGAGAGTGTAAAAGAATTTAAATACTTGGGTCTTACAATTGACTCTAGGATGAGTTTTGCAATTCATACTGATACTCTAAAAAAGTATTTTCGTTGCACCCTGCGCCATTTTTACTATTTGCGTAATGTTTGTTCAAGCAATCTTTTAAAGACAATATACTATGGTATTTTCCAATCCAAATTACAATATGGGATTGCTTGTTGGGGAGGTGTGTACCGAAATAAAATTCATCCTCTGTTGGTTTTGCAAAAATACGTCGTTAGAAAAATTTGTCGTAAATCTTTCAGACATTCTAGCTTTCCTTTGTTTTGTGCTTTGAATATTCTTCCTGTGCGTCATTTGTATTGTTTCAAAGTCTTAAAATTGTTTTTTATGAAATCTGGCAATCGCAATTCTCTTTTAATTTCGTGTTATAATCTGCGCGGTCATCTCTCAAATTTGTTATCTGTTCCTAATTTCCGTACAACTGCTTATCGGAATTTCTATTCGGTTATATCCTTTAGATTATTTAATCTACTTCCTCAATCCATCAAATCTTTAACATCACCTGGAACATTTTTAAAGCGTCTAAAAATATGGCTCTTAAGCCTTGATTACGCTGCCTTAGAATCTCATATTTCTTAAATTCTGGTATTATTTTAATTTGATTGTTCTATGACATTTCTTTCTGGTTTTGTGTATCTTGCTTTTACATTTATGTCTATTTTAGTTATTATTATTATCTACTGCTTTTATTCTTGTTACAATTATTATTTTTTTGTTGAAGTAACTGAATTATCTTATTTATCTTTATTACACGAATTTTTTATTTAAATTTTTTCGATTAATCATGGGTCACCCCACCCTAAATTTTTTAAATTTGCCTAAGCAAACAGAAGTGGCATTCGACTCTATTTTTTACTTGTATATAAATATAGAATGTCACCTTTCTTATACCTCTGTATACCTTCCAGTGTATCTTTTTGATGTAAACAATTGTTAATGTATAAGAAATAAATAATCTAATCTAAAAAAAAAAAAAAAAAATCTAATCTAAAATATAAACATAGTTATTATTTATTAGATTGGTTTTATTTTGTGGATGATGGATTTCAACGAATTATTAAAATCATAGACTACACTTCTTGTGCAGTTGTTGTTTTAATATACGAGTAAGTACGTACCGCATATATAGCAATGTATTTGTATTATAAATGCCTCCATATTCGAGAATATACGATATATACTATAATATGTTTGAATGAACTCGTCTTCCACTTTTCAATAATTTCTAGGAAACAGAAAAAAAGATGCTTAGCATAGTAATACCGTGATTACAGTTCTAGTGTGGCTGAGTGATGAGTTTGCTTGAAAACATCCCAAGTTAAACCTTAAATAAGTTTTCCTAAAATCTTAACTTCACTAGCTGGCTCTTCCTCATCTCTCATCTCATTCTACTTATTTTATTAGCCATAAACTTAATTTTTTTTTCAAGTATCTGCAATGCCAACACTCAATCCTATTTTATCGATACTTACTTACTTATTTTACAGGCTCCCGACACGTGAAGAGTCTCTGCCTGAGACACCGTAGCCTTCCATCCTCCTCGATCCCGGGTACGCTGCTGTTAGTTCGTAAGACCAAGCATCCTGGCATCCGCGACAGCTTGATCTTTAAAACGGAGGTTCGGCCTTGATGCTCGTCTCGAACCAGAGGGCTGTGATTCAAAGTTTCTGTTAACTGGAGCATTGCTATCCATCCGGTCGATGTAGCCAAACTAATGCAGTCGACGTATCTTGGCTTTTCGGACTATATCGACATCTTCATATAACTCATAGAGCTCGCGGTTGCATCTTCTTGTCCATTCGCCCTCCGCGCAAATGAGACCGTAAATTCGACGAACGATTTTTCTTTCAAAGGTACCTAGTATTAGTTCCGCTTTCCTACTTATCGTTCAGCACTTGGCACCGTATAGCAGAACTGACAGGATCAAGATCTTATATGGGAGAATCTTTGTCTTTCTGGTCAGGAGCTTTAACCCAAGCTGTTTTGAGAAACCGAAGTTCGTCGGATCTCTACTAAAGCGTCATTTGTAGAGTTGATATTCACTCCGAGGTAGGTGAATTCCTTAACTACCTTGAAATTATAGCTGTCGACTGTCATGTTTTGTCGGAGATGGTAGGTGGATGTTTCTTTTCCTGTTGATAGCATATATTTCGTTTTGTCCTCGTTCACAGTTAAACCAACTTCTCTAGCCTTTTCTTCCATTGCTATCAAATTCCTGAACCATGAATCGATTGGATCGAGCGATGATGTCAATATAGTCTGCGTATCCTAATTGCTGGACTGATTTGTGGAATAAAATTAATGAATAATAATAATGTTAACGCCAGCCCTACGCACTGTTTTCTTGAGATTCCGAATTCAGCCATCGCCTTATGCGATGAATGCTGTCATATAGGGTCTTAAAATCGATGGTGTGTCTCGACTTCGAATTCATTGACTTAATCCATACCCTAGTGTGAAGATTTGGTCTATCGTCGATTTGACGGGATGGAAGCCACATTAGTATCTGTAAATTAATGTGGCGCAAAATGGCTTAAGATTTTCACACATTACTCTGGACAGGATCTTATAAGTGGCATTAAGCAGGGATGTTCCTCGGTAAGTGTTGCAAGACATAGGATCATCTTTTTTGTAGATGGGGCATATCTATACAGGGCCGTGGCTCAGGTGGTAAAGTATTGACTTTCCAATCGGACGGTTCGGGGTCGAAAGGTTTTCTTTGCTTTTTTTTGAGGCAACTAAATCTTGTGAGATGAATGGTTAACTAAAATACAACAACAAGTCACTACAATTTACACAATAATCCATTTAGTCTCCCCAATGTTGGATTCCATCCATGAAGCGAAATAACCACTGAGCCCAAACATCTTTCTCTTTCTCTCTCTCTCTCTCTCTGTATCCAATTTTCCAAAAAAACTTAAGACGTGCTCCGACATTTAAAGAGTAGTAATACCCTCTTGAGTCTTAAGATCTTTTTTGAAGAAAAAAAAATCTGTACAGAGCACACTAATTTGGATCGTTTCTGATGTTTTATTTAGATGTATGTATAATTTAATAATGTATTTTTACTGGTTACTCGAACTTTGTTCGGGAGTTTTTTAACAATCGGTTTCTTAAAATGAAAATAATCTTAAATACGACTACATTTTTCGCACTTTGCAATCATTATATTCTGAGGTATGTTAAGCTATTGACCGCCTAGTACTCATCTCTAGATTTTTGTTCAATTCAATGACCTATATATCGATAGTTGTTGCAGCTTCTCATGTTGCCTTTTCATTTACAATGACGGAAAGGTCATAGATTAGGGAGCCAATTTTCTCTAACTTTTTATTAAATAAAATTAGTCCGGTCAAACTACACGTACATGGCTCATATGGCGAAAGGATTATTAAAGTAATCTTTCAACTTACGTGTTATATTGCTTAATCTGCTATGTTCGTTTTTAATATATTTTCGTGTTTAGATCTATAGCATTTTTATAGTATAAAACCATTTGTTTGTGTCCCATGTTGCGCCTATTCTGAAGGTTGTGGATTATTATTCAATTTGAAAGACGTATATTCTATATTAGGTACAAAACCCCTAGAGCTACGCTTTATTCTGCCTTTCGAAACACCCAGCAGAATTCTGATGCTATTTCTTAATTCTTTTCATATATTATTGGGAAGGATATCTGAAATAAATATTTAGAGGTAGTTTCGCGGCCACGATAAGACAACATAGACATTATTTTTGTACGACTGAATTAACTGTGTATCATTATTTACCTTTTATTACAATACAAGTATCGTTTGGCAGGAAGCTCAGATAAAAAAAAAACTTATGTATGCACACTTTGACGGCTATAATTTACTAGGTTGAGTCTTCTTACAGACCGAAGAGAGATATCGGTACTTGAGTATTCATCAACCCTATGCTTAATAGAAGGACGATACTCTTACGTCTAATTGCTTAGATCTAACACTAAAATGAGACTTTCTCATTTCACATCGATCAAGTTTTTTGGCTCTGTAAACTAGACTCAACCTTAACCGCCGACTTGAAAGTGATAGAGTTTTTGCAGTCTTAATAAGGGATAATAAAAAACAAATGTGGTCTTCTAAGTTAACTGAAATCCAATCACGCGAACCCAAGGGATAGAGTTATCAAGAAATGAGAAGATATTTTGATTTGAGACGTTGAAATATTTCTGGATGAAGTATAAATTGGTAAAAGGTATCTTAGTAGACAATTTGAAATAAACAAAAAAAAAAAGATTTTGTATACCTTGATATTCTTTGCTTTTATGATATGAAAACAAAGCAAATTTAATATAACAATACTGCCCTATACAGCAAAATAGTTCCATTTGAGGGGTGGTTTTCTTTTTCTTTTAGATACGGAGTATGTGGTAATACAATTCGTTAAAGTGAATGTTTGTTTAGCTGTGAGGAGGGGACCTCAAATACATATACTTGTCACGACTATTGGGACGTGGTCGACCATTTATAATGATTAAGACGATAGAATATCCGTACGATACGAGTAAAAATGATGCTCTAACCGACCTGACAGTTCGTGCATTATGATATTTATCATATACGTAACTAATTTTGTTTACAAATCATTATAAATAATTTAACGGTTAAACAATTGTCTAACATAAGACAAATTAAGTTTTAAAATCGATCGCTGATTCGTTGCAGCTAAAAAACGACAGCATTGCCGATTTCAGCAATTGACATATAGTACCTCTGAAAAATCCACAAAATAATTTTTATCCTCAGAATTATAGTATTTCAGTAAAAAAAAAAGTGGAATTACAATCAATTGATAACATTATCTGATTATGACTAATGAATATTTTTTGTAAAAATGTAGATGGTGTTGATCCGGATATGAAGTGATTTCGTAAATAAGAGTGAATCGAAAATGTAGCAAAATATTGGACGGCGAGTCAAGGTATTCATATACATACATAAAATTATTTTTATAATTATGTATGTATTTCATAAATTTAATATCGTGAATTGATCGTTGAGATATTAAGTTCATTTGTTGCGTTACTTCCTGTTCTTGTCATTAAACGTTGAAGATGAAAAATCTTTAACATTTTATGTACGCACACATAAAATATATACATATACATATATATCATATATATAGTATCATTATAGTATATAGTAGAAAGGTATGAATCAGTCTTAATATACTAATTTTTGTCATATTATTTATCTCCCCACATGCATAATTTCATACAAACAGTCTATTGAAAACAAAATTTATGAACATGTTCGTTCATAGTATCCCAAAAAATGCATGCTTTTGCAATCAAATGACCAGATTTTGAGCTTTCATTAACATTTACTTAATTATTCATGGACAATAAAATTGTTACCTCTGTCCTGTAACATTATAAGGGCAATCTCATAGTAAACCAGAGTTAAGTTGGATTGTTGGCACTTAGAAAACTAGGTAAATAATGAAGTTTCCCAGATAAGATTTTGCGTGTATAAGAGGAATAATAAATGAGTCACGACATTCACTTTGTTATTTCACTTGTAAAACTTGGAATTTTAGCCATAGGTCAGGTAATTGCATGGGACACAGCTTTGGATATTCTCCGCAAATCATTTTTGATTGAACATTAACTGTAGTTCATAATATGAGTAGAAGGGTAATTAGAGAGAGTAATGAAATAGGTTATAGTGTTTAGAGAGATAGTTTATGTAACTTTTTTTTCCACACATCAAATATGTACGAGTATAATGGAATTATCTTCCCCTTTAATTTGTGTGGAATACTACAGGCCGACTTTATTTGAAGGTATTCCCTAGAAATATATTCAATACATCTTCCTTAAAGTATTGGTTTTTACATCTTGGCTAACATAAAATAGTATATATTTATAACAATATTGTTACTTTTCTCAAGGAAGGATAGCGATGTAAGTCCTATCTAGTCAAACTAAGAACACATTTGATTTTCGCGCGAGAAAATCCAATGCCGAACGCTTTCATTATTAGTTATCAAGAAGATACTCGTAGTATCTATTCCATCTCTTCGTGTGCAAATGGTCAGCAATTGGCTTGTAAAGAAACAAGAACAAATGGCTTCAATTTCACCAACATCAAATAACGCCAATGCATTAAGAACCAAAAATAAAATATTTGGCCTTTGTATAGAAATACTCGTAGGTATAGTACATACAAAAAAAAAGTAGGTACATTGAAAATGATATGGTATTAAAAGAAAAAAACCTCTGAATAAGAATAAAAGGGGAGAAAATAATTTTTCAATCCTGGAGCTTTCATCTTTTATGTCCTCCCTGGAAAAAAAAACAACATATATGTATACATGTATGTACCTACCTAAAAAAAGAAAACGAAATGATAAAAACCGTTGTAGCACAGAGAATATATCCAATGAATTTGGCCCTTCGTGGTTGAGTTTTTGACTTAGTTATTCCGAAAAAAATTGTTCTATGTGTATGTATAATACGTAGGTATATGTATAAAAGGATCCCAAATGTGCGTATTATAATTTAGACTTGGAAAACATTTTATTGTTTAAAAATTATTTTTATATACTTGTGTCTATGCAATGCCCTGTCGCTTATTATTAACATTTTCATATACTGATTGTAAACGACTAAACTTATGTATTTGCAGGAGTTGTTATAAAGCTTATACGAGTATACGTCAAACATTTATACATGCTGAATGGTTGAATACGCTCTATGTTTATTCCCACTTTAACTGTGGGTTTGTACACGTGCCAATAATTTAGTAAATTCTACAAGCAGTTTGAAATCCATTTTGTGCACTCGCTGTCAATGTCATTTTCAAAAAAAAAAAAAAACTTATGATATTAGCTGTGGGTATGCGCATTGTAAATATTTAATTTCGAATGGCAATGTGCGGCGGCGAGTAGTTTTCTCTGTGGAATTGGCGAATGGCAAGGACGTACGTACACTCGCACTTGTTACGTGCCTTTTAATGACATATCAATGGTATACGGGTGGACGCACATCATTCATTCGAATTTATATATGTACCTATACAAATGCTGAGATGTGAATCGCTGTTTATATGTTCTCGTACCAGCAAAGGAGAAAAGTTGAGCTCAAAGTTACTCGTATCTGAAGGAAAAAGAAGGAATCCGAAAAACGCGAAATCAGAATGGTCGAAAGATGCTATTGTGTGAATCAGGTTTGGAAATGTTACTATATTAGAAGGACAAAGGGACATGTCAGGACTTCCCAACCGGAAGGTTCGGTAGGCCGCACCGGAAAGACATTCATTTTTTGAGGCAACTAAAATCTCGTGAGATAATTAACAATACAATAACATGTCAATTTACACTAATAAGTCTCGCCATCCATGGAGCGTAATAACCACTGAGCCCAAATATCTTTCTCTCCCTCTCTCTCTATCCGGAATTTTAAGAGTAGTAATACCCTCTTGAGTGTGAAGTTCTTTAAAAAAAAAACCTATGACGAATATTGCAATAACTTCCGTCTGCACAGCGTCTACTATGGGACATAACCTTACTCAACATCGCGGACAAGATTATAAATATATAAACGTCTTAAGCCTTTCGTCAATAATCTGGTAGCTCCCACCCTTGAACAAATATTCACTCTGCGGTAGATCTTGGAGAAAATTGAAAAAAAATCAATTCGATGCCTACCACCTCTTCATCGATTATAAGTTACTTATAGCTGCCTTTATAGAGACGAGGTTTATAATTTAATTTGACATCTCCCCGGTTGTACAGAATATCGATAGATAGCTCACGCTGCTATTTTAAAATTAGGAAAAAAACGTTACACAATTTTGTAAATTAAAAAAAGGTTTAAATACTGCGACGGGTTACTAGTATCATGTGAATTCTTTCACATTATAGTTTAACTTGTATTATGGGTTGTGTTAATAGGTTTTCGTCAACCTCTTTGCAATTAGCAAAAAAAAAAAAAAAAAAAATTATATCACTTATTTTCCTTGCCAATACTACTACATATGGGCACCCACACTCCGTCGTAGTTAGCGAAGCCTAGCTCCACGGGTTGCGAACCCGGCATGTAGGCTTTCACGTTCGTAGGTTCGAGTCCGCATGTAGGATCGCAGTTGTCCTTCCTTTTTTTTCTGTTTTTTTACTTGAGGGCCATAGTTCCATAGTCATACTATGGCATGAGGACTTACTGTTGGGATTAGCGGATGTGGAAGATCAGGAGATGTGGTCTGATGAACCTGTTTGTATGAGAGAAAGACGTACCGTATGGAGTTGAGCGAAAACTTTCGAGAGGCTACGGGTAGTGTTGAGTGGAATTGGAAAGGATTTTTGGTGGGTTAATGGGGAGAAAACAAAAAAAAGATAGGCGAGTTGTGAAGAGCCAGTCAAGGAGGTCGGTCGTGGTACAAATTAGGAGCTGAAAAAAAAAAAAAAAACGGAACGGTCGAGGAAAGTAAACTGAACAGTTCGGTAATCGTTTTAAGAAAAAAAAAAAAAGAACAGGAGTGTACTGAAAGGGAAAGGGAAAGCAAAAAGGATTGTGAATCAGTGAATTAATTAATGGAATTAGTGCCCTTGTTCGTTCACCTGAGAAAAAAAAAAAAAAAAAGGGAAGAAGTGCTATTTTAATAAATCAAACCCAAAATTAAATAAAAGGCAGAATATTGGGAAACTTGTTCGGTAGCGCAAAAACAAAAAAAAAAAACTATCGGAAAACGTTAATTCTTTTCTGCTGGGTGAATAAGAATAGACAGAGTGTGAAACAATTTTCCTTGGTGGCTGGAGATCGTTCGGCACTCCGAGTTCTTTGCCCCATTTATCTTTTGTGACCCGCACCATTTGGGTGCTTGAGCTTTAAACAAAAAAAGAAAAAAAAACGACTGGAGTAAAGAGGATCGAGACGAATCGAGTCTGGCGGGAAGCAGCGATACGTACCAGATAAGCTACCTTGTTTTATATACATATGCAATACACATATTATTATAGTAAATTCGTCATACGCGGGCATGTTTTATAAAATAGTTAGCTCGCTTAATTGCTGTCCGTGTCGCGAATAAGCTATCTATAAGCTGGGTTCGTTCCCGCGGTTTTAGTTTAGTTTTTTTTTTTTTATTATTGTTTGTTTCTTCGCTTTTTTTTTTTTTTCTTTCTTTTTTTTTTTGTATTATACTCGTAAGCTATTTGGATTGTTAATGTAGAATTAAGCTAGATTGTAAGATTGAAATTTTGTAATGCATATTATAGGTTAAGTACAAAAAGAATTAAAGGAACAGAAATTTTATAACGTTGGGAAAGCATTCGTCATTTTTTTTCTTGTTTGGTCAGTAAAAGAAGCGCGAATCTCACGTTCAGTCGCGATTCTGGATGTGGGTAGTTAAACGGAAGAGCAATCGCGTGGCGCCCATTTTTAACACCTTAACCTACGACCACTCTCCTTGGTGGTTGGGCACTCTTCCGTGGTACGGCGCGTTGAACGGAGAATTCGGCGGTAACATTCCTGGCGCCCAACGTGGGGCCTCTTTAAATAAGATAAATTATTTTTTTTTGCCTTTAAGTTATCCGCCGGTGTAAGAGATAATCGTCGTGATTGCTAAAAGTTCTTAGTCGTGGTTTCGGTTCTCGGGTATACTTCGTTTACCAGTTGTTCATTGTTTTGTGTTAATTGATCGAGCAAAGGACTCCGGAGAAAAAGAAGGGGGATCTTTAGCCACTTATCTCAAGATAAAAATTAACCCAGTCAAGATGGAGGTGAATAGGTTGAGTTCAGAAGAGTTAAGGTACGAGTTAGATGTGCGGGGTCTGAGGGGTGGAGATGTAGATGAGATGAGGAAAATGCTAAGAACTGCTATGAAGAGGGATTCCAGTTTTATCTTGCCGGAGTACCCCTTCACCTTTGCTGAGGATAAGGAAGCTATAGTTTCTAAGATAGAAGAGCTACTAAGACTGATAAGTGAGTTTGTCGGGGATGAGCAGTCGAAAGAATACAAAAAAGTAGCAGCAAAATCCGATTGGATATTGAGGCGTCTTGGAAGGGCGCAAGCTGGCGATGCTGAAGAAAAAGCTTTTCTCGTTGATGCGAGGCATCAGGTGTTGGGATTACTGTCTAGTATAGATATTAAGGCTAGTGTAGAAGTAGCGGGACAGGACGAAGGGCATGCCCAGCTGAAGGGTGGGGAAGTGCAGTCGGTCCAACAGACTAGCAAGGGGTTAGCAGGGGATAAAGTATCTCCAACAGTGCTAGCAGGTAGTAGTAGACAGGCCGTAAACCTCCCACAACCAGTTGCAGCATCGTCGCCATTATTTTTCCCGACGAAGAGGGTTCCAGTTGCACAATGGGGTGTCAAGTTTTGTGGAGACCATACTCAATCCCTTAGCAGTTTCTTGGAAAAAGTTGAGGAACTGAGAGAAGCTAGGGGCTACAGTAAGGAGGAGCTTTATAGGTCAGCCTTTGACATTTTTGAGGATAAAGCAGCCATATGGTACCGGGCGAATAAACCATATATCAACAATTGGGAAAGCTTGGTGGCGAAACTGAAGGCCGAATTCTTACCACCAGGGTACGATGACAGGCTTTGGGAGGAAATTAGAAGCAGAACACAGGGACGGTCGGAGACCATCGGTATTTTTGTGAGTGTGATGATAGGACTCTTTTCTAGGCTAAGCGAGCCCTGCACCGACGAGGTTAAGCTTAAGTGGATTCGAAGGAACATATCTCCGTTTTACCAAACACAAATGGCCCTGATTGAAATTTCCTCTTTAAATCACTTAGTTGAAGTGGGTCACCGTCTAGAGTCTACTAGATACTTAGTCGAGAATTTCGTTCCGCCCCCATCACGGCGAAATACCAACTTACTAGAGCCAGATCTGGCGTATGTTGAAGTGGCGGATACCGAAGTGCAAGTAATTGCTTCTCCACCATGGGTGAATAACTCGTTAACTTGTTTCCGATGTAAGCAGAATGGACACATCGCAGCTCAGTGTCCGCAGCCCATACGTTGTTATGGATGTAATACGGTTGGCACCATCCGACGTCGTTGTCCACGTTGCACGCCACGGGCGACAATGCAGGGAAACAACTCATCGGCTTAAAGACAGGCGGGTCATTGAGTCGAGGGAAGGAATCCGCCGTGAGTACAAGGAAGTTGACAGTGGGGTGTAATATAGCTTTAGATTTTATTTTAGAGAGTAAGGGATTAGATCCTCGTCCATACTTAAGTGTCGAAATTTATGGTGTTAAGTTATTAGGGTTGTTAGATTCAGGAGCTTCTAGAACGATTCTTGGTAGTTCAGGTTGGGAAGCTTTGCAGTCCTTAAAATGCAGTTTGACGAGGGTAGAGGTTAAGTCGGTTACAGTAGCTAATGGGGATGGGGTAGAAGTGATCGGAGCTCTGAATGTGCCTATTAGGGTCGAAAAAGTTATAAGAATAATGGAGATTCTTGTGATTCCTAAACTAGCGCATGGCCTCATTCTGGGAGCGGATTTCTGGGAACGATTTTCCATAATTCCAGATATAGGGAAGCGCGTATGGAACTTCAGAGGAGAATTGATGGAAGTTGGGGACGGGTTTAGACTAGAGAGTGGGCAGAGAAAACGTCTTGACGAATTAGTTGAAAGGGTATTTGCGTCGATGGGTGATGGTATAGGGTGTACCAATCTCGTTGCACACGTTATCAGAACTAATGCGGACCCCATCAAACAGCGCTATTATCCTGTTTCGCCAGTAGTCCAGGAGAACATTAATAAAGAAGTGGATGAAATGCTCCAGATGGGCGTTATCGAACCATCTTGCAGTCCTTGGTCCTCCCCTGTCTTACTTGTCAGGAAAAAAGATGGGAAGTATCGTTTTTGTGTCGACTTCCGAAAACTCAATCAAGTGACAGAGCGAGACGCCTATCCCATACCCTACGTCTCGGCGACACTAGATAAACTCAAGAATGCTAAATTTTTGTCCTCTTTGGACATTAAGTCTGCCTACTGGCAAATTCCAATGGCTGAGAGTTCGAAGAAGTATACGGCCTTCACTATTCCGGGAAAAGGACTGTATCAGTTCTGTCGCATGCCCTTTGGGCTCCACAACGCTCCTGCTACTTGGCAGCGTTTTATAGATACAGTCCTTGGAGCCGACCCCGAGCCGAATGTATTCGTTTATCTGGATGACGTCATTATCGTGTCAGAGACTTTTGAGAGACATTTGGAGATCCTTAGGGTGGTATTAGACCGTATCAAGGACGCGGGCTTGGTGTTGAGCCGAGAGAAGTGCGAATTCTGCAAACCAGAATTGAAATACTTGGGGTACATAGTCAACGGGAAGGGATTGTTAGTGGACCCGGATAAGGTTAGGTGCATGGTTGAATATCCTCGACCAACTTCTGTGTCAGCAGTGCGAAGGTTTGTCGGCATGGTTTCGTGGTATAGACGCTTCGTTCCTAATTTTTCAGATCTTATCTCACCGATAACTGGGCTTCTCAAGAAAAAACGTAAATTTTTGTGGAGCGAGGATTGTGAGACTGCTTTTTTCTTGTTAAAGGAAAAGTTGGTGAATGCACCCATCCTCACGTGTCCAGATTTTTCCTTACCATTCATAGTGCATACGGACGCTTCGGGTTATGGTATTGGTGTTGTCCTTACGCAAAATAAGTCGCCAGATGAGGAAACAGTGATTAGTTACTTGAGCAGAGCCTTATCCCAGACGGAGCGGAATTATTCGACGACGGAACGGGAGTGCCTGGCAGTCCTGTGGGCGATCGAAAAACTCCGCCCGTACTTGGAAGGGAATAGCTTCACCGTAGTAACTGATCATCATTCCTTAGTCTGGCTAAATAATTTGAGAGATCCGCAGGGTAGGTTGGCTCGGTGGGCTGTCAAAATGCAGCAGTACAACTTTAAGGTCGTGCATAGGAAGGGCAAGGAGCACTTGGTCCCTGACGCGCTGTCTAGGGTAAAGGAGGACGTAGCGTCGGTGTCATTAACTACCGAAGATCCATGGTATTGTAAAATGCTTGAATTGGTTAGGAGAGAGGGAGAGAAGTATCCCGACTGGAGAGAGGAGGAGGGTATACTATTTAAGCGGGTGCCCTCGAGATACCCAAAACTGAATAGCGAGGGCGATGAGTGGAAAGAAGTGGTCCCAAAGGATAGAAGAGCAGCAGTTTTGAGACAAAGCCATGACGATATCTTAAGCGCACACGGGGGAATACAGAAAACGTTCGATAAGGTGGCACGAAGCTATTATTGGCCAAAAATGAGACATAATATAGCTCGTTACGTTCGTAGCTGCGTAATTTGTCAGACGGTGAAACCTGACTTACGGAAACCGGCAGGGCTTATGGCGTCACGAAGCAAGGTTAATAGACCGTGGGATATGTTATGTGTGGATTTCATCGGGCCACTTCCTCGGTCAACCAGAGGCTACAGCTATATTTTGACTGTAGTTGACTATTTTTCGAAATTTCCCCTATTCTTTCCTGTACGTTCAGCTACAGCGAAATCCGTCAGGACCATCTTGGAGGAACATGTCTTCTTGGTATTTGGGGTACCTAAGTGGTTAGTCTGTGATAACGGGGCTCAGTTCAAAAGTAAGGAGATTGCTGACCTGGTACGTGCTTATGGGGTTACCATTGATTTTACGGCATATTATCACCCACAAGCTAACCCTGCGGAAAGGTATAACCAAACATTGAAAACTAAACTCCGAGCATATATTTCCAACAATCATCGTAGTTGGGATATCCTTCTGCCAAAAGTGGCGTGTGCCATTCGCAATGCAACGCATGAGGTTCTAAAGACAACCCCATATTTTGTCATGTTCGGCAGGGAAATGCAGGTTAAAGGCGATGGTTCCCCTTTTCCTGCAGAGGGTTTTATTGCAGATAGATCGGTCGATGTTCAGGCTTGGTCAAAGGCGTTGGGTGAACTAGTGGAAGACGTTAGGGCGAGTATGGAAAGTTCGGCTCACAAATCCTCCATCAAATATAATTTACGTCGCCGAGATATTAAGTTTTACCCAAAGGATTTGGTACTTAGGAAAAACTTCGTTCTCTCCGATGCTGCTAGATTTTTTTCTGCGAAACTTGCTCCAAAGTATGTAGGACCTTTTGAGGTCATTAAGCGGGTTTCACCCTGGACATATGAGCTAGGTGATCGTAGTGGGAAAAAGGTAGGAGTGTGGCATGCGCAAGATCTAAAACTGTTCACGAATAAAGACGACCTTGCGTAATAGTAAACATGAATCGGTTATCAAAGCGACGAAAACCTTTAGAAAGGAAGGGGGGAGTATTATGGGTTGTGTTAATAGGTTTTCGTCAACCTCTTTGCAATTAGCAAAAAAAAAAAAAAAAAAATTATATCACTTATTTTCCTTGCCAATACTACTACATATGGGCACCCACACTCCGTCGTAGTTAGCGAAGCCTAGCTCCACGGGTTGCGAACCCGGCATGTAGGCTTTCACGTTCGTAGGTTCGAGTCCGCATGTAGGATCGCAGTTGTCCTTCCTTTTTTTTCTGTTTTTTTACTTGAGGGCCATAGTTCCATAGTCATACTATGGCATGAGGACTTACTGTTGGGATTAGCGGATGTGGAAGATCAGGAGATGTGGTCTGATGAACCTGTTTGTATGAGAGAAAGACGTACCGTATGGAGTTGAGCGAAAACTTTCGAGAGGCTACGGGTAGTGTTGAGTGGAATTGGAAAGGATTTTTGGTGGGTTAATGGGGAGAAAACAAAAAAAAGATAGGCGAGTTGTGAAGAGCCAGTCAAGGAGGTCGGTCGTGGTACAAATTAGGAGCTGAAAAAAAAAAAAAAAAAACGGAACGGTCGAGGAAAGTAAACTGAACAGTTCGGTAATCGTTTTAAGAAAAAAAAAAAAAGAACAGGAGTGTACTGAAAGGGAAAGGGAAAGCAAAAAGGATTGTGAATCAGTGAATTAATTAATGGAATTAGTGCCCTTGTTCGTTCACCTGAGAAAAAAAAAAAAAAAAAGGGAAGAAGTGCTATTTTAATAAATCAAACCCAAAATTAAATAAAAGGCAGAATATTGGGAAACTTGTTCGGTAGCGCAAAAACAAAAAAAAAAAAACTATCGGAAAACGTTAATTCTTTTCTGCTGGGTGAATAAGAATAGACAGAGTGTGAAACAATTTTCCTTGGTGGCTGGAGATCGTTCGGCACTCCGAGTTCTTTGCCCCATTTATCTTTTGTGACCCGCACCATTTGGGTGCTTGAGCTTTAAACAAAAAAAGAAAAAAAAACGACTGGAGTAAAGAGGATCGAGACGAATCGAGTCTGGCGGGAAGCAGCGATACGTACCAGATAAGCTACCTTGTTTTATATACATATGCAATACACATATTATTATAGTAAATTCGTCATACGCGGGCATGTTTTATAAAATAGTTAGCTCGCTTAATTGCTGTCCGTGTCGCGAATAAGCTATCTATAAGCTGGGTTCGTTCCCGCGGTTTTAGTTTAGTTTTTTTTTTTTATTATTGTTTGTTTCTTCGCTTTTTTTTTTCTTTCTTTCTTTTTTTTTTTGTATTATACTCGTAAGCTATTTGGATTGTTAATGTAGAATTAAGCTAGATTGTAAGATTGAAATTTTGTAATGCATATTATAGGTTAAGTACAAAAAGAATTAAAGGAACAGAAATTTTATAACGTTGGGAAAGCATTCGTCATTTTTTTTCTTGTTTGGTCAGTAAAAGAAGCGCGAATCTCACGTTCAGTCGCGATTCTGGATGTGGGTAGTTAAACGGAAGAGCAATCGCGTGGCGCCCATTTTTAACACCTTAACCTACGACCACTCTCCTTGGTGGTTGGGCACTCTTCCGTGGTACGGCGCGTTGAACGGAGAATTCGGCGGTAACACTTGTATGCAAAATGTTTAGCATATTCTAATAACAGGAACTACAATAAATCAAATTTTTCTTGTAAAACTCGTATCAGATAAAGGCATGCTACAAAAAAGCTGTTAACAAAATATAGATTTCAACAGGTTCAGGATATTTGACTTACGAGTACATGATCTATAGTGAAGATAGTATACATACAGGGTTTTACGGATAATGTGACGAAAATGCATCACCTCCGAGATACAGAAGTTTTAAGCAAACCCTTACGCTGACCTGACTTGACTCCTATTGAAAATTACGTTTTTTAAATGTATGCGTTTGTGGTAACAAATGGGGTGTCGTTGAACTTGTAATTATGAGGATAATACTTTAATTGTTTCAAATTCAATGATACACTAAAAATAATGTGTCAAAAGTTATTGCAGATCAAAGTGATTTGTTTTTTAAACTTAAAATTTAAAATTTTCCAGCATTTTTTCGGAAAAAAATATGTACTCAACCCCTACTTTTTGGAACTTTGAAACGTAAAACTACTTTGAAACAAAAACAAATGGCAGGTTATTTTATCTGTAGTCAGCAGTTTGCACGATACGACCCAATATGTTCAAACTACAAAATTCAAAAATGGGATATTTTTTCACAACACCACTATAAAATTAACTATTGTACAGCTGCTTTGGAATTTTTTTCTCAAAACCAAAACCGGGTCCTGTGTTTTCAGTAGTCTTATACTATACGATTTATTAAAATAGGAAAGTTACTTCCGGCGTAATATTTTGCTTGAAAACAGAAATCTATTGTCTAGTAAGAATGTATGTATTGTACAGTATTTATTTCATTTATAGCCTATTGTGATTCCTTATAAATGAGGATAAAATTGAAATATTTTTCTGTATTGTATCTACATCTGGCCACTATATTGGTCAGTGTTAACCCAAATCTAATGAAGCACGTTTTTGGTAGATAGATTGAATTAGATGAATAAACGGCCAATATGCAAACAAAAAGCTTGCGTGATTTTTCTTTAAACCAGCTGTTTCGCATAAATATACACATGTATGCAAAATTATACAATGTATACACATCTAAAGATATAGACACGCAGTCAAGCAACTCGAAGGGGAGAGGCAAATAGTGGTGTCAGTTTAAGGTGGATATTAGAGCAAGAGATGGACAATTTATTACGAGTATATCTCTTGGGATGTCTATGCATGTATCATCTTGTGTTTATGTTGAAACGTCTAGGAATTATTATACATATAAAGATGACGGACCTGAATATGTACCTTTCTCTTAAAATATGTATATGAACAAATGAATGTACTATATAATTTTAAGAAATTACTTAGATTTGTAGTTTTTTATTGCAACAATCGTCATTATTTGTTTTTTATGTTAGTCTGAGCTTGTGTTCAGTTTTCATAATTGATGTAGAGTCATCCATTTTACAATTTATTAAACTAATTGAACTCTTTACATTGCCTCGTCTGCTTTAACTTAATAGTTTTTAAAAACCTATTAAATTGTTTTTCTAAAAACTGGGTTTTCTGAGCCAAATTTTTAAATTTGGAAAAAAAATGCTGTGTTTATTTGAACTATTTATTTCAATATCCGATATCCGATAAATGACCGCCTCTTGACTGGTGGCACAAGTTGGTCGTTTTGACAAAATTTTCGATACTAAGAATGTGGGAAAAACTATTCAAAGCATTATTATTGCAATATCTAGCCTTAATCAAAGAAGGCTGTCAAAACTGGCGCTTAGCTGCAGAATCCTTCAGATTTTGTACGGAACATACGAGTACACCAACTCAACTCAAATCGTCGGAAAAAAATATAACCGATACATTGAATCTTAGAATTGCAACGAAAAAAAGGATTATTGTTATTTGCCCAGGCCTACCCTGAGCTTAAATCGCTTAAAAATCGCTTACAAATCAGCTTATTGTGTAAAAATTTAATCTGATATGTTGTTATAAAAAGAACTGACGTTTGATCTAATCAAGATCTTCCAATAAAAAACTCAGAAGGTTGAATCAAAATGCCACTCTCTTTTTACCGATCGCTTATGATATTATCCGTTTAGAAGAACATCATTGAGTCATGTCAATTTTTGGCGTTCCTTTTACTCGTATGCATGATGACTGGTTAAGAGCGGCAGCGGTATTATCACGGTTTTGACGTTATACCAAAGTTGCGCGTTACCATTACTCGTATAATCATTATTCTGGAAGGCAAATTTTATACCCGTACAACATCTACCATATGCTGACGCAGAGCCATCTTCGAATGAAGAGATTAAATTGTCTATCGTATTTTTGCAAGTTTAGAAACAGAAACAATGAAAATGAGCAGGGGTCAAAAGGCTATTTATAAACAATTGAATTATATTTCATGCTGTAAACTGAGAAATGATGTCTGGGTAGAGGTCAAACAAATAATAACTGCCACTTTCAGCTGATAAGGCATTAATGCATGATCCCAGTCCTGCGCAGAAGTCCGAGCTGTATCAAAAGTAGAACAGGCTGCACTTGGATGTTTCGAAAGAAAAATATTTTAAATGCTCTTATCTGAATTGTCGATAATTGGAGAAGCAGATTATTAACCATGCAGACAGTACAGCTATGTGGATATAGTCAGAAGAGGTATATAGAGTGTATGGATAGGATTTTCGAATTAGCCCCTGAAATGAAGCCGAAGGAAGACCACTAGATAACAATTGTAATTATTTTTACTTCCACGAAATCATCATATTCATTTTTTTAAATTAATAAATTCAGGGTGCCTCATATCCGACCGGTCGAACTTTCAGCGATAACAGTCTTTGGTGCGACAAGAAAAAAAAACATTACTGCGAGGGAGATCTAACTTTGTTCCTTTCTGAGCTAGAAGGGCCACAATATACAGGTGTCCCAGTTTAGGTTTTCGTCCTGATAGCTGAAGATTCCTGAAGTTATGGCGAACAAAAAATTGTATGGCAGGGGGTATATTTTCACACCCCTCCAAGTTATAGGCCGTTAAAGTGAGGAACATCTGATTTCGAGGTAAAACTTCTTAAAAGGCCGTAGCTTTCTAACGGATTCAGCTTATGAAACCGTTGTACACATTTTTGAAAGAGAATTTCAATGTGCATAAAATACTAAAATTTCGTATGAACGTATGAACGATGAACGACAGTCAAAATTATGGCATTTTAAAGTTAACATTTTGAAAAATCGTTGGACCAATTTCATCAGAAAAATGCGTATATCTCGAAATTTTCAACTTTTACGTTAACTTTTTTTTATCAAAACCTTTGTCTTCTCTTCATTATCTACGTTTTTTATGTATGGATTCTACCTACGAACAACGGAAGTTATTGCAAGCCACTATTTTATTCAAGCAAATGGGTCACAAAATAAATAGTGTATTCTAATAAAAAAAAATTGACTAAAAGCTGTCAGTTGGCAAGTAAAACAAAGTTGGAGAACTACGCCAACGGTAAATTTTCCCCTATTTTGTGGAACGTTTTTGTGTAATTCGGTGACAACTTTTGAAATGTGCCGATGTTACTTTATTTACTGATTAAGAGTGAACGAGTAAATTGTTTAGCAAATGTTTAAGAAAAAATGTTTTCGATTCGCGAATTTGCCGATATAATTTTCGTTTACGGTTTCTGTAATGGGGATGCAGAATTAGCTAGATTAGAGTACCAACGCCGATATTCCAGACGGAGGATCCCTTCTGGGCCAACTTTTATCAATACTTTTCACCGCCTTTCAACTGTTGGCTCAGCTTATGGGTTAAGAAGAGAAAGATTGTTTAGCATAACAGCAGCAGAAGAGGAAGAACGAATTTTAAATATTGTAAGAATGTAGCCATCTATTAGGACTAGAAAGCTTGCAGCATAGTTGCAAACTCCAAGAACTACAATCCATAGAGTTCTTCAACCCAACCGCGTTTACTCTTTTCATTTTCGCCCGTACAGGAACTTTTGCCAGGGGACTTCCAAAAAAGGATTGAATTTTGCCAACGGCTGCTGCACCAACAAAATGAGAATGAGCAGTTTACGAGAATGGGCATTACCAACCAACGAAATTCCCACTAATGGGCAGTGTCTAATCCTCACTTAACACGAACAACATCTTCTCAACGGTAAAGATTCAGTCGAAATGTAGATGTTTTTCGTAACTGTATACCATTTTACAGAAGTTTTAGCGTGAATGTCTGAGCCGGCATATTGGGTAGTACTTTAGTCGGGCCATTCATACTTCCACATGTCCTAAATTCAAAATTCTATTTAGAATTTTTGAGAGACCAGTTACCGGACCTCCTGGAAAATATTCCTCTTGCTATGCGGCAAAGAATGGTTTTCCAACACTATGGAGCTTCTTGCCATTGCAGCAATAATGTAACTTCGTTTTTAAATCAAAAATTTAATGGACGGTGGATTGGTTGATTTGGTCATTTTCCTTGGCCACCTAGATTTCCTGACCTAACGCCAATGGTTTTATTTTTGCTGTGGAGCCATAAAAGAAAGGGTTTATTTGACTGAGATTTCAAGTCGGGAAGAGCTCCAAGAGAGAATAAATACAGTGGCATAGGAGCTAAGAGGCATTTTACCAAACATTAATTTGCAGTCTGAAATCATCAAACGCTCTAGAACGTGCATCCAAAGGCACGGGCAACATTTCGAAAATTTACTACATATAAAAGCGTTTTGAAATCTTAGAGCGTAATGGTCCTTTTTGGGACCACAAAAACTATTTAAAGGGATATTAAATTTATTTGGTGACCCATTTGCCTGAATAAAATAGTGGTTTGCAACAACTTCCTTTGTTCGTAGGTGGAAAAGTCATACATAAAAATCGTAGATAATGAAGAGGAGACAAAGGTTTTGATAACAAAAAAGTTAACCTAAAAGTTGAAAATTTCGAGATAAACGCATTTTTCTGATGAAATTGCCATAATTTTGGCTGGCGTTCATCGAACTCAAAGAAATTTTAGTATTTTATGTACATTGAAATTGTGTTACAAAAATGTGTACAACGGTTGCTTAAGCTGAATCCGTTAGACAGCTACGGCCTTTTAAGAAGTTTTACCACGTAATCAGAGGTTCCTCACTTTAACGACCTATAACTTGGAGGGAGTGAAAATAGATCCCCCCTGCCATATAATTTGTATATTACTGTATTTGTTACATCCAAAGTAAACACAAAATTTACAGAAAATAAGCCAAAAGCTTACTTTCTTCAAATAATGATTAATGAGTCATACGTCACTGTTATCGTTGGTTTATGTCCTGTAATTTTTGAATTATTTTTGAAGCTAAATAACAAAACTTAACCGTTATAAGTTTTCATTAAAGTTTACATTTCTTGTTCGACTTGACGAAGAAAATTGTAATGTAATAAGAAATTAGTGATGGTACAGATATCCAACAATATTTTAACAACTGTTATTGACAACTCTCCATGAATGTCAAATATGAACTGGGCAAATAACAGTCGATCTAAAATGACAGCCACCACAAAATCGGCCTGAAAAGGGACCCTGTTTGTATTTAACCCCTTGCTGTTCAGGACCTTGAATTACTCATTTTAGTGAAAAATAAGTCCAATATAAGATGTGAATTTGGGTGAGTTTTCACTCTTTTGTATTTTTCATCTACGTTCTCATTTTCCGCCATCTCATTGTTACCTGGGACCCAAATAATACTAAGTGATTTTTCTATTCCGGCTGCATGTAGTGGAGCATGCATTCTTGAACTAGCTTAGAAGTGCCGCGAAGATTCGGTAGGGCCTTAAACATTTGGCTGTCGCTACGCCGTTACTTCGCCATCTCCATCGATTCTTCACAATATATGATACTTCATTGCCACCAGGATTGCGTGTATCTCCGCCTGGAAAACGCACGCTAGTTTTCCTAAAGAGGTATGAAATCTTATGTTATTGCCTTCCAAGACGACAACATATTTTAAGTATATGGGTTTTGGAGCCATCCGTGGAGATCTGATTATATTCCCTTTCTGGTTCAGATTGTAGCAAAAACCATGCCTGTGCATAGGGAAAGTTGATTTCGTACTTTTTGTAACAACAGGAGTTCTAATGTGATTCCATCAGATGGCATGTCCATACTACCAAATTTAATAGACAGTTGTCAACCAATACTTTTATTAAATGAAAGATGGTTTTGAGCCAATGATGATACGAGTACGCATATCAAGGGTCCAGAGCAAGTTCGTAAAAATGTTGCCTTATAAGAGTCACTGGCAATCCTCATGTCAATCTTACCGAAAGCTCCTTTAAACCGCACGAATTTCCCATCCAAATACTTAGCGTTGCTGTAAAAACGGATAGCGACATCGACACTAGATAGGTGAGACCAGTCACCCTTCTTGTAAAGAGTACACGTCTAGGGCTGCTTGCGCTTTAGGGCAGATAGTCGCTGCAGGAATGCAGAAGCAGACTTCGAACATGGAGGGTTAATCTTAGTAAATATAATTGATAAGTACTGAGAAAGTCTTCTTTAGTCCACACTCATTTGGAAATAAAATGAAATTGAGCAGTTTATCGTTAGAGATCCGTTTTCCATATCGCAGCCCTCAGCTTGAATGCAAACTTGGAGGTGGATTTTCTCGTGATATTCAAATTTGGGTTACAGCATCGATTTCAGCCGAACTTTGTGCATGGGGGAAAGCTATCACTAGGGTTGTTTCTCAGGCTAGATTTGACAGCACCAACCGACTTCCGTTCACCAGAACTACGACTTTTGCAGGTTGTAGAGTGGGTAGGACTTATTGTTAGTATTTGGCGTATAAGTGCGTTTGGCTTTATAATTAGCCTTGGTTGACAACAAACGCCTTCAGAAGAAATGTTTCTGGACATACGAGTATTTAGCTCATATTATGAGCTCATGTATATTATTAATGAAAACTACATACATTCCAGAAAGTTTTGATCATGAAATTGTAACATAGGCAACACATATGAAAAAAGGTTTTGCTTTTTCATGATAGAGATGTCATCTTAATTAATTTCCTCTTTTCCAATGTGTATTTTTAGTGCTTCCTTTTTTACCTAAAGGTCAAACGAAATCTCACTGGAATCGAAATTATCATACCATATGTAAATAACACGCTAGTGAAACTTTAAACGATAAATATTAATTCTTGAATGTAAAACAAACGATTGCAGATATGTGAATGAAGCTGGTAATCAAATGCATCTGTACATATTTAAATGCATACCAGGAACACTACAGGTGGTAGACAAGAACCCACCCCTTGGTTACCCGCTGAGATACCACAATATTTTGCAGTAAGCCTTGTAAAGTAGTCATGACTACCACCTCGATAGAGGGTGACTGGTACCGGAGGGGGATTAATGGTAGTCATGATTTTATTACTAGGGATAAAATATTTCGGAATGTAAACAAACGTCTAATATTAAGTTCAGGGAGATTGACTAATGGATTGCATTCTATTGAAAACTTTAGTTAAATACTTTTATAAATATAGAGGCGTATTTTTAACCGTGACGCGTTTTTTAATATAACTTTTGCTTACTTTTCACTGATCTATCATAGTACCCTTTAACCTCCTTCTAAAAGAGTACTGTGGATCCATACCGATGATTCCATTCTAGTTTTTTTCAGATTTCATCTGAAGGTTGGACCAGCAAAAAAAAAAAAAAAAAAATTATGCATCAGCCTTTTTGTTTTATTTATAAAGTATCTGAAATGTTCTTAAGATCTAATCTTACATACTCGTACGTATGTCATAATTTATAATAAACATATACCAGCATGCAATTTCTCGGAAATAAAAGTAAGAGTAAAAAGTAAAAAAAAACTTTATACAAGAAGTTAAACATAAATTGTATGTAGCACATTTAGGCAGCATGATTTCCAAAATCTGTAAGAATTTTACTTTTCTTTCTTTTTATAGCATACTACTGAAATAATATACTCGTATAAACAAAGAAAACAGAAATATCCAATCCGTAGATACACAAATCCGATGGTCGTATATTTTTAATTTCTTACTTTACAGTATTTAATTAATCATTATATTAAAAAAAGACCTTAGGCATTTCAGCAAAAGGGAATATACCATAAAGAAAAAATTGATAATTAATTGTTAAATATGTATACATATACAGTATAAGTACACCAAATGACGTCTCATGAATGAAATCATTTATCCTTAATTGCTTCGTCAGTCCTTATTTTCTAAGATGCACTTGCCAGGATTAGGGTTGATTTGCTAAACATGTTTTGGTAGAATCTCTAAAGAGTTTATGTACTGTGCAATAAATTCATTGTCAGCGTTAATGTATGTAATTGAGTGCGAAAATGCTGGCGCAGCTAAGCCTTACTTTCTCCTAACTAGCAGTATCCATTAGAAGATATGGTAATAGACATTTACTTTTACTTATTGAAAATCTTACATTGCGTTACTTATATGGGGTGACTATTTATTCAGTCAATTGCAGTGATTTAATTTTATCAGTGTGGCCAATTCATACCCCTCATACATCACGTATCTTTAAACTACAGCTACCATGAAAAAAAAATGGTTTAAATGCATTGGGATTTATACGAGTATTAGGAATAGGGTGAACATTTTATGTGCATATGTTAAGTACCGCATATGCTAGAGATTCTATGAATCCTTAGAGAGTAATATGGAGTTTACTGGCATTCAGTTGACAACTGGTTAAATGTGAAGACTTCTTTCAATGCCTTAGGTAATACTTAAAATCTATTGAAATGTTCTGCTATGCAAGAATTGGTCGTATTTAAGATTCACTTAGTTCTTAGTTTAAGAATTCCATACCTACCGTGTATCTTATATACGAGTACAAAGAAATTATATTTCGTCACGTAGGAATTTTTACATAAAGCATTGTTGTTAACCTCGTATCTATCCAAAAGAGCGTTATCCAAGCCAATTCCTAAAAATTGTCAATATTTACTTTTTTGGTTTGATGACTTATATGATGCCTACGCGAAGCATTGTCGCTAAGGTTTCCCTTGTACACTTGTTTAAACTTAAAATGGGCGACATATAAGTAATTAGCTTACAACGTTTACCAATCTCTTCGCATTAAATTTCTTTTCAGTCAGAAGAGAACATTTAAATAAAGAAGTAGTTTGATTTTGCAAAGCACATGTCAACTATCAATGGGGATTTCGACGAGGACACAGGCATTGCTAACGCATGCTTGGACCTCATTTCACGATTTTATTGTCACCTACACAGTATCAAGACTCGACAAATTCAGTCTTTTAATTTTGTTCTGAGAATTCGAACTTCGAACTGTTCTTTACACATGAGCATGTTACGCGATACATAACTTTGTGATATTTTTAGAGAATATAGAAAGGTATTACAATACAATTGAATGTTTTTTTTTACCACTTAGCCTCTTAATTGCGACGTTGTGTTAAAACTGCCGTAACAAAAAGGGTCTGTTAGGAAAAACAGTAAAGTATAGTATTTCGGGAGTTCACAACTCGACATACATATGTATTAGGGTCAAAAAGCCTTAGGACAGATGCTTGTAACCATATTCGGCAGTACAGCGACATCGTTTGTATATGTTTGAGCGTAATAGTTATAACGCTTTCCACATCCAGTAGGGAGTCAGTAATCAAACAATGAATTATTAGCACTAACCAATGTCTATAAGACGGACAAATTCTATTTATTCGCGTATAGCATCCACATGGATAGATCAAGAATAGTATAAGAGTGTGGTATCTTTGAAGTACATATACTCGGATGTTAGTAAAATTTTCCTCTATAAAAGGATTCATTTTGAATAGTGCGCTAAAAACAATACGTCATTTAACAAAATGGAACGATACATCCTCCATCAAATTTAAATCGGTTAAATTGACTACAAAAATTTCACTGAAACCATTCAAAAAGTTAAAATATTTCTCGATCGACCTGAAGAATCTCCTCACTGTGCATTTGTCAAATTGGTTCAGAAATTTGAACTATTGGGACAATTGAGTGATGTGAAGCACCGAAATCGTGGCGGTCACGAAAGAACGCAAGAATTTAAGCCTGCTGAACATCATTGGAGTCGTAACTTTGCCAATTGGGTGTTGGAAATGTATGAAATTGATCAAGAATGCAGCAAAAATTTTATTGAGCGATAAGGAACATTTGCATCTTCAAGGTTTTGTGCATATGAATCGACACATTTGCGGGCTTAGAAAATCCAAGAATAACTGTCGAGCATCCTCTCCATCCACAACCTTTTACTGGTACATCATAGGACCTTATGTCTTTGAAAATGAAGCGGGTGTGGCTATTACCCTAAATAGATTGCGCTATCAAACCATGAAGAATGCATTTTTGTTGCCGGAATTCCAAAGTATGTAAAGACGCAAATGTGCAAAAATTAGTCTAAAGATTCAGCAATGGAGGTAATTTGGGCAATATTTTTTTTAAAATAAAATCATATTACAATATTTAAAAAAAAAAACTCTTTTTGCTCCACTACCCCGATGGCGATTCAACATCTAAAGTGTGATATTGCAAATTAAAGATTTTGAATTGAGGCATGTTTTATTGAAAAGTTTATAGCAGCCAGCTCAGTAAACTTTTTCAATAAAACGATCATACTCACTTTTATACTTCTTTTTCATATTTAATTTGAAAATTGGTACTCATAGTTACATCCAATAACACGCCTTTGATATTGAGCGAACATCTGGGGTGTCAGAATTAGTACAGACTTGATCCGATAAAAAACCGACTGCGGTTGAGTATGATACATCACTTGTATTAACATGAAAAAACTAGTGCGAATTATAACTTCGAATCACTCTGAGTGAAGAAAAAACTCTCCGTCCTATTCGGACTCCCACCCCTGGAGAGCGAATATCGAAACCAAATACACCTGAGTTTCAAACCACTACAAAAACAATTTTTCCTTTCTCCTCCTTCTACCTTTCCGTCCTCGACTGGGCAACAGTAAAAGGGTATCTAACCCCTTAGGCGCGCGTAAATTATAAAAAAAAAATTTTATGAAAATGATCAGAAAAATCTCGTTGAAAAAGTATTTACATGTACTCGTATGTACATGATTTTTCACTTTTCTAATGACATAAACGCCGATATCACTCATCCCAATTACAAACATTTTTGTACATACTATTAAAAAATAAAGAATGTTTTTACTTATTGTATAGTTCAGTTTTAATGCATTTTATTTTCTTAACACTAACTCTTACATTCTAACAAAAAATGCTTAAATGCTAGCTTACAATTACTTAACAATCTTATGCTAACTTACTGGCCCCACACAGGCGCTCTAAGCTACTCTGAATACTTATATCTATGTCTTTCGACTTCATTACATTTTATTTAGGAATACTTATTTTCTATACTTAAGGCTAAGAAACTTATTGTATAATAAGCTACAACATGGACATGGGGATATTGGTGCTACTGAGAAATAGTCTTAAATGATCGAACATGGACTCCAATCTTAGTTTTGGCTACTAAGTGCCCCGATTTATTGTTTCAGAAATAAATGCGCAGGTTTTGTTATTATTTCACTAGAAAAACTTGAGTCTTATCGAAGAAAAATTTCAAAAATGCTATATATATCTGCCAGCTACTACTTTCACTTCTACTATACGTTACAAGTCATCCTTATCTACATAGTCCATGTGAATTGTTCCAGCTAACAGTGTAGTTGAATCTCAAAATGAAAACCCAGGTGACCAGGAAGGCGAAACCTTTATACGAGTTTTAAATACCCAGCTATCGTTGAAGCCAGTATATTGGTTTGGCGAATGAGTAGAAATATGCAAGGAACTGAAGACGATGGAAGCCTGGAAATTTTCACGAGTTGGAAACATGTTATATGAGTAAGTAGTAACACTGCCTTAATGCAAGCTGCATATCCTTTTATACAAATGAAGTTACTACACACATACACATAATTTTGTTATAAAACTGAACTGGTAAACGCGTACTACATCTTGGAAACAAAAATGAAAGTCAATAGGAAAGCATGTCAGTCAGTTACATGTCCAACAAGCCGACTGCATTTTCTGTTTATAGTATTTGGATTCCAAGACGAATGATTTCTAGAATTGGAGATGATAAGTAAATTTTCCTTGAATACACAGGATTATAAAAGTACATACTGATATGTATAATACGCACATATAAATATACATATAAGAACGTCAGTATATGTGAATGCCTTAAAAACCTAACGACTGTGTGGGTAGAAAATAGCTTTACCTTGGCATAAAGGATTGTCCACATTTTGGGTTGGGCAGCATATTCGCATACACACTTTGAAGATTGAAGTGTCATTGACCCATTCAAGAGGATAAAGTACCAACAAAGATTTACACATAAAGCAGATAATTCCATTCAAACTTTCTTTTATTTAGAGTTAGTATAAGAGGGAACTACAGTTTATTGTATCCTGCAAAGCAGTTATTTTATGTGGAAACTCGAAGCAACTATTAAGCAGATGAAAGCTAGTAACCCTCCGTTGTTTCACGAGTATACAACAAGGGCATTAAATGAATACAAAATCGCAATGAACTGACATTCAGCTATTTATATGTTCTTACGTACTCCAAATTTTCAACCCCAAATAAATACCGTGCTAGACAATATTATACGCCGATGACATTTTCCGTCATTGAATAGGGGTGCATGAAAGTACGAGTTTTTGTAAGTGATCATCTTATTTAGGGCACTTAACACCATTCAAGCAACAAACAAATTGATGCACTTGCATTAGGAAGTTTGCCTTGTTTGGCTATTGACGACGAAGTATCATAGTTTAAACAGATGTGAAGTAAATGGATTACTTAAGAGTTTTGCCTTATTTAAATCGAAGAAATACAATGTTTAAATAAGTTTTTTTTTTATTATATTGATATTTAAAGCGAAACATTTTTTCACAATTTAGACAATTTGTTTAAAGTCTTTGCTCCACGTATGTTTATACGAGAAGAACCTTTTTCTTTTATTAATTTTTTTGTGGAATTTGTAAAGTATGCAGTACTGTTTTCTATAGAATTTTTACTATAAATACGTATGACACGATTTAGAACTAGACATCATATCAGAAAACTAATTGAAACGTGTTTTTGGCAACATGAGCTTTATATATTTATAGACAATTTAAAATGCGATATCCCTTCCGTGCTTTTAAATAAAAATTGAGTGCGTACTATTGTACATTCTGTCATAGAATTTGTGGTAGATTCTTGATAAAAACTTTATCATAAATGTGATGTTTAAATAAACTTTCGTACCATTTTCTATGTTCAGGTTTTGCGGATCATTTAGATTTTTCCACCATGCCATTAGAAAATATACTTAAAAACTTATTTGGCTGCAACGCTAATTCAGAACCACAATCTTCCATTTGAAATTGAGTTCACGCTTAAAGTCGATGAGGAAGAGCAAGGTTTTGAAATGTTGTTTTCTATTTTAGTGAGTGATTTTATGCTCATTTGACTTTTAAGTTCAAAGACAATTTAATTGGTAAGACATTTTTGCTAATTGGTATGGAAAACCTATCACAAACTGTGTTAATAGGTTTTTTTAGTAACTCTATGTAGTGTTAATTTATTGAGACATTTTATAAAAGATCTTGTTGTTGGGTGTTTTTTCTTGAAGGTTACATTTCCCAAGGTTAGAGGTTACAGGATCCTCTCCTATTTTTTGCCTCAATAATGATTTTAGATGGGTATCAGCGCGGCGATTGTTCGGGAAACTATTAACTACCCTATAACTCGGATTGGGCCAACAACGTAATAATCAAGTCCGTAGCGTGGTGCTTGCCTCACTTCCCATTGGTGGTCCCAGGTAACTGTTAAAGCCTAAAATGGCAAGGGTATGCTTGGCCAGTAGCATAATACTGGCCTACGCTGTCATAAGGCTCACAACGCTACACAGAAGAGATTAAAAAGATATGACGAATTCACATTGACGACCTTTGCACTGGTTTAAAGAACTACCTTCGCAGAGGCCCTTCGCAGAGGCCATTGACTACTATTACCCAGATATCACCGCCATCCATCGAAAGTGGGATGGGATGGGCCGAACATTAAGAGAATAAAAAGCTGTAGGGTAAAGAAACAGCGACACCTGAGCAAGCGCTTTATGACAATCCGCATTAAGGCTAAATTCACTAACATAAGTCTAATATACGCCCATGTCGCTACGAAAGAAAAGGATGACGCTACCAAATAATGTTTCTAAGAGCCCCTCGACAAAACATATGAGAAATGTCCTAAGTATAAGAGAACAGGAGAACGTCTTTGCTAGGACAGTTGGAATGCACAAAGACTTAGGAATATTGATTTTGCCGCGAGACGAAATGTAACTATAGCAAGGGTACATGAAGGTTTCCGAATCATAAAACGCTAAATCAAATTGATCACATTGCGATCGACGTAAGAGATGGTTCCAGTATTCTGGACTTGCGAACCTTCTGGGCAGCCAACATCAACCCCTATCACAAAAAAATTTAGAATGGGGATTTCCCAAGCACCAGAATAAAGAACAATTACTGCGGAAAACAGTAATAGAAAGAGACCACCAGAATCTTCGCCGAACGAGTATCCCGAATTCTTTCAACAATTCCTATGCCGCCAGCATCAAGTACCGGATACCAATGCCACCGCTGCCAAAGTGCCATCAGGGACGTCGTAGCTGATAATTTTTTTTATATTTAGCGAGCGCTCAAGGGGATTTTGGTACCCTTAAAATATTTACAGGCGAAGGAAAGGAGGAATGAGAGGAGGAGGAAAGGTGGGTTTTGAGTGTTTGAAAGCGTGTTGTACGGCTTAGGAAAGAACCACGATATTTGAATGTACTCGTACGTCAGAAAGTGGGCTTGATGATAAACTGATGAGCATTCATAGCGAGACGGGTGTTACGGTTAAAGGTTTGAAGGTGAGAAATGCAATTTCACTATAGCTCTGGTGGTGAAAATAGCGATAGAACAAAGTTAGACAGGAGACATTTCGTCGGTGTTCGTCGACACATCATATTTTTATGTTATTATATAATTTATAGACCGTCGACGACTCATCGCTTCAAATTTTTATGTTTATATTTGATTCACCATCCTCGGTTCATTACTTTCTAATGCCACCCGATCGCAACATGTTTATTTAGTCACCAACAAATCCAGTAGAATAATACGATCCCAATATGTTTATTTAGTCACCAAGAAAGTCACCAAGCGAATCCATTTGAACAATCCGATGGCGAAGAATATGTCGCCAGACGAATCCACTTGACCGAGTAACGATCCGCCCGCTGAACATGAAGCTAGTTGACCCAGTGTACAGTCGAATATAAACCGTGGAACGTGGAGTAAACAAAAACAACTAAGCGATGATGACCAACTGGAGGAAGTTCACGTTACAGGTCGTTGGCATATTTGTGGCTGGAGCGGTATGGTCATGGATTATCAACGCATGGGCCTGGTATACCCTACTCAACGGATTATATATCTGGTCGCTGTCGTGAGAAGGGATCGAAGGTGATGAGCTGAGTTAAAACGAAGAAAGAAGTCAGTTCGTTACCTTACCTCTCCGCGTTCTGGACAAACAAAATTGTAGTAGCTTAGATTTATTTAAGAAAAATTAAAGAAAACTTAAAACGAACAGTACCAAATCTTTTTCTACATAAATTTAGCATTAAATAAAATTAAAAAAAAAAGAAAAGAAAACTATAAATCTATTCCTTTGTTAATTTTGCTGATATACATATATCTACCTCACAACTGCAGACTTAATTATGAATTAATTTAGATAATGATTCTAGTCGCATTAAGCGACTAAAGAATGATATCTATAATTACAAAAAACCTTAAATTTCTATTTTATCTCGAATTTATTATGTAAATTTAACCATGTGATAAAAAGCAATGAAAAAAAAAGTTTTATTGCACAGTCCTGAATCCTATACAGTAGGTGCAGAGAGGTTTTAGTAGTATCTGACCAGCTGTTTGCTTTGTACTCCAATTTTGGGCGGATAAATGCCTTATATATTGAGGCCAGATCAGAGGGGTTTAAATAATTCTTACATCGCTTGAGGAAACCTTAATATCAAATATGTATGTGGTCCGAGACCGAGAATGGAAAGCTTTTCGGTTTCAACGATACAAGTGCCATTTATGGATAATTTATATGTGTTTAGATTTCGCTTTAATGACAGCATACATCATTGTGTTTTGGAAGCATCAACGAAGGATGAGACCCGCTCGTGAGGGTTTGATGATGAGGAAGAAAACAGAGCAGATGTTGATTGAAACTTTTTTTGCAGACTTTTTCAGGCAAAATAGACAATTAGACAACTTAAACGATGATAGGCAAAACTTCTGTCCACCTGACCAAAATGAAATAAGCTTGACAATATCTAAACTAAAATCTAACAAAGCTGCTGGACCTGACGGGCCACTGGCCGAAGTATTCAAAGCTACTGGAAATTGTTTTATGCAGAGCATACACCAACTCATTTCTCAGATCTGATCAGAAGAGTGTATGCCTTATGAATAGAATTTCAGTATCGTTTGTCCGATCCACAAAAAAGGAGATCTCCTCAACTGCGCTAACTATAGATTTATCAGTTTTCTCAATATCGCACACGCGTTCGCGGGAGCCACAATGGATTTAACGGTAAATGAGGGTAAAACCAAGTATACCAGTATGCTGTCAACAAGAAGGAACACACAACATCGACGAATTGGACAGCACATCACAGTCGACAGCTATAATTTCGAGGTAGTAAGAGACTTTGTCTACCTTGGCTCTATTATAAATTCTGCCAACAACACCAGAAATAAAACGAAGAATCACTCTTGTGAATCGTTGTTTCTTTGGGCTAAAAAGACAATTGAGTAGTCAGATCCTATCTCGAACAACTAAGGAGTCTCTAGAAAAGAGCCTAATCATCCCGGACTCTATGTGCCTGTTTACATTGGCGTGCGCAGGAAGATTGTCCGAAAGAGAGAGAAAGCTTTTTACTTCATTTCTATGGCGAATTTTCGAGTGAAGCATGAAGTTGTTTCCCATATCGTTCCATTTCTGACGTATTTTTTTCATTTAAGTTTTGATCGTTGATTAGCAAGAAAGTGTAAAGAGGAAAAAATGTATGTTTCAGGCCAACTGCTCAAATTTAAAAAAAAATAAAAATGCTCCGATTCAAGTGTTTCGCTTGTTAAAAAGTCGTTAATCCCCATGAAAATGTGAACACGACGCTTATGGGCAGGACTTTCATGAGCATGAGGATACCTTCAGTCGTTTCGAGAAAAAAATCTTTTGGAAAATATTCGGTCATGGTTGCGTCGACGGCCTTTGGAGGAGAAGATTCAACGGCGAATTATGAGGATACGAGCTGTACAGCGTCATCAACCTAGTTAGAAAACTGTGTATCAGCAGTTTGAGATGGTGAGGACATATAGAATGAATGAACCCGCAGAGTCCTCCAATCCATCAAGAGGGACAATGCATAAGAAAAAGATCTCACCTTAGGTGGCGCGCACTTGGAGTGCACAACTGGTGGCAGTTAGATGAGGATGGGCCTAACTGAGAGACTTGTTAGTTGGGGCTCAGGTTCACCTCACTGTAGCGCCACCTAAGTAAGTAAGTAATGATTTCATTTATTTTATCAACGTATATCGGGATCACATAATGATAATAACGCTGAACTGAAATGTGCAATTGTCAGATACCATCTGATATCGCGTAGCAACTCGCCACGCGCATTTATGTTTACCTTAGCTAGAAAAGTAAAAGTAGATATAAACGAGTGATAAATGGTCACTGAGTTATTTTATTTATTTATTTATTTGTAATGCTTATACACTTTAAGATACAATGTCTTATAAGATAGTGAAAAGCTAGTTAAGAACAATGAAAGCTAGTTGATTAGTTGTACCAACTTAAAACTTAACAAAAAAAATAATAAAAATACATTTATATCGCTGCAGATTAAAATTCATAATAATTATGTACTTATTGCTTTGAAAAATTTATTTACAGATTTGTAGAGAAATAGCCTTGTTGTGCTTGTACCTAAATTAGTTCTTAAATTTCGCGGTAGTGAATTCCACAATCGGACTAAATTTACGAAAAATTGACGTTCTGATGTAAGGGAAGTGTATTGGGGATGAATTAATTGACCAGGCCTGTGCGAAGAGGCCAATCGAGCCTTTTCGTATAAGTAAAATGGTTGGCGTGTTACGAGATTATCCGATAGCAGGGCTAGAGTGTGAAACTTGAGATAGCTCTCAAAAGGCATGTCAAGCAAAAGAGAAGAATAACTACTTACTCTGTCATATTTACGTAGCCCAAAAACATAACGTATTGTGCTATTAAAAGCAACATTAAGCTTTCTTCTACTGATCGAGTCACAGCTACAAAAGATTTCACATCCGTAGAGTAAAATAGGAATAACCAAAAATTTAGTTAACATCAAGCGGGTTTTAGTTGGAGTAAAAGACTGCTACCCATAAATTACGTTACGCCCCATATACCTTTCCAACGACAGCACTGATGTGATTTTCCCAAGTTAACTTGAGATTAAAAGTGACCCCAAGATCCTTTGCAGTCTCAACATAATCTATTTCAGAGCTTTTCAATAAAATAGGTGGAAAATACGAAAGATCCAGTGGGTTCTTTGATATGACTAGGCACTTCGATTTCTTAGCGTTTAAAGAAAATCCGTTAAGTTCAGACCAACGTGAAATTTCTTCAAGTTCTTCATTGATAGAGCAAGCTCCGTTCTCAATTAAATCAAGTGGACAGCTCATATACATTTGAACATTATCAGCATACATATGTGACGAACAGTTGTTTATAATGGATGGAAGCTCATTTACATATAATGATATAATGGTTTAATTACTAGTGAATATGTAACTAAGCAAAATCAAAAATTAAGAATGTATAAATTTATGAATTTTTTTTTTTTAATTTCTCACAATATAAAAAAAATAACATGTGTGTTATGTTTGGTTCATTTATGGTACATATTCTATGTACATACATATATATATACATACATTCCGTATACATACCTATATAACTACTCCTATGTTGTTTTTGTTTGCATATGAAAGTATGCATATCTAGAAGATTGTGCCTTATCTTGGTTGAGTAGTTTTGGAACAATTTTTAAAACCCGACTCTAAAAAATTACATGACAGTACGTCATAATGTCATTGTAAAGTCACTACCAGATGGTCATAACTCATAATCATGCATTCTTTGGTGCAGTTAAGCCCGTAGGCATGATTTTATCCCATCATATTTTGTAGATGAGCTTGAGCATGAACTTTATGGATTTATCTTAGGCTGCTTTGATTTATTAATTTAGTTGAAATATTGATTTAGATGAACATTTTTTTTTCTTATGCTTTGTTCAAATTAATAGCGGAATATTTTCTGGTTTAAATTTTTTTTAACATTTTTACGATATTTTCTATAATAACATTTCCCAATATTTCTGATCGCGTTCTTTTTTCTTCCTTCCTGAGAAGTGGGTATTTATTTATTCTGTTTTGCTTGTAAAGGACTCATAAGAGTGTTTCTTCTTTTTTTGCACCAAGCTCGTTTATGATGACCAGTTATTAAATGACTAAGGGACGTAGCACCGGAGGCTTTAGCAGTTTCTTATAATTGCAGTGGCATGATATAAGAATTGGTAACCAGACTCTAACAAAGTAGTAATCTGAGTTTATGTCGGATTCTTGACGTACTACAAACTAGATAAATAGGCCCCAATTGTGTACACATTATAATCATAATACGAGTATGTACTGTTTTTACAGATAAGTCGTGAAGGCTATATTTTCGGTTAATTTTTCAAAAATGGGCTCCATTCTAAGAGCATATTAAAGTTGCATAGGAAAATTATTACGTCATATATTACATAATAATTAAAAAAAAAGTTTTCAGTCATATATAATATTTCACCTCTTATTTTAATATTTGAAACGAATGCACTGGAAACCCAAGTTGTAAAAGTCATAACTTAGACGTACATAGTTAAATATTTTATTGAAGTCTCAATAATATTCTGTATACAAGTTTATTTAAAAAGCCTTGCTGAGTTTACACAATTTGTTCCAATCAATGCAGTCTTTTACGTGGGGATTAAAAAGAAATACAATAGTTCCATTTTACGAAAAAGTTGTTTATAATAAGCAAAAATATTAGAAAGTATTTCACATTTACACATTATTGAATATAATTTTTACTTATAAATTTGTTGATAGTTTACATAAGATTTCCTTTTTTGTTGGTTGCATTATTAGTACTCGTATATTAGACGGGATTTCAATTATGTACAAAGTATTTGGCCTTATGCATCAGCTTAAGAAGCCCTAGACGAGATTTTCTCTTATTTCGTTCCCACTGCAAGGTGAAAATCTTCAAACGACGATGCCAGGCACGTGTCCATGGGCAGCATGTATGGTACATAGTACATACATACATACAACTTTCATGATATCCCCAAGAGGATACCATTAGGCAGTTTATCGAAGGGTAGGTTTACAACCCCGTTGGTTATTGTTTAAGTATTGTTGCGTTTTGACTTTTATTCAATTCAACGCAGTTCTTTTATGGTGTTCATTGGGAAATTATTTTCTGCACTTCACATCTCTTGTGCTTTACCTATAATGCTATTAGGATTAGGATTTTGACTAATTTTTGCACATGTTTTTTAATCCTAATCTTTCATCGCTATAACAAAAAGAATACGGAGAGCGTCATTTTTCAACCAATGTCTTTTAACATATGAATTCCGAAGATGATATACAATTTATACAAAAATTAACCGCTCGTAGATATTCCTGTAGTATGGCTTTGGAATTATTAAAAATAGAATAGGAAAAATTGTCAGACAAAATTGATGATATTATTAACCAATACTCAGGCTACATTAGACTTTCCGCTCATTTTCAACATGCATAGCAAACAAATATCTACTGCTCTTTTCCTTTAATAATTTGCATAAAATGTCGATATGTACTTTAACATAATACATAATTATATTGATATGGTATTAATGGTAAAAGTCGCACATTATATGGTTCTGAAAAATTCAAAAGCTCAAACACAATGTCACTAGAACTTTATAAGTAAATTAAAATAAGGTTTATGTACGTAGGCTTTAAGACAATATTAAACTCAAATTTCATTACATTAATACATTAAAATAATTACAATACTGTATCATTATATGTATATCATTCAAAATAGAAGGTGCATTAGGTTTACTCGTATATTACGCCATCCTGTGAAAAAGGATATGCAATTAGTCAAACTGTGATGTTAAATTATTGCTGACATCGATTGTTCAAAACCGAACTAAGAACTACGTCGTTTTTGATTTTAACTGATCGAATTATGGTTATGTTTTGTAATCCATTAGGAACAATTTTTGGCGTTTAGTCTCTTTGAAACTCAAAGAATACAATACATATGTATTATGTATAAGTATATACAGAGTTTTCCACAAAGGGTGCTCAAACTTCAAAAGTTAAATAAAACAATTTGCGTATGAGATACGAGTATCAATAATTTTTTTTAATTTGAAATAATATTCGATTACATTATGTATGGAATAATATGTCAGCCAAATGTCCGCTGCGGCTTCTCTGAGCGACGCTTATCCGAGACGTTCAACAATAGTTATGTAGACTTTTTAGGCATCAGTCGTCTGCGGCTTATTTGGATATAATCATGACTTAATGTAGCACCATAAGAAAATATCCGCAACAAGCAGTGACTTTCTCAGGATTTATTTGCAACTAATGGGTCTCATGTGGGTTGTTATCTCCCCAAATGTGACAATTTTGTTTGTTAAGATAACCATTCATCAAAAAATGGGTCTTATCAGCGAATAATTGACGCTGCCTACGGTCGTTTACCTTTAGATCTTGGGTCAATTGAATTTTGTGAGGGTGAAGTACTATGTCTCGACGAAAATTCTCCAAGTTGAGGTCTGTGAAAAGCCAAGTTCTTCAGCGCGATGAGTAATTACATATCTCAGATTATTCTGCATATTCTCGTTCATTGCAGAAAGCGCAGACCTCACGTTTCGACGGCATATATGCGTTATCTGATTGGTTCCTAAACCAGTTGATCTGAATCAGTCCATCAAACGATCAATAGTCGACCCAAGAGGACAACTGTGTGCATCATTAAAATCACGTAGCGCACAGAACGTAACTTGAACTGAGCACTCAAATAATAATTTGCACGCGTTGCTCAATATTGTAATTTTACATGAGAATTTGACTAATGGCATAACGAACCCATCAATCTGTGAAAGATGTGGGAAGAAAAAAATATATATAGGGTCATAAGCCGACTAATTGACCTATAAGATGAATTACTTGTTGAGTTCAGTGAAAACAAAGAAACGAGGCCCTTCACATGCAGATTCAAGATAATTCACAAAAAATTATATGGATTCGAAGAGGCGCTCAATAATTGAGTCAGATAGGCGGTTCTAAATGACGTTTCTAGCAGCTGTATTATGCTGCAGCAAAGGGAAAAGCCTAACAACAGTGTTAGTATATCGTCATATTTTTTTTTCATTTCAAGACAATAAACTCTACAGTGTGAAAAACTAAAAAAAATAATTATAACTGAAATCGTTATCCAAACTTCTCCTTTTAATGGATTAATGGTTCTTATTCGGTGAAGCTTATGTTCCACTTGCCTTCTTTACTCATAGAACTTTCGAACTAGCGAAACAACGTGCTAAACGTGCTTGTTAGCATTTCTCCTTAAATCAGAGGTCTTATTATATTGGTGATTGGAACTCAGTTTATAGATTTCGCCACCACTGATGGCTTCCTAGCCATATTAAAACTGGTCTTCCGAGCTTGATATTCGTAGCATTGATTTTGGAAGTCTCGATCAGAATGATCAGATTCTAACAGTTACTAGCTATTGCAAACGTTCAGCGCAAAATTTCTCCACATTACTTCTTCGGTGTTTCGGCATAATATTGTAATAATTACAATAAAAAAAACTATCCAAATCAATGGTGGAATGGGAATTACAATATGTCCTGCGTTGATCGCAATGTGATATTTGGATGTTCGTGTTTAGAAAATGGGTACTAATTATCCAGCTTTTATGGCTGTACATTAGATTACCCTAGGTTCGTTTCAGTTGTACAAAGCTATGTATGTTTTACAAATGTAAAACCAAAGAGGGGCTAAAATCACAAGGCGTAAACTTAATTTGATGCTCAGTATACTGCTCTTAACATATTGTAATTATACATACATACGTACTTGTATGTTAGATTTGTATCAGAATTGTAATGATTCGCATCTAGATAAACGCTATCTGTGTCCTCCATGGCTGTCACCAAATCATACAAGTAGATATCGTAGTTCAATTTAATTATTTAATAATTTTCAATATAAAAACAATTTAAGTCGAACTATTTTTTTATTATAATCTTCTGGAATTTGTCCTAATTTTTTTGTTTCCAAATTTAACTCCTCCATTTTTAAAATAGACGTTCTAGAGACACCATTATTGCTGCAAACATCACCATAAATCAAATGTTCTGTTGCAATTGCCATATTGGCAATTTTTTGGCGATCAATTTTCTATGACACTTACCGCTTTAAAATTTTTTGCATCACCATTCATATGCGACTATAATATCTCGCATTTCTGTTTTGCTTCATGGCATGCACAATGTAGCCATAAGCTTTCAGTTTGTTGTTTCATAGCCGAGGTTATTTTCTATTTTATCTATCAGAAGCAGGAAGTCTAATGCTTAAAGGCATCATGATCCCATTTTCAAACAAACTAAATATCTAAGGATTGGCCTAGATCGCAAATTTCTCTGGTGAAAACTGTCAAAACGCCGTCGGTCTTCTCCCGATGTGCTTTAGGCAAGACCTGCGACTTTGCTTTTTAAAACAGCGATTTATACGAGTACTATGATATAATAAGACACTCGCTGATATGCATCGTTTATTTGATAGAACAAGCTTTAGCGTAAATACACTAAAATTGTTATTACTATATTTCGAAGAACGCGTCACCAAAGTTACATAAGTACGAGTTATGTTATGTCTACCTCGCCTGAGCCTGTTGTAGATGTCTCATGAATTTCGACTCTGAATAGAGCTGTGATCTTTTCTGGTAGCACAAACGATGGTTGAAGAACTATAGAGAAATCAAAACTAAGCTCAGGGATATTTGTAAAAAAAATCGCAGGTTTCCTTCTCTAGAAAACTGAAAAATTCAAGTTTTTAAATTTATATATGTCGATACACAATAAAGGTGTCTGACTGGAAATATGAATGCTGTAGTCTATAGTGACAACTTTCAACAAAAACAAAAGAAGAAAGAAAATATTATTCCGCATTTATTGTTGCTTGATCCTTTTTTTTCAGGGAGTAAAACTGCAAACATCTGAGTACCTACATGTATAGTTATATAGGTAAACACATGAAGGCAGGTCGGAAAAAAATTGTAGAAAGAGCTTTGCAAAAAGTTTCCATATACCTTATGTACATCTATGCGTACAAACATACAATATAAATACACACATTGTGGTACACAATTTGTATACCTTATTTAACTAAATTGTTTGTACTTTAGCAACGTACTCATAGTACGAGTAGTTTTACTTACTGGGTTCTTTCTAAGATTACAAACTTAGATATCTAGTTTAACTTGATACACAGTTTGCAATGAATGAAACTATTTTCCATATGTTCATTGATAGACTAGTAAAGTTCATCATTGACCACTTTGACACGAACAATTTGCTTTTTCCTGACTTCTTGCCATCTGTTGTCCATTACGGCAATTACCTATCTCCTCGAACTAAAAAAATCGCGTGACAAAGGATTATTTATTTTCCTAATGGATGTTTTACCTTAAATTCTTTGAAGGGCTTGTTTGATGTGTTTTTAAAAGCGGTTTCGTACGAAAGTGTATAGGTGTATTCCTTATTTGTGCTTTTCATTAACCACTTTTAAGGAGGTTATACTTTTGTTAATTTGCCCCTTCATTGTAAATTCTGATTACAATTCTGCATATTTAAAGGTTTGCCAACTGTAAAATAAATAAATAAATATAATATATAAAGCAAGTTAATGTTTGTATACTTTCAAACAGATTAGTGATAGCTGGTTGTGTTCCGCTCATTATATAGTATTTTATTATGATTTATTTCTCATATATACATAATTAATTTTACAACAATTTTAGGAATTCAAAATTATGCTTACCTGGTGTGAACTTGATTAAAATAAACTATTTTCAAAACTGTTTATCAATAATAAATAATTGAAACAGAAGGAACGTACAAATATTAAATTATGAGTTGTAAGCAGTAATAAGTAAATAAATTCAAAAAATGAATTGCTTATGTTACAAAGAATAAGTTAAAAATAAACTATAACAAAACTAAACCACAATATCAAAAGTATTACAATTTATTCAATATCAATGTAATTAAAGTTGAAAAGGCAATGCTTAGACAGTTTTATAAACATTCCAGGTAGTGTTGTTGATCTGATTGCTAGTGGAAGTTTATTAAATAATCGAGATGAGGAACTAGATTAAAAATTTTGGAAAACAGTAGTGTGAAAAGAAGTATGTTTAAGAAGTTATGGCTGCCTGACTTCATAAAGAACGTCCTTAGGACTTTAAAACAATATAGGTGATGATCGGGTAGGTGCTTTTGCAAAATTAGAAGGAGTTTGATGTTATTAAGATATACGTCTCCCCAACAACATATACCATATTGAAGTCTTGAATGAAAAACTCCATAATAATCTTTTTTTAAAAGAGTTGTCCAGCAGACATTTTGTAAGTATTGTAGAAGGTCTAAGAGTGGATTAGAAATACCTTTTCAGAGATTCAATGTGGTTTAAGAAGCTCATCAGTCGATGATGAGTCAAAGATATTTAAATTCATATACCTTCTCAATAACGAAAAACTTATCTCGGCAACTTAAACTGTCTTGAAAACTAATGGAAATGGGACGTTGATTACAAAACCAATTAGTCAATCTGTATCTTAGACTCTCAGGTGCATGATAGTAAAATGCCGCGTCCAAATTATGTATTGAGGACAAGTTGAAGGACATTATTTTAGTTTTGGAGCAAATGGAACAAATTAAAATCCCTATTAATATCAACGACAAGGTCCAAGGGACTATTTATTATCTGCAAAACCAGTAGGTGAGCCCTCCCAAAGTAGTGCGAAAATGAAGGTAAATGAAGCGAGCCTTGAGGTACACCTAAATTGAAAGTTTTGACAATACTTCTTACATCGCCTATCTTCAGTTACACTGTTCGTTTGCAGAACCAAAGGTATCCATTTTGGGAAATTTGCCGCAGGTATTCGCTGGCGAGTATTGCACAATTTTCTTAAGTATACTATAGTGTTAAAAAAAGTCACATGAGAGTGCATTATCTTGTCTTAACCCTTTTCTTAAGTCCAAGGTCTCGTTTAGACTGCTTCCTACCTTTACGGAGAGTATCCTTTATTATCATAGGAAAAAGTCTTAAACATGAATTGGCTTATGATTTCTTCCAAGTTATATGCTTCTGCCCTAAATAGCTTTCGTGTCATCTTGACACGTTCTTTTTACGAATAGAGAGCATGTAGCGCCTTCATTCTTCTACAATATACAACTCAGCTTCATAGTGTAATTCTTTTGCTACATATACTGGCCTGCAATCGTTATCCAACCAGCGGCTTTATGCGGGTGGTGCAGTAAGCCCAGTACATAAGTTGTGGCATTAAGTTTAAGAATACGCGATCGGTAATCATGTTATCGTTTTTTTTTTGTTTTTTAACTTAACACTCAAGTGGGTATGAATACACCTAAAATGCCTGAGCATGTGTTAAGTTTTTTCGGAGCACTCGTACCGGCTTCAGTCCATTGCCGGGCACTCATTCTGTTCTCTAGTGTGTAATAGTGGATCCAAGTTTCATCAACAGTTTCAACAACCAATCGACGCCAAAACTCCGCCCGATTCCGCATCAGCAAGTCCAAACACTCTTTCGAAGTGCTCTCGAGTTCGTGTTTTTGGTCAGGAGTGCGCATGCGCGGCATCCAGCGGCATCCAGCGGCAGGATAACTTTTTCATATGCAGAATATTGGCCAAAATATGGCGTGAGGAGGGCCTGCCGCTGCGGACTTGATCGGTAGTGGAGTTGCGGCCACCAAGAAACTCTCGAAACCAATATTTGACGGTGTAATCTGACGGAGCGTTAGCCCCATAATATTTATCTAACTTTTCTTTTGTTTCCTTCGCCGTTTTGCCTCTCAAAAAATAATGTTTTATGAGAGAACGAAAATCGTTTTTGTCCATACTCAACATGATGCCAAACACGTCAACAACAATCAGCTGTCAAAGCAAAACTAAAGACAGTATCGCACTGAAATTTGGCATGTCTGCCTAAATATGAACGGACTTCAAGGCACCATAACCTTTTTTGCAGTAGCAGCGCATTCTGGCGGTCAAGGAGGTTACTTTTCAATCCACCTAGTATGATACTATTAGTTGACTGAAAAGGATGAGTAATTTTCGCGTATTAGGTATTTTGCTCATGCTTCTGTCGATAAAATGCATTTACTTCTACCAAATCGGGTCTAGATACCACTTCTTTGGTCTGAGACGGTTATATGACATCAGTATCTTTACTGTTTTTGTCAATTTACCGAAGACAATTGCAGATCATAGTACAGGTTAAGATGCCGTTAGTGCTATAGCCTCAGATATAAAAGTCGCGTAGTTCTCCTTTTTGTTTATCCTTCCAGAGCGACATCCCTTACAAAACTAATAAGTGACAAAATCAAAGAATCCGGCAAAATAGCTTAAACTGAAGGGACCATACAAGATTGCTGCAACACCTTTGGCTTACAAACATTCAACCTGTCGCTATCTTTTTTTTTTAAAAAAGTCGAAAAAATATATCACTGTATAATTTATTTTTAATAATGAATAATGAATGAGCCATAGGGCATATGTAAGAGCAATGAGCTAGACGCTGAAAGACATGAGAAACACAAATTGATAATGGGCAATGTGTTTTGTTTGTTTTTGCTGGATCAAAATTAAATCTTAATAATTTATTGACACATTAGTAAATATTGATGGTAAATTTGTCATGGCATCTTTAGAGACGAGCTATACACATGTATATTTTTTAAAGTCAAGAAACTCAAAGAAGGTAGTATACAAAATTCTTATCATCTCAATTCTGCTCTATAGCGCAGAAGCGTGAGCCAAAGCGAATGAAGATACCCTTTGCCATTTTAGGCGCAATATATACTTCGAGTGATTTTTGGAAGGGACTTCGAAGTGAGCAATTGGTGATGTTTGAGGAGAAGACCAGGCAGGATTATTCGCCGAGGCCTAATTTCACTATAGCGTCTTCTGATGGATTAATAAGTAAGATCTGACCAGACAAATTTGTAGGTTGGTATGAAACACGTAGTTGTGGATTTATCTTCTACTTCTCTGGGATAGAAGGAGTAAAATATAAATTTTGCTGATCTCAATATTTGGTTTATATCATAGTTAATTATTGTTTTCTTTGAATTAAACAATAACTACAACCTAAATAAAAAGTACAACACAACTCAAACTTTGAAATTTACTCGGAGATGAAAACAAAAATTTTCTTGGTTTTTTACCAATTTTTCATTTGAGTTTGACTTTTTTTACAGAAAATATGTAAATATTTTTTTTTCATACCACTGTTAGAAAGACTAGCAAAGATTGTACAAATTTGCATAAAAGCCTTAAATCAATGATTTTTTCTTTAAAAATCTATGGAAATTTTCCAATTTTTTATCTGAATCAAAAACGATGGAAAAGGGCAGATTTTAGGAAAAAAAGAGAAGAGAAAAGTTAGAGAAAAAAAGAGAAATACTATAATTTATTTATCTTATGTTCAAAAAAACCTCATACCACCAATATACATATAATAATATAATAGATATCGAGATATTATGAATAACGTGTAAAATTTTGAGAAAAAAAACCTTTTAAAGTTTTCGATAGCGACATACGAGTATATGTGTATAAATATCACAATGACTTCGTTTTTCTAATTTTTAAATAAAATTTTTAGAGAACATATGTAGCTAAAATGTTCCCTGATCCACTTTTTTCTCTGTCGGGTCAGAGCACGCAGACAAAGAACTAGTCTATTGTACTGCTGCGGACATTCACAACAGACGTTGCAGGATGTTGTATGGCTTTTGCCCAGCACATTTAAGTGCTTAGCAAAAGTACAGTGCTCCGTCACGACGCAAGTAAGCATCCTGCAGTCTTTCTTACTGACGGACATCAGGAGGCTCACCTCTTAGAGACATGGGAAAGAATTCGTTTGGCCTACCGGCAACCTGGAGAGTGAAGCTATCTGCAGTTCAGCACATATGAAACCCAATTGTCATTGGAAGCCCTAATCAAGGACGTAGGCCTAGCAAATTCATCGTCGATTTCATTTCCCATGATCCCATTGTGGTGTGGGACCCAGATAAGACTCGGTGAATTTAGACTTTCCACTGCGTTCACCAACGGTTCAGCAAGGCTCTAAGCGAAGCTTGGCTGTAGCTACAGATGCAAATGCTTTGCCCCTCTACCGATTCTTCACAATATAATTCATTGCCACCAGGATTGCGTATATGTCCGCTTTGAAGACAGACGCAAGTTTTCTTAAAACAACCGACGTGGCGTATAGGATATACCAATAGCTCCGTTGCACTGCCAAAAAGCCGACAGCATCTTGGAGGGTTTCGACGTAGCATGTTTAATGCAAAGCAGTTTTTTTATCTAGGATAATACCCAAATACTTAGGTTTTTGGGGAATTGATGGAAATACTTTTAAGCACTAGGGGAGTCGGACCAGTCTGTTTCCTTCTTCTCGGGCTCACTGAAAGCCCATTTCTGGTGCACCAATCGACATTCACGTATAGGGCTGCCTGCGCTTTAAAGCAGACAGTCGCTAGACACGATCCTACAGATAGTACAGTTACATCATCCGAGTATTCTTTTGTATACATAGATGTCAAAACTTTTGATCGCGTTGAGCAGTGAATCGACCAATATGCACCATTGCAGTGTAGACAGAACGTCCCTTTGCTATTTACCCCCCCCCCCCCCCCCCCAACAGAATGTTTAACGGCCTCATCCGTCACCATCATATATATACTTATATATATATGTGAGGTATACCAGCTTTGTGCTATTCAGCTCACTAGCAGGTCCCTTAATAGGAGTTGTTTGTGAACTGGTTCTTATCCACCTTAAAACGTGACATGTAAAATATGTTCAATAGAGCTCTTAAATGCGGTTGAACGCTGATATGTTGTTCGAACTAAACAAGTAGAATACTTCATTTTTGTAATAAAAATTAAATTAAATGATGAAATTTGATGTTTTTTTCTTAATCTAAAACAATTTACAAGATTTCGAAAAAAACTATATTCATATTTCTTAAGGAGCTAACAGTAATTGGCGCATGAAATATACATATATCAACGTGACATTTTCTTCAACTCACTGACAACAAGATTATTTAAAATATTTTTCTTATTATGTATTCTATTTTCATTTTCAAGTCTTGATCACTTCGTGTTCTATTATCGCCGATAGTGATCCTTTTTTTTTTCGACCACTACCTATATTGACATCGATTATCGATGTATACCCTTTTGTAGAAAGGAATCCCGACATATACCTACGCTAAACCTGGAATCATTTGAGCCGGATCCTTTGTAGGACACAATGGTCATATACCGGCCCTTATTACCCCTTACGTCAAAGGGGCTAAATTGTATGACAAGTTCTTTCACAGTCGCGTGGGAGAGTACCTAAGAGAGTTAATCGAAACGCTTCTGGTATGAACTTGCTCTAGAATTATTTAAATATCTCTAGATATCGTTGTAATAATCTTGTAAGGTTGATCGCAAAAGACTAATCAGGGGTTAATTGGTTTACTACAATTTATATGTATTTTACATATACGTAAGGTTAAAATTTCCTAGCAAAACCCAATATATGTAAGTACTATAATATGAAACAATTTTGTACATTGCTTTACGTAGCTATTAGAATATAGTAAAATTATATAAAATAAGAATACATAAATAAGTTAAAGATTTGATTTAATTTTTTTTATATATTATTCTTTGGAAAAAGCACAGTTTTACTATTATATCAAAAGTGTGATAATTTGTATATGTAAATTTCTTTGAAGTCATAAACTAGGAAGGAGTGTTTTTTATTTGTGCAGCGGCAAAAAGCTTTCTAGCCTCTATTTTTTCCGAACATGGTGCAATATTGATTAGTTGAGCTATTATCAATGATTACCGAAATATGACAGAAGCTTATAAAAATATTTCTTCGACAAAATGGTATTACTTCTTTGATGAATTAGATCACCGATATAGATAGGTATATAATAGTCTAAGAGCACTCTTATAAGAAATATTAAATAAAAAATAATAACATCGAATATATGTAAAGTAAATCTGCGGTTATTTCATTTTGACTTTAAAATAAATATATAGATACCTATTAAATGCTTTTTTGAATGAAGGCCCCATTTTTGGGCAAAACTTCGTTTTTGTACAGCTATAAAACATAAATTTTAAAATACTTAAAAATTTGCATTCAAATAATACCCTTTTTTTCGGGTCATATTTATTTAAAAAAAGATGTACCTGCATACATATGTATGTATTTACAATCACATAATGTAAACAAGAGGGTTGGAATTTAGCTCTCTATTTAAATTCATAATACATATTTTATAAGAGCAAATTATTATTTACAGAAAATATTTTTATTCATTATGTATATGTTATGTATCGAATGTATGTATAAATCTGTGTACTTACTGCCATGTGTTTGTACGTTTATTATCGAGCCTGCATTATTTTCTTTTGTGTACACCTATAAAGAAAACGTAGTCAAAAAATGTTTTATTTTCGATTGTCACCAATGTCTTTAATATACTCAACGGAGTTTCCGATCATCAATTATAAAGGAACTTTTGTAAGTATTGCCTTAAATATTAGAATAAAACAGCTTGATAACCACCACCAGAACCAATTCTTTGAAGTAGACATATATATATATGTATATATACGTAGCTAGTATGGCTTTTGAATGCGGCATTAATAGTGTTATTGTGTATTTACTTTTACATAATTCACTGTACATTGACGAATTCTTAAAGCTAAATTGCCTTAGTTGGACTTTCGTATACACATGTCTGTATGGGCGAGCTAACAATGCTATCTATAGTACTTTTTTATTTGCAAATGCATATATGTATGTAGTGCAATTATATATTGAAAGGCCACTCCCTTAAATGGTAACCTTACAACCAATCCAGAAATGTATTATATTCTGTTTGTATTATGCATCCCCTATGTAGAGCACATGTTGCTAAAGCTAAATAATTGGAACTGGAAAAGTATGAAAATTATTCCAACTGGAATATTCAAAGGGGGAACAGTTAAGGGTAGGGCCTAACACACCCCTGTAATTCAAAGAAATGCGAAGCAAAGCAAAAAAAAAATCTGAAAATACATCAATTTTAGGTATTTTTCGAAGTCTGCCTTAGTCTCTGTCATGACATTGACTGCGTGGTCAGAAGTTTAAGCGCGAATATTAGGAAATGCCAATACTTGACTTGACGGAATAAAAGTAGAAAAAGGACAACAAAAAAAAACTTATAAAAAAATAGCGCTTTTACAATTATTTCTATTATAAATGCGTGTACGTTTAAGTGTCATATTGTGAAATTGTACAAGTATTGTATATTAAACAACAATCATGTTTTATCAAATAATAAAAATTTATGAATGTTATTTCCATTATTTTAAATTTTTGATAGAAATAAGTTTATATTAGAGGTAAAATAAAATAAAAAAATCGCTTAATCACATATGATGGAACTTTTAAAGCTAATGATGTACAAAAGTGAATTTTTAAGTAGTTGCAAAAGTGAAGAACGTGTTCCACCGATCAATTTGGATCAGTTGCCTGTATTTTTATTATGTAAGTATTGAAATAAAAAGGAAATATATTCAAAAATAATACTATCATAGAATTTATGATATGAACCAACTATAAGTGTTAAAAGTTCAGAAGGATATTGAAATTTTAATGAGAAATCGCAAGTGCAATTTTAGACACATATCCACGGCAAGTTCAAAACCTAAAACCGCTATATGAGCAACGGAATGTGAAGTTTTAGTTTTTTTTCAACACAAAAAATGTGTATTTCAAAAAGTGAGTAAAAAAACATTACACAGTTACATGTAAGTGGCCCGCAAGACAAATATTACATATGACTGTTGATCTCAAGGCACAACCCCTAACTCGTTTGCTATTCTGTTTTGTTTATTATTTATTCGATTGGTGTTTCAAGAAATTTAAAAAAAAGAAGCTTGAAAACAGACAAAAAAGGGGCGATAAAAGATGTTGGATATGTACATTCTAAGTATTAAATGATTTAATACAAGTTCCTAATAAAGCAAAACTAGTTAACATTCCGAAGTCAAATTCAAAACTTTTGAGGCAACATTTTCTTCCTGCTAGCAAATTTCAAATAGAATAAAACTCAAATAGGAAGCACTAAGGGACTTGAATAAAAATTTGAGTTTATAAAATGTTATTTCAATATAGAGACATATTTAAAAAAACAATAATAAAAATAAATAAGTATTTAGGAGTAGTACCTAGGAAAGACATTTTACAAAAACCATGTTGTAATGAATTTTTAAAAATGCGTTTCTAAAGCTCGACAGAACTTAATAACATTAAATGAAAATGCTCAAAAAATATGTTTCTGATCAAATTTTTATTTTATTGAAACCGATATCATGGCACTAACAGTTGAAAATAATTTCTGTATGCATGCCAAACAGTGTAATGGGTGTTTTTTTTGCAGTGTCACTTTTTAGTAGGGATCAAATGCCAAATCAGCTATCGTATTGAACTGTCAAGCTTGAAGTTGAAATTTATTTCCAAAATCGAAGCTCTGTTCTCGAAACTTAAAGAGCACTTCGTGAAATTTATTGTAAATCAGCCATCTGAACGTGCTATTTATCGAATTATTGATGAATTTCGTTAGTCCCCAATTTACGCTATTTGATACTTACATCCCAACAAGAATGAGAACAGTGCGTTTGGACGTAAATATCACGGCTGTAGAAGTTTGTGTTGAAGATTACCACAATTTATCGATTCGTCGTAGTTCGTAGCAGCTTGGTCCTTGTCCATACACTATCTGGAAAATTCCGCGTAAAGATCTTGGTACCAAGGCTTATAAGATCCAATTGGTGCAAGAAGTAAAACAGAAGAAGACAATCCTCAAGAAAAATGTACCTTATTGTGGCGATTGTAGACTGGTGGCATCATCTTTCCTTATTTCTTCAAAAATGAGGCCGAAGCACAAGTAACTGTGAACACCGGTACAGTGCGATTATTTGTTCCAAAATTTCTGTGACATCAATGTGGAAGAACTGTGTTTCCAACAGGATGGTTCTCCACCTTATACTACAAACGAAAACACCGATTTATTGCAAATACGATTTGTCAATAGAGTCATTTCAAGTAATGAACCCGTTAATAAGCCGCCAAAATCGTGCGATTTGACACCATTGGACTATTTTCTGTGGAGATATGTCAAGTCACTAGCTTGTGACTTAATATAATAACCTAGCAATGATTGCCGTTTTGGGGCCAAACTTTGGTCGAATAATACGCGATAGACGCCCCCAATTGCTCGAAAGAGTGGTCGAAAGAGTAAGAGTAAAGAGTAACCTCTAGAAGGCGCTTTGTACGAGACCGCCATATATACCCAAAACTATTTCCAGATATTAGATGGCATGAAATAATCTTTCGAAAGAATTTAATAAATCGTCATCAAGTAAGTTCCTTTTTATTTTATTTAAACAAAAAATACTGAAGCTCTCTTCTGCGGATTTTGTCAAGAACATTGTTCTGACAGGTCAATTTAACAATGCAAGTCGTATGTCACGAATAATACTACCAATATTGACTATTTAACGCAGCTTCTCAGAAAATATTAGAGAGGTGCCAAATCAAGTCATTAATAATAATTTGTTCTAAAGCTCAATACATTGAATTTTTAGTTGTGTTATTTAAGTTTAAACCTTTCATAAAATTTTCCAGAAAATACTAATCATAAAATCGAGACCAGAATAACAAATCAGTTTTTATTAACCGTTTTCCCTTTTCAACTCCCGTACCTTTTTGAGAAAAGACTGAAGATATAAACCAATACAATCCGTCGGTAGCAATTGTCCAGGTACATAAGCTGCTCTTTGGTAATAAAAGTTTATTTTGATGTCAAAAGAATAAAGACAGAAAAACACATAATGAAAGAAACTGTAAAAAATCCAACCAAAATCATCTATTACCTATCATTCAAAAAAACAAAATTCTTTCCGATTTCATAGCAGTTCATTTGCGAATAGGTTTGAATAAAAATTCTGGAGCCAATAAAAAAAATTTCGAATATCAAATTTTCTTTATTTTACTTAGTTTTCTCCAAAATACAATAATAGACACATAACATAACATATACTTATACGTTTTCTAGTATTGTCAAGCACTCCGTTCGCAATATGGAAAATAATCTTACCCAGCCAGTGGTCACTATTTCGATTAAACGCCTTCCATTGATAAGTTTTGATATGTTGGAATAAAATTTTAATTCATATTTTTGGTTAAATAATTGTTGTATACACACTTAATCGGTTTCCTCAGGTATGAAATTGTTTTTTGTTTTTTTGATAAATACAATTAGATGGTACAGCTTCAATTGATTTTTGCAATGATTGACCTCTTATAAAGTGAGGGCAGGTTTATAATTCCAAAATAGTATAAACATTTTCGTCTTATTAAAACAGTCCCTTTAGTCTTATTCCATTTCTAGAAAGATACACTCGTAACCAAAAAAAAGTTTAGTTATCGGAATTAATGCGCATTGCAACAATAAGACGTGGGACGTTCAAATTTCATAGTATAATAAATGGAACCCAAGAAATATTTAATCTCCCCCAATTAATTTCGGACACCACTCACAAAGTCAAATGAAATAACATCTGTGTTTCAAGGAAACCACTTTGTTTCCTTCCTTCTTTTCGACTTAACACGTGCACATGCCACGTGGTAAGGGTATTGTAGTCCCTTAAGTAATGAGCACAAAAAAATTCCTCTTAGCAAATTCACATGACTTTTATTACACAAACATTTATTTTCAACTCATCTCTAATCTGTCACTGAAGTTTTGAGTAAAACGGTGTGATATTTTTTTCTTATGATTTTCAAATTCCTATTCACTATTCAAATACGTGTTTGTTATTCACATGACTTTTATTACACAAACATTTATTTTCAACTCATCTCAAATCTGTCATTGAAGTTTTGAGTAAAACGGTGTGATATTTTTTCCTTATGATTTTCAAATTCCTATTCACTATTCAAATACGTGTTTGTTATTCTTATTGGCCGGAACAATTAATATATAAAATAGTTTTTGTAATCCGGATTTCTTTTGTAGAAGCTTATATCATTAAAAGAATATAAATTTCCCATGTTTTATCTTAATCTTTTCCCGTGATCAGTTGATTTTGCAGCAAAGATTCGTTATTCCTTGCTATTCTTAGCTTATGCCCAAAGGGCACTGATTCAACTTTTTGTTATTAACAACCCCACGTAAATTTACTTTCTTTTTCCTGTCAGTGCTATACAATAAGACAAGCAAAACACAATTTCACAGAATTGTACAACACAGTAGTATAACATTACTATAGTTGGGTTACCTTTTTAACCCCCAACCTCAACAAAGCACTTAGATATAAACTTCGCAGGAATTAAGTATCATTAATAGATATTTTGCCGCCTGCTGATTTTAATTGATCCCTATGAATTCAATGCATTCGAATTTACCAATATTTTGTTTCAGTACTGAAATATAAAATTTTACTCATGTAACGTTCTATGATATTTATATATTTTAGCTAGTGGGATTGGTCTCCAACTTTGTGCAACAAGCTGGTTTAGAGTTCTTTATACATGTGTGTTCACTTCAGCAGATTTTCTTCTGCTGTGTATTACAAATTTTTGGGATAGACTCAAAAATTCTGGCACATTCATTTTCATATTAAAGACATCTAAATCGTTCCATTCGAACTTTTCTGAGAAGGTCAATATCACTAGCTCATGATTAAAAAATAAATCGTTTTGCACTTCATTAATGTATAAACCTAGTGTGAGTCGATATATGTATTTATAACTTGCCAGGAACTAGCTTTACACCAGCAACAAGGGCAAAAAAGGATTAAAGTATTTCAACTTAAATTGGGTAATAGCGAATTACAATCAAGATACACGGATGATTTTCCAATATTGGGAGCAGAAAATATATAAATAGTGTCACTGCATATATCAGATCACTTTGATGGACAGTATTCAAAAGACAGCCTTATTTATTAATATAAAATGGCAAAATAATAACAAAAGTGCGAGTAGCTGCTGGAAAACGTATCATGGTGATTCCTGAAGTATTTGTATGTTATGTTAAGTTAAATAAACGTCCCACCACCTTTATGTTTTTTCGGATTTTCAGCGTTGGGCATCGTTTAATAATTTTCGTATCGGCAATCTATCTCTTGTTGGCGTGATATTAAAAAAAAAAACTATAAGGAGAAGCGAAATTGATGAAATCGGCTTTATTACAATAAAATATAATACTCGTATAAACATATGTGTACTGTTAATTTAATCAGCCCTTGGTGTTATATATAATATACTCATATGCACATACGCTTTAAAAGTACATATCCGTCATTTTAAATAAATTATTATATTAAGAGTCAAGTAGTACAAAATAGAACAATTTTAAAACAAATTCTTTCTGAGATGCAAATAAGGACATGGGTGAATCTGATGGTCTCGAAAGAAATTGTGTCTAGACCCACGATAAAAGAAGAGCTGGATTCGATTCTCAGAAGGGAATTATTTAGTTTGGCTAACTTCTACAGTTAATCTCTGTTATTATTGCTAACTTTACAAATTAGGGCTGATGTTTCCTTTTCGTGGTTCTCTTGGAAGTGTATTTTTCTGCGACATGCAGTTCCCATCCGTTCAAACTACAGCCCTTGTTTTTTGCAGCTCCGATTTTACTTAGAACTTCTGCGAATAGAAAACCAACGCCGCGAGTGGCGTGTTTTGCAAAAAACTCAAAAAAAACTCAGGTGCATCCCTTTGTTTAAGAAAGATTTGATTTGAAGGGGTCACTCAGGTACAGCGCTGTGCAAAATTATAAACTTAAACCCAAATGTTCATTTCTTGTAATTAGTAATAAACATTTATAATTGGTTTTGTTCCAAAATTGAGGGGCTACGATTACGATTCGCTAAAAAAAAAAGAATTACACCATTAAAGCAAATGGTTGAAATAGAAAATATTAGGTAAAAAGTAAAAATGGACATTTCATACATCAATTTATTTGAAATTTTTGGCAACGTCTCGAATAAATACGAGTTCATAATAATTACCAACTATTTGTAGCGGAAATGTGTTCTACTATAAATTGAAAAAAATTCTCATCAATTTATGCACATCTTCAATCAGAATGGGTCGCAGCCCATAAATAGAGAAAGAATTTCAGAAAGTATAAGGAATTGTTGAAAATTGTCTCCATACCGATACTGAAAGAACAGAAGTAACCCGTGATTTATCAAGTGCACCAAAGTCATCAACAGGAAGGCCAAGGAAATCAACAACTGAATGTTTGACGTTAACAGAAAACAAAAACTAATATAAATGTTACCGAAAACATAACCACAGAAGATTTTTCTAATGCCTTAGCAATAAATTATAGATGAAAGAAAAGATGAAAGCTGATGTAATCAATGCAGTCTATGTCTCAAGTCCACTTCTAGTCAAAAGAATAAAAGAAATCACATCTACTCCACAAAAGGATACTATCAAGTATAATATAGTAGTGATAATACATCGGCATTGTTTGTGGATTTGGGTCTGTCAAAAAGAAAATATAAGTACTCGTAAATGCTCTTCCATCCTGCAGATTTATAACAGTTGGCAGAAAGAGGCAGATCGAAGAAATTACGAAATCACAGAAATATGTGAAACTTCAAGACATGATGGATCATACTGCAAGGAAGCTTTTAGAAAGCAAAATTTAGAGGGAATTAATTGCACTTCCAAGATTTTTTACATTACAAGGTAAGTACAAATACACCAAATGGTGAAACAGATGCAAATATGTTTATTGCCTTAGTTATTCCATCATCAGTTCATTTTTGCCGACCCATTCCAATATGTTATTTTAAAACTTGTATATACACTTGGACAAGAGGCAGAGGTTATTGATGAATCTATTGGAATCAAAGAGGCAGAAAAAAACAGAAAACAAGAGATCCAAGAACATTTTCGCGATGAGATTGGGCTCAATGTGAATAGACAGACCAAAACAAGAATTTAGTAATACCAATGATGGAAATACTTCGAGGAGATTTTTTCAAGAATCAGGGAAAGCAGCTCGTACATATTTGTATGTGAGGTGAATAGAGAGGTAATAACGAGGCTTAATGTTTTGAATTGCAGGGAAAAGGTTCATACTGTCAAATTTGATTAGTATGCCAGGAAAACAGCAGAAATATCCCGAAAACTACTCACACCTACTATTCATAAAATTTTGGCTGATAGTCAAAATATAATCGAGTATCAATCTCTACCACTTGGAGAATTGTCAGAAGAAGTTCAGGACTCCAAAAATAAAGACCACCAGAAATATACGAGTCATATATCAAAATACGTGAAAGGTTTCAAGGATACGGCAGAATGAAGCTCTTCTCAACATTCTTGCAGCCTCATTGGACCATTTTTTTTGGTGGCATGTCAGAACCGAAGAAGATCTCAAAGTGCAATACTCTCCAGAAATGATAAGATTATTAGACATTACCCCGGATGTTGACGAAAGTTTTCCAAAATAAAATTTTTTTTTATTTAAGTTTTTGATCCGTTTTCTTTTTTCTCCACTGTTTGACTTGAAATGAATCACTGAAATATTTTATTATGTACTTTGATGTGCTACAAAATAAAAACATTTAAAAAATGGGTCGTTTACTTTAATTCACCACTGTTTTGCTCGGATCAGCTTTTAGACACCCTCATAGTTTTGAATATTTTTGAAGTATAAAAAGGGATAAACTCCTGAGGTGAGGAAGTCGTATTTTAGCTGAAGATTCTGAAACACCATATGAAGCATTTTTCTCAAAATTCACTACTTTTATAGCCCTGGAAATTTTCTCTAAGAAAAAAAAACTATCACGATACTTTAACTAATATTAGTGTTAATAACTTAAGAAAAAATGTATTCGTCGATGTAGTCATTGTAGGATTACGAACCAAGACGGTCTTTCGATTAGATAAAAAGGAGGAAATGCACAGAGCCATTCGAGTATATCAGACAAATATGTAGTTTAAAAAATTAATGAATTTAAAGATAAAGGAATAAAAAAATTATGCATCTATGTACTATGTATAGATGAATTAAAGTATAATTACAGTGTGTTTTTGTTTTTATGTACGAGTACATACAACAAGGTGGCGCAAAACTAATCACCCTATCCGAAGATGGTATAATTTTTGCAAATGGCGTCGTACGTCAATCATATTTGACATATGTGAACTAGACAGCTGCAGTATGCTAACTGGTATGCAAATGGAGAGCTATACTCCCTAAGAATGTGGAATAATTGTGTTTTTGACCAATAATCGGTCGGTGGTTTTAGCACAGCGTGAATTTCGACGTCGATTTCCTAATCGTGTCGCGCCATCTGGGCAAACATTCCGGCGCTTTGCTACTCGACTTGACAGAGTGTAACCACAGAAGACCATGCAGGCCGTGGCCGCCAACGTGGCTGTGGCTGCGATGTCGCTGAGAACGAAGAAACATCAACCAGACGACGGGCCACGCAATTGGGCATCACCAGACGGATCCTACAGCGAATTTTAGTGAAAGACTTACACATATTCCCGTACAAAGTGCAAACAGTGCACCAGTTAATGCCTCCTGACCGTCAGTCGCGTGAGAATCCGCGTGAGAATACAGTAAAAAGCAATCCGCAATCTGAACAACGAAGAGGACGATTTTGTGTCGAAAATAATCATGAGCGACTAGGCGCATTTGCACTTAAGCGGTTACGTCAATAAGCAAAATCTTAGTTTCTGGAACACTGAAAATCCACGTGTGACGCACGAAGAACCATTACTCAAAGCCACTGTGTGGTGCGGCGTTCACGCGGGAGGAGTGATTAAGCCGTTTTTTTTTGAGGACGTCATCGGCAATACGGTCACTGCTACTGGTGAACGCTACAGGGCCATGATAAACGACTTCTTACTACCCGAATTGGATGAGCGGGGCTTGGTGAATATGTTTTCAACAAGATGGTGCAACCGCACACACAGTACGAGCCACAATGGATATTGTGAAGGAAGCGTATCCTGGTCGCGTAATCTCCCGTTTTTCACGATTTGGCATGGCCAGCAGGATCAATACCGGCGGCAGCCACTTGGCGGATATCATCTTTTCCACTCAACAGAAACAATTGTAAAGGTCCAAATAAAGATTTCCATCACTCAAAATCATTTTTTTTATTTAGCAAAAAAGTAATTCAAAAACAAAATTGGATGATGAATTTTGTTCTAGCTTATATTCAGGTGTATTTATTATAAGTAATTATTTATGAGAATTTATACGTGTATTATTATAAAACAAGGAATGTATGATTGTATGAAACGCGCATTGTATCTCAAATTTTCCAAAGATCTACGAGAACATTTTTTTTTTTTTTTATTAAATAAAATTTATTCTATAAATAATAGTGTTCATTCAGTAACTTCAACGTCAGTAGGAATGACACCTGCATTTTTACAAATTACATAATCTTTTAAATTTTTGTTTAGTTATAAAAGGTTTTATTTATTTAGTGTTTTAGCAGGTCGCTCAAATTTAAAATCGAAGGCAAAGGGATGTACATATATAACAAAAGGATAATTCAGATCATGAAATTAAGTTAAGGTAGATCTATACTTTAAGTTTACCATGAACATTTACTTGTGCTGCTGATTAAGATGAGCTACAATACTTAAAATCGATTCAATGACATCAAATTGTATAGCAAATGGCCAGTCTTTAATGTTTTTAAGAAAACTTTTAAAATGTAAGGTTGTTCTGACAACAAAGGCAGTTTATTGAACATTTTAGGGGCTGTAGTAATGTAGAAATGGGAAAAGTGCGTTTTGTTAGCAATTGGTAGATTAGTAATATTTTTACGCAGGCTGTAAAGCTGTGCACACCTACTGTACTATAAACATTACCACTTTATTTGAAAAATTATTTAAGCACAGTGCTAAGTCAACCACCAACGAGTGTACGCCGCAGCCAATACACTCGTGAATTCTTCTCGTTGTCTGTTTTGTTCGCAAAAAAAACAATCGCGTCGCGTAAACCAGCCGCCAAAGAAAACACGCGCGTCTGTGAAATAGAAAAAAAAAACACAAAATCAGTGCAGTGAAGATGGAAAAAAAACATATTACACAGTGCGGGTACCCCATCTTTCTCGGTCCTGATCATAAGCCTAGTTGCTTGCGCTCGGTTACTGCTGGGAATCTATGATTTCTGTGGTGCCATAAAGTAGGCGTGGTTTTCAATAAAGCAGACCTCGGAAAAATAAAAAAAAATTTAATTGTTTTTTTTAACACTCACACATACGTGGTCGGCAATTATACTAATGGTACTCTATAGGATTTGGTAATTTTTAACGGCGCGAGCTAGTGAGCAAAGCTCGCGAGGCAGGAATTTACACACGTAAATCCCCGCCTACACCTCACTCTGGTCTGAAGCTACCTGACTACGAACTAGTGCCATTATTGTTCTCTCACCGCGGTCTCGCTACTTACGTGCGTAGTGGTTGGTGTAGCTTACCAAACTCCACCACAATATAACCAGTGTTCCGATCATGTGGTTAAAATTCCATTTCCGTTAGCAGATTATCCACTACTTCTTTATTTACAGAAGCCCAAACTGAACAACAATTTGACCTCTAACGAGTTTGATGCTCTGTCTGACTCCATTCAAAGAATTGTATCCCTGTATCCTCATACTGAAATCGTTATTACGGGCGATTTTAATATACACAATTCTGGGTGGCTTCGACATTCTGGGCACACAATACCCAAAGGATGGTGTGTTGAGATCTTCGCTGTGGAAAAGAACTTGACCTAGCTTTGTAAATGAGCCCACGCGGATACCATAGATTGATAGTCACACCGCCGACACCCTTGACGATTGTGTCATATCAGTTAATTTCGCGTACACCGACCACACAGTTAGAGAAAAGATTCCTAAAAAAAACCCTATGGCAATACGAAAAAACCAATTGGAGCGGACTTAACAGCTTCTTTATCAAATCTGCAGAGTATGCTAGCTCATTAAATTCCAATATTAACAGCATCACTAAATGGGAAACTTCCAAAAGAGTCGAATTTAATACTTCAAAAACACAATGCCGTCTGCTGTCATTAAGCGAAATCCAAATACCCAGCCGTTATCCATGAATGGGACTTACATCGTCGAAACCGAAAAACTTTCCGTTCTCGGTATGTGTGTCAATGACAGCCTACGTTGGAATGGCCACATATTTGATTTCGCCAAAAATGCTGCGCAATGTCTAGGTTTCCTCAAACGATGTAAAAAATACTCTTCCCCCTCTGATCTGGCCTCAATATACATATAAGGCTTTTATATACCCAAAATTGGACTACAATACTCACATCTAGTCATGTGTTCCTAAAACCTTTCTGCACCCGCTAGATAGGATTCAAAAACCATATCATAAGATAAGGTGATTCTAATATCACCCAGCAAATTGACAACCTCGAACACACTACCGCTATTTTCACCACCAGTGCTCCATTGAAATTGCTAGTAGCATTCCCTCCTTTTAAATCTTTAACCGTAATACTCATCTCACTATAAATGCTCATCAGTTTACCCTCAAGCCCATTTTCGGACGTATAATACATTGAAATATCATGATTCTTTCCTAAGCCGCACAACTCGAGCCCTGCCGAGCTCTTTACTTCCTGATCATTAGAACCTTCAAATATTCAAAACGAACGGACATAGATACCTCCGATGACTTTTTTCAAAAAATTAATATTTTATGCCTTGATTAATCTCTGGATCAAAAAGAACTAACTTACATTCTGAAATGCCAAAAGAACTAAAGCATTGATTTTACGGTTCTTTAGTTACTTCCGCTGTCTTCAGCACATCTCGCCACCTGGCAGTACCCTTTTTGGGTCCAAGCTGAAGTTTGCATTATTATGTTAAGTATTGGAAATAATTGGGGCAGTGTATTTATTTGCCTTATTGAGAAAGGGCAATACAGTGTAACCTTATTATAACGAACCTCAATATAACGATTTCCTCGATTTAACGAATTCTTCGAAATCTGCTAGTACTTCTTCTTTGTTCGTCTAACATTTAACTAAAAACACACACAAGTTGAGTTCGCCAAAAACTAGCGTCTTTGTTTTACCGCTCAGTGATCATGTCGAGTTTTGTGGCTAAAAAAGAACATTTCCGGCACGTATTGCTTTTCTTATTTAATCAAAAGAAAAAGGCTGTTGAAAGTCATGGTTTGCTGGTAGAAACATATAGTGCACACGCTCCATCAATTAGAATATGTGAGATATGGTTTCGACAATTTAAAAGTGGTGATATCAATGTGAAAGCAGTGAGCGCTCTGGTAGACCACAAAAATGCGAAGACGAGCAACTGAAAAAAGCATTACATGTGTCACAAGAAACAATCAGCAGACGTTTACGAGCAATGGAGAAGATCAATAAACTCGGTAAATGGGTCCCTCACGATTTGAATGGAAAATCGCAGTCACTTGTGAAATGCTGCTTCAACGCCACGAAAGGAAATCATTTTTGCATTGAATTGTGACGGGTGACGAAAAATGGATTTATTTTTCTGCACCCGCCGTACTCCCCAGACTTGGCGCCATCTGTCTATCACCTCTTCGCATCAATGGGGCATACGCTCGCAGAGCAGCACTTCAGCGATTTCGAGGAAGTTGGAAAATGGCTCGTCGAATGGTTTGCCGCAAAAGACAAGCAGTTTTTCTGGCATGCTATTCATAAATTACCTGAAAGACGGGCGAAATGTGCAGAAGCCGATGGCCAATATTTTGAATAAAAAAAATTAATTTCCCAGAAAATTACGTATTTTTTTAACAGAAAAACCGGAAAAAACTTATGCATACTCATACACCTGGTATACATAACAAAAATTCATAAAATTAAATACTCTACAAAATACTAAGAATCCAACCGGCTTTAATTTTTGGAAGGTACGAGTACATCACACACTGTTAAAACCATCGTATGTAATAAAGTAAAATGTTAACATTGTTGATAAAAGGTCAATTTAATTACTGATAAGTAAAATAATTGATCCGTTTATCATTCATAAGTATGGGAGATCCTTTTTTTTTTTTTTGAATATTATGTTGCAGAAATTTTTGAGATTTATATTAATAGCAATTATGATCTTATAGCAAAATTTATTTAAATACAGGGTGTTTTGGATAATGTGTCGAAAACTTTAGGGGGACTTTTCCCTTACATATTTTGAGAAAAAAAATCGTATTGGTAGGGGGAAATGCATTGCCTCCGAGATACAGAGATTTTAAACCAAAACCGCTGCCCGGTAAGGTTTTACTTAAAACATCTGTGTCTCGGAGGGAATGCATTTCCGACCACCTCACGTATACGATGTTTTTCTCAAAATATTCTCGGTATCGGGGTGAAGCTGTGGTTGTGTATATAAATTGACTTATTTATCAAGTAATACTATTATTTTAGTGCATTTATGTAAAATTTCATATAAATGTGATTACGAGTATTAATTCGCGTTTTATCTCTAGTTAAACAGAATCATAATGACAACTGAGACGATGATGGTAATTAAATTTATCACTAAGCAAGGAAAAAGTCAAAAAACTATTCATGAAGAGATGGTGGCTGTTCTTGAGGATGCCCGAATAAAGGTGAAAATGATGGCAGAGATCACCAAGCTTTCAATTGGTACCATTCACACCATTCTTCATGACCATCTTAACCTTTCAAAGGTCAGTGCAAGGTGGGTGCCACGAATGCTCGCAGCGCCTCAGAAAAAGTGAGAATCGCATGCTGTAGAGAGCTTTTGGAGATGTGTAGTGAGAACGCGGACGGTGTTATGGATCGAATTGTTACTGGGGACGAAACATGGGTCCACCACTATGACCCTGAAAGCAAACAAGAGTCCATGCAGTGGCATAAAAAAGGAACAGACCCCCCGAAGAAGTTCAAAGTCACTCCGTCTGCCGGGAAGCTCATGGCCACAGTTTTTTGGGACTCAAAGGGAATCTTGCTCATTGAGTACAAAAAAAAAGGTGAAACCATCAACGCCACATCCTACGCTTCCACTTTGCATAATTTACGGGAGGAAATTAAAAAGAAAAGACGGGGTAAACTCGCAGCGGGTGTTTTGCTTCTTCATGACAACGCTCCTATTCACACGGCGCGAGTTTCCAAGGCTGCTGCGCGAGATTGTGGTTTCGAAGAAATCCAACACCCACCCTATAGTCCAGACCTTGCCCCTAGTGATTATTTCCTGTTTCCGGATTTGAAAAAATGTCTTCGTGGAAAAAGATTTTCGGATGATGAAGAACTCAAGTCGGCAATAAATGGGTATTTTGCAGAGAAAGAGGAAATTTATTTTTTTGAGGGTTTAAAAAAGCTTATCTCAAGATGTAACAAATGCATTGATGTTAGGGGAGATTACGAGTATATTGAAAAATAAAAACAATTTAAATTGAATTCGCATTTTTCCTTCATATCGATACCGAGAATATATTGAACGCCCCGCGTATGTAAGGGAATCTTCTCTCTGTAGAATAACACTTAGAACTACTATAGCAATATTCATAGTGCGGTACGGGAATGTTTTCGATTCTTCCAATTAAACAACTGGTGGGTAAGAAGTTATGTAGTGAATTTTAGTAATTTCAACCACTTATAGTTCCATTTGTATTAAACGGATAGATATTACTTGCCATCTGTCATAAAATGGCAGCGTATTTCTTTATTAAGAATAAGCTAAATTACTTTGTTTAGTTATCCTTAACAATAAGGTTGGCTAAAGTGAATCAGTTTATTCGAAATTAGCTTATACGTATAAGCGAAACCAAAATTGGTCGACTGTGACATTCTGTTCAATCTATCGACTTTACATATTTTTTCTTGTTGAAAGCGGGTAGGTACTTGATTTTGCCGTCAAATATTGCTTGTATTACCATTTGTGGTTCAACAGTTGCGAATCGGTGAGACAAATTACGTCGATATTTTGGCGCATGCAAATAATTGTACAGATGTTTGAAAGATTGTGCAACGTACGTTGGCTTATGAGTTTCCCCGTTACGAAAAAAAAAATCTGTCTATTATCTTGGAACTGCTTTAACAACGATTTCTTGTTTTTTTTACCTCTTGATCTAGGATTCAATAATTATAATATAATTTTACATAATCTTTAAAATTCAAAGTAAAAATATTAAACAAAAGCAAAAATTTTTAACAATTTTGTGATGTTTTCCGGATTCACTTCGAATAAATGTCAGCATATTGTAGTGGTGCACTGTCTTTTTTTTAGTGGGAGCTTATTCCCAGATATGCCACAAAAACGAAAAGAAACAATCTCCTTAAGCTTTACTTGGCGTCATATTTATGCAGAAAGACTCCATGATTTTTTTTTTATCATCAATATGCATAAATATAGAACGCTTGCAAATACATATGTATGCTACATGTAACTCTTACTTGATAATCTGTAAATTGTCTGAGGCCTTTATCAAAATTAATTTAATGTGCAACCAAAGCAATATCTTAAAATACTTTTATTCCTTTTTGTTGATGTAATATGTATATATATAATCAAATTCATCTCTTCATTAACTTGTAGAATTCAAATAGTGAAAGTACAATATCAATGCCTTCATACGTATATAGTATGCCTAATTTATATTTGTTTCTTCTACAACAAATATTCGGTTTTCTAGAATAAAAAAACCCTTTTATAGACCAGACAATCTAGCATCTGAAGTTTATTATCGCGTTAATTCGATCAAGTAGTGTTGTTTATAATATTAAAACATTACTTTCAAATCTTCAGATAAATTTTATGGAAATTGTATGCAAAAGATAATTTTAATAATAAAAACCCTCTACAATTTCAAATTGCTTATTAATATTTGTTCATCGAATTCATTTTAGATTGTTTAGAAACAAATCATTTTCATGTATCTACCTACGCATACTATATATATATACTGTATGAATAGTATTGTAAATAATAATATAGTATACACACATGCATCAAGTATTCGCGTATATCAAAATAACTCCGATTAATTCGCATGGAATTGTAGACACCTAATGGTTTGCTTTCAAACCAATTGCTCCCAAGTTTCTGTTTTTGTTTTGTTATAACTCTGGTTTTGTGTTTCTTCATTCATCTTTCATTAAACTATTCATTAATTTTTTTTTCCAAAGGGGATATCAAAAATTAGTTCAAATTATCAATACACAACTTGAAAATATTATTGTAGATGAACTCCTTCGGAAAATAATTCAATATTGTTAAAAGATGAGACCCAATATGTACGTAAATACTGTTTACCATAATAACATCGATTATGGTTAATTAAAAACTTAACTTCATTCCGCAAAAAACATGAAAAGTTGGAAACTTTTCAAAATCGTTTTTTATTCCTTTTCGTTTTAAGTGTTTAAGGAAAAACATTATTTTACTTCATTTCTTCAATGTGAATGGAATCAATTTTGTAATGGTTTGGCCTTTTACAAAATCATTATTTTATATTTGGTCTCTATTGCCTTCAATGTTTATATAATACTTTATTCAGTATTTAGTTTTTCTGCTTGCTTTACTGAAATTTACTGAATATAAAATAATTGTGGTCATCCAATTATGTTCACGCTTTAAAGTAACTTTCCTTACAGTTAGTAACTTACTTACTTACCGTACTTATGTTCTGCATTCCCTTTAAGATTCTAAAGCCTCTGTTGTTGATAGAATGGCACTAAGTAAATCGTTTATCACAAGCAAAAGTAGTATTAATAAAATGATTAATTATAGTCCCAGGAGTTCGAAATCCTACTACAAGTTGGCTGTGTGTAGAACATGACAGTGCCTTATGCAGAGCTCTGTAATGAGAATGCGAATTCTTCTCCAGCGTTTTCATTCAATCGTACTTACATCCTTTGGAAGTTTGACAATCATTTTCCTTTCAGCACTTCTGAGAAAATCTCAGATTTCAAGATTTTCGATACTGTAGCATACAGATACTATGCCTGCTTTATTTCTGCTCTGAGAAATCTGTTAATCCTACGTCTTGCCGATGCATTATCCATGACAATAACCCTATCTTTGTTGAAGATTGAGATGTCAATAATTATTTCTTCAAACCAACTATTTTGATGTAGTTTTATATCGCAAACACACAACTCAGGACTGAATTCGAATGCTGAAGTCAAATGCTTCCACTTCCACGGAAAAAATATTTTTTACAGCATTCCAATGTTCTTGAGTGCTTAAGTAAGTAAGCTCTAAATTGCTTTCCTTGTAATACTGTTTTACTAAATTTTGGTGTACCAAGGTGTTCTTTAATCGATATTCTAATGGTGTTGCAATATTTTTCAACTTATGCACTACGTTATTCGAATGTGGCTACTTTAATATGGTGGCTGCTTGTGTCTTCCCCGTGGCTTCTTTCATTGACTTAGGAATCTGAGGGGCTTTCTGGATTAGAAGAGTTTTACTACTATTGGCACGGAATTGAAGTAAGCACTTTATCACAAAAACTATTATTAAATTTATGTTTCAATCCAGTTCTTAAATGGTTAGTGGTTACCTGATCATGAATATGATGCTTTAGAAACTAAAACATGTATAGGTAATACATTTCTGAGTTCTTATGCACACGTAAATATATTTCACATATCTGCTTCGGGAAAAAAATCAAAAAAATGTACTCGTAATTTGTTATTACGAAAATTATTCTTCACTGAATTGTTTTTCGGAAAAAGATTTGTTCACTAATATTTTTGTTGGAGAATTATCTACTCGTTTAAAACTACGGAAACACTGAAGCTTATATTGAACAAAATAGTTCATCGTCCCATTTAAAATGAATTACCGGCAATTTCTATATATTTTTCTTTTCAACAATACAAAGAATATAAAAAAAATCTATTATAATTTAATGGTTGTTTTTTTGTAGCTACCATACCGAAATGTGGGGGTTGCCATGAGCTGATCTTGGACCGATTTATTTTGAAAGCTCTCGAAAGAACGTGGCATGCACAATGTTTACAATGTAGCGAATGTAGAACTCAACTCAATGACAAATGCTTTGCGCGCAATGGCCAAATATTTTGCAAAGATGACTTTTTCAAGTAAATAAATTATTAAAGATTTCGTTTTCAAAAGGTTCTAATGCAACCTTAAATCTTCGTAGAAGGTATGGCACAAAATGCTCAGCATGTGATTTAGGAATCCCGCCCACGCAAGTTGTTCGGAGAGCTCAAGATAATGTTTATCATCTGCAGTGTTTCCTTTGCGTAATGTGTTCAAGAACTTTAAATACAGGTGATGAGTTCTATTTGATGGAAGATCGGAAACTTGTATGTAAACGTGATTATGAAGAAGCCAAAACGAAAGGTAAGCTTTTGTAAGTTTATCTATAACGATCTTGTAATAATTGTTGACATTGTATTTTAACTTTGAAATTTGAATAAACAATTCAATCCTAGGGCTTTATTTGGAGGGACCACTGGATGGTGAACAACCAAACAAAAGACCACGAACAACTATAACTGCAAAACAGCTAGAAACATTAAAAAATGCCTACAATAGCAGCCCAAAACCTGCCCGCCACGTTCGCGAACAATTATCTCAGGATACCGGCCTTGATATGAGGGTTGTGCAAGTGTGGTTTCAAAATAGGCAAGTAGCAGTAAGCTCTAATAACTGCACGAAAGAAAGAGAAATCATAAATAAGAAGTGTAACAATATTTCTGATGTCTGTAGGAGAGCTAAGGAGAAACGACTTAAAAAAGATGCCGGTCGTACAAGATGGAGCCAATATTTTCGGTCTATTAAGGGTGGTGGATCACCACGTACGGATAAATTTTTTGATAAAGATGAGTTGAAAGTTGATTTCGACAGCTTGAGCCACAATGGTATGTTTTCCTTTCTCATTTTCGTTAGTATACAAAATTGTATCTTAATAAAATTTTTATTATCCCTATTCAAGTGATATTGTAGATATGTTTGCATGTAATTACATGTATATACATAGGTATTTTCGCTATCACAATTATACATATATGTATATATGCATATTATTATTAAAAAACAGAAGCATTCATATCCGCAAGTTTTTGTTGTAAGCTATTCTTCCACACTATTTGTATTAAAGCACTTGATTTCGGAAAGGATTCATATTTTTCAAGCGGATTCAATTCTGCTTATTGCGTCCATCACATAATTTTGGAATACATATTTACACTGTAATTTTTCTTTTATAATTCTCGTACAACTCTGCGATCGTAGATATGTACTCGTTGGTATTCAGTATTTTTTAGTTCATAATACAGTCCATTTAAATCCTCTGGATACTTCATCGAAAGCTGTGTTCAGGTCAACCAACCTGATTTCGCCAGTTTTTCAACATCTCGAGATGATCCTATCATTGTTTGTGAACTTGGAATCGCGTTTAAATTGACTCCCACAAAAAGTATTGACTGCCTCGAAATTCTATTACACACGAATATGCATATTGAGCAAAACTATTATAAACACGTCAGCAAATGAAAATGACAAACAAAGCAAGTGTTTGCCATTTGCTGACTTTGTGGGGATCTATAAATATATATGTACAAGTCCAGAAATATCTTGCTTTTAAATATTTAATAACTATGGGAAAAATTGGCTTCCACGTGAGTTCAAATGGATTAAATATAAAAAGTAAACAGGTACGAGTATATGCATATTTTTTGTAAAAGTATGGGCGAAGCAACTTAAAGTAGATTCATTTGCATTTTGATAAACATTTTGAAATCAATTACTCACAGGCGGGAGGTCTATTCATAGTGACCACCAAAAAATGCATGTTATTTTACTTGTAATATGTTGAAAAATATTCACATCATATCATTGGTCAATTTATTCTGAAAATATTTTATATTTGAAATTTCAAACCCCACTATTAATTGGCTATAGTGGAGGGCATTCAATTGAATGTGCACGTGTTGAATATCCGGTCGTAAAGTGTAAGAATTGCTATTGCAGGTTTTATTTAAACATCCGGCAAACGGAAAGCGATATGGGGTTGCAAATCCACTTAAAAGATCCTTCCAGCTTTCCGGCACGGTTATCCGGTATATGACCCACGTTCGAAAATACATATGAACGTCCAAATAAAAGATAGGGAAGTTATATTTAATAAATGTTAACAGATTTAAGCTCAGATGTAAGTGTTTTATAAGTCTAAAGTCTATCTAAAAAAAAAGTTTGATCGGAGAAAAAATTATTAATGTAAATGTTTAAACTTCTTTGTCAACTGGCTTAAACTTTTTTTGTTAACTACTTTACGTCTTTCTTCTTAGGTTCCGTAAATGCTACTGTGAAATGGCCACACTAATCATCTTAATATGCACAATGGACTGATTTTAAAAAGGAAGATAATATTTTAACTGAGATTTATCTTCCGAAATTACGCAGAATCTGCTCTGCGCTTTTGCTGACCAAGTACTCGGTGCAGTGATTTTCTTGGGGTATTCTTTTCGAGATCTCCATTAACCACATCTTTTGTGAAATTGGTTTTTGCTCCGAGGTAGATAAACTACTACTGTCGATTGTTGCATTTTTTCTTACAGAGCAACATTTTTTAATTTCAAGTCATTTGGCGGTTCTAAATTAAAAATATTTTAAGTGAATAAATTTCGGTGCCCGGACTTATTCTAGCACTAGATATAGAAAAGCTCCTATGAAATTGATTCAGCTGCTGCCTTATAATTGTCTTTAAACCAATAAGATAAAGCGCTATCCCAGAACAATTCATAGCTTTTTTAAAATAATTAAATTATAACTTACTAACTTAGGTATAAAAATTCGTACATTTCCGTAAAGGCAAATATATACACTTACATACATATGAGTACATCATAGGTACTGTAACATACGTATACAAATAGAGTTGCAATTCTAATAAAAATTTATAGATAACCAAATGACTACACTTACACTCAATATAGAAATTTCGCTAAAAAGCTATATATATATATTTTTTTATCATATTTTATAGATCAAAGCAACGATAGCTATAGCACCGTTAATCTGGGCCATGAAGAAGGTGCGTCCCCCCATAGTATACACGGATCCTATACTTTGAGAAGTGGTAGCCCGCCTATATATCCGCCTAATCATTCGCCAGCTGCAATAAGATCTAGTCATTCATTCAGATCGTATTCAGACAACATAGTGCATACACATTTAGGTAAAATATAAATTAATAAACAATGAAATAATCGTGTATCTATATCATAGCTCGTTCAGTCAATCAGGCGATGAAGGAATCTTATAATCCTCATTCAATTCCTGGTGGTGGTGTATCTGATCTAAGTAACGATTCCAGCCCAGCACAAGTTTATCCGGATTTTCCACCTAGCCCCGACTCATGGCTGGGTGAATCTACTAGTGTTAAAGCTAACCCAACAACACCCGCTGTGCAATACTGATATATATGTAATTAAAATAACTATCTATTAAGTTTCATGTAATTTGTTTTTTTTTTTTATACATATATATTTTTTTTTTATTATTCGCACTCTACATGCTATATGTACAATTCGAACATCCATATATTCGTGTCGATAGGTAATAGGTATCTATGACTTTACAATGAAATTTATTTTTTTTTTTTTTGTTGAACGTTTTTCCAGATACCGTTGATATTTAGGGTAGGATATCTTAGTTTGCAAATTAAATAAAAGAAAAAAACTTTGTAAGATATAATCTTAAGAAAAAACAAAATAAACTTGACTTTAAATGTCTCCTAGATGAGCTCCGATTTTTGCACTACGTAACATAGAACAGAATTTGAAAAAACAAGAATTTAGAAATATACCAATTATAAATTTTTTTGCATATTTCTGACCGAAGAAAAACTTGTTCAGCAAAATAAACAGATTACTGACAGTTACTCGTGTAAGTTACAAGGGAGTGTTAATTCATACGTACTCGTAGTTTTTCTGTCTGTAGATAAGAAAACCCTGTAACATCTCAGGAGCATAGATTTTACAGGATGAAAATTAAATTGATTCATTGCAACCAATGTATACACCAAAACTTGTCAGGTAGTTTTGAAAATGGACTTAACAGAAAAGAGTAAGACCAATATTGAGGGTGCTTACAAAGCAGCCATTGATATTATGTGACATTCATCCCACTTTTTATAGTTTCACAGTGCCGTGAGATTTGAAACGGATTTCAATCAATTTGTTATCTGTTTGTAATTAATACATATATGGCGGTTTGCTCGTAGTCTTAAGTAGTTAATTGTTGCACGATTAGGGTAAAGACTAGGGAGTGTCAACTTGGCGATGCCCAGTACTGTAGCTATGATTACATATCAACGTTGCAGTTTTTTACCTTTCCGTGGTAGGAACTGGGCCGAACGTGATTTGTCAAACTGTTAAGCAAATATTGAGCAGGAAGAAATTGCAACACCATAATGTCCTGTCAGAGTGGCTTAGCCTCAGAAAGAGAACGTAAGGCGAATGAATTCACTCAATTGAATTAACTATGACGTCAATAGTGCTGATTCGCAATATAACCCACTTCAAAGTTCTTAGAGCATAGGTCAATAAAGACTAGTCAGGAGATAGGGTGGATGAATCTTTAATGGGTCAATGGCAGCACTCAATCTCAAAAGCGGGTTACTGTCTTGGATATTCAGTTCCTTACCCTCGAATAAGGACGGGTTCACTATTTACAAAAATGAAAAAAGTGCAAGACTATTGAATTTGTATATGTAGTATTTTTCGTTGCTATAAAACAGATATCATCGCCATCCGAGAAGAGTTGTCGGAAGTGCCGGACAAAAGTAGATGAAAGATATATTATCATCATCTGGGAAAAGTGGTAGTACAAAAAAGATGAAACACTGTAAAATATATGGGAGATACATAAGATTCTACAGAGAACAGTAGTAGCCCCTATCAGGGTGCGTATTCTCGTAGGCGTCAGTTTGATCCAAGAAGTGATGAATTTTTGTCAGGTAGCGTATGCTTTATAACAATTCGCATCAAGGCGGATTGGCCAACATCAGCTTTATATTCAGTCATGCTCTCAAAGACGAAATGGACGATATTTAAGGATATCTCAGTCGTCGCAACAACGGAAAAATACTGTGAGTAGATTCAACTTTTTAATCACGAAAAACTACAAGAACTCTTGCCTATCGCGTATCCTCGTCAAACCCCTTACAACCCGTAACAAGTGCTGAAGATCAGTGGCATCGGTGCAAAAAAAGTGGCCAGAAATCCTGTAAATCATGTGCCGGGTGTTACCCGACATCCACTCACAATTGTGTATTTTGATTAAGAGTACAATGCACGTCTAACAAAATACGAGTAATTTGCCTATATAGCTATGTACGAGTATATAGAAAAACAAGAGCGGCTTACGCACTCCATGACATAAAGAGGAGAGAAGAAGAGAAGAAGAGAAGACATGTCTAGCTATTTAAGGCGTCTTTCTATCTTGGCAAAGAGCATAGGTACACCAATTTATTTCCCTGATTTGGTCGGAAGACGAACGGAACCTCAGTATCGTTTTTCCGATCAACAAAAACTGAGACCCTGTAAACTGCGCCATCTATGAAGCATCAGTCTCCTCAACATAGTGTACAATATCTTGTGCAGCGTATTGTATGGCCGAAAATGGCCGAAACTCTTTGCCAACGATCTGATTGGCATCTGTCAATGCCGTTTTAGGCATGTTAAATCCAAACATTCATACTATTTCAAGATATGATGTGCTATCATATGAGACTTTGGCATCATACTTGAACATTTTTGAGGAAACACGCAAGTAAACACCAAATTTACAATTTTCCAAAAGTTTTTGCAGCTACCTTCTTACGTTGAAAACAACATTGACAGAACGCAGCGAGTTGTCACTGGCGCTTTTGCAGGCATTGAAACGAAAGCGGCAAAAATCGGTTAAGCTGTAAATGATTATACAATTAATAACTAATATGCGGTTAACAAAAATGGATGCACAATACCGACGAATAGGAACTAACGTCACTATGATCAGCTAAAACATTGGTATAAGAATTGTGTCTACCTCTGCTTCGCTATTATGTAACTCGGATAAAAGCACCTCATCAGAAATAAAACGGAGATTTCCACTTGCCATTCGCTGTTTTTTTGGCCTAAGAAAGCAAGTGAGAAATATGGAGGCTCTTATCAATTCATTCCAACTCTCTTGCGCAGAAGAATTGGTCTTAACGAAGGAGGATGCAAATATCCTTGCGTTAACGGGCTTTGGAGAAGGAGATATAACCGCGAACCCTGTTAACTTTACAGCGACATCAACCTAATCGGATGAATTGTGCGTAGTCGACGATTTCAACCCAGAGAAAGAACAAAGTAAAGTAAGACCTGGTAATAGTTGGAGCGGGGATCTCAACTATACAGATTACGGTCGAGGTCCATATGTAAGTATGTCAACTCACTACTTGTTTTCTTCTTTTTTTTTGGCATATACTTTACGACTTTGCATCTGTCTGTTTGCTCCTTCGGACAGATGGCCCTAAGCATGGTTAATGATTGATTCACGTATAATAAGTATTAAATTAATTCTCTCACAATCAAGATTATTTTCTGAGGCATACCTTCGACCGGACATACCCGTATGTATGCGTGCATGTTAGTTGATGTTTACAAAATTGACCTTAACATTGGGTTGGACAGAAAGTAATTTCGATCATTTACTGTGCGGTAAAACTTTTTTTTATATACATATATACATAGAATATAAAAAATAAACCGTAATTGTGTCGTTGAACACCCACAAATCGAATGTCCTTGAAATTTTAGTCTGTTGTAGTATCCTGAACAAGAATATCGAATTCCTGCAATACAAGGTATCTTCATCAGGAAGCAAAGCCGGTCGTCAGCCTAGTTTCTTAGTCGCCGGCTTACATAGCATTAGGTAGAAATGGGATAGTTTTAGGAGAAAAAAGTATAATAAATAAAAGTCTAAAATTAAATAAATAAATAAATAAATATAAAAAAAATAAAATAAAATTGTATTACTATATATTTGTATTTACAATAAGATAGAGTAAGCACGTGTAAGTAGGTAAAGATTAATTTTTAAGTAGTTTAGGTAGGTAGGTAGATTATTTTTTATTTTAGTTTTAAGTTTTATAATACAACAAAAAATTAAAATGAAACAATTATCACCCTTTAGTGGTTTGATTCATGAGTGTGTTGCAGATATAGGCGCCTGCCTGAAAGTTGTTGACATATCCTTAGCGGAGAGACGAAGTCGCGTTAGCGGCTATACTTTGCGGAAGATGAATTAAAATCCCTTTTGCCTGCGAGCCACGCAGGTTCGCGTAAAAAATAGATAATCAGAGGTAAGGACTATTTGGAACTGCACCCTAATTTACAAAGCAAAAAAACTATGTGAAATTATGATTGCCGCGCTCAACATATATTAGTACTGGCAATCGCTTCTCTCTCTGCGTGTGAAGGCATAATACTGACACGTAGATTTGGCTGTTGTAGAGTTTCAAGCACAAAAAAATAGTGTGAATTATAACCTTCGAATCACTCTGAGTGAAGAAAACTCTCCGTCGTATTCGGACTCCCACCCCTGGAGAGCGAATATCGAAATCAAACACACCTGAGTTTCAAACCACTACAAAAAACCAATTTTCCTTTCTCCTCCTTCTACCTTTCCTTCCGCCCGCGTCCAGGCAACAGTGAAAGGGTATTAACCCCTTAGGCGCGCGTAAATTAAAAAAAAAAAACAAAAAAAAATAGTATTGTAACACAGCACTGATTGGCATCACCAGTTGGCTAGAGTCCAATCTTTGTTCAAGTAACAATAAACGTTATTACAACATATGTATTTACATCTAGAGTACGTAGAAAGATATTAGTAGTGAGAAGTAAAAAAACATTAAAAAAAAAAAAAAAAAAAAAAAAAAAAACATTAATTAACAATGGAATTTCCGAACCCGGAACTGTAATTTGTTTTAACACCTAGATATTGCTGACCTTTTATCTCGAAGTACTGGAATGGATACAGATGTTAACTTAGCAGATATTGCCATATGAAATATATGTACTCAGTAAGTTTAAGGAGTAAATCAAGAAACCTATATATGCAGGAGAGAAGGAAAGACGTTGTTTTGGAAAAGCTGGCATAGTACTACAGAAAAGGTTGGCCAGCACAAAGAGCAAAATGCTAGACAATTTAAGATTTATCATGACAGGAATTTGTTTTACTGGCCTTATATGAACAGGGACAGTGAAAATGTAGTATAGTAAGTCGTTGTTCCATATGTTAGAAGCTTAGATCCAACAATGCAAGGCGCTAGTTAATGCCATTCCAAATTTCCGGAATTTCCATATCAGAAAGTGGGCTATGACATTCTGAAATTTAAGGGTAGGAGACACATTGTAATTGAGGACTATTTTTCAAAATGGTTTGATGTAAGATAACTTTCTACCAAGTTAGCAACAAGTGTTGTACAAGCAATGAAAGAAATTTTTTTTGCCATTGTGTACCAGAGGAAGTTGTATGCGACAATCAACCATTTGCGAAAACCTGGGACTTGAATAAGTAAAGTCCATTAAGGTCCATACTATCCGAGGTTAAATGGCTTGACTGAGAAAGCATTTGGCATAGCAAAGACCATGTTGGGAAAAGCGCTGGTGAGCAAGGCAAAGCTACATGCAGTGTTATTCTAGTATCGTAGCACAAAACTTTCTCTTCTTAAAAAAATCAGAAAAACCCTGATTACAACAAATTACAAAAAACACAATTCAATCAACTACATACACTTACAAAAGAGATGAACATTGACATCTCCGATTATTCCCGACCATAGCAACCTCTGACAGCTTCGCAGATTCTCTTAAGTAGCTTTACTGTCAACTTTATTGTGCATATTGTTCAGATATTGCTGACATGCTGACTTGTCAGATATGAATGAGAGATATACCCCCGCTGATGATTTTAAAAACAAATTGATTCCCGCCTAGCGATAGGTCACCATACTCCTATAACATGTCAATCTCTTAGCTTCTCGAGAACGAAGACTCGTATTTTGTTCCTCCCAACTATTTCTCTTTTGAACCTTTATGCGTTCGACATTGTTTGGTGGTTTTGAAACTACTTTTTTAGACATTAAATAAGCACTTCTTGCCTCATTCCTTCTCTCAAGCCTGGGGATGTCATGCATTAAGTGATTATTAGTGCATTCGCTGTATCTCGTTCCCATAAGCCGCTAAGAATCAATTCTATTGTTTCGTCGAAAGTCAACTTTAATTGGCTGAATAGATTGAACTTATAATGGAAATATGAACTAGTCGTTTCATCTCTCCTCTGCGTTCTACCCACCATTCTTTGCCATCTGGTCGATGAATTCTCACATACATGGAAAGTTATTCTAAACGCAGATTTAAAATAGTTTCAACTTGTAATTTGGTGAGCTCTAGCATTCAACCATCGTCATTCGCGCTACATCCAAGGCGTATTCGTTTGAGCAAAGATAAATATTAAACATATTTTCCATGGTATCTATCCACTCCTGTGTTGACATGCCATCCCACTCATCATCAAACTTGCAGATGTTGTTGGTAGGATCTGGCATTACATGACGTGAAAACCGTGTCTTTTGAATCAAACTCTGTATCCAATATCCATGTATTCAATAACCATGGTCAATGGTTTGATCACGCCGTTGAATTTGTTCACTTCGAATTCGATTCTAAATTTATCATGTACTCCATCATTGTATCCCATCTGTGATCTTTATTTTCTGGCATCATCTCATCTCATCGCGCGGTAGCAACATTTTTCAGATTTATTTATGAAAGAAGGTATATTTCAGGCGAACTGCTTAAATTTAAAAAATAAAAATGCTCCGATTCTAGTGTTCCACTTGTCAAAAAGTCTTCCAACCCCATGAAAATGTGAACACGACGTTCATGGTGAGGACTTTCTTCCCGTCGCCAATGTAAACAGGCACTTTGGGGACCACGTTCACTTAATTTGCTGCTTTTCAACATTTTTCCATTGGAAACTTTAATTATGGTATAATAGTGTAAAATGTTTGTGTGGGTACAAATGATAGAACTTATTCTTTTCAATAGAAATCGCTTTATTCAGTACAGTTACAAGTCACTATTTAATTGTTTCTCTCAGTACAATCCAATTTCTCAACTGCTTATACTTTTCTTATCTTTTACTTAAACCACTTAATCACTTCTCCTAATTAACACTTCAAATTTCACTTTAGAACTGATTTGCATACCTTGGGGATGCTGGTATTTATACTCGAATGACATACTTCGAGAACAATCTTCGCCATCCAGCGTCCCATACGATTTCCAGTTTGCTAGAAAATTCGATTCCACTCTCCAATCATCAATGGTCGAGACTTTGTTATTCAAGTATCGAAATCTTCTGGTCTTCGAGTATCGACATCTTCTGCGCTGTAAACCTAGATGTCGCTGCTCACATGTAAGTGGTTATCACATTGCTCCCTCCCTACAGTTGTTCGTCGCGAACAACATCGTCATTCAGCATCCCGTTGAAATGACACATTCTATCCAAATGGACCACTTTCAATTTTCCTCGATCCCCACGCTGGATCCGGTAGACAACGTCATTACTGCGGGTTATCACCTTGTATGGACATTCCCAGTCCTGTTGCAATTGACTTGCCTTTCTTACGCTGAGGATTATTCAACCAGACCAGATCTCCTTCGTTGAAACCGGAAGATTTCGCCTTCATGCTGCTGCTTGCTAGCTTCATCTTTTCTCTGGTGTCTTCATGCAATTTATGAATCCTGCTGCGCAAGTCATTCACGTAGTCGTTCACCTCTTTGGGCTCCGTCGGTGGGGATCCGAATTTTGCTTCACTTGGCAACCGAATTGTTTGACCAAATAAGATCTCGGATGGTGTGTGCCCTGTTGAGCTATGGACCGCGTTTCGGAAGGCCATTAAGAAGAGGGGTATGTGTCAATCCCAATCCCGCTGGCAGTTGCTGACAACCTTAGATAGATGCTCATTCAAGGTCCGATTGAATCGCTCGACCATTCCATCAGATTGAGGGTGTAGTGGCATTGTCCTTGTCTTTCTTATTCCCAAATATTGACATATTTCCTGGAAGACTTTTGATTCAAAGTTTCGCCCTTGATCAGAGTGTAGCTCCATTGGGACCCCAAATCTGCTTACCCAGTTGTTGACTATCTGTTCGGCTACGGTCTTAGCCTCTTGATTTGGGATGGTAAACACTTCCGGCCATGTACTGAAGTAATCCATGACCACGAGGGTATATCGGTTACCATTAAAGGTTTCGGGAAACGGCCCAGCGATGTCGATGGCTATTCGTTCGAAAGGTGCTCCAACATTGTATTGTTGCATTTGTCCATGTGGCTTTACTTTTGGACCCTTGGTAGCCGCACATCTTATGCACTTTTTGCACCAATTCTCGACATCTTGTTTAGCGCTTAGCCAATAGAAACGTTCCCTTACCTTTTCCAACGTCTTGTTTATTCCCAAATGGCCTTCTGAGATTCCGTCATGTATTTTATGGAGCACTTGGTTGATTCTGGACCGTGGTACAATTAGCTGCATACGAGATGTTGTCCCATCTGCACTTTCCCATTTTCTCTTCAGCAATCCATCTTGCACAAAAAGCGAGTCCAACTGTGCCCAGTATGCCTTCAGAGTTTGGCTCCGATCTGATATCTGCTGCCAGCTTGGTCTTTCCTTGTGTTCTTTCCAGGCCAATATTGGTTCGATGTCATTGTCTGCCTGTTGGGAGGAACGGATTTCGTCTATACTCCAACCCTCTATTGGCTCAGTCCTGATCATTTGGATAGTTGCCTGTTCTTTTGCTTCTTTACGATTGCAGTGTTCGCATTTTACTCCGCACGGTCGACGAGAGAGAGCATCAGCATTTAAGTGGAGTGTTCCCTTGCGGTGTTGCACTTCAAAGTCGTAGCCCTGCAACTGCTCGATCCATCTTGCAACTTGGCCTTCAGGGTTCTTAAATTGGAGTAGCCATTTCAGAGGTGCGTGGTCTGTCCGGAGAATGAACTTTTGTCCGTAGAGGTACTTATGGAAATGCTTCGTAGCCAGAATTAAAGCCAGAAGCTCGCGCCGGGTTACACAGTAGTTCCGTTCAGGTCTGGAGAGTGCTTTGCTGTAATATGCGACCACTTTCTCTTGACCATCATGAACCTGGGAAATCACAGCTCCGACCCCAACATTGCTAGCGTCTGCGTCCACGATGAACATTTTTCCGGGCGTCGGGTAACCCAAGATGGGGGCATTGCACAGCTGTCGCTTTAGTTCTTGAAATGCTTTTTCGCATTCTCCAGACCACCTGAACTGTCGGCCTTTTTCCGTAAGTTGATGCAGGCTCTTTGCAATGCCAGCAAAATCCTTTACGAACCTTCTGTAATACGTGGCGAGTCCCAAGAAGCTTCTCAGTTGGTGTTTATCTTTTGGAGAAGGCCAACTTTTCACGGCTTCGATTTTGTCAGGATTCGTTCTTACTCCTTCCGCTGATATAATGTGACCCAGATATTTTACTTCCGGACGAAACAAGGCACACTTTTCTGGGTTGAGCTTTAAATGAGCACTTTGTAGCCTCTCAAACACTTCTTTTAGATTTTCGCGGTGCTCCTTGTACGTCTTACCTATGACGATAACGTCGTCCAAATATACTAGGCAGGTTTTCCAGGTGAGTCCTTGCAATGTTCGTTCCATTAGTCGCTCGAAGGTGGCCGGAGCGTTGCATAGTCCAAACGGCATCACTGCAAACTGCCAAAGACCGCTTCCTGTAGTGAAGGCAGTTTTCTCACGATCCGCACGATTTATCTCTACCTGCCAGTAACCGCTCTTCAAGTCAAGTGTTGAAAACCATTTCGCTCCAGAAAGCATATCCAAAGTGTCATCAATTCTCGGAAGTGGGTAGCTGTCCTTTTTAGTGACATCATTGAGACGTCGGTAGTCTACACAAAATCTCGTGCTGCCATCTTTCTTCTTCACGAGGACCACTGGAGATGCCCACGGACTTTGCGATTCTTCAATCACTCCCTCAGCTTTCATCTTCGACATCATTTCGGCAACTTCTGTTTGCTTTGCCAGTGGAAGACGCCTTGCAGGTTGACGGATTGGTCGAGCGTCTCCGGTGTCAATGTGGTGTTGAACAATATGCGTACGTCCATATTCTCCGTCTTGTGTAGCAAATATATCAGCGTACTCACCGATTAGTTTTTCTGCCAGGATTCGCTGATCTTCGTCCAGATTACAGAGGCTGAGAATTTTGTTCTTGATTTTTATGCTCTGAACTGTTGTGACCGGTGTTGCACCCTTTTTTCCGTTGTGGTCGATATAGCCTCAACAGGTACGCATTTTCCCACTATCTCCCCCTTTTTCACCTTTACACTGAATGTCTTTGGATTTAGAATCGTTACAGGGACCATGTTGTTCTTTGGCTCCACTAAGGTCTTTCCCACCATGAAGTCTCTTTTCTTTTCTAGCTCCATCAAATAGAATCGGTGGCTACCAGGACCACCTTCCACTTTTGCCCACAAAATTGCTTCTGACGAAGGCTCTAGACTCTGATTGCTGCAGATAACGACATTTGAGACTGTGGTATTGGCGTTTCCGTATATCATTGGTATCTCCATGTTTCCGTATTTCAGGGTTTGTGCCCCCAAGTCGACTATAAGTCCATGTTCTCTCATGAAGTCTGTACCAATGATGCACTCGTCACATATGTCAGCTACCAGAAACGCGTGAGTGAATGTTATTCCGACCAGTTGGATTTTTATGCGGACTTCACCATATACCTTAATCGTTGCTCCTGTAGCTGTTCGCAAGCTGCAACTGCTAGTGTTATGCAGCCAAGACTTCTGCACAAGATTCCTCCTGATGATTGAGGCCGTGACACCGGTGTCTATTGTTGCCATCCATTTTTCTTTTCCACTGACTACTTCTACTAGAAGGCTTTCGCTGCATCGTTTTGCCAGCGAGACTTGGATGATGGTCCTGGGGCCGTCGACTCCTGCTACCAACTTCTGCCCCGCGAAGTTGGTGCTTAAGCATTTCCCGACTGATGACTTCGGGAAGGTTGACCGGCTTCTTGATAGCTGTTTCTGCGGGTTTCTTCCTCTATTTGCTTGTCACCACAGTGAGGGAAGACTTTTCGTCGCACCGGTTCTTTACACTGCCTTTGAAGGTGTCCTATTTTATTGCAATTCCAGCAGCGCATTATTCCTCTATCCCGTCGAGTATCTCGTTCCTCGGCACTAATTCTTGTGCAGGAGCATTCGACAGATGCTACTTCCCTGACGAAATGTGTTCCCCTGGAAGCCTGATTGGCTGCTTCCATCGCCAGAGCGAAGGCAAGTGCTTCAGCAAGGCTTCTTTTCCCGGCCATCCTTAGTGCTGACTGTAGCTTCGAATCTGCAATTCCCCTGATAAATGCATCTTTTGCCATTTCGTCGATAATTTCCTGGCCTGCGGTGGGGTATGACAGATGTGCCAGTCTACTCACGTCTGCTTGGAGCTGCTGAACTGTTTCTCCTCGTTGCTGCGTTCGGCTTTGCAATTGGACCTTGTAGACCTCCTGCATGTGGCTATCCCCAAACCGTTTCTCGATAGCCTGTACTAAAGTCACATAATCTTTATGCTTTTCGATGTCTACTGTTTGCAACAATTCTGCTGCAGGACCGTGCAAGGCCATTGTTAGGGCAAAGCACTTTTCCTCATTGTTCCAGTCGTTTGCACAGGCAGCCATTTCAAACTGCTTCTTATAAGTAGACCATGAGGTCTGGCCATCGAATGAGGGAGGCTTCAACTCTTTTCTCCTTGGACCGCTTAAAGAACATTCTCGCAGTTTCTGTTTTCGCACTGTGCCGAGCTCTTTTGCCAGTTGCTCAACTTTAGAACTGATTTGCATACCTTGGGGATGCTGGTATTTATACTCGAATGACCTACTTCGAGAACAATCTTCGCCATCCAGCGTCCCATACGATTTCCAGTTTGCTAGAAAATTCGATTCCACTCTCCAGTCATCAATGGTCGAGACTTTGTTATTCAAGTATCGAAATCTTCTGGTCTTCGAGTATCGATATCTTCTGCGCTGTAAATCTAGATGTCGCTGCTCTCATTTAAGTGGTTATCACAATAGTTTTCATTACGTTATTTTGGGCCATCTGTTATTTGGTTGTTATATGTGAAATATAAATTTTAATACTGGGTAAAATACTGTATAAAAGAAAACAAAAAAAAATTTAAATTAAACCATGTTCTATTTTTCCTTTTGCTTTCGGGAAGTTTGAATGCCAGAACAGAAACATGAAAAGTATTTAAAAAACAAAACTGCCTTCAAGTCAATACGAATCCATTTTAGTATTTTAAGAACAGTTTAAAATTAATAAAATTCTATTCAAATCTCACTTATGTATTTCTGGCAAAGCAAAGTAAAATTACAATTCGAAATAAAAACAAACTCGATGATAGTTTCAAATAGGAGCCGTTTAACAGACTTTACAAATTTGCACAAACAAATTCCTTGAACTAAAATCGACAAAAAATGGGAAATGAATTGCTCTCTCATTTCGCTTCTCTTCTCTTCTGCGAAAGACTACCAAAATTATGAAAACGCGAGTCGCGATCGGATTGTGGACTGTTTTTCGTAGATTTTCGTAGTTGTGGACAATAAGCGAACAGACCTACTGAGTCCAAAAATTTCACAAACGGACCTAATATGTGTGTTTGCGTATAAATCTAAAATTATCATATGAAATGTCATAGCGTAAATTACTCTCAATATAAAAAAAATGGTTAAAATTACGCGGTTAAAGAACAATATCGCCAATTATGAACGAATACATCGACTTAAGTCACAACAGAGGTGTCATAAAGTATAAACTTATACGAAATGTAACCGAGGCACAGGTTTCAATTTCAACGACTGCAGCCAGCCGTCATTTTGGCATTTCCAAAACTCATCGAAACAAGCTATTTGACAGCCCTTTTAAAAAACGCGCGAGAACACGTTTTTGCTTTCTTTCTTCTTGAAACACGCCAGGAAGCAGTCGAGTCGTTGGAATTGAAACCCGTGTCAAGGAATTGCTAAAAGGAGTAGGTAATTTAACCCTAGAATTCATATTGTTAACAATTAAATTAATTACAGAGAATAAACTCTACATCGTATTTCGTCAAAAGGAGTTTTATTCCGAATGCGATTCAATCCATTCCAACAAATTTTATTCTTCTTTTTATGGGATAGAATCCCGCCATTTGCATAATCCCATCGCCGCCTGCGACAAAGCTCCAGCCAGGAGAATATTACCCCGCCTGCGAAACACTGTTGCCGCCCGCAACAAAAGTCCTGCCAGGAGATAATAGTCCGCCGTCCAGCCACACATACATATTATAAATACGTATGTCGAGCAGTAAGCAGCCACGAAGAAGCCCGCGCATAGCAACAGAAACGGTACAGCCATATTTATCAGAAGTACAGCTCGACACCATTACAGAACATTCTGAATCGGATAGTGATTCTATAGAAAGCCTGGAGAAAACATTTATCGATACACCCGATCAAATGGAAGAGGCAACGACAGCAAAGACAATGGAGGAACTATTGAAACAGGTAAATGAATTGCGTTCACAACTTACAGCAGTAAATTCTAGTGCCGCAGCTGAAAAAGCCGGACGCATCCGCCTGCAGACAATTGTAGTACAAGTGCAGAACACGTCAACCGCAATAGAAGCCGCTACAACTGCTTCCATTGTCCCAGCTGCTATTCGTATACCAGCAACGCCATCAACAGCTCCGTTAGTAACCGCCGCAACAACAACAAGTTCCAGTCTGAACGAGACAACGACAGTGAGTGCATCCGCTATGTATAACACCATGGGATGTCCAACCCACAGTATGTACACGACTCCGGTATCACTGTATCATCCGCCGCCCCCATCCCGAATTGCATTGACAACAACAACATCCACTTCATATTCGTATGCAGTACCTACATTTTTGCTGCCTTTAAGTGCATCACAGTCATGCAACGAGCAGTTTGTACCGCCGCAGTCAGTCACTCCACTTCCGATTCTTACACCAAGTCATTCTTCCCAACAGTGTGAAAACGTCAGCCATGGAAATGGTCGAAAACTACAGGATTTGCCTCGGTTTACTGGTAGACCTGAGGAATGGCCAATGTTCTCAACCGCATATAAAGAATCGACGGCAATATTTAATTATTCGAAAGTGGAGAATCTGTTTCGCCTACAAAAGGCAATCAAACAAGATACCAAGGAAGTTGTGGAATCTCTGCTAATCCATCCTGAAAATGTGGAACAGGTGATGGCCGCCCTGGAGTTTAGGTTTGGGCGTCCCGAATGCCTGCTGCGAAGCCAATTGGGAAAAGTGAGGTCAATTTCACAAATAACGGAACATAAACTGGAAGTGCTGGTGCCCTTTGCCACAGTAGTGCAAAATTTATCGACATTTTTGGAGGCGAGTGGTTTACACCAGCACCTAGCAAACCCAGTACTAATTGAGGAGTTAGTGAGCAAGTTACCTATGAATAAGCGATTAGAATGGGCTCAGCGGAGCATTAGTATTGTGCCATATCCTACAGTTCGTCATTTTGCTGAGTGGGTTACTGATGTTGCTAGACTGATATGCTTGGTGACATCGACTTCCTCATTGCCGCCAGTTCAGTTGGAACAAAAGTCTGGTCCCAAGAAAGTCCTCCATATGTCTGGACAAGATGCTTCCTTCAGAAGCAAATGCCGCCATTGTGAAAGTAAGCAGCATCCAGTCTCGGAGTGCGATGCTTTCGTAAAACTCGATGTCCAAGCGAAGTGGGATTTTGCCAAAAAAAAAAAATAGACTCTGCTTTCATTGCCTGAAGTATGGTCATAATCTTCGCTCATGCAGAATTCGGAAGAAATGCGGACTCGATGGTTGTTCCAAGATGCACCATCCATTACTGCACGAGCCGTTGATGTCAACAGTGGCCACAGAAGGAGACCTCGGACGTTCGAGACCCTTGCTTAGTTGTCACACTAATGCCAACGCTAAAATTCTGTTTCGCGTATTGCCTGTTAGGATTTATGGTAAGAACATTGATTTATCAACATAGATGAAGGTTCCGCAGTCACCATTATGAGTGCAAATTTGGCCAGACAATTGTGTTTGGATGGATACTCAAAGCCATTGAGTCTACAATGGTTTGGCAAGGAGACCATAGAGAGGGAATCGTTTGTTCTAGGTCGGCAGATAAGTGCAGATAAAGAAGGTGCTCCGAGATACAGGATGCAAGGAATACAGACAGTCAACGACTTAAACCTACCATCTCAAACAGTCAACCTGGAGGAACTACAGCTCTCCAATCGTCATCTTGCAACCATTCCATTCATCCAGTATAAGAACGCCAAGCCACAAATACTGATTGGACTCGACAACAGTCACTTAGGTGCACCAATTCGAACTCTTGAGTCAGTAGGAGTGGGACCCATCGTAACCGAAACCAAATTAGGGTGGATTGTGTACGGGAGCACACCGAGTGGGGCCGCTGTAGAAATAAAAGATGATGCTATTCTCCACAACAGCCAACGCAGTTATGAACAGGACACTCTAGTGGACAAGATGGTGGAGGAGTACTTTGCAATGGAGAATTTCGGAGTCAAGAAGCCGACGGAACATCTGGTCTCTTCCGCTGACAAAAGAGCGAAGGAGATATTATTAGCTACAACAAAACAATTCAAAGGACGATACCAAACTGGTTTTCTCTGGAAGGATGACATTCCCGATATTCCAGCTAGCTACGAGATGGCGAAACGAAGATTATGGAATCTGGAAAGTAGTCTGCAAAAGGATCCTGAATATGCCGAGATGTACAAGAACATAATTATGACCTATATTAAAAAAGGGTATGCCAGAAAATTAACAACAGCTGAAGCAAAAAACAACACAAAGAAGACTTGGTATCTCCCTCATTTTGGTGTGAGAAATCCCAACAAATCAAACAAACTGATATTTGTGTTTGATGCCGCAGCCAAAGTGAATGATGTCTCTCTGAACTCCCCTTTGCTTAAGGGTCCTGAAACACATGATGACGGTCCTATTTAATTTCCGTCTGAGAGCAGTAGCTGTGTCTGGGGACATTCGAGAAATGTTCCACCAAATTGTTATCCAACCGGAGGACCAACACTCTCAACGTTTTCTTTGGAGGGAACAGAAAGGAAAGCCAATCGACGTATATGTGATGACGTCGATGATATTTGGTGCAAGTTGCTCGCCGTGTTCAGCGAATTACGTCAAGAATTTGAATGCTTCGAAATATTTGAATATCTATCCCAGAGCTGTAAGGGCAATCATCGAACACCACTACGTTGACGATTACGTCGATAGCTTTGACAGTGAAGAAGAATAGAGTGATTTTAATTCACAAAGAAGGTGGTTTCGAGTTACGAAACTTGTCGTCGAGTTCAAAAAAAGTATTGCAAAGAATATCGGGCCAAGAAATCGAGAGCAGGCAAAGCAGTATAATTGATTTAAACATTGAAGCAGTGAAGGAGAAAATCCTTGGGATTTGTTGGGACCCAGTAGAAGACATCTTTAAGTTTCAATGCAAATTTCCTCGAGCAAACCGGGACGTCATGGACAAGGATAGATGCCCTACCAAAAGGGAATTTTTAAGCATTGCCATGTCGGTGTTCGATCCTTTCGGTATGGTTTCCAATTTTGTCATCTATATAAAGCTGGTGTTACGCTCAGTGTGGGCACATGCTGTTGCATGGGACGAACCGATTCCCCAAGAAGTTTTCGAGAGGTGGAAGCAGTGGAAAGCCGAGCTCCCATCATTAACTCAGTTTCGCATACCGAGATGTTACGATCCACAGCTAACGTCAGTGATGACGGTGAGAGCGGTGCATCTCGAAATTGCTGCGAATCTTTCGTCTGACGCCTGTATATTATGTATTCGTAATTTCGTCAACCGCCGTGGAATACCGAAACGCATTCGAAGTGACAACGGTACTAATTTCATTGGGGCAAAGAAGGAGCTGTTGAGCGCGGACATTTTTGACAACGAAGCCATCAAAGCCGAACTATCGTCAAAAGGCATCGAGTGGGTGTTCAACTGCCCATCGAACCCACACGCAGGCGGTTGCTGGGAGAGATTAGTACAATCAGTGAAGAGAGTGCTTTCACATTCACTCAGCGAGATGGCACCCAGATTTGAAACATTGCAGAGTGCCTTAATAGACGCAGAGAATATTGTCAACGGACGTCCACATCTGCCCGTGTCAGCCCACGATGATGATCCTTTGACGCCGAATCACTTTTTGATAGGAGTCCCTAACTCAGCGCAAACTTCAGGCCGGATTAACCAAAGGTCCCTTTGTCTTCGAAAGCAGTGGCGCATAAGTCAGCAACTTAAAGATCGAATCTGGAAAAGGTGGATCCGGGAATATTTGCCGATCTTGACCAGAAGGTGTAAGTGGTTTCACCGTGTTGAACCACTCAAAGTCGGGGACTTGTTTCTTGTCTGCAACGTAGACGTACCCAGGAGCCAGTGGATACGCGGACGTATCACAAGAGTTTTTCCTGGAAAGGACGGACAGATTCGTATAGCGGAAGTGAGTACTGGGATTTGTCGCAGGCCGGCAGTAAAGATTGCTCTTTTAACGGTTGGTGAGGCTTTGAAACCGGAGCGCCTCACGGGGGGTGGGATGTCATAAAGTATAAATTTATACGAAATGTAACCGAGGCACAGGTTTCAATTTCAACGACTGCAGCCAGCCGTCATTTTGACATTTCTAAAACTCATCGAAACAAGCTATTTGACAGCTCTTTTAAAAAACGCGAGGAAGCAGTCGAGTCGTTGGAATTGAAACCCGTGCTAAGGAATTGCTAAAAAGAGTAGGTAATTTAACCCTAGAATTCATATTGTTAACAATTAAATTAATTACAGAGAATAAACTCTAGATCGTATTTCGTCAAAAGGAGTTTTATTCCGAATGCGATTCAATCTAATCCAACAAGAGGTCTCTCTTACTCCCAAACACAACTATTTTCTTTCTTATCACTTCGTTCTCAAACCTGACAGTTCCACGACCAAATTGCGGGTTGTATTTGACGGTTCAGCGAAAACTTCAACGGAAATTCGTTTAACGATGTTTTATTATCGGGTCCAACGCTACAAGCAGATAAATCTATTTTAAATTATAATGCGATTTCGAGCTTATAAATATGTTTTTACAGCCGATATCAGTAAAATGTACCGTCAAATACTCGTTGATCTTAGAGACAGAGTATTTCAAATAGTTCTATGGCGTAAATCAACGTTGTATACATCAACCTCATTTTTTTTAGAATCAAAATTTACTTCTCGTTTTCATTTGAAAATCAAAATTTCTCTCCTCGATTTTATCTCAAAATGTATAAACGTCAAATACGAGTAGTATTGTGTGTCAAACTAAATTTATTATTCTGAGTGTTCGAATTGATTCGTAAGCAAATATATTTAAAATATAAAAGTCCGAAGAAGTTTTTAGTGTACCATATAATTTAAAATCAGAGTACACAACAAAAAAGCCTTCTGACAGCCCAAATGAAAGCGTTATAAGTCCCAAATGGAAATCTTGTGTTGTAACTGTAGGCATGATTGGATTTGTCTTACTTTTAGTAGCGATTCAATCAGATTCAATTCTACAAGTTGACCAACATTCACTCGCGAATGGCGAGTGTTCCTGTCATATTGTAATATATATGTTTGTGTGAATACAAATGATAGAACTTCATTCAATATTCATTCAATACAATTACAATTCACAATAAAGTTGGTTATATCGACAACTTTCACTTTTCTTTATCTTTTTTGCACTTAATTCACACTTCAAAATCAACTGATGAACTGACTGGCATATTTTGGGATGCTCCTTATATGTGAAATCTAGCGTTCCATACAATCCATACCTCTCCAATCCTGTTGCAATTTGGTAATTTGCCTTTCTTATGATGAGAATTATACAGTCACACCAGATCTCCTTCGCTGAAGCCGGAAGATTCCGCCTTGCTCTCGTATCTAGTCTTCATGCGGTTGCTCGCTAGCTTCATCTTTTCTCTAGTGCTTTCATGCAATTTACGAATCCTGCAGCGCATCACGTAGTCGTTCGCATCCGTAGGTGTGGACCCGAATTTTGTTTCACTTGACAACCGAACTGTTTCACCAAATAAGATCTCGGATGTTGTGTGTCGTGTTGAACTATGGACCGTGTTTCGGTAGACCAATAAGAAGGGGAGTATGTGTCGATCCCAGTCCCGCTGGCAGTTGCTGACGACCTTAGACAGATGCTCATTCAAGGTGCGTTTGAATCGCTCGACTATTCCGTCAGATTTTTTAATTTGGTGGGGGCTGACGAACGCATTTATTTCGCTTACTGCAAACTTAAGCTAACTTAAAAACTAGGACTTAAAACTAACAACAGTTAGGGGTTAGGAAGTAAGGGAATGGTGGAGGAGATCATGTCTAAGACGAGAAGTGCTCAGGTTAAAATCAAAAAGGGGGAGGTTTGAGTTGACCTTACGGAGCATGCGGGAGATTGGTTCGTTAGAGCCATAAGAGGTGCGGTGAGTTGGAATATTGAAGGGGGTTAGGGTTAGTGTTGAAGGAAATATAATTGTAAAGGTAAGCGCAATCCACAGAACCAGAGAGCAGTCGACGAATGAAAAGAACGTCAGCTACGTCTCTGCGTTTTTCAAGGGTATTCAGATTAAGAAGTTTGAGGCGGTCACGATAGGGAGGTAAGATAAATGGGTCATTCCAGGGTAGACTACAAGACAAATTTGGAGGGGGGGGGGGGCGCACTTGGCTGGCATACTCGAGAAGGGGCCGGACAAGGGTAATGTAAAGTGAATTCGAATTCAACTAAGTTTGTAGTAGTTATTCTACCTTTTAGAAATCCATGCCGACTGGGTGATATAAGTGCACTGAAAGCTTAGAACTTCATATAAAAAAACTTTCGAGCATTTTAGGTATGTGAGAAAGTTAGTTACTTCATTCTTTGATCCCTTTTTGTGAACCGGTGTTATGAAGGAGGTCTTCCAAACTTGAGCGAATTCCCCTTGTGTGAGGGACAGATGAAATAGGGAGGAAAATTCGTGCGAAAGATTGAAGGCACATTTTTTGAGAAATATTGCTGGGCGACCATCTGGCCTGGTAAAAATTCATCGTTGAGATTTTGTAACTTTTCTTCGATAAGGGTGGGATCAAAAGGTTGAGAGAGAGAGGGGCCAATTGAGAAATTGGGAAGGTACTTGAAATATATGGGGTCTGGTTAGAAGAGGTTGTCTGCAAATTATCGTTTAAAAAGTTTGCAAAATAGTTGGCAATAATATGTGGGTCGGTCGATGATATATTATCGAACAGTCTAATTTTCTTTTGTAGTTAATGAATTGACAAAATGTCTTAGGATCATTGATAAGGTTGGTATGCGCTGTGTTAAAAAAACGCTGATAGAGGCAGTTATAGAGCTGGGTGAATTGGAGGTAAGTTCCAAGATAGTTAGAGTAGTCATAATAAGAATTGATGCGAAGAAAAACTGCCCATAATTTGTTTCTTTTGTTTCCTAAAGAGCGAAGTCTTCTGTTGTGCCATGGAGGCGAAGTAGATGATGTTTTATGGCGTGAAAAGTTTGGGGTGGAGAGTTATGGAAAAATGTGTGAAGAGGAGGGGGGTGAAAGTAATCGGCAGTTGATAGGGTAAAGAGACAGAACGTTACTGTGGAGTTAACTGGATCGCAAGTGAAAATAAGGTCTAGTTGCCTACCGATGGGGTTAGGGACTCTACTTAATTGGCATAGGCTTGAGTCAGTTATGCTATCAATGAATAAACATTCCTTGGATGAACCAGCGGTTGACGCGGTAAAAAATAAGTGATCATCCGACGGAATCCACTTCATTCATTCAGCAGAGGCAGATTAAGTCACCAAACATAAGGATATCGTCGATGGAATCACTTAGGTCGATTAGTTGGTCAATTGCTTTAATAGCAAGGATGTAGGATTCAATAGGTTGTGCTGGGAGAATGTAGCAACACATAACGTACAGGGACCTATTGGGAAGTGCTATTTTAATTGAAACAAAGTCAAGTTTAACAGAAGAAGAGATACGGATGAGAGAAGAGTTGCGGTCATTGCGAATAGCAAGTAGAACACCTCTACATGGAAAATCAACTTTAGGGATGGCAGGATGATTAATCATAGGGAGATTGATCGTCATCTCGGAAAACATTATAAGAAGATGGAAATAGCTCCTGGCTCTTTATGTCGGGGATCAGATGGGTTTCTCTAAGAGCATAGAGGTCGAAAGAGAGGCCATGTGATTTAGACAAGACAACACGAGGTTAAGAGCTCAAGTTTCTTACGTTTTGGTAGTAAAATGTAAGAGGAACGATAAAATGTATCATGGTCAGCTCGGCTGCGATGAGAAACTCTTTTAGAGTGTACATAGCTGCGGAAACCAGCGAGATAATCCGCAACCTTTTGGGGAGGTGTGTCGAAGATTTCGTGGTAGTTGTTGTAAAGTTTCCTAAGACTAGTTATATCCGTAAAAAGGCCTTCCTGTTGTATGGAGACCATGACACTATTTCCCTCAAAGCAAACAGAGTCGGATTTATCGTAAAGATATGCGAGAAAGAGACGTACTACCTTAGCCTAGAGAGCGCGTAACGGCATTCCGTGGTGTGAATATTCTTTAGTATGTGCATGAGCAACGGATCTGGGCGATTTATAATTAACTTTAGATGAGACGTTGCTTGGTTTTTTTCAATTTTTTTTTTTTTATAATTTATGCGCGCCTAAGGGGTTAGATACCCTTTTACTGTTGCTAGGGCGCGGGCGGAAAGGTAGAAGGAGGAGAAAGGAAAATAGTTTTGTAGTGGTTTGAAACTCAAGTGTGTTTGGTTTCAATATTCGCTCTCCAGGGTTGGTAGTCCGAATAGGACGGAGAGTTCTTTCTTCACTCAGAGTGATTCGAGGTATAATTCACAGTATTTTTTTTTCTGTGCTTGAAACTCTACAACAGCCAAATCTACGTGTCAGTGTTATGCCTTCACACGCAGAATTTTTCTGTCTGAGTTCCAATTACACAAATGAAAAACTGACTTGCTATGGGCAGGATTCGAACCTGGACCCTCCGAGTGAAAAGCGATTGTGGTACTATCAACTACACCACGGCCACCCCAATATACTTCTCTTATCCAGGTAGAAAAGTGCTTAAGAGTGGGATATGGCTGTATGTCCACCGCATGTTTTGCCCAGTCGAATATCTTGGTCATTGATAATTTTGTAATAAGGTCATCGAGTAGTGTGGGATTGGCTAGATGTCGTTCGCAGTTAGCAGATGCCAAAAAGGTCACCACATTCTCACCCATCGAGGAGAATGGAATAAGCAGTACCACTCGTGCATCATTAAATGACGGGAACTGTTGTACTCTCGCGAGCTGAGCTTTCACCCGCTGGTCTGGTCGAACAAAACGAAAGATTTTTAATTACCTGAGCAACGTTTTTGGGGTGGATGAGCAAGGCTGTGACTGCACCCCTCGCTTCTCCTTGCAAGTATTTCTGTAGGCGAATGTTGTTTTAGATGCCTGAGTATTGGAAATTAGCTGTTGTTTCTTCATAACTGGCAAGAAAAAGTGGCCAATCCGCAGGCCTACCAGAAAACGTCGGTAGATAGTACAGCTTCTTGTGGTGTTGAACCATTGCTAGTCCATCTTTGGTCGGTTGGCTAGGATTTGGCTATTGATTGAGTCCATAACACAGATATATTTCTCTGAGCAAGACTCCTATATACCTCCAAACCAGTACCTCCAATTTGGCGGTCGACTGCCCAACGTAAACGTTGCGTATCGGCCTGGATGATACTGGCATCATTTCGTAATTGCTCCATTGAGTCCTTAAGTGGGTTTATTTGCTCTACCAGTAGTCGCAAGCTTTGTGACAGCAGTTCATCGTGTCTCATAGTGAGCTCTAAATCGGACCATCCAAATCCAAATTAACCCTAGGATGGGCAGCTGTTTGGGAGGCGGTAACATAACCTTGGGCCTCGATAGGCCCATATGAATATTGTCTAGTCCGAAGTGCCGTTAGTATCGATTATGGTTTGAAAAAGGGTCTTAAATAAAGAAAAGATTTTGTATTAGTTTATTTATAAATTTACTGTTTATTGTGCCAGCTTAAATACATACATAATGTATGTATATGTGAAAAATTTAATTATTGGCAATACAACCATTGCATGAAGGCCGTGTTTCAAATTTTCTATGTGTGAGGCACATAAATTCATGACAAAAAAAAACATTTAATTAATGTTTTGCGACGCGGTTCACCTTCGGCTCTACAATGCACACAATCTTTTCGTTCTTTTTTCGGTTGCCCAGCAGCGGTGGAGGCGGATGCAGCTAATACAGACGTTGTGGATGATGCTACCTGAGATGGTGCAGAGAGAGAATGAAATGTAGAGTTAGGTCTATAATGTGCTGTAAGTACTTACAATAACACCTTTTCCATAGCTTGTTTGATACGAGGTTGGCGCGAAACATAACCATTCATTGCTCTAACCTCCATATGTGGAGTAACCAATTGTATGGCCAATTGAGCTAAAAATTTACGACGTTTGTCACTTTGCTTTGCTGGCTGCAAATGGTTGTGAACAATAAACGAAGCCAAACCGGCAATGTTCAAGATGTTGTAAAACATAGCCAATGGCCATCGATTGATCCCACGTTTGGAAAAATATCCGGAAATCATTTGATCCATAGTGTCAACACCTGCTTTATTGGCATTGTAGTCCAAGATTTGAATTGGTTTTAGAAAACTATTCTCTTCATCGATAGCACACGTATAATGCTCTGTCGACAGCACAATGACGGCTTTATTTGGCTCTGGCACGTACGAACACAAGGCATATTTTTCATTGTAAAAACCAAACAATGTCTAATACAACGTACGATTTCTTGATTTTTTGAAATCAGCCGGAACGAAACGTTTGTTAGAGCGAACGGAACGGAACAACAATGGCGAGTCCGATTTGAAGCAAATGTTTGGCCAAAAACAACGAAGTGAAGAAATTATCACAATACATTGTACGGCCTGAATTATGATAACGTTGGATCAACGATAGCACACCTCGCTCGCCTTGATTCACCCCTCGCTCTGAATTGGGTAATTTGCCCGTATAAATTTTGCCTTTCAAAGGATAATTTGTACGTGAGTCGCAAACCGACCATACGTTGATGCCGTATTTGGCTGGTTTCGAGGGTATATACTGGGTGAAACGGGTACGGCCGCGGTAGGGAAACAACTGCTCGTCAACGGTTATGTTGGCACTTGGCGTAAATGCTCTCTCTAAATTCGCGTTCAGTATAATCCATAAGTCGTCAATTGCCGCAGATTTACTAGTCAGTAGGCGCTTCTCACGTGTATTGCCATTATCAAAGCGAATGTAGCCTAGAAAAATGTTGAAACGTTTTAGAGACATTGTTGCTGTGTAAATGTCGTGATTATAAGGTGCCCACAATTCCGTTGTCAGCTGGGTATTGGAGTTGAAGAGACCAGAAAACAATAACAAACCAATGAATGCATACAATTCATTTTTATTCGTTGGCTGCCAAACCTTTCGATTTGCTGTTGCATGTGTTTCGTTCCAAATGCGGACTATCTGATTTGCTTTTCGGTTTGTTTCGTGGCAAATGATATCAAGCATCTCTGGTGTCACGAACTGTTTGAAAATGGAAATGGGATTTTCCACGAAATAACCAATGGGCCCAACTTTTGCAGCAACAGGTACCTTACGTGCTTGTGGCCGGCCAGTTGGTGGTGAAGCTTTCATCCACATAATTCCATCTTTGCACGAATAAAATTCTCCACGCAATTGTTGAGGTACAAGAACAGCACCTGGAACCGCGTCAAGTTCTTCTTGGAGAAGTACATTCATCTCATCATCCCCATCGTCACCATCATCATCTCAATATCAGAAGCATCACCAGCAGCATTATCCTACACATAATCTCCATCGTCGTCATCACCATCAACAAATGGATCCTCTTCCTCAGTACTATCTTCCGCCAAAATTGCCGCTACATGTTCTGCAGTTATCCGTCCACATCTAGTCGTATAACCACAACTTCATGCAACTCATTTTGTCTCGCCATTTTTTACTGCATAAGAACAAAAATTATAAACAAACTACAAAATATGGCACTGAAACCACAAATAAAGCCAAAAATAATTATTACCAACAGAATCACAAGGAAAAATTGAGCAGTTATAATTTTCACAATGTTTTGCTAAACACTACACTACGTTGAGTTAGCGATGACGTCGGTTTTGAAATTACAGCAGGTTCGGGTAGGTGCAATTGCGAACGGTCGTTTTTAATAATCTTGTTCCTGGAATTGGTGGTTTGGACAAATTGTTGAACGGGTTGGCGGTTGTCCAGATATCTTTCGAATGCAAGTCGTAGATCTTTTGTTTTGTCGAATTTATAACATGCGAGTAGTGTGATGGTTTTGTTGTACCTGTTTGACGATGTCGTATAATTCAGCGACAGTATTAATAGTAGATTGATTTGGGAAATCACGTTGCATAGCGTCTGTTGTTGATTGTTGGGAGATTCTTCGGAATCCGCGATTTCTATTTCGTCCTCGTTTTCTTCCAAAGCGTCTCGTAGTCTTCCCAATAGCTGTGCATTTGTCCTTTTTACATCTAAGCCTCTCTGCTGCAAAGCGAGTTTGAGCTTTTGGGTATTCAAAGCGTCGATTTTATGCGCGGCCATCTTCAATGCCTTTGTCTTAATTTCACCACAAAATGAATTCACGTAAATGGAACAGAAAAGTTTGGAAGAATCCGACTTCTGAGTAGTTAGGATGGCGAAAAAACGTTTGTCAATAACTTTTTTTTAAAATAGATTAACTTTTATTTCATGAATATACATATGATTTTAAATAAACAAATCCGAGAGAAGCTAGCTTGTCCAAAAATCACGTTTTTTCTCTTCGACGTTCGTAGCTGCAGTGAAGACAGTGGGACAGCTAACGTTTACGCTCAGCGGGTTACTGGTACGTTCACTGGTGTGTGACAGTGGACGCGTTCAGCGGTGTTAGAGAGTACGTTCACAGGTCTGTAACAATTACCAAAACTGGATCGAATCTTCGCATATGTTTACAGATTTTACCTGAACCTCAAACCACAGATAATAAATCTATACAGATGTCTCATTCATATGGGAAGTTTTCTCCTATGAAAATGAAATCGAACTAAAAAAAAGCTTTTTTAAAAAGCTGCAAAGAGCAGAAAAATCATTTTATTTCTTTTCGCGTTTTGCTATTGCCACTTGTTCACACAAGCAAAGTCGTTTATCGTGCAAAAACAATACGTGAACGAAAGAAATAAATAAAAAAAACATACGTTAACGTTGCCCAGCATAACCGGTTTACTTGGGTTTATGTACGTGTGCTTGTTATTTTGTTTGTAACTTGTTATGCAATGTATTTAAATTAAATGGGGGTAGGAATATAATTTTGAAGATCATGAGATCGATGATCCGCGATGTGGTCGTGCTGGAGGGGGTGGGTATGACGTTGCACCACATTATAAAAGTGGTTGATATTTGAAGCACGAGGTGTTAAGAGCTAATACATGTTATGGGGTTGAAGATATACATACGTATTGTGATAACCACTTAAATGTGAGCAACGACATCTAGCAGAAAATGTCGAAACTCGAAGACTAGAAGATTTCGATACTGGATTAGCAAAGTCTCGACTGGAGAGTGGAATCGAATTTTCTAGCAAATTGGAAATTGTATGGGACGCTGGGTGGCGAGGATTGTTCTCGAAGTATGTCATTCGAGTATAAATACCTGCATCCCAAAGGTATGCAAATCAGTTCCAAAGTTGAATTTGAAGTGTTAATTAGAAGAAGTGATTAAGTGGTTTAAGTAAAAGATAAGAAAAGTATAAGTGGTTGAGGAATTGAATTGTACTGAGAGAAAGAATTAAATAGTGAATTGTAACTGTACTGAATAAAGGGATTTGTATTGAAAAGAATAAGTTCTATTATTTGTACCCACACAAACATTCTACATTGGTGTCAGAAGTGGGATAGGACTTATTGTGTGTAAAAAAAAAAAAAAAAGTGTTTTCTGACTATTTGAAAAAGCTAGAATGGGTCGAAAACTATTGCAGTTGACCCTCGTCCAACTCAAATCCGAGTTGAACAAGAGAAGCCTCAGCGCCAGTGGAGGAAAAGTGACCTGGTGCTCCGTCTTCAGGAGGCTTTGAACAACGAGGGACATGATCCTGATGCATATTCCTTTGATGTTGACGAGGATGAACAGACAAGTACCGGCAATGACATGGCTGCAATGATGCAACTCCTCTTATTAAAAATGGACGAACAAAAGAAAAATCTGGAAGAACAAAAGAATAGTCTCGAACAAAAGCTGGATGAACAAAAGAAAAATCTGGAAGAACAAAAGAATAGCCTCGAACAAAAGCTGCAAAGCTTGCAAACAGTAGACATCGAAAAGCATAAAGATTATGTGACTTTAGTACAGGCTATCGAGAAACGGTTTGGGGATAGCCACATGCAGGAGGTCTACAAGGTCCAATTGCAAAGCCGAACGCAGCAACGAGGAGAAACAGTTCAGCAGCTCCAAGCAGACGTGAGTAGACTGGCACATCTGTCATACCCCACCGCAGGCCAGGAAATTATCGACGAAATGGCAAAAGATGCATTTATCAGGGGAATTGCAGATTCGAAGCTACAGTCAGCACTAAGGATGGCCGGGAAAAGAAGCCTTGCTGAAGCACTTGCCTTCGCTCTGGCGATGGAAGCGGCCAATCAGGCTTCCAGGGGAACACATTTCGTCAGGGGAGTAGCATCTGTCGAATGCTCCTGCACAAGAATTAGTGCCGAGGAACGAGATACTCGACGGGATAGAGGAATAATGCGCTGCTGGAATTGCAATAAAATAGGACACCTTCAAAGGCAGTGTAAAGAACCGGTGCGACGAAAAGTCTTCCCTCACTGTGGTGACAAGCAAATAGAGGAAGAAACCCGCAGAAACAGCTATCAAGAAGCCGGTCAACCTTCCCGAAGTCATCAGTCGGGAAATGCTTAAGCACCAACTTCGCGGGGCAGAAGTTGGTAGCAGGAGTCGACGGCCCCAGGACCATCATCCAAGTCTCGCTGGCAAAACGATGCAGCGAAAGCCTTCTAGTAGAAGTAGTCAGTGGAAAAGAAAAATGGATGGCAACAATAGACACCGGTGTCACGGCCTCAATCATCAGGAGGAATCTTGTGCAGAAGTCTTGGCTGCATAACACTAGCAGTTGCAGCTTGCGAACAGCTACAGGAGCAACGATTAAGGTATATGGTGAAGTCCGCATAAAAATCCAACTGGTCGGAATAACATTCACTCACGCGTTTCTGGTAGCTGACATATGTGACGAGTGCATCATTGGTACAGACTTCATGAGAGAACATGGACTTATAGTCGACTTGGGGGCACAAACCCTGAAATACGGAAACATGGAGATACCAATGATATACGGAAACGCCAATACCACAGTCTCAAATGTCGTTATCTGCAGCAATCAGAGTCTAGAGCCTTCGTCAGAAGCAATTTTGTGGGCAAAAGTGGAAGGTGGTCCTGGTAGCCACCGATTCTATTTGATGGAGCTAGAAAAGAAAAGAGACTTCATGGTGGGAAAGACCTTAGTGGAGCCAAAGAACAACATGGTCCCTGTAACGATTCTAAATCCAAAGACATTCAGTGTAAAGGTGAAAAAGGGGGAGATAGTGGGAAAATGCGTACCTGTTGAGGCTATATCGACCACAACGGAAAAAAGGGTGCAACACCGGTCACAACAGTTCAGAGCATAAAAATCAAGAACAAAATTCTCAGCCTCTGTAATCTGGACGAAGATCAGCGAATCCTGGCAGAAAAACTAATCGGTGAGTACGCTGATATATTTGCTACACAAGACGGAGAATATGGACGTACGCATATTGTTCAACACCACATTGACACCGGAGACGCTCGACCAATCCGTCAACCTGCAAGGCGTCTTCCACTGGCAAAGCAAACAGAAGTTGCCGAAATGATGTCGAAGATGAAAGCTGAGGGAGTGATTGAAGAATCGCAAAGTCCGTGGGCATCTCCAGTGGTCCTCGTGAAGAAGAAAGATGGCAGCACGAGATTTTGTGTAGACTACCGACGTCTCAATGATGTCACTAAAAAGGACAGCTACCCACTTCCGAGAATTGATGACACTTTGGATATGCTTTCTGGAGCGAAATGGTTTTCAACACTTGACTTGAAGAGCGGTTACTGGCAGGTAGAGATAAATCGTGCGGATCGTGAGAAAACTGCCTTCACTACAGGAAGCGGTCTTTGGCAGTTTGCAGTGATGCCGTTTGGACTATGCAACGCTCCGGCCACCTTCGAGCGACTAATGGAACGAACATTGCAAGGACTCACCTGGAAAACCTGCCTAGTATATTTGGACGACGTTATCGTCATAGGTAAGACGTACAAGGAGCACCGCGAAAATCTAAAAGAAGTGTTTGAGAGGCTACAAAGTGCTCATTTAAAGCTCAACCCAGAAAAGTGTGCCTTGTTTCGTCCGGAAGTAAAATATCTGGGTCACATTATATCAGCGGAAGGAGTAAGAACGAATCCTGACAAAATCGAAGCCGTGAAAAGTTGGCCTTCTCCAAAAGATAAACACCAACTGAGAAGCTTCTTGGGACTCGCCACGTATTACAGAAGGTTCGTAAAGGATTTTGCTGGCATTGCAAAGAGCCTGCATCAACTTACGGAAAAAGGCCGACAGTTCAGGTGGTCTGGAGAATGCGAAAAAGCATTTCAAGAACTAAAGCGACAGCTGTGCAATGCCCCCATCTTGGGTTACCCGACGCCCGGAAAAATGTTCATCGTGGACGCAGACGCTAGCAATGTTGGGGTCGGAGCTGTGATTTCCCAGGTTCATGATGGTCAAGAGAAAGTGGTCGCATATTACAGCAAAGCACTCTCCAGACCTGAACGGAACTACTGTGTAACCCGGCGCGAGCTTCTGGCTTTAATTCTGGCTACGAAGCATTTCCATAAGTACCTCTACGGACAAAAGTTCATTCTCCGGACAGACCACGCACCTCTGAAATGGCTACTCCAATTTAAGAACCCTGAAGGCCAAGTTGCAAGATGGATCGAGCAGTTGCAGGGCTACGACTTTGAAGTGCAACACCGCAAGGGAACACTCCACTTAAATGCTGATGCTCTCTCTCGTCGACCGTGCGGAGTAAAATGCGAACACTGCAATCGTAAAGAAGCAAAAGAACAGGCAACTATCCAAATGATCAGGACTGAGCCAATAGAGGGTTGGAGTATAGACGAAATCCGTTCCTCCCAACAGGCAGACAATGACATCGAACCAATATTGGCCTGGAAAGAACACAAGGAAAGACCAAGCTGGCAGCAGATATCAGATCGGAGCCAAACTCTGAAGGCATACTGGGCACAGTTGGACTCGCTTTTTGTGCAAGATGGATTGCTGAAGAGAAAATGGGAAAGTGCAGATGGGACAACATCTCGTATGCAGCTAATTGTACCACGGTCCAGAATCAACCAAGTGCTCCATGAAATACATGACGGAATCTCAGAAGGCCATTTGGGAATAAACAAGACGTTGGAAAAGGTAAGGGAACGTTTCTATTGGCTAAGCGCTAAACAAGATGTCGAGAATTGGTGCAAAAAGTGCATAAGATGTGCAGCTACCAAGGGTCCAAAAGTAAAGCCACATGGACAAATGCAACAATACAATGTCGGAGCACCTTTCGAACGAATAGCCATCGACATCGCTGGGCCGTTTCCCGAAACCTTTAATGGAAACCGATATACCCTCGTAGTCATGGATTACTTCAGTAAGTGGCCGGAAGTGTTTGCCATCCCAAATCAAGAGGCTAAGACCGTAGCCGAACAGATAGTCAACAACTGGGTAAGCAGATTTGGGGTCCCAATGGAGCTGCACTCTGATCAAGGGCGAAACTTTGAATCAAAAGTCTTCCAGGAAATATGCCAATATTTGGGAATAAGAAAGACAAGGACAACGCCACTACACCCTCAATCTGATGGAATGGTCGAGCGATTCAATCGGACCTTGAATGAGCATCTATCTAAGGTTGTCAGCAACTGCCAGCGGGATTGGGATCGACACATACCCCTCTTCTTAATGGCCTACCGAAACGCGGTGCATAGCTCAACAGGGCACACACCATCCGAGATCTTATTTGGTCAAACAATTCGGTTGCCAAGTGAAGCAAAATTCAGATCCCCACCGAGGGAGTCCAAAGAGGTGAATGAGTACGTGAATGACTTACGCAGCAGGATTCGTAAATTGCATGAAGACACCAGAGAAAAGATGAAGCTAGCAAGCAGCCGCATGAAAACTAGGTACGATATCAAGGCGAAATCTTCCGGTTTCAACGAAGGAGATCGGGTTTGGCTGTATAATCCTCAGCGTAAGAAAGGCAAATCACCAAAATTGCAACAGGACTGGGAAGGTCCATACAAGGTGATAACCCGCATTAATGACGTTGTCTACCGGATCCAGCGTGGGGATCGAGGAAAATTGAAAGTGGTCCATTTGGATAGAATGTGTCATTTCAACGGGATGCTGAATGACGAAATTGTTCGGGACGAACAACTGTAGGGAGGGAGCAATGTGATAACCACTTAAATGTGAGCAGCGACATCTAGCAGAAAATGTCGAAACTCGAAGACTAGAAGATTTCGATACTGGATTAGCAAAGTCTCGACTGGAGAGTGGAATCGAATTTTCTAGCAAATTGGAAATTGTATGGGACGCTGGGTGGCGAGGATTGTTCTCGAAGTATGTCATTCGAGTATAATTACCAGCATCCCAATGGTATGCAAATCAGTTCCAAAGTTGAATTTGAAGTGTTAATTAGAAGAAGTGATTAAGTGGTTTAAGTAAAAGATAAGAAAAGTATAAGTGGTTGAGAAATTGAATTGTACTGAGAGAAAGAATTAAATAGTGAATTGTAACTGTACTGAATAAAGGGATTTGTATTGAAAATAATAAGTTCTATTATTTGTACCCACACAAACATTCTACAGTATGTACACGAGCGCTTGACCAATTTCCCGATTTTAATTTTGTGCTCAGAACATTAAGTACCTACAAAATTTGATAAATTTCCAAGCATTGAGCAACATCGAACTTATTCGGACAATGTATGTATATGTTATTTACGAGTACATATTTGCTCTCTTTTCTTTCAAGCTATGTAAAAGGGAGTTTTTAAAACTGTACGCAAAATATTTGTATGTAAAGATCGAAAATCTTCAATTCCGAGACTCGGGGACAACGCAGTAATGTACGGCCGAATATATGGGAGTTCGAACAAGTGGAATGGGATCTCAACCAATTTGGAGTGCAGCACCGCTGGAAACAGCTGGCGAAAGATTGCGCCAGGTGGAAAGGCTTGTTGGTTGAGGTCCTGGTCCACCCCGGACTGTAACGCCACCTAAGTAAGTAAGGAAAATATTGGAAATATTTTTCCGACAGCCATGAATGAGCCATATTTTAACTAGCAAAATCAATGTTCCTTGGAGTAGAGACTTTGGATCCAATTTGTTAAACCAGACTGAAATAGCACCGGTTTCCTAGGCTTATTCTGGTGGTAATCTTCGACAAGGTATCATTTGTTCAGTTTGCATTAACCCAGAGAAAGAGGAACTCCACTAAAGCAATGAGTGTTTACAGTGACAAATTGTACGATTTGGTAGACGACGGGGTTATCTTTGCTCAACAAAATGTGTTTTACAATGGCAGCAAATTTTGGCCCTCCTGAAGTGTCTATATCAATGACGTGTCCCAAAAGTCCTGACCTGGCCTCGTGCTACTGGCCCTGTGCTGACCTGGCCCCTTGCCACCTAAAAAGCTGTTAACACACTGGAACAATTCAAAAAATGTTGGAAAAATAGCTCTAAAAAGGTGACAGATGAGACCATAAAAACAATGATGGAAGGTGTTCCTGAAAAAATTAAAAAATTTGTTAAAAATAAAGATTAATTTTTTTTTGTTGTTTTTCACATGAAATAAATACTTTTAATTTTTTAATTTTTTTTAGTTCTATTTTTACTGTATTTTTTTTTTGTTAATTTTCGGTGGGTAAATTTTTTCGATGGCACTGCTTAATAACACGGATAATATTTTGCTCGTCAAACTTCAATTACAAAATGTAAAGAAATATTCGACTTTTCCCACCTTTGAATTGTTCTTTCTTACACACACACCTATACGCTCAAACAAAATACCAATTCATGAAAAATTACATAATTTCCTATTGCAGTCGAATGAAAACAAACAGCCAAGTCTTCACACCCCTTCCGGCAAACCCCTTTCAATTGTTTTTCATATTCCTTGTGCCACTGCCCTCAACCTGTGGTGAGAGAAAAAAAAATCTCTCAGTAAACAAAGCAAGAAAGAGCGAAAATAAAAAAGCTTTACATTATTCCGAAAACCGACAAAAATTGAACCATTTTTTTCTACAGCGATGAGACATCTGTATAGATTTATTAACAACAATCAAAAGAATCACAGGTCCACTTAAACCAATAGAACTTCACGTAAGCGCTTCTACAAAGGAATATTTCGAAATATTAAGGGTATTGCATTTCGCACATTTCTGAATGGGAGCAGAAGCAGAGGTGAAAGTGAGCGTCTTTTTTTTTTAAGAACTTGACACTCAAGTGGGTATAGCTGAACACGTGTTAAGTTTTTAGGAAAATGAGCTTGAGAGAGAGAGAGAGAGAGAGAAAGATGTTTGGGCTCAGTGGTTATTTCGCTCCATTTCTATCCAATTTTCTTAAAAACGTAACACGTGCTCCTGCATTTCAAGAGTGATCACACCCTCTTGAGTGCTAAGCTCTTTGTTTTTTTTTTTAATACTGATCTGTAGGAGATCCGTTACCTACCATCAAGGATGAACCTACAGTAGATGTTCATGGCGGCCGAGATGTTTAAACAGGACATTCTGCGCAAGCCAACAAAATGCGCTGCATAAAGCTTTTGAAACCACGAACCAAAATTCACCACATCAGCAGACAAAGCGAGATCAGAATCAATTGAACCACCCATCTTACTATGTACACATGTATTATCTTATCACACTACATTTTAAATAAATTAAAATTTACATATACGTGGTTACACAGAGATTTTCTTGACGATGCTGCGAACTCGTATAGTAGGGGTCCCATTTTTCACTCTGTTTGCGGAATGGAATTGTTTGCTGCTTAACGGATCGCCTTTGATAATACAGCTGCTTTTTGTTTGGATTAAATTAATAATTTTGTGAATCTAGGTATTCTAAAACAGCCCAATTGGCTCTGTCACAATGAAACTATTTGTTTTTCTCTTCCGTATTGGATAATGATCACTTCCGTGTAGATCCCGAAGTGTTATCCAGATTTTATGGGGGATTAGTTGCGGCGAAATAGATAGGAAAAATGAATCGGACTATCGTTATTTAAAACGCTGAAATTGATGGAATATAGGAATTTTTCTATGATATTCCTTCTTCCACACAGGGACCCCCAAAGGATACTCCAGACATTAAAATTACCGATAATTAATAGCGGAGAGTTAAAATTGTTGATGAGGTTTTCCATTTGGGAGGAGTATTCTTGGTCAGGGGGTATATAAATTGAAACAATGGCGATCTATTGTTTAGGTTGGAGTTCTACAGATAATTTTAGAGTGTCTATTGGGATGGGGTGATGAGAAATGGAATTGTGTATTAGAATTCTAATTTTTGCTGAAATGTTTGATTTAAAATTACGGAAATAGTGACTTGGGCGGACAGGATTTGTTTTTTTTTTTATAAGGGATGTGCATCTCTTGATGGGAGATGATGGATGGATCTTTAATTAATATTTGCAACTCATTAAGGTTATTTAGGTAACCTGGGAAATTAGTTCCATACTAATTTGTATGCTGTTACTTCGGCAAGAGAAGTTGTTTTTGGTAAGGCTCCTCTTCTCGGCTGTTGAACTGCTCAAACTCCGAGCTAGCCTATTGGAACCTGACCGACATCGCGTCCCAGAAGCTATGTCAGTGTTGTTGTTGTAGTTATTTACATTGCGAGTTATCATTTTGAGGATTGGTATTGAACTTTTAAGTGTGTTATTAAATAAGGAAGTACGTTTATAAGGAAATGTTTATTACTTTGTTTAATGGATTTGACATTTAGAAAGGTTTGAAGGTAATTTCTTTGTTGTTTTGTTTTTAATTGTCGCTTTTGACGTTTTACACACATTTTACAATAAAATATTCCTGTGAGATTGTGGGTTTAAGAGTGAATCCATTCCTACTCCTCAAACTGATGCAACAAATTGTCTTTTACAATTTGTTACTAAAACCTCGCAGAGGCAGACCTATTATTTAAGGTTAGACAGGTTTAAATAAATTAAGATAAGTTCTTTTGATAATTTATCTTTATAAATATTTTGGGAAGTCATGCACCAATTTTAGTTGCAAAAATTACACCAAAGGGAAACGCCGCGAATTGTGGTACATATTCGGTGTGGACCAATTCATTTTATATTAAACGTGGTAAGTTCTTTATTGAATGGTATTTTTTTGATTACCTACCGATTGCAGTATATTCAAACATATGTATGCATGCATTAACAAAAATTGGAACTATGGATGACGAAATTAAAAATTAAAAAAAAAAAATAATAAAAACAATAAACCTCAGTCAAAGTTTTGTTTTATTAATAGTATTCTATTTTGGTTTTGGTAAAATTATTTTGTCAAAAAGGTTTTTTAACACTTAAAAACTAGCAAGTCCTTGTCTGCAGGCTAACTTAACTTTTTTTAATAATATTTTCCTCTTTTTTTAACACGTATTTTTGTGTGGTTTTACATTTAAAAATAATATTTATGATTCCAATAAAATGTTGCTTGCAATAAGATTCGCATTAAATAAATGATCTGCATACACTCTTCCTTCAAACCACAAATCTTATAACTGTACTCTCGGGCATATAATATGAACAATTTCGAGTATCTATCTTTTATTCGGAAAAAAACGATTGTTTTAACAATGGCACGAGTCTAATATTACTTCAAATACATTATTTCATTGTTTTTACACAACTTACAAAGTATTTTTCGTTATTTTACTCTTTTAAGCCCAACACTTGATTTCCGATATATGTAACGAATTAAAAAAAAAAAAAAAACAACTTTTAAGGATTTAAGGTTAATAGTCCTTTTAGAAACAGAAGTTTGATATACTATTTGTTTACAAGTTTATTAAAAAAATAATATACATATATAGCCATATAATTCCTTTTGTAACTTTATAGTCTTAATATATTAAAATGATCACTTCATGTTTATGTTACTAGTGGACAGCGATGACGATGATGATGAGGCGGTCGGTGATAAAGATTCCGTACCCACTTCAATAGTTGTTACAGATTGCTGGTTGCAACTGCTGCAATTGCTATTGTTACCTGTAAGATTTTCTCCACTACTTTGTGGACCTATTGGTGAAATGGGCGATGAAATCGAATAGTCTAACTTATAGATTCCTCCTCGGGTAACGTCTTCCATTGATGCCTCATTACAATCGCGTCCATTATGCATTTGTGATCCACAATTGTAACATGACAACTGCTTATTTATGCCAACCGAAAGGGATGTGTAAGGAGAGGTGGGTAACAAGGCAGCAGTTTGTTGAAGTGGATTTGTTTGCATCTGTGGCAATACAGATTGCTGCTGTTGTGGTGGTGGCTGTGGCAGTTGTATGACATTTGTTGTAGTTGGGGGAGGAACAGAAGTGGAAGGTGATGAGCGCACTGCAGGTGCTGCCGAAGGAGGTGCTGTACCCGGTAAAAATGTTATGCCAGCTGGATGATACGGGTAAATTAATTCTCCGCTTGATGGAATTTGAAACGAAGGTAATCGAAATGTTCCATGTGGTGGAGGCCCAGCTATTCCATGACTATGAGGAATTATTGGTGTTCGCGGCGCTGAAGTAATATGCTGAGCATGGTAAGGATGTGCGGCACTATAATGTTGATGCTGCGCCGGTTGTAAGATAACCGAATTCGATGTGATGACTTTACTTATGACTCCTCCACTTTGAGCATTTATCGCTGATGGTGATGTTATAAGTACTGTATTGGCACTTAAATTACTGTTGGCTATACCGGCGCTACATACTACTACAGAACCTGCATCATTAGCCGCACTACAGACTTGATTTAAATGATTATTATTTGTTAGAGACGACTGAATTATATTCGGACCACTCGTTAATATGATATCGCTTGCCATATAATGCTGTTGTGGACTAGTTGCAGGTGGGTAAAAAAACGTTGATGTACCTGTGTTTGCACCAACATTTATCGGTAGCAATTTATCAGATCGACCATTTACTCGAGCTAGAGTCATAAGTTTATTGTAATTCATCTGTTGCGGCTGTTGTTGTTGTTGCTGCTGCTGCTGCTGTTTATGCGAAGCTTGTTGTAATTTTTGTTGTTGCTCATTTAATTTTAAATTTCCTAACGTATTCGCAATCAATGTTGGAGTTTCAGGAGGCGTTATCTCGCCTGATGACCCAATTGAACTCCCCGAATCGCTACCGGCATTTTTCATCACTGACATCATGTTGTTATCAATTTGTGGATGCTGCCCATCGCTTAGAGATACGTTTTGAAGAGTGTATGCTAGACTTGAATTTATTCCTAAATTGCTAGGCTGTAGCGATTGAAAAGGTTGATGTTGTGGCGGCTGCTGTTGTATTTGATTGTGATGCTGTACATTTACCGCAGATTTGGGCAATCTGGAAATAGCGTAGCCATTGCGTATTATTGCTTGCAGTGGTGTCTTTGAATTTTCGCTGTTAGACATTGTCTGAAATTAAAGTTAATAAAATTATTAAACAAGTGTTTGTTGAGGGATGGAAAAAAAAGTGATACCAGCTGCCGACATGAACTCTGTCTACATTTTAACTTCTAATATGTGGTACATTTTTACATATATATTGTTCTTTGATTCATGGAAGTCACAATTTTCTTCTTTCAAAAACGAACAATGTAAAAATGTATAAATAAAGCTTTACTTCGAAAGTGAAGTATTGATATTGACGGTAACATCGAAATAGCAGCAATAGAACCCTGATGTAGACGTTCCGCACACAGCAGTCCAATAAACTAATGAATAAAAAAGGCGGGGATGTTTTAAAAAAAGTTTCTTTTTTGTAACTTTTGTTTAAGAAAATCAGGGGTCAGGAAAATATTTTCCTGAAACACCGACGCCTTGTAAAAACAATCGCCAAAGATCGGATTCCCAATAAAACCACCGCCTCCCAAAATTCTGAAACCATTAAATACTCGTATTATCGGACTTGTTGATGTAAGACTTAAATCAATATGTAATAAAAAAAAAATATATATATATATATATTTAACAGTGAATGTCCTATGTATGTTATATTGTTATCTATATCTATATAATGAAAAAAAATCGTCTTGTAGTCATTCTGTAATAATATTTATATTTATGAAAATCGAATTCTTAAAAAAAACTTGTTCGGGATAATTTAAAACAAAATTTAAAAACTTTATTCAAAAACACAAAATAAATCACTCCATAACAAAAGCGTTATAACTGAAAAAAGTTCTAAGTATAGATAGACTGAGTAGTGAATTCATTTGTGACATTTTAAAATATTTAAAACTAGCCCCTGGTATTAAAAAAATGTAATTACATACTCGTAGTTCAAAATCTGAATTATGTCTTGCCTCATGTTATATTCCAGAGTCTGATTTTTGTTTATGAAATAGTAAGTCACACCCATTAGAGGCTACGAAACAATGAGCTAATTTTTTCTGGTGCTTACAGTACAATCAGTAGCCACTGCACTGCAGTATCGAAGTGGGAAATAGAACATCCTATATCTATTCCCCGTTTAAGTCTTATATAGTAGTTAGTATATAAGGCTGCATATCGTGGAAAACGAAAGTATTATTACAACAAAAGTTGTTAATGTCATTTCCAAAATCACTTGCATCTCTATGAAAAAGAAAAGTTATCTCTTAACTTGCATTAACCTCAGGTTTAAGGATGATGAATTATATCATCAACTCTAATATTAAGAATAGAAGAAAATTTCCTATATGTCAGTCAAAAAAAATACAGTATAGCACCCTTCTGCCTTTTTGGAATATACACAAGCGAGGTTAAGTAAACAGAATGTATTTTTACATTACAGCTAGTCGAAAAGATTTTAATATCATTGTTCGATTATCCATTATGCATTAAACCTCAGGTTTAAGGACGATGAGTTACATAATCAACTCTAATAAAGGGTTTTCTAATAGGGACTTGGCAATTTTGAATTTAATTTGTTAACGCACTCTTTCACTAATCATCAAACTGTCACTGTCAATTTATTCAGTAAACTCAACATTTTCATCATGGTAAAGTACACGAACGAGCAACGTCTGCAAACTATAAAAATTTTCTACCGAATTTCGGAGTCGGTGACTGCAACCTTAAGAACGTTAATTCCAATTTTCGGTCGTAATTCTCGCCCTAGTAGACAGGCAATAACAAGTTCAGTGCAAAAATTTGAGTCTACATATTCGTTGTGTGATGTTGCCGTGTCAGTGACACAACGGGTTGGTCGAAGTGTCGAAAATATAGCTGCCGTGCAGGCGTCCGTAGCAAACGGTCCAAATCAGTTAATTCCACGGCGTTCTCAAGAATTGGGCATCGCTCAGACCACATTATGACGTATTTTGCGTAAGGATATTGGTTTACACCCATACAAGATCAAGCTGACTCAAGAATTGAAGCCGATGGACCATTTGAAGCGACGCACGTTCTCCAATTGGGTTTTGGAGAAGATGCGCCAAGATGATGAATTTCATCGCAAAATCATCTTCAGTGACGAAGTTCATTTTTTACTCAATGAGTTCGTCAATAAGCAGAATATGCGTTATTGGTCGGGCGAAAATCCACATGTGCTTCATGAATCACCACTTCATCCACAAAAAATAACTGTTTGGTGCGGTTTGCATGCCGGCGGCGTTATTGGGCCATATTTTTTTGTCGACGATCGTCACGTTACTGTGAATGGTCAGCGTTATCGCGCCATGATCACCGATTATTTTTGGCCTGAATTGGAAGATATGGACTTGGTCGTACAACATGTGGTTTCAACAGGATGATGCCACAAGTCACACAGCACACGCTACAATCGATTTATTGAAGAGTAAGTATGGTAAGCGTGTTATCTCAAGAAATGGGCCAGTCGATTGGCCGCCTCGTTCGTGCGATTTAACGCCGCTTGACTATTTTCTGTGGGGCTACGTTAAGTCATTGGACGTTAGAAGAACTCAGAGCCAACATTGAACGCGAAATAGCGGCCGTTTCTTCCGAAATGTGTTGCCGAGTCGTTGAAAATTGGGTCCAACGAACCGACCGCTGCAAACGTGCCCGCGGTGGCTATATGAACGAAGTCGAGTTACATTCATAAATGTTTTAATTGTACTTCAAGCCGATAATAAAGTTTTTGAAATATCTCAAATGGTTTGCGTTTTATTTAACAAAAAAGTTGTCAAGTCTTTATTGGGAAACCCTATATTAAGGACTGAAGAAAATTCCGTATATACCAGTCAAAACAATTACATACAGTATAACCCTCTTCTGCCTTTGGAAATATAATCGAGCGAAGCTAAGTGAAGAATATATATTTTTTACATTTCAGCTAGTCGAAAAGATATCAATATCATTGGTTCGATTATCCACTTTGAGTTTCTAAAAATTGTCAACATTACTTACATCATCCAAATTTTTAATATTTTGTGTTGCAATTATTTCATTGTTCATATTTCCTATTAATTGTGGATGCTGCTGCATGACTGGCGGTGGTGTTATTTCTGCTGATGGCCTTCTTATAGCCCGCACATGTATTCCAGGTCTATGTTGTAGGTTTCGCGCTTGTTGTATTGTCTGCTGCTGCTGTTGTTGTGGCCCTTGAAACAAATTATTTCCACTTGTTCGATTAGGGCTTGCAGAACGACTATTTGACGGAGAAGACTGTTGACTCAACATTGGAGATGAAGATTGTGGCTGCATAAATAAAATTTAAGACAAAATTATTGTTAATTTATTACTATTGCCAAAGAAAAAATATTACCTCAACAGAGGCGGCTGGATAATTTTGCATATTTGGTCGTACCGACCATGCATTTGTATGGGCTAGAGTTAGTTCAGCTGGAATGGTAATATTTGATGAAAGCATATGCGCTATACCATCAACTGTTATGTGATGCTGGAGCGTACCGTCAGTTGGAATCATCTAAAATGAAATATGTGAAACATGTACAATTATATAAACGTGGTATTAATATAGTGTTAAAGAAGATAGGTAAAGAGAGCTCCTAGTATTACAGAACTTTTTGACTGTTTGCTTTTTGCTTGAATTTGAAATTATATATTATACAGTTACCGAAGCAGGCAAAAACCATGTCATTTTAAGTCGAAAAACTTAAGAGGTAATTTTCTCGGTATAGCTTCCTTTTCGACTTAGGTATAACGTTTTTTTTAACTAGCTCTTACGTTCAACATATTCTCGGTATCGGGGTATATATAAATTGACTTATTTATCAAGTAATACTATTATTTTAGTGCATTCATGTAAAATTTCATATAAATGTGATTATTAATTCGCGTTTTATCTCTAGTTAAACAGAATCATAATGGCAACTGAGACGATGATGGTGAAAATTGAGCATCGCGCTGTAATTAAATTTCTCACTAAGCAAGGAAAAAGTCAAAAAACTATTCATGAAGAGATGGTGGCTGTTTACCAGGGTTCCGCACCTTCATTATCAACTGTGCAAAAGTGGTCAAGTGAGTTTAAGAGAGGCAGAGAGAGCATTGAAGACGACCCCCGCTCCGGCTACTGCTTGTACGGGAGAAAGCATCAAAGAAGTCGAAAAACTTGTTCTTGGGGATACCCGAATAAAGGTGAAAGTGATGGCAGAGATCACCAAGCTTTCAATTGGTACCATTCACACCATTTTTCATGACCATTTTAAGCTTTCAAAGGTCAGTGCAAGGTGGGTGCCACGAATGCTCACAGCGCCTCAGAAAAAAGTGAGAATCGCATGCTGTAGAGAGCTTTTGGAGATGTGTAGTGAGAACGCGGACGGTGTTATGGATCGAATTGTTACTGGGGACGAAACATGGGTCCACCACTATGACCCTGAAAGCAAACAAGAGTCCATGCAGTGGCATAAAAAAGGAACAGCCCCGAAGAAGTTCAAAGTCACTCCGTCTGCCGGGAAGCTCATGGCCACAGTTTTTTGGGACTCAAAGGGAATCTTGCTCATTGAGTACAAAAAAAAAGGTGAAACCATCAACGCCACATCATACGCTTCCACTTTGCATAATTTGCGGGAGGAAATTAAAAAGAAAAGACGGGGTAAACTCGCAGCGGGTGTGTTGCTTCTTCATGACAACGCTCCTGTTCACACGGCGCGAGTTTCCAAGGCTGTTGCGCGAGATTGTGGTTTCGAAGAAATCCAACACCCACCCTATAGTCCAGACCTTGCCCCTAGTGATTATTTCCTGTTTCCGGATTTGAAAAAATGTCTTCGTGGAAAAAGATTTTCGGATGATGAAGAACTCAAGTCGGCAATAAATGGGTATTTTGCAGAGAAAGAGGAAATTTATTTTTTTGAGGGTTTAAAAAAGCTTATCTCAAGATGTAACAAATGCATTGATGTTAGGGGAGATTATATTGAAAAATAAAAACAATTTAAATTGAATTCGCTTTTTCTTCATATCGATACCGAGAATATATTGAACGCCCCTCGTACCTTGCCAAACTGCAACTGATTCTTGATTTTTTTTTATTTACACAAGAGCACTACGACTTTTTCTATGCGGATAACGGTTTTCATTTTGTTTTTGTCATTTTTAGCCTTTTTTTTACTTTGGTATCATTTTTTTTTACAAAAGCACGTTATTAAGTATAATTTTTTTCTTTTTTATTATGAAAGTCCAATTTTAAGTTAAGAGAATAACTAAACAATACATTAAAATTATTAACAAAATAAAAACAAAAAAAAGAAATTCAAGAAAATTTGAATAAAAACGAAAAAAAACTATGTCTAAGTTATTGAGTGTTGGGAAGTGTTGGAAACAGTTGAAAACAAATTAGTAAAACCGTTAAGAAAACGGTATAAAGAAATTGATTCTAATGAAATGAAGGTTGACTGTGTTATCTCGAAGAATCTGACTACTGCAGCATCTCTGCTTTTTCTCTTTGTATTCCATTTGCCTTTTTGCATTCGTGATTTAAGTTTGAGTGTGCAATTTTTAATTGCTTTCGATTGTAAAAATGGATTACATTAATGAAAAATATTTAGAAATAATAATAATATTCGAAGGACAGCTTGCAAATATGCCCGGCGTTTCCAAATCGACGACATCATGATGACCATGTTTTTAATCGACTTATAAATCGCGTTCGCACAGAAGGTATGCTTCCAGGTAATATTGGCAGTGAAGACAGAGTTTTGCGATTCTTTCGTGATGAACCTTCCACGAGCACGCGAAAAGTAGCTCGTATCCCAGCGATTCGAGGAACACGATATGGCGTTTATTGAACCGCAATAATTTTCAACCGTGCCATTTCACCAAAGTACAACATCTCCACCCCGATGACCAGGAACGACACGTTGCTTTTTGCGAGTGTATTCTGCGTATGAATACCCAAAACCCGGATTTCTCGGGGAAGCGGATCGACCGAGGAAGTCCTATCAGTGGCCGCTGAGGTCACCAGATCTTAACACACTAGACTATTTCATATGGAGGCATTTGAAAACGTCGTGCACGAGCGCCAAATAAATACATTGGATGATTTAAATCATCGTATTGAATTGGCGAATCGAATCATGACACTGGATATGATCAAATAGGGCCACCACAAGTATTTTGAGGCGAGCACAGTTGGGTATCGAGCAGCAGGGTGGGATTTTTGAACACCTTTTGAAGGTTACTCGCTACATACAAAGAATTCATTTTAATTTTGTATTATTTTTTGATTTCCTTTTTTTTTTCCTTGGTAATAACTTTAAATGCATCTTTTTGTTAAAAAAAAAATTAAGTATTTTTAAGAGAATAAATTTGGCTATCATAATATTTCTTAGTGTTAATACTTAATAATGTGGTTTGTGAAAAAATGATACCAAATAAAATATAAAAATAGCAAAAAAATTTGTTTGAAAATTGTTTGCGGAAAATCGCGTAGAAAAAGTTGTAGGGCGAATAAAAACTGCTCGTGTAAATAAAGATCATATATCAAAAAAACTGTTATAATTCGAGAAGGGACCGAAAACGAGAAAATTACAGTCCGTTTGATAAGATCGTATACGGCAATACTCGTTTATGAAAACCGGTTTGGAAGTAGCATTTGCATTAGCAGATAAAAAAATACTTCTGCTAAGATGCTTTGAATAAAAAAATTTAAAGAGTGTTAATTTTTTGTTAGAAACGGAAGTATTTTAATTTGAGTGTCGCGTTTGCATTACGTTATGAAGCAGTATTCTTATGCACGCATTCAAAAGGACCGAAATGAGCATCTGCTAAATACATGAAAAAGTCAAAAACATTTGTTAGCAAGTGGGTGCACCGTTATTCCCAAGTTAAAAATGTGGATGATTTGCCGGATAGTGGGTCTACGCCAAAAACAACAAAAAAGCAACACAAAATGATTCCACGCGTGTTTGAAAAAAATCCTCTTCTATCGTTACGTGGAGGACAAGGGATTTTACGTAAAAGGGGTCTAAATGTGTGTTGTGATACGATACGAAGACGTTTACTAGCCAATAATGTAAAATTTCGAAGCACAATAAAGAAACCACTACTGTCAAAAAAACACGTGGAAAAACGACTCAGTTGGGCCAAGGAGAATTTGGACAGAGATTGGAACAACGTTATTTTTTCGGATGAAGCTTCTTTTTAGGCATGGTTTCCTATCACTCATACTTGGTGTACACAATCCAATAAATTAATCCAGCGGACCGTCAAACACCCGGGAATACACTTGGAACCACCAGCAGGCTCAGCCCATCACATCTAGCATCTCAGTGAAGGCGACTAAATAGTCTCAAAGGTCAAAGACTTTAGAAGACCTGTTCTCAAAGTCTAAGACCTCAGAAGCCATACCAGTCCATTTCAATAGGAGCCGAAACAGGGCAGCGTAAGCCTTTGGTTAAATTCACCAAACCCATACGATTTTTGCTCAAAGTATGTCAAGTAATCGCCCTTTAAAGTCTTCGATATATGTATTATGTATTCGAAACACCCTGTATATTGCTAATATCAAAAATCCCTTTCAGTCATCAAAAACAATTATGGAATGTCCGAAGAATTTTGATGCAAAATAAACTAGTCGGTAAAATTGATCAGCAAATTTTACTACTAAGTAAAAGGATCATAAAATCAAGAAATGATTGAAAGCTTTCACAATTTTCATCGTCTCTAGGAAATAGGGTTACGGTTTACTAAAAAAAAGAGAGCTGTCTTTTGTTGTTTGGCCCATTTTCAATACAAAGGACATCATGGACAAAGGGAAATATTCTGTAATGTAAGAGGACTTTATGGAAGTTAGCCGTTAAGTATTTGATGCAATTAAAATGGCTCTTTCAACAGGACAACGATTCCAAGCAACTCATCGAAATTAGTAAGTTTTTGATTGTGGGACCTCCAAGTTTTGGTGTAAGCATGGCATTTTTTGTCCGCCGATCTTAATCCAATTGAGAATTTGCTGGCGAAATTACAAGCATATGGCACCAAACATTTTACAATAAAAATTAACTGTGGAATGTTATCAAAGTCATTGGAACACCACTCGAGTGAGTATGTATCAGAAACGTAGGTTATTTGCCTGATTGAATAAAGAAAAATGTACTATATACATCCCGATACTGGTTTATTCTTATTTTCGTTGTATTACACTTATAACAAATAATCTGAAACAATATTAATCTTACCTTAATAATTTGGATAAAAACTGATGCATTTTACTATACCTATTATAATGAACAACTTAATTAAAAGCAATTTCAATTTACTTACATTTAAAACCAAACATCAAAGATAAATAAAAACACTGAAAAAATACGTATATGCTTCATTCAGATTTCATGTCAAGAAATTGTAACAGAAAAAAAAATTAATTCATTCAGTTCTTATGTTATTATTATATTCCTCTTATCCGAGAAATACTCTCAGAAATAATTAAAATATTCATAAGAGCTCAGCATTGTAACTATCCTGAAGTATCATAGAACTTCGTACTTCGTGCGTGAATCGTTGAAACATCGTTAATTTCTCAGTTTCGAGTTACATATGAAAATCAAAAGCACGTTGCTTTTGCATTAATCACTGAAAAACAAACATTTTATGCCTAGGCCATGGTTAGGTTAGGTTAGGTAAAAGTGGCTGTTGGGGAGACCAACCCACTTAGACCTTTTAGCCCATTGTGATGCCACGCGGATCTGTGATACTCCTACTCTTGGAACCAATTTGAGTTCAGCTTTAATATTAATTTGCACGTACCGATTTATATACCGATGCTACTCTTTTCCGGTAGAATAGGTAGAGTGGTTCCAATTTTCGCGAGTTCGTCGGCCCTGGAATGTCTCTGTGTCTCGGCACCCAACATAGGTGAAGGTTGAACTGCTCTACCATCTCCCTAAGAGATGATCGGCATTTAGAATCTAGAATTTAGTGAGACTGACTCCAGGGATTTGAAAGCGGCCTTTACAGATATAACGTTGTTCTTCAGACAGGACAGAGCTTCTCTAATCACCAAAATTTCCGCCTGGAACACGCTACAGTGATTTGGAAAACGGAAGGAGAAGCTTAGATTTAGCTTATCTGAGAAAACACCGCCACTAACCCCGTTATTAGTCTTAGATCCATCTGTGTGTAGTTTGACTTATCATCCATGAAAGCATCTTCCTCCCAGAAGGATCTAGAGGGGAATCTTACATGAAAGTCTTTGTCAAACCAAAGTTCGAGTATGGCGTAATCGATGTTCTCTGCGAAGATTCCTAGTGTATTAAGAATATTAGCGTGGCCAAATAAATTATTTGTCCACTGTGTGGTAGCTTTAAGACGAATAGCCGTGGCCGTAGGTACTTGTCTGCTGAAGATATCGAGGGGCGTCAAGTGAAACAGAATATACAGTGCGGCGGAGCGAGTAGAGCTTAGGGCTCTGCTTAGTTTGTTGCAGTTGATTGCATTGTCTAAGGCCGTCCATCAGACAAGCACCCCATTCGGTGAGTATCGGTTTTCTAATCGAGATGTATAGCCAGTGGGTTATGCGAGGATGAAGGCCCCATTTGTTCCCAATGGCTTTTATGCAATGTAGCATTCTTGACTCTTTCTTGAATGTTAGGTTTCCAATTTAGTTTCCTATCAAAAATGAGACCCAGATATTTTGCTCTACGGGAAAAGACTAAACTGGTACCGTTTATTGGGGAAGGGTCTATGATTGGAATTTTATATTTCCTGCAGAAGAGGACCAGATCGGTTTTATGGGGTTTCAATCCCAATCCACAGCGATCTGCCCAACGGGTTTATCTGTTAAGAGTTCTGAAGGAGTTATTTAATATTATTAAGATGCTTACCCGAGACGACTATAGCAACGTCATCCGCATAGGCAATCACCCTGCTACCACCCGCTCCTAGGTATATCAGCACTTCATTAACCACTAAGTTCCAGAGAAGTTGAGAAAAGACACTGCGTTGCGGCGTACCTCTGCTGACACATCTTTTAGCAGAAGCCCCACCCAGTTTGAGTCGATTATCCTGCTATTTATAGTCCGTTTCAAATCACCATGCAATTTCTTGCGCATGTGCCCTCTTTTTCAGTAATCCTGGAAGTGATTCAGACGAATTTCGAGCATAACCATACTTTGATGTTGATTACACAGTGCGTACTGATTATCTGCTTGTATTGACAGATACGAAACCAGAGTGTAGAGAGAACGCATGGATATGGAAATCGTGTCCATTGCACGCACTCTCTTCACAATTATTGTGTTGAAAAGAAGAAATAATGAAAAGAAGATATATGCGCTTATGGTGCAAATGGATTAAATCTGAAAGGAAGTGAAGAAAGTTCAGCCGTTTCGTAAATATCATCCAGTGAGCAGATGAGTAGCATGCGCTTCGAGGCTCTCTTTGCGCAGCTTTCCAATTGCACGGTGATTTGAAACAGACTATAGCATTGTTAAACGCACCCAGGAAAGCGACCATTATGTGCTTTCTATATTTCCACCGATTTTCCTTTATAGTAGGCATGTTGAGCCGTTGATAAAAGTCGTGGATCAAACAGCAGATATTATCCCGTCCGCTTATACCAAACATAAAAAAAAAACAAGGAAGAACTATCATAAATGGTGTTTTTTCTACCCTTTAAACGACCGCTCCCACAACTTTGCTGCTTAGACCATCATCTGTCACTTAATCATTTAAAGAAATAATGATAACAAATAGTTTATATGCATTCGTTTTGCCCTTCATTTAACCGCAGAATGAAATGAGTGCCTATCCGAGAGTTTGCAAACATATATACTTATGAACATTATAAGCTAAAAGGTTATTCATTAAATGCGTCCGATTTTTCTAATAATTCCGCCCCGTTCTCAAGAAGTGGGTATCTATCAAACGTCCTTGTGGCGTATTTTGCGAAAAGACTTGGTTATACGTACGTAAATCGTATCGACCCAATAGCTAAAGACAAATAACGGTCATGTACGTCAAATATGGCTTATCGCCAGAAATGGCCCTGTCAATCGGCTCGTACGATTTAACACCTAGTCTCTACATTAAGTCTTTGCTGTAAGCTAACAAGCCCTAAACTTAAGACGACTTGGAGTGAACCATTCGAACTTATTCGAAAAATTCATGTGTCCAACGCAACCACTCATGCAAGCGGTTCCGCGGAACCCGTTAAAATGATACCATAATTAAACACACGTCTTTTTATAAAAAAAAAAAAAACAAATTCGGGCGCTTCTAATAAAAAAGCTTTTTTTTTATTATATCGCTAGATATTTAGATATTTGTAGCAGAAATCGCATACGAAATAAGCCTACCTTTTTGGTTGTTGTTTGCCATTCGATAAACCTTTCTCTAGTTCTCCAGTATCCATCAAGCGAATTTATACGTGGAAGTAAATTGTAAGACAGTGCGCAAATGAGTAGCTACTTTTCGACTGAATACTATTCGCGGTTATAGTTGTTTCGATTATTCCATTCTTATTACAATTCTTATTCTTACAAGGTGCGTTTTATGCTCCAGGCTGATTTTGTTTGGCTCTCATTTAGCTTAACTGTCAGTTGTCAGTTGTGGAGAGTGGTCATTACATCGGCAGATCTAACAGTTACTCTTCGAGGGTGTGATTATCTTTGGTACGTAGTTGAGTATTTTCAGTCTCAAAGTAGTGGTTGTTTTGTTAATTAACAAAGCCAACCAAATCGACATGTATCTCCTCAAAAACAAGTAACTCAATTTTCTTTCTGTATTCACAATTGAATGTATATAAAATGTTTAAATAACTTCGAGATGTTGGTGCGACGTTAGGGCTATCGACCATTTACCACGGCTGTCAATAAAAACTGATAAACAAGTTAAGCCAAAATGACCGTCAATCAATACCGGCCTAGGACATAAAATGCACCCAATATAAACACAAACGAATGGCTGAAAGCAGATTTAGAACATCTTTGGGCTGCGCGCATAGGAATGTATAAACCTGCGCATTTATATAATTATTTAAAATACTATATATAATATTATCGCTCTGATTGTTGAAGTTTAACAAATACTTTACTCGTTTCGTCGTTCTAGCAAAAAAAAATTAAAATAAAAAATACATACACGTAATGGCAAAGCTTTAATTTTTTTAGGGCTGCATCAGGGGTTACATGGGTTTGGAAATTTAAAATTGTTTTTTTTTTTATCTACTAGTAAAATACTAGGTGGGGTGACCGCCAGAATGCGCTGCTACTGCAAAAAAGGCCTTGAAGTCCGTTCATATTTAGGCAGACATGCCAAATTTCAGTGCGATACTGTCTTTAGTTTTGTTTTGACAGCTGATTGTTGTTGACGTGTTTGGCATCATGTTGAGTATGGACAAAAACGATTTTCGTTCTCTCATAAAACATTATTTTTTGAGAGGCAAAACGGCGAAACGGAAACAAAAGAAAAGTCAGATTACACCGTCAAATATTGGTTTCGAGAGTTTCGTGGTGGCCGCAACTCCACTACCAACCAAGTCCGCAGCGGCAGGCCCTCCGATGCGGTTACAGAGGACAATGTCAAAAAAATACAAGAAATGGTGTTGGCTGACCGGAAAGCGAAGGTGCGCGAGCTAGCAGATATCACAAAGATTAGTACTGAGCGCACACGCCATATTTTGGACAATATTCTGCATATGAAAAAATTATCCTGCCGCTGGGTGCCGCGCATGCTCACTCCTGACCAAAAACACGAAAGCGAGAGCACTTCGAAAGAGTGTTTGGACTTGCTGATGCGGAATCGGGCGGACTTTTGGCGTTGATTGGTAACTGTTGATGAAACTTGGATCCACTATTACACACCAGAGAACAGAATGAGTGCCCGGCAATGGAATTAAGCCGGCACGAGTGCTCCGAAGCTGCCGAGGAAGGCTCGAAGGGTCGGAAACGTTATGGCGTCGGTTTTCTGGGATTGTCATGGCATACTCTTCGTGGACTACTTCGAAAATGGAAAAACCATCAACAGCGAGTATTACTGTGCATTATTGGAGCGATTGAAGGCCGAAATCGCTGCAAAACGGCCTCATATGAAGCGAAAAAAATTTTGTTTTTGCAAGACAATGCCCCGGCGCACAAGGGCATCGCAACCACGGCTAAAATCAATGATTTACGGCTCCAATTGCTGTCGCATCCACCGTATTCAACCGATTTGGCTCCCTCGGACTATTATCTCTTCCCAAACCTCAAAAGATGGCTCATCAATAAAAAATTAGCTCACGCGAGGAAATCATCGACCCCACGGAGGAGTATTTTGCAGACCTTCCGGAAAATTACTTTTCAGACGGGATCAAGAAGTTGGAAAATCGCTGGAATAAGTGTATCAAGCTAAAAGGGGACTATATTGAATAAAATAAAATAAAAACATTTAAAAAAAAATTGTTTCATTCCCAAGGAGGTTACTTTTCACCACACCTAGTATATCAAGAATATTCTCTCAAAAGTTCAAGTCAATCAGAGTAAAACTCTAGGAGTGAGAACCTTTGGAAATTCCTTTCAGTAAGCGCGGTTAGACATGTGCGTCGCAGGAATATGGATACATCTGTTTAGATATTATTTGTCGATTTTTCGCTTACTAGATATTGCAGAGTTTGAAGAGTGGCATGAGATTCATTTAAAAAGAATGCAGTTACAATCACCAAGGACCAGTTGGTAATATGGAAGTTTTATTAAAACTCTATTTTTGAAATCGGTATACACGATGTCTCAAAAATTAATCAACCGATCTTTTTGAAATTTTGCACACTTCTTCTATATAGGATTGTCTAGTGATTAAAAGAAGGGTTTTTTTTCATTAATTACACTTATTTTACAGTATATGTTATAAATTAGACTGAAAATGTTAATTTTTTTCCATACAATTCTATTAACAATTTATATTTAATTTTTTTTAAATCCTTCATTCAATCACAAGTTATACTCACCTACTAACAGAAAATATTCGGTTTTTTTATTTCAGATAAAGCTATAATGAGTTATCGCGACGAACGCGAGGATAATTTTCTATAAGAGGTTTCCGAGAATCAGATTCCAATGGCAGAATTTTTAATTTTTTTTAATAAAAATGAAGAATCGTTTAAAAATTAAAAAAAAAAACTTTTGAGAAAATTTGTTTTTTTTTTAACTTTCAAAACCCACGTAACTCTTAAAGCATCCATAAAGCATATTTTAAAATATGAGTTATCTACAGGTAGTAGTAGTAGTATCTGCCGGCAACATTTAATTTTAAATCAAAATTGAAGTCAAGTTTCTCCAACTCGGGAAGCAGATAGTATTCACTAGACATAATGCAGTGAGTTACGCCGCCACAGCAATAATCCAATATTTGGCTTTATAAGGATCATAATCCTGCTGAGGACACGAATAGAAGCTGATATTATCTTTTATGATGACACCAACACATATTTTCAGTAAGGTCAATAACTTCTAAGGTAGACGGAAAATTTCTACATTTTTAGAATTAGCAAAACTTTTCCAGCGACAATCAACAAGCTGACAGCTGATTTTCACTCAGTTTGGTTTGCCATTTCACCATGCATTGACTTACGCTAGAACAACACTTGCAAATTGTACGGATTTATTTCGAGATCGTGGTTCGGTTTGCGAAACCCATCGGCGGAACATGTCACACAGCGCGGCACAATGGATTTATTAAAGGAACCATTCGATGAACGCATGTTTTCCCGTAATGGAACTGTGAATTGGCTTCAACGATTGTGTGATTTAACATCTTTGGATTGTTTTCTTTCCAGATATGTCGCTAGTCGATCTTTACAAATCAGAAACGATATACGACTTGTAATCCAATATTCGCCTGATTTTTGCCGGTCGAAGGTTGGTATTTCAAATTGTGTTTTATACGAGCCAATTTTCACATGAATTAGTCAACAATAATTTTTTGAACGCTTTTTTTCAGAGATAAAAAATACTCGTAACTTCATCGTATTATTTTACTTCTTTTTAAAAATTTCAAAACTCAACTGTCAATACTAAAGTGTATAATGAATGACATTGTAAACAGCAAAATATCGCTTCGCTCTTAAATTAAAACTTATTAAAGCAATTAAAGTTTAACTAGAGCCTCCAAAATCCCACATACCAACATCGCTGAAAGATGACGCTAAAAATAAACGCATGTTCAAGAAGGACGTGCTTCAGAAATCTGCAGTTAATAATAAAACTAAACTGGATTTACCAGTCTGCTCTTTAACAGCGCTAGTAATATTGCCATCTCTTCGAAATAAATCGAATGGAAGTACCGCATTTTATCAAAGCGAAGCGAAAGAATCGGTTATAATTCGGCAAAGAACATATCGACAAAACGAAAAAAAGTTGCGAAATATTTATTGGTCCGAAGAAAAAAAAAGTTTGTGGCGGACTAATATCAAGATTTGAGTCTATTTCAAAGAATGGGGCATACCAGGGAATGCTTTCCATGGTATGGTTTAGATAAAAGAAACCATAGGCCTGCATTCGTTCGTAAATATGAGTGATAAATGCCACTTAAGCAGTGGCATATGGCGGGAAGAGTAAAAAGGTGACTAGAACATAAAACTCATTTCACGCGCTGCCTCTTCTAATTTGAAGACCTTAATCCTTTCAAAAATGTATGAGGGATTGTGAAAAAATTTATTTTTACTAAAAAAAAAGCAGGAATAAATTTGGCATGCAGTATACAAGCAGCTTGGTACATCATACCGACGAGCACTTACCGTACATTGGACAAGCCCTTGCCAATAATAGTCTGGGCAGTAATAGAAAACAACTGGTGCTTCACAAAGTATCATATTTTGTTTATTCTAAGAAAATAACAAATTTATAATTAATTGCTAAAATTTTTCTTTTGTCCCCACTTTGTTTCTAATAAAAATTTGAATTTCCCTGTTTTTCGGTAAGTAGTCCTATTGTTTTGTTCGTATTTTATATCCAACAAGTTTCCTCGAGTTCTGGATAAATTTCTGTATCGATGGCAATGAAAGTTGGCAATTTCAAAATTCGTTTTCGGTGTACGAGTATATTGTATTTCTTAAATTGGCTCATTCGAACTTAACTTTTCTAGTAAAGAATACATTCTCCTCTATCAACTCCAAACATTTTCAAATGCATTAATTGCAATTTAGTGAATTTGTTGGGTCATCAATTGTTCAATTGTGATTTGCATCTCGCCATTTTTTAAAGTTTCTATACCCATTGCGTTTAAATTTGCACTTTCTTAAAATCACAAGAGCAGAAGGCTTCATAAATACAATATGTGTGGTATAGAGTACGCATAACTGTTTAGGTACTTCTCGTGGAACAGTTATAGTATATATAAAAGATGAGTCAGTTTATTTAATTGAAAAACAATAATTCGCTTGTGTAACGTACTTTAACCTAATACATGGGTAGATTATCGATTGCCAATTGCATAAGTTTTTCAATACGGTTTTGTGTCAGCAAATGGTTTCCATGTTATGGGATACTTGAAATGATTTGTATGCGATTATGATTGTATCTTGCATTTAATATGCATTTTTATTCTATGAAATTATTGAGCAGTTTTTCTCAGCAAAAAGGCCGCATTCGATGTTTCTTGATCTGAGATTTTCTGACTGAGACCTGCCTTTATCTTTGACTTTATTTAGGACAAATTTGACATGCTTGATCATAACCTGACTGTCTCACGAAACAGCAGATACCTTAACTAATAACCCTTAGCGTCTTTGTATCACTTTTTTTTCTTTAAATATAAAAGAAATGAATCTAATTTTTATCTGGTGTTATTAGGATCTTCAGTAACATGAATATACTGCGTGCCGAAATCTCACATACCTTTTAATTATCATACATATGTATACTAATATGATAAAAAGCGCTACAATCAAATAGTTACGCATTTATCTTCTATGATTTTTACAGAAAGCACCAACTTCTATTTCATTGATAGTTGCGCTTTAAATTGTTTTGTGGAAAAATCAAACAGATGTCTGTGCACTTTTATAAGAGCCCTTATTCAGGTCTTATGTAGGATATTTTTGGTCTTACGGGACAGTCATTCTATTAGGCCAACTCCATCCCCTTCATCAAACTATGACTGGAGCTTGAACCAAAATTACTTCCCAGAAGGAATTTTCCGACAATGTCCAATATTCCAATAGTCCAATGCTGCACTGCTTATGTTACAATAGAATGCAGAACTGCCGTCCTACAAACCTAATATTTTCAAATACAAAAGAATGTGACTGGAAAGTGTTGGCGCTTTTCTAACAACCCCATTAACTCGTTATGTCATATCGTCAATGCAATATGCTCAACTTTCCTTTTTTTTCTTTTTATAGTAAATAGATGTCTGGTATTGAGCTTATGCTTTCAGTATAACTTTCAGAACCCTCGAAACTTTTTTTTGCCATATTATGAATATCATCTCAATTGAGGTGCAAAACCCCTAAAAAATCAATTTCTGAACAAATGACTCCATGTCGTTCACATATATGTATATAATGAGAGAAACGATTTGTCCAACGATAACTAACTTTTTATTTCATCTATGTATATATGTATGCTTTGAACGGATCGGTAGAAAATGCGTCTACGTCAGCAGCTTTAGCCTACAGTACAATATTCTCAGTCTTATTGCTGTGACTCTTCTGTTGTTTCCATAATTTTTTTTGCAGCATTCTATGCTCATTTTATAGTTAATTTTTAATAATATTTATAATTATTTTCCACCGTGCGATTCTTATGTTCCATCTTTTCCTTTGTTGTTTCAACTTTTCTGCTGAATGAGCTTACGATCAGCCTTAGTATTTTTTGCAGTTCCATTTTACAACTACTCGTCATTAAATTTGCGTTTTCGTAATGACAATGCATTGAAGTCGAGCACATCCTTTGATTCATTTCTGATAGCATGTCGGCAATGTGTTCAGTAGTTCTTCATGATGAGATGTCGCTGGACTTCTAGGAATTTTGGGATGCTGAAAGGATAAAGATCTACGAATCTCTTACAGTCGTCATACTTTTTCGCTGTGATTCTCCGTTGGCATGACATCAGATTTATTTGCATTCTTGCTCTTTGTGCATGTAGATAGTGATATGAGTCGAAGGTTAGAAACATCGAAAATGAAATAGAAGTGAAAGTAATCAATTTGGTTATAAATATTTATCAAGAGCGCTTGTAAGTGTAACATAACGACCTTTCCCAATGCCCATTACCCTGAGATAGTTTCCAAACCTATGTTTGGACATTTGAGAAAACGACTATCTGGACTATATTAAGATAAAAATAAATTAGACTAACGGAACGGATCGATGTCGACCGACAGGTTTATAAGTAGTTCATACTGACACCTGAGAAGCCTGCATATTCCCATTTTTTTAGAATTAGCACTGAATATCTAAGCAGATGCCTGCAATTTCCTTAGTTTTATTTTTGTTCTTAAATTTACTATGATAACATAGCTAGTTTAATTGTTAATGTTAAAATAAAGGCACACTTCTTTTTATTTTCGTTAGGATAAAATAAAATGACCACAACGATCAAGTCTCAGGACTTGATCACGTGGTAGCTGTCAAGTGAATGTGAAAGTTTATATCAAGTGCCACAACGTATACTAGTTATTTTCTTTTGCCAATTTAGAAGGTTTCAATTGTTTCGGTCTGTAAATTTAATTTATAAAAATTAAAAGCATAAATTTAAAGCAAACAATTTCAAGATAATATCAAACCATTTAATCTGGTGAAATTTGGGGCATTTTATGCTGTTAAAAAACCTTTTTATGAAAGTAAAACGTAGTTTTTTGAGAATGACATCTTTAAATTTGTAATAAAAAATAACTTGAATTCTTACCTTTGATATATGAGCTTGGGAAAAGCTCATCGGTATACTGCTTTGCGGTACCACTTGTATAGGAGCATGAACAGATGGCTGTTGGCCCGTATGCATATGCATTGCCTGCTGATGCTGACTTGGTCCTAGAATATTATGCAGCTCGGTTGGGGTTGCAACTGGTTTCATTTGCTCTCTATAATCGGCCACTAGCTTATTTTCCTTTATTTTCTCAAATATCGCAGCACAAGTCATATGCTGCTCAAATGTAAATACCGGATGATTTGCTGCCATTGTATAGACCAGTAGTAATTCCTGTAAAGTGTCTGAATCATTCAACTTGGTGAAATCTCTTTTACCCCAGCCATCTAGTGTCTTAAAAATCTCCGTAACACAAGAGCGATTACACGCTCTTATAAGAGCTAAATACAATGCCATCTTTCTTCGGATCTTTTTGTCAGATGGCTCACCCTTTTGACAGGCTGCCATGTCTATAGCTAGATCTTGCGGATTGTTTACACGTAATTCGATGCCACGCAATTCCTGCGAATCCCGGCGACCTAACTCCTCCAGACAAGTACCTAAAAAACGCAACTCAAATGGTAGGCACATATTTAAAAGGGCGCACATTGTGTCAATCCTTTTATAGCTTTCTAGTTCTTTAAACCATGAAATGACGTCCTTTTTACAAATCATTTCCAGAGATGCATTGATATCACACGATAAATTTATAGTCGCTATTCTGAGTTTTTTCGTTCTACTCTTCCTTTATAGCCAGAGAGCAAATCTGTTTTTTTTTTGTCTTCCCTTTTATATACAAAGCAAATTTTCGCGATCGAAGAAAGGCGAAAGCATCAACTTTTTTCTTTCGTTTTTTTCCCTTTTTTTTTTTTGGTTAATTACTACTGCAAATTTGACACGCGCATATATCTATTTAAATTTTCTACTTTTTTGTGTACTTTTGTTAAAATGTCATCCTCTTAAAATCTACACAATGAATTGAAAGTATATTTCTGCATATTTTATGCTAATAACAAGTTAAGATATTTAAAGAAAAAAATCCCGCAATTTTCCTAAATTACGCGTGCATTATTATTTATATTTAGTTATTTATACACTTCACCATTCTATGCAAACAATTTCTATAAACTAAACACAAATTTGTTCAGCCAACTAGATGAGAGACTCGTACAATATTTTTTTTTCTGTCGTATTATCTTGATTTTGCTAAACACTTGCACTGCGAAATATTGCAATTTGCATTTGTATTCGAGTTTTGGCTGGCACATAGAAAATAGATTTGTATTTTCTTTTAATTAGTTATTGTTGATGGCGGTTAAAGATTGTTGGAACCAAGAAGTTGGTTATTAAAAAATTCCAGCCCCAAATCAAAATGGAATTAAATTATTTTCCCACCCCAGACAGTCCGACGATTAAGAACTCTATTTCGTTCGACATATATCCACAAAAAGGTTTGAAGAGCCATGTTCGCAGTAAACAAGAAATGTGTTCGAAAAAACAGGTATGCCAGCTCTATTCGAGTTTAATTTTTGTTTTAATAAAAATTTGTTCGAAAATAGTGTTCGTGAAAACGAAAATTAGAGATAAATACAGCGTTTATAATTTTATTATGTATTTGTACGGTTCAATCTCATTCATTTTGTATAATTTGTGCCGTTTTGACGTGTATCAAAACAGATTTCAGAAATAAGTATATGAAATTTTTTTAACTTAAAGTCGTGTTTTAATATTAGTTTAATTAAATTAAAATAATTCCCTTAGTTACACACAATCAGTGTCGCATAATGTTTGCAGAATACTTAACCGTTCAACATATCGAGGATATAGTCCAACACATCTATATGCACATCTTACAAAGAAATCTAAACAGATGTTCTTCAGATGTTCAAAAATTTCGATTGCCCGACAGAAGCCTTCGTTTTGCACTCCAAAGAATAACATAAAACTGTTCCGTGGCACTCTTCCTACTTTATCAAAAGCAACATTTTGCTTCTGTTTTTCATTTCAGAGAAGAATTACTCTTCTAGATTTTATATCTGAATGTACCAACACATGTATAAATATGTCAAATAGTATTGTGCGTCATCCCAGATATTTTTTGAGCAATCGACTATGTTTGGCATCAAGGCAAGAGAATGCTTTTAGTGTTCCAATGCAGTCCAAATTGCGTAATTTCCAATCTAAAAGCCAGAAGAGAAATATTTCACGCTTAAAATTGTACATTGGTTTGTTATTCTGTCAGACTTTATGTTGTGAGAAAAGGTAAACATTTGAGGTTTGGCAGTACTCTCGGAGAAAACCGGAATATTTATAAAGTCTATTACAAAATTTTAGAAGTTACAAATCTCCTACATCTATTTATTCATCGATTCAATTCAACCATGTTGTTCAACTCATTCTGTCAAAAGTGAACGAATCCAATCAGATCAAAAGGTGGTACTTCAAATTCCGCAACACTAAATATACAGGGTGGCTTGGTATGTTAATTAGCTACAATTTTGGTTTGCCTTTTGTAATAAAAATATAATTTCTCTCATATAAACTAAGTGTATTCAAAACCCGATTTAATACCACGGAGCTACGATGTGTTCAGCGTAGGCACGAGCAATGCGGTGCGTACGTTTCGGTGCGTTTAATGTGGGTAGATTAAAAAATCACACTGAATATGTAGATGTCCAAAGTAGACACAATATTGCAGCCACACGTGCTCGCATCACACGCTTTGGTTGAAAATTAAACTGGTTTGATTTTGCCCGCAGTATTTGGCGAAAAATAAACGATGATGGTTTTAATTTCGGAGGTGCGAAAGCAAAATGGGTTGAATAAGAGCCATTTAGCTAATATAAAGATCGGAGGAATGCAGACAACGAATGGAAGCTAAAAATGTGCGAATTTTAAGTTAGTAAACAATGCATTAATTTTTTTATTTATTGAAATATGCAGAAATTGTTCTGGAAAGTGGCAGTATTTTACTAGCTTACTTTTCTTAAAGGATTCAATGATTAGATTGATTAGATGATTCGACTACTCAAACAGAAATGGATAATGAGGTTCCAAATTCCGAAGTAAATGATCTAGATAATATTTAATCTAGTTTCATTGAAACATGCCCTTCGTCCTAAGCATTCACCAACTAATGGCAAGAAAAAAAGAATTAATAAAGAAGCAAATATTTTTCGCCCGAACCAGCGTAATACCAACTCTAACAACAACAATACTGCAACGTCTCCTATCGTGTTAAAGTTTAGCAGTTCTCAAGAGCGAAATATAGTTCTCAGAACTTGCAGCGAACTATGGCAAACGAAATAGAGCTCTCGTTCTCCGGCGAAAAAAAAACAACTGTTTGCTGTATTCACTAAATTTAGACATTTGTATGTAAAGAAGTCAGCGAATGAAAACAGCTTTCTCATTGAAAGCTCCGAAGATCTGCTTTCTGATTCAAATGATTTAAGCACAGATAATATATCTACATAGATGTCTCATTCCTGTAGAAAAAAATGGTTTACTTTTAGTCGACTAGCCGACACGAGCTTTCGGAGTAATATAAAGCTTTTTTATTTTCGCTCTTTCTTGCTTTGTTTACTGAGAGATTTTTTTTTCTCTCACCACAAGTTGAAGGCAGTGGCACAAGGAATATGAAAAACAATTGAAAATGGCTTGCGGGAAGGGGTATGAAGACTTGGCTGTTTGTTTTCATTCGACTGCAATAGGAAATTATATAATTTTTCATGAATTGGTATTTTGTTTGAGCGTATGGGTATGTATGTAAGAAAGAACAATTCAAAGGCTGGACAAGTGGAATATTGCTTTACATTTTGTAATTGAAGTTTGAAGTGTTATTATTTTTTTAATTTTTTTTTTCGTTCTCTGATTTTCTAAAGACTTAGTATTGCATTTGAAATTAAGTAACTAATTATTCTTATAGAAAACCTAAAATACCACCTTGATCAAAAAGAATTTAATCAGAAAATTAAAAATAGAAGTTTATTCATCTAAATCTATATTGTCCCCTTCAAAGTAATCTCTTATCGACTGCAACACACTTATGCCAGCGCTTGATCCAATCCTCGAAAAACTTTTTTATATTCGGTTTTCGGTATGTCCATTAGTGCTTCCTGCGATTTTTGTCAATTGGATGCGATTGGTCAACAACAGATTTACCAACTTAAAAAAAAACAGAACTCAAATTGGAGTAATGGGAGCGCCATACGGTGGTTATTCCTGTAACTTTTTGATCATTAAGCGGTATTAAGCGGTATAAGTGGTATTTAGCTTCAGATAAAAACAAGTGTGTAAAAAAATAGCAGTATTATTTAGAAAGGCTTACATTTTTGACTTCAATTCATTTAAATGAATTCATAATTCATTAAATTTTTAGCCAATTTACAGGGGTTCTTGGGGTCATTATCTTGGTGATACACCCACATAAGCGGCAACTTACTCTTAAGGTAAGTTTTGAGTTTGGGGAATAAAAAAAAGTCGCACGGGGCCCAGTCTGGACTCATTTTTTTTTTTTTTTTTTTTTTTTTATAATGAGCGCGCGCTCAAGGGGTTTGAGTACCCTTAAGGTGATTGTACACAGCGCGGGCAAGGGAAATTTAGGGAGGAAGAAAAGAGAGGTACCGATGTACATTGTTTTTAAATGTTTGCAAGTTATAACGACCAGGAAATACAGAGATCGGCAGGGCATTCCATAAGCGAGATGTACGGCTTAGGAACGAATCACGATATTTTAGAGTACGTCCGAAAATGGGCTTGAGGGTATACTGATGAGCATTCATAGCGAGACGGGTGTTACGGTTGAAAGTTTGAATGGGCGGAATGCTACTGGCGATTTCAGTGGAGCACTGGTGGTGGAAGTAGCGATAAAACAAAGTGAGACACGAGACATTTCGTCGGTGTTCGAGGGTGTCCATTGATTGACTGATATTAGTATCGTCAATAAGTTTTATCGCACGGTTTTGAATCCTATCTAGCAGGTGCAGAGATGTTTTAGGAGCACCTGACCAGATGTGGGAGTTGTACTCCAATTTTGGGCGGATGAATGCCTTATATATTGAGGCCAGATCAGAGGGGGTAAAATATTTCTTACATCGCTTGAGGAAACCTAGACATTTCGCAGCATTTTTGGCGACATCAAATATGTGGTCATTCCAACGTAAGTTGTCATTAACACACATACCGAGAATGGAAAGTTTTTCGGTTTCGACGATGCAAGTGCCATTCATAGATAATGGCTGGGTGTTTAAATTTCGCTTTAAAGACAGCAGACAGCATTGTGTTTTGGAAGCATTAAATTCCACTCTATTGATAGTTCCCCAATTGGTTATGCTGTTGATATCGGAATTTAATGAGCTTAGCATACGCTGCCGTTCTCGTACTACAGCCGAAGAGCAGGGCCGTGAGTCCAGGAACGAATATGAAAAGCAGAGAGTACTGTCATCAGCAAAGGAATATATTGGATTAGAAGTAGCAGACAAGAGATCGTTAATGAAAATTAAAAAGAGTGTCGGTGACAGAACAGAGCCCTGGGGCACACCAGCATTTATTTTGTGAATATCAGACTTGAAACCGTCCAAGACAACTTGAATTGAACGTTCATTTGACAAAACCACTGATAAAAACATGTTTCTTCTGGGATTGGTTTGATTGAAGCCATCGTAAACAACCTGATTGGACCCTATCAGTGCGGTTTCATTCCAGAAAAGTCCACAATCGATTAGATTTCCACACTCCGGCAGATCTTAGACAAAACCGAAGAAGTCCAGGCTGCCTATGACAGCATTTATAGAGACGAGCTATATAGAGCAATGTCTAGTCTTGACATCCCTGCCAAACTCGTCCGTCTGTGCAGGAAGACGATGGATAACGCCCGCTTCTGAGGGATATGTTTGCCTAATGTCGGCTAAATGCGATGGTCCCAAGAAAACTTATCCGGTTGTGTCGCATCATACTAGAAAATTTGCGATTCACACAATTCATGTGTTGATGTAGTCTGTGTAAGTGAATTTTGTTTTTTCATTTTTTTCATTTTTAAAGCATTTTATTTTCTTAATCATTAACTCTTACTTACTAACAAAAAATGCTTAAATGCTAGCTTAAAATTACTTAACAATCTTATACTAACTTACTGGCCCCACACAGGCACTCTAAGCTACTCTAAATTCTTATAACTATGTCTTTCGACTTTATTGTAGTCTTTCGACTACATTTGCTTTACTATATTTATTTTCTGTAATTTTGTTTTAAGCCCAAAATACCTGATCTAATTTAATTGTAGATTCTGTCATTAATATTGGTTACGTAATAAATTGTAGTTTATCAGGATATAACCATACCAATAGGTATGGAATTAAATCTATTAAAATTAAAGAATTAAATCTATTAAAAATCCGTCAAAATTTAGAAGTGCAATCCTCGTTTATTTTTCCAATTCTACACTCCAAATATAAGCCCACTTCCTACTTCTTAATTCCTTGCATCCTGAAAGCCATTTTCCCCACAATATCCTTACTCACTTACCTTTTACCCCGCCATCCCACACCTTTTTCTAGATTAAGTACTATTTGTAAATTAGTTATTATGCTATTAGTTTAAAAAGCTAAGTACTAAAAACGATTGTATATCTTAACGTACCTTTAAATGAATTTAATAAATGAAATGAAATAACATAGCGTTAGGAAAGTCAACGAGAAGCAAAACTGGAATAGAGTACAATAAAAATCTGCAGTATAGGTTTTATTGAAGAGCTTTTCAAACATGAGTGCCTGTTCAGCTCTAAATTGTCACTGAAGTACCTCTGGTTTACATTGGAATTATTTTTGTAATTACTCTAAAAATTCGCAACAGCCTGATGCTATGTCTCCACCAAAACTAAATCCGGGATTTAGCGAACAAAGATCTAGATTTACATGAGGTAGTTCTACCGGGATTTAAGATTTATATTGACATTTGGTGTTAAAAAGATCATCACAGCTGGTAATATTTTTACAAATTTCAAGAAATAAATGTAAACAATGTAAAACTAATATTGGTATATGTCGTAGAACACCCTATGTTGACGCAACGCCACCTATTACACAGACTATTATGCTCATTATCTCTCTCTTTCTCTAACCACGGTTTGTACTTTCGTCAAATTAACTGACATTTCCCTTTAAACAAGCGAGCGAAGGTGAAGTGGATGGAAGTACAAGCTGCGGTAAGTTAATTCGAATTAATTCAATATTTATTAAAACCGTTTCCTCTAGAAATAAAATACTACAATAAAGATAATCCAAAACTGGAGTATTATTTTCGACACCACATCCACTTACAATCTTCTATTTCGCATTTTTATGCTTCCACGCCGTAGAGCATAAATGTACTGCGAATATCCGCCATTTTGTAAAGGGTTATGAAAGACAATGGAACGTACGCCAATGAGAAAAAGTCTACGTTTTCTTCAACCCGAAGTCGTCATTGTCAGCCAAGAAAATAAAGTGACCCCTGCTGCCCCCGTCGTCGTAGCACAAATGGATAGCATTTCAGAAGCCGAATCGTCCATCAAAAATTCTGCCGCCACAACCATTGCACCAAGCAATAATGCCTCTGTCATAGCCACCACCATTATATGACGCCATCAACAGCTCCTTTGCCAACGGTAAACGGTAAGCTTTGTGTCACATTAGTAACATTTTCCTTCGCCACAGTTACATTATCGCCAACTTCAAGTAACACATCGTCATCATTCCCCAACGGCGAAAGGCGCCAGGTGGTTCCACTGCCAACCATAAATCACAATCACGCATCTATGTCCTTTGCCCAACAGCGACCAGCTGCAGAAGTGAATTCTGTTTACAGTCACGTTCAGCCAACGATGCAACCATCTATTGCCAACACCTTATCGTCACAGTTCTCATCGCGCAAGGTTCAGGATTTGCCAGAATTCGTGCGTGCTGAAGACTGGCCGATTTTCGCCACAGCTTACAGCGAAATCACCACTGCGTACCAGTACACGAATTCGGAAAACTGTCAACGCAGTTCAGTGTTTGCTCATACAAATGCAATGCAGTTATGGAGCAATTATGATTTCGATTTGGCCGCCCAGAGCAATTAATTCGTAGCCAACTACGAGTCGTCAAAAAAATTACTCCGATTGCCGAAGACCTAATTGAAAAGCTGATTCCCTTCGCCACTAAGGTGAACAACTTAGTCGTTTATTTAAAGTCGGTCAATGGTCAACAACACCTTGCAAATCCAACACTGCTCGATGAGCTTACAGCTAAACTTCCGACGTTTGTTATCCTACGATCATCGATGTTAGTAAGGTGTTGAACAAATTAGCTGCTGTTGTTTGTACAGTCAGACATGCAACAACGGAACCGAAACATCGACGACTAGTGTTACATGCCACAAGTGAAAAATACGTACCAGAATGTCCAGTGTGTCACGATAAACACAAAATTGTAGATTGCAGACGTTTTTCTGAAAACGACATCGATGGAAGATGGAGTGAAGTTAAGCGCCTACGGTTATGCTTTACTTGCCTGCAACCCGGACACTCAACACGAAACTGTCGCCGCCGTCGCAAACCGTGTGATATTAATGGATGTCGAAGAAATCATCACAAGTTGTTGCATGAGTCGAGAAGCCCCCCCAGCCATTCGTCCCGTCCGCCGATCGATGCAAATTCTTCAGTTCTGAATTGTGTAGTTAAGCCGAGCCATAACCCAAAGCTGCTGTTCCGAATTTTACCAGTTCGATTGTTCGGACCAAAGAAAAAAGTTGACGTGTACGCGCTTTTGGATGAAGGATCTCAATGATGGATCTCAGTCTCGCCAAAGAACTCGGATTGAATGGTCGCCAAAGCAAGCTGAACATTCAGTGGGTTGGAGGAAGGACAGCTCAGGAGCCAACAACAGTTGTGAATGTTGAAGTCAGTGGTATCCAACAGAAAAAGAAACATGTGCTCTGCAAAGAGCTTTCCAGTACAGACATTGGACGAAAGGGAATTTGTTGGGTACGGAAACACCCTGAAGCGTTTACCCATCCAACCGTATTCTGCCGTCAAACCTAGGATACTTATTAGTTTGGATACTACTAGGTCTGCCGACTGAGACAGTCCAGCTTAAAGAAAAGAGCCCGTATGCCGTCAAAACTGAACTAGGATGGGTAGTGTTTGGCCCAAATATAGGTGTTACGCCAAGTCCAAAACTTTCCTGCCTGCTTATTGATGATGACATACAGAACCTTATAATGGATTATTTCGACATTGAGAGTTTTGGAGTTCGTCCAGCCCTGGTGGTAGAAACCGAAGATCATATTGAAAGCAACCACGATCAAAGTGAAAGGGAGATTCCAAACTGGGCTTTTATGGAAGAGTGAAGATATAGAGTTGCCGGATAGCTACGCCATGGCCAAAAAGAGGGTAGTAGGAATGGAAAGGAAGATGAAACGTGACCTGCAAAGAGGTCATACAAGGTTACGTCAGGAAAGTCTTCTGAAGGGTCCACAGCAGTATCAGCCGATGCCCTCCGTACTGTTTAACTTCCGAGTAGGAACGATTGCCATCTGCGGTGATATTCGTGAGATATTTCACCAGGTGCTTGCCCGAACTGAGGATAGATCCGCACAACGATTTCTTTGGCGCAACGGTGATGATGGTCGTCCGCCAGATGTCAACGGAAAGTTGGTCATGACGTTTGGAGCTGTTTGTTTGCCATGCGCAGCCGAGTACGTAAAAAGCACGAACTCCCTAGAACATAGCGCTCAAGACCCTCGTGCCATTAAGTCAATTATGCAACACCATTATGTTGACGATTTTGTGGACAGCTTCGAATACGAGGAACAAGCTATTGTCATCGCCAAGCGGGTGCGCGAGATTCACCAAGGAGCCGGATTTGTGCTTCTAGGACTCGTATCTAATTCAGCCAGAGTTACAAGGGTTATGGCTGGTATCGCAGGGAGACCAGAAGTGGGAAGTGGAAGAAAGCCTTTCTACCGAAAAAGTTCTCGGTATGTTTTGGCAACCATCAAGTGACACCTTCAAGTATCAGTTCTAATTCAACCGCCTGCACCACGAAATTATTGCCGGAATCAGACGTCCCAGTAAAAGGGAGCTTCTCAGTGTAGTGATGTCAGTGTTCGACAGCCTCGGTTTCTTGAATCACCTTTTGATTGGCGCAAAGCTAATAATGCGCGAGGTGTGGAGGCACGGTATGAGTACCTCTTCCCGACAATATCAATTGCGCTTGGAGAATATGGTGTCGACAGATCAACGATGCAGTTCAGGTTCGGACACCACGACATTACTTTCTTAACGACGCAGCCCCCAAGGAAGTCCAGCTTCACGTGTTTGTCGACGCTAGCAAGGTAGCCTTCGCGGCAGTCGAATATTGGAGGATAGTCCAATCAAGCGGGGATATAGTGGTCGTCCTCGTATGTAGCAACGAAGTGTGCGCCGTTAAAGCCGATGACTATCCCGCGAGTTGAGCTCCAAGCAGCCGTCTTAAGCACGAGGCTTATGCAAACGATCATCGCTGAACACTCATTCGAGATCAAACGCTGTATACTTTGGAGCGATGCCAAGGAAGTCGTCAAATGGATTGGATCGCATAGCCGCTACTATAAACAATTTGTCGCACACAGGGTTGCCGAAATCCTAGCCGCAACGGACCCATCCAACTGGAGATGGATACCTACTCAGGATAATGTCGCCGATGAAGCCACACGTATAAACCACCAAATCGACTTCAGTCTCTCGTCAAGATGGTTCAGTGGCCCAACATTCTTGCGGAAAAATGAGGATATGTGGCCTAATGATCCTGCAGAGGAACAATTATAAGAAGATGACAACGAAGAGCTTCGTCCGAAGTTCGCCATGCTTGCCGTGAGTTATAAATTTATAAATTTTTCTCGTTTTTCTTTCCTCATAAAGTTAAAGCGAATAGTCGCATGGATCATACAATTCGTGAATCGATGCCGCCGCAAAGTTGGGACTGAGGTTGATATTAGCCTCACTGCTGCCGAGTTGGATGACGCTGAATCCTTTCTCTGTCGACAAGTTCAAGGAGAAAGCTACGCTTCTGAAATAAGCCTTTATATCAGTGGCCAAAGCCTGGCCAAAGGGAGTAGCTTATACAATCTCATGCCATATGTTGACGAGAAGGGTATCCTATGTGTTTACGGTCGGAAGGAGGCATATGGGAGCGGATGGGGCAGTGTATAAAGAGAGTTCTACGCCATACACTCAAGGAGCTTGCGCCATGTAAACACACACTGCATTGTCTACTAATAGAAGCTGACGCACTTGCCAATCTCGCCTGATCAAAAAGAGCCGTTGACGCCGAATCACTTTTTGTTCGGCACCGCCAACACTGCCCAAACGCCAGCAAACGAACCCCTGAAGAAGTTATGTGGTTTGCGCAAGCAGTGGAGAATCGCTCGCCAGTTAAGAGATCGCTTCTGGAAGCGCTGGATAGCCGAATACTTACCAACGCTAATGCGCCGAGCTAAGTGGTGCCAGAGGACAACCCCGCTTAGAGAAGGTGACTTAGTTTTTGTTTGCGACGTTAACATTCCAAGAAAACAGTGGTGCCGAGGGAAGGTACTGCGCGTCTATAGCGGGGAAGATGATGAGTTTAGAAGAGCTGACATTCGCATGAAGACAGGAATATTGCGCCGTCCTGCGTCAAAGTTGGTTGTTCTGAACGTGGCTGATGGCGAATCGGACTGATTCACGGGGGAGGGGATATCGCAGAACACCCTATGTTGACGCAACGCTACCTATTACACATACTATTTAGTGCTCATTATCTTTCTCATTCTCTAACAACGGTTTGTACTTTCGTCAAATGAACTGACATTTCCCTTTAAACAAACGAGCGAAGGCGAAGTGGATGGAAGTACAAACTGCGGTAAGTTAATTCGAATTAATTCAATATTTATTAAACCGGTTTTCTCTAGAAATAAAATACTACAATAAAGATAATCCAAAACTGGAGTATTATTTTCGCCACCAGATCCACTTACAATATACAATATAAGTACATTTACAATAAAGTGATAACACATTTATCTGTGTGTTGATTCATTCTCTCATTCTCGCGAAAATGGCGTTTGCAGATATAAAAAAGTTTTTTTTGGATTTGTGCCGCATAAGGATAAGATTCAATACATATTGTGAGTTCAATACAATACTGCGTACAGAAATACGTGTGAATCTACTGTGAGACCACTTTGGTCTCACGCGGCACAGAAGGCCCATATTCGTGTGACCAAAGTGGTCTCATGTGGCACTCAACGTGTTAAGCAGGATTTATTATAAATCTCGGATAATAGGATTTATAGACGTCGATTCGTATGGTAAATCCTCGGGATTTTATGAAGACTTAGGTGGATTTAGCTAAATTCTTGCTAAATCCCGGATGTAAGTTTGGTATAGACATCGCATTACACTATCAGTCTGCTAAAGACTCGTGTGGCGAATCTGTCATATGCTTTTTATCTCAGATATAGACGTAATAAATAGTATAAGAATTATATGTTACAACATTTGTTTGCTTGAAAACGAAGATATTTATGGAATAGAATTAATCACATAGAAAATGATAAAAAATACACACACAACACATATATTTCACCGATAGAAAGTGGATAAACGAGGTGCATATTCGGCAAAAGATATGGGCAGACTTATCGATCTTAATACCCTACAAGCTTTTAATGCCCGATTATTAGCTGACTTCTGCATCATCATCCGAGACAGGAAAAACGGCTCATACTTATATCTGAAGTTCGAGAGGATTCGTTCAGGAAAGGCTCGTAAGCTTTATTTCAAACACAAGGAGATGGATGCCTTAGTATATGAAAAGTGATTTGGGAGGAATTTGACACACCACACTCAAGTGGGTATTCCTACACATAAAATACCTTAGCACGTGTTATGTTTTTAGGAAAACGGGACAGAGAGAGAAACAAAGATTTTTTGGGCTCAGTGGTTATCTCGCTCCATGGATGGCAACCAACATTTAATAGGAAGGATAAATTAGTACAGTAACTAGACTTGTTGTTGTATTCTAGGCAACCACTTAAGTAAATTTAGTTGCCTTTAAAAAAGAATATCTTTCGGGCGCGCCTGGTATTGAACCCTGAATCGTCCGATTTGGAAGACAATACATTGCCAATTGAGCCACGGCCACTAACTCTATAGAGTTGATGTGAGTTCTAGTAAAAGGATTCATAGCAAGCGAAAAAAAATTGCTTCTAAAGTGAAAAATTGCAAATGTAAGCACTTGAGAAAGTGGATACTGAAAAAGGGTTCAAGTGTTGCTGAATACGTTGAATTAAACATTGACCCTAAGATATGGGATCTGGGTGTTCTCGCCAAGAGAATTACAGAGATAAGCTGCAGTTATCAACATTACCAAATCAGGTACATTACAAGTTTCGGTCGATCGATGTACGTTGGTAAGTTCACGGTATAATGCAAGAGAAATCCTTGTAAGTCATGTTTCCGATGTACATCTTCTATTTTGAGGAAGAGGGTGATATAATACAGTGACTGGGTTATTCATGAGGAGTCTGAATAGAAGTTGGACACAACGAAAATTATTAAACCTTTTGGAGAAAATCATTAAAAATTTTGGAAATTTGGAGATATATTGGTTGTTGTTACCATTTTCTCGTTTGACAATCTTTGTGATTAACCGCACAACTGTCATTCTCGAAAGGATTTCACGACACTCATGGCATCATATCGCATCGGAATCGAATTATATTGACTGCACTTCAAGGGTTGTAACCCCTTCAAATCTTGCAAATCACAATCTTTGTTGGAACGGTCCGTGATGGTCATCTACAGGTGAAGAAAATGAGCCTCAATCAAAACTTCTGAAGATATTTTTGATAATATTATTGAAAAACTCTTCAAAAATCTCTGCTCGTACATAAAAAAAATTGCTCACTGAGTCATTTTGCGCAGCACTACAAGATCGTAATATCACTTGCCTCAGATTAGAAGAGATAAAAAAAGCAATAAACAATATTTTGATATTTATTGATGAAAGGGGCTTCTTCGTGGATGAAGAACCAAACATGTGACTTATTGCATTTGGCATTCTATTCTTCTTCCTTACAATAGTGAAATTTCTCTGCTCATTATTACATGTAAAAAAAAAATTTACCTGATCTTCTAGCTCAGAGAATTGAACTAAGTCGCCCGTTTATCAAGACTGGGATTATTAGGTTTTCTTGAGGCCGTCATCCAAAATATTGCACTGTTTACACTCGTATATTTCTCCACAAAAGCTGTTTGTTTAGAGCCAATGATTGATCTTACTAATGATGTATTTCCCCTTGGTTTCCGCATTGTATATTTGTATATTTATCGTGATTTGTGTTGAAACATAAATTTTGAAGAATTGTACGGTCTTGATGGCGAAGCAGAAGATTCAGAAGCTCTAACACCTGGTCATTTTGTCAGAGGTGAACCTAGTACGGGTATTCCAGAATCAAAACTGTTGGGCACAGCTGTTAATCCTTGGCAACACTGTAACTAAATATCAGCAATATTAATATGCAGGGATTCTGGAATCGAAAGCCCGATGATAAACCCGCGCAATAGTTGTATTAAAGAATTTTATCTTCCTCCAACAAATTAGCTTTTCATGTGGCTATAATCAAGATGAGTCTGAACTTTTTTGACTTGTCAATAACGAAATTAGGTCTTTTGCTATGTGGATCAAAATTAGCTCCAACGGTACTGGGATCTGTTTTTCTTTTACATATTAACTGTTGAAATATGTAACGCCTATAATTACATCTAATGTTACATATTTCTACCACGTATCTGCATTGCTACAGCGCCGCTTGTGAGGTGGGCTAAATTTGCATACCTTAGAACCATTCTACATGCCACTTTATTTTGGATCACCCTGCTAGTGAGGCCAAGAACTTGCTGATGTTTTTGCATTTGAGAGATCCGAATACTTTTCTTCTTTAAACCTCGGCTGGAACTTGCGCCTCTTTTGCACATGGCGAAACCAGGTGATTTGGTCTCTCTGAAGTTTCTCTGCGATCGTGTTTTTAATGTGGAGACTTCCGCGGATGTGCTTACTTCTTATTATATCACGTTTTGTTATACTCGCGGACATTCGGTGCATTTTCATTTCCGCCGATGTCATTTTTCCTTTATATTGTAAAATGTTTGTGTGGGTACAAATGATAGAACTTATTCTTTTCAATAGAAATCGCTTTATTCAGTACAGTTACAAGTCACTATTTAATTGTTTCTCTCAGTACAATCCAATTTCTCAACCGCTTATACTTTTCTTATCTTTTACTTAAACCATTTAATCACTTCTCCAAATTAACACGTCAAATTCAACTTCAACAATTCAAAATTAACAGTCATCAATGGTCGAGACTTTTTTATTTAAGTATCGAAATCTTCTGGTCTTCGAGTATCGACATATTCTGCTCTGTAAATATAGATGTCGCTGCTCACATCTAAGTGGTCTTGATATCGTACCTAGTCTTCATGCGGCTGCTTGCTAGCTTAATCTTTTCTCTGGTGTCTTCATGCAATTTACGAATCCTCAGTTCAGTTTAAATGCATTTTTAGTTAACTAATTAATTTATTCTTACATGCTAGACACTTCTACCGCGAGCATCGAACTTGTCGAGTTGTAGAGGCTGAGTAGGGTCAATGAATCTCGAGAAGAAATTCTCCAGACGAGTCCTGAAATCAAAGGATGCTTCCCCCCCCTCCCCAACTCCCAAATAACTCAATCATTCCCCTGGGCTGGATCAAGGTGTCATACGACCCGTGCCGAAGATCAACCTGGCTGAGGGCCCAGTATCTCCAAAAATAGCTCAGTCGCAAACGGAGTATCCGGATACCTGGCGACCTCCGGATTAGCTAGCCTTATCTGTATATGGCGGATCTCTGTACAGATGGACAACCCTTTCTCCGCTACTCGTGGGACTATCAATGGAAAATAACCATAAAAAAAAACCGAGGCCGGTACTCCTTCATTACCGGGCGGTGGAACGGTGACTACACCGACTACCGGCAAGGCTCCTGCATTGCCGAGAGGAGGCAAAACTGTGGCAGGCCATGGTGCGCCATCCTCTAAAGGCAAAAGGAATAAGCCTAATAATAAGAATTCAGGAAGTGCTAAGACTGTAGCAGGCCATGGTCCTATCACCTCCTCCACCCCTAGCAGCAGCAAGTTTGTGGCAGGCCACGGACTTGTCGCGGCTACCAAAACTCCTTCAGGGAGTGTTAAGACTGTGGCAAGCCATGGTCCTATCACTTCCTCCGCCCCTAGCAGCAGCAAGTTTGTGGCAGGCCACGGACTTGTCGCTGCTACCAAAACTCCTTCGGGGAGTGTAAAGACTGTGGCAAGCCATGGTCCTATCACTTCCCCCGCCCCCAGCAGCAGCAAGTTTGTGGCAGGCCACGGACTTGTTGCTGCTACCAAAACTCCTCCCTCCAAAGAGGAATCTGGAGCTCAGCCGCATCGGCAAGCTCCATCTAAGGCGCTCTACATAAGACGCCGAAATGCTTCACGCATCATCAAAACCTTCGGATCCATTCCGGAGGTGGAGAGAAGTGCGGAAATAAAGAGCAAGGTTGAGTGGGCTAAAAACGTCCTAAAAGACGGATTTCCCACTGCTTCCACTGCTCACAAAACGTCAAAAGACTCCTCTAAGCGTCAGAGATCGTTGGAGGAAACCGTACCGGTTTCCAAGAGGCCCAAAACACACAGTTCCACAACCCCTGGGCCATCCAACAGCAGATCTCTGAGGTCTTATAATGAAGTCCTAAAGGACGCATTGGTGATCGCGGTGATCGACAGAAGCGATACCGACGGTTCCATTACACCGGAACGGTGGCAATTGGTCAAGTTGAAGCTCTCGAGCAACTTCTTGGCCATCATGCGGGAGAACCCAGGACCACCTCCTATCACAAGCGACGCTGGCTGGCACCAAGGCCATGTCAAGCTCATCGCTTGCTCCAACCAGAGATCTCTCGATCTCTTCACCAAGGCCATCGATGGTTTAGGAGAGGTTTGGCCAGGTGCAAAACTCGAGGTCGTATCTAAGGAAGACATTCCTAGTAGACCTCGAACTCGTACCTGGATTCCAGCCAGAAAGTATCCTGGAAATCATCCGGCTCAGCAACCCGACTCTTCCGACTCATGACTGGAAAGTCGCGAAACTGGAGGAACTAAGGGGTTCTTATAGATGCGCGTTAATTGTGATCAATAAGGAATCCCTTAATCCTCTGGCGCAGACGAAAGGCATGATTCGGTTCGGATTCGAGTCAATTCACTTAAAGGTGTACAAAAAGGATGAGCTGGATGCTGATAAGCAACCTCCTCCTCCTTTAACACCCGATATCACAACCTTGGATCTTGGAGCGTCGATATCCTTTCCAGAATTGGATAGCGACGACTCCAATCTATCCGAGGTGACTACCAAGCCGTCGGTCTCCTCTTCTGACACATTGTCGGAAATGGAAACCGATGACGAAACAATTAGAGGTTCTACACGATCAGAGATAGAAGATGAGCTCTTGGGCACATCTTCAGAATCGGAGGACCTCAACAACACCGTGGTGGAGGCGACTCTGGAAGACTGTAGCAATGATACGGTTTCTCCAGATTAATCTCCACCACTCAAAAAAGACTTCGGCCGCACTCATTCTGCGTCTTTCCAAAAGCGCAGAAGACATAATTCTAATCCAGGAACCATGGATTGCAGAAGGCGTGGTTCGTGGACTTAGGACACCCTCATACGTTCCGCTCTATACAAGAGACAAAGGTAAGATTAGAACTTGTATATTAGTGAAACGTAGCCTTAATGTATTTCTACTTCCCAACCTCAGTGACCCCGACCTAACCGTTGCCAGATTAGAGACTGCCAAAGGCTCTTACTGGCTGGCATCGGCTTACCTTGGCCACGACCAAGTGGGCCCTCTCCTTGGTGATAACCTAGAAAGGATGGTACTGGAAGCGGGAAGGCAAAAAACTGGCCTCATAATCGGATGTGACGCTAACGCACATCATACAGTATGGGGCAGTACCGACATCAATGATAGAGGTGAGTCACTTTTAGACTATATTTTAAGTACTAACCTCTTAATTTGCAATATTGGCAATGAGCCCACTTTCATAACAAAAAACCGACAAGAAGTATTAGATATTACTCTTGTCTCCGACAGCATCACCCAAAGGCTAACAAACTGGATGGTATCGTCTGAACACTCCTTTTCAGACCATAGATACATCCAATTCAGTCTGAGTGATGCTCCCCCCAGCCAACCAGCTTTCCGGAACTACCGGAAAACTGATTGGACAAAATATAGAGGAATACTGTCGGAAACGATATCCTCTAAACTATCAAGTCCCCCGCGTGACACCAATGAGCTCGACATGAAAGTCAGGGAATTTACTCTGACTCTCAATAAGGCTATGGCCGCTTCCTGCCCTCTTATTCAACCAAGAGGCAAGAAAAAGCCACATTGGTGGTCATCGGCACTAGGACTGCTCAGAAACACATGCAGAAAACTTTTCAACGCAGCAAAAAGCACAAGAAAAGTGACCGACTGGGACTCATATAAAGAATCCCTCAAATTATACAAAAAAGAACTGAGGAAGGCAAAGCAACAATCCTGGAGGTCATTCTGCGACAAAATCACAGAAACCTCTGAGGCTTCGCGGCTAAGAAAAATCCTCTCCACAAATCCTATGATGCCCAGCTGTTTGAAAAAAACCGATGGCTCTTGGACAACCTCAAGTGATGAATCACTCAACCTGCTTCTGGACACCCACTTTCCAGGTAGCTCCCATCTCGCGGCCAGTAGCAGCCCAAACAAGCCTACTGCAACCGTGACCAAAATTCATAGTCTGATTACGAGAGACAAACTGCTCTGGGCGCTGCATAGCTTCAAACCATACAAGTCTGCTGGTCCGGACGGTATTATACCTGCCAAGCTACAGAGATCCTCAGATATTATTCTACCAGTGTTGGAAAATATTATGAGGAGCTGTGTAGAACTTATCCACATTCCACTGTTATGGAGAGAAGTCAATGTAGTATTCATTCCCAAAGCTGGAAAATGTTCTCATGTGGTCCCAAAGGACCTCAGACCTATAAGTCTATCATCATTCCTTCTGAAAACTTTAGAACGACTGATTGATATCCATATTCGAGCTAAAGTTGATCCAAGACTTCTGTCTGCGGCTCAACATGCCTACTGTAAAGGGAAGTCGGTGGAAACGGCTTTGCACTCTCTGACTAGCCACATCGAACGATCCCTACAATATAAGGAGTACACAATGGTTGCTTTCCTAGACATAGAGGGCGCCTTTAACAACGTCAACACATCCACAATCACGACTGCGCTGTCAACTCTGCAGGTAGACGGCTCACTTGGGGAGCTGATTAATCTAATGCTAACAAGCAGGATAATCAACTCCAAACTGGGTGAGACTTCTGCTAAAAGATATGTCAGTAGGGGTACGCCGCAAGGCGGTGTCCTCTCCCCCCTTCTCTGGAACTTAGTGGTTAACGAACTACTGATATACCTGGAAGCGGGTGGTAGCAGAGTGATTGCCTATGCGGATGACGTTGCCATAGCCGTCTCAGGAAAACATTTAAATACCATTAAAGAACTCCTCCAAGTAAATCTTAACAGATTAACCTGCTGGGCAGATCGCTGTGGATTGGGAATAAACCCCCATAAAACTGATCTTGTCCTCTTTTCTAGGAAATATAAAATTCCAATCATAGACCCTCCTTCAATAAACGGTACCAGTTTAGCTTTCTCCGATACAGCAAAATATCTGGGTCTCATTTTTGACAGGAAACTAAACTGGAAACCTAACATTCAAGAAAGAGTCATTAAAGCTACAATAGCTTTATTCTCTTGCAAGAAAGCCATTGGGAACAAATGGGGCCTTCAACCTCGCATAACCCACTGGCTATACATCTCGGTCATAAGACCGATACTTACTTACGGGGTGGTTGTCTGGTGGACGGCCTTAGAGAATGCAGTCAACCGCATTAAACTAAGCAGAGTCCAAAGAACAGCATGTCCATGCACAAGCGGAGCCTTGCGGTCTACCCCCTCTGCGGCATTAGATATTCTGCTTCACTTGACACCCTTCGACATTTTTAGCAAGCAAGTAGCTGCGACTGCAGCTATTCGCCTTAAAGCGACTAAACAGTGGACAAATAATTCATTTGGCCACGCCAACATTCTTAATACATTAGGAATCCTCACAGAGAACACCGATTACACCATACCTGAACTTTGGTTTGACAAAAACTTCCATGTAAGATTCCCCTCTAGATCATTCTGGGAGGAGGATGCTTTCATGGAGGACAAGTCAATCCATCTCTACACAGATGGATCTAAAACCTACAGCGGAGTTGGTGGCGGTGTTTTCTCAGATAAGCTAAATCTGAGCCTCTCTTTCCGCCTTCCAAATCACTGTAGCGTGTTCCAGGCGGAAATTTTGGCGATTAAAGAAGCTCTGTCCTGGCTGAAGAAAAACGTGATATCTGCAAAGGATATCCGCATATTTTCGGATAGTCAGGCCGCCATCAAGTCCCTGGACTCGGTCTCATTGTGTTCTAAAACTGCCCTTGAATGCCGATCATCTCTCATGGAGATGGCAGAGCAGTTCAACATTCACCTCTGTTGGGTGCCGGGCCACAGAGACATTCCAGGGAACTGCAGAGCCGATGAACTCACCAAAATTGGAACCACTCTACCTATCCTACCGGACAAAGGTAGTATAGGTATACCAATCGCTACGTGCAAACTAACATTAAAGCTAGATGCCAATAAAAGAACGGACCTTAGGTGGACTGCTGGACAAACATGTCTAGCAACCAAACAGATCTGGCCAAGGCTGGATCTGAGTCGATCTAAGTGTCTGATCCTTTTAGATAGGAAACATCTCAGCGCCATAATAGGTGTCATTACCGGACACTGCCTCATAGGCAACCACGCAAGAAGGCTTGGCGCTTTTACTAACGATTTCTGTAGAAGCTGCATGGACGAGGAAGAGGAGGAGACAATCCCCCACTTACTCTGCACATGCCCAGCTCTCTCTCAGAGAAGGAAGCTTCACCTAGGAGCTTTCTTCTACAACGACCTAAACGATCTAGAAAAAATAGACGTTAACAGTCTACTACGCTTTATTAAAAGCTCAAACTGGTTCCAGTAGTAAGAAGATCACAGATCCACGTGGCATCACAATGGGCCAATAGGCCTAAGTGGGTTGGTATTTCCAACAGCCACTCTTACCTAACCTAACTTAACCTACATGCTAGACAAAAAAATGCTTAAAAATTGGCTTAAATAACTTACGAGGGCCGTTCAATATATTCTCGGTATCGATATGAAGGAAAATGCGAATTCAATTTAAATTATTTTTATTTTTCAATATAATCTCCCCTAACATCAATGCATTTGTTACATCTTGAGATAAGCTTTTTTAAACCCTCAAAAAGATAAATTTCCTCTTTCTCTGCAAAATACCCATTTATTGCCGATTTGAGTTCTTCATCATCCGAAAATCTTTTTCCACGAAGACATTTTTTCAAATCCGGAAACAGGAAATAATAACTAGGGGCAAGGTCTGGACTATAGCGTGGGTGTTGGATTTCTTCGAAACCACAATCTCGCGCAGCAGCCTTGGAAAATCGCGCCGTGTGAACAGGAGGGTTGTCATGAAGAAGCAACACACCCGCTGCGAGTTTACCTCGTCTTTTCTTTCTAATTTCCTCCCGCAAATTATGCAAAGTATAAGCGTAGGATGTGGCGTTGATGGTTTCACCTTTTTTTTTGTACTCAACGAGCAAGATTCCCTTTGAGTCCCAAAAAACTGTGGCCATGAGCTTCCCGGCAGACGGAGTGACTTTGAACTTCTTCGGGGGGTCTGTTCCTTTTTTATGCCACTGCACGGACTCTTGTTTGCTTTCAGGGTCATAGTGGTGGACCCATGTTTCGTCCCCAGTAACAATTCGATCCATAACACCGTCCGCGTTCTCACTACACATCTCCAAAGCTCTCTACAGCATGCGATTCTCACTTTTTTCTGAGGCGCTGTGAGCATTCGTGGCACCCACCTTGCACTGACCTTTGAAAGGTTAAGATGGTCGTGAAGAATGGTGTGAATGGTACCAATTGAAAGCTTGGTGATCTCTGCCATCATTTTCACCTTTATTCGGGCATCCTCAAGAACAAGTTTTTCGACTTCTTTGATGCTTTCTCCCGTACAAACAGTAGCCGGGGCGCCGGAGCGGGGGTCGTCTTCAATGCTCTCTCTGCCTCTCTTGAACTCACTTGACCACTTTTGCACAGTTGATAATGAAGGTGATAATCTCTTCATGAATAGTTTTTTGACTTTTTCCTTGCTTAGTGAGAAATTTAATTACAGCGCGATGCTCAATTTTCACCATCATCGTCTCAGTTGCCATTATGATTCTGTATAACTAGAGATAAAACGCGAATTAATAATTACATTTATATGAAATTTTACATGAATGCACTAAAATAATAGTATTACTTGATAAATAAGTCAATTTATATATACAACCACAGCTTCACCCCGGTACCGAGAATATGTTGAACGCCCCTCGTACAAATAAACTTATTCTAACTTACTGGCCCCATGCGGGCGCTCTAAGCTAAACCTAACACTTAAACTATGTCTTTCGACGAATCTTACAGTCTAATTTTATATTCATTTTAGCATTACTTAATACTAGAACTAAGAAAATAAATTTTAAGTAAAAACTTAATGAGTGGACTGTTTTTTTTGTATATTATAAAAACTTAAAACTAAAAACTTATAGACTACCTAAAAATAAATCTTAATTTACTTAACCTACTTACATCTAATACATACACATACATACATATACATATATATCCATAATACCTATATACCTAATATATAAGTAAATGCACATATATATATATTTATTTTTTTTGTATAAGACCTCATTAAGATAGAATTTTATGTCTGATTTTATGTCTGGTGTTCTGTATAAGCGAAGACAAGTCCTAAGACAAGCCCTCTCAAACACCCGAATCTTTTCCAATAAACTTGCTCTCACGTTAAACCACACGGGACATCAAAATACAAGCATAGGCCAGATAAGGGCCATGTAGCAGATCACCTTCACCCTCGCATCGAGTTGGCTGTTATAAAACAGTCTCTTTATAAGGGCAAAAGCACCTTTGGCTCTGGCCACAGCAACATCTATATGTTTGTCAAAATACAGATATTGATCTAGCCAGATCCACAGGTATCTGACTACATTTCGACAAGCAAGTGGCTGTCCGTGTTGTCCGACGATAGAAAACTTTCACCAATTCTTTCTGGTATCCCTAGATGCCCCAGACAGAGGTATCCTAAACAGAATAGTTTCCGACTTCTGAAAGTTGATTTTCAACTTCCAGTCATCGCAATATCGCTTAATTTTGTCGAAGTCACGCTGCAAAAGCATATTAATGACCTCAATCTTTGGACCCGATCAGTACGCGATTAAGTCGTCTGCGTACGCTATGGCATGGTGAAGTGAACCTATCAGATCACTTGTGTAAATGTTGAACAGGATCGGCGAATTTACCGCACCTTGTTGCAGACCGTTTTTAATGTTAAATGTTCCAGCAGAAGTCACATCGCCATTCTTCACGATGAACTGTCTACTGGAAGCATATCAAAAAGAATATACAGCAGTGGTTTACTAATGCCCAATCTGTCCAGCTTAAAAAAGAGTCCCTCTAACCGTATCGAAGGCTTTCTCCAAGTCAATCAGACAGGCACCAGTGCACTGTTTCTTGCCTTTGTTCCATTGGATATCAGAAACCAGTTTAGACGCAGCATGAATGATATCATGCCCCGCCTTGAAACCGAACTGATTATCCGGAACTATATGTTTGTCCTCAACCCACTTAGTCAGGATTCTATTGATCACCTTCTCGAAAACTTTACTGATGTTTGGACGGAGACTGATCGACCGGAGATTCGCCAGATTGGAAGTATCTTTATCTCTTTTGGGGATGGGATGTACCACCGCAGTTTTCCAATGCACTGGATAATGTGCATTATTCATTCCATTATTAAACAGGGTGGTATAAATGTTCACCGCTTCTAGAGGGAGATGTCGAAGCACAATGTTCGGTATTTCATCGGTTTCCACTGATTTCTTACTTCTAAGTGAATCGAAGATCGTTTGGAGCTCTTCCTTCGAAATGAACGGAGGTAGTACCCTATCGTTGGTGATGACATTATGTGCCATATTTTCGTCACTGAACTAGGTAAAACCCGAGCTCTCGAATCGCCAATTCACAATTTCATTTCGAAGCTAGAAATTGTGCACAAGGACTCGATTCTCCAGATCGTGGTTCGGGCCAATGATAACATTCGCCTTGTACACTTCCTGGAAAGTCGCTCCTATAGCCTCTACCTGCTCCTGTGGATCCTCGATCACAAAGAAGTTATCATCATCAACAGCCTCATTTGGATCTATGCCCGCTGTTACCAGTATTTGTTCGTTGTTCGTCGTTCAGGCGATTTTAAGCCATGGAAGGTCGTTATGATTATTTTTCCGAAATATTTTATTTATTTGCGGGAACATATTCGGGTTGCTGGTGTTTACAGCCTGAACTTTATTGTTCCAGTACAAACTTACGGAATTTCTGTAATTTTCCTATGTTTTGTTCTATTATGTTTTTTCCTATTATTAATGTTTGGAGGTTTTTAATCGACGAGTGTCATGTCGGTTTTTAATCGATCAGTGTCATGATCTCCGGGTTATGTCTGTCAGTAAACTGTCTATACAAGGTTTTTAGTCTTGACAGCAGCCTACTTTTATGTCGGTGCAGTGCGTCAATAGTTGCGTTGCGGAATAAGTTTTCTTCGTCAGTGTGTTGGTACCGAGGTATCGTTTTGTCCACTGTTCGTTTGATTGTCTTGTCCGTTAGTCTTAGATACCTGTCAATCTCCTAGTTTGACAGATTTCTGTTGGACGGTGGGTAGAGCGAATTCGAGGAGAGTGCTCTAGTCAGTGTTCTGGTGAAGTATGTCCAACGCACCCTACTATAGTTGTAGGAATGCCTTTGAACAAACTAATCCAATTCCGCAATTTCGTTGGGAACAGTTAATTCGGTGCTGAAACCGCAATGGTCACTGTCATACAGTCATGACAGTTTGTAGTTTGTTGGTTAGTGCATGTCAGTTGTATTCGTGAGTCGAACAGCAGAAGATCCAAATAAGACCCGTGTCTGGGAATCGACGGACTATCCGTCGCCTTAAGCCCGAGTCGATACATCACACTGTGCTGACCCCACCAATTGAATAGTATGTTCCCTCTAGTATTTGGTGTATTATTTCCCCAATCACTATGTTTGGCGTTGAAATCTCCGCCGATAATAAAATTGTTATCTTCCAATTCCAGCCTCAGGAATCGAAAAAGCGTCTCGAGCTCTGAGATGAATAAAGTGGATTGAGTAGCCTTAGGCGCATAGACAGACACCATGTACAACCACTTTCCACTACGGAGGGGGATATACACGATGCATGCCTCCAGCACCTGGAACCTACGTACTACACGACTGTATACTCTTTTAAAACGTATACCTTTTCGTACGAAAATCGCAACGCCTCCTCCCTGAATGGAGTTGGGCCGGTTTCTCCGTACTATATTGTATCTTCTGTGCCTCATTTTGTGTCTCTTGGTAAGCTTAGTTTCACTAACCAAAAGCACATCAGGGGCTTGGTCTTTAAGCAACTTAAATAGTGTGGCTCTTCGTTCGAGCCTAATCAGTGAATTAACATTCACAGCAAGGACTTTCAGGGTTTGCTCCGCCATGTATGTACCCATTACGGTTGTAGGTGCGTTAGGCCTGGCAGTAGCGCGTATATTTGATCTACCAGCGTAGCTTGTTCTGTTATCTGACGTTGAAGCTGAGCCATCTGCCCCTGAATTGAGAGTAAGATTGCTAGCATGTCAGGTACCGGTTCAGCTGCTCTAGGCGCTGGGGCCTGAGAGGCTACCTTTTCTTGTTGTACCGTACTTCTCCTACCTGCCGCCATTTGGGCGTAGGTAACTTGGGGAGTAACAGATTTCTCTTTTGATGTATTTTGGGACAACCCCGATAATTTGCGGTGTGTCCCGTGTTCCTACATAACGCGCAAGAGAGTTTCTGACGCTCCGTCTTTGTCTAGAGCACATTCCTCGGATTTGTGGTTCTTTCCGCACTTCACGCATCGAGGCTGCATTTCGCAGTTCGACGCGGCGTGCCCGAACCTTTGGCAGCGAACACATTGTAAAATGTTTTTGCTCCTCTTTAATTTTTCCCAGTGTACAACCAGTGTACAGTAGACGGCTCTAACCCCCTCAGCAGCATAGTTTGCAGCTTTTCACGATTCGGTGTGAAGGAGAAGAACTCCGTCGTCGTGTCCTTCAGTAATTGTTTTATCTTATTATACCGCTCCACTGTGTTGCAGTGGATCGCATGTCTATTAATACTTAAACACTTTATAAAAAAATTATTTCCTATAGCCGACTTACATAGCTCAATGGTGTCTTTTAATTCCATGTTGAAGGTGTTGATTGGTGGCACCATTTGCTTGATTGTTTTCTGCTGACGTTGTTGCTGTTTTTGCTGCTGGTGTTATTTTTGTTGTCTGCTGTAGTTACTTTTGTTGTTGTTGATTTTGTTGTTGTTGGTTTTCTTGTAGTTGCTGTTTAGCTAGTTTTTTTGTTGTTTGCTTTACTTGTTGTTGCTGTTGCGGATGTTTATGAGTTTTAGTTTGGGATTGTTGCTGTTGAGAGCTCTGTGGCTCTTGCTGTTCCCTCGCACTTCTCGTTATTTGCTTAGCTTTAATATCCAGAACTCGTTGTTACAGCTGCTGTATGCTGTTGTTTATATTTTCTACCTCTTCTTCTTCGTCGTCTGATTCGGAGGCAGCTAGACAGGCGAAGTTATTATGGGCACCCATGTAATGGCCTTCACCAGCGTCGGAGACGTGAGGGTATTCAGTGACCACAGGTGTGTCCTTCTTCCTAGCTGCTGTAGTTAATGTTTTCGCCTCTCTCCTGGCTTCAACCGGCAGCTTTTCGGTTGAAGCTGATAGGGAAAGGCGTTTAACAATTACAGTTGGGCTTAGCTTCTTCCTTCTTTTTACTTTCCCTCCGCTCTCTGATGTACCTCTCTGATCATCGGCTGATTTGATCACGCCATATAATGGATCCGCTATTGCGTGAGCGGACCGCTCGTCTTTATCCATCACTTGATGGATACTCTTATGTGTTGTTATGTCTTGTTTTTTTTTTCTTTTTTCTATTAATTATAGAGAAAAAAAAAGTAGTTTCTCCCCCCTACCAGGAGTCGAACTCGGCTCACTTTATCACCGATTGATTTATTTATTTATTTATTTATTTATTTGAATCTTTTACAATGGGCTACAAAGCCTATAACAATTTGTAAAAGTTAGTTAATTAAAGATTTGATTAAAAATTAAGTTAAGTTAAATACAGTCGTTTCAAATAAACAAGCAAGATAATCCAGTATTATTATAATATTTTACTTTAACAGTGAGGAAAAAAAAAACAAAAAAGGGAAAAGAATATTTTTATTAATTTATTAATATATCAATCTAATGCCAGGTGTCTGAATAAAACCTTCTCAAACTGCGTGGTGCCACGAAGTCTCCTGATGAAAATAGGTAAATTGTTCCACTGCCTTGTGACACAAACAAGAAATTGACGCTCTGAGTTTCTGCAAGTAAATCTTGGTTGCAATAGCATAAAAGAGCGAGAAGAATTTGCGAACGTTATATTTTCAAAAAGACAACTTGGTTCTTTATTTATTATTATTTTATTCAATGTTTTTAGGGATAAATATTTAAGATATGTGTAAAGGTTACAGCCAAGAATTTTATTTGAATAATGAGATACATGATCAAATCGATGTAGATTATATACATAACGAGTGATATTATTGAACGCAACTGACAGTAATCTTTTAAATTCTGAGCTATGGCTGGTAAAGATTTGAGATCCATAGGTTATTACAGGAAGGATCAGTGTTTTTGCTAGTCTAAGACGAATATGTTGAGGGGTAAAATGTTTCGATAGGGAAAGACTGCGTAGTGATCCATATATTTTAGCGATAATCATTTGAATGTGATCTTCCCAAGTTAAAGTAGAATTAAAAAGTATACCTAAATTTTTGGTCTTATCAACATACTCAAGTTGTTCGTTTCCGAGATACAATTCGGGAAAGTAGTTATGATCAAGTTTGTTCTTATAAATTACTAAGCATTTTGACTTTCTCGGATTAAGGTGTAAGTTGTTTGCATCGGACCACGTAAGGATTCTGCTAAGATCGGAGTTTAGTTTATGAGCTCCATCTTCGATCATTCCAAGCTTGCAGTGAAGTTGAACTTGGGCATCGTCTGTATACAAGTCCATAGATGAGTATAGGGGTACCGACGGGAGATCATTAATAAATATTGTGAATAACAGTGATCCAAGAATTGATCCCTGCGGAACGCCCGAATAAAGATTTAGAGAGCGAGATGTTCTTTCACCAATAACAACAGCTTGACTCCGATTAGTAAGATAGGAAGAAATAAGATTTGCAGCGGTGTCTGAGAATCTGAATTGCTCTTTTAGTTTAGCTATAAGTTTTCTATGATTCACAGTATCAAATGCTTTGGAAAAGTCTAATAGAACTAAAAATGATACTAGATCTTTATCCAGTGCATTCCTGATATCTTCTGAGACTTTTAATGTGGCCGTGATACAGCTGTGGTTTTGTCTAAAACCGGATTGTTTATCACTTAAAAGTTTATTTGTTTTTAAGAAAATTGAAATTTGATGATGAAGTATTTTTTAAATTTTTTTTCATTTGCACTAGGCCAACTTGCCTCTTTTGTAACTTTTGTCAAACACTTTATTTTTAATATGTGCACTGTTATAATTCACAAGTAAATCCGAAACACGTCTCTTCGCCTCGTTGGTCGATGGACGAATGAATCTACGAAACCTGCTGCGCAAGTCATTCACGTGGTCGTTCACCTCTTTGGGCTCCGTTGGTGGGGATCCGAATTTTGCTTCGCTTGGCAACCGAATTGTTTGACCAAATAAGATCTCGGATGGTGTGTGCCCTGTTGAGCTATGGACCGCGTTTCGGTAGGCCATTAAAAAGAGGGGTATGTGTCGATCCCAATCCCGCTGGCAGTTGCTGACAACCTTAGATAGATGCTCATTCAAGGTCCGATTGAATCGCTCGACTATTCCATCAGATTGAGGGTGTAGTGGCGTTGTCCTTGTCTTTCTTATTCCCAAATATTGGCATATTTCCTGGAAGACTTTTGATTCAAAGTTTCGCCCTTGATCAGAGTGCAGCTCCATTCGGACCCCAAATCGCCTCACCCAGTGGTTGACTATCTGTTCGGCTATGGTCTTAGCCTCTTCCGGCCACTTACTGAAGTAATCCATGGCCACGAGGGTATATCGGTTACCATTAAAGGTTTCGGGAAACGGCCCAGCGATGTCGATGGCTATTCGTTCGAAAGGTGCTCCGACATTGTATTGTTGCATTTGCCCATTTGGCTTTACTTTTGGACCCTTGGTAGCCGCACATCTTATACACTTTTTGCACTAATTCTCGACATCTTGTTTAGCGCTTAGCTAACAGAAACGTTCCCTTACCTTTTCCAACGTCTTGTTTATTCCCAAATGGCCTCCTGAGATTCCGTCATGTATTTCATGGAGTACTTGGCTGACTCTGCACCGTGGCACTATTAGCTGCATACGAGATGTTGTCCCATCTGCGCTTTCCCATTTTCTCTTCAGCAATCCATCTTGCACAAAAAGCGAGTCCCACTGTGCCCAGTATGCCTTCAGAGTTTGGCTCCGATCTGATATCTGCTGCCAGCTTGGTCTTTCCTCGTGTTCTTTCCAGGCCAATATGGGTTCGATGTCATTGCCTGCCTGTTGGGAGGATCGGATTTCGTCTATACACCAACCTTCTATTGGCTCAGTCCTGATCATTTGGATAGTTGCCTGTTCTTTCGCTTCTTTACGGTTGCAGTGTTCGCATTTTACTCCGCACGGTCGACGAAAGAGAGCATCAGCATTTGAGTGGAGTGTTCCCTTGCGGTGTTGTACTTCAAAGTCGTAGCCCTGCAACGCTCGATTCATCTTGCAACTTGGCCTTCAGGGTTCTTAAATTGGAGTAGTCATTTCAGAGCTTCCTGTAGTGAAGGCAGTTTTCTCACGATCCGTACGATTTATCTCTACCTGCCAGTAACCACTCTTCAAGTCAAGTGTTGAAAACCACTTCGCTACAGAAAGCATATCCAAAGCATATCTACACAAAATCTCGTGCTGCCATCTTTCTTCTTTACGAGGACCACTGAAGATGCCCACGGACTTTGCGATTCTTCAATCACTCCCTCAGCTTCCATCTTCGACATCATTTCGGCAACTTCTGTTTGCTTTGCCAATGGAAGACGCCTTGCAGGTTGACGGATTGGTCGAGCGTCTCCGGTGTCAATGTGGTGTTGAACAATATGCGTACGTCCATATTCTCCGTCTTGTGCAGCAAATATATCAGCGTACTCACCGATTAGTTTTTCTGTCATGATTCGCTGATCTTCGTCCAGATTACAGAGGCTGAGAATTTTGTTCTTGATTTTTATGTTCTGAACTGTTGTGACTGGTGTTGCACCCTTTTTTCTGTTGTGGTCGATATAGCCTCAACAGGTACGCATTTTCCCACTTTCTCCCCCTTTTTCACCTTTACACTGAATGTCTTTGGATTTAGAATCCTTACAGGGACCATGTTGTTCTTTGGCTCCACTAAGGTCTTTCCCACCATGAAGCCTCTTCTCTTTTCTGGCTCCATCAAATGGAATCGGTGGCTACCAGGACCACCTTCCACTTTTGCCCACAAAATTGCTTCTGACGAGGGCTCTAGACTCTGAATGCTGCAGATGATGACATTTGAGACTGAGGTATTGGCGTGTCCGTATATCATTGGTATCTCAAAGTTTCCGTATTTCAGGGTTTGTGCCCCCAAGTCGACTACAAGTCCATGTTCTCTCATGCAGTCTGTACCAATGATGCACTCGTCACATATGTCAGCTACCAGAAACGCGTGAGTGAATGTTATTCCAGCCAATTGGATTTTTATGCGGACTTCACCATATACCTTAATCGTTGCTCCTGTAGCTGTTCGCAAGCTGCAACTGCTAGTGTTATGCAGCCAAGGCTTCTGTACAAGATTCATACTGATGATTGAGGCCGTGGCACCGGTGTCTATTGTTACCATCCATTTTTCTTTTCCACTGACTACTTCTACTAGAAGGCTTTCGTTGCATCGTTTTGCCAGCGAGACTTGGATGATGGTCCTGGGGCCGTCGACTCCTGCTACCAACTTCTGCCCCGCGAAGTTGGTGCTTAAGCATTTCCCGACTGATGGCTTCGGGAAGGTTGACCGGCTTCTTGATAGCTGTTTCTGCGGGTTTCTTTCTCTTTTGCTTGCCACCACAGTGAGGGCAGTCTTTTCGTCGCACCGGTTCTTTACACTGCCTTTAAAGGTGTCCTATTTTATTGCAATTCCAGCAGCGCATTATTCGTCTATCCCGTCAAGTATCTCGTTCCTCGGCACTAATTCTTGTGCAGGAGCATTCGATAGATGCTACTTCTGTGACGAAATGTGTTCCCCTGGAAGCCTGATTGGTTGCTTCCATCGCCAGAGCGAAGGCAACTGCTTCAGCAAGGGTTCTTTTCCCGCCCATCCTTACTGCTAACTGCAGCTTCGAATCTGCAATTCCCCTGATGAATGCGTCCTTTGCCATTTCTTCGATTATTTCCTGACCTGCGGTGGGGTATGACAGATGTGCCAGTCTACTCACGTCTGCTTGGAGCTGCTGAAGTGTTTCTCCTCCTTGCTGCGTTCGGCTTTGCAATCGGATCTTGTAGACCTCCTGCATGTGGCTATCCCCAAACCGTTTCTCGATATCCTGTACTAAAGTCACATAATCTTTATGCTTTTCGATGTCTACTGTTTGAAACAATTCCGCAACAGGACCATGCAAGGCCATTGTTAGGGCAAAGCACTTCTCCTCATTGTTCCAGTCGTCCGCACATGCAGCGATTTTAAACTGCTTCTTATAAGTAGACCACAAGGTCTGGCCATAGAATGAGGAAGGCTTCAACTCTTTTCGAGTTGGATCGCTTAAGGAACATTCTCGCAGTTTCTGTTTTCGCACTGTGTCGAGCTCTTTTGCCAGTTGCTGAACTTTGCTGTCCATTTCTTCGAATTTTTCGCTAACATTCTTTTCTAATCTATCAAATTTATCATCAACGTTCTTCTCTATTCTTTCAAATTTGTCATCAATTTCTTCGAACTTTTCCTGGAGAATGTTCTTTTGTTCTTCCATTTTTAACAAGAGGAGTTGCACCATCGCAGCCATGTCGCTGCCGGTACTTGTCTGTTCATCCTCGTCAACATCAAAGGAGTATGCATCAGGATCATGTCCCTCGTTGTTCAAAGCCTCCTGAAGACGGAACGCCAGGTCACTTTTTCCTCCACTGGCGCTGAGGCTTCTCTTGTTCAACTCGGATTTGAGTTGGACGAGGGTCAACTGCAATAGTTTTCGACCCAGTCTAGCTTTTTCAAATAGTCAGAAAACACTGTTTTTTTTACACACAATAAGTCCTATCCCACTGCTGACACCAATGTAAAATGTTGTGTGGGTACAAATAATAGAACTTATTCTTTTCAATACAAATCGCTTTATTCAGTACAGTTACAATTCACTATTTAATTGTTTCTCTCAATACAATCCAATTTCTCAACCGCTTATACTTTTCTTACCTTTTACTGAAACCACTTAATCACTTCTCCTAATTAACACTTCAAATTCAACTGATGAACTGACATGCATACCTTGGGGATGCTGGTTCAGTTTCAGTTTTAAAGCATTTTATTTCCTTAATCACTAACTCTTACATACTAACAAAAAATGCTTAAATGCTAGCTTAAAATTACTTAACAATCTTATACTAACTTACTGGCCCCACACAGGCACTCTAAGCTACTCTAAATTCTTATAGCTATGTCTTTCGACTTTATTTACATTTGTTTTACTAATATTTGTTTTCTGTACTTAAGGCTAAGAAAAAATATTCGTTAAGAAAAAACTTAGCATATGGACTTTTTTTTTTGTTTTTTTATAAAAACTTAATATCTAACTTAAAATACACCTTAGTCTACTTAACCTACATACACAAAACACACATACACACACATAGATATTATACACAATAATATACATATATTAGTGTATACCTTTGTATAGACTAATATATGTATATATTACTTAAATGCTAACCTAAACCTATGTAAGCTGGCCATCGCTATTAACAAAGCAAATATATTGGTCAGCTCTGCCTCATGAGTGAGGCTGGCCCGTAATTGACGGAAACGACGACAAAACATCTTCTCCATCATTCAACCACCAGAAATGCTGGTGCTGCCGAACGATATCCCTCTTATCGCGATTCCCCACCGCCCTACTGAACCTGAGACGATCCACACTGCCGTGTGCGACGTCTCTGTTGTAGTTGAGTCGCCTGTCCCCAGCTGTCCGAGCGACATGGTAGATTAACGGGACCGCTGATCTATCCTGGATCAACCCTATCTGATCAAGGTAGAGGAATGCTTCCGGTGGAACGAAGCCGTCAGAGCGCACACTCTCGTGGTAAAGGTAATTGGGGTAGTAAGCCCCAGATATTAGGTTATTCGTCGAGGTCATTGCTCTTGCAATGTGCCTTCGAGTCAGCTTAACTACGAAATTGTCCACTCGTATTAGGTTCGCCCTATTGTAAAGGACCTCATTAGGATAAAATTTTTTGTACTCCGACTCTGGTGTTCTGTACAAGCGAAGGCAAGCCCTGAGGCAAGCCCTCTCAAACACCCGAATCTTTTCCATTAAGCTTGCTCGTACATTGAACCACACGGGACAACCAAATACCAGCATGGGCCTGATAAGGGCCATGTAGCAGATTACCTTTACCCTCGCATCGAGTTGGCTGCTATAAAACAGTCTCTTTGTAAGGGCAAAAGCACCTTTAGCTCTGGCCAGAGCAGCATCTACATTTTTGCCAAAATACAGAAACTGATCTAGCCAGATTCCAAGGTATCTGACTACATTTCGACAGGCAAGAGGTTGTCCGTACTGTCCAATGATAGAGAACTTTCGCCAATTTTTTCTGGTATCCCTAGAGGCTCCAGACAACGGCGTCCTAAAGAGAATGGTTTCCGACTTCTGAAAGTTGATTTTCAACTTCCAGTCATCGCAAAATCGTCTTATCTTATCGAAGTCACGCTGCAAGAGAGTATTAATGACCTCGATTTTTGGACCTGTTCTGTACGCTATCAAATCGTCTGCGTACGCAATAGTATGAGGAAGTGAACTTATCAAGTCGCTTGTATAAATGTTGAATAGGATCGGCGAATTGACCGCACCTTGCTGAAGACCATTTTTAATTTGAAATATTCCAACAGAAGTCACATCACCATTTTTCACGATGAACTGTCTGTTAGTTAGCATATTATAAAGAATGTACAAGAGTGGTTTACTGATCCCCAGCCTAGTCAGCTTATAGAAAAGACCCTCTAACCATACGGTGTCAAAGGCCTTCTCCAAGTCAACAAGGCAGGCACCAGTACATTGTTTTTTGCCTTTATTCCATTGGATATCGGACACCAGTTTAGACGCGGCATGTGAGATATCATGTCCCGCCTTAAAACCGAATTGATTATCCGGAACTATATGTTTGTCCTCAACCCACCTAGACAGCGCTCTATTGATTACTTTTTCAAAAACCTTACTGATATTCGGAAGGAGACTTATCGACCGGAGATTCGCCGGATTGGATATATCCTTTCCCTTTTTGGGGATAGGTTGAACCACCGCCGTTTTCCAATGCGCTGGATAATGTGCATTATTCATTGCATTATTAAACAGGGTGGTGTAGATGTCCACCGCTTCTAGAGGAAGATGTTGAAGCACGATATTCGGAATACCATCGGTTCCCACTGATTTCTTAGCTCTGATTGTGTCGAAGATCTCATGGAGTCCTTCCTTCGAAATGAATGGGGGTAGGCTACCCTCTCTGGCAATGACGTTATTTGCCATATTTTCGTCGCTAAACCGGGTGAAACCAGAGCCCTCGGATCGCCAGTTCTCTATTTCATTTCGAACGCAGAAGTCGTGCCCAAAGACGCGACCATCCAGGTCGTAATTAGGGCCAGTGGTATCAGTGGCCTTGTATACATCCTGGAAAGTCGCCCCTATGGCCCCAACCTTCTCCTGTGGATCCTCGATCACAAAAAAGTCGTCATCATCAGCGGCCTCATTTGGATCAATACCTGCTATTGTCAGTAACCGTTCGTTGTCTGTTGTCCGGGCTATTTTAAGACACTGAAGGTCGTTTTGATTTTTTCTCCGAAATAGTTTATTTATTTGCGGGAACATATTCGGGTTGCTGGTGTTTATAGCCCGAACCTTATTGTTCCAATATGAACTTACAGAAATTCTGTAATTCTCTTTTATTAACGTTTGCACATTTTTAATCGACGACTTCAGTGTCCTAATTTCTGGGTCTTGTCTGTCAGTTAACTGTCTGTACAAGTTTTTGAGTCTTGTCAGAAGTCTACTTTTCTGTCGGTGCAGTGCGTCAATAGTAGGATTGCGGAACAGGTCTTCGTTAGTCGTACGTCGATACCGCGGTATTGTAGTGTCCATAGTTTGTTTAATTGTCTCGTCCATTTGTTTTAGGTAATGGTCGACCTCCTCGTTTGACAAATGTGAGCAGCGACATCTAGATTCACAGAGCAGAAAATGTCGATACTCGAAGACCAGACAATTTCGATACTGGAATAACAAAGTCTCGACTGGAGAGTGGAATCGAATTTTCTAGCAAATTTGAAATTGTATAGGACGCTGGATGGCGAGGATTGTTCTCGAAGTATGTCATTCGAGTATAAATACCAGCATCCCCAAGGTATGCAAATCAGTTCTAAAGTGTAATTTGAAGTGTTAATTAGGAGAAGTGATTAAGTGGTTAAGTAAAAGATAAGAAAAGTATAAGTGGTTGAGAAATTGGATTGTACTGATAGAAACAATTAAATAGTGAATTGTAACTGTACTGAATAAAGGGATTTGTATTGAAAAGAATAAGTTCTATTATTTGTACCCACACAAACATTTTACATTGGTGTCAGAAGTGGGATAGGACTTATTGTGTGTAAAAAAAACAGTGTTTTCTGACTATTTGAAAAAGCTAGAATGGGTCGAAAACTATTGCAGTTGACCCTCGTCCAACTCAAATCCGAGTTGAACAAGAGAAGACTCAGCGCCAGTGGAGGAAAAAGTGACCTGGCGTTCCGTCTTCAGGAGGCTTTGAACAACGAGGGACATGATCCTGATGCATATTCCTTTGACGTTGACGAGGATGAACAGACAAGTACCGGCAATGACATGGCTGCGATGATGCAACTCCTCTTGTTGAAAATTGACGAACAGAAGAACAGTCTCGACCAACAAAAGAAAAATCTGGAAGAACAGAAGAACAGTCTGGAACAAAAAATGGACGAACAGAAGAGCAGTCTCGGCGAACAAAAGAATAGTCTCGAACAAAAGCTGGATGAACAAAAGAAAAATCTAGACGAGCAGAACAGCAGCATTGAACAAAAATTCAACGAACAAACCAACAATCTGCACGGTCTTCAACAGAAAATGGATGAACAAAAGAATAATCTGGAAGAACAAAAGAACATTCTCCAGCAAAAATTCGAAGAAATCGATGACAAATTTGAAAGAATAGAGAAGAATGTTGATGACAAATTTGATAGAATAGAGAAGAATGTTGGCGAAAAATTCGAAGAAATGGACAGCAAAGTTCAGCAACTGACAAAAGAGCTCGACACAGTGCGAAAACAGAAACTGCGAGAATGTTCTTTAAGTGGTCCAAGGAGAAAAGATTTGAAGCCTCCCTCATTCGACGGCCAGACCTCATGGTCTACTTATAAGAAGCAGTTTGAAATGGCTGCATGTGCAAACGACTGGGACAATGAGGAAAAGTGCTTTGCCCTAACAATGGCCTTGCACGGTCCTGTAGCAGAATTGTTGCAAACAGTAGACATCGAATAGCATAAAGATTATGTGACTTTAGTACAGGCTATAGAGAAACGGTTTGGGGATAGCCACATGCAGGAGGTCTACAAGGTCCAATTGCAAAGCTGAACGCAGCAAAGAGGAGAAACACTGCAGCAGCTCCAAGCAGACGTGAGTAGACTTGCACATCTGTCATACCCCACCGCAGGCCAGGAAATTATCGACGAAATGGCAAAAGATGCATTTATCAGGGGAATTGCAGATTCGAAGCTACAGTCAGCAGTAAGGATGGGCGGGAAAAGAACCCTTGCTGAAGCAGTTGCCTTCGCTCTGGCGATGGAAGCAGCCAATCAGGCTTCCAGGGGAACACATTTCGTCACAGAAGTAGCATCTATCGAATGCTCCTGCACAAGAATTAGTGCCGAGGAACGAGATACTTGACGGGATAGACGAATAATGCGCTGCTGGAATTGCAATAAAATAGGACACCTTTAAAGGCAGTGTAAAGAACCGGTGCGACGAAAAGACTGCCCTCACTGTGGTGGCAAGCAAATAGAGGAAGAAACTCGCAGAAACAGCTATCAAGAAGCCGGTCAACCTTCCCGAAGCCATCAGTCGGGAAATGCTTAAGCACCAACTTCGCGGGGCAGAAGTTGGTAGCAGGAGTCGACGGCCCCAGGACCATCATCCAAGTCTCGCTGGCAAAACGATGCAACAAAAGCCTTCTAGTAGAAGTAGTCAGTGGAAAAGAAAAATGGATGGCAACAATAGACACCGGTGCCACGGCCTCAATCATCAGGAGGAATCTTGTGCAGAAGTCTTGGCTGCATAACACTAGCAGTTGCAGCTTGCGAACAGCTACAGGAGCAACGATTAAGGTATATGGTGAAGTCCGCATAAAAATCCAATTGGCTGGAATAACATTCACTCATGCGTTTCTGGTAGCTGACATATGTGACGAGTGCATCATTGGTACAGACTTCATGAGAGAACATGGACTTGTAGTCGACTTGGGGGCACAAACACTGAAATACGGAAACATGGAGATACCAATGATATACGGAAACTCCAATACCTCAGTCTCAAATGTCGTCATCTGCAGCAATCAGAATCTAGAGCCTTCGTCAGAAGCAATTTTGTGGGCAAAAGTGGAAGGTGGTCCTGGTAGCCACTGATTCTATTTGATGGAGCCAGAAAATAGAAGAGATTTCATGGTGGGAAAGACCTTAGTGGAGCCAAAGAACAACATGGTCCCTGTAAGGATTCTAAATCCAAAGACATTCAGTGTAAAGGTGAAAAAGGGGGAGATAGTGGGAAAATGCGTACCTGTTGAGGCTATATCGACCACAACGGAAAAAAAGGGTGCAAAACCGGTCACAACAGTTCAGAGCATAAAAATCAAGAACAAAATTCTCAGCCTCTGTAATCTGGACGAAGATCAGCGAATCATGACAGAAAAACTAATCGGTGAGTACGCTGATATATTTGCTGCACAAGACGGAGAATATGGACGTACGCATATTGTTCAACACCACATTGACACCGGAGACGCTCGACCAATCCGTCAACCTGCAAGGCGTCTTCCATTGGCAAAGCAAACAGAAGTTGCCGAAATGATGTCGAAGATGAAAGCTGAGGGAGTGATTGAAGAAACGCAAAGTCCGTGGGCATCTCCAGTGGTCCTCGTGAAGAAGAAAGATGGCAGCACGAGATTTTGTGTAGACTACCGACGTCTCAATGATGTCACTAAAAAGGACAGCTACCCACTTCCGAGAATCGATGACACTTTGGATATGCTTTCTGGAGCGAAATGGTTTTCAACACTTGACTTGAAGAACGGTTACTGGCAGGTAGAGATAAATCGTGCGGATCGTGAGAAAACTGACTTCACTACAGGAAGCGGTCTTTGGCAGTTTGCAGTGATGCCGTTTGGACTGTGCAACGCTCCGGCCACCTTCGAGCGACTAATGGAACGAACATTGCAAGGACTCACCTGGAAAACCTGCCTAGTATATTTGGACGACGTTTTCGTCATAAGTAAGACGTACGAGGAGCACCGCGAAAATCTAAAAGAAGTGTTTGAGAGGCTACGAAGTGCTAATTTAAAGCTCAACCCGGAAAAGTGCGCCTTGTTTCGTCCGGAAGTAAAATATCTGGGTCACATTATATCAGCGGAAGGAGTAAGAACGGATCCTGACAAAATCGAAGCCGTGAAAAGTTGGCCTTCTCCAAAAGATAAACACCAACTGAGAAGCTTCTTGGCCCTCGCCACGTATTACAGAAGGTTCGTAAAGGATTTTGCTGGCATTGCAAAGAGCCTGCATCAACTTACAGAAAAAGGCCGACAGTACAGGTGGTCTGGAGAATGCGAAAAAGCATTTCAAGAACTGAAGCGACAGCTGTGCAATGCCCCCATCTTGGGTTACCCGGAAAAATGTTCATCGTGGACGCAGACGCTAGCAATGTTGGGGTCGGAGCTGTGATCTCCCAAGTTCATGACGGTCAAGAGAAAGTGGTCGCATATTACAGCAAAGTACTCTCCAGACATGAGCGGAACTACTGTGTAACCCGGCGCGAGCTTCTGGCTTTAATTCTGGCTACGAAGCATTTCCATAAGTACCTCTACGGACAAAAGTTCATTCTCCGGACAGACCACGCAGCTTTGAAATGGCTACTCCAATTTAAGAACCTTGAAGGCCAAGTTGCAAGATGGATTGAGCAGTTGCAGGGCTACGACTTTGAAGTGCAACACCGCAAGGGAACACTCCACTCAAATGCTGATGCTCTCTCTCGTCGACCATGCGGAGTAAAATGCGAACACTGCAATCGTAAAGAAGCAAAAGAACAGGCAACTATCCAAGTGATCAGGACTGAGCCAATAGAGGGTTGGAGTATAGACGAAATCCGTTCCTCCCAACAGGCAGACAATGACATCGAACCAATATTGGCCTGGAAAGAACACGAGGAAAGACCAAGCTGGCAGCAGATATCAGATCGGAGCCAAACTCTGAAGGCATACTGGGCACAGTATGACTCGCTTTTTGTGCAAGATGGATTGCTGAAGAGAAAATGGGAAAGTGCAGATGGGACAACATCTCGTATGCAGCTAATTGTGCCACGGTCCAGAGTCAACCAAGTACTCCATGAAATACATGACGGAATCTCAGGAGGCCATTTGGGAATAAACAAGACGTTGGAAAAGGTAAGGGAACGTTTCTATTGGCTAAGCGCTAAACAAGTTGTCGAGAATTGGTGCAAAAAGTGCATAAGATGTGCGGCTACCAAGGGTCCAAAAGTAAAGCCACATGGACAAATGCAACAATACAATGTCGGAGCACCTTTCGAACGAATAGCCATCGACATCGCTGGGCCGTTTCCCGAAACCTTTAATGGAAACCGATATACCCTCGTGGTCATGGATTACTTCAGTAAGTGGCCGGAAGTGTTTGCCATTCCAAATCAAGAGGCTAAGACCGTAGCCGAACAGATAGTCAACCACTGGGTGAGCAGATTTGGGGTCCCAATGGAGCTGCACTCTGATCAAGGGCGAAACTTTGAATCAAAAGTCTTCCAGGAAATATGCCAATATTTGGGAATAAGAAAGACAAGGACAACGCCACTACACCCTCAATCTGATGGAATGGTCGAGCGATTCAATCGGACCTTGAATGAGCATCTATCTAAGGTTGTCAGCAACTGCCAGCGGGATTGGGATCGACACATACCCCTCTTCTTAATGGCCTACCGAAACGCGGTGCATAGCTCAACAGGGCACACACCATCCGAGATCTTATTTGGTCAAACAATTCGGTTGCCAAGTGAAGCAAAATTCAGATCCCCACCGAGGGAGTCCAAAGAGGTGAATGAGTACGTGAATGACTTACGCAGCAGGATTCGTAAATTGCATGAAGACACCAGAGAAAAGATGAAGCTAGCAAGCAGCCGCATGAAAACTAGGTACGATATCAAGGCGAAATCTTCCGGTTTCAACGAAGGAGATCGGGTTTGGCTGTATAATCCTCAGCGTAAGAAAGGCAAATCACCAAAATTGCAACAGGACTGGGAAGGTCCATACAAGGTGATAACCCGCATTAATGACGTTGTCTACCGGATCCAGCGTGGGGATCGAGGAAAATTGAAAGTGGTCCATTTGGATAGAATGTGTCATTTCAACGGGATGCTGAATGACGAAGTTGTTCGGGACGAACAACTGTAGGGAGGGAGCAATGTGATAACCACTTAAATGTGAGCAGCGACATCTAGATTCTCAGAGCAGAAAATGTCGATACTCGAAGACCAGAAGATTTCAATACTGGAATAACAAAGTCTCGACTGGAGAGTGGAATCGAATTTTCTAGCAAATTGGAAATTGTATGGGACGCTGGATGGCGACGATTGTTCTCGAAGTATGTCATTCGAGTATAAATACCAGCATCCCCAAGGTATGCAAATCAGTTCTAAAGTGAAATTTGAAGTGTTAATTCGGAAAAGTGATTAAGTGGTTTAAGTAAAAGATAAGAAAAGTATAAGCGGTTGAGAAATTGGATTGTACTGAGAGAAAGAATTAAATAGTGAATTGTAACTGTACTGAATAAAGCGATTTCTATTGAAAAGAATAAGTTCTATCATTTGTACCCACACAAACATTTTATAATATGAAAGTGCATATTGTATACATGAGTTTTCTTTTACCCGACCGTCGGTTTCTGGAACTCTGGAACCATTATGGTCTACACACTGAGCATTACCTCAGACGCTATAGGTTACATAGATATTGCACGCCGAAGGAAAAAATCTAATCATTTTTTCATTCAATGGGATGTACCCGTACGTCCCAGTTCGATCGAACTAGAGTGAATCATACTCAGACATGATGTTACTCTCAATTGTTTTGTATTATCAGGTTGCGTGTTCTGTTTGTTGGATATAAGTTTTCCGTTTTTCGCAACGTAATTTTTTTTATATCGAATTTGACTGATAATAAACATTATATTTGAGAACCGTAGGAAGGTCAAAGCAGAATGCGCTCTCTTTAATGTTGTGTTTATTGAATAGTTGTTTTACGTTTTTTTCCAGATAAAATTTGAATTTTTTGATTTTTGGATGCTGTTTTTTTCTATCTTCCACGAACAATGCTTCCGTAATAGAACGATGATAGTAAAGTATAGAAGGTCCTTGCGATACTCATAGCACGGACTTTTTTAATCAAACCATTTCGGGTCTCTAGTATTTGTTATCCGTATGCATTCCAAGGCCATTGTCTCTCTTATATTTCTTTCTTGTGGACATTCTCTGAAAATTATATTAAATACTTTGAAGTGAACTTTACGAACGTTAAAAAAATCATTAGTTGGTGCCTTCAGAATTCCAAAGTCACTACTTTGAGAATAATTTTTTGCAAAGATGAAAAATTCCGAAGGACATGTTCTTTTCTTAATCAGTTTTTAAAAATAGTTTGGAACAATTTAAACATTTGGTCCTTAAAAGCATTTTAAAAGCAAGATATCCAGTAAAATATCGCATTGCTGTTGCTTCTAATGTGATTTTAGTTTCGAATTCAATATCACAAATGACTTTTTCGTACAGAGTTTCATCGCATACGATTTTCTTACGATCCTTAAGCAATGAAGAAGTTTTTGGAATATTACAATAGTTTGAGTTGGGAATAAGTCTACGTTTAAAAATTCTACATCATCATCATCACAGTTACTGAAAGAAGAAAAATTAATAAGATTTGACGAGAGAATTTTCGACATCAAAACATTAAGTTCGTAAACAGAGGGATTTTTGTTGTAACCACCTTTGATGCGAATAATGGAAAATAAATTTTCTAATACGTCTTGATGAATTCTCTTTGTTAGTAAATAATCCACGTTCTTATATTGCTTATATCATGACAAAGTAATAAGACCCCGTTTATAGTTTGTTCCATTCCTTTTAAACAAAAGTTTCTTGGAAGGTTTGTATATCTTTTAAGTAAGACAAAAGTTATTTCAACTCATTATAAGCTGGATTCTCTAGCTCAACTCCCCGCCTTAAAACATTCTTGTCATAACGTGAATATATCCATGCAGTCGAATATATTGTTCACTTTTAGTACGAACTCTTTCATTGCTACAGCTTTATTAGAGCTTTCTTTTAAGCAATTAAGTTCAAAAGCAGTTTGAATCGATGCCGCAATTGTCCGGCTAAATATTTCCGTTGCAAGGTGAACATGCATTTTTTCGAAGGCATTTGGTGCTATATGACAATTTCTAAATTTTAAATATGTCTTAGCTACGTTGTCAACTTCCAAATTGTATATTTCTCTGATAACATCAAAAGACACTTTACCATCTGGAGTTTATAGATCTGATTTCAATAGAACATTACGAAGTGATTTTAACAAATGAAGGAAATCATAAACACAAAATATTTGTTCATCATTAAAAATTATAAATGGGTTTTCTTCAGAAACACCTAACATTTTATAAGCTTTTCTATTATTGGCTCCTTGGTCGCAAACAATAGCACATACCTTTAGGCCGAGTTCTTGACGCTTAGGTTATCCCAATTTCCACCGTTTGCTGACACAAAATAGTTTAAAACACTTTTCCAACTATCAAACAAACCATTTAGCATGAAAGCACATGTTTCATTAGCAAACAACCTACTTCTTTCTACACCAAGGTCTTCGAAACCATCTATTAAATCATTTTTTATATTATATGTGAAGTTTTTACGAATCCTAATTTCATCAAATATCAGGACAGCACAATGTTCTCGCTGGTTTAATAAAGCGAACTTTGACTTAAGATACGAATGAGCATTGTTTTCATATCCTGGTTGTAATCCTTTTAAAGCAGCCCATCTACAGAAAGAGGAGATGTGAGGAAGTTTAAAGTCAAGTCTATCTCTAAAAAATTTATTGGCGCTTTGTGATCTATAATAAATATTTTGGGAAAGTTCTTTTTCGTGGCTGTTGTATTTTGTAGTCTTTGATTCTTTCAGAAGCATTTTACAAAATGTTTTTGAATGGTCTGAAATATTGAGCCTTTCGATTTGAGACGTCGTAGATATTTTATTTTTATTAAAAATTTTTATGGCAGTATGCGCTCTGTTTTTTTATAATGTTTTATTTTTAAATTTCTTAATTTAGTGTTATTGTATTTAAAGTTGCATTTTTTTCTACTCTTTTGCACATCTTTCCAATAACTGATAATGCACATTACAAATGCTGCAACTGCTCGAGGTCCTTCTTCGTTTAGTTAAAGGAGACTTCAGATCTTCTAAATTCAAGTTTGAATCCATATCAGAATTTAAATTTAAGGAAGGAACAGCATCCGCTTTAAGATATTTTTTTCCTACAAACTCGGGACAAAAATTATCTCCACAAACAAAGTATTTGCCTTCATTTTTAAAACCGCATGCCTTCATCCACAAATTATTTAAAATTTCATTTTTTTCCCTAGAAGGACATTTAACAATTTTCAAGTCATGGTAATTCCTTTTAGTTTTCCTACAAACAGAACAAGAAACTCCAGATAATCTCTTGTTACCCATTGCCATCGAAAAAAAACTGCAAAATATTATATCACTGAAAAAGTACCCCTGACAAAATTTACTAAGAAAAATTGTTCAGTCACATAAATAAATATCCAAATCGGTAGAGAGTCGACGGCGAATGAGCCATGAGGTAAAGTCCGCTTTCACACTTTCGCAAGTGTGTAATGCGCATGTTCTGGTTATTTTCTTTTGAATTGTCATTCAGTGATGCGCGCAGCTCTACATGAAGACTTTCCCCTTCTTTGGGTTTGCATGTTATTTGACAGTTCTCTTTCATTTCATCTTTGGCGCTCAGTCTTTCATAATTGAAAATGAGCCCCCTTGTTAATTCTTTGGTCCATTTCAGTTCATCCGCCATACTGAAATGTTGTGCTCGTAACACAGCGAAAGAAGTAATGAAGCAAATGCGAAAAAGAAAGAAGAAGGAGAAAAAGAAATGTCAAAAACTTGCAATGAAATTGCTACCCACATGCAGTGGGAATTTGGTAAATTGGGTATTTTTTGTTTCATTATTTCTCTCTTTTGCACTCATTTGAATCTTTCGAAACTTGCGACGTATAAAAGCGGACAAAGCAATTACACAGCCAGCGAGCGCGCCGCGCAGCTACGTGAACTGTGGTTGTTTTACTCGTATGTATGAAGATAAGGGTTGAAAACAGAAACCACAGACACATCTGCACGGCGCGGCGCATCCCAGCAAAAACCATAAGGCTTATATAAGGATTATTTGAATGCAATTTATTCCTTAGCATTTAAGGGTTGGTAAATATAAGGAATGTTGCGTCAATGCAATATTCCTTATTTTATTCCTTATAAAGGGTCCGCCATCTAAGGTTTTTTTTTTCAACTAGTGCTTATTTAGTGAATGGTAACACTTAGCTCATGTCTGATTCGATAGATAATTAGTTTTATCCTTCCGCTGAAAGAATATGGTTGTGTATATGCTTGAACAACGCTGGGAAATATTGCGACATTACTTTGAAAATCATGTGTGAAAAGAATGTGTGCGAAAATTGCGTACCGATTTTGGAAGATGAGAAGCACCGTCAGCTCCGTATGTTCGTTATCTTGTGAAAAAAGTGAAAGAAACTGGCATCCTCATCGATAAACCAAAGCGTGAAAAGCCAAAAACAGTGCGTACACCCGAGAATATTGCTACTGTGGCAGAAAGTGTCCGTGAAGCGAAATCAACATCAATTCACCGTCGTTCTCAACAATTGAACATTTCGGAGACATCATTGAGACGAATTTTGCATAAAGACTTTGGTATGACGCCATACAAAGTCCAATTGGTTCAGAAGTTGAAGCCAACTGACCATCCAATGCGTTTTCGCTTCGCTAAGTGGGCCTGCGATCGACTTAGAGAAGATGCAGATTTTGCCAAAAAAAATCATCTTTTCAGATGAAGCTCATTTTGATCTTGGCGGGTATGTAAACAAACAAAATTGTCGCATTTGGGGCACAGAAAACCCGCACGCATACATTGAAAAGCCGATACACCCAAAACGAGTCGCTTTTTGGTGCGGATTTTGGTCCAGAGGCATAATTGGGCCAATTTTTCTTCGAAAATGAGCAAGGAGTGGCCATTACAGTCAATGGCGATCGTTATCGGGCCATGTTGAACGAATTTTTATTCACAAAAATTGAAGAGGAGGATATTGGCAATATTTGGTTTCAACAGGACGGCGCTACGTGCCACACTGCCAAAGCTACACTCGATGTTTTGCTCCCTGTTTTTGAAGATCGCATTATCAGCCACAGAGCTGATGTCGTTTGGCCACCTCGGAGCTGCGATTTGACACCGTTGGACTATTATTTGTGGGGTGCCGTAAAAGATAAGTGTTACGCCGACAAGCCAGAGACAATTGACGCTTTGAAGGACAATATTCGTGAAGCCATTGGTGAAATACAGCTGCACACAATCGATAATGTGCTTAAAAATTGGACCGATCGTGTAGGCTACTGCATGGCCAGCCGAGGCAGCCATTTGGATGAAATTATTTTCCATTATTAACCGGAAGGATAAAACTAATTATCTGTCAAATCAGACACGAGCTAAGTGTTACCATTCACGAAATAAGTACTAGTTGAAAAAAAAAAACGTTAGATGGCGGACCCTTTATAAGGATCTTACTAAGGCATTGTGATTTTTCATTTCCCTTATAAATCCGGTAGCCTTATATGCCTTATGAAATTTTTTGCTGGGATGCCTGCTCATCGGCTGTACACACAATACAACACATACGATCCCAAGAATTGACTTCGGTCTTATAATACATTTTGTTCGCACAAATTGTTCAGAACTTGAAGTTCAAAGTATAGTAAAAACGGCAATTAAAAACTGTTTAGATTTTTTCCTTCGGCGTGCAATATCTATGTAAACTATAGCATCTGTGGTTATATTCATTTGGGGCCCAGAGCAGCAAAAAAGTTTTAGAAAATTGAAAGAACTCATTATCCAACATCCAATCTTACAATATCCCGACATATAAGGCGAACAGTTCGTAACTACCATAAATGCTTCCAATCGAGGCATTGGTGCTGTGCTCAGTCGGAAGCATAACGGAAAAGATATTCCTATTGATTTCCCAAACCGAACTCTTAATAAAGCGGACATCAATTATACAACTACTAATACCATTTATACTATACATTTATGGTACGAAATTCGTTATTCAAATGGATCATAGACCTCTGACGTGGCTATTTAAAGTCAAAGATCCGGGCAGTAGACTAGTAAGATGGCGTCTGAAACTCGAGGAGTTTGATTACGTTATTACTTATAAAAAAGGTAAAGAGAATGTGGTAGCTGACGATCTGAGCAGAAACGTTAGGATAACAGAAAAAAGAGAAGAAAAATCGTGACGTGAAGATACAGAATCACTCTGGTTTGTATTTTAATCATATAGGAGACATGAAAGAAGTAAAAAATAAAATAATATTAGTAATAAATTTTGACTAAACTACATTAGATCAATCGAGCTCAAATATTAGGACTATTATAAATTTATTAGGTAGTATTTGTATTTCAACAAACAGCTAAGCGACAAATGACAGGGGTAGATCACATAAATAAAATAATTTTAGGAATAGTTGGAAAACCGAAAAGAGAAAAACGTGGACCTGCTAATGTAATTGGTTCTGCTTTTAAAGTTCTCTTCGGAACTATGGACAATGAATACTATTATAAGGCGATCCAAACGAACAACGTATTAAGGATGGTATGGAGGAAAATGTAAAGGTCTAAGTCATTTAAATAGAGAGGTACTAGAAAGCGTAAAGAATAGTAAAGTTACCATGAACAAAATTAACGATGTTATATTCGAGCGCAATAAAGTCAATGACAATGAATCCAACATCAATCGAATCATCATTATCATTATCATTTTGAGGAAATATCAAACAAAATTAAACATAAAATAATGCAGTTAGAACTAGAAATAGAACAAATTATCGATAGTTTATTTTTTATTCAAGCGGGAATCCTGTATCCACGAATCATTGAACCAGCCGATTTACTTAGTGAACTAAGAGATCTAGAACACAATAGAATCTTTGCAAAAGAACCAAAATACAAAAAAATATTCAGAAATCTTGAAAACCAATGGTACAAATGGTAACGAAAGAAAATTATGACACATACGAAATAATCACCGTTCTATAAATTCTTAATAATGGAATATTGATCTTAACCTTAAATTATAAGTACTGACTAGTTGGAAAAAATAGAAAAGAATACAGCGTAAAAGACAACTTAGAAGATTGTAAATTTGTTAAGAAAATGTTTGTCTGTAAACCGCAACTACTTAAGAGCACCATAAGCGACTCCAATTGAGAAGCAACTATTTTTATTGGAAATAGAGCATATTATTGTGAAATTAAAGAAATAAATTTAAAAGTAGAAATTTTCCATAAAATTAAAAGTAACTCAATTTTGTACACAATCACTGATAAAACAAGCTATAAATGTGAATGCAATAATGACACCAACATAGGAAAACTTGTTGACACAGGTATAATACGAGTAGTCTTAAGTAACAATTTTAAAATAGACTCCAGATTATCAAACGCTAAGTCAAATTGATCATCAGTAGCAACGCTACCGACGTGCCATCAGAGACGCCGCAGCTGATGTACTCGGTTTCACCTGGTTTGATAATACTGACGAGTACATGCAGCTAAACAAGAAGCCTATAAAGCGGCGCTGCAACGAAGGGCGAAAGCTGCTCATTAGCCCTACGAGCAGAAAAGTCTTCCCGCCGGCTTCTCCAAAAGAAGGAAAAAGAGCACGAGAAGCACGCAATCGCGGACAGTAAATTAAAGGAATCTCGGGCTCCAACTTATTACTTTTTTTTTAAGTCGTTGGCAGTTGTGTTACCTACTATGTTTTTTTTTTAAATTTTGTTTTCAGGCGAGTGGATGATCATGCCTTAGCCGCAAGGAGATCCTACTAATCTGCTGAACTGACCCAAAGGGTCCTATTACTTTGGGTTATAATGGCCTTGTACGTTAGTAGGTGGGTTAATTAGATGCAGGTCTAGCATTCAATTTTCGAGCTTCCTATTGTAGTTTCGTTATACACCCAGGGAACTTTTTATTTGCGTTTAAGTTACAGGAAGCTCTAATTTTTGAATACAAGCTATGTATATTGTCTGGGTTAGGTTTTAATCCGTCCTTAGTTAAAAAAAATGTCCTAAAAGCTCGTTTTCTCTTTTTATAAAATTGCACTTATTAACTTGGACTTTTAATTGTTTGGTTTCTGAAACTGTAAATAAGTAAGAAATATATGTAGCTGACAACAATGGTCGGACTCGACCAATAAGAATAATACAAATAACTTCATCAATTAGGATTTAGTAACCAAAGATAAGAAATAATATATTTTGTTGAACTACCTACAATTGTTACTTTTTGAACGACGCCTTGCAACAGTCTTTGTCACTTTCTCTCCCACCAACCCAATATTTCAGCCTAGATGCTTCTACCATATCCTCATAGGGTACCCGCGTGATTTGGCAATTCTCGATATCGCGAATAACGAACCTATTATTCGGCAGTGCCTTCCATACTTATACGGTTCGCAATACTTGGGGATGAGTTTTTTATTCGTACCGAAAATGGTATCGACGTTGGGTAATATTACAAAATCACCGACCTTAACATGTTTCGCTGGCCTATGTATTAACACGTAATACAGCTCATTATATTGCTGGGACTTCTTAATAGCTAAGACGGCTTGCTGACGTAACGAATCTAACGCGGGAGGTTCACTAGGGCCCAACTTTTCATCAAGATACTCCGATATCCAATCCACTTCCTTATCACGTTGATTTACCCCGAGTAACAATACACTAGGTGTTTGTTCTAATGAAATGATAAGAACATCCGTGAGGGCGGAGATAAGAACTACCACCGACGAATCCATTTACACCAAGAGTTACCCTTACCCACCGTGCATGAGGAAGGAAGTGGATAAAGAGATTAGGGAACTTTTAACGGAGGGAATCATCCGTCCTTCCAAGAGTCCTTACAATTCTCCGATTTGGGTTGTTCCAAAAAAACCCAAACCCACTGGAGAACTTCAGTACCGGATGGTAGTAGATTTTAAACGCTTTCCTCGTCACCGTATCCGATGCATACCCAATTCCGGACATTACTTCAACCCTTGCCAGTCTAGGTAAGGCAAAATACTTCACCGCCCTTGATCTCACCTCTGGATTTCACCAGATACCCATGAAGAAGGCCGATATACCTAAAACAGCATTTTCTACTATGAACGGAAAGTACGAATGGCTCAGGTTGCCTTTTGGCCTTAAAAATGCGCCAGCGATCTTTCAGAGAATGATCGACGACGTGCCTAAGGAGTTCATTGGAAGAATATGCTACGTGTATATCGATGATATAGTCATCTGTAGGAGTGACATGGACGATATGCTAAAGAACATAGAAACTATTCTTTCCCGATTACACGAGGTGAACTTAAAGGTTAATCTGGAAAAGACTCACTTCTTGGAAACAGAGGTCGAATTTTTGGGATACGTTATCACCCTCGATGGAATTCGAGCAGATCCCAAGAAGGTTGAGGCCATACAAAAAATATTACCCCCGAAGAACCTTAAGGATCTGAAAAGCTTTTTGGGACTGACGTCCTATTATAGCAAATTTATTCGGGACTACGCGAAGGTGGCAAAACTACTTACGAACCTTACGAGAAGCGAAAATGCCCAAATTAAAGCAAGCCAATCAAAACGAATCCAAATTGAATTGAATGCAGATGCATTGCAAGCTTTCAACGAGCTCAAGGCTTTACTAACATCATCGGAGATCCTCGCTTTCCCTGACTTCGAAAGGGCATTTAACCTGACCACGGACGCTTCAAATTACGCAATTGGCGCTGTTTTGTTGCAAGATATATCGGGACAGGACAAGCCAATTGCGTACATCTCAAGATCCCTCAATAAAACCGAGGAAAATTCCGCCACGAATGAAAAAGAAATACTGGCCATAGCCTGGGCTTTGGACAATCTGCATTCGTACGTATACGAATCGAAAAAGATAAGAATCTTTACTGAGGATATGTCGCTTACTTTTGCTCTAGGTAACAGGAACTTTAATGCCAAATTAAAGAGGTGGAAAGCCCGCATAGAGGAGTACAACTACAAGTTGGTTTACAAACCAGGCAAATCAAACATAGTAGCTGACACCCTCTCCAGATTAAAGACGGAGGTGAATCATTTGTCCGGCTCAATACTATCTGGGACGGCACGAGATTCAAGAAGAGCATATAAATGTTCAGGTACTGACACAGCAACTAGCAACTCATCGACTAACACTGCTAGTGGTACAGCGGGACCCGATGCCTTGACGGAAACGGCTGGCGGAAGCGAAGGTTCGACAGACACCTCCACAGAAACTGTCCACAGCGCAGCGCAAGAAGGCTCGGATCTCATACCTCACGTCGAAGCCTCTTTGAATGTTTTCCGAAATCAGATAATAATCAGGGCTTCGAAAGGCCTAGAGATCTATGAGGAACCACACCCAGGCTTTTCCTGCCACTACATATCCACGGAAAACCTTGATAAAAGTAAGCTCACCGAAATTTTGAAAAAAAGCTTAGGCCGAGCGTTATAAACGGTATTAAAATTCCAGAGGCATACTTAGGCGTGTTACAAGAAGCTTATCTAGAAAATTTCAGTAATTACAAAGTTCGCATAACGCAGAGGGTGGTAGAAGATGTAACAAATGACGAAAGAGTTCTACACCTTATTACGGAAGAGCATAGAAGCGCTCATAGAAATGAGAGAGAGAATAAGGAACAGCTGCTTGAGCGGTAGTATTTTCCGAGAATGAACAGTCTCATCACTAAATACACTAAGCCATGTGAACAAATACGACAGGCATCCAACAAATCCGGAACTCCGTGCAACTCATGGTCACATCCTTGTGAGATACTTCACATGGACATAATGGAGTTACAGAACGAGAAATACATCAGTTGTATAGTCAAGTAGAGCGATTACATTCGACAATCCTGGAAATATACCGATGTCTGAGGGCGGAATATAAAGACTTCAAAACCAAGGAACTCCTCAATATAGCCGTCGACAGATATAACAATACCATACATTCCGTGACTGGGAGGAGACCGTGAGACATTTTCTTCAACAGAAGCTCCAGAGTTAACTACCAAGGTTTAGTGAACTTTCGCGCCAAATTAAACCACGAGTTGCGCTCGGAAATAGAAAGGAAGCAAAAATCTGATAACTGGCGTCACAACGTAAAGAGACATTCACAAAAAAAATATAAAAAAGGTGAAATAATCTATACAGCCTGTAAGAAAATTAAAGGTAAGAATAAACCCCTGTACCAAATAGAATTTGTGTCAAAAGATAATAAAGTGACAGTATTCACGGCAAGTGGCCGCAGGATTCACAAGGCTCACATTAAGAACATTTAAAATGTACACATAACAAAAAAATATGAATAAAGAGGGGTGCACAATACCACGCTATACGCACAATGCACCTGTAACCATTCCTATGTGACGTAGTAATAGTCACAAGTGCAATTTGTTTTAAGAAGATTAGCCTTAGATATTTTTAATATAAATTACAGAAGCCAGATTAAGTTTAGCCTTAAATATTTTTAATGTAAATGGTAGCTAAAAGACGAGTAAAAAATGTTACAGAACTATTTGCATATCCCACAGATTAACATCTTTAGCGGCGACCTGTGGATTCCAGATCTTCAATTACAAGACACCTAAAGTCTCTCTTTTTTTTTTTTTTTTTTTTTTTATTCGGAGTAGCAACCAAGAAATAAACTGTATGCGTACACACTAGTTGTGCACTGTTCACTACACCCGTGGTTCGTATTTGTGCTCCGCAATAAATCTTTATTTCTTGTTTGAAATTTTGCTTCCTGCGAACGCCATTGTCATATGCTGAGTCGCACGACGAGTACAAATGCCGCCGCGTCACCTGTCACGTTGCCGTCGACATCTGCCCTCATTGTCATTCATCCAGCTGCAGTCTAACTCAAGAAAATCTTCCCACTACAGCATGTATCATCACTGCAACGATGCATTCAATCATACTTAATCCCGCCAGCTCTCTGCAAGACAAAAGAAATTGTCCAACATTAGACGTCCCTGCCGCCTCGTCGAAATCAGATTTCTTTATTCTCACCGCCTCTGCTCATGCCAGCCAAAATAATGTTCATTTATTACAAGAACAAATCGCCGAGTTGGAGGGACAACTTAAGCATATGCAGGTAATGTTAAAAAATAGTGAATCGCAGTGCATTGCACTGAAAACGGCGCTTCATAGTTAATCCCCTTCTCTACGTTTATCGCCGAGTTGAGTCCCCACTATCACCAAAGTCGAAAATGTATGCACAATGTTCCACCAGTCATTTGTCCGGTCACCCATCGTGACAGGATTTCAGCAGGTTTACTTGATTGTTCTCAGAGGGAACCATAAACCGTACAGTTTCAGCCGCTGATGTCTGCATCTACGTCATCCTTCAATTCTGAAACGCCGATGTACACACAAACTCAGACATCACAAGTAAGGTCAACCCAGAACGCCGTTAGTCAGCAGAAGGTTACAACAAATGGTGCATACACATTGTTACCTCGCAAGGTACAGAACCTGCTAACATTTGCAGGTCACCCTGAAGATTGGCCCATGTTCTACACGGCGTTTGTGCAGTCATCCGCCGCCTACTGTTATTTAAGTCTGGAGAACAACCAAGGACTTCAGTATTGCTTTCAAGTTGAAGCCCGAACAACTATTAAGTCTCTCTTAATCCACCCCGATAATGTTAATAACATCACCTGTCAGCGAAAGTATATCTCGCCTTATTCCGAAGCCCAAGAAACTGATAATGTTAATAGCATCATCGAGAAGCTCCGCTTCCGTTTTGGTCGCCCGGAATAGTTAATCGGCAGTCAACTAAGTCAAGTACGGGAAATTCCACCTGTCAGCGAAAGTAATCTGTCTCGCCTCATCCCATTCGCCACGAAGACAAGAAATTTGTTAGTGTTTCTGCAGTCAGTCAACGGACAACAACACCTAACAAATCCGTCACTGCTCAAAGAACTGGTGTCAAAGCTACCGATGAGTAGGAAGCTGGAATGGGCAATATACTCTTCTCAGATATATCATTATCATCATTCATTTTAGCGACTGGCTGTGTGAGGTCGAGCGGCTGATCTGTTCCATTCAAGACATCGAAGAGAAGCAGCCGAAGAGACGTTAGTCGGTGTTGCATACCACTGAATCCTTGTGTATCCGATCTGTCAAGGACAGCATAAGGTCAGTGACTGCAGCGATTTTCTACGACCCACAGGTCAATCGTCATCCTCTTTGCTTTCCTTGCCTCAAAAGGGGACATATGGCACGTGATTGTCATGCTAAGAGTTTTTGCTCCACGAATGGTTGCAGCCGACGACGTCATCATAAATTGCTTCACGAAGTCTCAGAAGAGAAATTAATCTGAAACGCGGTTCAGCCAAGGACATCAACACCGAAACTGGTCAGAGCCACTCAGCTATTACCCTCTTGGTCAAGTCAGGGTTCAACGTAAACAACAAGTTGCTGTTCCGCATCGTGCCCGTCACCCTACACGCACCGAATAAAAGCGTAGACGCCTATGCCTACTGGACAAAGGATCATCTATATCCATGCTGGATGCCTCCTTACTTTCAGAACTTGATTTTCGAGGGAATCATCGCCAATTAAATATTCAGTGGGTCGCAGGCAGACAGACACAGGAGCCGACTGTTGTGGTCAACTTAAGTGTGAGTGGAAAGGGTATGACAAAGAGGCATCCTTTTAAGAACGTCTACGGAGTCTTGAACCTCAAATTACGTATGCAGAGCTTAAGCACAGGTGATTTGATTCAGTTTAGAAGCAGTCTGAGAGGAGGTACTCCCCAGTTATACGCCGATCTTGAGCCGAAGCTCTTAATTTGGCTTGATCACTGCCAATTGGGGCTGGCGAAAAATGTTGAATACCTGCGTAAGGGAGGTCCTTACACTGCCCGCACGAAGCTTGATTGTATGATATTCGGACCGACAACGGCGGACGTTCGCAATACACCCTCATGTCTCATCACCTACGCCGACAACGCTAGTAATTCAAAGCTTCATTAATTGGTTGCAGATTATTTCCGAACATTTAGTTTCAGACCAATTTCCCCAAAATAAAATTGCCAGTCATCGCGGCGGCTGATGACGGCAGAAGGCAAATCAACCAATGCCACCTTTTTGTAAAAGATCCAGCCTCAAATATACAAGTTTTAACTGACTCTGGTTCTAATGTATCTGTCCTCCCTTCAACTATGTTTTCAAAATCAAATATTAAATCTAAAGGTTGGATCGTTGATGGCAGTTTCAAGCTGGTGCATGCCATTGATCTAGAGCAATTCGAACATCTGCTGGATGGGGTGTCCAATGCCACAAGCTGCAAAATTAAAGACGAAGACAGAATTCCATTTGTCAAAGGTAAGCCAACGAGAAGGGTAAGATCCATTAATTGGTTGGGATCTGCTTGGAAATGGGTGGCTGGTAGGACCGATGCTTCAGACTGGAGTAAAATTCTTCCAAGTGAGAAATCCATAGTCGAAAATAATAACCACCAATATAATATTAATGAGAATCTCTGTGGTAACACGCGTGAAATTACATAGAAAATCAATTTGGTAATTGGGAGATACGAAAACGGTATTAAGGATGTGATGAGCAGGACATTTTGGACGAGATTCTGCTCATCAAAGAAGAAGTAAATAAAATCGTTAGGGCTTGCCAAATGGCGAAAAGCGGCCTGATTAATACCAATCTCCTTGATACAGAAGAGGTCAACACGGTAATCAATGAACTAGTAACTTTACCGTACGTTAACGAAATAGAAGCAATCGAGTACGGCACACCCTCAATTTTCACCAATGGATCAATGCTGTTGTATGTCATTTCAAAGGTAGGAATAGAAGAGTATATAGTAACTTGTTGATAACACGACCATCAGTTATAGAGGGAAAGCGGATCGATCTGAAATTCAGGAAAGTTCTGATCAACCACCGGGTCACGTATGGCATTAAGCCCAGTTTCCTCTCAATGAATAACTTAACAATATGTGAAGATAAGGCCTTAGAAGTAATTCCTGAAGAAAGCTGCGTTGCTAGACTGTCCTGGAACTCCTTAAAGACGACACCATTTTAAAGGCGGCTTAATTTCTAACAATATGTGAAGGCTTCTTACAGGTACATATATAATCCAGATACATAATGAGACTATTGAATTGAAAGGGAGGACCTTTTCGAGTTCTACGGCTACAACACTACAAGCCCTTCCTCCGGCATTAATGAACATCACAAACCGCAACCATATGATCGACTTGGGATACGTGCATGAACTCAGCGTTCAGAACATAGAACGCATAGGTAATTTATCCCAACAATTTAAAATCTCTATTCTTACAGAAGTTTTAATCCTCATTGGTGTGGCATCCGTCGTACCTACCCTCTGGCGAAAGATACATGTAAAGCCCAGTTTCCCAATCTCATCCCCTAACCTACCACAACCAACGGGTTGACCTCAAGGTCATCAAAGGATCTACCAGGCGTAGATTTTCGAAGAGGGAGGAGTTACCACAAACCAATATGCCTTACACTTGGTTCGACATGCACAGACAGGTTCCTAGCTGAGTCAGCATATTATTTGTTGCAAATATTCCCATGGAAGTTTATGCACGCGAGTTACATATGTGCAAACACCAGCACCATTGCCAGCACCAGGCGATGAATTTGACACGTTTATCCGGTCGATTACAAAAATAATTAATTATTTCACAATTTCCTGGAAAACACCTCAATTCGGTCGGTGTATTCCCAGAAAATATGTGCAATTGCAAAATCGCTGACATTGCGTCTGCCGATTAACAACCCAGAAAATTGAATGTAATAAATAGAGGCGAACTACACGAAATGTGTGTAGTATCCCGTGTTAAGTCTTACAATAAGTTTTTTTTTGATAATAAACGTTCCTAGTTACCAGTGATTTTGTTGTTTTTTTATAATCCGCTCAAACCCCGTTTATGTTATTGGCGCAGTCGGTAGGATTCTTATAAAATAAGAGTCCAGCGAAACGAATTTACGTCGTGTGAAATTAATTAAATATAAGTGTTCCTAAATGAAACATTTCAATTAATAAACACGTTACCCAGTGAAAATTCGAATTAAAATTTGCAATACATACCATAAAATCGACAAAGATTAGTGTGTGTACCTAAAAGCAAAAGAAAAATCACAAGTGAAGTGCAAAAACAGAAGTCTATGAAAAGACATCAAATACACGATAACAACAGGAACATGGAAAATCAAAATCAACTTATTGCTGAATTAGAGCTAAGAACTCAGCAGCTAGAACAAGTAAGGTCAGCGTACGTACAACTCCAACAACGAGAAAACCGAGAGGAAAGGGAAAGGATTTTAAAAGATGTCCGTTACATGTCAATATTCACCGGACAAGGAGATGTTACGATCAACTCATTCTTCAGTTGCGTAGAATACTACCTCAATCAAGTAGAAGATCCAGAACTAAGGAAGATTGTAGTGAGAGCTGTTTTCCACGAGAAGATTCAAGGTGAAGCGAAGAACGCCGTGATCAACACACCAGAGACTGACAATTGGACTACCATCAAGGAAACATTGAAGCTTAGATACAAACCGGACACAGAGCCGCACGAAATATACAAAAGAATTACAAATTTAAAGGTCAATACGGTAAGCGAATTAGCAGTAGAATTGCAAAGTATTAAATATAAAACTGACGAACTTATTGTATATTATAAAGAAGAAAACTATATAGACTTAAGCAATATTGGTGTAATATTAATAAATACCGCTAAAGAAATAGCGCAAGGCACATTATTAGACAGGATATATGAAGAAAATGATTTAAGCAAAATAATCTCAGTAATGAGAAAGAGAAGATTCGAGGATTCCTGCATTAGGCCGGAATTTAGAAGAGTAGTTAGGCCAAAGACAATTGTTCCACCAGAAAAGAAAAGAAGACCAAATTATGCTGATGAGTATCATAATAGATCAGGACAGCATCGACAAAATAATCAGGGCCAACAAAGACATTTTTCAGGTCAGTATAGGCAAAATAATTATCAGGGACAACAAAGGAACTTGTCAGGGCAGCATAGGCAGCCTGATAGACAAAATCCACCAGCAGAAAATATGGAGGTTGATAATATTCAGGGAAACAACGATAGGAGACAGATAAATAACTCCCAAGGTCAAAACCCAAATTCAGGACACTTCAGATCATCTCCGGGCCAAAATAGCCATCAACAGGAGAGATCTGGACAAAGAATGGTAATGCCTCAGGAAATAAGTAACGAAAATGTAAGAAATCAAAACGAACAATGTCCCGCGTTTTTTATGAACTAGCCTCGGACGAATTACCACAAATTAGGATAACTATTTGCTCAAAAAACTTTATAGCATTAGTAGATACGGGCTCAACCCTAAGTATAGCAGACGATAGGTTGAATGAATTTGAAAAATTCCGTATTGAGCCAATTCACTTTACTACAGTGACAGGTAGGGACACAATATCGTATGAAATACATACACCTGTACCAGAAGAATTCAAAGCGTCACCCAACACCCTTATTAGATGGAAAGTCAAGAGACTTTGCAATAGAGGATATCAGTTTATAATTGGTATGGATTTACTAAACAAATTAAACACTTTAATAAACTTCGAAGAAGGAAATATTTATCTAAACAATCAGTGCTTAAAGTTCACTAACCCCCCATATGTATTAAATCAAATATGTTCCCTAGAAACTACTGATACTAGCATCAATCATATAAAATTAGATCATCTTAACAAAGAAGAACGCCAAGAAGTAGATAACCTGTTAAACAGATTTGGTAATCTATTCTTCAAAGAAGGTGACAAATTATCAAGTACCCCAGAAATTGAGCATGAAATTGTTACAACCACTGATCAACAAGTGAACGCTAAATTATACAGATACCCCCCTATGCATGACGAAGAATTAAAACGTCAAATTACAGAAATGGAATCTCAGGGAATTATTCGAAAGAGTAATTCTAAATACTCGAGTCCACTTATAGTTGTTCCAAAGAAAATGGACAACTCAGGGAAAAAGAAATTTCGTATCGTAATCGATTATCGAAAGTTGAACGAAATCACAGTTGACGACAAATTCCCTTTGCCAAATATTGATTCAATATTAGACAAACTTGGGAAATCACAATACTTCACCACAATAGATCTTGCCAAAGGATATCACCAGATATTAATCAAAGAAGAAGATCGCAAAAAGACAGCTTTTGTCACCCCCCACGGATTATATGAGTTTATAAGAATGCCATTCGGTTTGAAGAATGCACCTGCGACATTCCAAAGGCTGATGAATGATATTCTTAGAGACCATATAAATAAGACGTGCGTAGTTTATCTGGATGACATACTTATCTTTAGTACGTCATTGAAAGAACACGTCAGAGCTATAACAAACATTTTTAAAATATTAGAATCTAAACGACTTAAGATACAGGTAGATAAGTGTAATTTTATGAAGCGAGAGACCGAATTCTTAGGTCATATTCTCACTAAAGACGGTTTAAAACCTAATCCGGATAAGATAGCTTGTATTGAAAAATTAGAACTTCCAAAGTCCCAGAAACAAATAAAGAGCTTTTTAGGAATAACCGGATACTATAGGAAATTTATCCGAGATTATGCTAAAGTAGCACAACCTATTACCAAATACTTGAAGAAAAATGCCAAAATAAATGCAAACGATCCAAACTACATAGAAGCATTTGAAAAATTGAAAGGACTAATAAGTAGTCACCCAATATTAAGATACCCCAACTTTAAAAAACAATTTACACTGACAACTGACGCATCCAATTATGCGATTGGAGCGGTAATCTCTCAAGAAGGACACCCGATATGCTATGCATCACGTACTCTCAACAAGCACGAACTTAATTACTCCGCTACAGACAAAGAATTCCTAGCGATAATGTGGTCAATAAATTATTTTAGACCTTACCTTTACGGTAATAAGTTTAAGATCTTTACAGATCACCAGCCAATTAAGTATCTTCATGCAAAATATAGAGGAAAAGATCTTTCACCTAGACATCAACGATGGCTTCTTAAACTAGGAGAATATCAGTTTGAAATAGAGTACCTTAAAGGTAAAGAAAACAGGGTAGCAGATTTTCTTAGCAGAATAGAGGTTAACGAGGACGTTAAATCTAAGGAGGGAGAGAATCCCACACTAACAGAAAATTTTTCGCTTAAAGGTAATCAAAGTGATTCAGAACTTGTATTTAATGTAGAAGAAGACGAGGACAATGAAACTGTACATTCGGCAGAGGAAGAACTAATGGATCACATTCCAATTGTCGAAGACATCGTCAATAAGTTCAAAACTCAGCTAATACTAACAAATAACAAAATTAGGGAAATTGAGATCCTGCACAGTAAAAGAATTATCTACATAGCAGAGTATGACTTTGACAGGTTAGGAGACATACTAAGGAGATTTATAAAAAAAGGAAAAGTAGGCATATTCTCAGAACTAGCGGATAACGTATACAATATTCTCCAAGAAAAAATAAGAGAGATGTATTCGAATGACAACTCGGTAAGATTCGTCAAGTGTTCATTTAGGGCACAAGACATCGAAACAGAGGTAGAAGTTGTGAAGCAAATAGCTCTGTACCATATTAAGGAAAGCCAACATTCTGGTATACAGGAAACATATAACCAAATTAAGTATAAAATATACTATCCCAAGCTAATGGAATTTATCCATATTGTTATAAACCAATGCGACGTATGCCAAGCAGTCAAATATGACCGCAATCCCATAAAAGCTAAATTTAAGAAAACGGAAACACCTACAGATATCAATCAAATAATCCATATTGATACATACGTAATAAGAAAAATAAGTTTTCTAACCATAATAGATAAATTTTCTAAATTCGGTTCAGCGTACCATTTAACAGACAGAAACCACTCTACAATAATTGAGCAACTAGAAGAGCATTTTACAAAAATAGGAAAACCAAATAAAATAATAGCAGATAACGAATTCAAAGCTGTTCAGATAAAGGAATTCTTAGAAGAAGAGGGAATTTCTCTACATTTAACAAAGCCAAATAGTCATACCGGCAATGCAGACATTGAACGTTTCCATAACACTATAGCAGAAAAATTTAGAATTATTTCATTCAATAAAAATAAACTTTCAGTAAAAAGAATTATACAAAAAGCTGTAAGAAATTATAATCATAGATTCCACTCTACCATTAAATGCAATCCTTTTGACGCACATACTCATAAGATTGATTTAGAAAGAATTCGCCAGAATATAGAGAAAGTAAAAGAAAGAAAATTAGGAAAATTAAATAAGACTAGAGAAGATTATGAAGAACAGAGGTCAACGGGTTTTATTAAAAATTACAAGGCAGTTAGACACAAGCATGAGCCAAAATATAAGAAAGCAAATTTGAAAAATATCCATTATACAAATATTAAGCGACCATTAAAATTTACAGGTAATAGCATGGATAGTACTTCTGACACTGACTACTCAGATTAATTGCCAACACCTCCTTGACGTACAGACGATAAACGAACAGAACGGATACGTTAAACTTCAATTGACTGACATAAGCATTACAAATGAGACAGACATTATACTACATATTATAAACCCAGCTGAAATAATAGCATTAGTAAAAAACATTTCTATTAATCTAGCCCCATTACAACTCGAACAAAGACAAATGTTAAACGAAGAAATTTCAAATATCATATACAAGATTAGGACTTTAGTACCCTTACAACATAGACAAAGACGAGGTCTAATTAACATTATAGGTACGACACAAAAATGGCTATTCGGAACCATGGACGACGACGACAGACAGACTATAGAAGAACACCTAGATACAGTAGCAAAGAACAGTCATAATGCAATCGTAGCATCCAATAATCAAATTAAAATTAACGAATATTTTAACAGTACTTTTAACATGCTTAGAGATACCATTAGTAACGATAGAGTATCAATTTTAAAACAGGTTAACACTATACAGAGAGTAGAAAGAGAATTAGTAATGAAGCAAATTTATTTTGATCAATTATTTAAACTTAAGTATATCGAGTCAAAAATAGAACATATTCAGGATAATATTGTATCAGCAAGAAGTAACATTTTACACCCCAATATCCTTACAAATGATGAAATCGAAGCATATAAAATAGATTTTTTCAAATTAAAACAAATAAGACTTGGAGTTGCAAAATACAAAGAAAACATGTTAATGTTCGCCATTAAAATTCCAAAAAATTATGTAACTATGCCCCTTAAACTTTTAACTCCAGTTCCTAATACAAATTTTCTAGAAATTGATGCCGAAAAAGAATTCATTATAGAGTATAGAAATAAAACGTACAAATATGAAGAAGACAAAAATCTAAACGAATTAATCGAAAGTAAACATTGTGTAATAAAACAAAATTGTAAACTAATCAAAAATGATCAAACCGAAATTGAATCTTTAGATGACGAAACACTATTCATTAAAAATGTAAACTTAAAGATAAACCAAACATGTGATGATAGAGATATAAAACTCACAGGAAATTATTTAATCAATTTCGTCAATTGCACCTTGTATTTCTTAGATCTAAAATATTCTAATGTAAAACATATACAAAAGCAACGATTTTATTATCCGAATTATAAAGAAAAATTTAATTTTACTGAAACAATAAAGTTTGACAAAATTATCTTAAAAAACTTTGAAAATATCAAAGCAATAGAAGAAATAGAATTTAAGAAAGATGTATCCTATAAAATAAATGTAACTTGCATTGTAACAATACTAATTATGTTTTTAATATTATCATGTTTATGCATACAACAAAAAAGGATACAAATGAACTTTAGTAATAAAATTCAGGAGAATTTCACTCTTAAGGAGGGAGAAGTTACATATGTGCAAACACCAGCACCATTGCCAGCACCAGGCGATGAATTTGACACGTTTATCCGGTCGATTACAAAAATAATTAATTATTTCACAATTTCCTGGAAAACACCTCAATTCGGTCGGTGTATTCCCAGAAAATATGTGCAATTGCAAAATCGCTGACATTGCGTCTGCCGATTAACAACCCAGAAAATTGAATGTAATAAATAGAGGCGAACTACACGAAATGTGTGTAGTATCCCGTGTTAAGTCTTACAATAAGTTTTTTTTTTGATAATAAACGTTCCTAGTTACCAGTGATTTTGTTGTTTTTTTATAATCCGCTCAAACCCCGTTTATGTTATTCGCGCATGCTACTCGACACCGGATAATACACGCGAAATATCAAAAGTGACGAGTCAGGAGATATCCATGGGAACATTTGGATAGAGGGAAAGCTTTGGAGTTAGGTGGGAATGGATGGGGCAGTTAGTTGTAATCATGACAGCAACCGGAACTATTGTTCAACGTAATAAATTTTCATTGTGAACGTGTGGAAAATTACCCTTTTTATATGATTTTATGGCCCATACATACTTTTATTTTTTTATCGGACATACATATGTAAACATACATAGGATTCGGTTATTGTTTGTTTTTACCAGCACCGACCCTTCATGGCGACTCTTTGTTTTCATCCTTTTGCACTTTTTATACCCGCTAGACCCTTTGTTTCCAGTTAACACTACGCGTTTAATTGTATTTCATAAGTTTTAATACCTTTTCTTTGGTTATTTGCGTAGAGATTGAATGGTAGATTTGTTGGCATTGTCCTTTTCTTCAAAAGAAAAATGTAGTGGGGGATGCTATGCCAGCGCATCACGCGTCTTCTATTCTAATGAAGATTTCATTTAGCAGTAAGACTCCAGGAAAAAAAGGTTACTGTTTTAGCTACTAGTAAACAAAATATATATATTAGTTGGAAAAAAATGAATTGAGAGAACAGAGAGGACAATCGGTGGGTTAATCACTGGGTATTTCTCAGCCAATTATTTATTATCGTTATTTACTTAAATTTGTGTGATTTATTAATGTATTTCATATAGATTTTATATATATAAATATAACCTATATATTTAATAATATATTACACCTAAATATTAAGTCTTATATTTTTATCATAATTTATGGTTTATTTTTGGTATATATGATACGAGTATACTTAATATTTATTTATTGTGTTATCACAGAGTTTGCGTTGTACTTGATGCAAGTCGGAAGTGCGTATATTTAAATTTATTTTAATTGTGTGTATTGGAGTGAGTGGAACCACTCTTGTAGCGCGCATAGGGGAACGGAGATATACCTCTCTATTCGGTGCTCCTGTAGTGGGCGGGGTTTTCCATACGCATATTTAGTCGGAAGAACTTGTCATTGTTTTGCGCTTGTCCATCCGTTGTTTCAATACTTAAAGATGTGCGTTCTCCTGCTTCGAGTGTACGCGATCGCCAGTCATACGACATCCGTGATCACCACGTCTTTTTTTTTTTTTTTTTTTTTTTTATAATTTACGCGCGCCTAAGGGGTTGATACCCTTTTACTGTTGCCAGGGCGCGGGCGGAAAGATAGAAGGAGGAGAAAGGAAAATTGTTTTTGTAGTGGTTTGAAACTCAGGTGTGTTTGGTTTCTATGTTTGCTCTCCAGGGGTGGGAGTCCGAAGAGGACGGAGAGTTATTCTTCACTCAGAGTGATTCGAGATATAATTCCCAGTATTTTTTTCATTGCTTGAAACTCTTATAACAGCCAAATCTACGTGTCAGTGTTATGCCTTCACACGCAGAATTTTTTTGTCTGAGTTCCAATTATACAATGAAAAACTGATTTTGCCATGGGCAGGATTCGAACCTGGACCCTCCGAGTGAGAAGCGTTTGCTACTACCACTACACCACGGCCACCCCAAACACGCTCCCGAAGTAAGGTTGAATTTGGTGATAGACATGTGAAATATTTTTTGTAAAATATTGAAACTAACTTGTTAGTATTACTTTTTGGTGAAAATCACAAAATGGTTAAGATAGATCAAGAGTGCGATTATTTGCGCCAAATGGAATGAGAGGATCCGCTCTTGTAGCGCGGATAGGGGAACGGTGATATACCTATCTATTCATCTTATTTAGATAAACTTACATGCTAGCAGTTTGTTCATCCACCTTTTTCAAATACTCGGAGTGCGTGGTGTTAACTGCTCAGAGTATCGCGATCGCCATTCGCACGACTCTTGAATCCATCTGGCCTCGTTCCATTTCAATGTGAAAATTGGTAGCGGAACACATGTGTATAGCCATCAACAGATCTACTTATTTATTATAAATATTCCGTTGATTCCTTAAATACTACGCATATACGTTTTTTTTAAGTACGAGTATTTGATATCCTCTTACCGTAGAGAATTCACATGTGTGAATTTTTATAATTCAGAAGCGAGATAACTTATAATTCAGAAGTGGGATAACTGGTCGTAAGTAGGACTTTCATCTAGATTTGTTTATTTATTTTTCTTCAAATTATTTTACTAATATATAGCTATGAATATATAATTTTTTTTAAAGAGCAGTCATTGCGGATTAGTCAATCCACTGCTACAGTAAAAAAAAAAAGTGGGTTACACAACAATCAGAAGTAATTGACTTTGTCCAAGGGTCGATTCATTTTTATTTTAACGTTAATGCTGTTCTCAACTCAATAAAAGCGACATACATATCTTTCAAAGCGATGTTTTTTCATCGTTATTCGTAAACTTTGAATCGTGTCATAAGCCGACTTGCTTTATGCATTGCAAACTTCATAGATTGTCCTGAAGTTTAATAATAAAAAAATGTTGTCCACTAGAACTCCCTAATATATGCGCATATTATCCTTCGTTAATTTCGGAGATCGGCAACTGTTGCAAATTTCTCGTGTAACATAGCATTTGCCTTTATACATTTAAACAAGAAAACTATCCCTTATTATTTGCTTATCTCTGCTATTACCTAGTAAAACAGCCATGTTCATATTCGTAGTTTGATTCCACGACGTACCATACATTGTACCTATATGCTTTCGTTTTGCAAGCTCGATTAACAAACATTTCGATACTTGGTTCTACGAACTCTTATTATATCGACCTTTCACTGTTGTAATAATTTTGTGATTTTAAATTTCTGTTATTATGCCGACGTTCCAACTTTCAATACGTAATTTGTGTTACATGCTCCGTTTTTGACTATCATCCGTCTGACATTGGTATACGAGAATGATTACCTATAACTTCAGAGGTGCTTACAGTTGGGCCTATAGACGAACATCAAAACCTAGAACTGAAGCAAACTTTAAATGAATTCCATGATTGCATTGCTTTTAATGTCAGCGAACTAGGTTGCCCTAAACTAGCCGACATGCATGCGGTAAAAGAACAGGAAGTTGTTCAGGAAATAGTACCTGAACTTTAAAACAAGAAACTAGGACGAGAGTCATAATCTGACTATGCCTCACCTATGTTATTGGTCACCAAGAAGAATAGAGAACATAGACTTTAGAAAATCTGGTTCGAAAGCTATGAAAAACTGTCACCCGTTGCCACGCATCGACGACCAGATGGGCAAATTACATGGAGGAATTTGGTTCACCAGTCTGGATCTTCGATCAGGATACTATCAAATTCTCATGGAGGAAATATCCAAGCGTTATACTGCTTTCGTTACAGCAAGTGGAAAATAATTTCAACGTATGCCTTTTGGCCTACGATTTATTAACCGTATCCTTAATCCTCTTCAAGATATTGCTGCACTTTACCTTGACGACATCCTTCTCCATGCTAAAATGGTATCCGAAGCTGTAAAAGGATTAAGAAGAACATTGGGAATACTAAGAATAGAGGGATTAACACTTAACTTAAAAAAAATGTGCGTTTCTTATGAACAAAACTGGCTTTCTGGGATTTGTAGTTGCTCAGGGAAAAGTGAAACCCGATACGGGAAAATGCATTGCTATTCGTGAATTTCCTCCACCAGTAACTTTTTTTTTATAATTTACGCGCGCCTAAGGGGTTAGATACCCTTTTACTGTTGCCAGGGCGCGGGCGGAAAGGTAGAAAGGAGGAGAAAGGAAAATTGTTTTGTAGTGGTTTGAAACTCAGGTGTATTTGGTTTCGGTATTTGCTCTCCAGGGGGGGTGGAAGTCCGAATAGGACGGAGAGTTTTTTTCTTCACTCAGAGTGGAAGGTTATAATTCGCAGTAATTATTTGTGCTTGAAACTCTACAACAGCCAAATCTACGTGTCAGTGTTATGCCTTCACACGCAGAATTTTTCTGTCTGAGTTCCAATAACACAACTGAAAAACTTGAAAGACTTGTTCATGGGCAGGATTCGAACCTAGACCCCTCCGAGTGAGAATCGATTGCTAGTACCACTACCCCACGGCCACTGTTCATCAAGTGAAACAGTTCCTTGGACTTACGGTCTATTTTCGTCATTTTGTCGAAAAATATGCCATACACACCAAACCGTTTACTAATCTTCCAGAAAAAAAACCACACTATGGATCTGGTCGGAAAAAGAAGAGAATTCATTTTGTCAACTCAAGTTAAAATTAAGTGAGCGATCCATATTAGCCATCTACGAGCCTAATGCTAAAACTGAGGCATACACCGGTGCGAGCTCAATTGGATTGGCCGGTATACTACCACAGTATCAACCCGATGATCGACTACACCCAATAGTATATTATAGTCGCCAAACACGGACACCTGAAGAAAAGTATCACTCCTATGAACTGGAGACATCAGCAGCTGTCGAATCTATAAAGAAGTTCCGGTCATACCTTCATACCTACAGGAAAACAATTTACGATAGTGACAGACTGCAACGCTCCAAAGGCAACCACAGATAAGAAAGAGTTGATACAACGCATAGCTTACTGGTGGTTACAGCTTACGGAGTACGATTTTGAGGTTCAATACAGACCTGGCGAGCGGATGAAACATGTCGATGCTCTCAGTCGAAATCCTCATAGGACAAACAAGAGTGAGATTGAGCGGATTGAGCAAGCTGACTAGGTTCTGGCAGGAAAATTGACAGACCAAAAGAACCTACGCATATGTGACATCTTGCAGAAGCCACCGAATACTGAAGGAGAAAATAATGTGCATAGAAATTATACAAATACTAACATGCTGTATCCAATGCCTATTTAATAAAAGATCCGGAGGTAAACGCGAAAGCTATTTACATCCAATTCCAAAGGTAGAGTGCATCTAGGACCTTTCCCCAAAAGCAAATGTGACAATCTTTATATAGTCGCCGCAATTGACGCCTTCACTAAATTTACCTTTATTCGTGCTGTTAAAGAGTACTACGACAAAACTTGTCGCGGAATTCCTTAAAGAGATTTTTAGTGTTTATGATATTCCATCAACTATAATTTCGGATCAAGGCACCGTTTTTACATCAAAAGAATTCCAACGTTTCTGTGGAAACAATAATATAAAACATATACTGAATGCTGTAGCTACACCCAGAGCGGATGGACAAATAAAACGTTTAAATCAATCTATACTTAATGCACTTCTGACTACAACCCTTGAGGAAAGTTTGTGGGACCTGAATACACGTCAGGTTCAATTTAAACTAAATAACGTTGTAAATAAAAGCACGAGAGATACACCGAGTTAAATCCTTCTGGGAGTCGAGCCAAGAGGAGCAACAAATGTTGTGTTGCGAGATGAAGTTAAGCAAGTTGCAGAAGTGATGGCTGATTTAGAAGATGAGAGAAAGAAAGCATCCCAAAGAAATAGAAAAGAATAACAAAAGCACCATTACGATAAACGACGTAAACAACCACGGATATACCAGGAAGGTGACTTAGTTGTCATTCAAAGCAGGAGGCGAAGATCGGAAAAAAAACCATTTAAGAAATATATACATGTGCTGGTGTATATAAAGGTATATACTAGTATATGTATATTATTGTGCATAATGTCTTTGTGTCTGTATGTGTGTATTGTGTATATAGGTTAAGTAGACTAAGGTTTATTTTAAGTTAGATATTAAGTTTTATAAAAAATAAAAAATTACATCCATAGGCTAAGTTTTTTGTTAACAATATTTTTTCTTAGCTTTAAGTACAGTAAATAAATATCCATAAAGAAAATGTTAATAAAGTCGAAAGACATAGTATAAGAATTTAGAGTAGCTTAGAGTGCCTGTGTGGGGCCAGTAAGTTAGTATAAGTTTGTTAAGTAATTTTAAGCTAGCATTTAAGCATTTTTTGTTAGTATGTAAGAGTTATTGATTAGAAAATAAAATGCGTTTAAAACTTTAAAACTAAGCGAAGATCGGAAATAGTACGAAACTTGTGCCACCATTTAAGGGCCCATTTGGGGCCAAGAAAGTCTACCTCAACGACAGGTATGATGTATGCCAAATCGATGGCACACAACGGAGGACACGAAGTACAAGGTATGAAAATATAATTGCGGTAGATCAGATGAAGCCGTGGTGTAAAGATCTATCTGAGTATTTCGACAATAACGAGACATGTAACCGATAAAGAACTCGGGTCAGGATGGAAGAATATAAACTTAAAATAAAATGAAAATGCAAAATATTGTTGTTGGTGTTTAGTGTAATCCTTTTGCACTGTGGTACTTGATTGGCAAGCCGACAGTTACGCTTTTTTTTGTCGGACCTATGTAAACATACATAGGATTCGGTTGTTGTTTGTTTTTATTTTCTGTGTATTATATTATGACATCACCACCGACCCTTTATGGCGACTCTTTGTTTTCATCCTTTTGCACTTTTTATACCCGCTAGACCCTTTGTTTCCAGTTATCACTACGCGTTTAATTGTATTTGATATGTTTTAATACCTTTTCCTTGGTTATTTGCGTAGGGATTGAATGGTAGATTTGTTGGCATTGTCCTTTTCTTCAAAAGAAAAATGTAGTGGGGGATGTTATGCCAGTGCATCACGTGTCTTCTATTCTAATGAAGATTTCATTTAGCAGTAAGACTCCAGAAAAAAAAGGTTACTGTTTTAGCTACTAGTAAACAAAATATATACATATATTAGTTGTAAAAAAATGAATTGAGAGAACAGAGAGGACAATCGGTGGGTTAATCACTGGGTATTTCTCAGCCAATTATTTATTATCGTTATTTACTTAAATTTGTGTGATTTATTAATGTATTTCATATAGATTTTATATATATAAATATAACCTATATATTTAATAATATATTACACCTAAATATTAAGTCTTATATTTTTATCATAATTTATGGTTTATTTTTGGTATATATGATACGAGTATACTTAATATTTATTTATTGTGTTATCACAGAGTTTGCGTTGTACTTGATGCAAGTCGGAAGTGCGTATATTTAAATTTATTTTAATTGTGTGTATTGGAGTGAGTGGATCCACTCTTGTAGCGCGCATAGGGGAACGGAGATATACCTCTCTATTCGGTGCTCCTGGAGTGGGCGGGGTTTTCCATACGCATATTTAGTCGGAAGAACTTGTCATTGTTTTGCGCTTGTCCATCCGTTGTTTCAATACTTAAAGATGTGCGTTCTCCTGCTTCGAGTGTACGCGATCGCCAGTCATACGACATCCGTGATCACCACGTCTTACACGCTCCCGAAGTAAGGTTGAATTTGGTGATAGACATGTGAAATATTTTTTTGTAAAATATTGAAACTAACTTGTTAGTATTACTTTTTGGTGAAAATCACAAAATGGTTAAGATAGATCAAGAGTGCGATTATTTGCGCCAAATGGAATGAGAGGATCCGCTCTTGTAGCGCGGATAGGGGAACGGTGATATACCTATCTATTCATCTTATTTAGATAAACTTACATGCTAGCAGTTTGTTCATCCACCTTTTTCAAATACTCGGAGTGCGTGGTGTTAACTGCTCAGAGTATCGCGATCGCCATTCGCACGACTCTTGAATCCATCTGGCCTCGTTCCATTTCAATGTGAAAATTGGTAGCGGAACACATGTGTATAGCCATCAACAGATCTACTTATTTATTATAAATATTCCGTTGATTCCTTAAATACTACGCATATACGTTTTTTTTAAGTACGAGTATTTGATATCCTCTTATCGTAGAGAATTCACATGTGTGAATTTTTATAATTCAGAAGCGAGATAACTTATAATTCAGAAGTGGGATAACTGGTCGTAAGTAGGACTTTCATCTAGATTTGTTTATTTATTTTTCTTCAAATTATTTTACTAATATATATCTATGAATATATAATTTTTTTTAAAGAGCAGTCATTGCGGATTAGTCAATCCACTGCTACAGTAAAAAAAAAGTGGGATATACAACAATCAGAAGCAATTGACTTTGTCCAAGGGTCGATTCATTTTTATTTTAACGTTAATGCTGTTCTCAACTCAATAAAAACGACATACATATCTTTCAAAGCGATGTTTTTTCATCGTTATCCGTAAACTTTGAATCGTGCCATAAGCCGACTTGCTTTATGCATTGCAAACTTCATAGATTGTCCTGAAGTTTAATAATAAAAAAATGTTGTCCACTAGAACTCCCTAATATATGCGCATATTGTCCTTCGTTAATTTCGGAGATCGGCAACTGTTGCAAATTTCTCGTGTAACATAGCATTTGCCTTTATACATTTAAACAAGAAAACTATCCCTTATTATTTGCTTATCTCTGCTATTACCTAGTAAAACAGCCATGTTCATATTCGTAGTTTGATTCCACGACGTACCATACATTGTACCTATATGCTTTCGTTTTGCAAGCTCGATTAACAAACATTTCGATACTTGGCTCTACGAACTCTTATTATATCGACCTTTCACTGTTGTAATAATTTTGTGATTTTAAATTTCTGTTATTATGCCGACGTTCCAACTTTCAATACGTAATTTGTGTTACATGCTCCGTTTTTGACTATCATCCGTCTGACATTGGTATACGAGAATGATTACCTATAACTTCAGAGGTGCTTACAGTTGGGCCTATAGACGAACATCAAAACCTAGAACTGAAGCAAACTTTAAATGAATTCCATGATTGCATTGCTTTTAATGTCAGCGAACTAGGTTGCCCTAAACTAGCCGACATGCATGCGGTAAAAGAACAGGAAGTTGTTCAGGAAATAGTACCTGAACTTTAAAACAAGAAACTAGGACGAGAGTCATAATCTGACTATGCCTCACCTATGTTATTGGTCACCAAGAAGAATAGAGAACATAGACTTTAGAAAATCTGGTTCGAAAGCTATGAAAAACTGTCACCCGTTGCCACGCATCGACGACTAGATGGGCAAATTACATGGAGGAATTTGGTTCACCAGTCTGGATCTTCGATCAGGATACTATCAAATTCTCATGGAGGAAATATCCAAGCGTTATACTGCTTTCGTTACAGCAAGTGGAAAATAATTTCAACGTATGCCTTTTGGCCTACGATTTATTAACCGTATCCTTAATCCTCTTCAAGATATTGCTGCACTTTACCTTGACGACATCCTTCTCCATGCCAAAATGGTATCCGAAGCTGTAAAAGGATTAAGAAGAACATTGGGAATACTAAGAATAGAGGGATTAACACTTAACTTAAAAAAAATGTGCGTTTCTTATGAACAAAACTGGCTTTCTGGGATTTGTAGTTGCTCAGGGAAAAGTGAAACCCGATACGGGAAAATGCATTGCTATTCGTGAATTTCCTCCACCAGTAACTTTTTTTTTATAATTTACGCGCGCCTAAGGGGTTAGATACCCTTTTACTGTTGCCAGGGCGCGGGCGGAAAGGTAGAAAGGAGGAGAAAGGAAAATTGTTTTGTAGTGGTTTGAAACTCAGGTGTATTTGGTTTCGGTATTTGCTCTCCAGGGGGTGGAAGTCCGAATAGGACGGAGAGTTTTTTTCTTCACTCAGAGTGGAAGGTTATAATTCGCAGTAATTATTTGTGCTTGAAACTCTACAACAGCCAAATCTACGTGTCAGTGTTATGCATTCACACGCAGAATTTTTCTGTCTGAGTTCCAATAACACAACTGAAAAACTTGAAAGACTTGTTCATGGGCAGGATTCGAACCTAGACCCCTCCGAGTGAGAATCGATTGCTAGTACCACTACCCCACGGCCACTGTTCATCAAGTGAAACAGTTCCTTGGACTTACGGGCTATTTTCGTCATTTTGTCGAAAAATATGCCATACACACCAAACCGTTTACTAATCTTCAAGAAAAAAAAAACCACACTATGGATCTGGTCGGAAAAAGAAGAGAATTCATTTTGTCAACTCAAGTTAAAATTAAGTGAACGATCCATATTAGCCATCTACGAGCCTAATGATAAAACTGAGGCATACACCAGTGCGAGCTCAATTGGATTGGCCGGTATACTACTACAGTATCAACCCGATGATCGACTACACCCAATAGTATATTATAGTCGCCAAACACGGACACCTGAAGAAAAGTATCACTCCTATGAACTGGAGACATCAGCAGCTGTCGAATCTATAAAGAAGTTCCGGTCATACCTTCATACCTACAGGAAAACAATTTACGATAGTGACAGACTGCAACGCTCCAAAGGCAACCACAGATAAGAAAGAGTTGATACAACGCATAGCTTACTGGTGGTTACAGCTTACGGAGTACGATTTTGAGGTTCAATACAGACCTGGCGAGCGGATGAAACATGTCGATTCTCTCAGTCGAAATCCTCATAGGACAAACAAGAGTGAGATTGAGCGGATTGAGCAAGCTGACTAGGTTCTGGCAGGAAAATTGACAGACCAAAAGAACCTACGCATATGTGACATCTTGCAGAAGCCACCGAATACTGAAGGAGAAAATAATGTGCATAGAAATTATACAAATACTAACATGCTGTATCCAATGCCTATTTAATAAAAGATCCGGAGGTAAACGCGAAAGCTATTTACATCCAATTCCAAAGGGTAGTGTGCCGATGACAATTATTCATGTAGACCATCTAGGACCTTTCCCCAAAAGCAAATGTGACAATCTTTATATAGTCGCCGCAATTGACGCCTTCACTAAATTTACCTTTATTCGTGCTGTTAAAGAGTACTACGCCAAAACTTGTCGCGGAATTCCTTAAAGAGATTTTTACTGTTTATGATATTCCATCAACTATAATTTCGGATCAAGGCACCGTTTTTACATCAAAAGAATTCCAACGTTTCTGTGGAAACAATAATATAAAACATATACTGAATGCTGTAGCTACACCCAGAGCGGATGGACAAATAAAACGTTTAAATCAATCTATACTTAATGCACTTCTGACTACAACCCTTGAGGAAAGTTTGTGGGACCTGAATACACGTCAGGTTCAATTTAAACTAAATAACGTTGTAAATAAAAGCACGAGAGATACACCGAGTTAAATCCTTCTGGGAGTCGAGCCAAGAGGAGCAACAAATGTTGTGTTGCGAGATGAAGTTAAGCAAGTTGCAGAAGTGATGGCTGATTTAGAAGATGAGAGAAAGAAAGCATCCCAAAGAAATAGAAAAGAATAACAAAAGCACCATTACGATAAACGACGTAAACAACCACGGATATACCAGGAAGGTGACTTAGTTGTCATTAAAAGCAGGAGGCGAAGATCGGAAATAGTACGAAACTTGTGCCACCATTTAAGGGCCCATTTGGGGCCAAGAAAGTCTACCTCAACGACAGGTATGATGTATGCCAAATCGATGGCACACAACGGAGGACACGAAGTACAAGGTATGAAAATATAATTGCGGTAGATCAGATGAAGCCGTGGTGTAAAGATCTATCTGAGTATTTCGACAATAACGAGACATGTAACCGATAAAGAACTCGGGTCAGGATGGAAGAATATAAACTTAAAATAAAATGAAAATGAAAATGCAAAATATTGTTGTTGGTGTTTAGTGTAATCCTTTTGCACTGTGGTACTTGATTGGCAAGCCGACAGTTACGCTTTTTTTTGTCGGACCTATGTAAACATACATAGGATTCGGTTGTTGTTTGTTTTTATTTTCTGTGTATTATATTATGACATCACCACCGACCCTTTATGGCGACTCTTTGTTTTCATCCTTTTGCACTTTTTATACCCGCTAGACCCTTTGTTTCCAGTTATCACTACGCGTTTAATTGTATTTGATATGTTTTAATACCTTTTCCTTGGTTATTTGCGTAGGGATTGAATGGTAGATTTGTTGGCATTGTCCTTTTCTTCAAAAGAAAAATGTAGTGGGGGATGTTATGCCAGTGCATCACGTGTCTTCTATTCTAATGAAGATTTCATTTAGCAGTAAGACTCCAGAAAAAAAAGGTTACTGTTTTAGCTACTAGTAAACAAAATATATACATATATTAGTTGTAAAAAAATGAATTGAGAGAACAGAGAGGACAATCGGTGGGTTAATCACTGGGTATTTCTCAGCCAATTATTTATTATCGTTATTTACTTAAATTTGTGTGATTTATTAATGCATTTCATATAGATTTTATATATATAAATATAACCTATATATTTAATCATATATTACACCTAAATATTAAGTCTTATATTTTTATCATAATTTATGGTTTATTTTTGGTATATATGATACGAGTATACTTAATATTTATTTATTGTGTTATCACAGAGTTTGCGTTGTACTTGATGCAAGTCGGAAGTGCGTATATTTAAATTTATTTTAATTGTGTGTATTGGAGTGAGTGGATCCACTCTTGTAGCGCGCATAGGGGAACGGAGATATACCTCTCTATTCGGTGCTCCTGGAGTGGGCGGGGTTTTCCATACGCATATTTAGTCGGAAGAACTTGTCATTGTTTTGCGCTTGTCCATCCGTTGTTTCAATACTTAAAGATGTGCGTTCTCCTGCTTCGAGTGTACGCGATCGCCAGTCATACGACATCCGTGATCACCACGTCTTACACGCTCCCGAAGTAAGGTTGAATTTGGTGATAGACATGTGAAATATTTTTTTGTAAAATATTGAAACTAACTTGTTAGTATTACTTTTTGGTGAAAATCACAAAATGGTTAAGATAGATCAAGAGTGCGATTATTTGCGCCAAATGGAATGGGAGGATCCGCTCTTGTAGCGCGGATAGGGGAACGGTGATATACCTCTCTATTCATCTTATTTAGATAAACTTACATGCTAGCAGTTTGTTCATCCATCTTTTTCAAATACTCGGAGTGCGTGATGTTAACTGCTCAGAGTATCGCGATCGGCATTCGCACGACTCTTGAATCCATCTGGCCTCGTACCATTTCAATGTGAAAATTAGTAGCGGAGCACATGCGTATAACCATCAACAAATCTACTTATTTATTATCAATATTCTGTTGATTTCTTAAATACTACGTATACCTATACCTTTTATTTTAAGTACGAGTATTTGATATCCTCTTACCGTAGAGAAGAGCTAAGAGTACTCATGTGTGTATTTTTATTTTTAATGTAGAAACAACAAAACTAGGGAACCCTAACGACCAGGGTAGTCCTATCCTCCCTTCTTTAATGTTGTAATATTAAATGAATAAATAAATAAATAAATAAATATAAAATACACAAATAAAAAAGTCCATCTTATTATATTAGGTCGTACGTATATTAGTACATTAGTATATTAGTATCACCTATATATTTTATATACAATAAAATATTTATATTTTTGAATTGGGCTATTTCGGTGATTGATATTGAAAGTTTGTTAAACGAAATGAAAATTATGAAGTGATTGGATATTAGCTGTTATTCGGTTGTAATGTAACAAAGATAAGTACGCGTGCATAAAAATCGTGATGAACTATTAAGTTAACGGATTTCGATCTCCTATACTTCCATCGATTCATTTTCAAGTTTTAGCATTTTTCTTTTCGTAAATTTCTGATTTTTCATGAATGACTCATAAAAATCAAAATAACAAATGGCAAAAAATCCCCATTATGTATCATTTACTCGTAATGTAACCCATTGACAAGTTATATAAATAAGTAACATTAATTTTAAACATGATAATAAATTCATAAAAGGTCTGAATTTTCTTTTAAACCCTCAAAAATCACTTCGGGGAAAACCCGTGATTTGCATCTTGTGTGGAGAATAATTTTAATACGAGTAAATGTGTATTTTGTGCTTTTTGGATAAAAAGCCCCCTCTCGTTCGTTAGCTGTGATCATTAATCTCCTTTACTTAGTTTCTGAACTATATAACTCATTCTGTGCAAACCATTGTTTCATACCTACGTAGTTATCATATAACTATTTCCTAGGAATGAAATTAGTTGGCATGCGTTTAAGTAAGTATGATATACTGATGGTGTATACAGGTATATCTTCTTTTTTTTTCAATTTAATTAAGGAAGAAAAAAGTAACGGCGAAGATTTGGCTTAGATTCAAAAATAAAAACAAAAGAAGGAATGTATCTACATATGTATACCTATCCATAAAAAGCTTCTATGATAAGATTTTTATATGACTGTAAACAAAACATGTCAAAATGTTTAAAATCGGATACAATACAGCAGGTCATCAACCATTTTCGCTTTACCAATTAACTTCATTAAAGCCTAAAATGCTTTTCGTGAAACTTTATTTCAGTTCTAGAATTCAATTTTGATTTCATTTTCTATATTGAAATATCGTTTCCCTATTTATACAGGGGGTTAGTCTCCTACCATACATATCTAACTATGAATGTACCTATCAGTGTTCAAGTATAATCCAACTCCTTGCCTTCAACAACTGTTGCCTTTTGCTTGTATACTGTAAAAAGTCACGCGTCACTACCCTTCTAATATTAACTTGCTTAAATATACTTTATAAATGTATATCAGTATATTATATCCTAAAGAATGCATCTTATGTATTCTATCATACATACTCGTAAATACATATGTTTATATCTGTACATTTGAAATTGATTGTATCAATTGTATTAAGCTGCTCTGAGAGACGGTGATTTTTTTCTTGTAAAGCACGAGAGGCTACGAGTATATCTTTTGGGAAAAACCTTCCAGTTCCACTTTTTGCCAACACCCATGGTACTCGAAAGCATGCAAAAAGATACACACAAAAAATCACAATTTAAAAGCTTCGATTCAACATTTCTGTACCATAGTTGGCATTCGAACGTCCAGTTAAAAGTATCATTCAGTATTCAGTAGTCAGAGTGCATTGATTTGTTTTCACTTGGTTATTTATTACTAGGTGTTATTTTGCGAAGTAACAGGTTTTTTTCTTTAAATTTAGTGAGTAATACATTTATGTTTTTTTTTTTTTTTTGATCTAATTAGCTATCTACAAGTGGTATAGCAATTACATTTAATCGTATGAAATTTCCAAATATGCATAATATATACACATTCACTTTAGTGCATTATTGTATTATTGCTTTAAGAGTAACAAGTGTTCCTGAAGGTGTTTTTGAGGGATGAAAATTTAATTGACGTGATATGTTTAATGAAACGTTCAGTTAGTATACGTGAACTTGTTGATTGATGTCAAGAAATTAGGGAGCTTATATTACAATTTCTCTAAATGTAACATATATTGCAAAGTTATGAAAGTAATAGTAATTTGTTCATAAAAACTGTTAATTGTATTCGCATCAAATTTTTTTGAAAAACTTCAAATATTATTATTAAACAGTATAGTATTGTTTCTAGTAAAAGTAAGTAAAAATAAGTGAGTATAAATTGTAGGCCAAGTACCCTTGGTTTGTCTGATAGTTCTAATTTTAAGTGCATTTAAAAAAAAAAAAACTATTAGACACATATGTATATACATACATACAAAATGCAATACCAATTTTAAGTTTTGTGAAATATAACACAAGTTTCATGTTATTTACGTTTTAAGAAAACGATTGCTTAGATTTGCATTCTTGTTTGGGTACATTTTTTTACGTTTACAGACTTAACTGACTAATGCTGATAAGTTTTATGAATTGTGACGTAGAAACCAAAATAAAATAACAATACTCAATTATTGCTTTAATTTGATTAATTAATTCAAATTAAGAGAAACAAGAAATCGATCGCAGTAAATGATAGCGTTAGTTCTAGCTTTGGAATTGCATACATTGATAGGTGTTAAAAGGACTAATTTTTTATTATGTATTTAATTTTCTTTTTTCATCTTTTTTATAATTGAGATTTTATTAAATACTTATTGATTGAGATTTTATTATACTTATAAATACTAAATTGTTTCATTTATTTTCTAAATTTTCATGCTACTAACAATAACATCAGAAAATATACTATTGTCATCATATTAAAACTTTTAAACTGATAACATGGAAATGAAATGTGATAATGCTATTACTGACAAAACTAAAATGTCCGAGAGTGTAAGATTACTAATGAGAACAATATTTTAACTACTATCCAAATTTTTTATGATGGGCTAATTAAAATTTGGCACTAAACACTTGCTGTTATTGGATCAGCAAAAAAAAAAAACAACACATGCACTTGATTTATATCATGAAAAATAAATAATTTTTATTTTTTTTATTTCCTGATTATCTATCATTAATTTTCTCACATAAATGAGTACATATTTATGAACATATATGTATATATTTTAGTACAAAACTTATTGATTATCATTGATCATTGTACCTACATATGTTTATCTTTGTATGGCATTACTTTTGTAAAAAAAATTTATTAATTTCCATTTAGATCGACATGGAGGTCAAAGAATTTAAGGAGTTTGCTAGCTCAATGATCGACTATATTGGAAACTATATGGAGAATATCAGAGACAGGTAAAGAATAAATGCTAATACTTAATAAAATATTTATTTCCCATTACGATATTACTCTATTTACGTATCAACATCCGTATATATATAAAGGTACACTAAACATAATAGTAAAAACAAGTATTATGTAAAACTACTTATAGTCAAGTAAGTAATCGTGATTAATACTTTTACTTTTACTCAAGTATCATACATAAAGTCAAATTCAAATATCTGAGTATGCGTGTGTGATTTTGTTTTTGAAAAATATCACAAAGGTAAGTTGTCTGCCCGGTTTTCCTGGTAGTGATTTCGTATTAGACAATTACTCAGATTTTTTGTTCATTAATAAATCGCGGTGAAGGTTAACTAACTTTTATACTTCACTCGCAGTTACTCTACCTTGACATAAAATGTTAAGGTCAATGTAAAAGTATGTAATACGGATTCAGCAATTAATAGCCTTTCAATAGAAATAAAATGTGGAACTTTTTGTTAATTGATTCAATGAACTCCAACAAAGAAATGAGCGTTAACATTTACAGATCGGGGTTTGTTAAGAAAATATTGAATCATAACCTTAAATTATAGCTGTATAGAATCTAATTTTAATGGATATCCACTCTGCATTAACATATATGTATATACTCGTTTTAAATAATCGTTTGCATATTTTGCACTCTATATACCAAGCACAGACACCATTAAAAGTTATCGGACGGTGAAAGATTATTTCTCCTAACAATAGCAAACTTTTGAAACTTTATCTTGCCATTCGAGAGCGCTTATCTGAAGCAAAATGATAATATATAAAAGTTTAATTGATGTCAAAATCTAAGCTAGATACGCACATATCGCTTCAAATTACGCTTTTCAATTTTTGTGATGGTGAATCTTATATGGAATATAATATAATTTGTTATTTCCTGTCAATGCCCTTTTTTTAAACATGTTTTATAAACTATAATTGTAAATGTGTATTAAAAACTAATAAATATATGTAAAAATGATTTTTATTTTTAGAAAAAAAAAAATAATAAAAATCATCAATTTATCGACGATTTTTATTTGAAAAAGTCAAAGATAACCATTACTTCTGATTTTTTTTTGATAACATATCTTTTTTTTTTTTAATTATAGAAAACAGTTATTCAAAATCTTTTCGAAATAAAAATCAAAGAAAATTATTTATTTTAACATTTATAGAAACAAATCAAAATTAATCCTTACTCAATCATAATTCCTTGTAAAAATTTATTTTAATTATTATAGAAATTTTTTTTCAAAAAAAGTCATAACTCTTAGATTCATCACCATACCTGAACTTTAGTTTGACAAAAACTTCCATGTAATGTTCCCTTCTAGATCATTCTGAGAGGAAGATGCTTTCATGGTGGATAAGTCAATCCATCTCTAGACAGATGGATCTAAAACCGATAGCGGAGTTGATGGCGGTGTTTTCTCAGATAACCCAAATCTATAGTAGGCCTCTCTTTCCGTCTTCCAAATCACTATAGCGCGTTCCAGGCGGAAATTTTGGCGATTAAAGAAGCTCTGTCCTGGCTGAAGAAAAACGTAATATCTGCAAAGGATATCCGCATCTTTTCGGATAGTCAGGCCGCCATCAAGTCCTTGGACTCGGTCTCATTATATTCTAAAATCGCCCTTGAATGACGATCATCTCTCATGGAGATGGCAGAGCAGTTCAATATTCACCTTTGTTGGGTGCCAGGCCACAGAGACATTAAAGGGAACTGCAGAGCCGATAAACTCGCCAAAATTGGAATCACTCTACCTATTCTACCGGAAAAGGGTAGTATAGGTATACCAATCGCTACGTGCAAACTAACATTAAAGCTGGATGCATATAAAAGAACAGACCTTAGCTGGGCTGTTGGGCAAACATGTTTAGCAACCAAACCGAGCTGGCCAAAGCTGGATCTAAATCGCTCTAAGTGTCTGATCCTTTTAAATAGGAAACATCTCAGCGTCATAATTGGTGTCATCACTGGACACTGCCTCATAGGCAAGCACGCAAGAAAGCTTGGCGCTTTTACAAATGATTTCTGTAGAAGCTGCATGGACGAGCAAAAGGAGGAGACAATCCTCCACCTACTTTGTACATGTCCAGCTCTCTCCCAGAGAAGAAAGCTTCATCTAGGAGCTTTTTTCTACAACAACCTAAGCGATCTAGAAAATATAGACGTTAACAGTCTCCTACGCTTTATCATAAGCTCAAACTGGTTCCATTAGTAAGAGGATCATAGATCCACGTGACATCACAATGGACCATTAGGCCTAAGTGGGTTGGTATTTCCAACAGCCACTCTTACCTACCTACCTACCCACCTAAATCCATGACATAAATCTTTGAATTTTTGAGCAACCGTTGACACCACAAATAAAATCCCAGTCAATATTCTGTACAATTTTTTACAAATATTCTGAATAATCAATATTACTACCTGTCGCAAGGTGTTTTGTGAGTTATAAAAGCAAAAGTGAAGTTCAGCTTTTACATTCTTTGTCTTTTGTTAACAATTGTACGTTTAAGCACTTGCATCTATATATATACAATACAAACATATATGTTACATAAACCTATTTCTTTCTAATTTGTTAAATTTCTATAGCAACGATTTTAGGAATGACTTTTTTTGCAGACCTTAATACCATTTTTCTGGCTGCTCTATTTAATGTCCCATCGTCAGAACAAACTTTGTTGAGTTTTTGTGACATTAAATGATCTAACGTTTACCCGATCCTTAGCAACTCAATCCAATACACTAAATTGTCCAGACTCAATCCAATACACTAAATCGCTCGTAAATTTTCATCGTACTGAAGACCAGTACGTATAAGATTGTATATGGCAGTAAAATGTTGATTGCAATCTGCAAAGTCGTTACGTTGCCAAGTACTTCTGATCATTAAGCAAATCTTCGTCTTGTGAAAATTAGTTTACATATGTATACCTAATCGTTCTTAGAAAATTCTATTATAATAATAAAATATATTCTGATTTTTTTTTTTTTTTTAATAGGCGCGTTCTTCCTGAAGTAAAACCAGGTTACTTACGTCAACTGATTCCAGACACAGCACCAGAAAAGCCAGACAAGTGGGAAGATGTAATGTCTGACATTGAACGCGTAATCATGCCTGGTGTTACGCATTGGCACAGCCCAAGGTTTCATGCATACTTTCCAACAGCAAACTCTTATCCAGCAATTGTAGCAGACATGCTAAGCGGTGCAATTGCTTGTATTGGGTTTTCTTGGGTAGGTTTTTTTATTTAATACATAATTAATTTGAAACTATTGTTGATTTGGATTTATTATAAGATTGCTAGTCCAGCGTGTACAGAACTAGAAGTTGTAATGCTCGACTGGTTAGGCAAAATGATTGGCCTTCCATCTGAATTTCTTGCTTGCTCAGGTGGCAAAGGTGGTGGTGTAATTCAAGGTACAGCTAGTGAAGCAACTCTGGTATCTCTTCTGGGAGCTAAAGTAAAGAAAATTAAAGAAGTGCAAGAACAGCACCCAGACTGGCACGAAATTACTATTATTTCAAAATTAGTTGCATACACTTCCGCTCAGGCGCACTCATCAGTGGAAAGAGCTGGTCTTTTGAGTGGTGTTAAATTGAGATTATTACCTCCCGATGAAAAGAACCGTTTACGAGGAGATACTCTCGAGGAAGCTATTAAAAATGACATCGAAGCTGGATTAATTCCTTTTTTCGTAAGTTTTTAAAATAATAAAATTTATTTGGCAATGTATTATCTTCTTGTTTAGGCGGTTGTAGCTCTTGGAACAACCAACTCGTGCGCCTTCGACTGTTTGAACGAATGCGGACCAGTCGGAAATAAATACAATGTATGGGTACATATAGATGCAGCATATGCCGGCTCAGCATTTATTTGTCCAGAGTATAGATACCTCATGGATGGAATTGAAACAGCAGATTCATTTAATTTCAATCCACACAAATGGATGCTTGTAAATTTCGATTGCAGTGCAATGTGGTTAAAAGATCCAAGTTGGTTGGTAAATGCTTTTAATGTTGACCCGCTTTATCTTAAGCATGACCAGCAAGGATCTGCTCCAGATTACCGTCATTGGCAGATACCATTGGGTCGTCGTTTCAGAGCTTTAAAAATTTGGTTCGTTTTACGTCTTTATGGAATTGAAAACCTTCAGGCTCATATTAGGCGTCATTGTGGATTTGCTAAACAATTTGAAAAACTCTGCTTGAAAGATCCACAATTTGAAGTAGTCAATGAAGTAATAATGGGACTAGTATGCTTTAGATTAAAGGGATCTAATGAAATCAACGAAACTCTTTTGAAAACAATCAATGGACGGGGTAAAGTACATATGGTCCCGGCTAAAATAAGGGATTCATATTTCTTAAGAATGGCAGTATGCTCAAGATACACTCAAACAGAAGATATTGATTATACTTGGAAAGAAGTTAGAGCTGCAGCTGATGAAGTTTTAAACAGGAGATGTGGCGATACTAAGTAAGAAAGGGAGACTGAATAATTCTTTTGGGACCAAATAAAACGCTTAATATTTAATATATGTATATTTAAAGGAATCTCCGGTCATATATTATATTATTTAATTCATTGTGTAGGACCATATACTTGTTAGTACTCAAATATATATATAATATATACATAGGTGTTGTTTTAAAACTTGAATTTGTTTTATTCTCGGTTTCTGAATCTTAATGGTCATTTCTGATAAATTAAAAAATATATTACTGAAATTAACTAAAAACATACTCGTACCTACAAATCAGCATGTAGCATTTTTTTACAACTTTTAACAGCAGTAATATTGCAGATATTTAACACAAAAAAGCAAAATAGGGTAAATGGATGATGTTTGTTAGTTTATAACTTTTGGATCAATTGAAATTGGAGTTAAATTATTACAATACATTATTACATAAAAGATATTTCCAAACAATAATTGTATCTCTTTTTATGAGACTCTTATATTTAATCTTATTTATTACTTTATTCATTTTTATTGGCGTAATAAATAATTTTATTATACACAATTTCCTCCGTTATCGGAATATTTAGTATATAGAACAAACTAGTTGCGTTGGTTACAATTTTTATATCAACAAATTTAAAAGTTTTTTCTATGTTTTCGCGTGATATTTCATTTTTATTCATATTTTCTATTATTATTTGTATTTCGGATTTTTATTTGAGTTCACAATATTTTTTAGGATATTCTATGTTAATAATAACTTGTTTATTATTGTTATTTACTACACTATTTATCTTGTTTACTAATAAGGTGAGATCATCATGATCGGGGTTGCCCGCGACCCACTTCCATACGGACGCAGTAAAGTTTAGTGATCTTTTGAGTCTATGATGTCCAATATTCTTTAACAACTTGTTTGCCTATTCCAATTCGTGGTTGAGGAGCGGGAAAAATGTGTTGGTCTTGGGGATATTTTGGTTCACTATGCATGAGGTGCAGAAAAGATGTTTCTATATGGGGATATTTAAATGATGTGGATGAACCGTAATTTTTTGTATTCTAGCCTTTCCTGTGATCATCGAGAATATTCGGGTATTTGAATAGTCGAGTACCTGAACGTTTGCGCAAGCGATAACGACATAATACCTACAGAGATAGTTAACTTATAATATGGCTCTTGTGAAATATTTTACCTGATTCTATTAGTACTGTAACTGATTGGTTTTCTTTAACGATCTACAATATTTTTTATATTTTTGGGATAATTTGGAACGTTTGTTAACAATGACGTAAATAATATCTGCAGGAGAATATTTATTATGATATAAGGGCAATCTCTTGTTTCTATTTTAGCTTCTGCACATTTTCCTGCCTTATTTTTTCAAAATGATCACGGTCGGTAGTTATGATTCTTATCTCAATAAGATTGCGTCCTGTTGTAGAATGGACAGAACAGCTATATTCATACACTGATCTTTCTAAAAACTCTTCAAATTTTCTGTGAATTTGATTGGTTTTTAAGCATTGCATGATTTCTGTCATGTATAGTGGAGTTTTAAAGACTGTGATACCTCGTTGATCTTCTAATATAAAAGTAATTGACACTGAGCTTAATGACTTCTCGTTTTCTATTACAATTATTTCAGGGATACCGAAGACAAATAAAAGTTCTATGAGTGGTTTTTTTATATCCTCTACAGACTTGGACTTTAGAATTTTAACTTGCGCATTCTTTGTAAACTTGTACAGAGCTGTTAGAACTAATTTTTCTTGTGTGGAGTAGATATCGATGGTAGGATATGGCCGGGATAACGGGGGATAGGAGTGACACGTAGTATTTTGGGATGACGGTCGTATTTATGTTCTCGGCAAACTGTAAAATGTTTTACAATTTTATTTATTTTCGCATTCATTTTGGGAAAATAAAACTTTTGTAGTAAGTTGACTTTGTTTTCTCGAGCGTTTCTGTGCGCTCGTCTATGGGTTTTGAAAATCTCTTCTTCTTGGTTTGTTTCGTCGGTTAAGTCGTCTACTCTAATTAGAGTGTACCGTATTTCGTAATACCTAAAATATAATCAGTAAATTTCTTGGATTTTTCCCATAATCGCCTCGTCTGTCATAAGACCGTTAATTATTGTAGTAACTAGGAATCGTTTAAATATATTGTAGATATCAGAAGTGTCAATTGATTTTTGAAAACGATAATTAGCACTTCCACAGCTGGAATAAATTCGTGTGAGGAAGAGCCATCACTGTGTTGAGAAGCTGTCATTAGGCTTCTATTTTAACTCCTGGTCTGGAAATCGTGTCGAATACAATGTTAATTTTGCCAGTCTTGTATTGTAACTCGTAGTTTTATTCATCGGGCATCGCCTTCCAGTGTTTTATTTTATTATTTTGTATCTTAAGGAATAGGTTAAGGGTTGGTGGTCTTTGATAATAAATAGTCTGGTTAGGGAAATGTGCAAGTTGTGGGTAATTAATTGCATGGGAGGTGTATTATGGTTTCTTTTAGGAGGAAGTGGGAAGGTATAGTTGTTTATTGGTTGCATGGCTCTAATTAGCGTATGTTGCTCTGAAATGTTGGTACCCCAACTCCAGCCTCTGAGTCATCTTACAAAGGTTTCCAGTGCTTTGTCTCTGTAAGCTTGAGCCAATTAACAGAGGGCTTCTGGATTTAAATACGTTTATACATACGATTTGATTTAGAATTACGGATAAGTGTGTTTATACAGGCTGATAGAATCCCTGAATGCTGTCTTTACCCTGTACTAGGAACGTCATCTGGTACCAAGGTCTCCTTTGTCCGCGTAATGCAGCGCGAAACAACGTGAAGTGTATTTCACTTTCCAGTTTAAAATAGTGTTATAAGGGTGTGGAAATATTTCGGGCTACCTCTAACTGGTGCGTAGAGACGAAAAATTCTGTCTACGGACTTTTTTCATAAACTAAACTCTCCTGGTCGGCCAGAAAAATCGCGCAGGCTTTGCACTACATTTATTTTATTCAGGTCGTTAAGATTTCCTACAAGTTCAGTTCGTATGGTTTGTTTTAGTATTTGGGTTATTACCGCAGATATAAGGGCTTGCAATTCAGTGGTTGATTGTGGTAAGTTGGTTAGATTGGTTTGGTTGGGGTTGGTTACTTGTATTTAAGACATTTTAATTATTATAATGTAAGATTTTTATCTATACTCTTTAAAATATTTTACTATTTCGTTTTCAGTTTTAAATAAAATACAGTTCAAATATATGGGATTCAACTCAAAATTAGTTTTAATACGTATATTATACTCGTACATATTATCTACTTTCTTTAAAATTATTTTTACTATTTCTTTATTAATTTATTTAAAAAAATATAATTTAAATATATGGGAGGCACTTTATATGTATTTATTTATTTTTTATTATATTTATGTTATTCTTAAAGCAAAAAAATGTAACCACTGTTTTTTTAATGTATTATTATTTTATTCTTTAAAATAACGATACTATTCCTATAGCTATAATCTTTGGAGCGGCTGGTTAAAGTTGGTATCCTACTTTTCTTCAGTAGCGAGTTTTTAGACGCCACTGCTACTGGGGTGCCTTTTTTCTCAAAAACACTTTTACACTAACCACTAGTTTGATTTGACCGTCTCGATCGCCTGTCAACCATGGAAATGTTCGGACAACGAGTTAGTACTACAATATCACTACTTAAGGGCGTTCAATACTCTTTTAATTATTATCACGTACCGTTTTCCTGCACGGGCGTCAATTAATGAATTCTTACTGAATTTGTCAAAAAAAAATATCTTTATTCGTTGTTTTCAAATCTAAAACTAATTTACAAAATATTCTTACTTCTATATTACACATAAGTTCTTCTAACTTCAAATATGTCAACGCATTCATGTTGCCTCTAATGGTGTCGAGTGGATTTGACCCACAGTGTCATCACTTGTGCATTGGTGTAAGGTCCATTGAATATCCAGTTGAATGCCCATGGGAAAATGAACTATATACTCGTATGTGCGTAGGAAGCTTTGTTGAAGAATTCGCTGGTGTCGCGTGAACTTATAAACTCGTATGCAGGTAGATCTTTGTGCTTATAAGTTGATATTCATAAGAATTGAACGGAACGTTCGACAAAGACTATTGGATTACTGCCGATGTGCGGGTCTCTACTTGTAGAAATATATGAATGGAGAAAAAATTAGTGTGTCGTAAACAGGGTCCTTTAACCAATTTTACAAATAAAGTTGCCGTTATCTTATCAATTGAATTCCAGATAATATAAATTTTAAATTAAAAATAACCAATCCATAGACTGCCAAAAAGAAAAAGCAGAAACTCGTGCACATCATACTATTTAACTATTCTCAAATGTACATAAATATGGCTGATTGTGGAATCAATGATTGAACAAGGAAACAATATTAACATCAGCTACAAGTTTTATCGCCCGGTTTTGAATCCAACCTAGCAAGATCAATTAGCGGTGCCTGTCGAGGGTGCTGTGATGTTAGTTTAATTGCTATTAATGATGTTTCGTAGCAACAAATGGTACATTCGATAAAGATTAATTATACAGAGCCATGTCTAATTTTAACATCCGTGCCAAGCTTGTTCGACTGTGCAGTATGTTGATGGAGAATGCACGATAATGGCAAAACTAGGCGATGCATTGTCATATGACTTGTTCAACATCTTTTGCGATTATGAAGCAGAAGCGACAGATGTGGATTAAGCGACCAACAAATGGGGGCACAGAAGATTGACGTCTGAACACGAAAAAAGTGTATTTTATTGTGTGCAGAGTTCCAGTGCAGTGTCATTTCCTCTAATGTTGTAGATGAGGAGAAAACAGCAGATTTTGCAAAAGAAGAAGTAAGATATGGAATAAAAAGAATGAAGCTGAGAAGTGCAGTTGCACCAAGCACCGATGGCAATAAAAGATATTCAATAAATTCATGAGAAGTGGTCGGAGGTGATATATTGGAGTGGGCTTAGACGAGCGAATCCAATTTCTTACAGCGAATCACTTGCTCAACACCTTATATGACCTCCCCAGATGTATTCGTAGCATAAGTCCATAGTAACCAGTATAAAAATTTTGTGAGACGTCAAGAGAGAGATATCCTTGAATATTTACTTTTTTTCTTTCATCAGACTTTTTAATAGGAATTAAATGCCAGCTGTCGCGTTGATCTGCCAAGCTTCCTTTATTTCTAGTACAGTTTGCCATTTTACCATGGACAGATTAACAACACAACAACGATTTCAAATGGTTGAAATGTATTTCCAAAATCGAAGCCCTGTTTGCGAAATTTATAGAGTAGTTCGTGAAAATTACGGTAGACATCATCAGACATCAGAGCGTGCAATTTATTGAATTATTATAAAAATTTGCCCCAATTCACGCTATTGGATACTCAAACACAAACAAGAACGAGAACAGTGCGTTCGGAATAAAATATTGCGGTTATGGAAGGTTGTGTTGAAGAGGACTACAATTCATCGGTTCGCCGTCGTTCGCAGCAACTTTGTCCATCCACTATCTGGAAAACTCTGCGTAAAGATCTTGATCTCCAAGCTTAAAAGATCCAATTGGGGCAAGAGCTAAAGCCGTGTGATCATTTATTGCGTCGGGTGTTTAGTGATTGTGCTTTAAATCAACTGGAAGTTGCCCCATTTTTTACCGCTTATCTTATATCTGGTTAAACGGCTACGCAAACAAGCAGAATCGCCGTATTTGGAGCGAGGAGCAAGAAGCGAAGAGCGAGGAGCGAGGACTCAAGGACTTCACCAGTTGTCATTGCATCGGGAAAATCATACCGCACCGTACGGTACGCATTGTTGGGATCGTCGGTCCTTATTTCTTCAAAAATGTTATTTGTTCACAAAATTCTGTAACATCAATGTGGAAGAACTGTGGTTCCAACAGGATGGAAATTTACCCCATTCTAGGAATAAAACTATCGCTTTATTGAAAACATTTCAAGAAATGGACCTGTCGATTGGCCAACAAGATCGGGAGATTTGACTCCATTGGATCATTTTATGTGGGGATATGTCAAGTCACTAATTTATGTCGATAAACCAGCAACGATAGACGTTTCGGAGCAAAACATTGTTCGAGTAATACGCGATATACGCCCTCGATTTCTCGAAAAGTAGTCGAAAATTCGACCTCTAGAATTTACTTTGTAAGAAAAAGCCGTGGTAGAAAAACTATTTTCAAATATTAAATGCCATGAAAAAATCTTTCGAATGAATTTAATAAATCGTTTAAAGTTAATTTCTTTGTGTTTTGTTTAAACAAAATTCTGAACCTCTTTTTAAAAAAAACCCTGTGGCACAAGTAATTGTAACTACCGACCAGTGAATCTAATGTCATATAAAATAATATTACACGAAGGGTTTCTAGACATTTCTGAAGCACATTATGGTCAAACTTAATGGCATGTCATGCGGCTTTTTGGAGTGCAAGCCTTAAACGGTGACGTTCGCTTTTTCCACAACATTTAAGTATCCCTGAATTCTACATATCTATTTAGAACGTTTTGTAGCCTGGAAAAACTTATATATAGCACTACTATACATACATACATGTATATGCATACATACTTGGCTTGAATCGGAAATAATAAAGAAAATCGCGGATTGAGCCAGCTTTCTCTCATTCACAGAATGAGTAGAGAGACTATGTTATGGCTCAAAGTAGACATACAGTGGCATTCATTTCATTCATATTTTTTTAAGTCCATTTTAGGTACCTCCTCACCTCGCCTGTGGCGCAGTTTTGATATAGCGAAACCAAACACAATTGGAACTTAAGCACGAACAAAGGTGGTGACTGGAAGACTATCCAATACAAATGCCTGAAGGGTTTGATAGTAGACGAGAGCCCTATCAACCTTAAAAAAAATTTACAGCCGATCCGCTATCATTGGATTTTGTAAAAAGGACGTTGTTTTGAATTAGTTTTAACATAATACATTCTCCGTATATGATTAAATCTACCATTAAAAAGCAAGATATCATAATTTAAGGTAGAAATACACGACTCTGTCGTATTGTGTCGTGATGCCGGGTATGCAGACTAATGTGTCGTGTCGGGATGCACTCTGACGTTATTTTGAACAGTATCTATCGAATGAGTAGCAAACAAATTGTTTTTTACTTTTAAGTTTGTTTTGAAGAGTGCACATCCACTACACAACTGGAAATATACTTGTGTGTTGTGTTGTGAAGCATCAGCAGCCCCCACCGGCTTTCTGACGCGATCGGTTTCGATCAATCCACGACACAACACATAGGGTTGCGGCACAACACACTGTTATAATGTGTCTCCAACCATACTAAATGCATGAAAGCGATATGCTTATGACGCGTCACGAGACGACACGACACAATAGTGTGTTTCTAACTTTATTTGTGTTCCATCACTATTTTTTTTAATGACGCACAGTTACGAAATATTATATTTGACCACAAGCAGACAAATTTCGAATTTCGTCCAAGTAAGTCAAAAGCACAAGGGAGAAAGAACAACCTTGAACGTCCGCCGCACACCGATTAGCCGAACATTGCGACAACAAGAAACATCTTAGTGCCTGTTTACATTAGCGACAGGATGAAAGTCCTCACCATGAACGTCATGTTCACATTGTCATGGGGTTGAAAGACTTTTCGACGAATGGAACACTTAAATCGGAGTATTTTTAATTTTTAAATTTGAGCAGTTGGCCGGAAAACTTTTTTCCTTTTTTCCTATTCTTCACACTTCCTTTCTTATCAACGATCAAAACTAAAATGAAAAAAATATGTCAGAAATGGAACAATATGGAAAAAAACGATGTGTTGCACCCGAGAATCCACTTTAGAAATGGATTCTCGGTGAAAGTAATCTTTCTACTTCCCACTTCCCTCTCTTTCGGACAATCTTCCTGCCCGAGCCAATGTGAACAGGCACTTACTCAAACTGAATTGAAACTTTTTTATCCGACAGCTCAATGTGCGTCGAAGCAATTAAGTGATTAAGTTTGAAAATGCTATAATGGGTCGACAACTATTGCAGATATCTCTGGTCCTAGCGCCAGTGGAGGAAAAAGTGACTTGGTACTCCATCTTCAGGACAATTTGAACAACGAGGGACACGATCCAGATACATACTCTTTTGACGTTGACGAGGTCTGGCAGAGACATGGCTGCGATGGTGCAACTCCTCTTCCCGAGAACATAAAAACAGCATTGAACAAAAATTCGACGAACAAACTAACAAAATGGATAAACAAAAGAATAATTTGGAAGAACAAAAGAATATTCTCCAGCAAAAGTTCGAAGAAATCGATGACAAATTTGATAGAATAGAGAAGTATGTTGATGACAAATTTGATAGAATAGAGAAGAATGTTAATGAAAAATTTGAACAAATGGACAGCAAAGTTGAGCAACTGGCAAAAGAGCTCGACATAGTGCGAAAACAGAAACTGCGAGAATGTTCTTTAAGCGATCCAACTCGAAAAGAGTTGAAGCCTTCCTCATTCGATGGCCAGACCTTGTGGTCTACTTATAAGAAGCAGTTTAAAATTGCTGCATGTGCGGACGACTGGAACAATGAGGAGAAGTGCTTTGCCCTAACAATAGCCTTGTAAGGTCCTAAAGCAGAATTGTTGGAAAAAATAGACATGGAAAAGCATAAAGGTTATGTGGCTTTACTACATGTTATCGAGAAACGGTTTGGGGATAGCCACATGCAGGGGGTTTACTAAGTCCAATTGCAAATCCGAATGCAGCAACGACGGGAAACGCTGCACCAGCTCGAGGCAGACGTGAGTAGACTGGCACAATAGACTCCGATGCCACGCCCTCATTCAGTAGGAGAGATCTGTTGCAGAAATCCTGGTTGTGTAACGCCAGCAGTTACAGATTGAGAAGAGTCCGCATACAAATCCACCTGGCCGAATAGCCTTCTCTTACATTTTTCTGGTGGCTGACATGTGCGACGAGTGCATCATTGGTACAAATTTCATGAAAGAACATGGACTAGTAGTGGACTTTAGGGCACAAACCCAGAAATAGGAAAACATGGAGATACTCATGATATACAGAAATGCCAACACTTCAGTCTTAAAAGTCGTAATCTGCAGAAATCAAATTCTAGAGCCTCCGCCGGAAGTAATTATTTGGGAAAATCAGGAACAAAAGTTTCAGCCTCTGAATCCAGGCAGAAAAACTGATCGGTGAGTAAGCTAATATATTTGCTTGTACAATACCAAATTGATACAGGAGACGCCCAACCAATTCGTCAACCTACAAGGCATCTTGTAAGGAGAACAAAAGTTGCCGAAATGGTGTCGAAGATGAAAGTTGAGGGACTGATTGAAGAATCATAGAGCCCGTGGGCTTCTCGTGAAGAAGAAAGAAGGCAGCACGAGGTTTTGTGTAGATTACCGACGTCTCAACGACGTCACCAAAAAGGACAGCTACCCACTTCCGAGAATTGATGACACTTTGGATACGCTTACTGGAGCGAAATGGTTTTCAAACCTTGACTTTAAGAGCGGTTACTGACAAGTAGAAATAAATCGTACGGATCGTGAGAAAACTGCCTTCACTACAGGAAGCGGTCTCTGGCAGTTTACAGTGATGCCATTTGGACTGTGCAACGCCTCGGCCACCTTCGAGCGACTAATGGAACGAACATTACAAGGGTTTAAGTGGAAGAACTTGCCTAGTGTATCTTGACGACGTTATCGTCATAGGTAAGACGTTCGAGGAGCATCGAGAAAACCTAAAGGAAGTGTTTGAGAGGCTACAAAGCGCTGATTTGAAGCTGAAACCAGAAAAGTATGCCTTATTCCTTCCGGAACTAAAATATCTGGATCACGTTATATCAGCGAAGGGAGTAAGAACGGATTCTGACTAAATCGAAGCGGTAAAAAACTGGCCTGTCCTAAAAGATAAACAACAACTGAGAAGCTTCTTGGGACTTGCCACGTACTACAGAAGGTTCATAAAGGAGTTTGTTGGTATTGCAAAAAAACTGCATTAACTTACGGAAAAAGGCCGACAGCTCAGGTGGTCTGGGGAGTGTAAAAAAGCATTCTAAGAACTCAAGCGGCAGTTGTCCAATCTCCCCAACTTGGGTTACCCCATACCCGGAAAAATGTTCATCGTGAATGCAGACGCTAGCAATGTTGGAGTCGGAGCAGTGATCTATCAAGTTCATGATGGTCAAGAGAAAGTGGTTTCATATTACAGTATAGTACTCTCCAGACCTGAAAGTAACTACTGCGTAACTCGGCGCGAGCTTCTGATTTTAATTCTGGCTATGCAGCATTTCCATATTTACTCTATGGACAAAAGTTCATTCTTCGCACAGAACCCTGAAGACCAAGTTGCGAGATGGATCGAGCAGTTGCAGTTCTACGACTTTGAAGTGCAACACCGCAAGGCAAAACTCCACTCAAACGCTGATGTTCTCTCTCGTCGACCGTGTGGGATCAAATGTGAACAATGCAACCATAAGAAAGCGAAGGACCAGGCTACTATCCAAATGATCAGGACTGCCCCAAGCTAAGCCAAGTTGTTCAAACGAAATCCATTCTTCCCAACAGGCAGATAATGGTCATTTGGGAATCAACAAGACGTTGAAGAAGGTAAGGGAACGCTTCAATTGGCTAAGTGCAAATCAAGATTTCGATAATTGATGCAAAAATTGTATAAGGTGTGCGGCTACCAAGGGCTCAAAAGTAAAGCGACAGGGGCGAACGGAACAATACAATGTCGGAGCACCAACCAAACGAATAGCCATCGCCATCGCTGTCCCGTTTCCCGAAACTTTAATGGCAACCGATACACTCTCGTGGTCATATATTATTTAAGTAAGTCACCGGAAGTATTTGCCATCCCAAATAAATAGTCTAAGACCGTAACAGAAGAGATAGTCAACAACTGGGTGAGCAGATTTGGGCGAAAGTTTGAAGTTTGAAAGTCTTCCAGGAAGTGTGCCAATATTTGGGAATAAGGAAGACGAAGACAACGCCACTACACCCCCAATCTGATAGAATGTTCGAACGATTCAATGGAACATTGAATGAGCATCTGCCTAAGGTCGTCGGTAACTGCCAGCGGGACTGGGATTGACACATACCTTCTTAATGGCCTACTGAAACGCGGTCCATAGCTCAACAGGGCACACACCATCCGAGATCTTATTCGGATCCCCACCTACAGAGTCCAAGATAAAGTCGCTTTTCACAAGGTATAAAAGTAAATTGAATTTGGACTTGTTCATTCTTAAATAATTGCAAAACAAAGATGCGTCTTCATTTAGCAAATCTCTCATCAAAAATGAAAATGAGCCCTTTGTATGCTTTACTTCTCTCCATGGCTTTGTCCATATTGTTTTGTTAGTTTTTTGCTTTATTATAACTTCTTCACTACGCTCATACAAATTAATCATTACTGTTTTTTGCTCATCATTTTTTGCATCCATGCCAAATATTATTAAGTTAGTTAAATGTTTTCTTCAATCAAATAAAAAATAGATATTATATCATACATTAAAAAAGAAAAATATTGAATTCTTGAACCTGGCCAATTTCGCACGTTTCGGGATAAGGCTTGTGATTCAATATTTGGTCCATAAGCCTTTGTTTTTTATTATTTGTAAACAACGCCTTGGCATACTTTGTACCAAGTTGTGAAGAATCCGATGGGATAGGGAATCCGATTCCATTCCAGCTTAATTCGACCACAAAGCACATTAGTGTTGGATGGATGAATTTCGGACTGTCCTAACAGCCGCTTCACAATTGACCAAAGATTCTCAATTGGATTGAGGTCGGGGCTCTGTGCTGGCCATGTCATCGTCTGAAATTCCTGATTTCTGAGCCATTCCTTGATATCAATTTTAGAGATATTTTTGGGGTCCCCATTTTGTAGAAAAATGATTTCGGACTCCCTGTAGCCAGTTGTTGCTAAAAGCGTTCGGAAATTATTTTCTAAAATGTGAAGATATTTTTCTTTATTCTTTGTTCCTTCGATTTTTACTAAAGGTCCTAGAAAACATAAAGAAAAAAACCCCCAAGCCATCACCGAACCTCCACCATATTTCACTGTCCTATGAACTTGATGTTCATGAAGTGGTTCTCCAGCAATACGTTTTGCCATCTGATCCCCTTTGTTTGACCTTTGTCTCGTCAGACTAAATTACTTTTTTCCATTGGTCAATGGTCCAATTTTTGCGACTCTTGGCAAAATTTAAAATGGCTTTTAAATTTTTCGCAGAAAGTAGAGGTTTCTTGAGTTTCTCCTTTGCAGTTAATCCAATCCAAGTCCGGCGTACAGTCCATTCACTACTGGCTTTTCTATGTTTTGCGCTGCCTGCTTTGGTGTTTTAGCCCCGCAACTTCTCAATTCTCTTTCCATCCTTCTTGCATCGAGGTCAGAGAATAATCGCGTTCGTCCTTTTTTTATAAGGGGAACTTCAATATTCTTACTTTGCTTAATACTAAACACTTGAAATCGTTAATACTTTTGAAATTTCCCGCGATTCACCACTAAAAAAAACACTTTTTCCACAACATTTTTACAAATTTTCTTCATTTTAATTATGATCCACTTAACACAATCAATTCTCTACAAAAAGTGATCTACAAATGCAATGATGTTAATTGTTACTTGTAAAATTACATATAAAAAAATATTGAAAAAAACGGTATTCATACTCGCTGAGGGTAGAACGTGCAAAATTGGACAAGTACAACAATTTGCAGGTTTATTTATTTACCATTATTTTGCAGTACATTTTTTTCATTTGTTGCAGAAAATATTAATCGATTAGTAATATATAAATTAAAAATATAAAATAATTGCTTTCTCCTTAATATCGCATATTTTAGACAACTTTTCCAAATACACGAAAATATTTGTCCACTTTTGCTCGTCACTGTACGAGTGTATGTAGTTGATATTTTCTTCCTCATTTTACATGTATTTTATGTAGCAATTTTATTTACGATATAGTTCAAGTGGCTGTTAAATTTGAGATTTGCGTCCATGATTACAAGTCAACTTGTTGCATTGTCTCATTGTCTACCCTTAAGTTAATGAAAGAATTACTTTTGAATAAACTGCATTTAGACTTAATCACATTTAGTTGTAATTTATTACATTTTAACCAGTTACAAATCTTGAGCAGGTCATGTCATCTTGAAGCTTTTGTACGCATTCATTAATTGCGTTTCTGCTTATACAGAGTGTCCGTATAATGTGCCGAAGACTTCAAAGATTCCTTGGCATAAAGTTGCAAAAAGTGGGGATTAATAAGAAATTTTTCCGAGCGTAAGGCTTTGTTTAAAACCTCTGTATCTTGAAGGGGACGCATTTTCGATACATCAACACTCCGTTGTTTACACACTTCTGGATCTGGAAGTCGTGGAAATTAAACAACGTCAACAAAACCTCGTCGCCTGAGCCGATCCCAGGAAGACGTCGCAAAATCAGCCTACCTAATGAGGATATTTGTTGAACCCATTTGTTTAACGTGGGATAGTAATAATCTGAGATCTAGTGAACACTGCAACAAGAAACATCTCACTCAAACTTTTTCTGACATAGTCAGCACACAGGCGCCTCACACTTTTGTGTGTCGTTTCTTTATGTACATTTGTAGTTCTATGCTCTTTCACATTATTCAGCATTTTATTATTTGTATTATTCAGGTAAATGAGATGGCAGATGAACCTGCCAAGTTTGCAAACAAAGCTCCCACCTTCCTTAGAAATATTTACACCAAAACAGACCTCATCAAAAACATCAAGAAACGACTATCATGTTCCGAACCAGCCGAATGGACCTTGTAGAATCCCCGCCTTTCTATTAAAAACAGAGATTACCATTTAATTTATCTATATTGTAATTAAACTTAAGTAGTTTTTGTTTTCTTTTTCTCTTTTCCCTCAGAGTAAAACGACTTTGCAGCTAGTTTCTCGTTAAATTAAGAATTAACTTGTAAGTATTAACGTTATTATTTGTACACCTATTTATAAGTATTAAATAGTCCCGTTCGGGAGAAAATAAGGTCTTTCTGCTAAAACAAATCGAATCGTCTTTTTCTCGTTATACCCCCACCAGTGGTAAACTAACTACGAAAATTGATTTATATTGTATAGCGGTACAAGAACCGCTTATACCTTCAAAAGCGTCAAGGTACATGAACCTTGGCGAACAGTTGGAACAAAAGAGTTCCGTCTTTAACAATGCATATTACAATATTTTTACTTTATGTAAAGGTATTATATTGTGGTCTTCATAGTCGCTCTAAAATACTCGTAATAATAAAAAAAATATGTATTTTATGTACAAGCTTTCTTAAAGGTACTTTATTCACATGAAAACATTACAAATGCTACTGATAATCAATATGAGCCAACGTCTTACAAACACAAGAGATTAATTGTTATGTGCTAATTTCTTGTGATTTTACAAAAATATGATGGCCCAAAGTTCGCTGGTAGAAAGGGCACAACCATTTGACCATATTTAAGTCCTTTGGGCTCCTCGAATTTGTACACACTTCTAAAAAGTTCAATTAACGAACTTAAATCTTTTATAGTAACTGTAATTCCGTATTCAGTAAATACGTTTTGCAATGCTGTATGGACAACACCATCATTCTGAATTGGGCTAAGACTACACGTTGAATATACTAAGCTTCCCCCAGGCTTTAAAAGTCGTAAACAATTGGATAGTATACCAGATTGCACCTCAGGTAACCGTAACCGTTCCTTTAATCGTATCTGCTTAAATATATTATTGTCATTTTCGTTCAGTGAATGTCGATCAGCTGTACATGGCACATCAACCAGAATTTTATCATATGTTTCATAATCAGATAAACTACTTGCATCACGTTGTGTGAGAAAGCACCTTCTACCTTCCCATCGCCCATGAAAATCAATCAGGAATTCATTCATTACCTTACGAATTCGATTGACTCGACTTTCTTGTATATCATTGCAAACAAGAACATCTGAATACATAGTCTCTAAGAAAAATAACGATTTTCCACCAGGGGCAGCACATGCATCAAGCACTTTATCTCCCTTTTGGACATTTAAGAAAAGTGGTGGAAGAATTGAGGCACCATCCATTAAATAATGAGAGGAAACGCCAGTAATGCACTTGTAAGGTGCTCGAAATTTAGAACAATTTCCCATATCAAATGTGTAAAGGTTTACGTTCTCAGGGTATTCCAACTCAGTTTCTACTTCGAACTTTAATGGAAAATCTGTTTCAGATTTGTAGTATTTCGTATTAAATTCTGGTATCCAATCTTCCATGCCTTTAAGTCTTGTCGATGGGACGTAATCATACAGGCCCCCATGATCATATTGATTATCGATAATTCGGCGTTGATTTATAGTAGCGTTCTCCTTTTCCATTTCCTGTAATAAGTCTTTTGAATCAAACACATTGTCCTTCAGTCGATAATGGGGTCTATCAATATTTTTGTCAGTATTTTTGGGATATATTGATTGTTTTTGTTGCTCAATTTGATTTTCTATTACAATTCGAAGTCGATCGTCTAACTTATATATTTTCTCGCTAGCTATAGGAGCAGTCTCTTCTGTTTTACGTTTTTCGATTTCCAAATTTATTAGTAATTTTAAGTTGATGGCACCTAAAAGATATAAATATTTTACAATTCATATTTCAATCGATATACAAAACACATAAATTGCCAATGATATTAGTAATTATAGATACATATTTCATATAACAAAAAAAATTAAGACTATTGTATATCAATTTTAGTATTGTATATGACAAAGTCAGACTACCGATGCTGAATTTTTGAATATGTTAATGCCAAACCCCAGAGATTAGAATTATGAAAATGTTTCATTTCACCTATTACTTACTTACTTTTACTTAAGAGCGAATCACTTAGTCAAAGCTTATATTATCTTCGCGGAGGTATTCATAGCAGAGGTCCGTAGTAACCAATGACAATTTTGTACAACGAAGGTCCTCCGAAATGAGAGGCTGCGGTTAGGGTTAACCGAAAAAAATAAAAATTAAATAATTCAAAACCTATAACAAATATCAAAAAATTAAAGCTGATTGTTGACAGCCTTGTAAAATGTAAGAAATGCAACGATTTTGCGGTTTGCAAAAGGAATGTGGCACCAACTGAATAACTAGGTGAGACTATAGGCTATTATACATACAGAAGAAATCAATATTATGAAGAAAAAAGGGTGATCCCTTTCCAACTGGGCAAGTCATCTAAGATATGGTCTACCTTACCTCTAGTGCGTCGTTTCCTTGGATTGGATTTAAAGTCTCTCAGACGGGAAGATGTGTATTTACGCGCTCCATATATCTTACTATCTCAGGTGATGCAGCTGTATTTTTTGTTTTTAGACTTTGTTGATGTCAATGTATAACATAGTTCGTATAGTGCTTCATTAACCTTTCGAGTAGCCGAGGATACTTCCATTCGCCTGGCTAATTGTCAAAGTTTCTGGATCGCTCTCGATAGGTGGATAGCAGTTTAAATGGCGTTTGCTAAGAATATTTTTTTCCGTACAGATGTTGTTATCTGCGGAGCTTATAAATGAAGAATTCAATGTTGTAGTTGCCAATGGTTGTCTACGCCAGAGCAGATGGTCACACCAAAACGCAGAACAAATGGTCACACCAATACCCAGAGCAAGGACCACGATAGAAAGTACTATCGTTCGAAAGCGGTCGTTGCGACCGAGAAATACAGCAGTGCACATATGTACGATCACTTGAACACAATATCTCAGACGATGGCAAATACCATCGTTCGAATAGCGGTGTTTGCGACCGAGAAATAGAGCAGTGCGCTTACCATCCCTTTGTCAACAGTGTTTGAGACCGAGAAATAGAGCAGACATCAGGGACTCTTTCATCGAGGGCAACATCGAGCGCTGCTTATGATTATATAATGCGGACCATTCTTGTTTTTGTGTCATTGTAGTTGAGTTCCAATAAATACAGTACACTTCAAAATTAATAAAATAAATTAATTTAAGCCGTGCAACTTTTTGCGTTTTATTTTTGAGCTTTACCAGCTGTGTCTTCGAACAATGGCTCTTTTCCCTGTTGTTGTTCCTTATTCTTCTCTCAATCCTAGCTGAAGTAATGTCTGGTTTTGTTCTTCCTATGATATCAATATCATCAGTATAGGCAAATACCTTTTCTTATTTGAATTTTTTTTCCATTGCCCTGGTATTTTTCCTTGCTCAATGCACATATTAAACAGTTTCGTAATTTCTTGAATTAGTCTTTCTCCACTTACTTTAATGGCTACTATCTGGTCTTCACTTGGAGCCATGTTGTTTTTAATTTTTCCACCGTCACGTCTCTCATTTCCTCCGATCCAGAGTTTACAAGTTGGTGTCTGGTTGATTCTGTACTGATTGCTTGTGATGTTTGGCTTGCATATAGTTTACTGTAAAATGTTTCTGTTAAACGTAGTATTTCGTTTTTGCTTATAACAATTTCGTCGTTTTCGTTCTTGAGTGTTACTATTTCATTTGTTCCCATCAACTGTAGTTTTTCTCAAAACGTTCATACTTTTCTTTTCACTGTTGTATTTTTTTGTAGTTATTCCTTGGGTAATATCCAATATTTATTTTTATTTTATTTTATTTTATTTTATTTTATTCATTTCAACGCTATACATATTTAAGAATTGTATTCTTTTGTTCTTGTACAGGAAATTAAAGGGTTCAATTACAATTACATATTTATTACAATTCGTTATAAAAAAAAGAAATGAAAAACAAAGAGAGAAAAAAAAAAGAAAGAAGTTAAGAAAAAGAATTCAGGTAAAGATGCATGTACATAAGTCATTTTGCTGTTAAAATTTTCTTGCAAAGTATTCAAGCAATAACTTTTTTAATGTTCCATCCGTATTTGCTCTTCTAAGATTTTGGGGGAGATTATTCCAGAGGTGAACCGCATGTACAAAAAACTGCCTACTGCTGACTAAGGATCGATGTCTAGGAGGAACTATTTTAAGTGTTCTTTGTGAATTGTTAAATCTGATTTTAGCAAAGAGATAATTTGGCGTTTTAGTTTTAATAAGTTTGTGTAGTGCTAGGACTGTTCTATACTGTAATAGAGCATTGAGAGAACAACCATATATTTTTTTAGCGTGCATTGAGACTTGGTCATAACGGCCCAAGTTGAAAACATATCTTGCACAATTGTTATAAGCAACATTTAATTTCCTTAACGATTCGCAGTCTAGGTTTGAAAAAAATTCGCAGCCATATATTATGATGGGCACAACATAATACCTGATTAATTTAAGTTTAACATCAGTTGGAAGAAACAGTTTTGTAGGACTCAAGCCCCGCAGAATACAAAATATCTTCGACACAACATGATTAACGTGGTCCTTCCAATTAAGGTTCTCATTGAAATGTATACCAAGATTCTTTGCTTTACTAACAAATTCAATAATAGAATTATTTATTTTTAAAGGTGATGGTGAAATATTGTGATGTTGCGTCTTCCATAGTGTAAGAGCTTTAGTCTTAGATGCATTAATTTCGATTTTGTGTTTTTGAGACCATTTAAAAATGTTATTTAAGTCATTGTTCATGAGTTCTACTGCGGCAGAGTAGTTTGACTTTTTGAATTTTAGTGTCAATTGTGCGTCGTCTGCGAAAAAATGAAATTTACAATTCTGTATGCATCTTGAGAGGTCATTCAGGTAAAGCGTGAAGAGAAGAGGGCCCAAAATTGAACCTTGGGGAACTCCCGTAGGTACAATAAGCATGCTCGAAAAGTTGTTGTTATAATAGACCGCTTGAGTTCTATTTTCAAGATATGACTTGATAAGATTGGAGACAGAATTTTCAAAGGCAAATTGAGTTATGAGTTTGCGTAATAAAATTGAATGGTTTACCGAGTCAAATGCCTTTGAAAAATCCAGCAAAACCATAAAGGACAAAAATCATCAAACCCATCGCGAATATCATCACTAATTTTCATGAGGGCTGTTATACAGCTATGATTAGATCTAAACCCCGATTGATACTCCGTTATTAGTTTTTGTTCTTCGAGATGTACCTTGATTTGACGGCTAACAATTTTTTCAAAAACTTTGCTAAGGAAAGGAAGAATAGCTATTGGTCTAAAATCAACATTATTTGGTGAGAGTGATTTAGGAACAGGAAGTACTTTTGCACTCTTCCACTTATCGGGAAAGGTAGACGTTGTTATTATCGTGTTATATATATGTGTTATGTGTTTTCCTATAAAAGGTAAAAGTATTTTTACAATATTTGGATGAATTCCATCTAAACCAGTCGCATTCGATTTAATAGAGAGTATGACCTCTGCCACATAAACAGCACCCACGCACTGCAATGAAAAAGACCCCTGAGTGTTTGTTTCGAGTTGTTCAAATTGATCATACGAGGTTGAGTACGACCCTACAAACTTCCGATTTAAATTATTAAGGTTTAAGTTATTTTTCGACATTTGATTGCCTGTATCATTTGTTCTAATGCCTGCCTCTCGGATTGTTCTCCAAAAATTTGCACTCGATTTATTGGCATGAAATTTGTTTTTATAGTAGGTGCTTTTATTTTTGCGAATTAACTGTGTAACCTCATTTCGTAATCGTTTAAACTCATCATGTAGATATGGACAGCGGTATCTTCTCCACCTATGATAAAGTAGGTTCCGTTCCTTGATCTTATTTAGAATTTGCTGGTTAAGCCAAGGTATCTCACTGTTTTTTATTTTTCTGGTTTTTAAAGGGACATATTTTTCAAACAAGTATTTCACATTTTTATTTAAAACTGAGACTTGAAAATTGACATCAGACGTGTAATAAATAGGTGACCAGTCAAGCCTGTAGCACTCATTAAAGAGAGATGGGACGTCTGTTGATGAAAAGTCCCGAAATTGGGAATTAACATCAGTTTTTCCCAAAGGAAAGACATTTAACACCAAGATTATTATATCGTGGTAAGAGAACCCCGGGCAAATGATTTGGTCATAGTGTGATATTACATCAGACTTAGGTAGTATGAAGACGTCAATAAGTGATGGAGTTTTATTTGGAAAGAAATGGGTAGGATTTGAATTGTTCACAAATTTTAAGCCAAGTGATGCAATCGAATCTACAAACTGTTTGTTATTATTTGCCAGAATGTCCATATTCATGTCGCCAGTTATAATTATTTTTGAATAACTTGGACCTAAAATCTCAAGAATATCTCTTATCTCAGAGTAATGTGCTACGTCCGGTGCAGAATATATTGTTCCTACCAATAATTTGTGCGAGCCTGAAGTTACCTCTACAAAGACAAACTCCGATTTATTAGTTTCATTAGATTTTTTCACAATTTCAGCCCTATAGCAGTCTTTAACATAAATTGCTGCTCCTCCGCCTCGTTTAGATAAACGATCAGCACGAAACAATTCATACCCCTTAATTTTAAAAAGATCATTAATCATTCCTTCTTTGGTCCAAGTTTCAGAAACTCCAATTATGTCCATACAACCATTTTCAAACAATAAATGCATTTCATCAATTTTGTTAACTACACTTTGTGCATTCAAATGGCAAATCCGAATGCCTATCTTATCTTTGCAAATTATGTCAAACATTCTTGATTTATCGATGCTAGTCCCCAATGGTGCATAATTTCCCCCTGCTATATTATTGTTCATCGGATTTATTAGAAAGCAACAAATGTCTAAACAAGAACACACGGGAACATAGAACAATAAATAAGAGAAACAGATCAAGAGTTAACTCAATAATTAACAACAAAATAACTTCACAAGATGAGTACTGCATAAGGAGTTGACATTTAAAGACAGAAAAAAGAAATAAGTAAGAGAAGTGAAGTAGATAATAGTAAAAAAGAGTAAAAAAGAAATTAAGAGAACTCATTGTGTAAACAAAAAATACGATTTTATTGTTTACCAGCTTACAGTGGTCCATTTGCATTTTGGCTCATGTAAAATTGTTCCAGGTCATCATTACAGGTTATTAGTATGGATTCCCCTCTCAGCGTCTGCACATACACTTGGCCATTTTTGGTATGAACTGATGAAATCAATTTGTTTTGTTTTATTTTCAGCGCATTCCGTTGCAAGCGATAATTAGTTTTCGTTAAGCTCTCATTTATATATATTCTCGTGTCAGACGAAATTCCAATGTTACGAAGAGACAACACAATTGCACTTAATTTTTTGAGGATGCAGTCTTCTGTAGCTTTCAAAAGGGAGATTTCGCTGTCAATTTTCTCTTCTAATAATGAAAGACGTTTATCGATACGTGTCCACAAATCATCAATATTGATTGTATTAGTTCCCAGTGGTTTTGCAGATTTTACCGGTGTTTTATTTTGCTGAGAATTCTGAGAGGATCTTGTTTTATGTGATATCATTACCAAATAATTATTTTCAGTTTTTCAGTTTTAACTTTGAAAATGAGACACTTCCACTTGTAAGAATATGTACGCTTGCTTACAATAATTAGGAGAATAAATATGTATAAAACTATGGTTTAACTTGTTGGTTTACTTGACAAAACTCAATTAAGACCGGGAGCAAAATTATACACTACTACTCTCGACAATTGCACATTTGCATTAATGGATTTGCCATCATGCAAATTCGAAGGAGTGTAGGTGTAACTCTCAGATTTTTTTTTCCCCCAAAATAAGCGAACGAGTTTGAGACAGTTTGGTATATTATTATTATTACTTAATTAATGCTTTTTTAGTTTGAGGAATGATTTAAAAAAAAAAATAAGCATTTTTATTTGAAATAATGCAGTACAGGACGAATATTTTTTTAATCCTAGGTATGTCTAAACCCCTTAAAAATCATTCTTCTGATATTACCTAAATACCATACTTAAATACCTAAATACCATTTGAAAACGCCTGAAGAAAGTGAATGTGATGTGGATTAAAATTGACAAAATAATGGAAGTAAACTGCTCTCTCTTCTCGCTATCTTCTGCAAAAACCAAAACTATGAAAAATGTAAGTGAGCGAATGTATTTACAATAGTTATTTGTAAATTTTCGAATTTGTTAGTAGATTTTCGCAGTAAGTTGACTAATAAATGATAGTGAAAAGAAATCGATTTGGAACATAAAACGCACCTTGTATAAATACTTTTTAAAAGAGTCTACTTCTTTTCGAGCAGAAAAATTGTTTAGGTATGTTGCGTATACTCTTAAACTAATTTTCATTCTTTGCAATATCAAGAATTTCAAATTTTATTTATAATATTGTGTAACCATTGTGGCTCTTCCATAATCAAACTCAATTTAAGTTCTCCAAATACTTAAAAGGGGAAAGAAATCAGCTCATAACACATGTCTAAATACCTTGCATTTCCAACGAGCTGCAGGTTTTTTCAGTATCACCGAAATTATTCACCATAGCAATATACTTCTTTTCTGTTAGTAATGCCGCTCTCATATTGTTCCAACGAGTACCGAAAACTGAGCCATAGAATTCATCAAAATTTTCCAAGGCTCTATCCGTAACTAATTTCTTCTTTTGGGAAACCGACTATAATAGAAATAAAAGGTTGTGATACGCAGCATATAACTCATAAAATTTTACAAATTACCCATCGCTGCTTTCCCCTCACCAATTGTGGTTGGTTCAGTAGTATATTTCTAGTTTTCAACATTTGCTGCAATATAATTTAACTGTCAAAGCCGGCTGATAACAAAAATTGACTATAAATAAATTTCACAACAAATCCATCTATGAATAGCCACTTTCCAATGAATGTGGCCAGTATTGACACCCGGAACGAAAATTCTTGCGGAAATTTTTTGTACTATATCGACTATATAAATTTCTGACAGATCGTTGGCTCGAGCAAATTCGTATGAAAAGTGAAAATTCGGTACGGAATAATATTATTAATTTTGTTAAAGAAATTTTTGTTTTCAAATACGTGTTGGCTTAAAATGTTGAGAAAAGATACACGAGTTTCGAAATAAGTGCTTGTGAAGTGTTTAGATGGGATAGTTTAAATAGAATCGTGCTTTAAAAAATGTTCATACCTTGGCATATTTTGTTAAAAAAATTTAAACACCCATTTTCTCAAAATATGTTTATACAAAAAAAAAAAAATAACTGAGTTTTGAAGGTAATTAATTTTAACACAAAAACTACTCTGAAAACTACTACTACATTCGAGATAACCATTTTCCTTGGTATCTCTCGAAGTGCTTGACGCTTGCAGTTCCTACGTTTTCGAGGAAAAAGTCTAGATGGGAATCAAGGAAATGAATGTTCCAAGATACATTACATACCAATAAACCTGAAGTAGCTTAGAAAATCTCCATATAATTTGCTGAGTTTGTATATTCCAAACAATTTTTTGCCACTTCACTTTCTGTTTTTAATTTTGAAATAAAATTGGAATCCTTTATCACCTTCCTTATATCTGACAAATATTCCTTATTAGGTTCGCTCAATCTAGGAAACAAAGTTTTCAAATACAGAAAAACTTCTCCAGTTCTATCCATAGCTTTAACGAAGTTTTTCAGGAGGCCTAATTGTATAGGCTGTGAAACGATATTGTTCGGCTCTACTAAGAGGTTTTCAGAAAAAATCTTTCGTCCAGGAATAAAATGATTCCTCATTGGGCATTATTCAGCTTGAGTTTTAGACAAATCTAAGTCACTAACTAGATCATTTAATTCGTATTAAATGTGGTCTATTTTCAATTACAATAAAATCTTTCGACTTAGAGGTGGTTTGTGTTGAAGATTCTGATTCGATATCGCTTACGTTGTCCCCTTCATCTTTTTCCTTCATTGGAGGTTGCGGTGGTGGACTGTCATCATGAAGAAGTGGTTTAGTTAGACCGCTTTTACAGGTCGCATGTTTTGAAAGATTCAAATGAGTGCAAAAGAGAGGGATAATGAAACAAAATACCCAATTATCCAAATTCCCACTGCATGTGGGTAGGATTTTCATTGCATCTTTTTGACATTTCTTTTTCTCCTTCTTCTTTCTTTTTCGCATTTGCTTCATTACTTCTTTGGCTATTGTTACAACCACAACATTTTAGTATGGCGGATGAATTTAAATGGACCAAAGAATTAACAAGCGGGCTCATTTTCAATTATGAAACACTGAGCACCAAAGATGAAATGAAAGAGAGCTGTCAAATAACATGAAAAACCAAAGAAGGGGAAAAGGCTTCGTGTAAAAATGTGCGCATCACTGAATGACAGTTTAAAAGAAAATAAACAAAACATGCTACCTGGCCATCCTAGTGCCATCCTCATAATAAAATCGTTATTACGGGCGATTTCAATATACACAATTCTGGATGGTTTCGCCATTCTGGACAGACAACACCCGAAGGAGGTGTGTTGACATCTCCGCTACGAACAACAACCTAACGTAGCTTCTCAATGAGCCCACGCGTATACCAGACGTTGTTTGTAACTTCTCACGCTGATAAGCACAAGGTTGATGTGCTCTCCCCTCTAGGCTTATCAGACCATTCTGTCATATCAGCTAATTCCTCGTACACCGACCACACAGTTAGAGAAAAAATTCCTAAAAGAACCGCCAACTGGAGCAGTCTTAACAGGTTCTTTAGAAATTTTAACTGGTCGTTAAGTTTCCTCGATAACGACGTGGATGCCGCTACTGATATGATTACAGACACCATTCTCTTTATAATAAGATACGAGGGCGGATTATTCCTCATCGGATGAAGAGTATCAAACCAAAAGAAAAGGCATGGCACGACTCGATCTGTAAAGAGGCCGTCAGGGTTAGAGAAGTGTTTTTTTCGGTTCTTCAAGATCAACCCAACAGAGGAAAACCGAAAAAAGTTCAAACGAGCCAGAATTGACTGCAACGCCTTTCTTAAGCACGTGAAATTCCAATACGACCAAAAACTGAGGCAAAAAATACTGTAATGTCCCAAAAGTAGTGAAAATTGTTAGTCGTTAGTCAAAAACATTAGAAATTCTGCTTCATCCTCCATCCCAACGCTCATTTACAATGACATTCCAGCTGTCAGATCTTTGGACAAGGCCAATCTGCTTGTTGCGAACTTTGCGGCAAGCTCAACACCCCCAGATTTTTACTTTTACTTTTACGTCTATATAACCTGTCAGAATTTGCTGGAATGAAAGCAATTTACAATAAAGTTGCTAGAATGAAAGCGATTTGCACGCGCTTGTGTAATGTGGATGACGTTTTTTGAGTAAAGTGCGCGGGTTTTGTGTGAAATGTGAAGGAAATTATCATTGATGACAATTCAAACGTATTCACTGACAGGATCAAACGGATAGAGGCGGGCGATAGTAAACCGCTTTTGGTTTTCAAATATCTGGAAATATTATCATTCTCGATAGGTGTGTCAATAAGAACTTAAGTAGGAAGTTATTATTCGGTGTCGTCAAAAATGATGCGAAATGTTGAAGTTTCCTCAGGCGATTAAGAAATACTTCACCCCCTCTGATCGGGCTTCAATATATAAGACATTCATCCCCCTGTAATTGGAGTACAATGCCCACACCTGGTCAGGTGCGCCCGAAATAGAAATAGATAGATAGATAGGATTTAAAACCGTACGATAAAACTCATAGGTGATACTAATATAGTCCGTATCAATTCAGCTTGCCAACGGTCAATTGCGCAGAGAGAGGATTTAAGAGAACAAAAATGGTACGAAAGAATAAATGTTTTTGGCTGAAGTTCACAATGCCTAACCCAACTTTACATGGCTATGAACTAAAATGTTGTTGTATAAATTTTTTTTATTATGGGGTCGATAAATTATAACGCACTTCATATGTAATGCTACATATTATCTATTGTGGTATTGGCAAAAAATTCAGAACATAGGTATATTTGTTGAATTTGTATACACTAGTCCGATCGTATATGATTAGGCTCTCAACGTTTTTTATATTATTTGTGGTTTAGGTTTAGGTTTAGGTACCTGTGTATGTGGCGTATTTCCATTTGCTTCTACCTGTGGGACTTTAGTTCGTAGGTTTTAGGAGAGGATTTTAGGTCTCAGAAATAAAATTGTTTAAGTGTTTTTTTGTACTAGTAATGACTTAAAAAAAATTATTAACGCCATACTTTTTATTCAATTACTACCAAAAGTCCATTACTTTTTTTTAGTTACATGCACCTAATTCGTAATAGTAATTGTTTAATTATTAATTACATGTAATTGTAATCAAGCTAGACTCAACGCATATAAATGATGGATTTGCTTTTGGAATCCAGTTTTACGAAAACAATAGCATTAGTCGAACAAAAGCTTATACAAATACAGCAAGGTTGTCATGGATTCATCACGAAAAGGAAAACCAATAGGAAGTCAGGCCCGTAAGATCGTTGTTAACATGTATAACAAAAAATTGGAAGAAGCTATGAGTTTATGTTTGGATAATCCCATAACATACGCAAACTCGCAGACTGAGGAGTTCACTGGAATTTCGGCCGGATCAATACGAACGATTATCAGGGAATACGAGAAGAAAGGTGTTACTAAATCACCAAATAAAAAAGTACCACACAAAAAATGGAAAACTGCATTAGACGACTTTGATATCACAGCTATTCGGCTAATTATATACAACTTCGATCTTGAGGAAAAAATGATGATTGCCCTAAAAATGTTGAAACAACGGGTCCAGGCAGATTTGGAGCTTAACTTAAGCATTATGGCGCTACACAGGATTCTAAGAAGAAATGGATTTTCCTATATAAAAACGGAGAACAACCGTAAACTTATGTGCGAAAAAAATGAAGTTAAACTTTTACGAGTGAAATATCTGAGAAAGGTGCGGGAATACATATCATAAGGATTTGAGATCATTTATTTGGACGAGAGCCATATTCACAGCTCACACACAAGACCAAGGGCATAGACTGATGGTACCAGACGTTACTTAAAGGCGCCAATTTCGAAGGGAAAGATGTTGATAATGGCGCATGCAGGTGGCGAGAAAGGCTTCGTAAATAATGCCTTGCTTTTATTTAAATCTGGAACTAAACCCGGAGACTATCACGATGAGATAAATTTTGAAAATTTCTCCAAATGGATGACAGATCAAGTTTTGAATAACATAGAAAAACCTTCAGTTATTGTAATGGACAACGCATCATATCACAACAAATGGGAAGACAAGCAAATCAGTTCTGGGTCCGGAAAATTTGAGATGTTACAATAGCTTGCCCACTACAATATCCACACAATATCACAGATGCTCAAACTCGAACTTTATGAGTTTATAAAGGAACATGGAACTATACACCATCCAAAGCATAAGATATAATTCACGGCGCGGGTCACGAAGTACTACGATTGCCACCTTATCATCCAGATCTCAAACCTATGGAAAATATTTGAGCAACTGTCAAGGCAAGAGTGGGAAACCGAAAGACAACATTTAAATTATCGGATGTTCAAAAACTAGCTGAAGAAGAATTTTCAAAAATTACAGTTCAAGATTGGCGCAAAGTTTGTGCAAAAGTTATAAGGACAGAGGAGGAATACTTTTCTCATGAGCTGATGTGGGACACAGTATCGGATACAATAGTTGTCAGTCCAGGAGATGATTCCTCAACAAATTATGAAACTGACAGTTCTTCAAATTGAATTCAATATACCTAGTCCTGCCATAAGTTCTGTTGCAACTATAAAACGCTATAAAAAAAACAGTAAACATATTGTATTCAAAATTGTTTCATTTATAAGACAACAATATTGATTATTAAAAAAAAAATTATTGTATTGGTCAAGCCCTTCACAACACCCTCTAGCACATCTTCTTGGTAAACATTTGCACCAGTTATTACACCTTTTTCACAGAAATGGAGCTTTGCCAGCAATAATGATCTACGAAAGTAAATATAATGAGCAAATAATCAAAAACCATATAGCTACATAGAAACACAATCAAACAATCAATTCATGCGATACCACTTGCTTCATTTATCCAATCGTCATTATACACAAATCTGACACAGTACCAACAGATATACTCGTACAGAACTTTTTTTTATAATTTATCAGAATATAATTTTCTCGAAGTAAATTTGGCATATAAGGATCTACATTTCCTCTCCTACCACGGATGTAATAATTTTGTGGAAAACTGGATATACACAATGATTTTACCTTAGGTAGAAAATGGCCGTCCCTTCAGTGCGCTCTCAACTTTAAGTCAGATCGCAACTGCGAACTTGAAAGTAACGTTGGAATGTACATAGATCCTTTTTGTTTATGGCTCCAGCCATTTTCGTGTTTCTTAGGTCATATTTGTCAATTTAAAAGATGATAAAAGAAATGTAGTAGAATGGCAAACTGAATTGGTACGGACTATATCACCCAGACAATGGACACCCTCGAACACTGACGTAATGTCTCGTGTATCGCTCCGTTTTATTGCTATATCCACCACCAGTGCTCAATAGTGCCTGTTCACATTGGCGTGGGCAGGAAGATTGTCCGAAAGAGAGGGAACGCTTTTTATTGAAGTGGGAAGAAGAAGGGTTACTTCCACCGAGAATCCATTTTTAAAGTGGATTCTCGGGTGCAGCACATCTTTTTTTTTCATTTCGTTCCATTTCTGACATCTTTTTTCATTTTAGTTTTGATCTTTGATGAGAAAGGAAGTGTGAAAAATATGAAAAAGCGTATGTTTCAGGCCAGTTGCGCAAGTTTAAAAATTAAAAATGCTCCGATTCAAGTGTTCCGCTTGTCAGAAAGCCTTTCAACCCCATGACAATGTGAACACGACGTTCATGGTGAGGACTTGCAACCCGTCGCCAATGTAAACAGGCACAAACATTTAACCGTAACGCTATGAATGCTCATCAGTATACCCGCAAAACCCACTTCCGGACGTACTCTAAAAAATCGTTATTCGTTCCTAAGCCGTATAACTCGCTTATGGAATACCCTGCCTAGCTCTTTATTTCCTTGTTATTATAGTTATTATAACCTTCAAGCATTTAAAACCAACTTTCATCTGTACCTCTCTTTTTTCCTCCCTGATTTTCCTTCGCAACCGCTGTGTGAAAGCATTTAAATCCCTTAAAAAGAAATTCAGCCAAACTAATCTCTTTTTAAATCCTCTGAAAATTCATGACTACCAGAACACCTTCCCAGCAAGCAGACACAAATCCGCAAAGAATTTGAATTTGAATTCTCGACGGTTGCGGTGAGAAGAAATTGGGTCTATAGAAAACATGCACATTTTGTGCATATATTTTTCAAAAATAATATATTTAGCTACAAATGTAATTTTAATCGATTATTTAAAGACTTTTTCCTCCTACATTCTGCAATTCATTTAATAAAGAGTTATCGATCAAAAATAAATTTACGTAATAGCTATCACTTTCTCTTTGTTATGTATCCATCATCAAACGTCAAACGAAATTATTTGAAAAGTAACACAGCTTGTAAACAAACATTTCCCCTCATTTGAGACTGACTTTCAGGGGAAACTCGAAAGTGGGAAAAATCAATATATGTACAACCACTCAACCAAATTCAGTGGGAATGTGACTACACTCAGTTTTATACATCGCTCTTTCTGGTAGGTTAACACCGAACAGTAGACGAATTGTGCGCAATACGCCTGGTGGCCAATTTCGGTACCAGTGCATTGTACGAAATCTCCCAATATTCAGTTTCTCTACTATCTGATTAATTAAAGTTAACTTCTGGTACATTGGGAAAATAGTTGAGAGTTCAAGGTCGACTAGAAAAATTAAAAATCCAACACTAACTAGGGCGGTTCAAAGTATACTTTAAGTACGTGAACATCTAAGCATAAATAAATAATGATATATAAATTTCATTGTGATATATAAGTTTAATTAAATCAAATCAAATGTTCCCATATATCCATTCATTCAAAGATGGTTTGCTAAATATACTGTTTTAATTTGTCGATGATTTTGTGAATATTTTTTCTTTAAGTTAAAAAGCAAGTGTTTTAAAAAAAAATTATTTATTTATCTCACTTCATTGCTACCTAGACAAAATGATTATCATCTGGACTTCATACTTCTAATTGGGTGTCAGTCATTATATCTGTGCAAATTGCAAATTGCAATATGTATGTATGTATAACTCGGTTTTGGGAAGTGATTTATGCAAAAACTCATAGGAGGCAACCACTCGTCGTTTGTTTTAAACTGGCAACAATTTAAATCACTTAAAACCATAAGAATTTTTTAATTGGAGTAAGGTCATTCAAAAATGTTTACGCAATATAACAAAAAAAAAAAAAAAAAAAAAAAATGTGCATATTTTCTTTTTTCCATGGGCTGACTTCTAATACGGAGAATTTAATATTGACAATTTGAACCCATTTATGTGATTCATAAAGTGAAATCTTATGACAAATTGCTGATAATATATGAAGCTTGATTTGAATTTCTAATCTTGCTTAAGACTGATAAGCAATAGAATAAGTGCATTTGTAAATTCTAATCAGAAAGGTTGTTTGCTAAACTTTATATAATTGTTGAAGTAAAGACGGTAGTCCTGCTCAACTCCTGAGTCCTGACTCTCGTGTCTGCTATTGGACTTTGACAGTATGAGTTTGTGTGTGTTTTCTTAGTGTTTTTTATATTCGTGTATAAATTTATTTTCATCTGGAGACAAATCTATTGATTTTCTAAACGTCAAAAGGATTTTGGAAGTTTTAGTTTAATTGACATTATGGAAACAGGTTGTTCGTGTATATATTCGTTGAGATGCGATCCCTTAATGCTGTTCAACCACTTTGCAGTTCTCTGGTTTTCAATGTGTCTACCTATGACTCTGACTGATGTTGTTAATAATGCAAATGGGTACTAGGAATGCTGTTTTCTACTGCACACACTGAAAATTAAAAAAACAAACTACAGCTTTAAATTTGTTTGAAATTGATACATGGTATGTGTACCGGCTCTGCAGGCATGTGGTGAAGATTACCGGTTAGCGCAGAACCTTTGATCCGGCCATTTCAATACATACATACATACATACATCGTATGATCATTTTTTCTTTCTTTTTTTAAGAGAATTTATTTCTGTATAATGTATAATATGTATGTCGCAATAGCGATAGTAGCATTTGGTAACAATTTTAATCTTAAAAACAGAGATTTACTTGCTACAGATTTTCTATTCGGATCTAAAGATTTTCGATACGGAATACACGTTGCAATGGGTCACAAGGCCAACACTATCTATCATATAACAAATTCCAATTTGTGCATCGCAATTTTTTCTATTACGTCATTAGAATTTCCACCCGATTTAAAAATTAAACTTATTTTCTGAATTCAGTCATTATCAAATCTGATAAGATGACTAACTGGAAAAGTGTTTGGAGGTCTCTTTGCATTTACAAGTTATCAAAGATTGTTTTTGTTATGTATAAAAGACGCTTATGAGAAACTTCTTGCTCATACTTCATTCAGTAAATAGACTTCTAGTGGTCCACGTGTGCCAGTTATTGATAAAAGTGGGAGTGCTTTTGATATTGAGTTTTATTGTTTGTTTTTTTGTCAGTTCAGTTATATATTATTAGATCGGTTATACTCGTATTAAACTATAGTATTTAATATCAGTTAATAAAATATTTTATTTTAAACAACGTTGTAGGTATACAAAACAACCAAGAAAATGCCAAAATTGTCAATTTTATATCTATTAAAATATTATTGAATTTATTTACAAGTACTGTACTGAAATTATCCATCTTTTAATAGTTATGGGTTTTTTTAAGCTACTGTACCTAGGAAGTGATTAACTTGCGTTTCATTTACTAAGCTGCATTTACACTGGTCAAAAACTCATCAATCATTATGAGAGTGTGTTAATAAATTCTTTTTGACGTTGCATATACACACATCAAGCATTAATCTTCAATCATTAATTTTTTGGTAAATGTTGAGTCTTGTTGTTTTGTGCGGTTTCAATTTAAATCGATTAAAAAAAAAAAAAAAAAAATATGAGTGATACGGACTATCGCTCTCGTTGAAGAAGAAACTTAAAAAGATTCGCAAGAAACAACCAAAGGATTTTCCACACGAAAATCTCCTGAATGAGCTGAAATGAAGTTCACCGAATGATTTTATAAATTTCCTTCGTATGGAAGAGGAGGCATATGATCAACTTCTTTAAATGATAGCACCTTAAATTATAAATTGTGAGATGCTATACCTGTCAGTATATAAAGGATCCGCCATATAACGTTTTTTTTCAACTAGTGCTTATTTCGTGAATGGTAACACTTAGCTCATGTCTGATTTGACAGATAATTAGTTTTATCCTTCCGGTTAATAATGGAAAATAATTTCATTCAAATAGCTGCCTCGGCTGGCCATGCAGTAGCCTACACGATCGGTCCAATTTTTAAGCACATTATCGATTGTGTGCAGCTGTATTTCACCAATGGCTTCACGAATATTTTCCTTTAAAGCATCAATTGTCTCTGGCTTGTCGGCGTAACACTTATCTTTTACGGCACCCCACAAATAATAGTCCAACGGTGTCAAATCGCAGCTCCGAGGTGGCCAAACGACATCAGCTCTGCGGCTGATAATGCGATCTTCAAAAAGAGGGCGCAAAACATCGAGTGTAGCTTCGGCTGTGCGGCACGTAGCGCCGTCCTGTTCAAACCAACTGTTGCCAATATCCTCCTCTTCAATTTTTGTGAACAAAAATTCGTTCAACATGCCCCGATAACGATCGCCATTGACTGTAACGGCCACTCCTTGCTCATTTTCGAAGAAAAATTGCCCAATTATGCCTCTGGACCAAAATCCGCACCAAAAAGCGACTCGTTTTGGGTGTATCGGCTTTTCAATGTATGCGTGCGGGTTTTCTGTGCCCCAAATGCGACAATTTTGTTTGTTTACATACCCGCCAAGATCAAAATGAGCTTCATCTGAAAAGATGATTTTTTTGGCAAAATCTGCATCTTCTCTAAGTCGATCGCAGGCCCACTTAGCGAAGCGAAAACGCATTGGATGGTCAGTTGGCTTCAACTTCTGAACCAATTGGACTTTGTATGGCGTCATACCAAAGTCTTTATGCAAAATTCGTCTCAATGATGTCTCCGAAATGTTCAATTGTTGAGAACGACGGTGAATTGATGTTGATTTCGCTTCACGGACACTTTCTGCCACAGTAGCAATATTCTCGGGTGTACGCACTGTTTTTGGCTTTTCACGCTTTGGTTTATCGATGAGGATGCCAGTTTCTTTCACTTTTTTCACAAGATAACGAACATACGGAGCTGACGGTGCTTCTCATCTTCCAAAATCGGTACGCAATTTTCGCACACATTCTTTTCACACATGATTTTCAAAGTAATGTCGCAATATTTCCCAGCGTTGTTCAAGCATATACACAACCATATTCTTTCAGCGGAAGGATAAAACTAATTATCTATCGAATCAGACATGAGCTAAGTGTTACCATTCACTAAATAAGCACTAGTTGAAAAAAAAAACGTTAGATGGCGGACCCTTTATATGTATACGATAAACTTCTAGAAATTTCAAAATAAAGTTTTTATCCTCCATCTTCGATCAAATGAGAGAATGAGCAAATGCTTAATAAAGCAGGCGATCACCAATATACACTATTTGAAGCCTGTCTACAAGCACGTAGTTTTTTCCATATTGTTCCATTTTTGACATATTTTTTCATTTTAATTTTGATCCTCATCTCCGATCAAAATTAAAATGAAGGAAGTGTGAAGAATAGGAAAAAAAGGTATGGTTCAGGCCAACTGCTCAAATTTAAAAATTAAAATTACTCTGATTCAAGTGTTCCACTTGTCAAAAAGCCTTTCAAGCCCATGAAAATTTCAACACTACGTTCATGGCGAGTACTTTCATCCCCTCGCAAATGTAGGCACTTTGAGCAAAAATCCAAACATTTTGATTTTGCTTCAAGCAGACACACAACGTATACTGGGTGAGTTTTTTTTAACTTGAGACATCCAAATTACTCTAAAAATACGCGATATCGCGAAAAATGTTTTAGACAAAAGTCACAAGGTTCTGAAGGGTACATAAGATGGTGACCACGAGTTTGACCTTGAGCCCCATTTTCAAGGTCAAACGAAGGTCACTTTTGATTTTTTAATGGGAACCCTTATTTTTTATGACAGATTCGTAATCTGCGTGAAAAATTAAAATTCTTTTACATGAAACACTTTTTTCAAAAATGCGTTATTTTCCCGTCAGAGGGCGCCATAAAACTTAAGGCATCAAATGTGTCTCATTTTCACAAATCTACTCTCGCATGCTTGATGAGTTTTTGCTCAGTGTATATGCCGCTTTAAATTAGTTCTTGAACTTACAGTCGTCTTGAACAGATTCATTCAGAAGTCATTCTATGATTCTGAAAGCCATATAATCATTTATTAACTTTTTCAGACTGTTTTAAGTATAGAGCAGATATTCGTTTTATTATAAATATCTACGGAGTTCGAAAATACGTTCATATGTATATTCTGAAAAATTAATGATTTGTGTCATAAATTTAAATCTTTAACCTAGGGCTTTAACTTATCGTAAATGTTCATACGTTTTCCTGCATACTATCTACAAACAATTTATTCCATGTATAAGTAAATTTTGATTAAGCTATGTATGATACTTTACAGCATTTTTTTTTTTTAATTTTTTTATAAGTGTAGTCAATGCAATCAACAATTTTACTCTATTTGTGATTTGGATTATGAGGTCTTTTCAGCTTGATCTCCAATATTTACTTTTATCAAGTCTCTATGATATTAAGCTTTGGCTTTCGCATATTTTTTGTTACACTCATTTTTCTATGAGACATTTTCAGCAAAATTCTAATTAAAATTCATATACATATACATGCATGTGGTTCCTCTCCGCTGTAAAGGTTGGAAATTTGTACTTTCACCCCCTATCTCTTATTATGGGTCGAGCAACCCGCGTAGATTATCGTGCTTATTAAATGCAGCTGTAAATATATATTGTTTCTGATGTGACTGAGGCACTCTAACATTGCTCTTTTTTTTTATTAAGGATATTAACCTGGCTACGAACTAGTGCCATTATTTTTCTCTCAACGCGGTCTCGCCAAAGTGCGTAGTGATGTAGCTTACCAAACTCCACCACAATGTAATCCCTGTTCCAATCCAGAATTCAATTTCATGTGGTTAAAATTCCATCTCCGTAACCAAATTATCCACTATTGCTTTATTTACAGAAGCCCCAAAATGTACAGCAATTCTACGTCTAACGAGTTTGAAGCGCTGTCTAACTCTATAGAAAGAATTGTATCCCTGTAATACTCATACTGAAATCTTCATTATAGGCGATTTTAACATACAAGATTCTAGGTGGCTTGGACATTCTGGACAGACAACACCCGAAGGGCGGTGTGTTGAGATCTTCGTTGCATAAAATTACTTTAACCAGCTTCATCGGATGGAGAGTATCAAATCAAAAGAAAATTCATGGTACGACTTCAGCTGTAGTGAGGCTGTCAGGGTTAGAGAAACGTTTTTCGGTCCTTCCAGACCAACCCAACAGAGAAAAACCGAAAAAAGTTTAAACGAACCAGGAAGGACTGCAAGCGTATTAAATTTCAATATGACCAAAAGCTGAGGCAAAAAATACTACTATGTCCCAAAGGTAGAAAAAATTGTCGATAGCTCGTCAAAAATATTATAAATTCTGCCTCATCCTCCATCCCAACGCTCATTTATAATGACCTTCCACCTGTCAGCTCTTTGGATAAGGCCGGTCTGCTTGCTGCACACCTTGCGGCCAGTTCAACACTTCCAGATTGTGCATTGTCTCCGCCTACACTTGTGTGCGTCGAATCTTCAATGGGACGAATCCACTTTCGCAGTCGTGTAGCATCAAGAGTACTTAGAGATTTTACCATTCACAAATCCGCTGGTCCAGTTGGTTTATCTGCTCTTCTTGCACTTACGTCCTTCTCTCCAAGGTCATGGAAACGCTGATAAATCGTCAGCTCATGAAATATCTCGAAACACGAAAACTTTCAATGACCGGCAATATGGTTTTCGTAGCAACAGGTCCATTGGTGATCTGATGGCATGTCTCACCGAAAAGTGGAACCGAATCGTAAATCAATCTCGTGAAAGCACTTGATGATAGTTGCACTTGATATTTCTAAGGAATGTAACGGAGGCATCAGGCTCTTATGTCGAAAATGCGTTCATTTGGGATCGATGAATCTCTACTTCAATTTATTAGAAACCACATTTCGGAACTTTCTATTCAAGTTGTCTTGGATTGTTTCAAGTCTGATGTTCGCAAAATAAATGCTGGTGTGCCCCAGGGATTCGTTCTGTCTCCTACAGTCTTTTTAATTTTCATTAACGATCTCTTGTCTGCAACTTCTAATCCAATACATTCCTTTGCTGACGACAGTACTCTTAGCTGTTCATATTCGTTCCCTGACTCAAGTCGCTGCTCCTCCGCTGTAGAACCGGTACGCCTGCGTATGTTAAGCTCATTCAATTCTGATATTAGCAGCACAACTAATTGGGGAACCATTAACAGGGTAGAATTTAATGCTTCCAAAACACAATGCTGTCTGATGTCGTTAAATCGAAATTTAAACACCCATCCATTGTCCATGGCACTTGCATCGTCGAAACCGAAAAACTTTCGATTCTCGGTATGTGTGTCAGTGACAGCTTACGTTGGAATGATCACATATTCGAAGTCGCAAAATATGCTGCGAAATGTCTAGGTTTCTTCAAATGATGTAAAAAATACTTTTCCTTTATGATCTGGACTCATATATATAGTAAGGCATGTATCCGCCCAAAATTGGAGTGCAATGCCCACACCTGCTCAGGTGCGCCCAAAACATCTCTGCACCTGCTAAATAGGATTCAATACGGTGCGATAAAACTCATAGATGGTACTAATATGACCTAGACAATGGACACCCTCGAACACCGACAAAATGTCTCGTGTCTCACTTTGTTTTATCCCTATTACCACCATCAGTGCTCCATAGAAATCGCCAGTAGCATTCCACACCTCCAAACTTTTAACCATAACACCTGTCTCGCTAAAATATCGTGATTCGTTCCTAACCCGTACAACTCGCTTACGGAATGCCCCGTCCAGCTCTTTATTTCCTATTCATCATAACATAACCTTTCGTTCGCCCGTGCTGTGTGCAAGCATTTTAAGAGTACTTAAATCGATTGAGCGCGCGCAAATTCTAAAAAAAAAATCATCGACATTTTTACCACATTATTATTGTTTATATTACTCATAAATATACATAGATATACAAAATAAAAACACTTGTACGTTTGTCTTAATATTCGTCTTGTTCTGTACTGATTCTTGAGTATGCTGTTTTATCTTAATATGATTGAACATGTTTTGGTTTCTAATTTATTTTAATTGAATTATTTATTCCGAAGCTATAATTATTCATATTGGTAATATGTAATGCTAATTAACATTTATATTGTGGATTTATACGATGTTTTCTTAAGTGCTGCTAATGATAAAATGTTAATACAATTTCTGTAACAAAAAAGGAGGCAGAAAAATTTATTAGATATTTAATATTTTTATATAAATATTGTACAAAATTTTCAGATGTCATAGTTTAAAACCGATGAAGACAACTTAGGAAGTAAACTTTATCCCACTTTCCTTGTACTTATTTTGTGGAACATTTGTCTTTTTCTAATATGTAGTTGGATTTGATCTACACATATACAGTGCTGTGCAAATTAATTGGGACAAGCACCTTTTTTAACATAATCGTCAGTAGGCTTTGATTTTTGCGTTATTTTTTCGAAGCATTGGTAACAGTTGGCTGTTGCAAAGGTAGGTTGCATATTTCCTGCTTGATTTTTCGGTTCATTTAATATCGGTTTGAGAATGGACATCTCTATGGAAAAGTGGGCTAACATCATTGCTTTGCACTGACAAGAGCATAAGTCGGCGCAAGGCCAGAAGTACACTTAAAGATCACCTTCTCATTGAGTCTATAGTACATACAAGACTGCTATGGGCCAAGAAGACCAAGGACTGGTCTGCAGAAGAATGGGGAAGAGTTATTTTTTCAAATGAAAGCCTCTTCGAAGTTCAGGGCTACCCCGGGTAAGAGCTGTGGGAAGGAGTGAGAACGAGAACCTTACACCTGATCACATAAGCATCCACCCAATGAAATGTTTTGTTGTTGTTTCACCTACACGGGTCCTGCAAGCTTAAAGCCAATCGAAGGCATGATGGATAGCGTCAAGTAAGCAGAAGTTTTGACCCATATGCAGTCGGCTAGAGCAAAGACAGTTCCTGACCAGAAATGCAGTTTTCCAACAAAATGTTGCAACATGCCATAAAACGAAGAAAATTAACCAATAATCCAAACAAATCACCATTAGCATTCCGCTCTTTCAAACTTTCAACCGTAACACTTATCTCATGAAGGCTCATCAGTATACCCTCAAGCCTACTTTCGGACGTACTATGAAATGTCGTGATTCGTTCCTAAGCCGTACAACTCTCTTATGGAGTGCCATGCCAAGCCGAGCTCTCTATTTCCAAGTCCTTGTAACATTCAGACAGTTAAGTTTCAGTTTTCTTTCCTTCCTTAAGCAATTTTTCGCGGAGAAAAAGTGCTAAAATGGCCAGGCAACTTCTCTGACCTCATTCCTGTTTGGGCCATTATAAAAGCTAGGCTCAGGAAAGACGATTGTCCGACCAAAAACAAACTAATGTCAGCCATTATTATTACGATTTGGTTTCATCATGTATAATTCAATGAATTATGAATAATTCAATGCCAAATAAGGTAAAAGAACTTAATTCTGCCATATGCGGTCATATAAATTATTGGTTTAATCACATTTTATAATATTTTGAAAATAAATGAAAATATATGTATATTATCTAAAATCCGCCTGTCCCAATTAATTTGCACAGCACTGTAGTTGTCTCCGAATGAACCTTAATTAATTGGTTGTAGTTTACACAAAAAATTCAATTTACAATAATTATCAACATAGAATCAAGATGAATATCTTCATCAGCTATCTACATACATATATGTGATGATTTTTTGACTATCGGGTGTCCCAAAATTCATGCAAGTAGTAATTTTGTAGGTAAACACAAGCTTTTATTTAAAAATTTATATGTATATTTTTTACTGACTCATAAAGTATACAGTGTAGGGTTATGTATGTATGGAATAGCGTACCGGCTAAATGGCCTCCACGGCTTTGCTGGTACATATGCACTTTTTTGTCGAAATTTTCCATGACAGTTTTGCATAAAAGTGCCTGAATTTCGTTGATGCGGTATTTAATTTGCTGCTTCAAGGCGTAGGTGTTCGTGGGCTTGTTAGCATAAACCTTAGACTTAAAAAAACCCCAAAGAAAAAAGTCCAAGGGCGTTAAATCGCCTAATCTGGCGGACAATTGTGATCAATGCAATTTAGGCACAAAAAAGTGCCATTAACTGTTATTGCTTGAACAGCCGCAATTTCAAAGAAGAATAATCCTATGATGCCTCCAGCCCAAAATACGCACCAAACAGTGACACGCTATGGATGCATTTGTTTCTCAACAATCATTTGTGGATTTTCTGAACCCCAAATTCGACAGTTTTGACGATTAACAAAGCCATTAAGATGAAAATGAGCCTCATCACTGAAGATGAACCTTCATTATTTTTAAAATATGGAATTGCTCAACAATGAAAATGCTTTTTTTTCGTATACGCTGCAGTTTTAATAATCCTGAACTGTCAACTGTCACGCTGTCTTTAGCGCACAAATGGCGCAAAATTCAAGCCTTGCGTGACTTTCGGGACACCTTTTTTTAAATACCTAACCAATTCAACGGTTAAATTTTATCATGTCGAATAAATTTTTTTTCAAAGCGATTGTAGTGCCGATTGTGCTTAAAAAATCTAAGTAAGGTCTTTGGAAAGTTTAGTCAAACTGCCAATTATTTTAAATTAAAAAACATCAATTTATCAGATGGAATTAAACACGATAGTGAACAATACTTTTTTTACTCGTATCTTTACAGAATGGAAAATTTCTGGATTCAAGGTGCAATTGGCGCGATTCATGTAATATCGTTTGTATACGATATAGTAACACTTCCTGTATACTTCGTATTACAACGTCCATGGAAACGGAGGCAAGACGCTAAAAGAGTGAAGGTATGTCAAAATGTCTTCGGTATTTCAAATATTACTAACGACAAAATGTTTTATTTAAAGTAAAGATAGTAGAATAAATAATTATTCGTTGCTATGAAAACTCAAACTGAGTTTGGGGTCATTCCAAAGTTAAAGCTATATCAGTTTTTATTGGGTAGTTAAACATTCAACTGGGTTGCAACATAAATAGTCAGGGTCATAGTCCATGCAAAAAAAAAGAAGATATTCAATATAATCTATTTGTCGCAAATTGTTGTCATATCATGTCAAGATAAACATAAAATTCTATCAAATAAATGATAAATCATCAGTATTGAACTTATATTATCTAAATAGGAGTGGAAAAATGCATGACTTAATATTATGTTTGAAGAAATAATTTGTCGATTTTACTGGCAGATATACATATTTTTCAATTCAGCGTACATTGGGAAAACAAACCGGAAACCGATATTCGGGAAATATCCGTAAACATTGGTGCTCATCGGACCTAATGTGAATGATAGTCATCCAATAATTCTGTCAGGAGCTGTCGAAGAATGCACAGGCACAACTGATCGTTGTGAAATTAGGAGACCTAGGAATTGGTAAAGGGAAGGGAACGGAATTTCTAGGGAAATATTTCTTGGAACATTTAGAGGAAATAGGTTATAGAACTATAGGGGATACTTAGATTATTCAGCGAAAAGTGTGTATTTTTCAAGGAGAAGTGTTTAAATTCTTTATTCTGAAAGTTAAATTTTAATTAACTCTCCAAAAATTACGATGAATCCTTTTCGGTGCTTAGTGAGTGTCTCATTCAGATCTAATTAATCTAATCTACCTCATTCATCTGTTGTTATACGCTGTGTTTCATGTGTAACTAACATCCTAATATTGAGAGCACTTCGATCTTTAGTTCATTGAGAAAATATTACGAGTATAAGTACTTATGTTTTGCCTCAATAATATTGACTAATTTTCTTTTAACAACATTATAATTATTTGGTTGGTCGCTCCTGGTATTTGATTTGATAATTATTTGTATAAATATATGTTTTTGTATAAAAGTTGTTTATTGTGTCGAATCATGTATTTTTAATTGCATGTATGTTAAAATAAAGCTGAATCACAGCTGATACATGCGATAACTCTTGGTAATTAACTTCTCTATGGTGACGTTTAAAGTAGTATTGTCAATGTTTGATTTAAAAGCAAAAAAATCAGTTATTAGAGATTTATTTACAAATCTGGAATAAACAAAGTAGATGTAAGTGGATTAACAATCACACCAACAAAAATTCCATGATATGATATGAATGAAAAATTGTAGATTAAAAGATCACCTTTAAGATTTTTTGTACTAAACGGGGTAGTTCCGTTCACACGTATTTGATTATTGAGATGATAATGATGTTGGAGACATTTTTGTTTGCTTATTTGTGCATTCATTTGTGGCGGATCATAGAAGAAGGCACTCCAAACCATAATATGTACTACCTCATCAAAAATTGAAACTCATGCTGACTTCAGCCCTATTTCATAAATCTTGCCAATATCGGTGACAATTACCCCATCCATTTAATCAAAAGAGTTTTCGTCACTGAAGAACAGCCTTTTCCATTCATCAGTTCAGGACACGTGGTTATTGGCTGTTTGAGTTATCTTTTTTTTAAAGTCAACGTTGGAGTCCATTGTACTCCAACCTTGATATCCATTCCCTGTGCCTCCATATTAACTTCTTGGAGTGCTACTTCAATCGCGTCAGCACTTCTAATTTTTTTTTTGTTCAACATCAGATGCTGAAAAGTCACTTGGGGCACAAAGTCAGCAAGTTCAGGAATATCAACACTGTTCCTTTCAGATTCATACACTCAATTATGTGTTTTCAAAAACCGTTTTCAGTCTTTGCAATTCTAATCAACCTGAGTTTTACAAAATATCAGAGTATTCCTGTTAAGGTATACCTTAAAAACCTTAACCTGCTATTCTATTCAAGTCGAAGTCGTACGTTCAATGAGTGAGACACACCATTTTGACGAGTGTGTATAATGTTTACATTTTTTTTAAACGTTTGTATGGCTAATAGTAGGTATCCATACATACTACAAAAGAAAACTATCCAACAGAAAAAAGGAAGAAGAGCTAATTGCTTGTAGTTCAATTTGTATAACTAACATCATGAATGTGGATGAAGGTTTTAACTAAACTAAGCTTTGAAAGCGCAGTGGAATCCAGTCAGCTCTATTCCAACTTCCTACAGTTTTAAGGTTATATTTCTCGCAACTGCATATTCTACACCTTTTGTATTAACTTTTTTGACACAGTATGTATGGATAAATTTCCTCAATGAATAATGTATTTTCTTTTCAATTAGCACAACAAGTTGTTTGCGACAGTATAAACAAAATAAATGATACCACAATTTTGTTAATGAAATTGAACGAATTTATTATTTTTTTTTAAAGGCTAAAATTGTTTCAAAAGATGAAGGACAAGTTACGTACCATACAATCGAACCTCCTCGCGATGTTCATGTTAAAATGTTGCAGGCCAACATAAATACCCTTGAGAACATGTTTAATTATGTAGTTAAAACTCATTCAACAAAACGTTGTCTTGGAACTCGACAAATTCTTAGCGAAGAAGATGAAGTACAACCAAATGGACGGGTCTTCAAAAAATATAACATGGGAGAGTACAAATGGAAGAATTTTATTGAAGTTGAACGTATGGCAGCTTGCTTTGGCCGTGGACTTCGTGAATGTGGGCAGGTTCCTGCTACTAATATCGTTATATTTGCTGAAACCAGAGCTGACTGGATGATTGCTGCTCACGGATGCTTTAAGCAAAATATGCGTATTGTCACTGTTTATGCCACCCTTGGTGATGAAGGTGTTGCGCACTGTAAGTTTTTTTTCCAAATTTGTTTTTATTATATTGCACTTATTAATTTTTTAAAAAGGTATTAATGAAACTGACGTTACCGCTGTCATTACATCGCATGAATTACTACCAAAATTTAAATCACTTTTGCCAAAAACACCAAATGTTACCACTATTGTTTATATGGAAGATCAACTATGTAAAACTAACACAGAAGGATTTAAGGATGACGTTAAATTAATTTCATTTTCGCATATCCTTCGCCTTGGATCTACCAGTAAATACGGTAAGAACTATCGACGTGAAATAGAATGTTACACACTTTTTACTATTTTAACATGTTACATCATTACCATCATGGAAGATAGTTAATTCTTCATGTAAAATGTAGAGCTTCCTATTCAAGAAAAGTTCGCATGTCATTTAAAGTTAATTTCACTAAAGAATAGGCGATTCGCGTGCTGCAAGAACTTCGGAGGGTGATATTTAACTGATATTTTGTTCCACACATAATGGTATAGTCCAACATTATTTTGAAATAATCATTAATAATTATTAAAATACATATTAGAAAAAGTTTTGTGCGTTACTTAAAAAAAAATAATTACGATCAGGCAGAAGCTTTTATTCATTATTTACTTCATAACATTGCAACTTTAGAGAATACGCATACTTCTAACAAAGTCTAATTTGAACATGTGCTAAGTGACTGTTTTTGGTCATACAAAACTGGGAAGTATTTGCACCATGCACATCGCCGTCGCAAATTTCCTGATCGATCCTTCTGTTTGACTGATTCTAATAGAGTTTGTAAATTTTGTTACATGATTGGTGAATAGAAGGAAATAGTTCCGTACTTTTTTTTAACTTTGTTAAATGCTTTCTCGAATCAATAAAGACGATTGGCAAATTTTTTGAGGTATCGCGATTTCTCTCAATCGTTATCCGTAAGCTTTGAATCGCATCATTAGCTGACTTGCCTTCCAAAAACCGCATTTACTGGTATGATTTTTTGCGCTAGAAATAGCTTGTAAATTTTCATAGCTTCGTCGCATTTCCACATTGCAAATTTCGTTTTTCAATGGGAAAAAAACAACTCCTTTAAGTAATAGAAATTTTTATACACTTATTTTGGCAATAGGCCCTTTTTTGGATTTTTACCACTTAGTTTATTGAATGTATAATATATCGATCTTACGGTGCTTTTATACCTATGCAGTCTATTTTGTGAAAGAATCATAGCAAGCTCATAAATAGAAATCCTTGAGGTGGGACAGGAATATTTTCAGTCAGTCTGAGAAGTGCTGATTCGGTATATATATAAATACAATACATACGGATATTTGATTTACTGTCTGTGTTTGAAAATAGTAATGTATTGTATATATGAGTTTTCTTTTACCCGACCGTCGGTTTCTGGAACTCAGGAACCTTTATGGCATACAGACTGAACATTACGAGTATACAAGGTGGCGCGAAATTAATCATCCAACTTTGTTTTTGAATTACTTTTTTACTAAATAAAAAGAAATGATTTTGAGTGATGGAGATCATTATTTGGACCTTTACAATTCTTTCTGTTAAGTGGAAAGATGATATCTGCCAAGTGGCTGCCGCCAGTGTTGATACAAATTTGTGCCCGTTTTATCGCATTTTCCATGACTACGTAAGATTTCCGGTGATAACTGTTCGCATTCCTGTCGAATATTCTCCTTAAGGACTGCGATTGTCTGAGGCTTGTTGGCATCAACACGTGAATTTAAGTAGCCAAAGAAAGGAGTCTGTGATGGATAATTCGGGCGATCCTGCTGGCCATGACAAATCGCGAAAAACGGGAGATTACGCGACCAGGAAATGCTTCCTTCACAATATCCATTGTGGCTCGTGCTGTGTATGCGGTTGCACCGTTTTGTTGAAACCACACATTCACCAAGCTCCGCTCATCGAATTCCGTCATGGCGTCCTCAAAAAAATACGGCCCAATCACTCCTCCCGCGTGAACGTCGCACGTCCCACCCAGTGGCTTTGAGTGGATGTAATGGCAGATTTTCAGTACCTCAGAAACGAAGATTTTGCTTATTGACGTAACCGCTTAAGTGGAAATGCGCTTCTTCGCTCATTCGTCGTATCATATCGTCGCAATTATTCCACGCTCTAGCGGAGTATAGCGCTCCATTGCTTGTCTGTTTATATACTGCAGCTGTCTAGTTCACAAATGTCAAATATGGTTGACGTACGACGCCATTTGCAAAAAGTATTGTATATTTTATATATTAATATTTATTATTGTGTTTCCTTAAAGGGCCTAAATATGATATTTGTTAGTATTTTGGCCCTTCTATCGATGCGCTGGGAAACTGTATTAGCTATTGCCTCATCGGAAAGAAGAATTACTTTTTATGAGTAGTCTTAAGCAGGCAATTGTTTTTTTTTTTTTTTTGTGGAATAAAAAATTATTGTGAAAACAGTCACCTATGTTTTTGCCATATATTATATTTTATCAGCGAGATTTACGTGCCTTACAGCAGTAATACCTATGTTATGGGGAATAATGTATTAAAAACATCTATGCTGGTGGTTATATATTTTCTCAATACACAAAGATATATTTTTAATTTATCTTTATTTATTTACTTATCTTATTTTATTTATTTATTTTATTTTTTTTATTTATAATTGCCTTTCTTTAGAGAGTGTACCGCCAAGCCCTAGTGATGTTGCCATCATAATGTATACTTCAGGATCGACTGGAACTCCCAAAGGCGTATTGCTGTCACATAACAACTTGATTTCAACAATGAAGGGCTTTTGCGACGTCGTACCTATCTACCCTGATGACGTTCTTATAGGGTAAGTAAATTGTACTAAATTTTCTTGGACTTTTTCTAGTTAATTTAAAAAAATGGTTTACAAAAAGGCTAATTGAATACAGAAAAAATCGAAATTTTAACAACACTCCAAACAAAATTACGTAATGCACAGCTTGTTCCGATAGGCACACGGCTATAAAGTGATGGTGTTGAAGGAAATGTTGTAAGGAAGGTTCGGTCGCAAAGATAAAGTGTTTCCCTTACTAAAAAAATGAACAATAGTTGAAAATGAATGTACTCGTATATAAGACGTCTGTTGGCCACATTATATTGGGTTGTACCACTTTAAATATGACATTTTTGCTCAGTCGGAAATAAGAAGTTAGTGAGTGAACTTCTGTGCCAGAACTTTAAATTTTTTTTTTTTTTAAATAAAGTGGTCCTTGACGAATTTAAAATGGGACATAATGCGTTATTAGCAATGAAAAACATTAATGAAGCATTTGAGGATGTAGCGGTAAACGAACGCACTATACAACGTTGGTTTCGAAAGTTCCGTTCGGTAGATTTCAGCCTCGAAAATGAACCACGTGAGAAGCCGGAAACGTTAGTTGACGACGATGTTTTAAGAGCAACGATGGATGCGGACCCAACGAAATCGGTGCGGGAGATTGCACAAAGCATGGGAGTATCCCCAATGACAATAAGTCGACAACTTTCTCTCATAGAAAAGGTAGAAAAACTTGATAAGTGGGTACCCCATGAACTGAACGAATCACAAAAACTACGGCGTCTGGAAATCTGCGCATCGCTTACATTAAGAAACTAAACTGAAACTAAACATCCATCAATTTTTTCGGCAATCTGGATTCATTTGCCGTCAGAAGATCTACTGGAACCGAACAGAGGTCATAAAAGCCTTTGAAGATTTCATTGCCTCAAAAAGTCAGCACTTCTACGAAAAAGGAATATTTGATTTTGTATCACGTTGGAAGAGTGTCATAGATGCCAACGGATCCTATTTTGATTGAATAAAAATTTACGGAAAAAAATATTGGCTTTTAAATTTTTACTATAAATTCGGACATGTGGTACAACCTAATAGATCAAGATCTATACCGCACGAGTAAGACAACATTTGAAGAAACACTTTATAAGCCTAATGTTTTATGCGTTCGAGTTTGGTGCTCAATAGTAATATTGTTTTGTTTAAAAATTTAATTAACTTCTTTACTGGATTGCAAAAATGAAGAAAATATCTGAATTTAATTTATATGAACAAAAAATTACAGACAAAAAGAAAATGTATTTAAACAAGTCCTTGTGACTATTAATAACTATTCTGTTCATTTCACACATTTAATATTATAAATATTACTCCAGTGACATTTACTTATGGCCTTTTTTGTACCCAAATAACACCTGAAATGTTTAATTTTTATTCGGGCTATGCTAGCGGTTTATTGAGGTGCTGAAGGTGTTTCCTTGAGGGTGTTCAGGTGCATTCTTTAAAGTATTTTTCGATCCAGAATTTTTAATTAGAATTCACTCAACACAACCAAATCTGAAATATTAGGTAATATAGGAAAGCATTAGTATGCAGATGAAAACGTAATTAGCTTTTGATCTGTTATTACCAATTTATGATTAACTTAACTAGTAAGCTTTTTTGTTTACTTGAATCTTCAGTAATACGAGTACTCTTTAACTTCCATTTTGACGTTGACTTTTTATATTGTTTTAAAAGATTTCTGCCACTTGCTCATGTATTTGAACTGCTTGCTGAGAGCGTTTGTCTTTTGACCGGTGTCCCAATCGGATACTCTACACCATTGACACTTATTGATACAAGTAGTAAAATAATGAAAGGATGCAAAGGGGATGCAACAGTTCTTAAACCAACTTGTATGACAACTGTGCCTGTAAGTAATTTCTACTTTTCTTTTTCTTGCACGAGTTTTTTTGTTGTATTTTTTGTTGTTTTGTAGCTTATTTTGGATAGAATAACCAAAGGAATCAACGACAAAATTAATTCTGGCTCGGCTTTTAAAAAAAGATTGTTTAGCTTTTTGTATAACTACAAAGTGAAGTGGATGTTACAAGGATACAAAACACCGATAATTGACCGGTGAGAAGTCAAAATTTATACTTATAATAACAAAAACACAATTATTTTTTGGCGCTTTTAGATTGGTATTTAGAAAAGTGGCGGAATTAATGGGTGGAAGGGTAAGGATAATGATGTCAGGTGGAGCTCCTCTGTCACCTGATACCCATGAACAAATAAAAGTATGTCTTTGCGTTGACTTGGTGCAAGGATATGGATTGACCGAAACAACGTCAGGGGCAACTGTGATGGATTGTGAGTATTCAATAATTTAATTTATTTTATTTTAGCATTGTTTACTCAAACCGTGTAGCGAGAAACATTCTTTATACTATCTCCTTGTGTAGATAATAAAGTAAACAATTGCGTTGTATAATTTCGGTGTGTTACTTTTGAATATACTCTAGATATTAAATATTGAAAAAGATGTATCCTCTTAATAAAAGTCATTATATGTTAGTAATTCTGAATTTTTGAACAGCTTCTCACCATTCACAAATTAATACATTTTATGAGTAATTTAAGCCAAGCTAGTGTTACCAGACTTATATATTAATAATTGCCTTTTACTTAAGAGCTACAATCTAGTAAAAAAAATTGTATATACTTGTTTTTATGATGAGGCATTTTTTCTAATATTCTTAGATCGAGATATGACGTATGGACGTGTGGGAGCGCCGTTAACAACATGTGACATTCGTTTAGTAAATTGGGAGGAAGGGAATTATAGAGTTACGAATAAACCATATCCACAGGCAAGTTCTTTTATATTGAGAATCATCTTTTAATTAAATAATTTAATTTAGGGAGAAATTATCATTGGTGGGGACAGCGTCTCATTGGGTTACTATAAACTTTCATCAAAAACTAAAGATGAGTTCTTTGAAGAAGATGGTAAACGGTGGTTCCAAACTGGAGATATAGGAGAAGTTCATGCCGACGGTGTACTTAAAATAATTGGTTGGTTTTTGTATAATTTACAACTCGTTTCACATTAGGTTAAACGTGGTTTTGTATTGTAGATAGGAAAAAAGATTTAGTTAAACTGCAAGCTGGGGAGTATGTGTCACTTGGAAAAGTTGAATCTGAACTAAAAACCTGTCCTGCTGTAGAAAATATATGTGTTTATGGTGACCCATCAAAGCAATATACAGTTGCTTTAATTGTACCAAATCAAAGGCACATTGAAGAGTTAGCCGCTACATATGGAATTTCAAGTAGGACTTTTGAAGAACTGTGTGCCTCACCCGTTATGGAAAAGGCTGTGGTTGAGGAAATAGTTGAACACGCGAAAAAATGTAAGTAAACATTTGAAAATACAATTTGAAACTAATGCTCTTGCATGCCTTTTGAAAAGATAATAATACAAGACATTTTAATCTATGATGGAGTTTTTCGAGATTTTACAAAAATTTAATAAAATTTATTTAATGAAATATGTTCGTTTTTAGGTAAATTACAGAAATTTGAAATTCCTGCCGCAATTACTTTGTGCAAAGAGGTGTGGTCACCAGACATGGGATTGGTTACAGCAGCTTTTAAACTTAAGCGAAAAGACATTCAGAACAAATACCAACATGATATCAATAGAATGTATGCCTCATGAAAGTAACTATAAAATAAAAAAGTTGAAAATAGAAAATAAATTGTTTTATATATATTTTTCTTATTTAAAATTGGCTCGAACATCTATAAGAACCTCGACAATGATAAGACATTTTACAAGAAACACAAGCAAGATTTTTACATTCATTTACTATTGCTGCGGGATTGAATTACAATATGAAGGATTCTGTTTAGTTTCTTTTATTATATGCTAATGGAGATGGTAACCAAAGATTTTGTAATTACAACAGCTCTGTGCATTCACTCAGAATTGCGTTTTTTATTTAAAAGTTTGAATCAACATACATTGTTAAATTAAAGCCCAATGACACATCTTCACTTGTTTTTACACTCTGTTCAACAAAAATCTGCAATGCGGGCCTTATGGAAGAGCTTATTTTCAAACACAGGTGCCTATCGCTTAGTTTTTGATTTAAAATACTGCAAATTGCTCTTAAAGTTCCATTGGTTTACATTGAAATTGTTGTTATACCTCCTTTAGCAATCCGATGCAACCCCAACGCAACTAGTCTGCTCCGAAGCATAGATAAACTAACCTAGATGTCAAACTCTATTAAACTTTTGCAAACCCTTAACTTTCGCACAGACACACTGTAAGTGTTTACTTACATCTCTATAACTTTCTCAAAATTTGCTAAAATGAGAGCAATTTACAAGTAAAATTGCTAGAATTAATGCCCTCAAACATAAAAGCAAAGAAGACAAGACATTAACCCCTATGTATGAATATATGAATGCAGACACGTTCTCTTTCTCGCAGCTTGCCGTTGGCAGGCTATATGAACGTCCGTCAATGGTGAAGTGTTTGTGCGCGAATAAAATCGAATTAAATTGTTAAATGTGCTTCAATTTAAGTAATTCGGGTGAGTACATTGATTGTTGATTAAATTGAATTAAAAGTTTGTTATTTAGTTAAAATGTTATTGTTTGGATTTTTGTAGTATGTATATTTATTTTTTATTTATTTGTTTGTAATGCTTATACACTTTAAGATATATCTTATAAGATAGTGAAAAGCTAATTAAGAACAATGAAAGCTAGTAGAGTAGTTGTTCCAAATTAAAACTTAACAAGAAAAATTTATGTAGGTACAGATTAAAATTCATAATAATTATGTATTATTTGCTTCGAAAAATTTATTTACAGATTTGTAGAGAAATAGATGCTCAATTCCTTTTTAAGCCTTGTGCTTGTACCTAAATTACGAGTAGTTCTTAAATTTCGCGGTAGTGAATTCCACAATCGGACTGAATTTACGAAAAGTTGACGTGTTGATGTAAGGGATTTGTATTGGTGTTGAATTAATTGACCAGACCTGTGCGAGGGCGGAAATAGAATCTTTTCGTATAAGTATAATGGTTGACGTGTTACGAGAATATCCGATAGCAGGGCTAGAGTGCGAAACTTGAGATAGCTCTCAAAAGGCATGTCAAGCAAACGAGAAGAATAACTACTTACTCTGTCATATTTACGTTGCCCAAAAACATTACGTATTGTGCTATTAAAAGCAACATTAAGCTTTCTTCTACTGATCGAGTCACAGCTACAAAAGATTTCACTTCCGTAGAGTTAAATAGGAATAACCAACGATTTAGTTAACATCAAGCGCGTTTTAGTTGTGTTACCCATTAATTACGTAACACCCCATATACCAGTTTCAACATAATCTATTGCTATTCAACAATATAGGTGGAAAATACGAAAGATCCAGTGGTTTATTTGATATGACTAGGATAGAGCAAACTCCGTTCTCAATTAAACCAAGTGGACAGCTCATATACATTTGAACATCATCAGCATACATATGTGACGAACAGTTGTTTATAATGGATGGAAGCTCATTTTCATATAATGAGAACAATAGGGGGCCAAGTATGGAACCTTGAGGGACACCATTAACTGTTGCAAGAAAATCGGATATATTGTCATTGAGCTGAACTGATTGCATTCTGTTGTTTAAGTGAGATGTAAGCAGCGTTACTGCACCTGATGAAAAGTTATATTGTCAAATGAGCTTTGTACATAAGATATTGTGATCAATCATGTCAAATGCATTGGAAAAGTCTAGGAGCACCAATAAAGTTACTTTTTCTTCATCTAATGCTTGTCGTATACCGTCAGTAGCACTCAACAGGGCGGTAATACAGCTGTGTTTCGCGCGAAAACCAGATTGCTTTGGTGTGAGCATGTTATTATTTTTAAAATATGTCATCATCTGTTTTTGCAAACTATGTTCAAAAGCCTTAAACAGAAAGGGCAGAATTGAAATTGAAACCCATCAGCTTTAGCACTTTTGCTAATAGATATAATTTTCGCTAACTTCCACTGAGTAGTGTACTCTCCTTTTGCCAAAATGAAGGTGATAAAAGGCAGTGTGATTGGTAAGAGTAGTTTTAGAAATATAGGGTGAATTTTGTCTAACCCAATGCCATTTGACTTTATCGAGAGTATACTTTCTACCACATCAGCATTATTGACCGATCTAAAACCAAAACTATTAACACTTTGATGATTAACAGCCAGGCTCGACAACAACTCAGTCACACCTAACGCGGACGAGAAGGGCCGAGACAAGAAATTCCGGTTTAGGGAATTGCAATCAATGCTGTCATTAGTATCTGCCAAATTACACTTTGCCTTGCCAATACCTATGCCGCGTAAATTTTTCCACAGCTGTCGATCACTTAAACAGGTGTTCAGCTTGCTCGCATACACACAAGATTTGGCGGAACGGATCTCCGTAACAACTTTGTTGCGAAGTGAACACTACATTTGCCGAAGTTCTGGAAGTCGATATCGCTCTCAACTATTGTAAGCTCTATCGCGCTGCTTCATTAAGGGACGTATTTGACTGGTAAACCATGATTACTTTTGTCTTTGTTGGTCTTGCTTCTCAAAGCTACGTGTGTGTCATAGAGTTTTAAAATATTTGCATTTAAGAATTCGACTTGCTCACTAGATGACGTCATGTTGAAAATGGTAACCCAACATACGTTTCTACTATTCAGTTCCATCAGGTTAATATCCATATGTCGAAAATCTCGATACTCGAGAGTTTAAATAGCATGATTGATGTTAAAATTAAAAGTTAGAAAAATTAAATCATGTTTTGTAGTATTTTTTGTTGGATCGGTTGTGAGTATTCATAGATGAAAGTGTGTGCTCGCGCGTGTGTGTGTGGTTTTTTTTTAACGAGGATTCAAAAGCATCGAAAGCCTAAAGGTCAGTGTGGGACTTAAACCGCACTAAAAACATGTCCTCATCGTCCGGACGGGAAGTTCTTCCTGTAACCATCGTTAGGTATTTCGTCAGAAGGATGTCCTAAGAAAAGGCTCAAAGCGTTTGTTTAGTCGTCACTGTCAAGTTTGTGGAGAAGTTACTCCTTGCTGGAAACGCTCCTTTTCACGGCGGCGTTCTATAGCTCTCAGTTCCATCATCAATGTCACGATTGAGTCTTCATTAGCCTGCGAATTCCGAAGGCTGCTTAACATACTGGGGACCGGGTTTATTGCTCAAGCTGGTTCCCCGATCGCTTCGTTAATGGAGCTCGGGCATGAGAAGAGAACATGCTTCGCATCCTCTATTGTTCCCTCACAGTTTGGGTAGTGAGAATCATCTTCAATGCCGAAGCGATGGAGATAGCCTCTAAAGCAGCCATGTCCACGGAAGGCTTGCGTGAGGTAGTAGTTTAACTCTCCATACCTCCTCTGCAGCCATTCATCGACGTTGGGGATTAGGGCATACGTCCATCTACCCTTTTGGGAACGGCTCCATCTACTTTGCCATGCACGAATTGTGTTACGCCGGGCATCCTCTTTTGGCAGATTGTCCCGTCAGATCTTCTGCAGCTCTTCCGCGTTCAGTACGATCGGCGTCATGCGCTAGGATGCATGCAGCGTCATCAGAGACGGTCCTAAATGCGCTCACTATACGGAGCGCGCTCAGGCCGCTTAAGATTGTTTAACCATTGCCAGTTCACATGTGGGAGCCGCGTACAAAATCACCGAACTGGTGACCCTTGCTAGCTGTCTTCGCTTACTAGATCGGGTGCACGATGTATTTACAATTATCCGGGGCAGAGCCATCATGATCCTGACGGCTTTAACTTTTACTTGCTTTGGATACTCCTTAAAGCATATCCCTGCGTCTAGGAGGTCTCCCAGGTATCGCAGGTAAGGCTTCGATGTGACCGTAAAATCGCCGCTCTGGAAGGAAAACACTTCTCTCTTTTTCCTTGTGGTCAAGACAACTGCTTCGGTCTTATGTGCCGCCAGGTCCAATCCAGTCCAACTGGTCACCATGCCGACCACCTCCGTGCTTCTAGTCGTAATTTCTTTAATAGTCCGCGTACCCCACGATCATGCACTCCTCGGGTAGTGCAATCTCGAGCACGTTGTTGTACATCGCGTTCCAGAGAGCGGGGTCCAGCCTTGGGGGACTCGGTATGTAACTCTGTAGCACTGTACACCGACATCCATTGTGTATTACAGCCTTCTATCCCAGAAGTAATCGCGCACGATTCTCTGGAGGTAGTTTGGCACCCCAAGGGCCTCCAGTGCGTGTACGATACGGGACCATCTGGCTGAGTTGTAAGCGTTCCTCACGTCCAACGTGACTACAGCACAGTATTTCTTGGAGTCGCCTGTCCATATTTCTCCAGCCGTAGCGTCTCGAGCTATGATGACGACCATCTCGATGGAATCCAGGGTCGATATGAGTTTTCTGAAGCCGAACTGCCACTCGTTCAGACCGCTGCCGGGACGTTCGAAGGCTTCATTCGCGTTTACCTTTATGGCCAAAGCAAGTGCCACGCTCGGGATGTCATCTGGCCCTGGGGCCTTATTTGGCTTAAGGCGATTCATAGTCATGGCCGCTATACTAACCTCCGGGATCGGTCCCTGTGGCAACGGGGCGTGCTGCGAAATTCTATCCAACGTCCTGGGGAACAATGTGGCCACAATTTTGTTCATAAGGGGAGGGTTTGTAGGTTGCGGAGAACTAAATCCTCTTACGGTGTTTACAGCTTTCTTGTAGGCCACCCCCACGGGTCCATATCCGCGCTTGCGCAGAGATCCTTAAAAGACCGCAGCTTGCTACGCTTAATAGCCTTATTTAAAGGACATCTGCAGTCCACGTATATCTCATGGCGCTGCTGTGGGAGGGTTTCCTCCCTGGTGCGGTGTGCGCGACGTCTTGCCTTGATGCACATGGATCTTAGGCGAGCGATCTCCTCATTCCATCAATAAGCCGGTTTCTTCGTTGGTCTCCGGTTCATCCGTGGCATTGAAGCGTCGTAGGCCGTCACCAGCTTAGACACAACCACTTGGGCCATGGGCAATGTCTGGTAGTACGGTCTCATTACTCCATACCATTTTGAAGACTTCAGTATCAAGTAGACAGTGTTTCCACCCTCTTCTGTGGACGTGGCCTGACCTGCTTTCAGCGGTTTGGTCAATTTCAAAGAGTATGGTCTGATAGTTACTATTCGAGAAAATACCTCTTATAGACCAAGAGGTAGGTGGTGAAAGTGTATCTTGGACCCATGTGAGGTCAATCGCGCAACGGTTCTAACCCGCTTCAAATGTGGGTTATCCGTTGTTGAGAACTACCACGTTCAGTGACGTGAAGCATTCCTGCAGGGATCTTCCTCTGGCATTTGTGAGTCTGCTGGCCCACGTGGTCGACCAAGTTGAAGTCTCCCGAGATGAACACCGGTAACTTGGAGCTAACTTCCGCTACTATGTCCCGCATCAACTCAAACCGCTCAAACTGCTCCTGATCCAGGCTAGGAAGAGCGAAGCACGAAAGGAAATACACCCCCTCCACCTTCGCCCACGTGAAGTGGTTGTGTAGATTTGGAGCGGTGGACTGAAAGGCTTTTCCGTTAGGTATCCAGATCGCTGCCTTTTCTGTCGCGTCCGACATCCATGATGCTGCGGGTCTATTGTGGTGTTGCTCACGCGGTATTGCCAAGTCAATACTATGCTAGTGTACCGTCTGAAGGAGCAGGTCTTGGGCCGCTATGCAGTGGTTGAGGTTTAGTTGGAGAACTCTCGTTTTCGGAGTTTCTCCACCGCTTTGCGGAATTCCGCACAGCGCGCACTGCCGGCCGTGTGTTTGCCTTTGAAAAGCGCGCACTTACACACATTTTTACATACAGCCTTGAATGGCCCTCCTTGCCGCATCTCCTGCAACGTTTTCATTCGGTCCACAACGGACATGCAGGTCAGAAGCCTGTGGTCGTACTGCCAGCACTTAAAGCACCTGCCGGGCTCTATGTACTCTACGATACGGCCGTCCGTCCAGCCGATACGCAATTTTCCTACTTTCAGCAGGGTATCAGTGTCTACTACCGGCAGTCTGGTGAAGGCTCTTTGGAAGCCTCGCTGTTTCCTCCCTGAGAAGCGAACAGCAGTCTCATCTATCTTGCGAATATCCCCCTTGGATTGAAGGGCCTCGCAGATTTCTGCAGCCGACGTCACCTCGTCCAATTCTTTGATTAGAATGGTCTTGGTGAGTACCTTGGTCTCAACTGTTGCAGTATCACCGAGGATGTTCTCAACCGCTGCCTGCAGCGCTACCACGTTACTAACGGGGGCCTTTTTAGCTCTAGGAGCAGCTCGTTTTTGGCCGTCCTTTTAATATTGCCTCCGAGTGACTGCAGAGATTCATTTGTCCTGATGGACTTCAAAATATCCGCGTAGCTTGTTTCTGCGTTGGGGGAATAATGATTGCATCGGGCCTTGCTATTGATCGTATCCTCTTTTTTCCACTCTGTGGGTCTGGAGCCTTCCTGCCTTTGGTTTGTGATCGTGGGCACCGGGTGAAGTTGTTGTGCGCGTTCTGCGGCACGCTGCTCGCGGATTGCTGCTTCTTCTTCTTTTTCTTCTGGGCCTTCTTGGGCCTCGGCCCGTCGCTTCATCTTCTGGTCATCCCGCGGGGAACCACTATCCCTGAATCTTGTCGTGGTAGCCTGGGTTTTAATCCAGGGGGAGGTTTGTGACGCGGCGTTAGAGGTCGAGGTCTGGGGCCTCAGTGACACGTTCACCATCTCAATAGCCGCCAGATCATAGGGCAATCTGATATATAGTGTCTGATTTTTAACGTAGATCACCTGTCATGTAGGCTTATGTTTACGGGATGCCCATACATCCATGGAGGCAAGGATACGCCTTGCCATCGCTCTGCCGCCTTCCTGAGATATCAAATCGGAACTGTGTTGCCGGCACAAGTTTCACCCTTGGTATGTGTCGAGGCCGACCTAAAACCTCTTACTGCTCTTAGGGTCGCAGCACCCAGTACTTATTGCAACTCTACATTGGGTCAACCAAAAGAAGACCCTTCCCGCGATTTTGGGCTTAAACCACAGCCACCATGACGCTCCCAAAAGGGGGCCTACCTCTTCAAGTCAGGGCCGGACCGAGATCCGGGGGGCTCCTCACTCCTATGACCGGCAACTTGTGACTGATCAAACGTAGCAACTTTCGGTAGCGTCATCTGAAGATGTTTACGACAAGACCAGTACTTTGCTCTGCCCCCGCTTATTATTACACAACGTCATTGATGGGCGAAGCCTTGATAATTGGGTGGGGGTCCGCAATCTGATACAATCGATGGTGTTTCTCATCTGCTGATGAATCGACCGCCTCTTCTTTCCGTCGGGCTGCACCTGATTAACTATTTCCGCGAGAAAGCCGATGAGGAAGGAGCTTCCGGCTTCGTTGGTGGCTTCCTGCGGTGGCTTCCCTTAATTAGTTGCCGTATCAGGTGCGCCAGCATGTGCTAGCGCTGAGGCGGACATTGGCGTTCGTACCGGCGACCTGGTCGTCTTCGAGGACCTATTGAAGGGGTTATTGGTGACGATGTCCGCTTCTACTATCTCCTCGCTTCGCGCACGATTGATTTCGCTGCCGCTACTGTTGGGTTGGTTTTTTTTTGTTTGTTTTATCCATTATTTATTTGTGTTTTTGGGTCCCCTCTCGAGTTCGTTATGTTCTGACCGGATGTGCAGTTACCTTAATGTGATCCCATGGTTTCTATTTGTTCGGCTGTTTCTGCCGCTCTTCTTTCGTCTGCACACTTTTTACACATCCGCAGTATTTAGCCAGTATTCTTGCGACTCCACCATTCTCTTAATTACCTCTGCAGGTCTGGTAGATTTTCTCTCCATTCCGTGAAGCGTCCACAAACGAAAATTGCGAGCTTTACGCCCTCCTCCTGATTTGGACACTCATAACAAAAGGGGGAGTTGTCACGGCCAAATCTGTATAGATACTTTCGGTATCCGCCATGACCAGAGATGAACTGCGTAAGGTGATACTTGCATTTTGCGCTTTTGGAATCAAGGTATACTATAAGTCCATCTGCCCTTGTTCCATCATAACCATCGAGGTTATTACGATTGAACGTACCCTTTCTTCCTCTTTCATTCTCCTTATTGCCTTGGCATCAGTTGGCATTGGGTTTTTCCTGCGGTAAATTCTCCTCATCTCGTCCGCGAGGATGTCGATGGAAATCATTCCAGCGATGACAAATGCGGCTTCGTTCGAGATCGTCCTATAGCCGCTTATTGTCCTTAGTGCAACAAGTCGGTATGCCGCTGACAGTTTCCGGCCTGTTTCTTTCCTTCTCAGCGTATCTGCCCAGACTGGTGCCGCGTATAGAATAACCGAGCTGACCACTTTAGCTAGGAGGATCCTTGTAGCGCTTGTAGCGCTGAAGCTTTTTTCCTCACGTAGTCCACATGTTGTTTAAACCGTAGCCGGTTGTCTAACATCACTTCTAGGTACTTTACCGCTTCCTTCGATCGCATGTTCTGGTTACCGACTTGAATATTGATATATTCCACGGTTTTTCTGCTCGTAATAGGAACGGCTTCTGTTTTTTGTTCCGCCAGTTCGAGACGCGCAGATTCGAGCCACTGCTTTATTTGAATAATGGCTGCGTTTGTGGTTGACTCAATTTCATGGGTGTGTCTTGCGACGACTACGATAGCTATATCGTCTGCGAATCCGATGATACTGACTCCTTCGGGCAGTCTTAGTCGCAACACTCCGTCGCACATTAGATTCCACAGGAGCGGACCTAACACTGATCCTTGCGGTACCCCAGCAGAGTTGGTGTGGTATTTAACCCATTTATCAGTGTCATACCCTAACTTCCTGTTCGTGAAATAGTTGGCGATTATCTTTAGCAGGTAGTAGGGTGTTTCCATCCTTGCAAGTGATCGCCTTATTTGGGACCAGTCGGCAGTGTTGAACGCGTTTTTGACGTCTAGTGTCACCATCGCACAGTACTTTTTTGAGCCCCACCTCTAAGAATGCCCTTCTATGGCTGCAGACGCAATGTCGACTACTTTTTGGATTGCATCGACCGTGGAGCGTGACTTTCGAAATCCAAACTGGTGGTTTTGAGAGGGCTCCCTTCTCCTCTGCTACAGTCAGCAGTCTGTCGTATATTATATGCCTAAGGATCTTTCCCATTGTGTCTAGAAGACATATTGGGCGATATGACGATGGTTCTCCTGGTGGTTTATTTCCTTTGGGTAGTAGCACTAAGTGTTGCAATTTCCACAGTTCTGGCAACACTCCCTCTTCGAGATACTTTTGCAATGTTGCGATGAAAAGATCTGATTTTATTCCGGCAGCAGCCTTTAATGCTGTATTCGGGATACCATCGGGTCCAGGCGACTTTTTGTCTCCTATTCAATTATATATATCCTACTTCTGTTTCCCGGACGATTGTGACCATGTTGTGTAACCTTTTGCGAAACAAGTGCTCCACTATGGTTATCAGCATTTTTAGGCACGTTATTTGTGGAGATCTGCAGGATTTCAGTTTGGCCATATCCATTCTGTAGGCTGTGCCCCATGGGTTGATACCCGCTTCGTCGCATATACGTTTGAAGCATCTTGATTTGCTCTCTTTGATCACCTTTGTAAACTCCCGTCTTGCCTGTTTAAAGCTTTCTAGGTGTTGTTGGAAGTCATTTCTCCCTCGAGACCTTTGGACTTTACGTCTAGCTTTTAAACACTTTGGCCTGAATGTTTTTATTTCATCGTCCCACCAGTAGTATGTGGCGCCTCTTCGATTTGCTGTTTTCCTGTTGGTCGCTATGGCTGTACTCCTCGCTGACGCGCCAGCTCATGTTGCGTAGGATAGAGTGACTCGCAAAGGTTGAGTGGATGATTGATCCCGTTCCTGCTTTGCGAAATGTGTTGCTCCTTCCTCTATTTGCTAAGCCTATGTTTAGAGATGCAAATCCTTCAAGGAGTGTACGCCCCCTTTTGTTGGTGAGACTACTGTCCCATTCCATAGCCCAAGCATTGAAGTCTCCTCCAATGACCACATCAGTTTTGTGTTATGCATTGTTCATCAACCTGTCCAGCATTGCTCGGTATTGGTTGAGTGTACAACTAGGTCGCGTGTAGTAACTGTAGAAGTTGATGTCAATTACTTTTGCGCGTACAAATCCTTCCGCATCACCAGCGATATCTTGAAAACCGTGGTTCCCGCATATCCATATTGCGGCATATTTTGTCTTGTCGCATACCCAGATACTGCTGTCGAGAGTTTTATATGGTTCGCTTATCAGGACCACGTCCGCTTTCACATCTCTTGCTGTTTGTTTCAGGATATCCTGAGCTATCTCGCAGTGATTAAGATTTATTCGAATGACCTTCATCATTGTATGCTAGTCATGGTTTTCTTGAAGACTGGGCACTTTCCATGTGTTTTGCGTTCTTCGAATCAGAACATGCAAGACGGCTCCTCGCCGCAATTTTTTGCTATGTGGCCTTCTGTGCCGCATCTCCTGCATAGCTTGGAGTGGTCTTCTAGGCATTCACATCTGCTTGCTACGTGTCCAAATTCTAGGCATTTGAAACACTTCCTTAGCACCTTTTTTTGGAGGATCCTGCAGTTTACCCTTTAGTCTTCCTGCCTCTAGCATCTTTTTCCGATTCCTACAGGGAGGCTAATTAGTACACTCTATGTGTGTGTCCATACGTCTGTCGTAGCGATCTGATGTCGGCTATCGTTATCTGTTCGAATCCGAAGTGCTTTCTGATTGCTTCATAGATTTCCTCCTTTGAGGTAACTTCATCCACATCTTTGCATTCAATAGTAATGCGTTGTGTAAGGGTTTGGACCTCTGTCCTAGAACTTCGCTTATTGCGGCCTTCACGTCCTCGGCCTTGCTGTCGGTATTCCTGAGCTGTATTAGCAATTCTCCCTTGTCTGTCCTACTGTTCCTTACCACTGATTTACCAACTTATTCTAGTTTGGGATCTGCTTTTATGTTACGGAGTATTTTCGCGGTTTGGCTTTCTCGACGACTATTTTCTACCTAGTGGTATTTTTGGTTACTTTAGTCCAGGCTGGTTCCTCGATGATGGCTGCTTCATTTGCGTGAGTCTGCTCGGCACGTTTCTTTGCGCCTTCTCCTTTTTTCGAGTTGTCCATTTCCAATCGCGTATCTTTTGAAAATTCTTTCTTGTTCTTTTTTTTTCCGTTTTCCGTTGCCTACGCGAAGGCTCCATTGTTTTTTTTTTAGGTGTCGACTTTCGTTTTGGTTCAGTGGTTGGCCGAAGCCATGGGGATGTTTGTGAGGCGATGCTCATTCTAATAACCTCTTTCGCCTTCTCATTCTGCATCTGTATAGCTGATAGCTCATAGAGAGCGCGTATGCTTTCAATTGCGTCCCTCATCGGTTGGTGTGTAGAACGCCTTTTGCCGTCATCCAGCATTCCGACCAACTCCCTTATTTGCTCTCCTAGTTTAAGGAAAGCTGGTTGACCTGGGATCCTTCCGTTGTTGCTCGTTTCGTCTCCGGTGGACCGACACTTCGCATTATCGCGCTTCTTTGGAACGGATTTTCATAGTTGTCCCCGTTTCCTGTGTCCTTATTTGTTTTCTGGGTGTTTGGTGTTGTTGCTGTTGTTTTTCATGTGTTCATTTATTTAGGGTCCCCACTCAAAGCCGTTATCAACGTACGGATGTGTAGTCACCAGCGATCCAATGGTTATCTATGCAAGCAGTGAGGCCATGCGAAGGTTGACACAGGCCCTCATGGGGTCCTGTGCCAGAGCCAGATCGGTGCTAAACAGGAATATTACACCTGTACCTACACCACCAACTTAATGGTGATGTAACATTGAGCGTTCTTTGAGTCCTGCAAAGGTTTTAACGGGACGTGTGTGTAGTAATAGCCTGAAAGCCGTTTAAACCGGATTTCACTCCAGCTTACTCGGGTAACAGAATACTACAAATGCTAGCCCTCATAGCTTCCAAAATCCAAATAATTGTTTCCAGTATGCCATAGTTAAGACCTTACTGGACTCGGTCTTAATGCCTAGTGCATTGGTGCCTAAGGCAGGTTCAAATATTTGAGCCGCTAGTCTTCCGAACTACTGCTTATATCTTCGCGCTCGGTTAATCCGGACAGGTTGAGGGTTATACCGCCCCTACTCGGTCACCAGAGTCTCTTTTTGTTTTTTTTTTCTTGTTTGCGCCAATGGATGTGGTAATCTTCTAAAGATGCGGTAGCCCGTGGCACCAACATGCAGGATTTGCAACACCCGAATATTCGATGCCAGGAGTGCGCCTACGTCCTTCCACCACTCACCTTGCGAGACTACCGTTAGGTATTACTTTGCGGGGCTGGTTAGTAATTATGCTCTATTCTCCGAGGTCGCCTCTTGAACTCTTTTTAGGGTTTCTGCTCTTCGCAGCGCCTATTGCACACGCACTATAAATGAGCAGATCTCCATCCATTTGTCCTCTGACTGCGTCATGTGACTTATGAGGTTTTCTGGACTTGGCAGGTTTACTCTTTCTTCTGCAAATCGTCTGCAGTAGAATACTGCATGCAACGCGTCCTCTCCCTCATTTTGACATTCTGAACACTGGGGCTATCGTGTCCAAATCTATGGAAGTATTTCCGGTAGCCGCCGTGCCCAGACAAAAACTATGTGATGTGGTAGTTACAGTTCCCCCATGGTCTCTTTGTCCATGTTTCTATGATGGGAATGAGCTTGTAGGTCCACCTGCCTTTTCGGAGCGGTCTCACCTGGTTTGCCCCAGCATTGCGGATGCTGACTTTTCTTCTTCCTTAACCCTCTTTGCCTCTTGCCGGTTCGAGGGTCGCCTAAGATACTCGTGCACCCTCTTCATCGCATCCGCGAGGATGTCTGTTGGGATCATTCCAGCTAAAACGCCAGTCACTGTGCTTTGGCTATAGAACAAGCGATGGGAAATATGTGTGCGTGTGTGTATGAGGAAAATGTGTGTCTGGGTGTGTGAGAATGAAGAATTAATGTGCAATGTGCGAATTCGAGAGCTGATAGTTATTGGAGCACAGAGAATTGGACTCGGTGTTGCCAATGTGTATTTCAGTGATTGTGATTTTCTGATTCTGATTTCTATGCAGTGGGCTGTATTTTGTGATTTATTTAATTTGACTTGTTTATTTTGACGCATTGTGTTGTGCTGTGTATTGTGTGAGGGTAAAACAATTGATATAGAGCGAATATTTTACCTCGATAATATTAAATGTAATACGCATCACTGAACCCATGGATTTGAATGCGCTTGACTTGGCCTCGCTGTGAACACTTCTCAGAATGCGTATTTTGTTGACGTTATCCAGATCCACGGTACAGATAATAAGGTAATATATTGCGCATGTGTCGAAAAAAGTAAATACATCCCGAAAAATCCAAGATGGCTGCCGAGAGTGATCAATTTTTGTTTACATATGCTGTACGTTAATAATTGCTTGAGTTTGAATTATTTATGGAGACTTTTATTCACTTATAATGATAAATAATGATTAATAGCGATTCTAAAACAACAATCATCTGCGACTTGGTGTCGGTGAATCTGAAAACAAATTTACGAGTAATATGTGTGTGTATGAGAAAATATAACACAAAAAGACGAATTCCACTTCTTGAACACATAAGTATGAAATTTATTAGAATATAAGTTAATATAAAAATGATTCTATGTTTACAAAAAAATATCACAAATTTAAAATTTGTATAAAAAATTTTACTTTTTCTACTTGTTAAGTTGTCTTCTATTGTATTATTTAGGTGTTTAATTCTAAAGTACATGCGTGAACGGAAGAAAATTTCTTTAACTTTGCTTTTGGACGCTATGTCTCTTGAGAGATTAAGTAACTGCTTTAAATAATTACGACAATAAACTATATCATCTTTATTAAACATTTTAAAAATTGTCTCCATCTTCTCCATATTTACCATCATTTCGTCTTTAGGTTTTTGAAGATATCCCTCCGTCAGCTGATTAGTCCACGTGAACGATATGGTATTTTGAACTGCTAAATCTGGATAATTGATTCTGTGGCAAATGTATCCTGCCAAATGCTCCAGTCCATCGTACTGTAGAGATTCCAGTTCATCTACCGGCTCTTCAGTTGCTATGAAGTCGGGATTAAGTGTCTTCAGTAGAATGCTACTTAAATAGCAGTATCTTCTAAATCGGGTCTACTAAAGTATTATTATCTACTAAAGGAAGTATGTATGAGCGAAGTCGATACTTGAATTCCAAATGGTTTGGATGATGGTGGCCTATATACCTTTGGATCGAATCGTTCCGAAAAAAATCTCTGTCTGATTAAGTCTTGATTAAGTCTGTATTTCAGTAAATACGAAATACTGTATTCAGTCTTTAAGTCGTTGTACAGAAGTTTAAGAGAATTATTCGTCACGATAATGTCTAAAAGTATTATAAGATTGTAAAAACAAAAATTCGTTATTCAACATTACTTTTCTGGAAGGGCATCATGGTTCGTTTTCCTTTAACCCTTATATTAAGCATTACGGAAGTCATCTCATCAACAATTCCAAATTGGAGCGATTCTAAAAGTCCAACGCCTTGAACTCGTTCGCGAATATCCTTTTAAGGAACTCTTACGTTGAGACAGCCGAACCAATCATTCACCTGAAATTGTAAAGATGTAGATGACACATGATTTTGAAGGAAATTTGAATTATTACCTGTTTAAAAAATATGGAACACTTAAGCCAACCTTCCGAACTTAGTTCCCCTAAACTACCAGCCCGCATAATAGCTTGAGAGACCGTGTGTGAGAATAATTTTGTTGCAAGTTTCACCTTTTGACGTTCTGCACTTTTAACATATAAATTGGTTAGCAATATTTTGTATGTAATACTCAAATCAGACTTATCATTAGTTTTCGAAATAAGCTCTTCTATGATTCCTTTGGAAATGAGTTGCCCGTTCAAAATAAAACCACCATTATCAACGAAGTTGTTCCGGATGAGTTTTATGAGATGAGGCACATCAGCAAACATACACATTCCTTGATTCATCGGTTGGGTTTTGAAAAAACGATTTTGTAACCGTGGTTTCAAGTTCACGCAGCAAATCTTGATTTGTTCCCCCGTGATCATAGACGATTGCGCACACTTTAAAATCAGTACCGAGTCGACCACCGTCGAGTGCACAGCTCCACCAGTGCACTCGCAATATTGTTGTGTGCTGTCCAAAAAAAAAAAAAAAAAAAAAAAAAAAAAAAAAAAAAAATAAACACCGCGCGCGTGTGCAAAAAAAACAACAAAAAGTGCAGTGCAGTGAGAAAAAAAATATACAGTGCGGGTATCCCACCTCACCCGCTCCTCGTCGAAGTACTGTTGCTTGCACTCAGTCACTGCCGTTACTGTATTTACCATACGGTACGGGCAGTGGCTGAGTGTATGTAACAACTGATGGATAGCGGGGTTGTGAGTGAAAATTTTGTTGGTGCACTGTTTCATATTGTTGTAAGGGCATAACACCTACAACAATTTGATTCGGTAAGCCAACGTCAGAATTTCCACTTCGCAGCCTTGCTTAGTATCGTCGGTGTTTGTGTTTTCTGTGTTTGTCTGTGATTATGACTAGGGAATTCAGGGTAGACGTAGCCAACATACGCGGGCTAAAAAGCAATCACTTTTCTGCGTACGTCCACGTCTGTAAGTACAGACCAGCTGTTTTGGCACTTAGTGAAACACAGGTAGATCCCCGCCCACACCTCTCAGATCATTCTGATCTGAAGCTACCTGGCTACGAACTAATGCCATTATTCTTCTCTCACCGCGGTCTCGCCATTTATGTGCGTAGTGATGTAGCTTACCAAACTCCACCACAATGTGATCCATGTTCCAATCCGGAATTCAACTTCATGTGGTTAAAATTCCATCTCCGTAAGCAAATTATACACTACTGCTTTATTTATAGAAGCCCCAAACTGGACAGCAATTCAACCTTTAACGAGTTTGATGCGCTGTCTGACTCCATTCAAAGAATTGTATCCCTGTATCCTCATACTGAAATCGTTATTACGGGCGACTTCAATATACACAATTCTGGGTGGCTTCGACATTCTGGACAGACAACACCCGAAGGACGGTGTGTTGAGATCTTCGCTGCGGAAAACAACCTAACGCAGCTTGTAAATGAGCCCACGCGAATACCAGACGTTGATAGTCATACCGCCAACACCCTGGACTTGTTTTTAACTTCTCACCCTGATAAGTACACCATTGATGTGCTCTCCCCTCTAGGCTCGTCGGACCATTGTGTCATATCAGCTAATTTCTCGTACACCGACCACACAGTTAGAGAAAAAATTCCTAAAAGAACCGTATGGCAATACGAGAAAGCCAACTGGAGCGGTCTTAACAGCTTCTTTAGGAATTTTAACTGGTCGTTATGCTTCCTCGATAACGACGTGGATGCCGCTGCTGATATGATTACAGACACCATTCTCTTTGGAATGAGATCCTTTATTCCTCATCGGATGAAGAGTATCAAACCAAAAGAAAAGGCATGGTACGACTCGAGCTGTAAAGAGGCCGTCAGGGTTAGAGAAATGTTTTTTCGGTCCTACAAGACCAACCCGACAGAGGAAAACCGAAAAAAGTTCAAACGAGCCAGAAATGACTGCAACGCCTTTCTTAAGCGTGTGAAATTCCTATACGACCAAAAACTGAGGCAAAAAATACTGCAATGTCCCAAAGGCAGTAAAAATTTTTGGTCGTTCGTCAAAAACATTAGAAATTCCGCCTCATCCTCCATCCCAACGCTCATTTACAATGACATTCCAGCTGTCAGCTCTTTGGATAAGGCCAATCTGCTTGCTGCACATTTTGCGGCCAGCTCAACACTCCCAGATTGTGCTTTATCTCCGCCTACACTTGAGTGCGTCGAATCTTCAATGGGACGAATCTACTTTCGCACTCGTGTAGTAGCAAAAGTACTTAAAGATCTCAACATACATAAATCCGCTGGTCCAGATGGTATATCTCCCCTTCTTCTGAAGAGGTGTTCTTCCTCGCTGGCAAAACCACTGCGTAAGCTTTTTCATCAATCCTACACTTTAGGACTCTTCCCGAGCAGATGGAAAACAGCATTTGTCCAGCCCGTCCCTAAAAAAGGCGAATCATCTTCTCTCTCCTCCTACAGACCCATTGCACTTACGTCCCTTCTTTCCAAGGTCATGGAAACACTGATAAATCGTCAGCTCATGAAATATCTCGAAACACGAAAACTTCTCAATGACCGGCAGTACGGTTTTCGTAGCAACAGGTCCACTGGTGATTTGATGGCATGTCTCACCGAAAAGTGGAACCAAAGCGTACATCAATCTGGCGAAAGCAAGATAGTTGCACTTGATATTTCTAAGGCATTTGACAGAGTTTGGCATCAAGCTCTTTTGTCGAAAATGCGTGCATTTGGGATCGACGACTCTCTTCTTCAATGGATTAGAAATTACCTTTCGGAACGTTCAATTCAAGTTGTCTTGGACGGTTTCAAGTCTGATATTCACAAAATAAATGCTGGTGTGCCCCAGGGCTCTGTTCTGTCACCGACACTCTTTTTAATTTTCATTAACGATCTCTTGTCTGCTACTTCTAATCCAATATATTCCTTTGCTGATGACAGTACTCTCTGCTTTTCATATTCGTTCCCGGACTCACGGCCCTGCTCTTCGGCTGTAGTACGAGAACGGCAGCGTATGCTAAGCTCATTAAATTCCGATATCAACAGCATAACCAATTGGGGAACTATCAATAGAGTGGAATTTAATGCTTCCAAAACACAATGCTGTCTGCTGTCTTTAAAGCGAAATTTAAACACCCAGCCATTATCCATGAATGGCACTTGCATCGTCGAAACCGAAAAACTTTCCATTCTCGGTATGTGTGTTAATGACAACTTACGTTGGAATGACCACATATTCGATGTCGTCAAAAATGCTGCGAAATGTCTAGGTTTCCTCAAGCGATGTAAGAAATATTTTACCCCCTCTGATCTGGCCTCAATATATAAGGCATTCATCCGCCCAAAATTGGAGTACAACTCCCACATCTGGTCAGGTGCTCCTAAAACATCTCTGCACCTGCTAGATAGGATTCAAAACCGTGCGATAAAACTTATTGACGATACTAATATCAGTCAATCAATGGACACCCTCGAACACCGACGAAATGTCTCGTGTCTCACTTTGTTTTATCGCTACTTCCACCACCAGTGCTCCACTGAAATCGCCAGTAGCATTCCGCCCATTCAAACTTTCAACCGTAACACCCGTCTCGCTATGAATGCTCATCAGTATACCCTCAAGCCCATTTTCGGACGTACTCTAAAATATCGTGATTCGTTCCTAAGCCGTACAACTCGGTTATGGAATGCCCTGCCGATCTCTGTATTTCCTGGTCGTTATAACTTGCAAACATTTAAAAACAATGTACATCGGTACCTCTCTTTTCTTCCTCCCTAAATTTCCTTTGCCCGCGCTGTGTACAATCACTTTAAGGGTACTCAAACCCCTTGAGCGCGCGCTCATTATAAAAAAAAAAAAAAAAAAAAAAACATTCACTTAATTGGTGAATAATACTAAACTGTATGTGTTTGGTCATCCGTTGGTCAAAATCGTAGAAAATTGATTGTTTCCAATTGCCAATCAATCCCCTTATTATAGCCACTTGGACGTATTTCCCAGCCTTTAGAGTTTCATTCTTCCGTTTGTCGTAGACAATTTTCTCTTTGACTTTCATTTCGTCAAATGAAAGTACACAAATTTTGTCGACTTCTTCCATATCGATGTTTTTTATAATATTCAACACGAATTGGATTATTCCCGGATATACCTCTAATTTTGAGCACTTGTTTTTAAGTGTTATCACAGCTTGAAGAGAGTATTGTTTTCGCAACAGCAATCGGTAGGCTCGGGGGCCAGCTGCATGTATTCCGATTGCATTAGCAATATCGTCTGATGACCATTTTAGACGTTTTTGAGGACATTCTAATTTTCTTAATTGGCCCTTGGCAAAAATATGACCAACGGATGCAATAGTTTGTTGCTGCTTCCAGTTTTCTGCTTTCGTCGTGGTGTAGTGGTAGTAGCAAACGCTTCTCACTCGGAGGGTACAGGTTCGAATCCTGCCCATGGCAAAATCAGTTTTTCATTGTATAATTGGAACTCAGACAAAAAAATTCTGCGTGTGAAGGCATAACACTGACACGTAGATTTGGCTGTTATAAGAGTTTCAAGCAATGAAAAAAATACTGGGAATTATATCTCGAATCACTCTGAGTGAAGAAAAAACTCTCCGTCCTATTCGGACTCCCACCCCTGGAGAGCAAACATAGAAACCAAACACACCTGAGTTTCAAACCACTACAAAAACAATTTTCCTTTCTCCTCCTTCTATCTTTCCGCCCGCGCCCGGGCACAATAAAAGGGTATCAACCCCTTAGGCGCGCGTAAATTATAAAAAAAACAAAAAAAAAAAATTTTGCTATTTACTTCAATAATCTGCAAAATACAAACAATGGCTGAAATTATAATTACACATAATTCGCATTACACTAATTTAATATGAAATCTATTCACTGCGAATATGTAGGGATGATTCCATCAGATTGTGTACTATAGTCGACCATTAAACCATTAATGGTTTAACTCGTGTACCGCAGTCTACATTAGAAGCATCAACTTGCGTAGAGCAATCACACTTGTTTGATAGAAATAAATTCTCCGGAGTGACTTCCAGATTTATGTATACAAAAAATTATATCGCTGTATTGTGCGATTTCAATATACGAGTACACAATTCTGGGTGGCTTCGACATTCTGGACAGATAACATCCGAAGGATGGGTGTTTGTTCCAAAAACAGCTGAACCCAGCTTGACATTGATAGTCATACCGCCAACACCCTGGACTTAACTTCTAACCCTGATAAGTAAACTCCTCTGGGCTCGTCGGACCATTGTGTCATATCAGCTTATTTCTCGTATAAGAACCATACAGTTAGAGAAAAGTTTCCTAAAAGAACCGTATGGCAATACGAGAAAGAGAACACTTAGCACCTGCTTTAGGAATTTTAACTTGTCGTCATGTTTTCTCGATAACGACATGGATGCTGCTTATATGATCACATTTAGGGGTGGCCGTGGTGTAGTGGTACTAGCAATCGCTTCTCACTCGGAGGGGCAAGATTCGAATCCTACCATTGACAAGTTTTCAAGTTTCTCATTTGTGTAATTGGAATTCAGACAGAAAAATTCAGCGTGTAAAGGCATAACACTGACACGTAGATTTGGCTTAGAAAAACCAATTTTCTATTCTCCTCCTTCTAGCTTTAAGCTCGCGTCCGGGTAACAGTAAAAGGGTATCTAACCCCTTAGGCGCGCGTAAATTATAAAAAAAAAATACACTATTGTCTTTGGAATGAGGTAATTTATTCATCATTGGATTAAGAGTATCAGACTAAAAGAAAAGGCGTGACAAGAAACGAGCTGTAAAGAGGCCGTCAAGTTTAGAGAAATGTTTTTTCGGTCCTACAAGACCAACCCGATGGAGCAAAACCGAAAACAATTCAAACGATACAGGAATGACTGCAACGCCATTTTTAAAAGTGTGAAAATTGAGGCAAAAAATATTACAATGTCACAAAAGTAGTAAAGACTTTAGATCCTTCGCCAAAAACATTAAAAATTCTGCATCATCCTACATCCTAACACTCATTTATAATGACATCTCAGCTTTAAGCTCTTTAGGCAAGACCAATCTACTTGCTGCAAACTTTGCGGCCAGCTCAATACTTCCAGATTGTGTCATGTCTCTACCTATACTTGAATGCGTCGCGCATACATACCCAAATCCGCTAGCAAAAGCAAGATGTTTGCGCTTGATATCTTTAAATCAATTAACAAAGTCTGGCACAGGCCCTTTTTCGAAAATGCGTGCATTTGGGATCGACGAGTGTCTTCTTCAATGGATTAGATTACCTTTCGGAACGTTTAATTCAAGTTGTCTTGTATGACTTCAAATCTGATATTCACAAAATAAATGTTGCTGTGAACCTGTCTCCGACACTATTTTGAATTTCATCAAGTATGTTTTGTCTGTTACTTCTAATCCAATATATTCCTTTCCTGACAACAGTACTCTCTGCTTTTCGTCTTCGTTCTCGGACTCACGTCCCTGCTATTCGGCTGTAGAATGGGAGCAATCATCAACGGAACCATCCACAGAGTAGAATTTAATGCTTCCAAAACACAATTCTGTCTGCTGTTCTTAAAGCAAAATCTTCCCATTCCCGGTATGTGTGCCAATGACAACATGTTGGGCTGACCACATGTCGCAAAAAGTGCTGTGAAATGTTTAGGTTTCTCCAAGGGATGTAAGAAATACTTTTCCTCCTCTGATTTGGCCTCAATATACAAGGCATTTATCTGCACAAGATTGGAGAACAATGCGCACATCTGGTCAGGTGACCCCAAGACTTCTTTGCACTTGCTATGTAGGATTCAAAAGCGTGCGGTAAACTCATAAATGATGCTAATATTACACAAACAATTTACACTATTGAAAATCGAGTGTCAACATGTCTCTTGCCTCACCTTGATATATCGCTATGTTGACTACCAGTTCTCCGCCGAAATTGACAGTAGCATTCTGCCCATTGAAACTTATAACCGTAACACCTGTCTTGCTATGAATGCTCATCAATATACCTTCAAGCCTACTTTCAAACGTACTCTGAAATATCGTGATTCTTTCTTAAGCGATACAACTGGCTCATGGAATGTCCTGCTGAGCTCTTTATTTCATTCATTACAATTTGCAAACAGTGCTTCGTTAAACCTCTTTTTTTCCTCCCTAACTTTCCTTCGCCCGTGCTGTGTGTGAGCACGTTCTAATTATAAAAAAAAAGTTGGAGCAGTTAAGAGAGTCACATTCCGGCACAAGAAAATGTACACATTTTGCGAAACGTAAGCTTAATATGATTTCATCAGACGCCATCAATACAAAGGCTGAAAAACGCCTAGAAATACTCAAAAATCAACGCACGGTGGTGTGCAGCCAAATCGATCGTGCTCAGGAATTGCCATGCCAAGCAATATATAGGTGCAACAACTGGAACTCCGTCTACTGCGTTAAACAACAGCTTTATAAGCTTCGAAGAGCTTCAAGGTAAAATTGAAGAACTGGAGGAACAATCCTCAACCCGAAATCCTGGTAAAAATTGAATCGCTTCAACCTATTAAGAAGTACAACGGGGTGGACACTAGCATTCAGGTTAAGTCATCTGAACATTGGGGCGACTTCATTATTTACATCGTTGCCTCCAAGTTTGACGTTGTCACTCGAAACAACTTCCAGGAAGAATGTTCAACTGAAGTTTTACCATCATTACGAAATTGGTGCAGTTTATCGAACGACGTTGTCAAGTCTTGGATGGTTACCCATCCACCAATGATATTGGTACACCTTCTAGAAAACCTAAAAATTCTCCTAAAAAAAGCTTAACCATAACTAAAAGTGATGAGCATAATAGGTCCAAACGATAATCTAGGTCATTTTATTCATACGTCTTAAAATTTTTTAAATCTTCCACTGAACGAGAGAGAACAATTTATAAATATTCGCCAAGTCTTTGCCAACGGTCACTACTTGACCACTGTCAATAGTCCCTATGCCGCAAGTATAATGAACAACACCATACTATTCCGCATTTCTCTAATAATGTATCTTCGAGCCATGGTATGTCGCTGCATCGTCTCAAAAAAATAAAGTCCACCAACTGTTACTGATATTGATAGATGCAAGTCACTCTTATCACTTCTTTCAATTGGGCAGATTCGTCTTGATGATAATTTACCGGTCTTCCAAAACTCCGTTTTTGGATAAAGTTTCATTATTTCAGGCATAATCAAGGGAACAGAGGAAGTCGACACTATCTGCATGAATGACTTTTGCATGAGTGTGAATGATAGTAATGAATCCATTACAAGTTCCTTTTCGAAACCTGAAACTGTAATTGAATCTGTGCCTTAGTTAAGCCGCTCAAATATGTGAGCAGTTATTTGCTGATAACCACGAGCGCTTCCAAAACGGAAGCTACTCGTACAAGGTACAACTACCATTTAAGACTGATCCGCATGAACTCGGTAATTCATACAACACAGCTGTACGTCGATTTGCTAGTCTAGAGATGAAAATACACAAGGATGCAAACATCTCCAGAGACAGTAAGCCCGATTTTCTCATGCCTCATCACTGCGTCATCAAACCCAACAGCTGCTGCACTAAGTTGCGCGTCATATTTGATGCTTCCTGCAAAACAGATAGGGGGCTCTCCTAAATAAAATCCTGCATACCATATAGGACCAGTTTTGCAGTTGGACTTGTTCTCCATTGCTTTCAACTTTCGTTATCACAAGTACATATTTACGGCCGGTATCACCAAAATGTACAGGCAAGTAATTACGAGTATGTACGAATATGATCGAAATTATCAGTGTATACTGTGGAGAGAATCACCTACAGAAAACTAAAAGTATACAAACTTGCGGTCTGTACGATCACGTATGGTACAAGGCTAGCTTCTTATCTTGCAACTAGAGTACTACATCAGTTGGCTGATGATGAGCGAGATTTGTTTCCTCTCGGTTCACGTGTCCTTAAAAAGAATTTCTATGTGGCTGGCGTTTTTGCCTGAACCAGCACAAAATGAATCATGAACTTCAATCGATTTTAGAGCGAGGTGGGTTTTAATTACGGAAATGGTGCGCGAATGCAGAAGACATATTAAATGATATATCACTAGAGGATCCAGAGCAGATTTTCCAACTCAAACAAAGCAATTTTATAAAAACTCTTGGGTTATTTTGGGAGCGGTTTCAAAACACTTTTCATTTAAGGTTCACCTGAAAGAAATTAGCAAGGTCACAGACACATCGATTTTGTTCGACGTTGCAAGACTGTATATCCTTTGAGATTAATCAATGCAGTGATCGTGCTTGCTAAACATTTTATGCAAAGGCTCTGGAAAGGCAAACAACACTGGGATGAAGCATTGACCCAAGACCTTCATCAATCTTGGATATCTTTCAGAGGAGAATTTGGAGCAAATATCAATAAAACGGCACGTGTTAAACTATTCGCTTGTTCATGCAGAATTGCACGCCTTTTCGGATAGCTCAGAGAAGGCATATGGAGCTTGTTTATATGTATATGTTTATATGATCCTTTCAATCAAATGGTGTCACAGTTGTCAGGCTACTTTGTGGAAAATCAAACGTAGCGCCTATTGATAAACAACGCATAACCATAACCAGACTCGAATTGTATGTTGCCGTGGTGATGGTTGGATGGTTGAAAAGATCCGCTTGGCCACAAAGGAAAGGTTTACAAAATATTATTATTGGACCGATTCAAGCATTGTTTTGCATTGCGATTCAGAAGAGACACATTAATTGACAACTTATATAGCTAATTGTGTTGCAATGTTGTCAAAACTTCGTCAGTGTTGATTTTTTGGCCGTCATTCCTCTTTGAAAAAGAAGAATATTAGCCAAGATGGAAGTGAAACACTATGTCTAAAACGAACAATTGGAACGAAGGAACTCTAAACATACGACTATATTTCTAGCTAGAGAAGTGATGGATATCTTCGAGCTCATTAAATTTAAAAACCATTTCACAATATTTACCAATGCCGTATAATTAACCTATACGGTTTGGTAGAAATGCATTATTAAAAGGAAAACATGAAGAGCGGCTATCAAGAATATCATTAAGGCAGTGCAAAATCAGCATTATCACAGAGAAAAATAGCATCGTTGAACCCGTTTTTAGATAACGACGAGATTGTTCGAGTTCGAGGACGCTTAAAGCACGGCTTCGATGATTATAAACACATATTATTTTACTTGACAAAAATATTTTCACAGAAACGATAATGCGGCATTTTCATGGGTGCACAGGAATTGTTGGCGGACACTTTTCTGTCCATTTCAAACGAAGAGGAATTCCCCGGGGGAATCATACGTAGCCATTTTCGTTTGCATCAGCATAAAAGCTGTACACTTGGAGTTATTGTAATTGTTGATTTAAGCACTGCTACTTTTCTTGGAGCTCTGAGAACATTCTTCGGAAGGAGAGGTTTGAGCAAAATAATATACGGTGACAATGCCACAAATTACATAGGTGTCCTCTACTCTCAGCTGGCATCTCCGGACTATCAACGGGTAATAAAGAATACTTTGAATCAAGAAGGCGTTTCATGGCGATACGATACCTCCGAGATCACTCTTACCGTCAAAATCGAGGCCATCCTTAATTGCCGTCCCCTCTGCCCTCTTTCCGAAGATCCTTCAGACTTTCAACCATTGACACCTGGGCATTTTCTAGTAGGTAGCCATTTACAGAGCATACTTGATCCAGATATCACCGACAAGAATATAACGTATCTCACGATACGTGATGGCAGCGAGTTCAATGCCTGATTCAACAGTTTTGACAAAGGTGTGGAAAAGAATATCTTCACAACCTCTAAACGAGATGCAAGTGGTGAACATCCAGCAAAGAAACTTAACGTAAATGATGTTGTGATGCTGAAGGGTGAAAACTTGCCACCACTAAGGTGGAAGCTTGGCCATCTAGCTGAACTGCACAAATATTGATATGGTACTGTTCCAATAGCAACTCTCCAAGCTGAGAAAGGCTTGAGTGTGTGTCCTTTGGTGTGTCCTAGGCTTTGTCCTTTACCTAAAGTTGAAGATCCTGTGATCATTCAAGGCGGGGAGAATGTCGCCGAATATAAACCAACTGTGGAAGTGATGACGACACCGAGGAGCACTACCACTGCCGCTAGGTAATCGGCGTTGACGTGCTGGGTGTTGGTATTGTAGGCACTTCATCACTGAAGCGCTTACTCATCTTGCTTCGAAAGACCGAATGATTCCATTAAAAGGCACTTACAAAGAGTTCAATGGATTAGTTCTTTGTATGAGTGCTCTGTTCCGACAGAAAAAAACAAATAAAAATCTCCCAATTTCCTCGATTTCGCGCTTCTAATGCCTTTTCTTTTCCTTCTGAGGTGTTAATCTCTGCTCTCCTGTCCGTGAGCAGCTCTAGTCCTTCTTAATGCTGGTGGCATAGAACCTCTTAAGTAATTAAAGGACACTCAATCAGAAAAGGATTTGGCGATGTCTTGCGGTTGTAGCTGTCCGGAATCAAACCTCCTCACCAAATTATCTTATATTTGCGATGGTCGAGATGTCCGCAATCGTACATTGGCTACAACAAAGTAATGGCCCGAGTCGATGTTGGCCTCTCGGAACTCCTCCATCCATAATACTGGAGGAGTGCCTTAAGTCGATCGCAATGTGGTCGATCTGGTTGACGGTAGATTGATCTGGATTTCTCCAAGTCCCCTTATGAACATGCATGTCCTCGGCAATTTTAATGTCATAGCTAGGGCACTGCTCGTAAGTCTTGCTGCTAACCCATTAATAGCCACTATACACAAGCGGGTACAGAAAAACACTGACATTCAAGAAGCCGTTGTTTAAATTAAAAAAACAATTTTGCAAAGTTCTTTTTGCGTTTCAATCACACACACTGTGCTGAACAGCTGCATGTAAATAAGGAAGCGACCACAAATAACGGCTGTTGTTATCTTGCTTTTTTTTATACGTCTTCGGCAATTTCACGCGTTTTTAGTAGTTTAGCGATGATGTGACTGCTTAGAAAGTGCGCTACATCATAATTAGAAATTTCTTTTGTTGATTTGGGAAGGAAAAGGGTTGTGTGTTCACATTGTTGACAAGTTGAATAAAAAAATAAATATTTTGATAACATTTGGTAAGTTGGAAAAGTAGTGTACTCGCATGATTACAATGACTAATAAGGTAAGTATTTCTTTTAGATAATTATTCGCATTGAAATGGAATTTGGAAGCATCAAAACATCAGCCTTTTATGGCTGAAGATTTCAAAACTTGGGTAGCGCTTTGGATTTCGTGGAAAGTTCATCAAATCATGCCGCTTTCGACACTGCTTTGATCCCTCCAGATCCAGATCGTAACACTGATGAGGAGGAAGGAGACTCCGCGAATCTGTATGCTAACATCATGCTGCAAGATGTTAAAGGAGAAATTGAGGTATCGGATTTAGAAGAAATGTTGCCACTTGAAGTGTTCGAAACTTTATTTGACAAAGAAGTGGTAAATTTGATTTTTGATCAAACTTGCCTTTATGCGTCAAAGGCTAATGCGCACGATTTTTCATTCAGCGAACACGATTTGAAAACTTTTTTGGGTATTCTACTATATACTGACTACCACTCTATGCCAAGCGAGAATATGTATTGGCAAACATACAAAGATACTCGTTCGCCAATCGTTGCTAACAACATGTCCCGGAAGAGATTCAAGGAAACAAAAAAAAAATCCTTCTCCTTGCTGACAATAATAATTTGATGGCTACCGACAAAATAACTAAGATTAGGCCCTTAGGAAAACTTCTATCCGAGAAATTCTGCCAATTCGGATACATACATGAAAAACTTTCAATTGACGAATCAATGGTACGATACTTAGGCAGCCACTCTTCAAAGCAGTTCATTAGAGGCAAACCTGTAAGATTTGGTTTTAAAAATTTGATGCTGACGAGCAGCTGCGGCTACTTGTACCAGTCTAACATATATTGTGGAGCCAAACGCGTTAATGTACAAGCACTCAATAATTATAGAATAAAAATTCGTGGTAAAAAGTATTGGTGGCCGCTTTTCACAGCAATGATGACTTCTGTTATGGGCAACGCTTGGAAATTGTATATAACAGCCCACAATTCTAATATAGACTTACTGGAGTTTCATCGCACCATTGTCCGCCAATACCTACGAAATTACACACAGACTTCGTCATTATCTAAGCGATCAGCTGTTTCTTCTGTAGCATCTACTGCTGGAAATCATTTTCCAAAGAGAATTGAAAAACCATTGCGCTGCCGTCAATGCCACAATCGAATAAGATGGATTTGCGAGCAATACGGCATAGCACTCTGTGTAGAAAATGACTGCTTTAAGAATTTCCATACAACATAAAATTGAGCTCATATGAGCCACATATTGTGCCATTGTACCCACTTGGGTACAGTCCCAAAAACCTACTGAATAACTTTTTTTTTCATTTTAGCATATTTTTTTAGTTCATTATGCTCCTTTTAAAACCTCAAAAATTTTGGTTTTAAACACTCTTGGCTTTTAATAGGCTAATAACAATCCCTGTAGTAAATGTCGCAATTTTTCATCCCATTTTTGTTCGACCCATTCCATCGCATTTCTTGGATGGTGGTATCATCTGCTTTGCATCAGATGCATATGGCCTATTAAGGGATCTAATATTCAGATTACAGAACCGCAGTTCGTTGTCCTTATTTCGTTTGCAGGGGTTGTCGTGGTAGTAGATCCGTTTGTATCCGAGACTTGTTGTTGCTTCGTAATTGCGGGTTTCTTTTCAATGATCGGGCAGTTACCCCGACCTGGAAATATATAGATACCCGTAGGACGAGGGATCGGTTAGACCGAAGCCAATAGTCCGTTCGGGGATGTGAGCTCTGCCGTTGGCCCATAAAGGGTTCATCCGCCACCATATCTTTTCCAAAACACTGACTGAGTCTCCGAAATCCTTACCGGCCTGAGCTCCAAATATGTCGGAGTAGCCAGGATAAGGTCGTATTTGTATTATTTTGGATTTTATTTCACCGTTGCTTCCATCTGAGGAATTCTTCTGCTGTCCCGCTTTTAGTGCTGCTACTGGTCAGCACTAGCGCTTCTAAGTTTTGGCAAGCCGAGTACGGGGCGATATCGACCAGTACCCGATGGTTAGCACTTGGAGGTAAAATAAGCACAACTGGCGTATAGAAATAGTTACAACACTGGGCATCCCCAAGTTGATTCGCTTAAACTCCATTCTACCACACACTCAAACCACTACCATACATTACATATACGAGTATATTATTAATATTTAATATCAGTCACATCTCAAATACCTACCATTAGAACTGAATTTATGAGTATGAAAAAATTCAGAATTCTACTAAATTGAATCCAACACGCTCCTCGTAGTTTTGGTCAACTTAAACTTTAGACGGCTAAACCAAATGTGAAATGCACACATAAAGTTTTAGACGCGACATTTATAAAATGTAGGAAGAGCACATCCTTGTTTTAAGACGTTCTGAGCTCAAAGCATGCCAGCATCCTAGCTACTATTCGGCCATCTCCCAGTACAGATTTAACGGCCTTCTGATCACTTTCGAACAGTGGATAAAAAAGGCGAAGGGCACTTGAGAGCAACCAAACGGTGCTCGCTTTTTTTTAGACATTGTCGCGTACGAAAGTGTATACTTTTTACCCTCAGATACTCGTAATATCTGTGGTTTTTTTCACGCATGTTAGCGACTGTCATAAAAACCAGACCCAACTGCGCTTAAAAGTTCATCATAATAACTTGGTAGCACAGATATATCTATGACGTTTAATGGCAGTTTATCTGTTGGTTGGTGAACAACCAAATTGTTGGCAAATATTTGAAATTTCTGAAAATTCATTAGAAAGTTAATCTCAAACGAAGAGAGCACTGTTTTATATCAGCTAAGTAGATAGCGTATATAAATTGACTTAGCGTACATTGCTATATTATTGTTGTAATTTACACGTAAATTATTTTTTTTTAGCGCAAAGCGGATGTGCAAAAACTCATGTTTAATATCATTACTTAACTATAATTATAATTAAACGAATGACCTTCTTGTACGTCATTCGCTCTTCACCCCAATACCAAGAATGCTTCGTATGCTCCCACAATTGGTGTTATTCACCTATACAACGTTTCTTATACCGGGGGAATGATTTCTCGTACAATTTAAGAACTTTAAACTATAAAACTCAAGAGCCTGGTCAGAAAACTAAATACTTTTTCTTCCATTTGATTTTTAAAACACCGTCAAATCGTTTATAAATAGTGACAATTACGCAATCAGTACCAGTTTCAGTTGAGCGTAGAAAGTTTATTTTTATTTTTTTCTTAAGTAACAAAAGAATCAACTGTACAATATTATACCAGATATTAATTTGTCCTAAAAAAATCATTAATTTAGCAGCATGCGATTCTGGAATGTACTTTTGTTACAACCTAGGTGACACAATCATCTTAATTCACAAAAAAAGTCCTATTGCTTTTCCAAAAAATAGAATCGAAGAAAATGATAAACGAAAATTAAAAGGTTTCTACCTAGGGAATGGATGCTGATGTGAACGTTTTATTGAACTGGCGTGTTCGACACTAAATCCATTCAAATCTTTAAAAAAAAAAAAAAATTAAATAAATACAATAAAACATTGTCAAAACTTTTCAACATACCACACATCCTTGAGTTTTCAATTTCACAAAGTAAAGCTTGGCAATCAAAACGCAACTTTTTTATTTCACAGTCAAGTCGATCTGCTATAGTATCGATTCTTACAGGTTGAGCAAAATGTTTTAATTCCTTTTGGACTAATTCGAGTTCATTTTTGTTTTTACGCAAAACTGAGACTATTTTATCCATTTGTTTACGTTGACGCATTATGATTTGGTGCTCTATAAATGGAAAAGCAAACAATTAAGTAAATAATTTATTTATTTTTATTTATTTAAATAATTTATTTTAATATTTCGAAAAAATGTGTCTATATTAGAAACTGACAAAAACACGTTGTTTTACCATAGCTGTTAACCGTAGTTTTTACTAATACAGTTCTAAAATAAATGAAATGCGACGCCGATTATACATATTTACCAATTAAATACATAAATTGGAAGCCGTTAGCAATTTACTAAGGCAGCTTCGTACTGAAGCTACGAAGTTCGTTAACACTTTCATTTAACGTTACTCCTCCAAAATGGTTCAGTTTTGCTATTGCTTGCTTTTTGCCTGAGGTAGAAGCTCCATATGTCAGAAGAAATGTATATATTTTCAAGAAGCATTTTTAGCTTATTAAAACTCATATGTAATCCTGCTGGTAATTGTTCACCATTTATCCAAAAAATTAAATGTCAGAGCATATGTACTCGTGTATGTAACATAAGGATAGACTTTAATATAGTTATACGGTTTGGCTTATTTTGAGATTGCTTGAAAGCTTAGAATAATAAGGGAGATATTTATACAATATGAATAAATCAGTCTACTCTCGCTAATGTAATAGAGCCTAATTTGTTGGGTCGCGCGACATCATGCAAAAACTTTGGAATATTAATAATATTAATCTAGTTTCTGGACTAATATGTTCATATGTTTTTACTTTACAGGTTATTTTGCCTATGAAATGGCTGGTGTTTAATATATTTTGAACCATCTAGAAGGAGAAGGAATACCAGACAGGAATCTGGGATCAAAAACGAGATATGAGATAGGAACCCTGATAATAATTGGGGGTGGCCGTGGTATAGTGGTACTAACAATCGCTTCTCACTCGGAGGGTCAAAGGTTCGAATCCTACCACCCATTGACAAGTTTTTCAAGTTTCTCATTTGTGTAATTGCAACTCAGAATGAAAAATTCTGCGTGTGAAGGCATAACACTGTCACGTAGATTTGGCTGTTGTAGAGTTTTAAGCACAAAAAAATGCTGCGAATTATGACCTGAATCACTCTGCGTGAAGAAAATACTCTCCGTCCTATTCGGACTCCCACCCCTGGAAAGCCACTACAGCCAACCAGTACAAAAAAACAATTTTCCTTTCTCCTCCTTCAAACTTTCCGCCCGCGCCCTTGCAACAGTAAAAGGGTATCAACCCTTTAGGCGCGCGTAAATTATAAAAAAAATACAATTTTCTTGTATTTTATTTATACATACGTATTCATGTATTAAAACTGAATTGGTATAACACGGTTAACTAAAAATTGACGAAAAATAAAAATAGTTTGAAGCGATCGTGCTTATTTATTTTCGTTTTTATTTCTTAAAAAATATCAAAAGAATAAAAAAAATTAATAAAAGTGAATTATGAACAAGGAACTCCTGTTTTTGACGTGCGTAGCTTTATGACTCATTACATTAATTAATATCACAAACTTACCATCACTTTGTCCATTAAAATGCGAAAAATTGGCAACGGTAGAATTATTGATAGGTTCCGTTGTCTGCAAATTCACTGATTTTCTTTGACTACTGTCCTTATCCACATATCGAACTGGAGAGCTGGAATAGCTGGATGGGTGAATACGAATTGCACTGAATACTCCACCCCCATCTGTTACTGTAATGTGATAATTGTTTTGATAGCCTTGTCGTGAATGACATGATGGGCTTACGCACGCAAGATTTGGGCCAACTCTGATATTGATTGGAGATTGTAAATTTGAATCTGGTTGTCGCAATACCAAATTAACAGATGTGTAACTTTTTTGATTTCCAAAATTTCTAACAAAAGGCAATTCAGGACGAAAATGAATTGTAGATTGATGGCGATTGGATGATATACTCGTATGTCGATTGTGATCGGATTTTGGAGATAAAGACACATTAACTGAAATTTCAGTTTGCGGTGAGTCTGAGTAATGTGAATGAGAACTTTGTATTGAAGGGCTATTACAATTAGCTTCCTCAAATTTGTCAAGAGATAATGCCGGTGAGGTGGGAGTCGTAGATCCTGAACCTTGGTTGGGTAAAATCAAAAGTGATGACCACTTTTTAGCTGGCTTTTCTTTATCTGTTTGTTGATTTATCAATTCTGGTTTATTTAATTCAAACCATTGTTCTTTTGAGTTTAAATTTTGATTAAGCTTCAAAGTTGTAGGCCTTTGTGATGGTAAACCTCTTTCTAACCCATTGGAAATTTTATTACTATCTGGTAAATATGTTTTGATTTGAATACTGCATGGTCCGGACCGCATATCTCTTATACCTTCGGATTTATGTTGGAACCTCCTTTGATTTTCAAGCAATATATATTTTTGGTAAATGAAAGCTTTGCCGTCACTAAATGAAAATAACTGAATGTTATTTTAAACGATTATTTTCAAAATCATTAAGTCATTATAATTTCAGGTTAAATTATTATTCAATAAAGCCAATGGTGTTTTTCATTTTTATTCCATTTTTAATGTTCATCGCCATTTAAACGTCCCTTGTAATATTTAAATTTACATATTTCACTTCAATTAAATGCATTTTTGGTCATATCATAAGAAGTCTAATTTCTGAAATAAGGAAAAAAAGTCATATTAAAAAAAAAGCAAAAAACAATTAAATAAAGGGTTTAAATTATAATGGGAGTTTTTTTTCAGTGTCAGTCTTTTCAAAAGTCAAATCAGCTGTCACATTAAGCTGTCAAGTTTCATTTATTTTCAGTATAGTTTGTCATTTTATAATGGAAAGATTGACGTCACAACAAACTATTGAAATTTATTTCCAAAATCGAAGTTCTGTTCACGAGACTTATAGAGTACTTTATGAAATTTACGGCAGACATCATCAGCCATCTGAAAGTGCTAATTATTGAATTATTCAACAATTTGGCACTCAATTCATGCTATTGAGTACTCAGACACCAACAAGAACGAGAACTGTGCGTTCGGATGAAAATATCGCGGCTATGGAAGCTTGTGTTGAGGAAGTCCTCTATTTACCGATTCGTCATCGTACGCAGCAACTTTAGCTTTGTCCATCTACTATTTAGAAAATTCTGCATAAAGATCTTGGTTTCAAAGCATATAAGATTCAATTCAGTATTTTACCGTAACAGTAATGAAGCTCATTTCTAGCTAAACGGCTACGTAGACAAGCTGAATTACTGCATTTAGGGGGAGGACGGTTTTCAAGAAGTTCACCAGATGCCATTGCATCGATAAAAATGTACCGTATGGTGCGGATTATATCACCGCTGGCATCATCGGTCTTTATGAGGCCGGAGCACAAGCTACTGTCAATAGACACCGGTACAATGCGATGATCAACGATTATTTGTTCAAAAATTTGCTTGGCATTAATGTGGAAGAACTGGTTTTAACAGGATGGTGCTCCACTCCATACTACAATGACGGGTGGCCGTGGTGTAGTGGTACTAGCAATCGCTTCTCATTCGGAGGGTCCAGGTTCGAATCCTGCCCATGGAAACTCAGTTTTTCTTTGTGTAATTGGAACTCAGACAGAAAAATTCTGCGTGTGAAGGCATAACACTGACACGTAGATTTGGCTGTTGTAGAGTTTCAAGCACAGAAAAGAAAAATTCTGTGATATACCTCGAATAACTCTGAGTGAAGAAAAACTCTCCGTCCTATTCGGACTCCCACCCCTGAAGAGCAAACATAGAAACCAAACACACCTGAGTTTCAAACCACTACAAAAACAATTTTCCTTTCTCCTCCTTCTATCTTTCCGCCCGCGCCATGGCAACAGTAAAAGGGTATCTAACCCCTTAGGCGCGCGTAAATTATAAAAAAAAAGAAAAAAAAATCGCTTTATTGAAAAAACAATTTGGCAATAGGGTCATTTCAAGAAATGATCGTGTGATTTGACGCCATTGGATTACATTCTGCGGGGCTACGTCACTAGTTTATGCCGATCAACCAGCCAGATTCACGTTTTGGAGTAAAATATTGTTGGAGTAATACACGACATATATGTTATACGTATGCCCCCAATTACTCGAAAAAGGGATCGAAAATTGGACTTATTGAATGCGCTTTGTATGAAGCTGTCGTGGTGGACAAGTGCCCGAAACTATTTTCAAATATTAAACGACATGTATTTCACGTCATTTCATGTTATTTATTATTATTATTATTTTTATTATTTTCAAGGGATCGATAAAAATGAATTTATAAAGTCCGGGATTTTTTCGCCGGGGTACTATGCCCATGTGGCGTTTGTCAACAGCACGCGGTCTAACGAGTTCTCATGTTATTTAATATTTGGAAATGATGTCGGGCATACTTATGTCCACCACCACCCAAGTGCTGCCTCGTATAAAGCGCATTCTATTATATATAAAAAAGATTATTTATCTTTCGAATGAATTTAATAAATTGTCATCAGGTTAATTTCTTTCTATTTTGTTTAAATAGAAAAGCAGCATTGTGAAGTAATACCATATTTATAAAATAATTGCTTTTCGATTTAAATTTTGGTGATGAGTTCACTGATGACTTCGTCAGTGTTACAGTGGTGCAGTTATTTAAATATTTATGACTTGCCAAATTCCTTTTTATTTCCCTTCTTTACAACAGATTTCGTATACGTTTATGGTCTTCATTTCGCTTATTTCAAAATCTCGAAGTGAACGTTACAAAATGTATAACTAGGATTCTGTCCGCGATTAACGCATTCAATCCAGATTTTTCCAAGCTTCATTCATAACATCTATGTCGTATGGCGTATGTGGAAGGTTTTTTTTTTCCTTTTAAGTTTCTTTTTATTTAAGAAACCCTAGAACCATCATCCATGGCAAATGAAGGCTGAACAGAAGAAGAAACTATAAAGGTGAAATAACAAAAAATAAGTTTCTGATCATAACCTGGATAACGGATTGGAGTTTTCGATAAGTATGCTTAGAAATGCATGTGATAAAATTAACGGGAAAAAGGAGAAATAGCTACATTTATTGTTCTATGGTGATTGGCACCAATAATAAAAGTATTTTCTGTAGAGTAAGCTTTGATTGTCATGAAGAAATCGGTTCATACTCGTACGTTCTGATGTAAATAATACCAATGAGAAACAATGTAAAAAGAAGATTTGGAAGAGGCAAACAAACAATGATTTTGTACGTCCACTTAAGAAACTGTGCGAATGCAGGGAATTTGTATTACACGACCATAATAGCTTTTAACTTCGATTCGATAAGATTTCGTCCACTTATATTCACTAACGAAAGAGCAAATCCATAACACTTGGCTATATTTTATGCTTCTTCTCATTTTACGTTCGGTTTTACATATGCTTAAGTGCACTTAACTGAATTTTGGTTGACCCTTAAAGAAAAAATAATGGCAATACTCGTATTGCCCATCGGAAATTGTGATGTTTTTGATTATATTCTACGAAAATTCACTTAACGAATACAACCTATCCGTGTCGTACTTACTTAACATTGTCGACATAAGGTGCCGGTTTCTTTTAAATTATATGTTACTTTGTCACTGGCAGTTAAAAAAAAAATTGCCAATTACCAGACAGCATCATATTTCCACTTCAGCAGATATGGTGCATAATTTCAAACGAGATTTATTTTTAAAATTCGGCACATTGTGCTCACTTTGAAAATAAGAATGCATTTGCAAATTGCAAATTATATGGTTTAATAAATGCTACAACCTTTTGCTATACCACCATTATGTTACAAATGAAGCGCTCGCAGTAAATTTAGCGAAAGGTACACAAATATATTTCAAAACCCTGGTAGATATGAAACACGAGGTAATAGTTATGTCGAGTAACAGGTTATAAAAAATGCGCTTTTATTTTCCAAAAAGGAATCAAATGAATAACCACTTGACTACCAGTATATAATTCTAAAACAAAGCAAGAATGTAATCATGCATAAACACATATGTGTTTATGATCTTTTAAGTAAACCCATGTCCAAAGCAGCTCATAGTGCTGGACAATTAGTAGGGGCAAAGAGGAGAAGAAAGCAAGGAAGTAAAAGACTGAGCCACATTTGAGAAGACAATCATGATCGAAGATCTATTCTAAATACAGATTTATCGCGGATACCTGACCTAGATAACTGAAATTGAAGACAAAAGAAGTCTGGTCTGCCTTGGACCGAGAGTATTTTCAACTCGGATACTCGTTAAGAAAACAAATTTTCCGAAGTTTAAAATCAAACTTGACACTGGTTGCAGTTATATTGGAGGAAGAAAAACAGAAGAGCAACCATGACTAAGAAGCTCGCGTTTTAAAATTGATTCAGTCACTGAAAAGGTTTAAAGATTCTAATATAATTCTAAATTAAAACTAATGTGTTCAGCGATGGATAAACCTTTTAGTTACTCGTAAAAGAAACACAACAATGGCAAAAATAAATTTTGTATTTAACTGTGTCAAATAATAGCTGGTTTTATTTTCATTGTTTTTGTAAACATTTTCTTTATATTTTGTGTTATTTCTGTTTATGTATATGCTTGATTTCTTAATCTCATTAGTTTTAAATATTTGAAAAATGGTAATTCAATGAGACTTCCTATTCACCCACAGGCAGGTGTGAGTATTTTTTGTGAAAGTAACTATCTATTAATTCAAATTATAAAGAAAACAACGCATAGTTATATAATTTGAAGATATACTCAAAAAATTTATTTTTATGTTAGTTTGAGTAATTCATATGCACAAATCTAAGGATTACTGAGTTGCTATCAGTAATTTTCCTGTTTATTACTAATTATCATTGAACCTGTAAATTCTATAGATTTATGTTTGTTAAGTTGTTGTTTTCAGAAATATGTGTTTTATTTTCAAACACAAAAGTGGGTACACAACATACATTCGTATTGTTGATGGTTTGGAACTTATTTTCTTACCAATGAAAATAAAAATAGGATTCTATTTCTCTTGATTTAAACAAAAATATATCGAGTGATTTTCTAAGATATAGAATTTATAATTGTATATACTGTGTTGTCCAACATCTGAGATTTACTGCACCTCTGTTTTGTTTTTCTTTAGAAATAAAGTTGAATAATACTATTGAAGGAAAAATCAAAATATCTACTATTCATAGAGCCATCCATGATCTGCGATCCAACAAATGACCACAATAATAGTCCACATTACGTCATTTTAATCACATTGCTACTTTTAAATATTTCATGAATATTGCAGATGAGCACTTAAGAAGTATATATTTTCCGGATACTCGTTCAGCAAAAGTCAACTTACGTTTTCCGTTCAGTTTTTTCTTTTTAACTTTAAAACAGCAACACTTTTCTTATTTATTTATAAAGATATTTGACTTTTGAATAAATTTATTTCTTAAACAATTGATTTAAAAATAAAACCTTATAGCACTTGATCTATTTTAATTCACATGTGTATGTATGTATTTTCACCAAAACCGATTGGTATAAAGCGACGTATAAATTATTTTAATTATCGCGATGTTTTATTTTAAACACGTATGATAGCATGCGTAAGTCAGGTAGAACAAGGAAAATAAAAACGACCAAACCGAAAATATTAAGACGCACAACTTTTCGGCAGCTGCATAATATTCAACAAATCGAAAATTAAAAATATGCAACATACACATATACAATTGTACAAGTTTCTATAAAAAGAGATGTATTGAAAAGATAATATGTAGTTATAGTTCTCCAATCCACTTATATTTTCGTCCGTGTGGTTGAGCAAGAAAAGCAAATGACCGAACGAGCAAGACTAAGTTGTGCAAAATATAATTCGCTGTGGAGCAGATTTAATAATTTCAGATATAAAATATTGTTATGATTAAGCATAAGAATCTTGACGTTATTTTTCTCTTTTTTTTGCATTTTTGATACATCTAATTGAAGAAAAACGAAATTTTGAACACCGTATATGTTTAAATATATACATGACGTATTTGGGTCGAGAAATTCTAGTAAATATATATGCGTATATATTTGAAAACTTCAAAATTTAATAAATTAATTAATATAAATCTGTTACAACCGTTAAATAATACTTAAGCCAAGACAATCTAGTACAGAATCTATCATTCCTCGTATGCCTATAAATACTAAACATGTATCGTGCAGCTTTTTCACAAAAATACGATTAAATAAAATATGGACATTTTTTGTAATGTTAAGGAAAAACTGACAATCAATATGAAACAAAATAAAACACATGCATATATACTCTTATGTACTGAGAAACATCTATTAAACGCCCTAAAAATTGTAATATTTTCAATGAATGCACTATGTGTAGAGATTCTCTTATAACATTTTTGATAAATCTGCTATGTATGTATCTAATATTGTGGTGGGCAACTTTTTGTTCTCCAAATCAATTTTATGACTTTAAAAACAAAAAATATTTTTAACACTGGACTATATTTAAAAAATGCATAAACATATTTAAAGTGCAAACGTAAATCAATATCATGTACACAATATGTATATTTTTTAAGTGATTGATTATATAAAGGGTACGTGTGTATTGATATAAATGAAAGTTGAATATAAAACTCCGCGATTTATTTTTCCAAATTTGATTCATTTTCATCTTTGGTTATGCACCAATTTTGGCATTATACAAATTCTATCCGTCTGTAGGAAAAAGAGTCATATCATGAATGAAAGAATACAAGATTACGCCGATATCTACTCAATTTCGTTTCGTTCTGCGAAATACATACATACATACATTCCCAGAGACCTGTGAATTTGACAGCATACAAGTGAAAAAGAAGAAAGTGGATTTAATGTCCATTTTAATCGAGGCAATTATGAATGAAAAGTTAAATAAATTTTAACACTTGTGATTTTGTATAAAAGCTTAAATATTTCTTCTTACATCCGATGTGCAAAACATACAAAAAACCATATGCTAAAATGTTAAAGAACAATTTGTTTAACATAGTTTTTTTGGTTACTTACAATAAATTGTTTTTTTATTTGCTACGCATCCTTACTTTGAACATATTTTCAAAATGTTTGCTTCAATTTAGCAAAATACGGAGACGGAACCCAAATACCTTTAACATTATCTTGTTAACAATATAAATTTCTTTACTGCCAGATTTTTGAAAAGAGATAACTTTTTAACCGTACTGTCATTTTAGATAGTTATGTTTTATTTTGGTTAAGTTTCATTTGCCAACTTATTATAACTTAAGATGCATCCGTATTAAAGCCCCATTTACAATACTGCGAGATGTGATACGAGAGTCGTATTCGAATTCCAATACGAGAGCTCTCGCATTCAGACATCGGACGTCTGTTTATAATGATGCGTCAAGACACCACTCACAAATAACAAGCTCAAAATGAAAACAACAACAACTTAGCTGTCACGCATTGCGAGATGCGAGAAATTTCCGCATTTTCGAAATTGACTGCGATGCTCGCTGCGAGACTAGCATTATTGTAAACGAACACATTGAATTACATGTTACGGAAATATTTTTGACAGTTCATGCGCCCTCGCTTTCGAACAACGTATCGCATCTCGCAGTATTGTAAATGGGACTTAAGTCCCATACGAGAGTCGCATTCGAATTCAAATGCGAGAGCTCTCAGACATCGGACATCTGTTTACAATGATGCGTCAAAACACCACTCACAAATAACACGCTCAAAATGAAAACAACAACAATTTAGTTGTCACGCATTGCGAGAAGCGAGAGATTTCCAGATTTTCGAAATTGACTGCGATGCTCGCTGCGAGATTTGCATTATTGTAGACGAACACATTGAATTACATGTTACGGAAATATTTTTGACAGTTCATACGCTCTCGTTTTCGAACAACGTATCGCATCTCGCATTATTGTAAATGGGACTTTATCCACATTTATTTTGAGAATATATGATTTATATGGCCCTCTGAACTTTGACCAACTGAGCTCGCTATTTCTACTGTAGTGGATAAATCTTGTACTAAATATACTTGATATGATCAAAAGCGAATAGCGCGTCAACGTAATGTATGTGTAGTAGAAACTGAAGTCGCTGTGAGTGAAGGGGTGACAAAAGATTCGAAATTGTTAATTTGGCGTCGATTATATCAGATTCCTCTTTGTCCGTCCAGTTTAATTCCAGTACATGATTCAGTTTTTTCAGGGACTAAAGCCACTGGCTTTTGGCTTATGATGGGAGTATTTAGTCACAAGGATCACTTTAACCCAATGGGCTTGTGCAAAAGCAAAACTACAGTGGCTGTGGCACAAGTGGTACTGTATTCGCTTCCAATCCCAACCGCGCTCGAACGATATCCTTTTTTCATTACACAATTACACAAATAATTTATTCTTCCCGTTACATGTTGGATGCCACCCATGAAGCGAAACAGCCACTGAGCCCAAACAACTTTCTTCACCCTCTGTCCACTTTTGCAAAAAAAACTTATCACGTGCTTCGGCATTTTAAGAGCGGTCATGCCTCTTGAGTGTTAAGTTCTTCTTTTTTTTTTAAATAATAATGAAAAAACAGAAGTGATTCTGGAAACTCACAAAAGTGTTTGGTGTGCTCTTCATGCTGATCGATTTTTATTTTTTTACAAATGTGACATTAACTCGTGTTACAGTCACTGAACAATGGTCAGGGAATCGATTCAGTAGGTTAGAATCCGCTACGTGGGTGAACTTAGTCAAAAACAACCGATGAATCCATACGCCGGATAATGTGTGGAAGACTTAAAGAGGAGATTTCTTAACATATTTTGAGAAAAAATCGTATGGGAGAGGGGAGGGAGGGGCGGCGTCGTTGGAAAAGTATCCTCTCCGAAATACAGAGGCTTTAAGCAAAGCCTTACGCTGCCCTGTTTTGGCTCCTATTGAAAATAACGTCTATCAAATTTATGCGTGCATTTTAATTGTAAATATTGCCCTAAAATTAATGTGTCAAAAGTTATTGAAGTTCGAAATTGATTTTTTTTTCATTAACCTAAAATTTTGTCATAATTTTTTTCAGAAAAATATATTTTTAAACTTAAACGACAGAAAAGGTGTCGAGTCATTTCGTCGTGATTTTTTTATTTTTGAGATAACTGGGTTTTTAGCTACCTGGATTCGATAAAAATGGGTTTCAATGACAATACCATTACAATAAATACCATTACAATAAAAAACAGTCATTGTGTTCTAACAGGATGACGCTCCTGCGCACTTTGGCCATGCAGTTAGAGAGTGGTTAGGTCGTGTGTATGAAAATTGTGGATTAAATGACTTGAATCATACGATTGACGCGGCGGATGCGAAAGTCCGACAAGAATTGGAAAGACTGGATGTTGTTAGAAGCTTTCAAAGAAACTTTCAATTTTTGATAAAAAAAATAAAATAAAAATGTGCAACCAGTATTTGCACTTTTTTTTCCTAAAATTTGTAACAATTTTTAATTTAATGCCTTATATGTTTCAATAAGTTGGGTCATTAAGAAGTTACCTGACAATTTTATTTATTCGTAAATACTAGGTACACGTTTCAAAGTTGCAAAAAGTGGAGGTTTAGATAACAAAGTCAAAATTTTAAGTTAAAAAAAAAATCACTTGTGATCTTTAATATATATTGGCAAATTAAGAAACTATTTATTTATGACTCAGCTGAAAAAAATGGACATTAGTTACCCTTTCTCTATTGCGTGTTTGAATTTTTTCGAATTCGTAAATCACCAGAAATGTCATCGTAGGGGAAAAAATACATTTCATGGAATGGATATCTGCGAAAAGCGTAATCGTGTATTCTTTCATTTATAGCATTTTCCATTGGACAAACAACTTTTTTTCGTTTTCTAAAACAAACAAAAAAATTTCAAAATTTATTGGTTTTCTTTTGTGTAGAAATAACATATTATTACAGAAAGAAAACAACCGACCCAAAAATTTTGTGCCACAACAAGAAATTAAATTTATAAATAAAACTACCAACAAATTTTCTGGTTCCCGAGAGGTTAAACTTTTTATTTTTTATTTCTGCTTTTGCTTTCTTTTTATAAATTAATCAGGACAGTTTTTTGTCCCCGTTGACTCCTGTTTAAAGATTTCCCTGTTCGCGAATTCGTCTGTTCCTTTTAAGCGTCATCCAATTTTCCACACTTACTGTATTTTCCTTTAATTATTATTCGCCTCCTTTGTATTGCTTCCGCTTCTACTTGGAGAAAATTGAACTTCTTGACCTTCGTTGAACTTCTCAAACTGTTGGTGTTTTTTTCTCCCATCCTTTTCTTGATCCTATTGCTGACCAGTTCGTCTGCACTGCTGTATGCACTAAAAGAGTCGTCAAATAGAACTCACCTTACACAGCTGTCAAAAAAAAGGTAAACAATAAGTGTGCTGCGCGAATTTTGTGAGCTTTACTTATGTTTGCAAACTTTCTATCTTGTGTTGTGATATTGGTTTTATTTTTGCAGATCTTTTTGCGCAACAATATGTGTTTTCATCGGTAAATTCGTTTGTTAATGGAAAACAATTTTGACGTTTCACTGGCACACGTAAATTCATACGTATAAATACATTGCGTTTTCCATTAATATCTCTTTGAAAGTTGGTCAATTTGGATTCCTAAAACTGGAGCACTAAAAACTTCTGATTTTGCTGTCGACGTGTTTACATAGATTGGTTAAAAGTCAAAGTTTTATTTTGCTATTTCTTTGTTCCGCGAAATTGCAGAATCCAATTGACACCCGGTAAAGTGCTTTCAGCGCCCCTTGGTGGCATTTTTTGTACCTCCACGACTGGACAGATTTTGGCTGGGAGCAAAATCATATGTAAAGTTTAATTTCAGTGTGGAACAAAATAAATAAATTTGTTAAAGAATTTATTTTTGTCTGATCAGAATAAAGTTGAAATGTCGAGAAAAAATACGCGAGTTTCGAAATAAGTGCTTGTGAAGTGTGTAGATGGGTTAATTTGAATAGAATCGTGCTTTAAAAAATGTAAACAAAGCACTTGTGAAGCACGAACAAATTGTTGTGTTGTTACTTTTCTATTAAATATTTAGTGAATACTGTGTAATATAGTGTCTTTTTGTTAAATATATGGTTAAACAAATCAATAAAATAGTGAAATGCTGCTGAAAATTCGCATAGTTGGAATACTACACATGTGTATGTACATGCATATACTCATAGCAGAATATTTTAAAAGGACTATTTCGTTTGGTGAAAGTGAAAGAATACTGAAAGCTGGTTGCAATTACTCTCTTGCACTTGATCCTGCTTCAATTATAACTTAAAAACCAAACCAATTTGCACCAACTTTTCAGTTTCACCAGCGGAAACATTCCCCTTGAAATAATATTGCTGTAACATTAATAGGATTCCATCTATGAAAACTTTAAGTTGCATTTCACTGTCTTTATTGACTTGTGTAACAATATATTAAATAAACACTTTATATTATTCACTACTTTTTTACTTTGGTCTAAAAATATTTTTGGTAATTTTAAGGAATATGCAAAATGTCTGACATGGGAAGAAAAAATAGGAACAGGGCTGTTAGAAATAATAGTTTAATAGATATTTCAGATATAGTACTAGAGTTAGAGCAGAGAAGATAGGATTTAAGGATGAGTGAAAGAGTTAGAAGAACGAGAAAAGAGTTACACGTATAAAGACGTTTTTGGTCGACGTTGCCGACGACTGAAGCTCTCTGAGCGTAAACAGCAGAATGGAGAGACCGCTCTGCAGTATTTCTTGGCGTTGAAGGAGTTGGGTTCTCGGGCGAAGGTTGACGAAAAGTCAGTTATTCAATACGTACTCGATGGGATGCGTGATACGCATCACAACAAAGTTATTTGTTATGGTGTAGATAATTTTAAAGAGTTTACAAAGAAATTAGAAATTTATAAGGCGCTTTCGGACAGGAATCAGCCGTCTTTTAAATCGAATTTCGAAGTTAATAGTAGAATGCCTGGTGTTCCAGAGCCGAGATGTATGGTCTGCTTCAAATGCAGAAGCAAGGGCCATCTTGCGAGGAACTTCAGTAAAAAGCAGGAAGGAACCAAATGTTGCCGAGGTTTTGGACACAGAGCGCCTCAGTGTCCTAAGTATCCAACAAATGTGATAGTCAGCATGGCATCAACGGCAAAATCAAACTTCAAGATACTAGTTGAATTCAGGAGTACGGGACATTCCGTTAATATTCATGTCATTTCTAACCGACATCTGTCAATTCCTATTATCTTAGGCTAGAATATATTTTCGAACACACAATTGTTGACAATTTCTGGCGATGTGAAAATTAGAAAGCTCAAAAAAATTTTAAAATGTTGTCGCCTTGGTCAGTTGTTTCATACAGGATGCCATTATGTAATACGAAATTCTTGTAAGTTCTGTTCTCCAATACCTTTAATATCGCCCTTATTCGCCCGTCCTTCATTTGCGCTACCATAACTGTACGGTTTCTGCTCAGAGCGTCCACATGTTTTATCTTTACTGCAGCACGGTGTTCCTACACGTATTCATAATCCTGCAGCAATAACGCCCATCCTGCTATACTTGGTGTCAAGTCCTTCTTTTCCATGGTCATCTCAAACGCTGAACAATCGGTGACTATGCTCTGCCCACCCTCCAATAGAAATTTGACAAACGAGGAGATTGACAGGTATCTAAAACTAATGGACGAGACAATTAAACGAACAATGGGCAAAACGATACCGCGGTATCAACATACTGACAACGAAGACTTATTCCGCAATGCAACCGTTGACGCACTGCACCGACATAAAACTAGGCTGCTGTCAAGACTAAAAGCATTGTACAGACAGTTTACTGACAGATATAACACGGAGAGCATGACATTGAAGTCGTCGATCAAAAACAGAAATTCTGTAAGTTTGTGTTGGAACAACAAAATTCGGGCTGTAAACACCAGCAACCCGAATATGTTCCCGCGAATAAATAAAATATTTCGGGGGAAAAATCAAAACGACCTTTCGTGTCTTAAAATCACCCGAACAACTGACTACGAGCACACACTTTCCACAGCAGGCATCGATCTAAATGAAGCTGTTGATGATGACAACTTCTTTGTGATCGAGGATCAACAGGAGAAGGTAGAGGCTATAGGAGCGACTTTCCAGGAAGTATACAAAGCAAATGACATCATTGGCCCGAACTACGACCTGAAAAATCGAGTCATTGTGCACAATTTCTACCTTCGAAATGAAATAGTGAATTGGCGATTCAAGAGCTCGCGTTTCACCCAGTTCAGTGACGAGAATATGGCAAATAATGGCATCCCCGACGGTAGGGTACTACTACCCTTGTTTATTTCGAAGGAAGGGCCCCAAACGATTTCCGAATCACTTAGAAGTAAGAAATCAGTGGGATGAAATACCGAACATTGTACTTCGACATCTCCTACTAGAAGCGGTAGACATTTATACCACCCTGTTTAATAATGCAATGAATAATGCCCGTTATCCAGCGCAGTGGAAAACTGCGGTGGTACATCCAATCCCCAAAAGGTATAAAGGCACATCTAATCCGGCGAATCTCCGGCCTATCAGTCCTCTACCTAATATCAGTAAGGTGTTCGAGAAGGTGATCAATAGAGTCCTGATTAAGTGGGTTGAGGACAAAAATATAGTTGGTTTCTGATGTCCCATGCAACAAAGGCTAGAACCATCGTACTGGTGCCTGCCTCATTGACTTGGAAAAGGCCTTCGATACCGTTTAGTTAGAGGCACTTTTTTTCAAGTTGAACAGTTTGGGCATTAGTAAACCATTGCTGTATATTACAATGTGTTAACAGATATATAGTTCATCGTGAAAAATGGCGATGTGATTTCTACTGGAACATTTAACATAAAAAACGCAACAAGGTGCGGTAAATTCGCCGATTCTATTCAACATTTACACAAGTGATCTGATAGGTTCACTTCACCATGAAAACGACTTAATCACATGCAGATTAGCTCCAATGATTGAGGTCATTAATATACTTTTACAACGTGACTTCAATAAAATTAAACGATATTGCGATGACTGGAAGTTGAAAATCAACTTTCAGAAATCGGAAACCATTCTGTTTAGGACGCTTTTTTCTTGGGCCTCTAGGGATACCAGGAAGACTTGGCGCAAGTTTTCTATCGTCGGACAACACAATAGACAATATCTATATTTTAACAAACATATGAATGTTGCCCTGGCCAGAGCCAAAGGGGCTTTTGCCTTACAAAGAAATTGTTCTAGCCAACTCGATACGAGGGTGAAGGTGATCTGCTACAGGGCCCTTATCCAGACTATGTTTGTATTTGGATGTCCCGTGTATTTCAACGTGAGAGAAGGTTTATTGGAAAAGATTCAGGTGTTTGATCGGGTTTGTCTTCGAAGGCACATTGCAAGAGCAATCACCTCGTCGAACAATCTGATCTACGGGGCTTGCTACCCCAATTATATGTATTATGAGAGAGTACGCTTTGACGGCTTTGTTGCTCCAGAAGCGTTCCTCTACCTCGATATGAAAGGTCTGATCCAGGCCGCTAATCTTCCACGTCGCTCGAACAGCTGCGGACAGGCGACTCAAATACGACAGAGACGTCGCACATGGCAGTGCGGAGCGTATCCGGTTCAGTAGGGCGGTAGGGAGTCGCGACATGACAGATGTTGCTCGGCAGCACCAACAATTTTGGTGGCTTGTGGGAGGAGAGGAAGTTTCGTCGTCGAATTCCTCCAGTAGTAGGTAGCTCCATAGGAAGCAAAGTTGGTTAGATTAATTTTTTAGCCGTGGCCGGCTTACATAGCTTTAGGTAGAATTAGGTTAGATTTAAGAAAAAAAAAATAACACAAATAGAAAAAATTATAAAGACAAAAAAAAATATTAAAAAAGTACTAAAGAGGTGGGAACTTCTTTCTCTAAAATAAGGGGTAACTATACAAAAAAGAAAAAACAATGATAATCTTATCATATATGCAATAAGATAGTTTAAGTAGGCTAAGTAGGTTAAGGTTTATTTTTTTTAGGCAGTTTGTAAGTTTTTATTTAAAAGAAAAAGAAAAGTTCATATACTAATTTCTTTTTTTAACAATAATCATTTTCTTGGTTTTAATAGTAATAATTAATATAACAATATAAAATAAATATATGTACTGTAACGTCGAAAGATATAGTTGAAGTATTATGTTTAACTTAGTGTGCCCGCATGGGGCCAGTAAGTTAGAATAATGTATGAACTACATTCGGAAAAAAAGTCAAAAAGTGAAAAAGTGAAAGCTCACACACATACGCATCTGCCTCCTGATAGTCAAACACTGACCCAAAAAGCTATTTTTTACATTTGAAAACTTTTAGAAGGCATAAAAACAAGAATTTTATTTGCTTTGATGTGACCTGCAATGACAACAAAACTTTGAAAATCTGACAAAAATTAGGGTCGTTTGTTTAAAATCTGCGTGCATCACAGCCACCTCAGTATGAAATCTGGAACTAATACATTTTTTTTGTGAATGTATTAGTTCATTCTGAGCTTTCAAAAAGTAAAATACTTGAAAGTTAAGGGGTACGCCAACTTTCAAGTAAATTACTTTTTGAAAAGTTGAAAGAAAACTACAGATTTGTAATGGTGATAAAAGAGACAAAACATTTTTGTGCACACACTTTACTTTTTGCCGAATGTAGTCCAGCCTTAATATAATTTTAAGTTAATTAAGCTAATTTTTAAGCATTTTTTTGTCTAGCATATACGAATTAATGAATTAACGGAAATAAAAATATTATAGAAAAATACTGGGTGAAAGGAATTATCGTGGCATAACTTTTCAATAAGAATCGCTCCAAACCCGATTTTAGTTCGATCCGTATGTAGTTCAGTCTCGCTCTTGGTGTTGTAAAACATTAAGGTTGATTGCCGAGACAATACATCTTTGATACTCTCGAAGCTCTTGTGTGTATCTCGGAAAAACTGAAATTCGAAGTCTTCCTCAAGAGATCGTTCAAATGTTTTGATATGGTTCCGTAATTCCGAAAAATTTTCTAAAATAGCCGGACAATCCCAAGAAACTTCGTACGTCTTTTAGGCCACTAAGCTCTGGGAAAGGCTTAATTGCTTTTACTTTAGGCATTGACGGGATAATATGTCCGTTCGAAATCTCATATCCCAGATATTAGATTTTTGTAAATAAGAACCGGCATTTCTTCCATTTAAACCGAAGACCACGAGGCGCTGGTAATTCAAACACTCGATTAAGTTTCTTCAGTGCTTCACGGTATTCCTTCGCTAGTACAGTGATGTCGTCCATATACATTAAGATTATATTTTGGGTAATGAGTGGCTGAAATATCTTGCTGTCACACTTTTGAAATACCGTTGGGGGCGTTCATAACCCGAAAGGCATTCAAGTGAACTCGAATTGACCAGATGGTTTAACAAAAGACGTGTGCTTTCTAGGGTGGAAATGATTCGTTTGCCGGAGAGCTTATCAAAGTGGTCCTCTATGGCTGGAAGTAGGAAACGATATCTAACAACCTGCATGTTTAGTTTCCTATAATCAGTACAGACGCGTTTGGATCCATCTTTTTTATTTAGCAGGACTATGGGGCTAGGGAATTCCGAATAACTTGTTTGGATGATGCCTTCCTTGAGCTGCTCTTCAATTTGATTATCTACTACTTCTTTCTCCAAAGGTGATAACCTTCATGGATTTTGAAAAATCGGTTTCTCATCTTTCAAAATAATTCTGATTTCAAATCGATCCTTGTTACTCTTTACCGATTTATATTCCTCTACCTTTTCTTCACTACCTTTAAAAAATCTTGGTTCCCTACATTAAAGTCTTTATCCTGCTCTGGCAGACTGTGTTCGAAAATATATTCTGGCCTAAGATCATAGGAATTGACAGATATCGGTTAGTAATGACATGAATGAAATCTGGGTTTTGAAACTTCCTAAAGTCTCCACTCTATTTTCAGACAATCCCCTAAGTTTTATTGTGTCGCGCTTCAATACTGGTGAGCCTTGCCCTGAATGCTCGCTTGATTGTAACAGTGTAACCTCAATACCGGTGTCTATGAGCGCGTTAACGGAATGTCCCGTACCCTGAATTCAACTAGTTTCTGTTGACTCCATGTTGACTATCCTCACATTTGTTGGATATTTAGGGCACTTTAAATACCTGGATTCTTTCTGTTTTTTCTGCAGTCCCTCGCAAGATGTCCCTTCCGTAGTTGAAGCAGACCGTACTCGGCTCTGGAACATCATGCGTAAGACGACTTCCTTTTCTACTATTAACTTCGAAATTCGATTTAAAAGACAACTAACTCCTTTCCGAAAATGTCTAATTTCATTTTAGAATCTTTAAAATTGTCTGACCGTTACACATAACTTCGTTGTGATGCGTATCACGGATCCCATCGATTACGTATTGAATAACTGATTTTTCGTCAAAATTCGCCCGAGAAACCAACTCCTTCATCGCCAAGAAATACTGCAGAGCGGTCTCTCCATTCTGCTGTTTATGCTCAGAGAGCTTCCGATGTATTTCGAACAAAAGCCTATCCACTAGCGAAGTTCTGCAAAAACTTCAGCAAAGTGCCGCATTTGGTAATCCCAAATGCATAGTAACTGATCGAGGTTCAGCGCTCACTTCAAGCGATTTCTCTCTATACTGCCAAGAAGAAGGTGTAAAACACATATTAATGATTACTGGCGTTCCCAGTCCCTCCATACTAAATTTTCTAACGATAAACCCGAACATTGGTTCAAACTAACTAACAAAGTTCAACAATTCATTAACAGGAGCAGCAACAGAAGTACTGGCAGAAGTTCATTCAATCTACTGTTTGGAATCAAAATAAAGAATAAAGAAGACCTACACATTACAGAGCCGGTAGCCGAAGAACTGTTATCAAATTTCGATGAAGAGAAGAAGCAGGCGGCGATCCAGGCAATACAATTAAAAAATCGAACAAATTAGAGAAAACCACCGCAGAAATACGCCGAAGGGGAACTCGTCGTTATCTGGCTGACTCAATTTCGTAACGCAATAAAAATTCATAACAAATTTTTCCGCTCCTATGGGATACATATACATATAGGATATAAGATTACCAAAATTGGAAAATCGGAGCAAATGATCGTTACAATATGGAGAAAGTATGAGCAAACGAAGGACATAGAAGAAGGACTGCAAACGCTGATAATATGAATCTGTGGTTGCCTGGTGATAACATCACCGAAGACGAAGTCGAAGACCTTTGAGATGATAAACTTACCTGAGATGTTCCATATTTGAGATAATAAATTTACCTGAGAAGTACCATTTATTTGAGACGATAAACTTAGCCGAAATGTTTCATTTATTTGAGGTGATCAGCTTACTTAAGACGATCATTATTTAGCCGAGATACTGTTTTTAACTGAGACGCAAGTTATGTTCCCACACTTCACAAAACTAAAACTTGAAGGAAATCATATTCATTCGATACATCAGAAAAGCTGCCCCAGAGCTGAAGTCATCAATTTCGTTGAAAATCTAAACCTATCGCGACTCAGTCTGATCGACGAAATTAACTCAGTGTGGGAAACACTCGAGTAACCAAAATTAACTCAATGTGGGAAACACCTGAGTAAGCAATTACTATTTCCACTTTGTCAAAGAAATTATTTCTATTTTTCTGGGTTTCCGAAGAAAACCAAAAGTTAAGAAAAATAGGAAACTGGCGCAGTCGGTAATTTTATTTTCAAAAGAAAATAAAAATAGGGATACGAACCCTAAGTGAACGAACTCTCATATGAAAAATAAGCTATATAAAGTATTCGGTTCGAACCGTAATCTAGACTGTAATAGTGTTTATAGTAGTAATAGTGACAGTGAAATAATGGCAAATGAACAAGAACTAGCATTATTGACGGAATGCAAGAGCAACAAGGTCACATTGCTCAATTCCAGTTGCAACTGAACCAACATTTGCGACAGCCAAATTTGACACGAGAACATAGAAATGACATCTTCGAATTGTCACCGGAACAGGCTCTCATCCATTTCCGCAACATGAAGCCCTTTAACCCTTTGTTCCCAGAGGTGTAAATTTTTTAAAATATTTTATAAAACTTTGAAATTTAGATAAACTCTGTTTTATTAATAATGAATTTAAATAAAAAAAAATTTATTTAACTTTTTTAAATCTTTTATTAATGTTTTTAGAACTTGTTTCGCCACGTAACCAGTAGGCTACAGAAAAAAGGTTACAATATTTTTTTAATAATTTTTAACAAACGTTATGATATGATGCAAAACAATTCGCAACAAGAAAAGGACCACCTTGTACGGTGAGGCTGTGAGGTGTTTCTAAGTCTTCAATAGCGCGACCTGTTTCTTCTTGAAACTTTTTTTTGGTACCTTGCAAATAATTTCTTGACGTCGTCCAGATGGTTCGTTTAGCACTCTCTTTTTGTTGAAGAACTGACAGGGGAAGATCATCTTCGCTAATCCATCCCTCATCATGTTCCTCTTGAGGCTCGTCAACAAATACGATTTCCGTCGCCGCATTTACATCGAATAGATCTTCAACATGTGCTTCAGCATCTTCTGGTTCTTCGCCACCACTTTCAGATTCGATATCCGATGGAATTTCGTAAAAAAAAAATCTGAAATTCTTTCGAACTCATCGTCTCTAGGTCAAACCTACGAAAACGATCATTGTCTAAAATTAAAAAAAAAGTATACTCCGTACTGGTTTCACAGCGAAACCACATCGAAAAACCTTGATGAATTGGTCGCATTTCATAAATTGCTACCAACTATATTTTTATAACAGCAAAATAACAAATTCTTGTATTTATGCACTTTTCTTACTTGCCATTCTCAAAAAAAAACTAACTAATAATAATTTTTCACTGCAAAATAAAAACCACTTCAAATGAAACGAATTATCAAACTAATGCACAAAAAATCACTTACAACGCACAGAAAATTACCAAAAAAATTTTGTTTACCGTTATAAAATGAATAACAGTTGCAGGAGCACTCTGCAACCACTCATACAGTATGCTACCAGCATAGTATTAAATGCAAAAATACAGGGTGAGGCCAAACGTTGCGTTCAACGACTTGGAGATGACCTAACGTGGGAAACAGCACAAAACGAACTTAAACTGCACTTCAGATCTATGCCGAACTAATAAGCGAATGCTGCAACTTTAATGAAATACATCTTAGAGAACTATTTGATAAGGTTAGGTCAGTTAATTATGAGTTGAATGAATTATATAGTTTTGAAAATGAAAGTGATAAACCTATTATATATATGACTAATAATAACGACAAGTATCTTTTAGGTATTGTTAGAGAAAAATTAGACAATTTAGTTCGTGGAAATGTAAGCAAAAACGATTCACTTATACAAATGTACAATAGGTTTGCTGAGTTAAAATTTCTAGATGACGAAAGAGCAATCGATATTGCTCAACGAAAACGAAACACTTATAGAGATTTTACTCGACACAATAAGTACAGACAAAACGATAACAGTAACTTACAGACTTACAGAAAAATAATTTCAGTCGTAGAAATATAAATAATGATCAAGGACAACCCCGAGAAAATAATCAGTTGAGAAGTAATAATTAATCAACTATTTCTGGCAGATCCTGTAATAACGACAATAAATCTAGGTTTACGGGAACCGGTCAACATTTCAATGACAACGGTGAACCAATGGAGATAGGAAACATAAGAGAGGGTCGAAATTTTCCAAAAGGTCCTCATAGACGAAATTACCGAAAGGAACACTAAATATAGGTAACTAAAAAATTAAATGCTCGATCGACACCAGGTCAGAGACAAGTATAATAAAACCTCATTTTCTACAAAATTATCCCGAAATAGAACTTAAAGATCCCATATACTACATTACAATTAATGGCATGAATTTAGTCGATCATAAAGTCGTTACCCCCAATTCCAAAATGCGCAAAATTGGAGTTTTTAATCTAGTTTTAAAAAACCTTTGCAAGGAGTAGAAGTAAGAGAAAATTAAATTTATATACAATGGGCCGCTTTAAGCCAGGAAAGCCTTTAACACTCCAAGCAAAAGTGCTTACGGTGAAACTTTACCACAAAAACTTGGATTATGAAAACAACCATGCAAATGAAGCTCCTACGAGAGCAGCTGTAAGGTATATAGCTGAATTTGCTGGAGTTTCGCATAAGACCATATACTAAATATTTAAAGGACAAGAATAAACTGGAACAGTACAATCACCCAACAAGAAAATACCTCATCGGCACTGGATTACTGGATTAGATGACTTCGACTTTGAATCCATCAAAAGGATGATCTACTCCTTCCACCAATTTGACAAGAAAGTCGTATCATTGAACGCCCTTAGGAAATAAATCCGTCAAGAACTGGAAATTAGGATAAGCAAGACATCCCTTTGGAAGTATCTGAAAGTCAAAGGATTCATTTTTCATAAGACGGAAGACAATAGGAATATCCTTTTTGAAAAGACGGAAGTGCAAATTCAAAGGTTAAGATATATCTGTCAAATAAGGAACTTTAGTAAAGTGGATATCAGATAATCTATGTAGATGAATCATATATACATAGCTCCAACACGAGAGGAATGTCTTTGACTGATGTAAGTACGGAAGGACTAAAAAAGCCTATTGGAAAAGGATCTCGGCTTATAATTGCACACGCTGGTGGTTGAAATGGATTTGTCAAAAACGGTCTTCTAATCTTTAATTCCACAAAACATAGGAAGATCTGCAGATGAAAATATGGAAAGATTTTATAGAAGCTTGGAGTTCCATTCCGGGAGAACAAATTCAACAATTAATAGACTCAATGCCAAGACGCCTAGCAAAAGTTATTGAGGCACATGGAGGAAACACATCTTATTAGGTAATGCTGTGCCAAAAAACCATTGCGTTTAATGTAAAACGCATTTTCCATTTTCGGCTTTCAGAAGTGTAAGCAGAAGTAAATTGCCCTTGTGCAAATAATTTTGCCTGCGTTTAGTGCTGTAACAATAATTTTTCCATTTTCTTTCTCATGGTTTTTACCGTTATTGTTTGAAATTTGATTTTGTTTTGTTACTAACAGTTTCAAGAAGACTTAATAGATTAATAATAAATGATAATAAATGATATATTGCATTTTTCAAAAGTTGTACAATTTTATTGTAGTGATATGGTGTAAATATTTCATTGTGCAAATAATTTTGCCAATGACTATATGTACGAGTATAGTAGTAGCATACTCTCAGAAGGCAGTTACAAATAGTATATAAGATCATTATTATTATTATCATTATTCACATCCATTGTTACACATACACATAAGTCTAGCCCTAAGAGACAACGATATACAAAGAAAAGAAGAATAAAGGACAGTTGTTGCCTGACCATAGATAAACTAACCGAGATGAGAAACTCTACTAATCCTTTTGCAAACCTTTAACTTTCGCACGTACGTGAATTCCAACACTTTTACATGTCTATAACTTTGTCAAAATTTGCTAGAATGACTAAAATGGGCGTGGTTTCTATAAAATGGGAGGGAAATTGCCATTGATTACAATTCACACGTATTCACAGCCAGCGTCATACGGATAGGGGCGATCAGTAGAAAACCGGTTTTGATTTTCCAACATCTGGAAAGTTTGACATCTAGGTTAGTTTATCTATGTGGCTGACGCGCATAGAGACAAGTCGTTTTCTAATATCATCGGATCACAATTTCAGAAGTGGAATATAAAATCCAAACGCAGTTTTTTTTCCTCGTCTCAGTTCTTTTTTTTTCATTTCATTTCCTACCCTTAAAAAAGGGTGTTCGATCCAAAAATTAAAAAGATTATTATTATTATTATTATTATAACTTTATTAATCAGAAATAAATTACATGTTTAATCTTAAATTATGGCACCAGCTACCAGGGCTTCGGCCTATTATAGTTATCATAAAATAAGAGTTATTAGATAAACTTATACATAATATAAATACACAAATTAGATCTTATTTTCCAATTGTACTAAAGTAAGTATCTTAAAAACGTTTTTTTTTTTTTTTTTTTTTTTTTTTTTTTTTTTTTTTTTTTTTTTTTTAAATTTTATTCAAATTCACTTAAAAAATAATACAAATTTCTTAAGAATAAAAGCGTTACAATGCGAAAAGAATAAAGTGACCATTCTTTGAAAGAAAATCGATCAGTGACGAATGGTCTGCATGAAATTTTACAACTTAATTTCCGATGTGGGGTACAACAGAAACAAATTAACAAAAACTTCAATAATAATTTATAAAGAAAAAGCAAAAATTTCATAACACAATGGTGGTATAAAGAAAAACTTTTTTATCTATTAGCTATAGAAATATTTTGTAGCTCAGAACATTACGTAACTATATTTAAAAAGGATTCTATATGCCTGTAGTCAAGCGTGAATAACCATTTTTTAACAACTTTTAAAAAAACACGGTAATTATGAGTTCTCCTAATAGAGAGCGGCAACTTATTAAAATATGTAGGGGCGGAAAATAAAAAGAAACGAGAAAAATGTGTTCTGCGTGCAATTGGTACACAAACAAGTGACATGTTATTGACGCGCAAATTGTATGATCTCGAGTATCTAGTGGCTAGATTCCCACTTTGTTTGAAAAATTCTCTTAAAACCTTAAAAACGTATAGATGTCTTATAGGGAGAATACGAAGTTCACAGAAAAGAGGCAATGAATGACTTAAACAGTTTTTCCTACTAATTATTCTTACAAGATGTTTTTGCGCAGTAAGTATGGACCCAAAATAACTTGCATAAGCTCCTCCCCAACTCGAAAGGCCGTATTGCAGTTTTGAATTAGCCAAACCATAATAAATCATGGTGAGAACGCTTTTTGAACAAATGGGTTGGAGTCGATACATCTTCCTGACAACGCTTCTTAAATGTGCCTTTACAGAAGATATATGAGGCTTCCAGTTTAATTTAGAATCTATAAGCACTCCCAAGTATTTGAAGCAATCGACTTCTTCTATCTTAAAGCAACTAGGGGAACAACTGACAGAAGAAGAATAGTTTATCTTTCCACAGTTATGGCTTGGCAAAGAGAACTTTTTGCACTCAGCAGCATGAAAAAACAGATTTGGATCGAAGGAAGCACCAGTAATCTTAAAGGACATTACTTTGGTTTTATCACTTAGCACAAGCTTATGCACTGTAAACCACTTCCTTAGAGTGTCCAAATCCTTCTCAATTTTAACGATGCAGTCAAAGATAGATGACCCTTCGTAAGTAAACGCTATATCATCTGCAAAAGCAGAAGATACACCATTGAATTTTTGCTCGAGAAGTGAGTTTATGTAAATCAGAAACAAAAGAGGTCCCAACACCGACCCTTGAGGTACACCGTTATTTAATTTACGAAAATAGCTAAAAATACCATTATTACTAACTTTTTGCTGTCTCTCGAATAAATACGACCGAAACCAATCATGAATTACATCCCTGAAACCGATGTTGTAGAGTATATTTAAAAGTAACTTGTGGTTGACCATGTCAAACGCTTTTGTCATGTCAATGAAAAGGGCCATCATGGTCTTAGACTCGTTGATTCCTTTAAATAGATTGCAACTGAAGTTCAAAATTGCATCTTCTGTTGAGAAGCCAGACCTAAAACCAAACTGTTTATTTGAAAAGAAATTATTTCGATTTAAGAACGAAACCATACGTTTTCTTATGAGTTTCTCAAATATTTTTGAGAAAGTTGAAAGAAGAGAAATCGGTCTGTACGAAGAGATAGCTTTGCGGTTCCCTTTCTTAAAAAGAGGAATAACTTCTGCCCACTTCAGCTGACTTGGAAACACACCACTGTTAACACTAAAATTGAACAAGTAACACAACACATCAATAACATACCAAGCATACGTCTTTAATGTTTTGTTCTGAGGGAACAGTTAAAAGGTCTATCAGGCTGCTTGATGTATTGACTTTTTTGGACGCTAGTTTGATGTTTTCACAGTCATTAGTAAGGTGTTTTATATTAAGTTTAACATTAATATTGCACAAGTGACAGAGCGGTTGTTCTTGTTTTGTTAGAATATGGCTGTGAGTGATGTAGGTATGGCCTAGCCGTAGTCTTGTATAACATTTTAGCATAGTAGGAGGTATATTATTCGGGTAGGTAGATTTGTTTGCTTGGGGGTTCATATTGGAGTAGTGATGAAGGTATCCATCCCAACAGCTTCTCTTGGAGTTCCAATATACGCGCATTAGGTTTTTTTTTGTATCTTTTTTATTGTATATGTGGAATTGAATAAGTGGTTCATTTAGGGCTGCTTTTGCTGCTTTATCTGCCATCTCGTTGCCAGTTATACCAACATGACCTGGTACCCAAATTATTTTTAAATTTTTGTTACCGATAATTTTGTCTCGTAGGCACTCAATTATACCGGTTTTGTTATTTAAATTACTTAGAGCAGTTATTGTTGATAGGCTATCGGAAAAAATTGCAGTTTTTTTGCTTTTTGTAGCCCTTGTGGCCTTAAGAATGGCGAAAGCCTCAGCAGTGAAGATGGAGGTTGAGTTACGTAGAAGTCCCTTTGAAACTATGATTCCGTTTTCTTCAACCACTGAAAAGGAAGTGCCAAGTTCGTTCTTAGAGGCGTCGGTGTAAAGGATTTTCCAACCAGTGCTTTTCAGATCGTTTATCATTTCCATAAATATTTTTTTGTATACGACCTCGCTAGTATTAGCTTTTGGAAGCTTATGCAGGTCGATGTTTATAGAGTGTATCGGGATTTTCCATGGTGGGAATAATGAGTGTTTATTCGACTTTAGGCAGACCGGTGTATCCCATTTGTTGGATAAATTTACAGAGTTGATTAATGAGGATGGGTATTTCTGGTGTTTGGATCTTCGCAGAAGTTTTCTTGTGACTGTTTGAATAGGCGAATTGTTACAGGAGTTGATTTTGAGAAGAATAGAGGCAGTGAGGTATTCTATCCGCTCTGTCATTGAAGGAAGCCCGGATTCAGTTAGAATGTTTTTGATTGGTGTTGTTCGGAATGCTCTCAAGGCTGTTCTTACTGCACTGTGGTAGGAAGGAGTTATTAACTTCAATGACGAATTGGAGCACTTGCTGTAAATTGCGAGTCCGTAATCAATTTTAGAAAGCAACACTAATTTGATAACATTAATAAGCGAATTAACATTGCATAAACTGTGCTTAGAGGATAGGTACCTTATCATATTTACCCTGGTAGCGAGGTTTTTCTTAATATATAAACAATGGGACTTAAAATTAAACTTATTATCAAATATAATTCCTAATATTTTTAGGTTATTTACATTTACAATATATGTATTATTTAAATTAACTGAAATATTTTTAGAACAGCTGTGTTTTTTACAGATATGCAGTATTTGACTTTTTTCTGCAGATATTTTTGTTCCAGAGTAATCACCCCATTTTTCTAGGTCCCTAAGAAGATTTGAAAAGTCAGCTTCAACATCATTCAAGTCCTTGCATTTAGATAGGATTACAAGATCATCAGCATATAAAGAATAGTTAATTCTACTGTACTTTTCTAATATGCTGCTTATTTTATTAAAGGCTATACAAAAGAGGATAACGGAAAGTGGAGATCCTTGGGGAATACCGTTTTCGAGGTTATGGACTGAGGAGAAGGTGTTCTTAATTTTTATTCGGAATTTCGTGTTTGATAAAAAAGCTTTTATGAAAGTGATTATCTTAGGGCCGATTTTCCATTCTATCAACTGATTTAAAACCACGTGGATCCCAATACGATCGAAAGCTCTTTCGAAATCGATCGAAAGGATCGATATGTGATTTTTTGATGAAAGACCTGAACCAATATATTCATCAATATACAATAATGCATCCATCGTATTTCTATCTTTTTTGAAAGCTGCTTGGTTAATGTCCAGAAGGTTATACCTATCCAGGAACCAAGATAGCCTACGGGAAATAATCTTTTCAACTACTTTACTTGGACATGGTAGTAGGGATATTGGTCGGTAGCTGGATATGTTGGTGATGACTTTATTTGGTTTGGGTATAGGCACCACTGTGGCAATTTTCCATGTTTGTGGCATAACTCCATGGGTTAAAATCTGGTTGTACAGGTTTAATATGCGCTGTTTCAAAAGGGGGGGACTGTTTTTTAACATAGCATACGATATTCTGTCATATCCAGGTGTATGCCCTTTGCATGAATTAATGCAACTTTCAAACTCGATTAAACTAATGTTTTCTTCTATTTGTTTTGCTAAATCACTAACGGGATCTAATCTAACTTGGAGATTGGGAAAAGAGTTTTTTTGGTTCACAAATTCGGAATGGAAATTAGTATCATTAGAAGCAGTCGACCATGTGGAAGCGAAACATTCAGCTATTTCTATGGGATCTGATATAATTTGTTGGGAGTGATCTTTTATGGTTTTAATGGAAAATGGTTTGTAGTTGCCGGTGAGAGAATTAATATCCGACCAAAGTTTCTTAGGCGGGGAGTTGGGATTAATATTGGAAGTGAATTTTTCAAAGCTGCTCATTTTTGCTTCTTTTGCCGCCTTCCTGAAAACAGCATTGGCTTTTTTAAAAACAATTAGATTGGTTGTAGTGGGGTACTTTTTGAATGTTTTGAAGGCTGCTTGTTTCGTTTGGCGGAGTTTGCCCAAATCATTACTCCACCAGGCCACAATACGTTTATATGGTAAGTTTTTTGTTTGTGGAATGGCTACATTAGCTGCAAATCGAATGGCTTTTTGAATAAGGGCAGCCTCTTTGTTGATATTAGCAGAGATGTCTTTGTTGGCCAAAAAGTCCAATGTTTTAGATTGAAATGAGGGCCAATCTGCTTTATCTAATTGAAATTTATGTACGACATTGTCATGATTTGTATGGTTATCGAATGCTATTTCAGTGATGATAGGAAAATGGTCGCTTCCATAGAGATCAGATAAAATATTCCACTTTGTGTTTGGAACGAGGGAAGGGGAGGAAAAGGTTAAGTCTAAGTGAGTGAAGCTCTTATGAGTGGAAAAATGAGTAGGGGAGCCATTATTCAAAATTGCAAGGTTGGAGTTAATATAAAATTGTTCAACAGTTTTCCCACGGGTATTAAGACTAGGGGAACCCCAAATAGGGTTCCAGGCATTGAAGTCGCCAGTTATCAATATTGGTGTGTTAAATCTGCTAACAATATTTTCTAAGTCATGACTGGTAAAGGCTTGTTTTGGATGAATGTATGTACAGATTATAGTTAATTTGATGTTAAGTTCTATTACTACACCAACAGCGGAAATATTTGATGGAATGTTAATAAATTTGTGTGGAATGGATCTGTGAACAAGTAGCCCAATTCCTTCCTTGGCGGCGGAGTTGTTGTTAACAAAATGGGGTGCATATTGTTTCGGATGGTGAGGACTTGAACCGAAAGGAACGTGTGTTTCTTGAAGAGCAATCACGGAAGGTTGGCATTCTTTTAACAAGATTTGGAGTTCATGGTAGTTATTTGAATAACCATCCATGTTCCATTGAAGGACTTTTAATGATGATCTTTTGAATAGGGGTTTTGTGGGATGTGAAGTTGTGTTTATTTTGTGGCTCCGCTGCCCTGATGTTGAGTCTCCCAAGCTCCCAAGTGTGCTTGGAGGATTCAATCCCCTGGCAGCGGAGTTGCTGTTTTCGGAGTTAATAGGGACGTTATTGGACATCATCGGTATCCATTATCTTAGCGTAGTAATTGTGTTCTTTAAGAAGTGAGTTTGTAACTTTTGATATCGAGGAAGGAGGCGGTAAAACGCTGTTGTTTGTGGGTGAAGGGGTGCTTTGGAAGTTAATTTGTGTTTTGGTGGTTGTTTGAGTCGTTGTTGTCGGGTTGTTGGAGTTATATTTTGTTGTTGTTTGATTAGGATGTTGTGGAGCGGGGATAGGGGGTGAAATTGAGATTGAAGAAAATGTTGGCTTATCGGTGACGGTATCTTTGTGTTGTGCTGGAGTGATGGTTTTTGTTAGTATTCTATTTTTTATTATTTCTGCTATAGATGGTTTGGTCACAGGATGTTTCTTTGGAGTTGGTAGCTGGTGTAATACGGGGTCGTCTCTATAGATCTGCCAGGCTTCCCGAAGTGTGCACCGCCGGTCAGATTTTATTTTGTTGACTGACTTGTGTCGTAGGAAAGTTGGACATGAAGAATCATAAGCGGTATGGTTATCTTCATTGCAATTAATGCAGTATATGCGAGAGCATCGCTCGTGTGGTGGTGGCAGACAGCATTCTTTGCAAGTTTTAGCGTTGTTGCAGTGATTTTTCGTGTGCCCTAATTTTTGACAATTAAGGCATCTCATTGGGTTTTGGATATATTCTTCCACTTTGCAGATTAGCCAGCCTAATTTTATTTGACTGGGACGACGTATCAGATCGAAGGTTAGAATGGCAGCTCCAGTTGGAACCAATTCGTTGTTAATTTTTTTGAACAACTTTTTAATTTGAATTATCTTTTGTGCTTTGAGTTCGCTTAAGAGTTCATCTTCTGGAATGTCTCGGATATGGGGGGAGTAAATTCTTCCTTGGACAGAGTTGAGAATGGAGTGGGACGAAATTTTCACTGGGATGGTGTCAATATGTTTTACTTTTAGAAATTTGTTTGCAGTTTGAAGATTGGTCACTTTCACTAAAAGATCACCGGAGCGCATGGCTTTGACCTCTAAAATTTCCTTAGAAATGAATTCTAAGCCGCGATTGATTTGAAAGAGGTTATATGATGATAGTGGACGTATTTTATCTTGCTTATCAAATTTCCCTAAACTTGAAATCACTAAGTAGCGCGGTATATTGTCATCATTGGTAGAGATGGTTGGAAGTGGTGGGTAGTGAGGTTCGGTGGATTTGCGTTTGGCTTTGGGGCGCTGGTTTAGGGGAGTATCGGGATCGAGACCGCTAAACCATCCCTTTTTGGGGGGGTCGTTAGCCCCCGGCATTGTTTTTATGTTTTTTAATACACCAGAGGAGTTTTTTATTCAAAAAGCAAGGGGAAGAAAAACAAAAAATTAATAAATAAATAATTTTGAATGCCACGTGGCGGAAAAATTTGACAGTTCGGACTAATCGATCGGTATCAGTTGCACTCTTCACACGTTCATTCTCCGGACAGACCACGCAGCTCTGAAATGGCTACTCCAATTTAATAACCCTGAAGGCCAAGTTGCAAGATGTATTGAAGGAAATGCAACACCGCACGGGAAAAGTCCATTCAAATGCTGATGCTCTCTCTCGTCGACCTTGTGGAGATAAATGTAAACACTGCAATCGTAAAGAAGCAAAAGAACAGGCAACTATCCAAATGATCAGGACTGAGCCAATAGAGGGTTGGAGCATAGACGAAATCCGTTCCTCCCAACAGGCAGACAATGACATCGAACCAATATTGGCCTGGAAGGAACACGAGGAAAGACCAAGCTGGCAGCAGATATCAGATCGGAGCCAAACTCTGAAGGCATACTGGGCACAGTGGGACTCGCTTTTTGTGCAAGATGGATTGCTGAAGAGAAAATGGGAAAGCGCAGATGGGACAACATCTCGTATGCAGCTAATAGTGCCACGGTGCAGAGTCAGCCAAGTACTCCATGAAATACATGACGGAATCTCAGGAGGCCATTTGGGAATAAACAAGACGTTGGAAAAGGTAAGGGAACGTTTCTATTGGCTAAGCGCTAAACAAGATGTCGAGAATTGGTGCAAAAAGTGCATAAGATGTGCAGCCACCAAGGGTCCAAAAGTAAAGCCACATGGACAAATGCAACAATACAATGTCGGAGCACCTTTCGAACGAATAGCCATCGACATCGCTGGGCCGTTTCCCGAAACCTTTAATGGAAACCGATATACTCTCGTAGTCATGGATTACTTCAGTAAGTGGCCGGAAGTGTTTGCCATCCCAAATCAAGAGGCTAAGACCGTAGCTGAACAGATAGTCAACAACTGGGTGAGCAGATTTGGGGTCCCAATGGAGCTGCACTCTGATCAAGGGCGAAACTTTGAATCAAAAGTCTTCCAGGAAATATGCCAATATTTGGGAATAAGAAAGACAATGGATTGGTCGAGCGATTCAATCGGACCTTGAATGAGCATCTATCTAAGGTTGTCAGCAACTGCTAGCGGGATTGGGATCGACACATACCCCTCTTCTTAATGGCCTACCGAAACGCGGTCCATAGCTCAACAGGGCACACACCATCCGAGATCTTATTTGGTCAAACAATTCGGTTGCCAAGTGAAGCAAAATTCGGATCCCCACCGACGGAGCCCAAAGAGGTGAACGAGTACGTGAATGACTTACGCAGCAGGATTCGTAAATTGCATGAAGACACCAGAGAAAAGATGAAGCTAGCAAGCAGCCGCATGAAAACTAGGTACGATATCAAGGCGAAATCTTCCGGTTTCAACGAAGGAGATCTGGTTTGGCTGTATAATCCTCAGCGTAAGAAAGGCAAATCACCAAGATTGCAACAGGACTGGGAAGGTGATACAAGGTGATAACCCGCATTAATGACGTTGTCTACCGGATCCAGTGTGGGGATCGAGGAAAATTTAAAGTGGTCCATTTGGATAGAATGTGTCATTTCAACGGGATGCTGAATGACGAAGTTGTTCGGGACGAACAACTGTAGGGAGGGAGCAATGTGATAACCACTTAACTGTGAGCAGCGACATCTAGCAGAAAATGTCGAAACTCGAAGACTAGAAGATTTCGATACTGGATTAGCAAAGTCTCGACTGGAGAGTGGAATCGAATTTTCTAGCAAATTGGAAATTGTATGGGACGCTGGGTGGCGAGGATTGTTCTCGAAGTATGTCATTCGAGTATAAATACCAGCATCCCAAAGGTATGCAAATCAGTTCCAAAGTTGAATTTGAAGTGTTAATTAGAAGAAGTGATTAAGTGGTTTAAGTAAAAGATAAGAAAAGTATAAGTGGTTGAGGAATTGAATTGTACTGAGAGAAAGAATTAAATAGTGAATTGTAACTGTACTGAATAAAGGGATTTGTATTGAAAAGAATAAGTTATATTATTTGTACCCACACAAACATTCTACAATATATTGTGATAACCACTTAAATGTGAGCAGCGACATCTAGATTCACAGAGCAGAAAATGTCGATACTGGAATAACAAAGTCTCGACTGGAGAGTGATATCGAATTTTCTAGCAAATTGGAAATTGTATGGGACGCTGGATGGCGAGGATTGTTCTCGAAGTATGTCATTCGAGTATAAATACCAGCATCCCAAACTGACTTGCATGTTCTAAAGTGTAATTTGAAGTGTTAATTAGGAGAAGTGATTAAGTGGTTTAAGTAAAAGATAAGAAAAGTATAAGTGGTTGAGAAATTGAATTGTACTGAGAGAAAGAATTAAATAGTGAATTGTAACTGTACTGAATAAAGGGATTTATATTGAAAAGAATAAGTTCTATCATTTGTACCCACACAAACATTTTACAATATATACATATTTCCGCTCTGATATTATTTGATATTGAATTTTATTACACATACTTTTTTTTAGAAATATATTATATTGTTATTTTTGAATATTTAAATGGATATATATTTTTTTTATATTTTTTTTTTTTTTTTATTTTATTTTACTAAAAAAAAACGAATCTCCCTTCTCCTGAGACGGATGTGAGTATACTATTACTGACCTGCCTCAAATTCGAGCTCAAATTCGAAGGGTATTGCAACTATTTTGCTGTATTCCATAAGGGATAACTAGGAGTGATGAATTAACATTAGTTTTTTTTTTTTTTTGCTAAAATTATACGAATAAAGAAAAAATATCCATATGTAAAAGCGCTAAGTATACAATACAATATAAATCTTAAATAAAATATAACACTAACACTTGATAATCTATAAAAAAAAATATTTTGTTTTTTTAATTTAAAAATTAATCTAGTGAGTTGCTGGAGGAATTTGTCGCTTATCCTTTCGAGACTACGAGAAAGGAAACTAAGGAGAAAGAGGGGGAAAGGAAAAAAAGGCGGCGATCACGGTATTTTTTTTTATTTTTGCCGTGATTCACTGTCAATTTATTCAGTAAACTCAACATTTTCATCATGGTAAAGTACACTAACGAGCAACGTCTGCAAATTATAAAAATTTTCTACCGAAAACTCAATAACAAGTTTAGTGCAAAAATTTGAGTCTACATATTCGTTGTGTGATGTTGCCGTGTCAGTGAGACAACGGGTTGGTCGAAGTATCGAAAATATCGCGTCCGTAGCTACCGATCCAAATCAGTCAATTCCACGGCGTTCTCAAGAGTTGGGCATCGCTCAGACCACTTATGGCGTATTTTGCGTAACGATCTTGGCTTACACCCATACAAGATCAAGCTGACTCAAGAATTGAAGCCAATGGACCATTTGAAGCGACGTACGTTCTCCGATTGGGTTCTGGAGAAGATGTGCCAAGATGATGAATTTCATCGCAAAATCATCTTCAGTGACGAAACTCATTTTTGGCTTAATGGGTTCGTCAATAAGCAAAATATGCGTTATTGGTCGGGTGAAAATCCGCATATGCTTCATGAATCACCACTTTCTCCATAAAAAATAACTGTTTGGTGCGGTTTGCATGCCGGCGGCGTTTTTGGGCCATATTTTTTCGTCGACGATAACGATCGTTACTGTGAATGGTCAGCGTTATCGCGCCATGATCACAGATTATTTTTGGCCTGAATTGAAGATATGGACTTGGACGACATGTGGTTTCAACAGGATGATGCAACAAGCCACACAGCACACGCCACAATCGATTTATTGAAGAGTAAGTATGGTGAGCGTGTTATCTCAAGAAATGGGCCAGTCGATTGGCAGCCTCGTTCGTGCGACTTAACGCCGCTTGACTATTTTCTGTGGGGCTACGTTAAGTCATTGGTTTATGCCAACACGCTGATGACGTTGGAAGAGCTCAGAGCCAACATTGAACGCGAAATAGCGGCCGTTTCGGCCGAAATGTGTGGCCGAGTCGTTTAAAATTTGGTCCAAGCAATCGACCGCTGCAAACGTGCCCGCGGTGGCCATATGAACGAAGTCGAGTTCCATTCATAAAAGTTTTGATTGTACTTCAAGCCGATAATAAAGTTTTTGAAATATCTCAAATGGTCTGTGTTTTATTTAAACAAAAAAGTTGTCAAGTCCTTATTGGAATACCTTACATTAATTTTTCTACTATTGTTAGACTATTTCTGTCTTCTAAGTTGGAGGTTATAGCATATTTTGAAAACTTATCTATAAAAACTATAAATGAATGTTTGCTGTTGACGTAAACATCTACATGGACAATTTCATTTATGGTTGACGGAGTTTCAGTAAGAATAAATTTCTTTCGTATAGGGTATCTGCCATATTTAGCAGAGGAACAAATCTCGCAGTTATTAATTAGCTGATGTATCATTACTCTAAGATTGGGGTGGTATAATTTTCTCTTTATTCGCTCATATGTCGGTATTATTCCAGAATGTCCTACCTCATTTTTATGGAATAGCGCAATTTGTTTCTTCAAAATTTCGTCGTCTTCTATGTCTTTAGCGAAGTAACTACATTTCCCGAATTTAAAAAGTTTTCGGTTTGGAAACATTTCAATTATTTTCTGTTGTAATTGATTATATTCCCTATCATCTAAATCAGAATAAGTCATCTTTTTCGATGTAAACTCGAACGTTTTAAATAAGTTTTCAAACTCTTGCTTCTTAGATTCTAAGAATATAATCTGTGTCTTGAATCGATTAACGACTGTGCTTAAGATAGGGATGTGATCCTCTAAATGTTGTTTCTGTGAATGAATAATCTGTGCCTCCATTGATTCGCTACTTATAGATTATTACTATTTTTAAGTTTTTCGTTTAACACTTCGTTTAGTACTTCGTTATTTGTGATCAAGTTTGCAACACTTATTTTTTTATTATCATTCTCTATCTCCTGATCTTGCTCGTTTCCAGTTGAACCAATTGAATTTACTTCGAAATTCAAGCATAACCATACATAAACTAACCTAGATCTCAGTTTTTCCAGATGTTGGAAAATCAAAACTGGTTTTGTACTGATCGCCCCTATCCGTTTGACGCTGCCTGTGAATACGTGTGAATTGTAATCAATGGAAATTTCCATCCCATTTTATAGAAACCACGCCCATTTTAGTCAAAAAAACGTTATCCACATTACACACACTCGTATTGCTCCCATTCTAGCAATTTTACTTGCAAATTGCTCTCATTCTAGCAAATTTTGACAAAGTTACAGAGATGTAAAAGTGTTGGAATTCACGTACAGTGTGCCTGTGCGAAAGTTTAAGGTTTGCAAAAGTATTAGTAGGGTTTGTCATCTAGGTTAGTTTATCTATGTTTACAATGCTCCGAGATCCGATACGTTGTTCGAAAAAGAGAGCGCATGTACTGTCAAAAATATTTCCGTAACATTTTTTTTTGTTATAATGAGCGCGCGTTCAAGGGGTTTGTGTACCCTTAATGTGATTGTTCACAGCGCGGGCAAAGGAAATTTAGGGAGGAAGAAAAGAGAGGTACCGATGTACATTGCTTTTAAATGCTTGCAAGTTATAACGACCAGGAAATACAGAGATCGGCAGGGCATTCCATAATTGAGTTGTATGGCTTAGGAACGAATCACGATATTTTAGAGTACGTCCGAAAATGGACTTGAGGGTATACTGATGAGCATTCATAGCGAGACGGGTATTACGGTTGAAAGTTTGAATGGGCGGGATGCTACTGGCGATTTCAGGTGGTGGAAATAGCGATAAAACAAAGTGGGACAGGAGACGTTACGTCGGTGTTCGAGGGTGTCAATTGATTGACTGGTATTAGTATCATCAATAAGTTTTATCGCACGGTTTTGAATCCTATCTAGCAGGTGCAGAAATGTTTTAGGAGCACCTGACCAAATGTGGGCATTGTACTCCAATTTTGGGCGGATGAATGTCTTATATATTGAGGCCTGATCAGAGGGGGTAAAATGTTTCTTACATCGCTTGAGAAAACCTAGACATTTCGCAGCATTTTTGGCGATATCAAATATGTGGTCATTCCAACGTAAGTTGTCACTGACACACATACCCAGAATGGAAAGTTTTTCGGTTTCGACGATGCAAGTGCCATTCATAGATAATGGCTAGGTGTTTAAATTTCGCTTTAAAGACAGCAGACAGCATTGTATTGTGGAAGCATTAAATTCCACTCTGTTGATAGTTCCCCAATTGGTTATGCTGTTGATATCGGAATTTAATGAGCTTAGCATACGCTGCCGTTCTCGTTCTGCAGCCGAAGAGCAGGGCCGTGAGTCCGGAAACGAATATGAAAAGCAGAGAGTACTGTCATCAGCAAAGGAATATATTGGATTAGCAGTAGCAGACAAGAGATCATTAATGAAAATTAAAAAGAGTTTCGGAGACAGAACAGAGCCCTGGGGCACACCAGCATTTATTTTGTGAATATCAGACTTGAAACCGTCCAAGACAACTTGAATTGAACGTTCCGAAAGGTAATTTCTAATCCATTGAGGAAGAGAGTCGTCGATCCCAAATGCACGCATTTTCGACAAAAGAGCTTGATGCCAAACTCTGTCAAATGCCTTAGAAACATCAAGTGCAACTATTGCTTTCGCCAGATTGATGTACGCTTTGGTTCCACTTTTCGGTAAGATATGCCATCAAATCACCAGTGGACCTGTTGCTACGAAAACCATATTGCCGGTCATTGAAAAGTTTTCGTGTTTCGAGATATTTCATGAACTGACGATTTATCAGCCTTTTCCATGACCTTGGAAAGAAGGGACGTAAGTGCAATGGGTCTGTAGGAGGAGAAAGAAGATTTTTCGCCTTTTTTAGGGACGGGCTGGACAAATGCTGTTTTCCATCTGCTCGGGAAGAGTCCTAAAGAGTAGGATTGATGAAAAAGCTTACGCAGTGGTTTTGCCAGCGAGGAAGAACACCTCTTCAGAAGAAGGGGGATATACCATCTGGACCAGCGGATTTATGTATGTTGAGATCTTTAAGTACTCTTGCAACTACTCGAGTGCGAAAGTAGATTCGTCCCATTGAAGATTCGACACACTCAAATGTAGGCGGAGACAAAGCACCATCTGGGAGTGTTGAGCTGGCCGCAAAGTGTGCAGCAAGCAGATTGGCCTTATCCAAAGAGCAGACAGCTGGAATGTCATTGTAAATGAGCGTTGGGATGGAGGATGAGGCGGAATTTCTAATGTTTTTGACGAACGACCAAAAATTGTTACTGCCTTTTTCACATTGCAGTATTTTTTGCCTCAGTTTTTGGTCGTATAGGAATTTCAGACGCTTAAGAAAGGCGTTGCAGTCATTTCTGGCTCGTTTGAACTTTTTTACTCTGTCGGGTTGGTCTTGTAGGACCGAAAAAACATTTCTCTAACCCTGACGTTTTTGGTTTGATACTCTCCATCCGATGGGGAATAAAGTATCTCATTCCAAAGAGAATGGTGTCTGCAATCATATCAGCAGCGGCATCTACATCGTTATCGACGTGTGTGCGTGTTCGACTTCAAGTGTTTGCTTACAATAATGCGAGTCTCGCAGCAAGCATCGCAGTCAATTTCGAGTATCCGGAAAACTCTCGCATCTCGCAATGCGTGACAGATAATTTTTTTTTGTTTTCATTTTGAGCTTGCCATTTGCGAGTGGTGTTTCATTTAATTATTTGTAAAGACACAAATTATAGTTTTTCGGGTTATTTTTTCCACGATTATCACTTTACTTGACAATTGTTCGTTACGTTTTGACGTATCATTGTAAACAGACGGGTTATTTTTCGCATGATTAGCACTTTACTTGACAATTGTTCGTTACGTTTTGACGTATCATTGTAAACAGACGTCTGATGTCCGAATGCGAGAGCTTGTATTGGATCTTGGAACATTGTAAATGGGGCTTCACTCTTACGAACAATGAAAGTCGGATTGTACTTATCGTAGCTATAGCAGACCCTATAGCTCTTAACCAACGCTACTACAATCCAAAATTACCTGATAATGATGTATTATACCTGAGTAGTCGAGTCTTAGCACCCAGGCGTATAGTGCCTACAGAGCTGCCACTTTTCTCTGGAGATCCTGAAGATTGGCCACTCTTCATAAGCTGTTTTGAAAATGCAACGAGATCCTGTGGGCTTTCTAATGATGAAAACCTCATTCGTTTGAAGAAGCGTCGCAAAGATCCAGCAAGAGCAACTGTTAAGTGTAAACTTAGGAAAACAAATCAGGTACCATCTGTTATAGCCACACTGCGTATGTTATATGGTCGACCTAAAACCATTATCAGCAACTTAATTAAAAAGTTGAAAAGCGAACCACCACCTAAGACTGGCCGATTGGACTCGCTGGTGACCTTTGCGCTTTCGGGGCAGAATATAGTCGCTACGATCAAACACAGTGGATTGAGGTCACTTCTTAACAACCCCTGGTTGGTAAGACATTTACCCGAAAAGGTAATAGCTCAAACGCTTTTAAATTGGGGAGTATTGAGGATGGGGAATTAAACCGATATGGTCGATCTCACAACCTTTAGCAACTGGCTAGGTCAAGTTCTCTATTTTGAGACTAGTTAATGAGGTTCGTCAAGTCTACTTTATTCCTAAGATACGAATGTTTGTTAAATATGAATCTCGGAGGAAAGGTGAGGAGTCCTCTTCACCTGTTTAACTATCAGGGCGATTCACATCGAAATTGCACATAGCGTATGTGGTGATTCATGTATTATGGCAATACAGCGATTTTCTGCGCGAAGGAGAATGCCGATTGAGATTTGTAGTGACAATGATACAAAATTCAGAGGAGAAAGTCAAGAGCTAAAAGAAGGTATGACACAGTTGAAAGAAATCAGTTTCATATTTTTTTGGGACTGGAGTCAAATGAAATTTCATTCCGCCAGCGTCACCCCATATGGGAGGGAGTCGAGAGCTACTTATTCGTTCCGTAAAAGAAACGTTTGCATAAATGCATCTTGATCCAAATCCAAGGTATGAAGGTTTATGTTATTAATTCGATGCCCTTGACCTACGGACCTTTAAAAGATGTCAGTGCTGAAGCATTAAAACCGAATCATTTTTTAGTTGATTCATCGAACGGAGTGAGGCTAAGCGGACAATTTGATGATGGGTTAGCTCTCCGAAGGAACTGGTTAACTTGTGAAAAATATGGTGATATGTTCGGGAGATTGTGGGTTCAGGAATATCTTCGTTCGCTAACAAGAAGGGCCAAATTGTTTCACCAGAGAGAGACGTAGTCATCTTAGTAGACCCAAACAGCCCGAGGAGCGATTGGCCTAAAGGAATGGTTCTACAAGCTCGGATCAGTAAGAATTTACCCATTACTTACCCCAAGGTCTGCTCTAGTACAAATTTTAAACTCGACCCACTACAAAACTTGCCGCCTTGGATGCACGCTGGTTTGTCCATAATGGTAACGTGGCCAAAGCAGCTATCAGTCGTTCATAAACCTCCGTAGAGATCAGACGTGATTCGGCTTTTCTTTAAAGTGAGTGAATAAAAGGAAAAATAAAAAAAAACAAATTAGAAACAATCGCGCTAAGTGCTTCAGTGGTGTATTCATAGTGGTATCCGGCTGACAGAGCAGGGGTCGTGGGTTCGGTTCCCGTAAAGTGTTGTCGACTTTTTATTTTTTTAAATATAATCAAACGGACAAATTGCATACGAAAGTGAATTCGACAATGAGAGACAATACGCGAATAGTGGGACCTGCAGATTGCAAATTGTCACCAGAAAATGTGGCAAAAAAGAGAAGGATGAGGCTTATATCACCTTCAAATCCAGATTCTTTAAAGCGCTCCATCCTGTCAACTACTGAAAAGTTGCCTGGTAGAGGAAGGGAAGTATGGCCAACAACGACAAAAAAGGCGGCAGCTGAGTCAGACAAAGAGGAATATCCATACATGTCTGATGGTGGAGGTGAGAATGCTTTTCAATCTCCGGCATCCACAGAGTCTGATGTTGAAGAGGAAGAATTGCATGCAATTGCATGCAGCATTAAAGAGCTTGAACAAAAAGTTATTGGCATTAAATCCAAACAAATGGCGAGAAGACAGATGGAGGAACAACAACAACTCCTGAGCTCTCTGCAACAGCCCACAATTAGCGACCCTAAAGAGAATCCGCTACAGCCACAAAAACTAGCATAAGTGCACATACACAACAAAGGCAAAATAGACAACAACAAAAATCACAACCGCAGGAACAACAACAGCATCAACAGCACAAGTCCCAGAAACAGCAGCAGCAGCAAAATCAGCAACAACAACAGCAACAGCACCAAAAACAACAAAAACAGCAGAAAGTCAACAGACAGAAACTACCTACACATTTTACAATGTGTTCGCTGCCAAAGGTTCGGGCACGCCGAGTCGAATTGCGAAATGCAGCCTCGATGCGTGAAGTGCGGAAAGAACCACAAGTCCGAGGAATGCGCTCTGGGTAAGAACGGAGCGTCTGGGTTGGCGAATGGAGCGTCTCTTATGAGTTATGTAGGAACACAGGACACACCGCAAGCTATCGGGGTTGTCCTAAGTTCCAATACATCAAAAGTGTAAATCTGGATCGGCAGCAGAAGGTGGAAGTTAAACGTCCACTCGTGCAGGTACAAACACCAGCCGTTACTCCCCATGTTACCTACGCCCAAATGGTGGCAGGTAGGGGAAATACAACAACCAAAGGTAGCTTCTCAGGCCCCAGCGCCTAGAGCACCGGAGCCAGTACCTGACATGCTAGCTATTTTGCTCTCTATCCAGGGGCAGATGGCTCAGCTTCAGCGTCAAATACAGGAACAGGCTATGCCTGTTGTTAATTCACTTATTAGGTTCGAACGAAGAGCTACACTGTTTAAGTTGCTTAAAGACCAAGCCCCTGATGTGCTCTTGGTTAGCGAAGCAAAGCTTACCAAAAGACACAAAATGAGGCACAAAAGATATAAAATAGTACGGAGAAACCGAATAAAATTCGGGCTGTAAACACCAGCAACCCGAATAATTTCCCGCAAATAAATAAAATATTTCGGGTGGAGGCTATAGGAGCGACTTTCCAGAAAATGTACAAGATGAACGTTATCATTGGCCCGAACCACGAACTGGAGAATCGAGTCCTTGTGCACAATTTCTACCTTCGAAATGAAATTGTGAATTGGCGATTCGTAAGCTCGGGTTTCACCCAGTTCAGTGACGAAAATATGGCAAATAATGCCATCACCAACGATAGGGTACTACCCCCGTTCATTTCGAAGGAAGAGCTCCAAACGATCTTCGATTCACTTAGAAGTAAGAAATCAGCGGGAACCGATGAAATACCGAACATTGTGCTTCGACATCTCCCTCTAGAAGCGGTGAACGGTACAAATGTTCTGTTTAATAATGCAATGAATAATGCACATTAACCAGTGCATTGGAAAACTGCGATGGTACATCCCATCTCCAAAAGGGATAAATATACTTCCAATCCGGCGAATCTCCGGTCGATCAGTCTCCTTCCAAACATCAGTAAAGTTTTCGAGAAGGTGATCAATAGAATCCTGACTAAGTGGGTTGAGGACAAACATATAGTTCCGGATAAGCAGTTCGGTTTCAAGGCGGGGCTTGATATCATTCATGCTGCGTCGAAACTGGTTTCTGATATCCAATGGAACAAAGGCAAGAAGCAGTGCACTGGTGTCTGCCTGATTGAATTGGAAAAGGCCTTCGATACCGTATGGTTAGAGGGACTTTTTTCAAGTTGAACAGTTTGGGCATTAGTAAACCATTGCTGTATATTACAATGTGTTAACAGATAGATAGTTCATCGTGAAAAATGGCGATGTGACTTCTACTGGAACATTTCACATTAAAAACGGTATGCAACAAGGTGCGGTAAATTCACCGATCCTGTTCAGCATTTACACAAGTGATCTGATAGGTTCACTTCACCATGTCATAGCTTACGCAGACGACTTAATCGCGTACAGATCAGATCCCACGATTGAGGTCATTAATATACTTTTGCAACGTGAGTTCGATAAAATTAAACGATATTGCGATGACTGGAAGTTGAAAATCAACTTTCAGGAATCGGAAACCATTTTGTTTAGGATGCCTTTGTCTGGGGCCTCTAGGGATACCAGAATGAATAGGCGAAAGTTATCGATCGTGGGGCAGCACGGGCAGCCACGTGCTTGTCGATGTTGTCAGATACCTTGGGATCTGGCTAGATCAATATTTGTATTTTAACAGACATAGAGATGTTGCTCTGGGCAGTGCCAAAGGTGCTTTTGCCCTTACAAAGAGACTGTTTTATAACAGTAAACTCGATGCGAGGGTGAAGGTGATCTGCTGCATGGCCCTTATCTGGCCTATGCTTGTATTTGGATGTCCCGTGTGGTTCAACGTAAGAGCAAGTTTATTGGAAAAGATTCGGGTGTTTGAGAGGGCTTGTCTTCGCTTATACAGAACACCAGAGTCTGAGTACATAAAATTCTATCCTAATAAGGTCTTGTACATAGGGCGAACCTAATAAGAGTGGACAATTTCGTCATTAAGTTGACTCGAAGGCACATTGCAAGAGCAATGACCTCATCGAACAACCTGATCTCCGGGGCTTACTACCCTAACTAGATGTATCATGAGAGAGTTCGCTTTTACGGCTTTGTTCCTCCAGAAGCGTTCCTCTACCTAGATATGGAAGGTCTGATCCAGGACAGATTGGCGGTGCCACTAATCTTTCACGTCGCTCGGAAAGCTGCGGACAGGCGACTCAAATACGACACAGACGTCGCACATGGCAGTGCGGAGCGTCTTCGGTTCAGTAGGGCTGTAGGGAGTCGCGACATGAGGGATGTTGCTCAGCAGCACCAACAATTTTGGTGGTTAGTTAAAGGAGAGGAAGTTTCGTCGGCCATTTCCTCCAGTACTAGGTAGCTCCACAGGAAGCAAAGCTGTCGTCTGACTATTTTATTAGCCTTGGCCGGATTATATAGTTTTAGGTAGGATTAAGTTAGTTTTAAGAAAAAAAAATATATAAATACAAAAAGAAATTAATAAAAATAAAAACTGAAAAAAGGTATATACAGTCGAACTTCTATAAGTCTAATTTTCTTCAACTCGAACCAATCTGAGTGGCAATAGCGTTTAGAGAGAAAATATCATACATTCTTACTTCTATAACTCGAACTTCCACAACTTGTACTTCCACAACTCGAAGTTCTCCATAACTAGGCTGACCAGGCGTCCTCTTTTGGGCCGAAAAAACTTTTGTCCGGTATCTTTTAAAAAAAAATAAGCGATTTTTTTCAGGTTTTTCAACTTTAAAAATTTTTCAGTGAAAGAAAATCGCAATAAAAAATTCATTTTGGTGTGAACACTGCCTTAAATATGTTTTCACTACAAAAAGTTGTACTTTGAATTTACTCATTCCTAAATCACAACGCCACATGTTATGTCTTCTTATTATTTATTGAACGCATCCTTTCTCCTGACAGTGCAAATATGTCTTGTACTGAATTTTACAACTATATTTTAAATAAGATCCAATGACAAATATATACAATCAAAACTAAAATTGTACCCACTCGAATAGTACTTTAAAAAAAAAAACAATATTTGTGATATGGGAAATGTTTCTACCTAAAGTAACTTTCATGTTAAATAACTGATAGATGTTATGAAGTTCTTATTTTTGTTGTTTGTTTAGTCCTTTCTTTTGTTAAGTAACGCGCGAGTTATATCTTTGTGCTATATATGTAAATAAAAAAAACACAAAGTTTTAATATTTTTATAGAACTTTATTGGTTGACAAACTACTTCGAACTGAAACTTAATCTAATTGTACAATTTTAATGTTAGGCCTCATTTCATAGACTAACTATAACTAGATATCAAACTTTCCAGATATTGGAAAATCAAAACCGGTTTTCTTCTGAAAGTCCCTATCCGTGTGAACCTGTCCGTGAATACGTGAGAATTGTCAACAATGTCAAAATTCGAAAAGTTTTACGAGTGACGTCATCCATATAAAAACGACGCGGTGAATTCCGATTTTGACATTTCTCTTGTTTACAAATTCAATTTCGTGTAAGTTGCACAAAAATTTAATGTTGGACAATAATTTTCTTTATTATATTTTCTAGGACAACAAAAGAAGAAAATTCTACACATCTGAAGCAAGAACAAATCATTTTCTACAGGAAACTGCTGCCACCAACAGATTGCTTTCGATTGGATGTGGCAAAACCAGCTGGGAAAGTTTGTTTACATTTTCTTGTGAGTAACTACAAACATTTTAATTTCAAAATAATTTATTTTACTTCTTTTTTACAGTAAGAACAATGAATCTAAATGCACCATTCAAGAGCTTTAAGAAATGTGGATGAGTGATCTAACTAATTACATGTAAGTAAAAAGAATACATTTTCGTATAGCTATACATATAGTGCCTTTTTCCTTGCAGAAACAACATTTGAAGTGCAATGACATTTGTTCATTTCACCACGGTGTGGGTAAGTTTTTCGCTTCACCATGAATGTTTTCATCAGGAGAGCATGTTCCGAAAAAATGTAAATTACAATTCATGAATAAATTGGATTATTAGATTAAATGGAAAATGTTGTATTAACTTTTCATATGAAGTAATAAATAATAATTAATGATTATTTTGACTGTTTTTATTTGTGAAAATAGAACAGTAAATAGAAAATTAGTGCTTTATAGGTCCATTTAGTACGACAGCGAATTGACCAATTATTTTTTGAAAAAATATGGATGTGACTGGACAATTTAGCTCATATTTAATGCTTTTGTATTACTAATTCCATTACTAACGCAACATTTCCATATTCTTTGCTCAATTTTTGCATCAAAAAATTTCCGAGAAGAAGAAAATCGATATAAACACAACGCTGTACGTTTCTCAAATATCACGTTGTAATTCTAAAATTTGGCTGGATTTTCGTGAATGTCAACGACATCAAATCGGAGTATAAATCTTATACCGTTAGAAAGAAACCTTTCGTCAGCGAAGCAAATAAAAAAAAAACAAAAGGACTTTGCTAATAAATAAAAAAACAAAGGATTTGTCTTCTAGGATTTCTTCAGAAGAGTCAAAATTTTGCATTTATGAATCAAATAGGCCTTCTAAAGCATGAAGACAACTAAATGAAACTTACAGTCCAAATACACAAGGCAAAAAGTAAAGCACGGAAATGGTGGTTGTGTAATATGGAGCTAAATATCCACTGTTGAGATCGGTAATTTAGTCACAGTAATTCAGAAAAAGAAGTATACTAAAATATTTAGAGCGAAAATTTGCTTCAAAGGACACAAACAATGCTTATTGCGAAACATTTTTTACTCCCAACAGGACAACGATTTCAAGCATAAGTCCATATCCACATAAAGTCCCTCACTTGCTAGTAACGCCACCACATAGCCCCGATCTTAACCCGTTCTCTTTGGAACGCCTTTGGAATCATTAAATGATGAGGTTACGAAAACATGTCATCACATCGAAGCCTCAGTTAAAAATTTTAATTTTTAGCGGAATGGCAAGAAATAATATGTGAATATATGGAAAAGTTGACGCATTCTATGCCAGACCGGCTTAAAGATGTTAACAGCATTAAAGAATACTCAACAAAGTAAGCAAAATCTGTTGAAAACAATTATAAACAAAAATTCCCTTCGACAAAACCAAATTAAGTTGGGATATCATTTCACATTGTTTGTCAAATTCTGGAAATTATTTTTAAAAAATAAACAATTAAAATACCACCGCTTTTGTACTTTATAATGTGTGAAAAAAAAGATTCTCGAAATATTTTGGAAAAGCTTTAAATTCAAATAGAAAAACAAATATTTTCCTTAAAAAACTAAAAAATGATCAAAAATGTTAATTGTACTTATCAGTATTATTTAATTAATTTATTTACTCAACACATTCAAACTAAAAGAACAGCAAGGAAATTGATTTTAAAAGTTGCCATTAATTAATAATCCTTTTCATTGATGTCCAGAGTACAGAGTTTGTGCCTAAACATAAAAAATGCTTATACAATTGACTCTCAATACAAGCTTAAGCTTGATTTCAGAATTGTAATAGTTTCAATTCATTTATATCTTCAAATGAAACTTTCAAAATATAATCCTTAGGTCCTTTTTTAATTTTATTCTGAAACGATCCCCTTTTTGTTCAATTGAAACAAAAAAAAGGTTTTTTTTAAATATATTCTATTATCTTCACTTTTTCACCACGTTGAATTAAATATTCACCAGCGAAAATTATTTTTCCTTTTATTTTTGCCTTTATTATATATACTTAGCGAACATTACGTGAAATTTGTTGTCATTTTAGCCATTCTGACAGGTTATAGAGATTGAGAATGTGTTGGTGATTCACTTACAGTGTGTCTGTGCAAAAGTTAAACGTTTGCAAAAGTATTAGTAGAGTTTGATATCTAGTTATAGTTAGTCTATGCCTCATTTGCAAGGGTGATCGTGGGAGCGGATGTACAGCAGACGCTGATTAATCATTCCTCTAAATCACCCGTGCATTGACATATCTGCAGTTTATATCTGGCGTGTGGTAAAAAGTGTTGATGTATGGTTTTTATGTATTTCTTGTGTCTGTTGGTGATTTTGGTGCGGTGTTTGTTGTTGTTGTTGTTGTTGTGCTTGTTGCAATTGTATCTTCTTCCCCCTAAGAGAAAAGCTTGGGTCAGGAAGCTTTACGTTGGCTGGGCTCAAGCTTTGAATGCTGTAGGACCTTTTTCGTATGTAAATTGTTATGGTGGATACGACTGCAAGAGGTAATATTATCAAGACAATGTAACCGTCTCTTTGTTTTGTCTCCCAAGTTAATACGTCTAGTTGTTTCTTCTGCAAGAACTGGAAATCATTGAGTTTGTTTAAATTTATTGTTTCAATTGAAAAGTTTGGGAATATGGTGTTGTAGGATGCAGGGATTATGTGTATATGGCCTAAGTAGGTGTATATATTTCTCCTATATGTGATTTCATTTATGGTCACATCGCAGTCTTCATAGTAAAGATGCCACTTAAATTTTGTTGAGCAGTGTTGAAAGTTGATTTGATGAGAGTTTGTTTAACGTTAACAAGGAGGATGGAGTTTTTTTCCGGGTTGGCTGATTGATGATGTTGCGCCAATGTCATTAGTAGCGCAACTTGCTGGGAAGTTTTTCATAATGTTTCCGATGCATGCTGATTCTTGATATGATTCTTGATGTGAGGACTCTTGACAAAGGAATGTATTCTCTATTCTAGGGCATTTTGAGTCAAAATATTGAATTTTTGTTCTATTTTCGTTAAATAATACAAATGGTTTGACAATAATCTCTTTAGTTTTATTTATAGGCAATGGTATAATGTGAAAGAGGGAAAAGTTTTCTTGTGATAGGACAGGGATTCGGATATTAAAGATTATTCTTGAGCCATTATAGTAGGCTTGTAATTCTTACAATTCATAAAGATGTTCGCTTGATTTTATATTAATTGAAGCGTTAAGTGTTTCTTTGATGATTTCTATTTCGCTGGGAGTAAGAATAATTTTTGGTATGACATTTATTTTGGCTAGGACAACGGCTTCAGAAATGTCACGTATGTGGTTTATCAGTAGGTCAATGTTGTAATTTAATTGGTTAAGGTATTGGATGTGGATAAGTGTGTTAGTATTAGAGGGTGTCAAATTAATTGTTTGGTCTTGAGAACGTTGAAGATAGTTTTGTAAGAGATTTTGTTGGTGATTAATGTGATCTGTTATGTTTTTGAATTTCTTAATGATTTGTGTGTTCAATTTGGATTTGGTTAAAGATTTGTAGCATCTTCTGCGTCCATATTTCCTGTTATAATTTTTATGACGCTGCCTATTCCGTTAAAAAGTCCTCTTTTTTGTCTAAAGGTGGGCATTAAAAACGCAACTTTATTTTTGAGTTCGTTTAGATTGTGAAAAGTTGTGTCCAAAAAGTTGAAAGTTTTCAATATGTTGGAAGGTAGAAAAGGTTTGCTCGAGATTATGTACGTTTGTCATGTATTCTTCTAAGTTTATAATATGTATTAGATTGTAGTGTGTTTTTATGGTTCTTGCTGTTCCCAACTGGAGTGGAAGTATTCTCTTGAGTTTACTTAGGTCACGAATTTCTAATTTTTGGCCATGTGACCATGTTAACCTAATAAGAACAATAATTTGTAAATAAGATAAGATAAAAAAATTTGTATTCTAAAGTATTTATGTTAGCTTCTTTTTCTTTTTAATTCTAGCTTTGTAAAACTTCTTAGCGTCTACTGTTAAAATAGTTACTTTTTTATTAGTTTCAATTTTATGTTTAGTGAATCTGGGGGTCAATTTATTTCGTCTACATTCTTTCCTATATATTTCATTGTCGGTATACAGATCTTCGGGTTCATTTCCGTTAATATTTAGTTTTTCTATTCTATCATTTGTTGATTGTTCTAAAATATTTTTTATTTTTGGAAAAAGGTGTTCTTGAAATTTTGTGATTTTGGAAATGTATTCATGTTCGTTGTTGTGATCAAGGTTTTTGTTAAATTTGTATGTGCGTCCATAGAACAATTCATAGGGCGTGAACTTAGTAGCGGAATGTATTGAATTATTGTAAGTGAATATGGTTTCGAAAAAGATTTCGTCATGGTCTATATCTATTTTGTTTTCTTTGTTTGATGCAACTATTATTCTATAAATTTCAGTTAGGTTAGAATGGAGGCGTTCTACAGGGGCGTTGCTGCTAGTCTGTTGGAACGACGTTATATGAAGGTTGATTTGGTATCGTTTGCAAAAATCTTTAAAAATGTTTGCTGTAAATTCTGTGGCTTGGTCACAGACAATTTTGTTTGGGATGCCGTGTAAGCTTATGTAATGTTTCAAAGATTTTAACACGTAGATACTCTTTCGGGAGGTTAGTGAGAATCCTGCTGCAAATTTAGAGAATTTATCTAAGATAGTAAGTATGAGCCTATTATTTATTGTGTATATGTCAATATGTAGAATGTCAAGTGGTTTAAGTGGAGTTTCAGGTTTTTCGTACTTTATTTTTTGTGGGTTTCTGTCATATTTCAAAAGTTGGCACTTATCACAGTTGTTAATAGTTTGGGTAATTTTATTTTTCATATATGGGAAGTAATAGCTACGTTTAAGATAAAGATGTGTTTCTTCTATTCTTGTATGATTATGGTCTTTGTGGTAATTCCTGATAAGTTGTTCTTGTTCCTCGTTTTGTCTAATGTCTGTCAAAATTTCTACGCAACGTATTAAGCGGAACGATTTTTTATTAGTGAAGTATTGTGAGTAAACAGATTGAATAATTTTAAAGGTTTCATCATCGATATAGATCGCGTTTAGTTTATTGGGTGCTAAATAATTTTTGAAAATGTTTATTACCGTGTCTTCATTAAAATTAAGGTTTCTGATCGTTCTTAGTTGTTTATTTTTGAAAATAGTCTCGACTGTCATTGGAGGGCCTTTGTTTGATTTTTGGAGGATTGTTTGTAAATTAAACTCATTAAGAGGTCTTTCGGAGATTGGAATGCCGTCATTTAGATTTTCGATTGCAGAATGGATAGTGGAGCCGCTCGTGCCTTGAACTGAAAGGGTGTCATTTAGGTTAATTTCTATGTTTTGGAATTGTTTGTGGTTATCTATTTTTATTCTACTAAGAGCATCGGCGTTAGTATTAGCCTTGCCTTTTTTATAGACTATCTCGTAGTCAAATTCTTCTAATCTCAGACGCCAACGAAGTAACTTTGAGTTTGCACCTTTGAGATTCATTATCCACGTTAATGGTTTGTGGTCAGTAATAATTTTGAATTTTTGTCCAAAGAGGTATGGCCTAAAATACTTTGTGGCCCACACAATGGCTAGTAATTCCTTCTCTATAGTAGAATAGTTTATTTCTGATGTGGTGAGCGTTCTACTAGCAAAACAAATCGGCTTGTCGTTACCAATAGGGCCTTGCGATAAAATTGCGCCTATTGCGAAATTGCTTGCATCGGTAGTAAGATTAAGGGTTGAAAGGGTTGATTGAAGTCGGGATATTGTAATATGGGGTCGTTAGTCAAAATGTTTTTGCACGTTTCGAAGGTTTGTATATATTGATCGTTAATGATTATCTTGCGATCTTTTTTTAGACACTCAGTTAATGGCTTTACTAGTTTAACGAAATCCTTTATAAATTTTCTGTAGTATCCTAGGAGTCCCAGGAAACCTCTAATTTCTTTTTGTGTGCGCGGTATTGGGTATTGTTTTATTGCGTGGATTTTTTCTGGGTTTGGTTTTATTCCGTCAGTCGAAACGATGTGACCTAGAAACGCTATTTCTTTTTGCATGAAGTCGGATTTGTCGAGTTGTACTTTAAGATTGAATTTCCGTAGTTTTTCAAAGACTTTTTTAAGATTTTCTCTATGCTCTTGGAGAGACGTTGAGTAGACGATTATATCGTCTAAATATACTAAACAAATATTTCCTATTAGTTCGTTCAGAACATTGTCCATGACTCGCTGAAAAGTGGACGGGGCGTTTTTCAACCCAAAAGGCATACGGACGTATTCATAATGTCCACCTTCTACGGTAAATGCTGTTTTACTAATATCTTTGGGATCCATCTCTATTTGATGGAATCCGCTGGCCAAATCAATTGTGGTAAAGTACATACACTTGCCCAATTTATCAAGAATTTCATTTATATTTGGCAATGGGTATCTATCCGAAATGGTTTTTTCATTTAGTTTTCTATAGTCGTTCACCAGGCACCACTAGCGTCTTTTTTCTTGGGGACCACCCAGACTGGTGAACTCCATGGTGAATAACTATGTCGGATTATACCTTGATCCAACATGCTGTTAATCTGTTTTCGTACCTCTTCTTTATGGAAGTGCGGATATCGATAAATTTTAGTGTAGATCGAAAGTTCGTCATTGGTTCGGATTGTATGTTTAACTTCATTAGTAAAACTTAGTAGCTGACTTTCTTTGAAGAAGATGTCTTCGTATTCTTTACACAATTCAAGAAGGTTTTTCTTTTCTTCTTTGTTTAGGTGGGATGTACGAATTAAATTCACAATATTGTCTTCAGGATCGGTGTTTTCGTAGTTTATGTTGAAGTTATTTACTTCAATAATTCTTGAGGATGTGCAAGGTTCGACTTTTAGGGGTTGCTCTAGAAGGATGATTTGTTCATGATTAGATCTATTGTTTATATCTACAGTGCTGTACCATTCTTTTGCATTATAGATGCCTTCGGAAATAGTTACGTCAGGTTTTAACGTTGTAGGAGGGATAAGGAGTTTGCCTGAAATGAAATTTGGTTTAAATCTTAATGGAATAATAGCGTTGTTTGTGATAAGTGTTTTATTACCTAAATCGACTTTTGCATTTAGTTGTGTCAGGATGTCGAGTCCTAATAATCCGTCGAAATACCCGTGAAACTTAAAAATAAGGAGGTTGAACTGACCAGGCTCTTTGAATTCGGTAAAAGAAGGTACTGTAACTTTTCTATCAAGCTTATACTTACTAAGTATGGTAGAAATTATAAGTGGATCACATTGTTCATGCGTTAGATACGAGTATTTTGTGAACTCGGGGTTAATAAATGAAGCGGATGCTCCAGTATCTATAAGGAATTTTAAAGAACGACCGAATGGGGAAGATATGTGTATATAGGGTAAGGTAGATCCATGCTTATTTACGTCTATGTAACCGGTTGGTTTTGCGAAGCATCTATATGAAAATTTGTATCGTCTAGCTCTTGGAATGTTGCTAAGAGATCGTTGTCAAGTTGGTCAAATGTTTCTTGTACCAATGTATGGTTGTCAGGGTTAAGGTTTCCTTGTTCGTAATAGTTGTCCAGTTGTGGTACATAAGATGGAGGTTCTTGTTGTTGATTTTGTGGATCTATATTATGAATTCCTTCAATCGAGTATCTGGGTACTCCTGTACTTCGCCTTGTTTGATTACTAACGTTGGAAGGTTGGTGTTGAGTTGGTTGTCTCACATGTATAGTGCCGGAACTCACGTCCATAGGTTCAGGTTGAGGGGTTGATTGGAATGTATTCCGAGGTGGAACATATTTCACGTTAAGAGTTGGTGGTTGGTTATTATTTTGTATATTAGTATTTAGTGGGGGTTGGTAAGCATATGGATTAGGTATATTTGGTCTAAATGGGTAAGGATTAAACTGAGGATTTATTAGTTGATTGGAACGGTTAGTATTAGTTAAGTATTGTACGTTTTGATAGCACGGTACGTCTCATAGCACGAATGCTTGAACCAAGAGGTTCTCTTAAGCCAGAGAGGAATGTGTTTAGGCACATTTGGGCAAAGAGTTCTTTTTTTGCCTTTACAACATTTTGGTACTCTTCGTGTATTAGAACATTATTGTTCAAGGAGGCTTGAATTCCTACGATGCTACTGTAAAATTCTTCTACTGTCTTTTTTTCGTGTCTTAATTGGTGGAGGTCTTTTATAAGGGATGTCTCGTTACGTTTATCGGAGTAGTGCTGTATCAAGTTTTGTCTTATGTCGGCCCAATTCAATGGCGTTCCGTACATGTTCAAAACTTCATTTGCGGGTCCTTCGATTTTATTCCTAATAGCACGCAAAATGATTTGAGCATATGGGGTTTCATTAGCTCCTCTTATAAACATTAAAATTTCTTCCACGTTATTAATGAATTCGTGTAGAAGTCGTGGGTTGCCATCATATCGAGGCAAATCTTTTATTACGTCAGGAATTCTTAGAGAATCGAAAAGATCTCTGAAATTAATTTGAGCTTCGGGTTGAGCTGCTTGGTTTATTGGTGGATTCATGTTTGTGAGTGTACTTTCGTTAGATAATGTTCACCAGAAACGTTTTCGGGAATAGAACTTAGGCTTCTGAATAATCTTCCGAATTTGGGATAAGGAAATTTGGAGTGTTTTCCGGGCGGGGATTTATCACTTGGCATTAAATTGTATAAATGTTTTATTTGTTGTTACAGATTTTATATATATAAAAAAATTTCAAATGTATATATATATATTTTTTTTTTTCAAAGAAAATACAAGATTATTAATTCACACTTAACTTAACTTAGATACAGTTGTTTTTCTTCTTACATATATTATATTTATTTGTTTTTACATGAATGATAATTTGAATATGTATTTATATTATTTATTTATTTTTTTCTTAATAATTGATAATGACTGGTTTGAAACCAATATTGTATTACACTGATAGATTTAAATATGACTCAACATACCAGGATATTAAAAGAATATTTTTCATTGTCCTCAATATTCCTTTGAAGTCCAATGGAGTTCGATGTCCTTCAGTCGATGTTCCCTCGATGAATTCTTGAGTTAGCAATACGTTTTATTTTGTTCTTTTATGTGGTTCACCGGTTTTGAAGAGATAAATCTCACTGTCTAGTCTTTAATTTCACTCGCGATTTTATTTTACGGTATACCGCCGTATAACTAATCACTTTTTAATAACGGTAATACCTCCGTTTTATACAAATTAAAAAAAACACATAAACCAGGCCTAATCGACTGCGCCAGTTATATCTTTGTGCTATATACTCGTATGTAAATAAAACAAACACAAAGGTTTTATATTTTTATAGAACTTTATTGGTTGACAAACTACTTCGAACTGAAGCTTAATCTTATTGTACAATTTTAATGTTAGGCCTCATTTGCAAAGGTGATCGTGGGAGCGGATGTACAGCAGACGCTGATTAATCATTCCTCGAAATCACCCGTGCATTGACATTTAATATCTGCAGTTTATATCTGGCGTGTGGTAAAAAGTGTTGATGTATGATTTTTATGTATTTCTTGTGTCTGCTGGTGATTCTGGTGCGGTGTTTGTTGTTGTTGTTGTTGTTGTTGTGCTTGTTGCAATTGTAACCCGCGTAATGAAGTTGTTTTTTTATTCCAATAAACCAAAAAAAAATATATACATATTGTGATAACCACTTAAATGTGAGCAGCGACATCTAGCAGAAAATGTCGATACTCGAAGACCAGAAGATTTCGATACTGGAATAACAAAGTCTCGACTGGAGAGTGGAATCGAATTTTCTAGCAAATTGGAAATTGTATGGGACGCTGGATGGCGAGGATTGTTCTCGAAGTATGTCATTCGAGTATAAATACCAGCATCCCAAATGTATGCAAATCAGTTCTAAAGTGTAATTTGAAGTGTTAATTAGGAGAAGTGATTAAGTGGTTTAAGTAAAAGATAAGAAAAGTATAAGTGGTTGAGCAATTGGATTGTACTGAGAGAAAGAATTAAATAGTGAATTGAATAAAGGGATTTGTATTGAAAAGAATAAGTTCTATTATTTGTACCCACACAAACATTTTACATTGGTGTCAGAAGTGGGATAGGACTTATTGTGTGTAAAAAAAAAAAAAAAGTGTTTTCTGACTATTTGAAAAAGCTAGAATGGGTCGAAAACTATTGCAGTTGACCCTCGTCCAACTCAAATCCGAGTTGAACAAGAGAAGCCTCAGCGCCAGTAGAGGAAAAAGTGACCTGGTGCTCCGTCTTCAGAGGCTTTGAACAACGAGGGACATGATTCTGATGCATATTTCTTTGATGTTGACGAGGATGAACAGACAAATACCGGCAATGACATGGCTGCGATGATGCAACTCCTCTTATTAAAAATGGACGAACAAAACAAAAAAATGGACGAACAGAAGAACAGTCTCGACCAACAAAAGAAAAATCTGGAAGAACAAAAGAATAGTCTCGAACAAAAGCTGGATGAACAAAAGAAAAATCTAGACGAGCAGAAGAGCAGCTCTGAAATGGCTACTCCAATTTAAGAACCCAGAAGGCCAAGTTGCAAGATGGATCGAGCAGTTGCAGGGCTACGACTTTGAAGTGCAACACCGCAAGGGAACACTCCACTCAAATGCTGATGCTCTCTCTCGTCGACCGTGCGGAGTAAAATGCGAACACTGCAATCGTAAAGAAGCAAAAGAACAGGCAACTATCCAAAGGATCAGGACTGAGCCAATAGAGGGTTGGAGTATAGACGAAATTCGTTCCTCTCAACAGGCAGACAATGACATTGAACCAATATTGGCCTGGAAAGAACACGAGGAAAGACCAAGCTGGCAGCAGATATCAGATCGGAGCCAAACTCTGAAGGCATACTGGGCACAGTGGGACTCGCTTTTTGTGCAAGATGGATTGCTGAAGAGAAAATGGGAAAGTGCAGATGGGACAACATCTCGTATGCAGCTAATTGTGCCACGGTCCAGAGTCAACCAAGTGCTCCATGAAATACATGACGGAATCTCAGGAGGCCATTTGGGAATAAACAAGACGTTGGAAAAGGTAAGGGAACGTTTCTATTGGCTAAGCGCTAAACAAGATGTCGAGAATTGGTGCAAAAAGTGCATAAGATGTGCAGCTACCAAGGGTCCAAAAGTAAAGCCACATGGACAAATGCAACAATACAATGTCGGAGCACCTTTCGAACGAATAGCCATCGACATCGCTGGGCCGTTTCCCGAAACCTTTAATGGAAACCGATATACTCTCGTAGTCATGGATTACTTCAGTAAGTGGCCGGAAGTGTTTGCCATCCCAAATCAAGAGGCTAAGACCGTAGCCGAACAGATAGTCAACAACTGGGTGAGCAGATTTGGGGTCCCAATGGAGCTGCACTTTGATCAAGGGCGAAACTTTGAATCAAAAGTCTTCCAGGAAATATGCCAATATTTGGGAATAAGAAAGACAATGGAATGGTCGAGCGATTCAATCGGACCTTGAATGAGCATCTATCTAAGGTTGTCAGCAACTGCTAGCGGGATTGGGATCGACACATACGCCTCTTCTTAATGGCCTACCGAAACGCGGTCCATAGCTCAACAGGGCACACACCATCCGAGATCTTATTTGGTCAAACAATGCCAAGTGAAGCAAAATTCGGATCCCCACCGACGGAGCCCAAAAAGGTGAACGCGTACGTGAATGACTTACGCAGCAGGATTCGTAAATTGCATGAAGACACCAGAGAAAAGATGAAGCTAGCAAGCAGCCGCATGAAGACTAGGTACGATATCAAGGCGAAATCTTCCGGTTTCAACGAAGGAGATCTGGTCTGGCTGTATAATCCTCAGCGTAAGAAAGGCAAGTCACCAAAATTGCAACAGGACTGGGAAGGTCCATACAAGGTGATAACCCGCATTAATGACGTTGTCTACCGGATCCAGCGTGGGGATCGAGGAAAATTGAAAGTGGTCCATTTGGATAGAATGTGTCATTCCAACGGGATGCTGAATGACGATGTTGTTCGGGACGAACAACTGTAGGGAGGGAGCAATGTGATAACCACTTAAATGTGAGCAGCGACATCTAGCAGAAAATGTCGAAGACCAGAAGATTTCGATACTGGAATAACAAAGTCTCGACTGGAGAGTGGAATCGAATTTTCTAGCAAATTGGAAATTGTATGGGACGCTGGATGGCGAGGATTGTTCTCAAAGTATATCATTCGAGTATAAATACCAGCATCCCAAATGTATGCAAATCAGTTCTAAAGTGTAATTTGAAGTGTTAATTAGGAGAAGTGATTAAGTGGTTTAAGTAAAAGATAAGAAAAGTATAAGTGGTTGAGAAATTGAATTGTACTGAGAGAAAGAATTAAATAGTGAATTGTAACTGTGCTGAATAAAGAGATTTGTATTGAAAAGAATAAGTTCTATTATTTGTACCCACACAAACATTTTGCAATATATATGTTTTTTTTCGAGGTTTTTGTGGGTGTCCTCTTTTTCTTGAGGATAGATCAGGTCACCCTATCCATAACTCGAACAAAAAAGAGTGGCACCAACATCCTATAAGTCGAAGTTTTTGGGAATTTTCCATGTTTACAAGGATTTTTTTTTACATTTTCATTTCGTTTTCTTTTGAACGGGGAATCACCTACGTTTATATATCCATACATACATATGTACATATGTATTGCAACTGCAACGCATTGTGAAATGCTTGTTACTTATGTTTGCCAGTTTGTAATCGTTAGCAATGGCATCAAAAAATTTTAAACATGTATGTATTTGAAAACCAGTGATAATGCAACTGACAAACACTTTGAAGCCTTATGCATATAAGTTGGAGTCTTTAATTAAAGAAAATAAGAAGAAAGCAGATTTTCAGCCTTTAATAACAAAACTACCGTAATTTTTTTATAAATAATGTATACATATTTAAATAAATGGAAGATAAAACTGTTTATGTATATACATAGAATGTTTTTTTTTTTATTAAATTACAAGCTTTTTTATTTTTATTCTATAAGTCAAAGTCTCTATAAGACGAACTGTTTTGGGTGGCAGATGGTAGTTCGAGTTATAGAAGTTCGCCTGTATGTATATGCATATAATTATATATTTCGTATATATATATATATATGTATGTATATGTATGTATGTATGTATGTAGATGTAAGTAGATTGAGTAGATTAAGATTTATTTTTAGGTATTCTGTAGGCTTTTAACACAGATAATAAATCTATACGTCTCATTCATATGGGATAGATTTATTATCTGTGCTTTTAGTTTTAAGTTTTATAAAAAAAATTACAAAAATGTCCATTCACTAAGTTTTTACTTAAAATTTATTTTCTTAGTTTTAGTATTAATTAATGTTAAAATAAAAATAAAATTAGACTGTAAGATACGTCGAAAGACATAGTTTAAGTGTTAGGTTTAACTTAGAGTGCCCGCATGGGGCCAGTAAGTTAGAATAAGATAATTTTAAGTTAATTAAGCTAATTTTTAAGCGTTTTATGTATAATTAATTCGATGTAATAAAAATGCATATAAACTGAACTGACTGGCAAAGCAGCTAGCTTACCAGGAGGGAGTGTTGCTAAACCTGGCAATACTAATTAGAAGGAGAAAAAGGAAAATTTTAGATAAATATTAAAGTGTTATGAACTCATAATTTGGAAATCGAAGTTCAATTTCTACGGTAACAGTCACATTAAGCAATGGACTTAAAATTGACTTGAAATAGGCAAATTTCTTTGATGCAAAAGTTTTCATTTAGCCTCAGGAGAATATTCAATACATTATATGCCAAAATTGGGGAAAGGTAATAATCGTAAATGATAGAAAAATAAATACAATTACAAAATTTAGGAAAAGATTGAAAATTAACGGATGATAAGAAACGAAATTGTTGCAATGCCTCAATTTGAAATGCAAATATGTAAGTTAATTGGCTAACTCAATTTTTAGCAGGAGATGGGTCTATTCTATTTTTTCTTTCATTAATTAATTAATAAGTCTTTCTACGATTGTGAGCATAGATAGATAGACATATTTTATTTTGTTCATAAATTATAATTTAATATCGCACAATTGACAGATATGATTTATGAAAGTATTTTACTGGAAAATCATTCATTTAAAAAATTGCCAAAAACTGAGGCAAAAAATACTGCAATGTCAAAAAGGCAGTAAAAATTTTTGGTCGTTCGTCAAAAACATTAGAAATTCTGCCTCATCCTCCATCCCAACGCTCGTTTACAATGACATTTCAGCTGTCTGCTCTTTGGATAAGGCCAATTTGCTTGCTGCACACTTTGCGGCCAGCTCAACACTCTCAGATTGTGCTTTGTGTCCGCCTACACTTGGGTGCGTCGAATCTTCAATGGGACGAATCTACTTTCGCACTCGTGTAGTAGCAAGAGTACTTAAAGATCTCAACATACATAAATCCGCTGGTCCAGATGGTATATCTCCCCTTCTTCTGAAGAGGTGTTCTTCCTCGCTGGCAAAACCACTGCGTAAGCTTTTTCATTAATCCTACTCTTTAGAACTCTTCCCGAGCAGATGGAAAACAGCATTTGTCCAGCCCGTCCCTGAAAAAGGCTAATCATCTTCTCTCTCCTCCTACAGACCCATTGCACTTACGTCCCTTCTTTCCAAGGTCATGGAAAAGGCTGATAAATCGTCAGCTCATGAAATATCTCGAAACACGAAAACTTTTCAATGACCGGCAATATGGTTTTCGTGGCAACAGGTCCACTGGTGATTTGATGGCATGTCTTACCGAAAAGTGGAACCAAAGCGTACATCAATCTGGCGAAAGCAAGATAGTTGCACTTGATATTTCTAAGGCATTTGACAGAGTTTGGCATCAAGCTCTTTTGTCGAAAATGCGTGCATTTGGGATCGACGACTCTCTTCTTCAATGGATTTGAAATTACCATTCGGAACGTTCAATTCAAGTTGTCTTGGACGGTTTCAAGTCTGATATTCACAAAATAAATGCTGGTGTGCCCCAGGGCTCTGTTCTGTCTCCGACACTCTTTTTAATTTTTATTAATGATCTCTTGTCTGCTACTTCTAATCCAATATATTCCTTTGCTGATGACAGTGCTCTCTGCTTTTCTTCGGCTGCAGAACGAGAACGGCAGCGTATGCTAAGCTCATTAAATTCCGATATCAACAGCATAACCAATTGGGGAACTATCAACAGAGTGGAATTTAATGCTTCCAAAACACAATGCTATCTGCTGTCTTTAAAGCGAAATTTAAACACCTAGCCATTATCTATGAATGGCACTTGCATCGTCGAAACCGAAAAACTTTCCACTCTCGGTATGTGTGTCAGTGACAACTTACGTTGGAATGACCACATATTTGATATCGCCAAAAATGCTGCGAAATGTCTAGGTTTTCTCAAGCGATGTAAGAAATATTTTACCCCCTCAGATCAGGCCTCAATATATAAGGCATTCATCCGCCCAAAATTGGAGTACAGTGCCCACATCTGGTCAGGTGCTCCTAAAACATTTCTGCACATGCTAGATAGGATTCAAAACCGTGCGATAAAACTTATTGATGATTCTAATACCAGTCAATCAATTGACACCCTCGAACACCGACGTAATGTCTCCTGTCTCACTTTGTTTTATCGCTATTTCCACTTGCTCCAAACGTTCATCCAACTATGAAGTGTTATGAGGTTACCGTTGCCGTACGTGATGGACTGCACATATTTGCATGAGTGTCGTATGATCCAGACGCTCGTGTCAACCATCAAAAGCCAGTCAAACCTCCAACAATAATTGCATGAAAGCTGAATTTAGTCATTGGAGGAAAATAACTTTTTAAAGCTAATACAATGTTAATAAATAGTAATGACATTAAAATTAATGTAACTGAAGAAGATTCTTATTTTACTAAAATACTTAACCAAAAAGGGTGCAATGGTACTCTTATGAGAACAAGCCTACAAGACCAATTAAAGTTGTTGTAATGACATTACACTTCTCATATTCAACAGAGAGTATAGTTATATATCCCAGAAGAAAAAAACTTAAAGATATTAGAATCTGTCAATATGCTAAAATCTATTATAAAAGCAAAGTACCGTTTCAAATATGTATGCTTACTTTTGAGCACGACGAAATTATCAGAAAGGTATACGAATTTAAAGATATCCTTGGAATGAAGGTCGAGATCCATGTCATAGGGTAATACAAAACTAGTACCATAGTGCAAGAATTGACAAAGGTATGGACATATATATAAATACTGCAGCTCTAACCCAAGATGCGTTAAGTCTGCAGAAAATTACCACAATAAAGGTTGTATGGAGGAAAAAAATTAACCAACAAAATGAGCAAATGCAACGAAAAGGATCCGGCCAACTATTGAGGCTGCCTAGTTGTTTAACAGATTTTCCTGGGAAAAGACTAAGAGCAAAAACAAACGTCGAAAAAATTATCAAAAAGCTCTTAACCCTTTCCTTCCCAAATTATTAATGTGTGGGTAAAATATTAACTTTGATATTTCTAGGGATAATATAGGTATTCTAAATATAACTGAATCATTTTTTTTTGGTGACAGTCATTGGGTGGGCGTAGATAAATGTAGCTAAAGGGCTGAACAGAATGTTTATCTGTTTCTGTGTCTTGTAGCGCTGTCAAATCTTTGCCGCGCGGCATGCAGTTAAAGGAAACAAAATGAAAGCGATTGTCAAATTTGCGTCTTGAGTTTTTACTTCTTAATTTTATTAGTGCTTAAAAAAGTTTGTTATCATTTGTGGATAATGGATGTGGACAGACTAGAAGAAATTGCTTTTATTATGTGTGTTCTGCACATGTGCTATTTAGCAATAAAATTAATAAAAAGGAGGAAACGCAGATAGTGGGCTCGTCCTCTTTATAAGGAACGAAAAGAAAGAGGACCTTTTTTTAAAGCAACAAGGATGAGAAAGCAGCAGTACAATTTATTGCTAGGCGTGGTAAAAGAAAAATTAAAAAAAACATCTATACACAAGCCAATTGTAGCCGAATGCAGACTTGTCGTCACCTTGATGTGGGTTATAAAATAATAATAATAATATAAATTATGGTTTTCCTTTCTCGTCTATTTAGGTATTTGTCTCAAGGAGTTTTGCAAAACTATTTGGCTTGAACTTCCGAATGGGAGCGTCAACAGTCAGGGCCATTATCCGCGAAGTTTGTGAAGTCCTTTGGGATGTATTAAGTCCAGTATATATGTCCGCTCTGAATCCTGATGACTGGAAACATATTGCAAAAACTTCAACGACAAGTGGCAGATGACAAACTGTGTAGGAAGTATCGACGGAAGCATGTTCAAATAAAATGCCCACCGAGCTCAGGCTCCAAGTTCTACAATTATAAAGGCTATTTTAGTGTAGTTTTGCTTGCAGTTTGTGATGCGGATTATACTTTTACTGCGGTCGATGTAGGGGCGTTTGGAAGCCAGAATGATGGTGGTATATTTAAAAATTCAACTTTCGGTCAACAAGTGATAAATAACAACATCTGTTTTCACCACTGGAAAAGCTACCAAATTCGGATATGGAAGTGCCCTACTATTTTGTTGCAGACAGCGCATTTCTCCTTAGGGATAATATTATGCGGCCATACCGTGGAATTTTACTAAACCTGCCAGAAGATGTGTTCAATGCACGACTGTCCCGAGCACGTTGTGTTATAGAAAATACTTTTGGCATCTTGATAGTCCGTTGGCGCATTCTCGGAAAATGCATTGATTTTCACCCAAAAACCGCAGATAACGTTATGTACTATCCTGCACAACTTTGTGAAAATCACAGATTCCACATTCAACATCCATGCATACTGTCCGCAGAACTTCTGTGATAGTTATGAAAATGGTCAATTAATATATGCAACTTGGCGTACTGAAGTCGAAAAACTGCCGCAAGTTTGCCGACGTGGGACCAATAATAGGTCAGCGAGAGCATTTGAAATTCGAAAATCGCTGACAAACTATTTTATGAATAAAGGTAGAGTTTATTTTCAACCACAACAAATATTTTAAACGTTTCAATTGTTTCTTAATTAAAATAAATAAAATACATAATTGAAATAAAAAGAATATACTTCAGCTCTACTTGGTTATTAACTCATAATTTGCAATTTTGCATTTTTTTTTTTTTTAAGTAGAGGGAATTTTTTTTAGTTTGCACAAAATAGTACGGCAAAAAAGTTCGTCCTCGTCGTCAACATCTGTAGCTGTGCGTGGCCTTTTTATTAAAAATTCACACACTCCATGGTACCTGCCAAATCCGACTCCAAATCTATCTGCTTCCTTTGTCCTGCTCGTTGTGACGTAGCTGCATTTCTTGACGTGATCGGAGTCTCCACAGGGTTGTCAAAAAACGGCGCAGAAGTATTGTTCACATCTTCGAAAGCCTCTTGCGAAGGTGAATCAACTAGATTAATTATTTTGTCTGGTGGAACGTAGTTACTTACGGAACTGAAATGGCAAGGAAATTATAAAAAAAAATTAAAATGGAAAGACTAACCCAAATTTGAACTACTTACGGCTTTGGTTTCAAATGTTCTTTTAAGAAATCCAAGCACCCTAGGTACTCCCACCCCGGTTCCACGTCATCTGCGCCCTCACCAGAAACCTTCCGCTTTGACAACTTCCTGTTACAGCTGTCTCGTAAACCCTTCCACTTTTGTTTGCACTCATCAACTGTATGCAATGAAAACAAAACAAATGGAAATAAAATTTACAAATACTTTTTTTTTACTTACGAGTATTTCCATTTTAGCATTTTTTTTTTTTCAAATTTTTATAATTTGGATTCGATAAATTCCAAAGAATTTCATTTTTTCGCACGGCTTCAATGAATTTTTCCACTTCCATTTTCATAACAAAGAAGAGCTTTTGTGTACAAATTCCTAAACGTCAATCTTGTAGCGTAGTTTGTAGTTCAACAAAATCCATCTTCACGATACACGACACAGACGCAAACACACATTGTGTTGCGGCTTACGGCTTTCCATACATTTAATGTCTTGACAGCTTGCGACACAGCTACAAATACACATTCTGTTCGGCTCTTAAATGTAGCCATATGGCTACATTGGGGTGCTAACAAAAAAATCAAATACGACGTGTCATTAAATTTTTATATTTTACAAAATTCATCTTAAAACATTATTATTTCCACAAAAATGTATTTTTTTTTGTATCAGCACTAATATTTACCAGTTCAAATACTCGACCTAAATTCACGTTCCGACGACAGAACACAAGAAGTCGAAATCCAAGAGCAAAATGTCAAATTGCATCGTTACCAGATAACAAAAAATTATTAAAATTATTATTTATTTCCGATAAACTGGAAAAAAATAATCCTGCCAGATTAAAATGCATGCAATCTTTTTGATTTTGATTACTTTTGTAATAGTTGTTTATAAAAAGGTATGTGGTAGCCAAATGGCAAATAATATCAGTTGCATCACTTTATTGTTCCCCCAGCTATGGTCTTAAGAAAAATTACTTCTTAGGTATTTTTCGCATATTTCGCAATAGATTTATTGGGGATCTCCACTAGATTGACAAATACGATACGATAAATAAAATTAGCGGCAAATATCATTCAATAGAAAAACCTACGTATGGGCCCACAAATAGGAAAACTCAGATCCTGTCGAATTGTTCGTTACAAAGAATATCTCGTCAAATACTATATACTCGTAAGAGTAGAAGAAGGGTCAGATCTAGACTAAGATTACTCAACAATACTTTTAACATTTGGCGATAACGTCACTATCAAAGAAACTGGCACAAAACTAGCTTATAAGCTGACTGATTGGAGCTACTTGAGACAAAATCTAGAGAATAGTATTCAGGTCTTAAAAACAATTGAAACAGAAGATCAATTAGAAGAGGCTGTTCCATTCTTTACAGTTAATATCCAAAAAGCTGCATGAGCTGCAACACCTAAAACTAAAACTAAAATGCAACAAAACTCTAGAGCAGAGCTAGAAAACGTTGACAACAATCAAGCGCTCCCAGTGGCAAAACAATGCTGAATAATCTAAACAATAAGCTTAAAACATCGATAAGGGGATTTAAAAACGGGACTCTTAAAAAATACTTTACTAATCTTATAAATGATGCTAGCTCCGAATACTCACTCTGGAAAGCAACAGAGAAAATGAAAAGGCCAATTGTATACATTCCGCCAGATAGAAACAGAGAAGATAACTGGGTAAAAAACAAGCACAAAAAGCGAATTTATTTGCTGAGTTCCTCGAAGAATTATGCAAAGGGGAGAGACGTATTGCACCGGTAACGGCGAAAGAAATTGCCAAGAAATAAAAGAACGCATCAATACTAAAAAAGTCCTGGGATTTGATCTGATATCAGGGGAAATCCTAAAACAGTTCTAGCACAGATTATAAATGCTGCATTCAGGATAAGGTATGTACCTAGCATGTGGAAAGTCTAGAAGGTAATCATGATAGCGAAACCAGGCAAACCTAGTGAAGTCACCCCTTGCCGCCCCATATCGATACTACCTATGTTGACTAAGCGATTTGAAAAGATATTGATTAAAAGTCTGCATAAAATATTCGAAGAAAAATCGCTAATCCCAACCCATCAATTTGGTTTTAGAAATGCGAACTCCATGATAGATCAGGCGCATAGAATAACAGATAAAATCGAAAAAGCATTTGAAGGAAAAAAGGTCTGCTCTACTATATTTCTCAATATAGCAGAAGCTTTCGATAAAGTATGGTACAAAGGACTGATCCATAAATTGCAAAATCATCTACCAAAGCAATTATCAGAAATTCTAGAAGCGATTCTTTAGGATTAAACAAGGATTACTAGGATTAGGATTACTACTCCACATTGAGAGAAATAGAACCTGGTGTACCACAAGGCAGTGTGCTAGGCCTTGTATTATATCTCATATTTACCAGCGACTTGCCAAATTGTGGCGAAATAATTGTAGCAACATTTGCAGATGATACTGCTGTTCTTGCTGTGTAGAAACTGTCGAAGTAGCAATAAAAAAAAAACTACAGAACGAGGTGAATAATAAAGGGTCCGCCATCTAACGTTTTTTTTCAACTAGTCCTTATTTCGTGAATGGTAACACTTAGCTCATGTCTGATTTGACAGGTAATTAGTTTTATCCTTCCGCTGAACGAATATGGTTGTGTATACGCTTGAACAACGCTGGGAAATATTGCCTGCGATCGACTTAGAGAAGATGCCGATTTTGCCAAAAAAATCATCTTTTCAGATGAAGCTCATTTTGATCTTGGCGGGTATGTAAACAAGCAAAATTGTCGCATTTGGGGCACATTACATTCGCATACATTAAAAAGCCGATACACCCAAAACGAGTCACTGTTTGGTGCGGATTTTGGTCCAGAGGCATAATTGGGCCATTTTTCTTCGAAAATGAGCAAGGAGTGGCCGTTACAGTCAATGGCGATCGTTATCGGGGCATGTTGAACGAATTTTTGTTCACAAAAATTGAAGAGGAGGATATTGGCAACAGTTGGTTTGAACAGGACGGCGCTACGTGCCACACAGACGGAGTTACACTCGATGTTTTGCGCCCTGTTTTTGAAGATCGCATTATCAGCCGCAGAGCTGATGTCGTTTGGCCACCTCGGAGCTGCGATTTGACACCGTTGGACTATTATTTGTGGGGTGCTGTAAAAGAGTTACGCCGACAAGTCAGAGGCAATTGACGCTTTAAAGGACAATATTCGTGAGCCATTGGTGAAATACAGCTGCACACAATCGATAATGTGCTTAAAAATTGGACCGATCGTGTAGGCTACTGCATGGCCAGCCGAGGCAGCCATTTGAATGAAATTATTTCCCATTATTAACCGGAAGGATAAAACTAATTATCTGTCAAATCAGACATGAGCTAAGTGTTACCATTCACGAAATAAGCACTAGTTGAAAAAAAAAACGTTAGATGGCGGACCCTTTATATCAAAATGGACCATAAAAGGGAAAATTAAATAACCTAAAATCGGTTCATATTAATTTTACAAATAAATATGTTAAGCTCATTCATAAATAATAATGACGTAGAATACGTAAACACAACCAAATATCTAGGTATGAATAGACGCAGAACTCCAAAGCGCATGTAAAAGAAAATAGAGAAGAACTGAACACGCGCTATGGTAAAACGTATTGTTTTTTTTAAATACTCCTGTTTGTCCAATTACTATTTTATAATTATAATAATTTATAAATTACTGCTTTATAACCAATATGGACGAAAACGAATTTACAGAAAATACAAACATTTCAAAATAAAGCACTATGGAATATAGTAAATGCACCACGGCACGTAAGAGACACTGATCTGCATAGAGATCTAACAATCTGACTAGGATTAAAAAAGATTAAAACCTTTTGAACTAGCCAAAAATAAAACAGTATTTTATCGTCTACAGACGAATACTTAACATACAAATTTTAAAATATAAAATATGAAAGACAAATTGCTCATTGCTTTAACGACTAGGTGCACTAATTGGAAAGTCGACTTCTTCCCGCTCTGCGATGAAATGCCAAGATGGTTTGGTGCCAAGATGGTTTGGGAAAACGGAAAGAAAGGAGAAGGGGTTGGTGGTTAAAAATCACACACTGTTACTGAGTACGGGAAAAGATATTCAACTAACCTACAGTGAACACTTTCCACTGCTCCATAACTCATTTAATAGTTCGTTGCAAAAACAGTCGTTCATTGATCTCCGTTGAATATATACGTACTTCGGTTAGTGTTTGACTTAGTGAATCCAACAAAAAAGACATTTGAAGAGTTCCATATAGGGCTCAAATTAGCCCAGTGGTAGTGTGCCCGGTTACCAAGCTAAAGGTTTCGGGCTCGACTCCGGGTTGAATAAAATACATTTTTCACTATTTTTTTTCTTTAAATTTTGAATTAAAAAATAAATAAATATAAAAAGTGGTAAACAACATCACACGAAGGAATCTGGAGAGCTGTCCGCTAGGCCAAGAGCGGAACCACCAGAGAAATCAGGCGATGAATTGGCAACTACTTCCAACCAACCAGTAGTAGTAGCCGAATCGAAGATGAAGAGAATGAGGAATCTAAGACCAATTCCTAACTTGGTAAAGCGCCCCTCCCTTTCAAAGTCCACTGAAAATATGCCTGGTGGATCGCGGAAAGGGGTGCGCTCAACGACAACGGCAGCAGATAATATACGCTTTAGGCATGATTCTGACGACTATTCATATGTCTCAAAGGGTGGTGAGGGTCACTATTTCGGTGATAACAACTTCGCGTCTTTGGCGCCTTCCAAATCGGAAGATGAAGACGATGAAGTGGCATCTTTAAGTAGCAGAACAAAGGGTACTAGCCGTAAAAGAAAAACAAATGGCAAGAAGAAAAAGGGAAGCACAAGAGTACTCCCAAAAGCAAGACCAACAGCAACAGCAGACGCAGCAAGCCCAGAAGCAGTCCATACAACCACATCTAAAAATGAAAACGAACACAAAAACATCAGTGCAACAACAACACCAACAAAAACAAAAGAAACTCCAGCCACAACAACAAGAGCAGCCACAAAATCGCAACAGCAACAACGACAACAGAAACAACAACAGCGGCAGCAGCAACAAAAACAACAGCAGCAGCAGCAACGAAAACAACAGCCGCAGCAGAAACGACAAAACACTACAAAGCAACGAGTTCCACCTACAAACACATATAAGATGGAACTATGTGAGTCGGCGATAGGCAATAATAGTGAAGCGCTATCACAAAATTAAAAACCTGTTATGGGATTCGACGACGGAGCTCTTCTCCTTCACACCGAAGGATGAAAAGCTGCAGACAATGCTGCTGAGGGGATTAGAACCGTGGACTGATCCGGAGGAGCTCCTTGCACTGCTGAAAGAGAAAGAGTGCGAAGAGCTCAAATTCAAAGAGGTTAAGCCATTTGTCACGGCTGGACCCAAAAGGGAGAAGCAGGAACTACCGTTCTTCCTGGTTCAGCTAAGTCCCAACAACAAACTGGATGGTCTAAGGAGCATCAAAGTTCTAGACTACCAGGTTGTACACTGGGAGAAATTAAAGAGGAGCGAAAACATTTTACAATGTGTTCGCTGCCAACGATTCGGACACGCCGCGTCGAATTGCGAAATGCAGCCTCGATGCGTGAAGTGCGGCAAGAACCACAAGACCGAGAAATGCGCTCTAGACAAGGATGGAGCGTCAGAAAAAAGCCAACTCTCTTGCGCGTTATGTAGAAACACTGGACACACCGCAAATTATCGGGGTTGTCCCAAATTCCAATACATCAAAAGAGTAAATCTGGCTCGGCAGCAGAAAGTGGAAGTTAAACGTCCACTCGTGCAGGTACAAACACCAGCCGTTACTCCCCATGTTACCTACGCGCAAATGGCGGCAGGTAGGGGAAGTACGGTAAAACAAGAAAAGGTAGCCTCCCAGGCCCCAGCGCCTAGACCACCGGAACCTGTACCTGACATGCTGACTATCTTGCTCTCTGTTCAGGGGCAGATGGCTCAGCTTCAGCGTCAAATACAAGAACAGGCTATGCGGGTAAATCAAATATACGCGCTGCTGCCGGACCTAACTCACCTCCAGTCGTAATGGGTACGTACATGGCGGAGCAAACCCTGAAGGTTCTTGCAGTGAATGTTAATTCACTGATTAGGTTCGAACGAAGAGCTACACTGTTTAAGTTGCTTAAAGACCAAACCCCTGATGTGCTATTGGTTAGCGAAGCAAAGCTTACCAAAAGACACAAAACGAGGCACAATAGATATAAAATAGTACGGAGAAACCGACCCAACTCCATTCAGGGAGGCGGCGTTGCGATTTTCGTACGAAAAGGTATACGTTTCAAAAGAGTATAAAGTCGTGTAGTACGTAGGTTCCAGGTGCTGGAAGCATGCATCGTGTATATCCCCCTCCGTAGTGGAAAGCGGTTGTACATGGTGTCAGTCTATGCACCTAAGGCTACTCAATCCACCTTATTCATCTCAGAGCTCGAGACACTTTTTCGATACCTAAGACTGAAATTGGAAGAGAATTATTTTATTATCGGCGGAGATTTCAACGCCAAGCATAGTGATTGCGGAAATAATACACCAAATACTAGAGGGAACCTACTATTCAATTGGTGGGGTCAGCACAGTATAATGTATCGACTCGGGCTTAAGGCGACGGATAGTCGGTCTCAGCACCGAAACAACTGTTCCCTACGAAATTGCGGAATTGGATGAGTTTGTTCAAAGACATTCCTACAATTATAGTAGGGTGCGTTGGACACACTTCACCAGCACCCTGACTAGAGCTATCTCCTCGAATTCGCTCTACCCACCAACAGAAATCTGTCAAACGAGGAGATTGACAGTTATCTAAGTCTAACGGACGAGACAATCAAACGCACAATGGACAAAACGTGCCTCGGTACCAACGCACTGAGGAGGAAGACTTACTCCGCAACGCAACTATTGACTCACTGCACCGACATAAAAGTAGACTGCTGTCAAGACTAAAAACCTTGTACAGACGGTTTACTGACATACATAACCCGGAGATCATGTCGTCGATTAAAAACCACCAAACATTAATAAAGGAAAATTACAGAAATTTTGTAAGTTTGTACTATAACAATAAAATTCGGGCTGTAAACACCAGCAACCCGAATAATTTCCCGCAAATAAATAAAATATTTCGGGTGGAGGCTATAGGAGCGACTTTCCAGAAAATGTACAAGATGAACGTTATCATTGGCCCGAACCACGAACTGGAGAATCGAGTCCTTGTGCACAATTTCTACCTTCGAAATGAAATTGTGAATTGGCGATTCGTAAGCTCGGGTTTCACCCAGTTCAGTGACGAAAATATGGCAAATAATGCCATCACCAACGATAGGGTACTACCCCCGTTCATTTCGAAGGAAGAGCTCCAAACGATCTTCGATTCACTTAGAAGTAAGAAATCAGCGGGAACCGATGATATACCGAACATTGTGCTTCGACATCTCCCTCTAGAAGCGGTGAGCATTTATACCACCCTGTTTAATAATGCAATGAATAATGCACATTATCCAGTGCATTGGAAAACTGCGATGGTACATCCCATCTCCAAAAGGGATAAAGATACTTCCAATCCGGCGAATCTCCGGTCGATCAGTCTCCTTCCAAACATCAGTAAAGTTTTCGAGAAGGTGATCAATAGAATCCTGACTAAGTGGGTTGAGGACAAACATATAGTTCCGGATAAGCAGTTCGGTTTCAAGGCGGGGCTTGATATCATTCATGCTGCGTCGAAACTGGTTTCTGATATCCAATGGAACAAAGGCAAGAAGCAGTGCACTGGTGCCTGCCTGATTGAATTGGAAAAGGCCTTCGATACCGTATGGTTAGAGGGACTTTTTTTCAAGTTGAACAGTTTGGGCATTAGTAAACCATTGCTGTATATTACAATGTGTTAACAGATAGATAGTTCATCGTGAAAAATGGCGATGTGACTTCTACTGGAACATTTCACATTAAAAACGGTATGCAAAAAGGTGCGGTAAATTCACCGATCTTGTTCAACATTTACACAAATGATCTGATAGGTTCACTTCACCATGCCATAGCGTACGCAGACGACTTTATCGCGTACAGATCAGGTCCAAAGATTGAGGTTATTAATATACTTTTGCAGCGTGACTTCGACAAAATTACGCTATATTGCGATGACTGGCAGATTTACCCTTTCTTCTGCAAAGCGTTTGCAGTAGAACACTGTATGCAACGCATCCTCTTCCTCATTTTGGCATTCTGGGCACTGCGGCGAACTATCGTGTCCAAATCTGTGGAGGTATTTCCGGTAACCGCCGTGCCCAGACAGGAACTGTGTGATATGGTAGTTACAGTTCCCCCATGATCTCTTTGTCCATGTTTCTATGATGGGAATAAGCTTGTACGTCCACCTGCCTTTTGTGGAACGGTCCCACCTGGTTTGCCACAGCATTGCGGATGCTGCCTTTTCTTCTTCCTTGACCCTCTTTGCCTCTTGCCGGTTCGATGATCGCCTAAGGTACACCCTCTTCATCTCATCCGCGAGGATGTCTATTGGGATCATTCCAGCTAAAACACAGGCTGCATCATAGGAGATTGTACAGAATCCGCTGATCACTCTGATTGCACAGAGCCTGTGAGCTGATACTAACTCTCTCCTACACTCGTTTGTCACCAGCGCACCCGCCCATATAGGAGCAGCGTATAGAAGTACTGAGCTGACCACTCTGGTCAGCAAGATCCTTCGGGCGTATCCAGGTCCGCCGATGTTCGGTAGCATTCGGGCGAGTGCCGCCTGCATCAGCGATGCTTTCTTAGTAGCGTACTCGACGTGGGGTTTAAAGCGCAGCCGATTGTCGATCATGACTCCAAGGTACCTTAAGGATTCTTTGGATCTAATTGTCTGGTTTCCGACGCGGAAGTTCGCGTATTCCGCCGCCTTGCGACTGGTTATTAGTACAGCTTCAGTCTTGTGTGCAGCTACTTCCAGACCCGTAGACTCCAGCCATTCCTTTATCTTTGAAACTGCCTCGTCTGTGGCAGACTCCACCTCATGGATGTGCTTGGCTACTGTAACAACTGCTATGTCGTCAGCGAAGCCAATAACCTTGACTCCCTCAGGCAGGGTTAGTCGCAGAACTCCGTCGTACATTATATTCCACAGGAGAGGTCCAAGGACCGAGCCTTGTGGGACTCCCGCGGAAACACTGTAGTGCTTAGCACCATCGTCCGTATGGTACTTTAATCTCCTGTTACTGAAGTAGTCCGTGACTATCCTCAAGAGGTAGTATGGTGTATCCATCCTGGCCAAGGATCTCCTAATAAACGACCAGTTCGCCGAGTTGAACGCGTTTTTGACGTCGAGCGTTACTACTGCGCAGTATCTTTTTGTCCCCCATTTCCATCTTTTCCCTTGTATTGCTTCAGTTGCTGTATCTACTACCGCCTTTATTGCATCGATGGTAGAACGAGATTTTCTGAAGCCGTACTGGTGATCTGACAGCGCTCCGTTTTCCTCCGCCACCGCCAGCAGTCTGTTGTATATAATACGCTCTAGGATCTTACCTAGAGTATCAAGCAGACATATTGGGCGATACGATGATGGTTCTCCGGGTGGCTTATTGCCCTTTTGAAGCAGCACTAGGTGTTGTAGCTTCCATGGCGTAGGGAATATCCCCTCCTCTAGACACCTTTGCATCGTCGCTAAGAAGATGTCCGGTCTCGTCTTGATGGCCATCTTTAATGCCTTATTCGGTATGCCATCTGGTCCAGGTGCTTTGGTGTCTCCAATTTTTTTGCAAGCAGCAAAAAGTTAATCTCGTCGGTCCACCAGTAGCAAGGCTCGCCTCTTTTACTGACAGATCTTCTGGGCATTGATGCGTCGCACGCTGCGGTGATGGTCTGGATTAGCTGATGAGAAAGGGCTTCAACCGATCCATTGTTCATTATTGTGCTGGTGTTTAATATTTCCTTGAACATATCTTTGTCAAGCAGCGTGTCCTTCCACTTTGGCCCTGTTAGAGTGGGGCACAGTCTGCGTTTCTCTTTGCCGACATTGAATAAGATAGCCTGGTGATCGCTATGGGTATATTCTTCACTGACTCGCCATTTGGTTTTCCGCAGGAGTGAGTTGTTCATGTATGTGATGTCGATGATTGACCCTCTGCCTGCCTTTCGGAACGTTTCAGCTGCGCCATCGTTGGCCAGAGTTATATCCAGTCTTACGAAGGATTCGAGGAGAACTCTCCCTCTTACGTCTGTGGTTTTACTTCCCCAATCGGTAGCCCAGGCGTTGAAATCCCCAGCAATAATAACTGGGTGTTTTCCTCGTGCGTCAGCTACAATGTCGTCCAACAGCTTCATATAATCCGCCAATGATAGACTGGGGGGTGCATAGCAGCTATAAAAATGTACACCATTTATCTTAGCAGATACGAAGTGGTCTCCCCGATGGCCGACTGACTGTAGGGCATAATTCCCGCAGGTCCATATCGCGGCCTTTTTTTGTGTTATCATCTATCCAGCTGCTTCCGTCTATGGGTTTATACGGTTCGCTTATTAGGCCTACGTCGATTCTTTTCTCCCTTACTGTTTGCGCCAGAAGGTCCTGCGCGGCTGCGCAGTGGTTTAGATTTATCTGGACAGCATTTATCATATTAATTTGGCCAGTGCCTTCTTGAGTACCGGGCACTTGCTGCTACCAGCCACGTGTCCAGCGTTTTCTGGCGTAACCATCTTACACCAGAAGCATAATGCGTCCACTTTGCATTCTTTGGCTATGTGACCTTCTTCTCCACAGTTTCTGCACAGCTTGGATCGGTCATGCTCGCTCTTGCACTGGCGCGCCGTATGGCCAAACTCCAGACACCTGAAGCATTTGGTGAGGGTCTTTCGAACGCGAATACGGCAATTTACCCATCCGACTTTGATTTTACCGGATTCCAGCAATTTGTTCGCCATCTCTGCTGCTAGGCCCACTGTCGCGATCTGCGTGCCACCGTAGCCCTTCCTAAGACTGAGCACATTTCCTTCGACAACTCCAATGTTGTACTGCGCTTTGATTGCATCGCAGATGTCACTTCTGGTGGTGACTTCGTCAAGGTCTTTGATTTCAATCGTGCATCTCTGCACTAAAGTGCGGATTTCCGCTTCTGCGCCAAGATTTTCGCCGATTTTACTCCTGAATTCTTCGGTTCTGTCACCAGATTCGCGCAGCTGGAACAACAGGTCTCCTTTCTGGGTTCTCCTAATCTTTGTAACCGCTTCACCCAGGTTATGGAGTTTGGGGTCCCCTTTGACCCTGCGAAGTATTTCGGCATATGAAAGTTCACCCTTGCTTGCCACCACGATTGCGTCAGGTCGCGTTTTTTCGCGCGCGGGCTTTCTTGGCTTCTTTTTGGGAACTTTCAACCAGGCGCTGTCGTCGCCCTTGGACAGTTCTTTGCTCGCCGTCCTAGCGGTTATTTGATCATTTGTGGCCTGCTCATTCACTGTCGATTTGGCGGGCTTCTTGGGATGGGCCTTCTTTCTCTTTCCGGCATTACTTTGATTTTGGGGCACCACTTTGCCACGTGATGCCTTCTTCGCTTCGACTAAGGGCGGTGACTTCGGCGGGCGTTTCGAGCTCGGCGACTCTATAGGCTCTAGCCTTCGTTTGGGCCCCGAAATCACCTTAAGCCATGGGGATGTTTGGGACGTGTTTTCTTTGCTGATAACTTTCTTGGGCTTGCTATCACGCATCTCGTTCGCCGAGAGCTCATAGAGCGTTTTGATGCTTTCTATTGCATCCCGCATTGGTTGGTGAATTGATCGCCTTTTACCATCCTCCAGCATTTCCACTAGGGCTTTTATTTGTTCCCCTAATTTGTGAAACACGGAGGGCTGGTTATTCGGATCCAGCACCATCCACGCATTTCTTTGAGGCGCCGCTTCTCCATCAGGACTCCTCTGGGGCGATGGCGGCTGTCTAGCCGGAGATCTTCTCACCATCGAGCTCTTCCGGAATTGGTTCTCTCCGTTGATCTCATTCTCCTGGTTTTGTTGATTTTGATGTTGTTTATTTGTGTTCATTTTTGTGGAAATGCTAAAGTGTGTGATTAGGTTGGAATGCTGTTTCTTGCAAGTTTGTTTGAGATTGAGTGTTGTGTGATTTTGCATATAATTTCAATTGTGTTGGAATTGCGTTTTGTATGATGGAAGTGGCGTGAAAAAGTTTTCGTCTCTAGACTTATTTTTGTGTTATAATTTATTAATTTATATATATTTTTTTATATTAGGTTAGCACTGTTGAGAAAAGCTATTTGGTGAGTACCTATTCGAAATTATTTATTTCATTTTAATATTATTATTGTTATATACACATACATATATACCTAATATATATTTTTTATTATTATTTGTATTGTCTTGTGTTTTTTATTTTTTTTTTTTTTTTTTTTTTGTGTTGTGTAAAGATGTGCGTATATTATATATATATGAATTAGTGACGATTTGCGTAGTTTCTGTTTCTGTTGCGTGTGAATTAGTTATCGGGTTCAAGGTTTGTAGATTGCGGTTGGTTTGTTGGTTGCGGGCTATGTTTTGATATTGGTCGTTTAAACATTACTTGTTGCATTTTTATTTTTACGACGCGTGTAATATTGTCTGCTCCTGGATATAGTTCTTGGATGCGGCCTAATTTCCATTTCGTTCGTCCATCAAAAGAACTAGGTCTCCTACTTTTAGCTCGGTTTATGACTTCAACCATTTCGTTCGTTTCTGCAGCCGAGCTAAATTCTCAACTTGCCAATGCTTCCAAAAGATTTGTATGTGTACTTGAACTACTTTCTACCTGTCGATGTACCCTAGTTTGCCTATGGATATGTCTGGCTCTGATAGGGTGAATAAGGTCGTCCCAATTAGGAAGTGTTCAGGAGCAAGTGGTTCGAAGTCGTCGGGGTTCTCGGTTAAGGGGCACAAAGGCCTCGAATTTAAACATCCTTGACCCCTTCTTCCCCTAATCCTGAAAAATTGGGAGAAGCTGGATGATGAAATTTCATTGGGTTCCTTCTGCTACTGTGATGTCTAAAATTCCAGACCGTTCCACCACAGTGTCTCACCAACTAACAAAGAAGGCTACATACCTCTGGACGCCAACTATGCAGGATTGTGTTGAGTTGGGACTCGTTTCCATTTGTTAATGTCCATCAGCCATTCGATCTCACTTACGCGATTCCTGACGAATGTCTCCCATCGTGAAGCCGGAATATGCTTGAGCTCTTCCGCGTTTAACGTCCACTTCCGTAAGTTGAAACCTGCTTTTCTAGAACGGCCTTAACTGCTTTCTTTTTTATTTCAGCTTCTTCAAAGTTATCCGCAACCAAAAACAAGTCATCGACGTACATTTCGGTACGAATCATCTTCGCAGCATCCCTGGACACGGAGCTTCTGCCGCTTTCGCTGCTTCCACCAATGTCCGAATCACTATCTAAGGAGCTGAAGCCGTTCCGTACGTCACAGTATTAAGTCCAAAGACTTTTAATTGGTCCGTTGGGTGTTTGCGCCAAAATATCAGCTGGTAGTTTATGTCCAACTCTGTTACTCATATCTGCCGGTACATTTTCTCGATGTCTGCTGAAAAGGAAAAGCGATATACTCTCCAAGGAGGAGTAACATCAGTGACATTGTGTTGTAAGGAGGGACCATCAGATGATCATTTAAGGAAGATCCGTGGGATGTCATATATGATGGATCAAACATGATCCTTAGTTTAGTCGTTGAGCTGGTTTCCTTTAGAACGGCACGATATGGGAGAAAATAATGACTGCTTCTGGATACGCCCTCTTCTTCAACTTCATTCATATGACCAAGCTGCAAGTACTCTTCGATGCATGAAGCGTATTGGGTATGCAGTTGTTGGACCTGAAACATTGAAGAGCTCCTTCACATGGCTTTCCTAGTACCGGATGAAGATTTTCCTTAAACGGCAGTGCTACTTGATAGCGTCCATCTACCATATGCCTAACATTGTGGACAAAATTTTCTTCGCATACGGTGTCTTCGGTGGTTTCACAGGGCTCGAACGGAGTTTCTTCAAATTCCCAAAATCTTCGAAGTTGCGCATCGAGGTCGGATTTTTTGCAAGAAAGTCCTGACGGATCGTGGTTCGTTCAACTACTGATCTGCCGAACAAAATCCATCCCAATTATGTCGGCTAATACATCGCTGCCCAACAGAAGATCGATCTTAGCTGGCTTGTAAAATGATGGGTCTGCTAATTGTAAATGTGTCTCCAATCGCTAATAGACAGGGTTCGGGACGGGAGATGGCCAGACAGTGACTGAAATATTAAAGCCTGTGCTGTTGTTTGGAAGGCTGTATAACACGATCCCATCGCTATTTCCACAACCTTTTTGCAAGTGTCACTGCTGACTAACTCTAACCCGGACACCTCAACAACAGTTGACTTAGATTTCAAACGGAGGAGCTGGACAGCGGACTCCGTGATAAAAGATGCCTCGGAGCCAGAGTCCAGCAAAGCCCGAAGTGGTAAACTGTCTCCCGAAGATGTCTTTAACTTAACAATGGCTGTAGACAGCAAAACCTGTGTGTTAGGGGAGTGACGATTTCTCACGCCGGAACTTGTTGTAGGTTGTTCTTCTTTAGATGGATGGAGAACTGGAGCTTCGCTGTTAAATGTGGAGGTAAAATATGTTTGTATTTATGGTGATTGGACATTTTGAGACTGTGTAGTTGGGTGTGAATGTGAGAAGTGATTAGTGTAGTTTGTATTGGAGGATTGAGGAAGAGAACTGTTTGGGTTATTTCTTGTAGTGGAGGGGTTGGAAGGGTTAAAATACGGAATTTGATTTTGTAAATGAGAAGCGTGATTTGTGCTATTGTGTAAGAGTGAATGATGTGGCTGCTGACAATAATGGCACCTACGTGTATTTGGACATTATTGTGACGAATGACTATACATACATACAAATAATACATAGACCTAATTTATTCACATTTTGATATTTATAAGAAATGCTAATTTTTAGAAATTTGTTGCATTTCCTGATAACATGCTGACCTTTGTTGCAAAGCTTGCAAGCAAACTTCGAGGTGTCTGCGGAGCCTTCTTCAACGAATCTGATGGTCGACCCTGCTGGTAATTAACCGCCTCCAGAGCACCGAACCTTGTTTTGAGGAATTGGGTAAATTCCACAAAAGTTGGTAGTTCCTTGCTATCCCTTTTGGATCCCAGCTTCTCTTTACAAATCTGTTGCGTTTTCGAAGAAATTTTCTGCAGCATATGTGCTAAAATCTTCTCCGTTTCACTTGTTACGCTCGTTTTGAGATAGTGCATCTTTTGAATATCCTAAAACGATGAATTATGATGGACTAGCGAAACAAACAAATTGTGAAAACAACGTCAAGCCTCGTGACTCCCCGAGAAAACTAGAACCTGGATGTTCTTCAGCCTCAAATCCGCATTATGATATGGTTTTGAATTACTGGAGTTCATATCGGTGACGTCCATGTTGACGTTATCCTTTATTTTGACCTTGCTATTGTGTCTAGCAAATCACTTCTGCACTCGAAATACAATTCTCGAATTTGCTCGTAAATAGCCTCAATTTCATTACCTTTTCGTCGTTCTGAAACTCACTAACACACTTTTCATAAATTTTCGCAGCCGACTCCATGGATTTTTGAGCTGTGAGAGTACTCGACTCAGTTTTGTAGATTTCGTTGTCCACAAAATCGCAATTGCAGTACTAGTCCAAGTTGGACACACAATTTTCCAAAAGGCGATGATGATGAAATCTGCACAATACAAAATGTTGCAAGATCCAGCGATGGCACACACAGCACACAAATTTTAATTAAAATATTTAATTTTTATCTTTCGCAAAATCATACAAAAATGAATGTCATTGAACCGTGTTGAAAAAACGCAAAAAAAGCCGAAAATTAATCCGGCTCGAAGGGCCAACATTTTCAGGCGTTGAACAAAATAAATTGAAAACATTGAAAAAAGGTTTTCTGGAACAATGACCAAACTGTTGAAATCAAAAAAGCTGCAATATTTTCCGTTTTAAAATAAAAACCACCGCTCTGACAACGTTATAAAAAAATAAAAAAAATCTTTATTGCTAAAAAATTTCCACCGAATTGGTTGTGGAACCAGCAATAATCTTCGCAGCGCGATTTTGATCGACCGCGTTCAAAGGTTTGATGTCTCGATCTGGACCTTGAATGTCTTCCACCGGCATTACTAATAGCTGACACACAACATTTTAACTTTTCGACTTGTTCTGTAAGTTGGACGATTTGAGTCTCGAAATCTGGTACTGGTGCGACCGAAACAGATTCTTTTTCGTTCTTTGGATGGTTGAAGCATATGAAGTCTCTGTCACCTCTTCAACTTTGTCAGCTAAAACCGTTAGATGGGGAAGTTCCTCGTTGATAATGCTGATGATACCCCGTATTTGTGGTAAACGCTGAAGCCAAAGAGATTTTAGAAGATCAGCTTTTACTGATTTCCACGTTAGCTCCTGCATTTCTCTCAGTAAATAAGACGGTTTTTTATCACCTTATTCGATTTCTTGTAACAGCTTGCGCAATCGTTTGTGCTCCGAATCGGCGAATTGGGTGATAAGTCTGGCCTTAAGAGTTGCATACAGCTGCTCAACCGGGGGGTTGAGAATGATGTCGCTGACTTGCGATAGAATACTGCCATCCACAGTGGCAAACACTGTGTGGTATTTTGTGGCGTCATTTTTCATACCCGCCGTGAAGAACTGCGACTCTACCTGCGAGAACCACAATTCAGGTTGTAGTTTGCAGAAGGGTGGGCTTTTGACGGACACTTGTGACACTTCGGTTGTGTGTTGTTCTACCGGTTCTAGTTTTGGTGCTGAGTTTATGCCTGATTCGCTTGTTGACCGTTTCTCTTCCATTCGTGGGGCCTAAGATGTTCGTCTAAGGACATTTTACGCTTGCGTTCGTTTTTTTATTTTATTGTTTATTTATTTTCTTTGCGCGAGATCACCAATTGTAGCTCTGAAAGGTCGCTCCTAGAAATGAAAAGACCTTCTCCACTAGTCTGTAAATTTATCTTTAATTCAAATGTACACAAACTAAAATACAAGTCAAATTAATTCAGAACTATTATCCGAATAGAACCGACTGACATAGCGTAGTAACTCGTGGAGACTGGCCACCGCAAGTCGTGTAAGATGTCTTCTCTAAAGCCGATGAGTTGTGGAACAAAATATATGGACTCCGGTTCAGACACCACACATACCTACATTATGCAAGCTTATAAAAGCACGCGCTACGTACAAAGCATATGCGTCCAAAATTGGATTATATACGTACAAAAGTATAGTATTTGTACACAGCAGGTATTCGTATATTCACATTTAGGCAAAAGCGCTATGTACACCACTATGGTACTGTGCTGACCGCCGACGAGTGCAAACACATCAACACTCGCAAATTTAAACTCGCTGCTCGAGTGCGTGCGAAAATAAGAATGTTCAGTGCAGTGCTGTGAAGTGTTTAAACGAATACACAAAATGCACAGTACGGGTATCCCAACTATTCCGCCGCCGACGTGATCCAGATTGTAAATGAGCCCACACTCATACTATATGTTGATAGTCATACTGCCAATACACTGGACATGTTTTTAACTACTCACCCTGATAAATAAAAAGGCAATGTGCTATTCCCTCTAGGCTCGTCGGATCACTGTGTCATATCAGCTAATTTCTCGTACACCGACCACACAGTAAGAGAAAAGATTCATAAAAGAACCGTATGGCAATACGAGAAAGCCAATTGGAGCGGACTTAACAGCTTCTTTAGGAATTTTAGCTGGTCGTTATGTTTCCTCGATAACGACGTGGATCTGCTGTTGCTATGATCACAGACACCATTCTCTATGGAATGAAATCCTTTATCCCTCATTGGATGAGGAGTATCAATCCAAAGAAAAGCCGTGGTACTACTCGAGTTGTAAGGAGGCAGTCAGGGTCAGAGAAATGTCTTTTCGGCCCTACAAGACCAACCCGAGAGAGGAAAACTGAAAAAAGTTCAAACTAGACAGGAATGACTGCAACGCCTTTCTTAAGCGTGTGAAATTCCTATACGACCAAAAACTGAGGCAAAAAATACTGCAATGTCCCAAAGGCAGTAAAAATTGTTGGTCGTTCGCCAAAAACATTAGAAATTCCGCCTCATCCTCCATCCCAACGCTCATTTACAATGACATTCCAGCTGTCAGCTCTTTGGATAAGGCCAATTTGCTTGCTGCACACTTTGCGGCCAGCTCAACACTCTCAGATTGTGCTTTGTGTCCGCCTACACTTGGGTGCGTCGAATCTTCAATGGGACGAATCTACTTTCGCACTCGTGTAGTAGCAAGAGTACTTAAAGATCTCAACATACATAAATCCGCTGGTCCAGATGGTATATGTCCCCTTCTTCTGAAGAGGTATTCTTCCTCGCTGGCAAAAACACTGCGTAAGGTTTTTTATCAGTCCTACTCTCTAGGACTTTTTCCGAACAGATGGAAAACAGAATTTGATCAGCCCATATATTAAAGTGCCCGAGCACTTGCTAAGTTTTTAGGAAAATGGGACAGAGAGAGAAAGAAAGATTTTTGGGCTCAGTGATTATTTCACTCCAGTAACCGAAAGACATTATACAAGACATTGATCATTCCAGTCCTGCTCTACGATGCAGAAAGCGGATAAAAATGCTTTCTGGCGCTTCGAGAAAAAAACGTCTACGGGTAATTTTCGGTCTCGTTTGCATCAATGGAGAGTGGAGAAGATATTCCAACATCGAATTGTGCGGGCTGTACAGCGCCTACATCGTCAAAAAAGCACGGATAACCCGGCTTAGATGGCTATGCCATCTTCAAGTGCGCAACTGGAGGCACCTGGCAAAAGACCGAGCTACCTGGAGAGGGATGTAAATTCAGGCCCTGGTCCACCCCGAACTGAGTAGAGTTATTTTATTTTTTTAAATCACGTAAAAAAATGCTAATATGAGAAATTTTTTTATTTAAATTTATAAGCATAACTTATTAATTCACAAATACATTCCTTTGATTAAAAAGTCCTCATCGGGTGCGTTGTTATCTTTTCTTCTATGACGATTTCCCCTTCGGCCAACAGTTTGCAATCGATAAATTAATAAAATAACAATAAATCCCGCAACAAAAAGACCTTCATAATCATAAATAAGTAATTATAAATTTTTAAAAATATTATTACTTCACAAAAAAAGTATTCAGTTTGTTACCAAGTACTAACGATAAAACTGCTCCACTTGGTCTTTCTGATCGGCCATCGTAGTTTGCGAAATTTAATTGTAAGCGACGTTCAATCGTTTCATATTCACTTACAATAGATGACTGTGTTGCTTCTTTTACCAAGGATGGGTTTGCCTTTCTGTGATCCGATACCTAAAAAAATTAAATTTGTAAATTTTGCAAAAAAAAGTGTTCGGTTCGGGAAATACGCTATGATTTTTATCTTTTTCTGAAAACTTGCGGGAGTATTCCGAATAATTTAAAACGTTTTCCTTACGATCGATGTGGCTTTGATCTTCTGTGTTTTGTAGTGGTTGTAATGACTTCTCACTATTTAACTTCGAACCATTATCTGTGATTTCTGCTGGATGCAATGCATTTGCTTCGGCATGTACCATTGATGGTTGATCATTCAAGTTGTATAACGATTTTTGCCATTGTTGAGATACCCAATGCTCATTTTGATTGAAATTCTGAACTAAGTAGTAACATTCATATGTTAGCAAAAGATACGAGTATGTATGCTTTATTATTAAATGAAATAAGTACCTGTTGGTTTAGTGTTATAAGGCGTTGTAATTTGAAGTGGTGCTTTATTATAGCTTGTTCGATTTAAAACAATGTGATCTATTAATTTTCCCATAAAAAAGAAATATAAGCTACTGTCAGAACGAATACATAAAATCAGATTATATTAACAACATATTGAAATATGAAAATATCTAATTGTCTCGAAAATAAATGTTCGGATATTCGGTATTTTTATTTATAGATTTAGTATATTCCATTTGTTCTCAGGCCTTGCGAGTATGGAGCTTAAGAACTCCTACGGAGTAGGAGTTGTACAAACGGAGACTTACTCATACGAAGCAAAGAAACTCTGTCGTATATGTTAGTAGTGTTCTATATTGGTTATCCTAATGAATCGAAATGGATCATAAGTACAATAGAAACTATTAAGGTAGAAGAGAAATGATCTTGCAATTCCGGTTATAAGTGTCTTGAATTCGGTAACACCAGAAAGGCTAATATTTGTCTAAATTTTCTCAGCGATGCCTGTACGACTGAAATTAACAATTTCATAAAGGAATATGATCTGTTTGTTAAAGAAAGTATCATTATTCATAATGTTTCTATTCACCAATATAAATAACATTTTAATATAAACAATAATTTATAGAGAATAAGGCACTAGCTACCAGGGCTTTCGACTTGGTAAATACCATTGATAACTGAAACACTATTGTTATTAGCTAGCATTTGAATAAATCTGGTTCGTTATAAAGATGTACGAGTTTTAATAGCTGAAATACATGTTCGTAACAACTATGCAATGAAGATCTTAGGAGTTCGATTAAGCAGCTGTTGCAGTTGATTATTTTTAATGTGTCCTAGATTTGTTTGTTTGCGTTTGCGTTTGGAGGAGAAGATATGTATGAGCTTTACAATGAAATATACCTGATTAGTTAACATTAATCGCCTAAAATGGGTGAGACATGAATGAACCCCAACGCTAGAGTCCAAAAAGTCTTCAATATCAACTCAGAGGAACAACGCAGTAGGTAGCGCGAACTTGGAGTGCGCAACTGGAGGCAGATAGCCAGACACCGCTCCAGGTAGAGGCCCCAATCGGTTGAAGCTCAAGTCCATCCGGACACATCCTAACCATGATCAGAATCATCAAATCATAATTTTCATGCAGCGATTATGAAGGTTTGAGAATTTTACGCAAAACCGCCAGTAAGAAACAGTTATTTGAAGCAGTTCTATGGTTGATTGAACAAAGATCTGCCTATTCTAGTTCGCTCTTTCTAAGTTTTATCGTACCATAAATAATTATAGACGTAAAAAAACTCTAGAAATTCATATAGAATGCCATTTCTTCCGCGTTGATATGCAAACCAGCTAAACAACAATATGTCCACCATGGCTACGAGTAATCTCAGAGTTCGCAAAATTGCCAAAAACCCAATGGCGGATCCAAGATAGTACCTCCTTCGCAGCGGTGATAAAGCGAATTATACAGTTTCCGTGAGAGGAGTTGCAACACAATTCTTATAAGATTTTTCAGCTGAAGTAGCACTATAATACAGATATCAAATATCTTTATTTGAGTGGAAGAAAAAAAGGAAAAACGTTTTAAGCATTGGGAATATTTATGCAAAAGAAAGTTAAGTGCTTTAGTTATTTTTTTAAATTGCAAATCATATATACATTTCAAGTCTTATTCCGTCTAATCGGCAATCGACAAAATCGTAAGAACACTATGTTTAAAGTTATAGAAAAAGTGTACTGAAAGTTCTCATGTGCGATTTCTGCGAAATTCTTCCAGATTAAATGAAACTTTTAAATTGCCACGTAAGGTTTATACGAAATTCTTTTATCTCAGTTTATTTTAATATTTTAAAGGCACATAACCAGATGTTTTTTTTTTTGTATAAATGCGTTTCAAACAAGTGCAAATCATACGGGTAAAATGATGATGAAGTAAAACGTGACCAACGAAAAATACTTTCCCACAAAAAATTGAGAGGTAATATTTCATCGACGACAATCAATGCCACAGATGCCGATCGTCAGCACAAATTAGTTTATAAGTAGATGTAAGTGATAGAAAATTGTTTGAGTTTAGCTCTGACCTCTACAGAATACATTAGAATAAAGTTACTAAAACTTAATGTGTTTTTTTTTTTATTTGTATCCTCTCTTCGTCGTCGGTTGTTTTACAATTGTTGTTTCCCCGTTTTTTTTTTTTTTTAACTTCTGAGAATTTCAAAAAATGTCAAAACAGTAAAACAATAAATCTAACAGAAATTTTAAAGTTACTTCGTAATTCATAATTTTGCCAAGACAGCCACGTGGTAACACAAATAATAACGTTACTGCTATTGTAGATTATTTTTTAGAGATAAAAAAGATTGCAGATTTACGTAGTTAGAAGCTCTCAGCAGTGGGTAGAATCCATGTCCACATGTTTTTTATCAATTCAATTTGTATTTCGGTAGAGGGAAGTGGTCAGAAATAATAATGCAACATAAAAAAATCGAAAGATATTTACCAACAGACATTGCATTTAGACAAAAATACAAACTCTGTTAAATATAGGTCTGAGTTAGCAACCTCAGACCTAAAGTTTATTCCAAAAAGAAATTGATTAGGAAAAATGTGATTGAACATAAAGCCTTGTTACTTCTGGATACGAGTACTATAGGCATATATAAAGTTAAATAAAAGATGTACTTTGAAGCTCTTGTTTTCAAAAATTTGTTATCTAATGCAAATAAAATATAAAAAAAAAACACTTTCAATCTTAAGTGCTATGAATTTAATACTGCTAGACGAGTGAATTTTCATACAGTATTAAAAATTGTTCATAACATTTTTTTTTAAGTTTTTCTGAACCTTGTTTAGAGGACAAAATGTGTAACAGTTTAGAAAAGGAATTAACGCAAAATTAAAAGTTCAAAGTTAGGATTGGGATTTCACTTTGCATTTTTTTCGACTCAATGAGTATAGGGCAAGTTTAAGATAGAAATAATGATATTGTTGTGATCTCTTATTGAGGTGCGTACTATGTTTGTGTAGGGAAAATTTTACAATTTAATTAATGCTGACCTTTTTCCGGTTGAAAGTCTGGAGGTTTTCGATAAATGCCCTCATTTGGTGATGCGACTACAAATTCATTTTGTTTTATTATAGGTTCTGGCATCCCTTCGTCTTGATTTGCTTTAAAGTTTTGTCGTTCTACTGTCTCATGTTCCCTTTCTTGCTGTTGTGAGTTTAGATCAATGGGTTTTGTTGCAGCAAAGCACTAAGGAAATATTTTTAATTTAAAATAACTATATTTAAACTGCGACAATAATAATTATAATAGACAATTCTACTATTTTACAGTATTGCTATCTTCGAATTATAACATCCAAATGTAACTACTAAGCACATTCAGATTAAATTATTCTACCTCTGGCCCTTCATCACTCCCATCAACGCATTGTGGGATTCCATTACACGCATTATAAACAGCAATACACTCTCCAGAATGGCAAAGGAATTCAAATCTTCCACAAGTTAAATTTTGGCCTAGTTTTGAAAGGAAAAAAATTTGTTATAAATAAATTCTGCGTATTTATTTTTTCCCTCACCTTCTGCCATTTTACCTAATGTCCTCCTATTTTCATTAATGCTTTCGTATACAGGTTGTGATGGTGGGGAAAAAACATTTTTATTAGGTACTGGTCGCAAACTAATTAATTCTTGCTCTTGCGTTGAAATGTTTGGAAGAATTTGGTTTCTCTGTTTTGGTGTTGTTGTAAAAACCGAGTTAAATTGTGCAATTAAAGCACTAGTATAATTAAAGTGCCTCGTAAATCTGCAGTGAAAATTTTTAGGAGATCCACAATGAAACAAATAGCAATATCCAAAATTTTTCTCTTCAAATACGTAAACGTCACAATTTTCTGTTTCGCAACATAATCGTTGGCACTTTTCTGAAGTTTCTAGTTCAAGACCCTGTAAAAATTTCCCGCCAATTGCTTGAGACTCTCCCGTTCGTATTATTGTGTTGCTATGCACTTCAAATCGATCTATTATAGTATTGTAAAAATAATAATTAGTTTTAACTGAAATTCATTAATGAAGTATACATATGTTACATAAATATCTTAAAATTATAAAAGCTAAATCAAAAATAACATTTGATATAATATACCATATGTTGTTTACATACTAAATACCAATCTATCAAATTTGGAACTCACTTTTATTAATAGAAAACTAAACATTTTATTTTATAAATAGTTACGAGTAAAAGATAGATAAGTATGTCGAATGACCCCAAGTTGCGCATTTTTTAATACTGTCGTCTTTCCTTTTGACAATTGCATTGCCGTACTAAGGCCGGTATTTGATTACTTACGTTAAATATTGGGCTTATGTTAAAAGTAAAATGTTTGCAAAATATTTTCTTACATTTAGAAGTACTATACCTACTTTCTGCCCTCATCTTGATGATTTTCTATGTAGTATGGTATATAAAATATTTGGCCACCTCAACCACAATTATCTAAAAGTATATCTAATATATCTAATTGTTAAACTTACTATCTAGTCAACTAAACTCAAAAATGTTCGAGTGGAGAATGCCAAACGATGCGACTTCTCTTCACAACCACTACTTACAACTCTTAACAACTGTCAGGCAGACGCCTATATCTTACAAGTACCTGGGCGGAACGCGGACAAAAAGGATTTTAACTGGCTTTCCGCAGGGTTTAGCCGGTTACGAGACGTCGTCGCTCCGCTAAGGGTAATTCAACACGTTTCAGGCAGTATGTATAAATACTTTTGTCCAGGAAGGCGAATACTACAACGTACTAAAATTTCATGAAAGCCGCAGGTGTGGAGGTTCAACGACATAATTCCCATAACCTGATCATCAGTTCGTTGTATTCAGTATTTGTTTACAATGGTGTTAGGATTCGAAGATCTTGTGATTTTGTGTCTTGAGTTAAGTTAAGTTTTTAAGCTAATAATCACATCGTGGTACAGTTTATAGAGAATCCCCATATGCGGCATCCTTACACACATCACCAAAATAGTACGTGTCAAAATATATTTGATTGGAAGGACCCCGATATCATCTCCTCGTCGCTCAATTAAAGCGCCGTAGAGTAGGAGTACAACTGGCAATATAAGTTTTATTTGTCCGTCATCCTTCTTATACTCATATACAGACATATGTACGTGTCCAATATATACAAATTTTAAAAATCTCGACTAGATGTATTATATGATATCTAATCCTCACGTACTTTCAAAAATTTTTCTTCCGCATTTTCTTCAATTGCCATAATCGCTTGTATAATACAACGGCTAGTTACATATTGTCGATGTCTTCTAAAGGGTGACCAGATAAGAACGATAGGAAAAGAACATTTAATAAAACAACAACGGTGTGAGTTTTAATATTGATTCTGGCTATATTTTGAAGATACGTTCATGCCATTAAATGGCCGCCTCAGCTTCGCTTTCAGTGTTTCAAGCAGTCGGTCCAATTTAAGGTGACACGGTCCAATTTGTGCAGCGTCATCCCGGCAATAACGTGTCGAATGTTGGCCTCGAGCACATCCGAAGTGGTTGGCTTGTTAGCGTAGACTAAGGATTTGACGTACCCCCAAAGTAAATAATCGAGTGATGTCAAATCCCATGATCGCGGCGGCCAATTGGGCTCGTCGCCAAATTTTTCCTTCACAACGTTGCGTCACTTGGATGGCATGTACCGCTGTCTTGTTGAAACCACAGCTCGGATATATCGATGTTGTCGAGCTCTCAATGAGACCATTGACGGTAACGGTGTCTTCTTTCTCATTTGGAAAGAAATAAGAAATAAAGGATGCATTGAAACTTGACCGGACACTTGTGGATTGTGTTCGCCTCAATAACGGCAATTTTGCTCGTTGGACTAGCCGCTCAACCAAAAATGTGCCTCGTCTGAGAAGATGTTTTTTTTTGGCCAAAACACGGATCTCCGGCCAACATTTCCAGCGCCCAATTAGGGAACTCACGGCGTTTTCTATGGTCATCCGGTTTCAATTCAAGCGTCAGCACAAATTTTTACGGATGTAGGCACAAATCCAACTGCAAAATAAGCCGGGTTGACTCTCTGACGATGTCCAATTCAGCTGAGTGGCGCCGAATCGACATTTCTTGGCCGCTACGACGGCTATATTTTCTTCTTTTCACACCAATTTCTAACTGGTTGGTGGCTTAAGATCCAAAAGAGTGTACTCACGCTCAAACTTCCTTTCCACGGTGGGACGAATTGCCTGCACACTGAAGCCAGGATGACGATCGACCTCACGACGAAATTCACCTTGCGTATTTACAACTGAGCCGGAATTTCAATAATAGTTTTTAATAATTTCCGCACGTTCGGCAAGCGTAAAACGTTGCATGATGAAATGGCAAACCTTACTGAATATTTTGATAGCTGAATGTTATTGGTAACTTTAACAGCTGCTAAAACATAACAATTGGAAAAACTATCATTGCTATCTGCTATAGCCTTACAGTGGGACGGACTTTTTCGAAAACAGTACCTTCTTTGTTAAAACCTGCCCAAATTCACTATCTTTTCCACCGCTAATTAAAATCACACAGCTACATCAATTTGAAATTGATTTCCTTTTCAAGGATTTATCTTTACGTGGTTTATTGTATATGGTCGATTTGTCGGTGCAGGACATACTGGAAGTATGCTGTATTGCTTGTGTAACAAATTATCGCTATAAATATATGAACGAATGTTCATATGGCGAGTGAAAATGCCATCGGACGCTTCGAGAGAAATGTTCTTCGGATAATTTTCGGTCCCATTTGCTACTCGTAAAATGGAAAATGAAGAAGACGTTTCAATAAGCGAACTGTACAGATAGCCCATCGCATGGGCACAAGCAGTACGGCCAGGTAATTTTCGACTCCAACCCAGAGGGACAACGGAGTAAAAGACGACCTCAACTAAGGTGACACACCCAAGTAGAAGGGTTAATCAGTCAACTTCGTGTGCGCAACTGGAGGCCGCAGCCAAGAGACCGTCCTAGCTGGGCGAGGTGGCCGTAGCTCAAGTGGTAGTGGACTGGCTTGCAAAATAACTAAGTAACTAAATATGACAGGGTAGATATGGGTCAATACAGGATTCCCTCAATGCGTGAGAAATGAGTATAATCAATCTATAAATGTAGGTATACGTTCCTCTTTTATAGAACTGAACAATAATTCCTTCTTATTGCCTTTAAATAGGTATCTCATTAATTTTTTTAAGCGTTGAAAATATTACCATATAATTGTCCGTGAAAAGTACCTTTCATTAAAAAATAAAAAATTTCTAAAACCAATTTATGTTTAATCAAATCATTTACAATTAGATTTACTGAACCAAAATCTGATGGAACTCACAGTTTTTATAAATAATGACAATACGAGAACATCCACGTACACATTTAGCATTCCTATGTATTATTGAGTGTTTCTGCTATACATATTTAAAAAAAAAGCAAATAATACATCAAACTTTATGATTATGTTCAAACATAAAATGTTAATGTGAAAGGAAATTCATTAGGAATAATAATTGTAGATTATTAAAACTCATTAAACGCTAATTCAAAGAAGTTCACATAGAAATCATATCACCGAAAGACAGGTTTTAATCAAATAATTGGTTATAGATAAGTAATTACTATGATATATACTGGTGTACATACTCATAAGCAAGGATAAAGAATCGGTAAAAAAAGGGAAAGCAAGACATTATTACTTTTATGTTAGGAATCCTGCTGCTCTGGTTTGAATTCAACGTTATGACTTGTACAATAATTTTAAATTCAAGTAAATTTTCTCACTTACTAACTAACAATGTTGTATACGAGTATCCGGATAATAAGCGTAAGACAGTATTGAATCTTATGCTTATTATCCATATATATAAATATATATACATATATATATACGTATATATATGTTTAAATATATTTATACCATTAAAATTGAGGTAAATATGTATGTAATGCCCCGTTTAATTAAGTTTTTTATATAATGGAATCACAAATTTGAAATATCAAATTAAATTTAAATAAAATCCAAAATACTTCTGTATTTTTATAAGTGTAAATTTAATTTTGTGCTATACTCGTACAGATTTGAATAAAAAGACACTCATAAGTTACAAAGATGTATTACCCAAACAAGTTTCTAAGTTTAGTTGTTTCTCCGGCCGAAATACATCTGAATAACCATTTTCTGTTGTTAAAAATATGTTATTAAGTATTATTAAACACCAAATAAAAAAATTGTTTCCGGGACTACAATACATTTTGTTTATTGTATTGTATTTAATAATAATAATGTTGATAATTAATTTTCTATTAATGCAACGGACACACAATTAAACTAACATTAATAACTTCTTACAAATATTTTTCAATGTCAGGGAATGTTTCGAGTTGCAATCTACTATCACCCTAAATCGATATAATGCGCGCGCAGAAGTATATCTTACAACGTGCGTTCATAAAATATAATCACTTTGTAAGCACGAGTAATAACATTTTACCATTTCCACTACTCTTTTATTAAACTCATTTGCTTTGTTTAGTTGTATATATATATAGATAGATAATAAAATCTGCAAAAGAGTATTTTAACAATGACAAAGACATGTCACAGGCATAAATATAAATGTGAAGTATCTATGTACAGAATAGCTGAGTACCAATTAGTTTTATTTAAAAATTCAAAATTTGTTTACATATAGTATTTCAGTTTAATTCCAGCCCAGTTTTATGCTGATATGCACTGGGCTACAAAAAAAGTTTGAACTAAATGTTTTTTTTTTGCTTAATAACTGTAGCAGATTTGTACAATCAACCCTTTCTTCTCTATGCAATGACGCCGCATTGATCACAAGGAACCGACTCTGTTCAGTTTTGATGAAATCGGCCAAATTCCTTTCGACATTACTGAAAATGAGGTACCTAGTTCCTGCTCCTAGGCACCATTTGACTATTAACGCATTTTTGCTTTTTTATTATGTAACCGCTTTGAAATATCATATAAACATTTTCAAATCGCATTGAAACATTTTACTCGCTCGAGCTCTCATCATTCTTTCATCATCGGGCAGGTATTAGTTGTGTATTTAACTCTCTAACTGGTAAGAGTGTATCAAGGCACGCGTGACAAAACTAAATTTTACTTTACAGTAAATTTTTTTTTCATGAAACTGTTAGCAGTTTCTCGAGTTACATAACACGTGACAATTCTCTTCAAAGTTAGAAGTAATTTTGACATTTCGCTTTGATTCCATCGGCACTTTGCAATAAGAAATCAAAAAATGCAGTGGCAAAATTTTTGCTAAGAAAACTTGATTTTGCAGAACCGAAAAATATTAGAAATTATTGTCCGATCGAAGTGAAACAATTTTTCTGAAAAGGTATGGTATTAAACTATATGTTAATATATTTGGTAAAAGTGAAAATTAAAAAGTTTTGTCTTGTGAAGTGAAAAACTATGCCTCAGGACACTGTTGCGGGTTTGAGTGTAAATTTATCGTCCCTTTCTATCTCATTGTTCGTTACTCTTTTTCTACATTTTTGTCACATTTGCATCTATTTAGTTTATATACATCGATAGAAATGGCAGATAGAGATCGTAGACGGATTAAATTGTCCACTTTGACTGATGAACAATTAATTAAGTTCATGAATTTAGTGGAAACTGACGAAGAAGAAGATATCAGTTGTGACGATGAGTTCAATGATCCATACTATATGCCGGATGAAATCGCACTAGAAGACGAGCAATGTATTTCACAGTGCATTAGAGACATTGACAACAGTGATCTATTTGTTGCCAATGCAGTAAATATGTCGTTGAACATAAGTTCCCTTGATGTATCTTCAGTTTTATCTACATTGGACACAATAACCGTGGAACAAGTTGAATCAACAACAGCCAAAAGATCACGCTCTCCGTTACCAACGATGGAAAGTACTGGTCCAACAATTATACCTTCTAGCGGTGGTTTCGTTGATGCCGGTAAGAATTGAGAACCATTTGGTATCAAACACATAAGTTTGTTATTGTTATTTTACAGGCATTGAATCAATAAAAACTGATGCAAACGATTTCTCTAAAATCAGATGGCGGCAACGACCAATGAAACTACATGTAAATGAAGTATCTTTTTGAGGAAATACATCACTGCCTTTCCACATAAAAGATCTGCGAACACCAATGGAAACTTTCTGTTATTTCTTTATAAATGATATAATGCAAATGATTGTCACGGAAACGAATCGAGCAGCTTTTACAGAAAACATTAACACACAGTTCAAAGTGAACGTTGATGAAATATATCAATATGTTGGAATTCTGCTTTACATGTCGGTATATCGTTATCCAAATTTGGATAGTTACTGGGGCAGAAATGCATTCGCGCCCATTCACAACACTATGAAGCGCAAACGTTTGAGCCGATAAAAATATATTTATCGTTCCGCGATGAAAGCGATCGAGTCAAGATCATGTTTCAGCTGAAGATAAAGAGTTGCACGAGTTACCTCAATATTTCGAGAAGACATTGTTCCTGGTCTTGTAACATACACAACAAAACGTAAGGCTGGTCGTCCAGCACCAGGGCCAAGCAGCAGGCCAAAAAAATCGCGTTCGCCAACTCTACAAGAAGATCCACAACCAGGTTTTTCAAAAGTTGGACAAAGAGCAAATCATCCGGTTGACGACGTCCGTTACGACAATATTGGCCACTTTCCAATCTGGTTAGGTAAAGATGATGCAAACTGTGCAAAAAATCAAAAACACATTTGCTCAAAATGCAACCTTCATTTGTGCTGCTCAAATGCCAAAAAATGTTTTTTGGAATACCATCGTAAGGAGTAAAACATCTTCTCATCGTGTTTTTTGTTATTTTCATTCTTTCATTGTTTATTTTTCAATGTTTTTTTTGAGTTTACTGGGTCATAATTACCCTAGAAAAAATTATCGAAACATTTTTTTTTTATTTTTAGCAGTTTGTCGGTTAGAGGGTTAAAATGTGTGATTTCAAACGAAATATTTGGATAGACAAAGAAATAAGAATAATGTATCAGTGTTAGTGTCAAGTGTCAGTTCAATCAGCTGTTTGTTAAACTTCTCTCAATTTTATCTCGCTCATTTAGGGTAATCTCGCATAAACACCAGCATTTCTAGGGGTATTGAACCAATGCAGATAGCTTTAACGCACATTGAGCTGTCGGATAAACTGGGTAAATGATGCGTAAAAACAAACGTAGAATTTCATCGCATATTTTCGGCGGTCAACCAAACAACAACAATGGCAGTGGCAGCAGCGATAACAACAGCAGCAAGATTTTCATCAATGACAGCCTCACCAATTATACGAGGTCATTATTAAAAAGGGCTAATGATCTCAAACGCAAAAACAAATGCAAATATGTTTGGGTAAGAGAATCATCTGTTCTTATCAGAAAAAAGGAGGACGATAGAACGATAAAAAATAATTCTTTTGAGGTCTTTTCCAAATTGGAAGTTGATTAGTTTTTTTTTTTTTTTTCATTTTCTTTCAAAATCATGTTCGAAAGTAGTTTAAATGATAATGCCGATCCTCATAATGAATTTAATGATTTAAGTATTAATTCAAATCTCTCCTTACAGAATTAAGATAGTTGTAATTATCTTTGCATTGACCACGATAATGAACAGTCTTCAGGTTTTTCAATTGTCCACCAAAATATTCGTAGCTTAAGAGCTAATTTTAATACTTTTCTCTCTCATCTCACACCTTTGAATCACTTACCAGATCTAATTTTTCTTTCTGAGATCTGGATATTTGAAGTAGAAATGTCAGATTTTAATATACGAGTAATTCCAAATTTCACATTCGATGCTGTCTGTTGCAGTATTTTGTAGTAATAAGATAAAAGAATGTGTAATTAGAAAGTATAAATTAGCAAGTGCAGACATTATTAGTGTTACTCGTAGTTGCGTGGTTTCTGATGTCCATTTATGTTTTATCTGTATCTACAGATTGCATAAATGTACTATAAAAACATTTGTAATTGAGTTCCTAGTATTTTTAGAAAGTATGAAAAATAAAAATATAGTCTTATTGGGTGACTTTAATATTAATATCCTCGCTGATTCTTCTGATGTAGATAGCTATATGTCTTTGATGTCTTCATTTGGTTTTAAATCTTTAATTAACCATCCTACCCGTTTCAATTCTTATTTGGACCATATGTTTATAAGTGCCTGTTCACATTGGCACGGGCAGGAAGATTGTCCGAAAGAGAGGGAACGCTTTTTATTGAAGTGGGAAGAAGAAGGGTTACTTCCACCGAGAATCCATTTCTAAAGTGGATTCTCGGGTGCAACACATCGTTTTTTTCCATATCGTTCCATTTCTGACATATTTTTTCATTTTAGTTTTGATCGGTAGTTTTTATAAAAAATAAAAAATTGCATCCATAGGCTAAGTTTTTTGTTATCAATTTTTTCTTAGCCCTAAGTACACAAAATAAAAATTTATGAATAAAATGTAAATGAAGTCGAAAGACATAGATATAAGAATTTAGATTAGCTTAGAGTGCCTGTGTGGGGCCAGTAAGTTAGCATAAGATTGTTAAGTAATTGTAAGCTAGCATTTAAGCATTTTTTGTTAGAATGTAAGAGTTAGTGTTAAGATAATAAAATGCATTAAAACTGACTAGTTTTGATCGTTGATGAGAAAGGAAGTGTGAAGAATTGGAAAAAAGGTATCTTTCAGGCCAGCTGCTCAAATTTAAACATTAAAAGTGCTCCGATTCAAGTGTTTCACTTGTCAAAAAGTCTTTCAACCCCATGACAATGTGAACACGGCGTTCATGGTGAGGACTTTCATCCCGTCGCCAATGTAAACAGGCACTAAGACAACACAGGAACAGCCGCGTGGGCTATAAAACAATAATTTATGACCTGAAAATAACTGACCATAGTTTAACTCAGTTTAGTTTACTATAATTGTGAGATTGCCAGACAAAACTTATCTGCAGGCAGAGAATTTAATAAAATCGCCTTAAAAACACATCTGAATTTTGAATTCTGGGATGAAGTATACATATTGTGATAAGTCCGCTTTTTCACGTCGCAAGTTTCGAAAGATTCAAATGAGTGCAAAAGAGAGGGATAATGAAACAAAAAATACCCAATTAACCAAATTCCCACTGCATGTGGGTAGCAATTTCATTGCAAGTTTTTGACATTACTCTTTCTCCTTCTTCTTTCTATTTCGCATTTGCTTCATTATTTCTTTGGCTGTTGTTACGAGCACAACATTTCAGTATGGGGGATGAACTGAAATGGACCAAAGAATTAACAAGCGCACTCATTTTCAATTATGAAACAAAGATGAAATGAAAGAGAGCTGTCAAATAATATGGAAAACCAAAGAAGGGGGAAAGGCTTTTGTGTAAAATTGCGCGCAACACTGAATGGCAGTTCAGAAGAACATAACCTGAACATGCGCATTACACACTTGCGACGTGTAAAAGCGGACTAACCACTTAAATGTGAGCAGCGACATCTAGATTTACAGAGAAGAAGATATCGATACTCGAAGAGGATGGCGAGGATTGTTCTCGAAGTATGTCATTCGAGTATACATACCAGCATCCCCAAGGTATACAAATCAGTTCTAAAGTGAAATCTGAAGTGTTAATTAGGAGAAGTGATTAAGTGATTTAAGTAAAAGATAAGAAAAGTATAAGCGGTTGAGAAAATGGATTGTATTGAGAGAAACAATTAAATAGTGAATTGCAACTGTATTGAATAAAGCGATTTGTATTAAAAAGAATAGGTTCTATCATTTGTACCCACACAAGCATTTTACAATATAATACTACTGATCCTAATATCACTTTTGATTTGTTTCTTTCAAGACTATAGTACTATATTTCTTTATCTTGCCAGAAGAATAATATGAGGGACAGTAATTTAAAGCCTTTCAAAAATTGGATGTACATCCCACTTCTTAAAAAAATTAATAAGAAAAAAAAATTATTCAGAAACATCCTAATAATGCAAGCCTAGCAATACGCAAATTTTAAAAATGGTGTACAATGATTTATTTAAATCTAAATTATATCTTCCTGGGCTGGAGCTTACTACAATAAAATAGAACCATTATTGATTAAGCAAAAGCATGCAATAAGGACTATGACCAATGTAAATCCTAGAACACCCAGTTTTGAATTGTTCAAATGGCTTTATATGCTCTCTCTGAGACATATGTACTGCTATAAGGTATTAAGAAAATTTTTTTACAACTCCGGATACTATAACGTAAGGCTTGATGATAGGTATAAGCTACTCATCAATACCATGCACCTCTTCAATAAGTTAGCTATTAGCATTAGAACCTTAAGATCTAAATCTGTTTTTCTAAAGAAGGTAAAACTTTGTCTTTTAGATAAAAGTTATGAAGATATAGCAAACCTCACATCTGTTACCACCTGAATCATTTAATTATTTTTTCCTTTGTTATTTTTTTTTCTTCTTTCTTGCACTGCAAACTTTGTAACTAAAAATTAATAATATACAGCGACCCCACCTCATTTGAGTTTATAATTGTAAATTGAAATAATTGTTAATGCTATCGTCTCTAGTTCACTCTGAACTATAAATAGCTTGTTTTTTATTTTTCTTTACTAATTCTTTGTATGTTAACGATAATAGTAATGTAATAAATATGTAATTGTTATTCCCTAAAACGAATTAATAAAGAATATATAAAAAAAAAATCCTAATTGATCACGATCAACGCGCATCTATAAGAGTCCCTTAGTTCCTCCAGGTATGAGTTCGACGTCTGTTAGGGATGTCCTCCTTAGACACGACCTCGACTTTTGCACCTGGCCAAATCTCTGGCCTAGGGGTGGAGGAAGTTACAGGACAATGGCTTGCCACAAACACTCCCTGAAGATTTCTTTTTAGGCTCGTTGCGCTTGCCTTTGGAGGATGGTGCACCATAGCCTGCCACAGTTCTACCTCCTCTCGACAATGCAGGAGCCCTGCTGGTAGTCGATGCAGTCACCGTTCTACCGCCCGGTATTAGAGGAGTACTGGCCTCGGGTTTTGTTTTGTTTATTGGGTTTTCCATAATGTGAACCCACGATTAGCGGAGAAAGGGTGGTCCATCTATACAGAGATCCGTTGTATACAGATAAGGCTAGCTAATCCGAAGGTCGCCAGGTATGCGGATACTCCGTTCGCGACTGAGCTATTTTTGTATGTATTAATTTAAAAACTCTATTTGTAACCCAAGCGTTTCCTTCCTTAACCGTCACAATTGGAGATTCATAGGCAAAAATATGTGCAGTCCGCATAGGAGTGAAAAGAACTACTAATCTGCAATATGATCAAAGTTTATTTAATACCGTTTATATATATAGAGATGAAGTTCATAATATTGTATTAAAATCTAAATTATAATGTATGCATTATTGCATACGTAGTCTTGATTCGTTTATGTTTCGTTCATTTTCATATTAATATTTAAATTTTTTTTTTGTAAATTTTTTATTCGATTTCCAATTTTTATGACGTTTTTTTGTCGTTATCTCATTAAGTTCCTTAGAAGCGATAATTTTGTCCCTAGATGCCCGATGAGGTACTCTCTATTAAATTTTCGGTGTAGTCACTTCGGATCATTCCCCTTTTTTTATCTTTTTCCCACTTTTTTCTTCCTTTTTCTTTTCTTTCCTTTTTTTTCTTTTTCTTTCCTCTTTCCTTTTTCTTTTTTTTATGATTGATTTTTTAAATATGACATAGGATTATTTTTAAGTTACTTAATATTTTTCAAATGAACCTTGTGGATTTTTTTCCGCTTACTGTTGTTACAGTTTCGGGATTATCCTTTGCAACAATTCCGCTGTAAAGGCTTATTTAATTTGAAAATTAACCCTCTGCGACCTATTGAAAGATACATCTGTAGGTTTCCTCTTGGGGACAAAATATATAGTGTTATTGTACCGGTCAACAGCCATGTAGACAAGTTCCTTGATCTTAAACTCTGAGTGCTCCGCTCTAAAGCATCGATATATTCCCAGAATGGTAAAAAGAACTCTCTCTATTTGGCCATTGACCTCGCTTCTATGGGATGACGTTAGGTATAATTTTACTCCCAAATTTCTAATCAAGGCAATGAAGACAATTGAGCTAATATAACTTCGGATCTTAGATAAATGGCTGATCTGGCTTTAATGTGTCTATTTAGTTATTTCATTTATGCAACAGTGTTTAACGTGTTTAAGCAAGTCCTATCCCGATTAAGTTTTGAAATTAGCATCGTATATAAAAATAAAACAAATCGAATATTGTGATTTTGTGTTGATTTTATAGGATTCAGAATAGTATAATCAAGATTGTTTACGACATCCGAGGTCTTATTCTTTAGGGGAATTCTTATGTCTGACTTCATTTCTTTCTCGGTTAATAATGGCTTTTAATTCCTTTAGGGTGTCGTCGCCGATTATTAATCAAATGACGCGCGCGAGATTTGGGAGAATAAAAAAGGTTATATCTAAATTGCAGCCTACGAAAGAGAAGAATTTGCAGCAAATTTTGTTTCTTACTAGGATTTTCCCAGCAGGATCCCTAACATAGAAAGGGTTCTGAACAGGGTAGGATTTTAGTGGTAGGTTTGCTTTAATGAAATTTTTGTTCGCACCAGTATCCACGAGAAAATCTAGGATTTTCCCGTCTCGCGTACGAAAAGAAACGGAACGAAACGAGGCACCTTCCATAAAATTCTACTCGTTTCGGGATTCTACTGAATTAGACGTGCTTGCCGGTTCTTCGATAGTATCGGTGCCCGTAACCATATAGTTGAGTCGCTGTTGTTTCCTTGGATAATAATTACCGAAACCATTGTTAGGAGAATTATTTGGATTTCTTCCAGGCAAGGGAGGGGCTCTTTCATTTTTAAAGTTATAATGCACGGATGACGATATATTGTAATATTTTGTGCCTGTACGTGCACCGTATTATTCCTGAAGTAGAGGTTCTGCATTTCAAGGTAGGCATTTCAGGGAGGGTTCTGGGTTTCTGAATCATAAGAAGCCTCGAAAGATCGCTATTTAATCCTCGCACGCGTCTTATTTATAACAAGGGAAACCTGATTATTAACGGTATCGTAGAAATCATCGACTCGAAAGCCACCTTGTTTTAGCTGGTTTAACTGATGTTCGAGGGTCCTAATGTCCCATTTGTTCCTTTCGTCTGCGTAATGCAGAGAGAGGACCATTTTAATTTCCTTCCACTCGCCATAAAACACGTTGTATAATGCGAGGGCGGTGTTCTCTCGATGAACTCAAAGAAAAAAGATATATATACAACCGATTAGTTGTATTTACGTCCGTAAAGAAAAAACTGTTCTATGTTCATAAACGGAATCTCGATCCGCTACAATAAATTAATAAAAACTATTCACGTAAACGTTACAAATCCAGTCGTTGAGTTTTATTTCATGATTTATAATTTCTTTTATATAGTTAGACTTTATAGCAACTTATACAGAATTCCCTTTGGGAAATCCCCCTTTTGAGGCATTTTTTAAGTGTGAGTGATTTCACATTAGTGATCTCCTATTGACGTCATCGGAGACAGGAGGAATCAGACTTTCCACTGATTTTCTGTTTTACATGTTGAAGCTTAGTCCTATAAATAGACTTGATTCGAACAATTTCGTAGTCCTTGAGCACTGTTTCCGCACTGTATACCCAGGATACATAGTAGACCGGGTTACTTCGAAAATTTAAAGCTCCTTTACTGAGTCAGGCAGCTTCGAAATTTCTCTTAACTAGGTTTCGTCATTTGTTCTCGGATTTCGAGTTCCTGGGCCGCTAGTCCCCCCAAACCTACACCTTCCACAGTTGCTATTTTCTTTTCGATGGAGTTAAGTTGCCCTCTAAAATTTTGTATTTCTTGCCCGGAATCCCCCTGCTCAATACGAGCAATTCGGAATTCGAACCCCCTCAATTGTCCGAGAATGGCTCCCGTTAACTGAGTCACGGAATTTTGGATCGCATCCATATCTGCTAAAACTGGTACCGACAATTTGTTATATTTTTTTATTCTTTTCCTCTCCTTTTTTGATTGTATGATATTTTATTTTCTTTGTACTTCTTCTTTTATTAATTTTCCTTTTTAAAATTCTTATTCTGTTTATGCTTCCTATTCTTCCTTTTTTTTATATATATATACTCGTATAAGAAATATACTCGATGGAAGAAAAAATTATAACCTTAGTGAAGGAACATATATACATATGTATCTGGAAATATTGAATTGGCACTGTTTCCCTTTATATAATTTTAAATTAAATCTTAATTAGATTTCAATTGGAATTACTTAATAATAACCTTACTGTGAAAGTAACAGCCAGTTGTCCATCTTGTTCTCCAATAGTCGCCTGCTTCCTTGTACTTCCTGCAACTTGACAACTTTTTTTTTTAAATAAAACGCAAACTATTTGAGATATTTCAAAAAATTTATTATCGGCTTGAAGTACAATCAAAACATTTATAAATGGAACTCAACTTCGTTCATATGGCCACCGCGGGCACGTTTGCAGCGGTCGATTCGTTGGATCCAATTTTCAACGACTCGGCCACACATTTCGGCCGAAACGGCCGCTATTTCGCGTTCAATATTGGCTCTGAGCTCTTCCAACGTCGTCGGCGTGTTGGCATAAACCAATGACTTAACGTTGCCCCAAAGAAAATAGTCAAGCGGCGTTAAATCACACGAACGAGGCGGCCAGTCGACTGGGCCATTTCTTGAGATAACACGCTCACCATACTTACTCTTCAATAAATCGATTGTGGCGTGTGCTGTGTGGCTTGTGGCATCATCCTGTTGAAACCACATTTCGTCCAAGCCCATATCTTCCAATTCGGGCCAAAAATAATCAATGATCATGGCGCGATAACGCTGACCATTCACAGTAACGTGACGATCTTTATCGTCGACGAAAAAATATGGCCCAATATCGCCGCTGGCATGCAAACCGCACCAAACAGTTATTTTTTTGTGGATGAAGTGGCTATTCATGAAGCACATGTGGATTTTCACCCGACCAATAACGCATATTTTGCTTATTGACGAACCCATTGAGCCAAAAATGAGCTTCGTCACTGAAGATGATTTTGCGATGAAATTCACCATCTTGGCGCATCATCTCCAGAACCCAATCGGAGAACGTACGTCGCTTCAAATGGTCCATCGGCTTCAATTCTTGAGTCAGCTTGATCTTGTATGGGTGTAAACCAAGATCCTTACGCAAAATACGCCATAATATGGTCTGAGCGATGTCCAATTCTTGAGAACGCTGTGGAATTAACTGATTTGGTTCGTTTGCTACGGACGCCTAAAGGGCAGCGATATTTTCGACACTTCGACCAACCCGTTGTCTCACTGACACGGCAGCATCACACAACGAGTATGTAGACTCAAATTTTTGCACTAAACTTGTTATTGCCTGTTTACGAGGGCGAGAATTACGACCGAAAATTGGAGTTAACGCTCTTAAAGTTGCAGTCACCGACCCCGAATTTCGATTGAAAATTTTTATAATTTGCAGACGTTGCTCGTTTGTGTACTTTACCATGATGAAAATGTACTGAAGAAATTGACAGTGACAATTTGATGATTAGTGAAAGAGTGCGTTCACAAATTAAGTTCAAAGTTGTCAAGTCCCTATTTGAAAACCCTTTATTACATCCCGTTTTTCGTCTTCAACTTGGACTTTGACTGTAATCCCCACTTATCTTGTCTCCTCCTTCAATTCATAGAATTTGCTTCCAACACTAAATTCCACTTTTTCGTTTATTTTCTTAATACGTAGTACTTGCTTTTAACACTATATTCCACCTTTTAATATAATTTCTTAGAAGGTCACACTGCTTTTAGTCACTAGATTCGACTTCGTCGTATTTCCTTTTAACACAAAATTCCACTTTTTCACATAAACTTATTCTTAGAAGGTAGTAATTCCTTTTATCACTGAATTCAACCTTTTCATGTATTTTCTTAGTACGTCGTATTTCATTTTTGTATTGTATTCCACTTTTTTTATATATATTTTTGTGCACTATCGCTCTTTTTTTTTTGGACACTGACAGCGAGAGTAAAGGATTTTATATCCGTTAATTCTCAAAAAATTCATTTTATGAGAACCTCCCACTTTTTACCAACTAAAACACATAAGTTACGTTACAAATTATTTATTCCAATCTCCATCAATGCCAAACAGTGAATGCTCGCTTAACTTACTCTAGATACATTTCTCAGCTAATCTAAGCAAATTGTTGATCTGCTGTTCCCCCTCAGATCCCCTATACTTCCATTCACCCGGATCTGGTGTGGTTGTGGGAAAGTACTTGCCAAGGTGCAATCGGATGCACGTGTGTCGGATCAGGTATCGAGCGGATGCGCGTGTGCTTCGCCTGCATCTTTTTACTTGGACAGGTGAATATTTGATCGTGATAACTTGCCTATTTCTATTTTTTTTTGTTATTACAGACTCCCTTATCTCTAATGTTTTTCCTCTTGGATTAACTTTAGCATTTATGTTTTTCATTGTCTCGGCCATCAAACTATGAATGAAACTTAAAAACCAAAAATTGCAACTTCTCGTCCGTATTGAATTCCTTAAATGCGGGGAGTGTAACTTGTCGATTTAGTTTTTGTTTATTAAATATTGTAGTTATTGCAATTGGTTCTATTATTTCATGATTCTCAGGATTTGTAAGTTCTGGGTTAATAAAATTCGCGGAAGTTCCTGTATCATCATAATGGGCCAGAAGTAGACAATACATATATTGAAGCAAGGTAATATAATTGAACTATGTTTATTTACGTCAATGTATCTCAAATTTGTGTCGTCTATTTCGTGGTTTATTTCTTCAATATAATTTTTAGTGCTTTCTGTTCCACCCTTGGTTTTCAAGCGGAAGATATTGGTCTAGGTCTGGGTAGTAGTATGATACTGGGTTGTCATTAATGTCTAAGTTTGTAACTCGTATGTGATTTGATGATTTTTTTTTTTTTTTTTTTTATTATTTTAATAAACCTCTTACACAGTAAGCTCAGAGCTTATAAAGTTGTGGAAGAATTACAATTACATAGATAGTACACAATATCAAAGTTAAAAAGCAAAAATGTAAGTACTATGAGAGTTAGTAAAAATAAATGATAAAAGAAAAGGTAAAAATAATGATATAGAATTCAAAGTGATATTATATATAATTGTTACAATAAATAAACATATAAATATAAATTTGACTTAAATAATATTGAACATATAAATTTAAGGAAAAGAAGAGGAAGAAAAGGAGAAGAGAAAGAAAAAGAAACTTGCTTTTAAAGAGAGAAAATTAAACTGCTAAGATTTGATAAATAGATAGTTAACTGTTTTTTGAAATGTAGTTCGTCGTCTATTCCCTGTAATTGAAGCGGGAGCGAGTTCCAAAGACGAGTAGCGGCAATGAAAAATTGTCTCTCAGATGTTAGGCAAGAGAACCGCGGCAGAATTAAACAAGAAGATCTGCTTGATACTGGAAATCGGAGCTTATTAAACAAATACGATGGCTGACGTGTTTTCAAAATATTGAAAAAATGAACCAGCGTCCGAAACTTGATGTAGTTTTCGAAAGTCATGCTCAGTAGATTTTTAGACAAATGGGTAACGTGATCATACTTCCTCAGACCATATATATAACGAATGATGCTATTAAATGCTACCTGTAACTTTCTTTTGCTGGCAGCATCACAATTATAAAAGCTTTCACAACCATAAATGAGAACTGGAATTGCCAATGACTTTGCAAGTAATAGGCGTTTGTTCAAGGTAGTAAATTGATGTGCAGTCCGTAAAGTACGGAGAACGCCATATGTCCTACCAACTATGACATTAATATGATCGTTCCATGTAAGCGTTCTGTTGAACACCACGCCTAAATTCTTTGAGGAATTGACAAAATTTATTGACAAGCCATTTACCTTAATGGGTGGGAAATATGTTAAATCTAAAGTTTTCTTAGATAGGTTAGGTTAGGTAAGAGTGGCTGTTGGAAATACCAACCCACTTAGGCCTATTGGCCCATTGTGATGCCACGTGGATCTATGATCTTCTTACTACTGGAACCAGTTTGAGCTTTTAATAAAGCGTAGGAGACTGTTAACGTCTATTTTTCCTAGATCGTTTAGGTCGTTGTAGAAGAAAGCTCCTAGGTGAAGCTTCCTTCTCTGAGAGAGAGCTGGGCATGTGCAGAGTAGGTGGGGGATTGTCTCCTCCTCTTCCTCGTCCATGCAGCTTCTACAAAAATCGTTAGTAAAAGCGCCAAGCCTTCTTGCGTGCTTGCCTATGAGGCAGTGTCCGGTTATGACACCTATTATGGCGCTGAGATGTTTCCTATCTAAAAGGATCAGACACTTAGATCGACTCAGATCCAGCCTTGGCCAGATCTGTTTGGTCGCTAGACATGTTTGTCCAGCAGTCCACCTAAGGTCCGTTCTTTTATTGGCATCTAGCTTTAGTGTTAGTTTGCACGTAGCGATTGGTATACCTATACTACCTTTGTCCGGTAGGATAGGTAGAGTGGTTCCAATTTTGGCGAGTTCATCGGCTCTGCAGTTCCCTGGAATGTCTCTGTGGCCCGGCACCCAACAGAGGTGAATGTTGAACTGCTCTGCCATCTCCATGAGAGATGATCGGCATTCAAGGGCAGTTTTAGAACACAATGAGACCGAGTCCAGGGATTTGATGGCGGCCTGACTATCCGAAAATATGCGGATATCCTTTGCAGATATCACGTTTTTCTTCAGCCAGGACAGAGCTTCTTTAATCGCCAAAATTTCCGCCTGGAACACGCTACAGTGATTTGGAAGGCGGAAAGAGAGGCTTAGGTTAAGCTTATCTGAGAAAACACCGCCACCAACTCCGCTGTCGGTTTTAGATCCATCTGTGTAGAGATGGATTGACTTGTCCTCCATGAAAGCATCCTCCTCCCAGAATGATCTAGAGGGGAAGCTTACATGGAAGTTTTTGTCAAACCAAAGTTCAGGTATGGTGTAATCGGTGTTCTCTGTGAGGATTCCTAATGTATTGAGAATGTTGGCGTGGCCAAATGAATTATTTGTCCACTGTTTAGTCGCTTTAAGGCGAATAGCTGCAGTCGCAGCTACTTGCTTGCTAAAAATGTCGAGGGGTGTCAAGTGAAGCAGAATATCTAATGCCGCAGAGGGGGTAGACCGCAAGGCTCCGCTTGTGCATAGACATGCTGTTCTTTGGACTCTGCTTAGTTTAGTGCAGTTGACTGCATTTTCCAAGGCCGTCCACCAGACAACCACCCCGTAAGTGAGTATCGGTCTTATGACCGAGATGTATAGCCAGTGGGTTATGCGAGGTTGAAGGCCCCATTTGTTCCCAATGGCTTTCTTGCAAGAGAATAAAGCTATTGTAGCTTTATTGACTCTTTCTTGAATGTTAGGTTTCCAGTTTAGTTTCCTGTCAAAAATCAGACCCAGATATTTTGCTGTATCGGAGAAAGCTAAACTGGTACCGTTTATTGAAGGAGGGTCTATGATTGGAATTTTATATTTCCTAGAAAAGAGGACAAGATCAGTTTTATGGGGGTTTATTCCCAATCCACAGCGATCTGCCCAGCAGGTTAATCTGTTAAGATTTACTTGGAGGAGTTCTTTAATGGTATTTAAATGTTTTCCTGAGACGGCTATGGCAACGTCATCCGCATAGGCAATCACTCTGCTACCCCCCGCTTCCAGGTATATCAGTAGTTCGTTAACCACTAAGTTCCAAAGAAGGGGGGAGAGGACACCGCCTTGCGGCGTACCCCTACTGACATATCTTTTAGCAGAAGTCTCACCCAGTTTGGAGTTGATTATCCTGCTTGTCAGCATTAGATTAATCAGCTCCCCAAGTGAGTCGTCTACCTGCAGAGTTGACAACGCAGTCGTGATTGCGGATGTGTTGACGTTGTTAAAGGCGCCCTCTATGTCCAGGAAAGCAACCATTGTGTACTCCTTATATTGTAGGGATCGTTCGATGTGGCTAGTCAGAGAGTGCAAAGCCGTTTCCACCGACTTTCCTTTACAGTAGGCATGTTGAGCCGTAGACAGAAGTCTTGGATCAACTTTAGCTCGAATATGGATATCAATCAGTCGTTCTAAAGTTTTCAGAAGGAATGACGATAGACTTATGGGTCTGAGGTCCTTTGGGACCACATGAGAACATTTTCCAGCTTTGGGAATGAATACTACATTGACTTCTCTCCATAACAGTGGAATGTGGATAAGTTCTACACAGCTCCTCATAATATTTTCCAACACTGGTAGAATAATATCTGAGGATCTCTGTAGCTCGGCAGGTATAATACCGTCCGGACCAGCAGACTTGTATGGTTTGAAGCTATGTAGTGCCCAGAGCAGTTTGTCTCTCGTAATCAGACTATGAATTTTGGTCACGGTTGCAGTAGGCTTGTTTGGGCTGCTACTGGCCGCGAGTTGGGAGCTACCTGGAAAGTGGGTGTCCAGAAGCAGGTTGAGTGATTCATCACTTGAGGTTGTCCAAGAGCCATCGGTTTTTTTCAAACAGCTGGGCATCATAGGATTTGTGGAGAGGATTTTTCTTAGCCGCGAAGCCTCAGAGGTTTCTGTGATTTTGTCACAGAATGACCTCCAGGATTGTCGCTTTGCCTTCCTCAGTTCTTTTTTGTATAATTTGAGGGATTCTTTATATGAGTCCCAGTCGGTCACTTTTCTTGTGCTTTTTGCTGCGTTGAAAAGTTTTCTGCATGTGTTTCTGAGCAGTCCTAGTGCCGATGTCCACCAGTGTGGCTTTTTCTTGCCTCTTGGTTGAATAAGAGGGCAGGAAGCGGCCATAGCCTTATTGAGAGTCAGAGTAAATTCCCTGACTTTCATGTCGAGCTCATTGGTGTCACGCGGGGGACTTGATAGTTTGGAGGATATCGTTTCCGATAGGATTCCTCTATATTTTGTCCAATCAGTTTTCCGGTAGTTCCGGAAAGTTGGTTGGAGAGGGGGAGCGTCACTCAGACTAAATTGGATGTACCTATGGTCCGAAAAGGAGTGTTCAGACGATACCATCCAGTTTGTTAGCCTTTGGGTGATGCTGTCGGAGACAAGAGTAATGTCTAAAACTTCTTGTCGGTTTTTTGTTATGAAAGTGGGCTCATTGCCAATATTGCAAATTAAGAGGTTAGTACTTAAAATATAGTCTAAAAGTGACTCACCTCTATCATTGATGTCGGTACTGCCCCATACCGTATGATGTGCGTTGGCGTCGCATCCGATTATGAGGCCAGTTTTTTGCCTTCCCGCTTCCAGTACCACCCTTTCTAGGTTATCACCAGGGAGAGGGCCCACTTGGTCGTGGCCAAGGTAAGCCGATGCCAGCCAGTATGAGCCTTTGGCAGTTTCTAATCTGGCAACGGTTAGGTCGGGGTCACTGAGGTTGGGAAGTAGAAATACATTAAGGCTACGTTTCACTAATATACAAGTTCTAATCTTACCTTTGTCTCTTGTATAGAGCGGAACGTATGAGGGTGTCCTAAGTCCACGAACCACGCCTTCTGCAATCCATGGTTCCTGGATTAGAATAATGTCTTCTGCGCTTTTGGAAAGACGCAGAATGAGTGTGGCCGAAGCCTTTTTTGAGTGGTGGAGATTAATCTGGAGAAACCGTATCATTGCTACAGTCTTCCAGAGTCGCCTCCACCACGGTGTTGTTGAGGTCCTCCGATTCTGAAGATGTGCCCAAGAGCTCATCTTCAATCTCTGATCGTATAGAACCTCTATTTGCTTCGCCATCGGTTTCCATTTCCGACAATGTGTCAGAATCGGAGACCGACGGCTTTGTAGTCACCTCGGACAGATTGGAGTCATCGCTATCCAATTCTGGAAAGGATATCGATGCTCCAAGATCCACGGTTGTGATGTCAGGTGTTAAAGGAGGAGGAGGTTGCTTATCAGCATCCAACTCATCCTTTTTGTACACCCTTAAATGAATGGACTCGAATCCAAACCGAATCATGCCTTTCGTCTGCGCCAGAGGATTAAGGGATTCCTTATTGATCACAATTAACGCGCATCTATAAGAACCCCTTAGTTCCTCCAGTTTCGCGACTTTCCAGTCATGAGTCGGAAGAGTCGGATTGCTGAGCCGGATGATTTCCAGGATGTTTTCTGGAGAGGAGGGTTCGGCTGGAATCCAGGTACGAGTTCGAGGTCTACTAGGAATGTCTTCCTTAGATACGACCTCGAGTTTTGCACCTGGCCAAACCTCTCCTAAACCATCGATGGCCTTGGTGAAGAGATCGAGAGATCTCTGGTCGGAGCAAGCGATGAGCTTGACATGGCCTTGGTGCCAGCCAGCGTCGCTTGTGATAGGAGGTGGTCCTGGGTTCTCCCGCATGATGGCCAAGAAGTTGCTGGAGAGCTTCAACTTGACCAATTGCCACCGTTCCGGTGTAATGGAACCGTCGGTATCGCTTCTATCGATCACCGCGATCACCAATGCGTCCTTTAGGACTTCGTTATAAGACTTCAGAGATCTGCTGTTGGATGGCCCAGGGGTTGTGGAACTGTGAATTTTGGGCCTCTTGGAAACCGATACGGTTTCCTCCAACGATCTCTGACGCTTAGAGGAGTCTTTTGACATTTTGTGAGCAATGGAAGCAGTGGGAAATCCGTCTTTTAGGATGTTTTTAGCCCACTCAACCTTGCTCTTTATTTCCGCACTTCTCTCCACCTCCGGAATGGATCCGAAGGTTTTGATAATGCGTGAGGCATTTCGGCGTCTTATGTATAGCGCCTTAGATGGAGCTTGCCGATGCAGCTGAGCTCCAGATTCCTCTTTGGAGGGAGGAGTTTTGGTAGCAGCAACAAGTCCGTGGCCTGCCACAAACTTGCTGCTGCTGGGGGCGGGGGAAGTGATAGGACCATGGCTTGCCACAGTCTTAACACTCCCCGAAGGAGTTTTGGTAGCAGCGACAAGTCCGTGGCCTGCCACAAACTTGCTGCTGCTAGGGGCGGAGGAAGTGATAGGACCGTGGCTTGCCACAGTCTTAACACTCCCTGAAGGAGTTTTGGTAGCCGCGACAAGTCCGTGGCCTGCCACAAACTTGCTGCTGCTAGGGGTGGAGGAGGTGATAGGACCATGGCCTGCCACAGTCTTAACACTTCCTGAATTCTTTTTATTTGGCTTGTTCCTTTTGCCTTTAGAGGATGGCGCACCATGGCCTGCCACAGTTTTGCCTCCTCTCGGCAATGTAGGAGCCTTGTCGGTAGTCGGTGTAGTCACCGTTCCACCGCCCGGTAATTGAGGAGTACCGGCCTCGGTTTTTGTTGTCAGGTTGTTGTCCATAATAGTCCCACGAGTAGCGGAGAAAGGGATGTCCATCTGTACAGAGATCCGCCATATACAGATAAGGCTAGCTAATCCGGAGGTCGCCAGGTATCCGGATACTCCGTTTGCGACTGAGCTATTTTTGGAGATACTGGGCCCTCAGCCAGGTTGATCTTCGGCACGGGTCGTATAACACCTTGATCCAGCCCAGGGGAATGATGGAGTGCTTTGGGAGTTGGGGAAGGGGGGGGGGGAGCATCCTTTGGTTTCAGGACTCGTCTGGAGAATTTCTTCTCGAGAGTCATTGACCCTACTCAGCCTCTACAACTCGACAAGTTCGATGCTCACGGTAGAAGTTTCTTAGATATCACTAGACAGTTGCATTTAACTGGATTCAGGGTCAAACCGTTTGTTACTGACCATTCTGAAATTAGTTTGAGGTCTTCATTTATTTTACAGACACAGTCTTCGATAAGGCCAAGGGCACAACCTTTATAAACTTGTACGTCGTCAGCGTAGATATGCATGCTTAATGACACCAGAGATTTCATTGATATACAGCATGAACAGAAGAGGGCCCAGAATTGACCCCTGAGGGACACCTCTCGTCAGGGGAAGAAATTCCGATAAATTATTATCAACGGCCACCGCCTGTGATCTCCCGGAGAGGTATGAAGATATCAATCTTATTGCTACCTGTGAGACGTTAAAGTAGTGTTGTAGTTTATGACACAGGACTGTGTGGACGACCGTATCGAAAGCCTTCGAAAAATCTAAGAGGACTAAGAATGTATTATGACCATCATCTAAATTTGACCTTATATCATCTATGACCTTAAGCACAGCAGTAGTGCAGCTATGTTTAACACGAAAACTAGATTGGACAGGAGTCAACAAGTTGTTACGGCTTAAATGTTCACTCAGTTGTTTTTGCATTATACGTTCGCAGATTTTTGCGAGATATGGCAATATAGAAATTGGTCTATGCTCATCCCCTATGGAGTTTTTAGGGATTGGGATTATTTTTGCCATTTTCCACCGTTGGGGAAAAACTCCAGTTGTCAATATCGTGTTCATCGTATGCGTTATGTATGGCAAGAGCAATGGGAGTATAGCTTTTATAAACACTGGATGTACTCCGTCAATTCCCACTGCATTGGATTTTACAGAAAGAAAGCTTTCAAGAACACCTCGACTGTCAACATTTACAAAACCAAGACCCGTATCTGTTGAGGGTGCAGCAAAATTGAAAGAGTTATTCACTCTCGTAAGTTCAGGCCGAGAATGAGATAAAAATTTGCGGTTTAGATCGTTAACGTTTATGTTACAAGAAAAATTTGGTATCTGATTTCCTATGCCCAAATCCCGTAGGTTTTTCCACAATACACGACCTCCCGCATTTGTTTGGAAGCGGTTGGAATAAAACTGGACCTTAAAAGCTCTAATTTCTCTTACGACATTATTGCGCAAAGTTGTATAAGCTTGGTAAAGTTCTTCAACCCGATAACGCTTCCAGCGACAATAGGCCTGATCGCGCTGCGCGATGTGTTCCCGTATCTCCCGAGTGAACCAACATTATGGACTTTCTTCCAGATACCCTAGTTTTTAATGGAACGTGAGTATCAAAGAGAATATTTATATTGTTATGCAGGAATTCAACCTGGTCATCTGGTGACGGCATGCGATAAACAGAGTCCCATGGTATATTTTTTATATGCTGCTCCAAAGAAAGCCTGTCAACACTTCTAAAATCTCTGAAATGATAAAATGAATTCGGACGTGTATCAACAATAAAATCGTAAGTGAGAAATAATAGGTCATGCTTAGAGAATGCTGGTGCAGAAAGTTGATCGTATAGTAGTACACTATCAGAGTCACTTACAAATACCACATCCAGCAGGGTACTAGAAGTTCCAGTAAAGTGTGTTGGGACAATATTATTTACAGGATGCACATCATAGCAAATCATGTTTTCGCATAAATGCCTGTCAGTGATGAGATTGCTATTAAGGTCACCACAGATAATAACATTAGCCGCATTAATGGACATTTCTTCGAGTAAGGCATACAATGGTAATAAGTCCACAAAGTTGTTGGGTCTGTAGACTACTCCCAAAAGCAGACTGCTGTCACCACCGATAATTTCTACAAACACATAGTCAATAGCAGAACCAAAAGGTGAATAATACCTTCTCCCATAACTAATACCATCTCTAAGGTAAAGTGCGGCCCCTCCACCAACACGATTGTGTCTATCACCACGAGAGAGTTTGTAGCCGTTAAGTGAGTAAACTTTATCTTTTATCCCTGGTGAAAACCAAGTTTCTGATACACAGACTGCATCTACATTTGACTTCTCAAAGATATCTCTAAACTCATCAAGTTTCGGACACAGGCTCTGTGCATTTATATGAGATATTTTAAAGCCATTTCTTCGACGACTAAGTACATTAACCATCGCGCGCAGAATTCCACCACTATTACCACTAGCTATGGAACCGACAATCCCTGCATTAACATCAACCATATTGGAGTACAATTACTGATAAAACAAGGAAGAAGGGACGCACACAAATTTCACCTGGATGCGTTGACATTTTCTCTATTTTAAAGCAATTATAAATGAATTTAAACTTATAGCATGCAAGCAAAAGGAATAGAAATGAGAAAAAGATATAAATAAAAGATATGGGTAAAGAAAAAATTCAATCAATATACTCTTAAGTAAAAGAGATAATAAATTTAGTATAAGAGTACTATATAATAATACGCGCATCATGGGTCTTGTGTAGCATTTACTTGTCCGTGGTACCTCACTGCAATAGTGTTAATAATTTCATCGTTCTCTATACGTTAGCTTGCTCCATCTGCACTCTCTTTAATAAAAGCGGAACCATAGCGGGTATAAACAGAGAACAGCTGTTTTCTACGTTTTAAACGCAATGCTTCTTGTAGCAAAAAGCGATTCTTCGTTGTTAGGCTCCCGCGGAGGTGGATGTTACTGTTTTCTTTAGTGGAGGCAATGCTAACGTCATCGAGGCACAGTTGTCTCTTCATGTTTTTGCAAAAGAGAGTGGCTGATCTTAGAACGGCATTTCTTTCGTGGGGAGTGTTGAATTTTAAGATGATCGGAGTATCATGCTGTATATTGTTGTTATTGTCATTATTTCTGTTTCGCTGCCGGGATCGAAAAATACATTTCAGCGTGGGTGGCATGCAGTCGATGGTACAGCAAAGGTGGTTAAAGGTAGATTTCAAATTTTCATCGGGTAGCTGTGGGATCCCAAACAAAATTGCATCAGCTGCTATTTCCCTTTGCTCGTGCTCGTTACATCTCTTTTGCAAGGCAGTTACTTCCCCTGACAGAAATTGTGTATCACCTAAGTGCATTTCGATTTCCTCAACTCGCTTTTGGAGCTCACACAGGGTTTTTTCAGTTGGTTTTTAACGATTTAACTATAGTTACAATGCGAATATTATCGGAGCGAGAAATCAACACGTCTGTTCACTCTCGTAAGTACATTACATTTTGATAAGTGGGTTTTTGTTGTATGTTATGTACTTCTTTGGTCATAAGATATGGTTTAATTGCTCCATTGTTGTTATTACTGCTGATGTCATTTTGCTATTGAACTATTGAACGATTGATGAGTACTTCTTGAGTTACGAGTACGTAGTGTTACACTTGATATGCCCATTGGAATGGGAGGAGGTTGAGACGAAATTGTAGGTCTAGTACAGAAGCGTTCAGATTTTGGTAATGATTTATGGGAAAGTTATACAGTTTGGAGAAGCTGGGTATAGATTCTGCCGCTGATTGTAAGTATGTGGATTTTGGAAAAGAGCATGGTTATTTGGTATGATTGGTTGCATATTTTCTCTACGGTAGACTGAATTTGACCTCTGTACAGAAGGAGTGTGATTTTGGCCAAAGGTAAATGGGATCTGATTAATTGCTGGTGTGAAGTGTGGTCGAAATTGCATAGTATTAGTCCTATAATCGTCGTATTGCATATAATAAGAGTTTTGTACTTTTGTGCAGAAGGTGAATGCCTCCTGGATAGAAGTAGGCCTCATAGTTCTTATAGTCGAGCCCAAAGGTTCCATTAATCCAATAAGAAACGTTTTTAGACACATTTCTGAATATAGGTTATTTTTAGCTAAAACCACATTCACTTTCGTGAATTTGAACATGCTTGTTAAGCGTTGATAATATTTCTATGATTTTAGAATAGTATCGTTCCACGGTGTCGTTTCCCTGTCTTATATTATGAAGGTCTCTTATAAGGGATGTTCACTACTTTTATCCGAATAATGTGAAATAAGATTACACTTGATGGGGTACCAAACATATTTAATACCTCATTTTCCTCACCCGTAACTTTGTTCCTAATCGTTCTCATTATGATTTTGCATATGTTTACAAACGGTATCAAAGTCAAGAGTAGTCTACGATTACCGTTAAATTGCCGTAGATCTTTAATAGCATCCGGAATTTTGAGATAAATGAAAATGTCATTAATTTCACTGGTATTCACTCAACTACTCACGTAATTTTGTTTAATACATACCTACATTGGTATTTAAAATATTATTCAAAGTGTCCCCTATGTTACAACTTAACCTATTGATATCAATAAATGCTATTGTTGTAGCATCACTAATGCCTGTGTTACTGAAATTAATACCTCCAGAATTCGCACCAGAAAATCCACTATCACTATTTGCGGTTTCATTATTGTTAGCCATATTTATTAAGCACATATCAATGTCTTCTTCTCTATCATTATTTTTTATACTATAAGGTTTATACAAATATATATATTTTTTTTTAACAGCTATTAGACATGTATAAAATTGATATGGAGAGTGAATCAAATGTTAAGCTCTTAGTAATAATAATAGTTTGACTTACATATGTATATCCGTTGAAGATTGATGACGATGATTGAACGTATAGCTGATAATATGTACTTTTGCTGATTGATTTTCCAAAGGTTCATCCGGGGCCAAAGAATTTAAGTTTTCCACGTGCGGAGTGTCCTGGTCCTTTCCCCAAATTCCCTTTATATCAATGTGCACTTTATGCGAGGTTCACATACAATCAAAACTCTATTGATTATGACCTGGTACAATATTCATTTGCATCAAAAGGTACCAACGAACAGCTTAATCACTGATAATTTTAATTGCATGTGATCTCGGAATTTAGAAAAAATACCCGACAGCGCCAGTTATGGCATCGAGTGTTCAATCAAACAACGTGTTTTTCTTTGTACTAAATCAACTGTGTGCCAGCTTTGTCAATCGAATGTTGTCCTGTCAATTGAACATTTCGTACTCGAGTGCCCAATAGTTAATCATCATTGTAGCAAGTTATTCAAAAAACAAATCATAGACCTATTACTAACCCCCTCTACTCAAAATTTCAAAGACGTATACAATTTAAAATTACATTTAAAGGCAATAATTTCTTCAATGATAGCCATAGCCCCGGTAGCTAGCATCGTATGATTTAGATTAAAGTGTAAATTTATTTATTAGACAAAGTCCTTTACTACCTCGAAATTATAACTGTCGACTGTGACGTTCAGTCCAATTCGTTGATCGTGTGTGTCCCTTCTTGTTGACAGTATATATATACTTGGTATTGCCTTCATTTACAGTTATATCCATTTTAATACTAGCAAACGCATCGGTTTCAACTCTGTCTTCTCCCAATTACGTCGATATGTCAAGAAGGCAGGGATGCCAAAACTATACATGAGTCTATATAGCTCGTCGCTATAAATTCTATCAAATCCGGCCCTAAAATCGATGAAAACATGGTCGGTATCGATTTGAATTTCTTGATTTTTTTCCAGAATCTGTCAGAATATGAAGACTTGGTCGTTTGTGTACTTTCTTGATATGAGCTAATCAAGTTGTTGACGAAGGATTTCAGACGTTCACACAATATGGCAGATAAGATTTTGTATGCGATGTAGAGGAGACTTATATGCTTCTCTATAGTTGGCGCAGTTAAGGGTGTCTCCTTTTCTGTGGATCGGACAAACGATGCTGAGTTGAAATGAATTGGTGTATGTTCTTCACAAAGTTATTTCCAGCAGTTTGGAATGTCTCGGCCGGTAATCCCTCAGGTCCAGCTGCTTTGTTAGATTTATTTATTTATTTCAAAAACTGTGCAAGTAATTTTTACAATTGCTATCCTTACTTCATTTTGATCAGGTGGATGGAAGTTTTGACTATCACCGTCGAAATTGAATTGGCTATTCTGCCTGACGGCAATCTTCTTTGCCGTTATGCAGTCTGCCGAAAAATTTTTTCCGTATTCTCAGCACCGACTCTGGCTCTACTACATGGTTTCCTTCTTCATATCTACGGGCTTCTGTACGGGTATTCTTGCCTTGGCACGTTCTCTTCACCTATTGGTAAAACTTTCGGACTTTATGCCTGGAGTACAACCTCTCAATTACTTCATCTCGCGCTTCTCTTTTTTCCATCTTTTCCCATCTCTTCTGCTCGTATAGCTCACGAGCTGCTCTCGTTCGTCGTTTAAAGCCATTAAAAATACAAATGTGCTAAAGGGAGGACTAACTATAGTAGATATTGTTGGAAGCACTATATGGCTTTATAAATAATGAAAGCATGTTTGATAAAGTTCAGTTCAAATTCTAACTTGTACACAACCATAGAAGCCCATAATATTGGTTTTCTGAGCTTGGGGAGAAATAACCAACTTATTTGTTATTTAGTTGTTAGTTGCCGGCAAAGTTAAATTGTATAAAACAAAAAATAAATGATTGGTGAGCGGTTAGGCGTGGACCAAGTCCACCAGTGAGAGGAGACTACGATTTTTTCCCGACTCTGAAAGTTTCCTAGGCAGACGATTTCACTTCCGGAAGTTTGCCATTGCCCGCCCAAAAGATGGTGCTGTCAGATCTGTCTATCTGCTTTATCCTCGAAATATTGGAACACTGCTCATTTTTTCAGAAATTTTTAAATTCACTAAGCCTTTGTGGCGTATCTCCACATGACCTAAATTTAATTGCGCAACAGCGCAAAGCTATTAGTAAAGGGTTGCGAAGTAACATTTTAAAAGTTATATTCGTATTCCAATAGTTCCGAGCCTCCCATTCGTTTTTCAGCGATTGGAATGTCTGTAGAAGTGTATTTTCTTGCACATTAAATAAATCCTAATAGCAAACTCTTAGAATTGTTGAAATCACTTCTTATGGGCAATATATACATATATTTTACTACCAGACAATTAAATAAAAGCATTATAAAATGCAATAAAAAAATATAAAACAAAAAAAGCAAAAAACGGGAAATAACAACAGAAAATATAAACTCAGTCATAAAAAAATAATATTTTTTTTTTCCAAATACCTGCAATACGATATTTTATCTATGTTACTAAATATAGATGTATGTATAATATTTATAATTTATATATTTCTCTTTTTTGTAAATTTAAACTCTACCTTAAATGTTTTCGTAGAAAGTTATCTTGAAAGAAACAATTTTTTTTTTTTTGATAATGTTGCCTCCATTTTGTAATAATGATATCTATCATTATGTAAAATTTCAAGTTTAATCGTAATTGACAATCAGTTTTTATCAAATTTATGACTCTGGTCGAATCGATTTACATATCTACTCGTATATGTACACATACATATACCTATGTAAAAAATAAATAGCAATATAAATATGAATTATGAATGAAATATTAAATGAATTAAGAGCATTTAATCCTAAAATATTTTTACTGTCTAAACTACAACAAAACGCTTTTTTTTTTTAAATAAGACAAAATTTTATTTCGTTTTAAAATCCATTTATTGGGCTTGAGATTATTAAAATTCCAATAAACAATTCATCGCTCTATTTAAGTATGGAATACGTAACAAGGTTTCCTCTACCATTTGTCCACGACAACATCAGGCACTGTAATGAATTAAAAAAAGGCACAATTAAATAAAACTTAATCCTTCATTAAAATAATATGTAAGAAAATTAAACTTAAAATATTTTATTGAAAATTTGTTATTTACATACATATGTATGTGACAGAAGACTATTGAGCCAGCGCAAACTGGGCAAATTTTTCCCCAGGATATCTTTTACTTCAACCACACACTGGATGAATAATGCGGGGCAAAATTGTGAGTACATGAACCGATTTTGTTTGCAGTGGTATTTCTGATAATTTTTCTCACCCTTTAAAATCGACAGCTTATGTGTGAATTGGTTTTCCCCCGATGTTCAACTGCTTCAATACTGGTTGAATTCTTGCCCCTGATCTTACTTAACACTTCATCTCCCTCCTCTATAAAACCAGTTTTACCCCGGGATAATTAGTCCAGTGTGCGCTGGCCAATGAGATTTTATTTTGAAATCAGAACCAACGAGTAAGATTCATTTCTAAAACGGGGTGAACAGCGGGTGAACAATATAAACGCCTCAAATAAGGTAAAATATTGTATAATATTATGATACCCCTTTAAAGGTGATGACGCTCATCTACATTTCAACAGCAGAAGACGTCCTTACCTGAATAGCAAACGACCCAACCGTTGGTGAATGGACAATGGAATCAAATTTTCTAGCAAAAAGGAAATTTATATGGACTGGTTGGCACAGATTGTTCTCGAATATGTCATTGGAGTATAAATATCATATAAATGGAGTATAAATAAGTAAAAGTGATTGAGAAAAACGATTGGATTGTAAATTGTAACTGTATTAAATAAGTTCTATCATTTGTACCCACACAAACTTTTACATAGGTGTCAGAAGTGTAATAGGACTTATTATGTGTAAAAAAAAAAGAAGAAGTGTTTTGTGATTGTTCGAAAAAGTTATAATCAGTCGAAAACTATTGCAGTGGATACTCGTCCAACTCAAATCCGAGTCGAACAAGAGAAACCTCTGCGCTAGTGGATGAAAACATGACTTGGTGCTCGTATTTCAGAACGCTCTGAACAACGAGGGACATGATCCAGATACATACTCCTTTGGCGTATGAGTATGATAAATGAGCACTAGTAGCGACATGACTAAGATGATGCAACTCCTCTTGTCGAAAATGGGCGATCAGTATTTTTAACGGCTCGATGAATAAAAGAAAAATCTGGAAGAGCAGATGAATAGCAATGAACAAAAATTTGACGAGCAAAAGAACAGTCTCGAACACAAGCTTGAGGAACAAAAGAAAAATCGAGACGAACAAAAGAACAGCCTGCTGCAACAAAAAATGGATGGCAACAATAGACACCGGTGCTACGGCCTCAATCATCAGTAGGAATCTGGTGCAGAAATCCTGGTTGCACATAACACCAGCAGTTACAGCTTGAGAACAGCTACCGGAGAAACGGCTACGGTATATGTTGAAGTCCGCATAAAAATCCACCTGGCCGGAATAGATTTCTATGAAGTTTTTCTGGTGGCTGACATATACGACAAGTGTATCATTGGTACAGATTTCAAGTAGTGGACTTTGGGGCACAAACCCTGAAATACGGAAACATGGAGATACCAATGATATACGGAAACGCCAACACTTTGATCCTAAAAGTCGTCATCTGTAGAAATCAGATTGTGAAGCCTTCGTCGGAAGCAATTGTTTGGGCAAAAGTGGAAGATGGTCCTCGTAGACACCGGTACTATTTGATGGAGCCAGAAAATTGGAGAGATTTCATGGTGTCAAAGACCTTCGTACAACCAAAGACTCCTGTAAGGATTCTAAATCCAAAGACATTTAGTATAAAGGTGAAAAAATGAGAGATGATGGAAAAATGTGCACCTGTTGAGGCTATATCGACCACAATACGCAACACCTGTCGCTAGTGTCCAGAGTATGAAAATCAAAAACAAAATCCTCAGTCTCTGTAATTTGGATCAAGAGCAGCGTATACTGGCAGAAAAATTAATCGGTGAGTACGCTGATATATCTAATAGACAAGACGGAGAATATGGACGTACGCAAGTTGTTCAACACCATATTGACACCGCAGATGTCCGACCAATCCGTCAATCTGAAAGGCCTCTTCCCTTGTCAAAGCAACCAAAATTTGCCGAAATGGTGTCGAAGATGAAAGTAGAGGGGCTGATTTAAGAATCGCAGAGTCCGTGGGCTTCTCCAGTGGTCCTAGTGAAGAAAAAAGACGGCAGCATGAGATTTGTGTAGATCACCGACGTCTCAACGATGTTGCCAAAAGGGACAGCTACATGACATGACACTTTGGATACGATTTCTGGAGCGAAATGGTTTTCAACGCATGATTTGAAGAGCGGTTAATCGTAACTACCATGAGAAAACTGCCTTCACTACAGTTCACCGTGATGCCGGTTGGACTATGCCACCTTCAAATGAACATTGCAAGGGCTCACGTGGAAAACTTTTCTAGTGTATCTGGACGACGTTATCGTCAGTCATGTAAGACGTTCGAGGAAACCTAAAAGAAGCGTTTGAGAAGGTGCGACGCTCTCATTTGAAGTTAAACCCAGAAAAGTGTGCCTTGTTCCGTCCGAAAGTAAGATATCTCGGTCACATTATATCAGCGGAAGGAGTAAGGATGGATCTTGACAAAATCGAAGCTGTGAAAAGTTGGCCTGCCCCGAAGATAAACACCAACTAAGAAGCTTGCGACGTACTACAGGAGGTTCGTAAACAATTTTGTTGGTATTGCGAAGAGCCTGAAAATTCAGATGGTCTGGAGAGTGAGAAAAAGCATTCCAAGAACTGAAGCGACAACTGTGCTATGTCCTATCTCGTATTACCCGACACCCGGAATAATGTTGACTGTGGTCTCTCAAGTTCATGATGGTCAAGAGAAGTGGTTGCATATTAGAGCAAAGTACTTAATTTATTCTGGCTACAAAGCATTTCCATAAGTACCTCCATGGACAAAAATGCATTCTTCGGACAGATTATGCAGCTCTGAAATGGCTACTACAAGGTAGGAACCCTGAAGGCCAAGTTGCGAGATTGATGAGGCAGTTGCAGAGCCACGACTTGGAACTGCAACAAGTCGAATGGTACTCCGACATTGTATTGTTGCATTCGTCCCTGTGGCTTAACTTTTGGGTCTTGGTAGCCGCACACCTTATGCACTTTTTGCACTTAGCCAATAGAAGCGTTCCCTTACCTTCCTCAATGTCTTGTTTACCTTCAAATGACCTCCTGTGATGCCGCCATGTATTTCATGGAGCACTTGGCTGACTCTGGACAGTGACATAATTAGCTGCATATGAGATATTGTTCAATCTGCACTTTTTCATTTTCTCTTCAGCAAACCATCTGGCAAACCATCAACCAAAGCGAGTCCCACTGTGTCCAATATGCCTTCAGAGTTTCGCTCAGGTCCGATATCTCCTGCCAGCTTGGTCATTCCTCGTGTTTCTTCCAGGCCAATATTGGTTCGATGTCATTATCTACCTGTTGGGAGCAACATATTTCATCTGTATTGTGTGACCTGTTCTTTTGCTCTTTACGGTTGCAGTGTTTACATTTATCTCCACAAGGTCGACGAGAGAGAGCATCAGCATTTGAATGGACTTTTCCCGTGCGGTGTTGCATTTCCTTCAATACATCTCGCAACTTGGCCTTCAGGGTTCTTAAATTGTAGTAACCATTTCAGAGCTGCGTGGTCTGTGCGAGGAATGAACTTTTGTCCATAGAAGAACTTATGGAAATATTTCGTAGCCAGAATTAAAACCAGAAGCTGGCGCCGAGTTACGCAGTAGTTCCGTTCAGGTCTGGAGAGTACGTTGCTGTAATATGCGACCAGTTTCTATTGACCATCATTAACTTGGGAGATCACAGCTCCGACCTCAACATTGCTAGCTTTTGCGTCCACGATGGACATTATTTCGGGTATGGAGTAACACAAAATGGGGATATTGGACAACTGCCGCTTGAGATTTTGGAATACTTTTTCACACTCTCCAGACCACCTGATCTGTCGGATTTTTCCCGTAAGTTGATGCAGACTCTTTGTAATACCAGCGAAATCCTTCACCTTCTGTAGTATGTGGCAAGTCCCAAGAAGCTTCCCAGTTGGTGTTTACCTTTTGGGACAGGCCAGCTGTCCAGACCCAGATATTTTACTTTCGGATGGAACAAGGCACACTTTTCTGGGTTCAGATTCAAATGAGAGCTTGGCAGCCTCTCCGAAACTCCTCGTACTTTTATAATAACTACTACGTCGTCCAGATACACTAGACAAGTTTTCCACGTGAGCCCTAACAATGTGCGTTCGAAGGTCCCCGGAGCGTTACACAGTCCAAACGGCATTACTGTAAACTGCAAGAGACCGCTTCCTGTAGTGAAGGCAGTTTTCTCACGGTCCTTACGATTAATCTCTACCTGCCAGTAACCACTCTTCAAGACAAGATTTGGAAACCATTTCTCTCCAGCAAGCGTATCCGAAGTGTCATCGATTCTCGTAAGTGTCCTTTTTGGTGACATCGTTGAGACGTCGGTAGTCTACACAAAACCTCGTGCTGCCGCCTTTCTTCTTCGCGAGGACCACTAAAGCAGCCCGCTGGCTCTGCGATTCTTAAATCAGCCCCCCAACTTTCATCTTCGACACCATTTCGGCAACTTCTGTTTATTTTGCCAACGGAAGACGCCTTGCAGGTTAACAAATTATTCGGTCATCTCCGTTGTCAATGTTGTTTTGAACAAGCTGTGTACATCCATATTCTCCATCTTGTATAGCAAATATATCAGCGTGCTTACCGATTAGTTTTTCTGCCAGTGCACGCTGCTCTTGATACAGAGGCTGAGGATTTTGTTTTTGATTTTCATACTTTGGACACTCGCGACCGGTGTTGTACGATATGTTTCCATTGTAGTCGATATAGCCCCAATAGGTGCACATTTTCCCACTATCACCCCCTTTTTCATCTTTACACTGAATGTCTGTGGATTTAGAATCCTTACAGGAAGCATGTTGGTCTTTGGTTCCAATAAGGTTATTCCCACCGTGAAGTCTTTTCTATTTTCTGATTCCATCAAATAGAATCGGTGGCTACCAAGGATCACCTTTCATATTGGCCCAAGCAATTGATTCCGACGAAGGCTCTAGAATCTGATTTTGGTAGATGACGACATTTAAAACGGAAGTGTTGACGTCTCCATATACCATTGGTATATCGATGTTTACGTATTTCAGGGTTTGTGCCCCAAGTCGTCTACTATTCCATGTGTTCTCAGGAAGTCTGTACCAATGATGCACTCGTCACATATGTCAGCCACCAGAAACATCGACCAGCTATATTTTTATGCAGTCTTCACTATATACCTTAACTCTTTGCAAGATGCAACTGCTGACGTTATGCAACCAAGACTTCTGCACAAGATCCCGCTGATGATTGAGCCAGTGGCACCAGTGTCTATTGTTGCCATCCATTTCTCCTTACCGGGGACTACTTCAACCAAAAGTCTTTTATTGCATCGTTTTGCCAGTGAGACTTGAATGATGGGCCGAAACCGACGATTTCTTCCTCTATTTGCTTGTTTCTGCAATAAAGATGTCGTACTTTATCACAGTTCCAGCAGCGCATCCTTCGTCTAACCCGTGGAGTATCTCGTCCCTCGGCACTAATTCTTGCGCAGCAGGATTCAACAGATGCTACTTCCCAAGAGAAATGTTTTCCTTTGGAAGCCTGCTGTCTGTAGCTTAGAATCTGAAGACCCCCTGATGAATGCGTCCTTTGCTATTTTGTCGATAATTTTCTGGCGGTGGGGATTTTTTTTTATAATTGGTGCGCGCACAAGGGATTACGCACATAGCGCAGCCGAGGGGAATTTAGGGATTGAAAAAAGAGAGACACCGATGTATGTTAGTTTTAAATCTTTGCAAAGTATAGTGACTAGGAAATAAACAGCTTGACAGGGCATTCCATAAGCGAGTTGTACGGCTTAGCAACGAATCATGATATTTCATAGTACGTCCGAAAGTGGGCTTAAGGATATATTGAGCATTCATAGTGAGACGGATGGTTACGGCTAAAAGTTAGAAGGGTTGGAATACTAGTGGCAATTTCGGTGTAGCACTGGTGGTGAAATTAGCGATACAACAAGGTGAGATTGGAGACATTACGTCCCTGTTCGAGCGTGTCGACTGACTGTGTAATATTGTCATCACCGATGAGTTTTACCGCACGTTTTTAGATCCTATCTAGCGAGTGCAAAGAGGTCTTAGGAGCGCCTGATCAGATTGCCAACAATGACAACAACAAAAACAAACCAATGTCCTGCACGAATACGACTTTTGCTTTCAAGGAAAGCAACAACCATGCATTGAAGTTGTTAACAATTCACACGTATTCATGAGCAGGTGATTACGCGAAGGGCCAAAAACTTGAAAAGTGCGATAGAGATGCAATCCGGAATGACACTTCGGCGTTGAGCTGACAGATAAAGTATTGTTTCCTCAAATTTCTAATATATGAATTCGTTGCACGAGGTAGAGTAGAAATGTGCTCTTCTTATTTATATTAAAATCTAATTAGGAGAAATAACTTCACAAGCAATGTATTTTATTTAATAAATTAAAGAAACAACAACAAATACATAGTTCAAATTACTATTTTGTTTATTACGATATCTACAAAAAAAAAAGGGTCAGAAACGCCTGAGGTTACATTTCGGATTGCTGCATAAGAGCCTATTGTTTCTACTCAATTTGTCAAAGTGTCGAAAATCATCATGAGCGACCAGGCGCCTTTCTACTTAAATGGTTACGTCAATAAGAAAAATCTTCATTTCCGCGTGTGATGCAGGAAGAGCCATTACATCCACCCGAAGCCACTGTGTGGAGCGGTGTTCACGCGGGAGGAGTGATTGGACCGTATTTTTTTGAGGACGCCATCGGCAATACGGTCACTGTTACAGGCGAACGCTACACGGCCATAACACCTAAATGACTTCTTACTGCCGGAATTGGATGAGCGGGGCTTGGTGAACATGTGATTTCAACAAGACGGTGCAAAAGCAAACAGTACGACCCACAATGGATATTGTGAAGAAAGCGTTTTCTTTGGGGCTACTAGAAGTCGCGGGTTTATGCCAACAAGCCTCAGACAATCACAGCCCTCAAAATTATTTTTTTTATTTAGTAAAAAAATAATTCAAAAACAAAATTGGATGATTAATTTTGCGCCACCTTGTAGTATCGTCAGTAATACATTCAATATTAAGTTAGTTTCTTAATTTTGTTGGTCAATTAAGTTACAAGAAACTCTTGGACAACCGAGCGCTCAAGGTGTCGCTTGCTTCACGTACACAATTGGCTATCAACGCTAAGTATGGAACACTCTACCTTATTTTTCATGCGATATCGGTACTCGTATCACACAGAAAGCATAAATATATAACAAGTTTAAAGAGGCAAAAAATATTTAAAACAAAGATTCGTGTTTTGATTAGGTCAGATATCATCTTCTTAGCAGTCAATATTAGCAATATTAGACCTAGTTCGCTGTCTGCGCAAGCGTCGCACTAAAAAGAGTCGATGGTTGACATAAAGTAAAACACCGGACGCGAATGTGTGGAATGCTTGCGCTCAGAACTGTAATAGAGTGCGCGCTGGATACACTAGTGGCGTTTTAAATTAGGCGACAGAAGCCTTATTTTTGCACTCTGGAGTTAAATATGCCTTCTGAAATTGATTCATTGGTATTCTTTTAAAGTAAAATTTTCCTTTTCGATTTTGTCTCTGAATGTACTAGCACATATGTATAAATATAAATATAAGATTGGATTTTGCCATTTTGCTAAACAAAGAAATTGCGACATTTGACATTTAACAATCTCAACAATACATGCAAAAATTTTGGCAACAAAATTTCTGGGGAGACATTTACGAGTAGCAGTGTTCATTTAGTCCATTCTTTGTTGATGACATTTTTTAGGTGTAATTACTCGTATATCTGTTTTAGCTAATTTTTTTATCGGTTTTTATATATCACTAAAAGCCATTTTTGTTGCCGTGAGTTCTGCCTATCCTTCACTGCATTCACAACGCAAAACTTTTTAATGGATCTCGTTGGAGATTCATCGACCTCCTTACTAAACAAATGAAGGATTTGTGAACGGCCCCGTGTTGCTCATTGAACATTGTTATGCAACGCGTTGACCAACGGTTTCGAAACAATGATCTAAACATTCGCCCAATTTCCACAAGTCGTATCCGGCATTCGAATATGACAACGGTCGCATTTGTCATTACAAAGTCGTATTTTGCGAACACAGCCTTTTGTTTGATTTTTGACAGCAGTCGTATGAATAACAACACATTCGACTCTTGTTTTTATACCGCGTCTATACGAGATATCGCTGGTATTAAGAAAATTTTCATGAATTTAAAATTTGATGTGGAAACGGGTAGTTTGCAGACAAAAAATTTTTCAAGAAATATATGTCTTGTCTTGTTTTTATTCAAGACATCTCTGTAGACATCAACTCTGAAATTTTGTTGACAGCACCTGTCAGTTTGACTTCGGAATGTGAAAAAAAATTACAAAGCGTGGCGAACTTCATACCTACACCACAATGCTTACTATCTGTTCGTAAAAAACAAGTCTACATCTGCGCCGCGTTTTTTCTACTATAATGTAGTGTCTAACCAACCAACTTACACTCACAGAGTGGAAAGTCAAGTAATAATTTGCCGACCTAAGTTAAAAGAAAAAATGTCAGACGAAATGAATGAAATGTTGTGTCTCTTGGAGACGCGGTGTTATATGCTATTACGGTAAACTCGACCGGTCGGATTATATACGAAGCAATATTTCTGTCGCACAAAAATATGATTACGATTCAATGAAGAACTCAAGGGTAATGGAAAAAACATGTAACTATAGTAAATTTTATTGCAAACGCCGTGCTTTCATGTGTTTGGATTTGGTTTTGTATATTTTAAAGGAAGATTGTGAATCCTAACCAATTTGAAGCCCAGATTTCCGCGATGAAACAAAACGTTGGCGTCGCCAGGGTGGTCCTGGTAAGATTAGAATCCATTAAGTGGACACAAGCACTCTTGCCATTAAGACTACCCCGGCTGACTCAAAGTAAGAGTTTCTGCACATAATATTTTTATTTGGTATAGAATCAATAAATCTTTCGGGTTTATTTTCAGATTTGGATTGATCAAAAAGATGCTCACCCATATTTTGAGATTCGTTTTCATTCCAAAGTGAAACAAAGCCGAAAGATTGGTATTTTGACATTCGAAGGAATAGAAAGTTCACTGATCAAACGAAAGTTCATTCATCATTCGTATTTTGAGATTCTATTCATTCGAAAGAACTGTCATTTTTTATTCGTTCACAATTCTCCTGACGATAAGATCAACAAAAATGTAAATAAAGACATTTCAGTTAACTTTTGTGCTAAAAATTAATAAAATAATTTTATTTAATTGACTTAAATATAGGTCTCATTCGAATTGGACAAATAAAGACAAAAAAGAGATGTTGATCAATCAGGATGACGGAAGAAAAAAAAACTGATTATATACTTGGAATTATCAAGCTCTAATGGATTTAATCCATCCAGCGCCTACTAATGCTCTCTTCAACGTCTAAAAATGAAGCAACTGCCATGTCTTTTTCCTTTTTTTATATTACCACTTTTGGCAAACTTAACTCTTACCGAGATATTTATTTTGATTTTGAGAATACTCAAATTGAAAGACCACAGCTGATCGGAAGTAAAATTCATTCAACTTCATTTTGTGATACACTTGATAATTAACCTTGTTCCTTCGAATGTGAAAATACGCAGAAAACATTTGAAGGAATAGAGACGATCGAACGAATTGACTATTCATCCGAAGTTCTAAATAAGGCTGAATGTTAAGCAGCAACTGAAAAACTAAAACACAACAAACAGCAAGTACACCACCTCCAGTCCGCCCAATTAAGTGGCACATCTTCGCTGCCAATTCTCAACTATAATACTTCATCTTCTCCCTAATTAAAAAATAATTCTATTGAATTCATTCAAAAATTAAATATTTTTACTTCTAAACTCTTAACCAGTAATTTTTGTTTGTTTATATATATATTTTTTTCTTTGCTTTGACAGTTGACATTTGCAGAGTTACGATGATATGCGTTGCTTTTTTCAAAGTGTTGGATACATGTCGCGTTTTGACATATTGAATATAATGGGTTCTTATGGAGCAATCCGCAATGTAACCTAAGGCGTTTCTGACACTTTTCATCGTAAATATAGTAAATAGCGTTTAACAGCTATCGGCTATCATCTCTACTGTCATTTTTGTAAGAAAAAATTGGAATTGCTCACATTACGTTGATTTGTTCGATTTGTAGGTACAGGGTAGGTTATAGTGTAATGTATTTACTCCGAATGGGTAACCTCCAATAAATTGCCTTTTGCGATTATTTTATTATGGTTTTCTTGCACAAAATAGTATACATAGATATTTGTCGTTTTTTCTTTAATTTATTCATTAAAATGCATTGTTTTTGAAGTTATTTCTCCTAATTAAATTTTAATACAAATAAGAAGAGTACATTTCTACTCTAGCTCTTGCAACGAATTCATATGTATATTAGAAATTTGGGGAAACAATACCTCTTACCTCAATATCGCTCAGCTCAACGCGGAAGCGACATTCCGGATTGCAAATTTCAAATTCGCACTTTTGACGCAAGTTATCGTAAATTCGATATAAAGCGTTTGCAATGTTTAAAAACAGAAATGTTTGAAGAGTAAAGTGCTAAAAGTATACATATGACAAGTCAGTTTTTCATTTGTGTAATTGGAACTCAGACAGAAAAATTCTGCGTGTGGGTATCTAACCCCTTAGGCGCGCGTAAATTATATAAAAAAAAGCAATTGTCTTTTAATCAAAAATCTTTATTTATGATTATGCTGGTTTAACGGCAAATGATGGCCAAACCAAGTATATATATGATGTCAACAAGAAGGAACACACAACATCGACGAATTGGACGGAACGTCACACTCGACAGCTATAATTTGGTTCTTTTATAAATTCTGCTATTAACACCTTAACCGAAATAAAACCAAGAATCACTCTTGCCAATCGCTGTTTCTTTGGGCTAAGGTAATTGAGTTGTAAGGTCTCATCCCCAAAAACTATATAATCACTCGAAAAATAAGGTTTGCGGTGAGGGTCTTTAGAAGAGAGGTTTCAACGACGAACTCTACGAACTGTACAGTGACATCGACCTAGTCAAACAACTGTACATCAGTCGCCTGACATGGCTAGGACATGAAGAGCGAATGGACGCTAATATTCCGGCTCCACAGTAGAGGTAACGCGCACAAGTAGAAGTGGACCTCAACCGACTTGGCGTGCGCAACTGGATGCAGTTAGCTAAATATGGGGATAACTAGAAAGGCTTGTTAGTAAGATGAACATACTATTTTACCAATAGCGTCATAAATATTGGCTGCCAAGACCTTAATAGCGTGCGAATTGTTAGCATACACCAAAGAGTATATACTATAGCCACTATGTCGATGTCCAATTTGTTGGTCCAATTCACGATATAGTTTTCTCGTTGATTCTAGTCGTCAGTAAGTCAATGGTATCGTCTATATTTTTGCAGAAATAAAAACTGATCATTGTCTGGTGAAAATTCACTTTCGTGGGTGCAGTTGAGTCTCTTCTGGATTTTCATCAATCCAGAAAGGAGAAATTTGCTTATTAACAAACTTATTGAGCAGCAAAAAGTCCTTAAGTTATTATAACGAATTTAAGTTATTTCTTTTATAATGGTAACACACTCACGGGATTTGTGTACCCTTAAAATGTTTGTACACAGCCTGGGGCGAAGGAAATTTAAGCTGGAAAACAAGAGAGGTACCGATGTACATGGTTATAAAATGTTTCCAAGTTATAACGACAGGAAATATAGAGCTCGGCAGGGCATTCCATAAGCGAGTTGTACAGCTCAGGAACGGATCACGATATTTTAGAGTAAGTCCGAAAATTTGCTTGAAGGTATACTGATGAGCATTCATAGCGAGACGGGTATTACGGTTAAAAGTTTGAATGTGCGGAATGCTTCTGGCGATTTCTATACAGCACTGGTGATGGAAATAGCGATAGAACAAATTTAAACAAGAGACATTACGTCTGTATTCGAGGGTGTGAAGTGACTGATTGATATTAGTATCACCTGAGTTTTATCACACGGTTTTGAATCCTGTCTAGCAGGTGCAGAGGTATTTTAGGAGCACTTGAACAGATGTGGACATTGTACTCCAATTTTAGGCGGATGAACGCCTTAAATATATTGAGGCCAGTTCAGAGGGGTTGAACTATTTCTTACATCGCTTGAGGAAACCTAGACATTTCGCAGCATTTTTGACGACACCGAGTATGTGGTCATTCCAACGTTGTTGTTGCTGGCACACATAACGAGAGTTGAAAATTTTTCGGTTTCAACAATGTAAGTGCCATTCATGGATATTGGCTGGGTATTTAAATTTCGCTTTAATGACAGCAAACAGCATCGAGTGTTGTAAGCATTAAATTGCATTCTGCTGATAGTTCCCCAGTTGGTTATGTTGTTAATATCGGAATTTATTAAACTTAACATACGCTGGGGTTACATAGCCGAGCATACAGCGCAGAGGCGTGAAAATTAAAGAATGTTGGAGACAGAACAGAGCGCTGGGGCACACCAGCATTTATTTTGTGAATATCAGACTTGAGACCGTCCAAGACAACCTGAATTTCTGAAAGGTAATTTCTAATCCATTGAATAGAATCATCGATCCCAAAAGCATGCATTCTCGACAAAAGGGCCTGATACCAAACCCCGTCAAATGCCTTAGTAATATCAAGTGAATGCAATTTTGCTTTTGCCAGATTGATGTATGCTTTGGTTCCACTTTTCCGTAAGACATGCCACCAAATCACCAGTGGACGATTGCTACGATAGTCATACTGCGGGTCATTGAGACGTTTTCGCGTTTCCAGATACTTTATTAGCGTTTCCATGCCTTTTAAAGAGACGTAAGTGCAACGGGCCTGTAGGACGTGAGGGAAGAAAATTGGCCTTTTTTAGGGATGGGCTGGACAAATGTCGTTTTCCATCTTGACGGAAAGAGCCCTAAGGAGTAGGATTGATGAAAAAGCTTATGCATTGGTTCTGCCAGCGTGGAAGAACATATCTTCAGAAGAAGGGGAGATATACACGAGTGCAAAAGTGGATTCGTCCCATTGAAGATCGACGCACTCAAGTGTAGGCGGAGTCAAAACACAATCTGGAAATCCTGATTTGCTGCTGTCCAAAGAGCTAGCAGCTGGAATGTCATTGTGAATGAGCGTTGGGATGGAGGATGACCCGCCTTCGGGTCATTGCAGTATTTTTTGCTTCATTTTGGTCGTATTGAAATTTCACACGCTACTCAAGACAAGTCTCAAACCGGTGTATAACCGTTGGTCGATGACAAAAACCAAATAAATCACGTAATCGTCCGTATCAAGGTCTATTGAAAAATATCCCCCGAAAAAATGCGCAATACTTATGTTACAACCGGATACGTTTCGCAAGTTGAAAACCGATTTTCCATATAAGGCTGAATGATACGGAAACGTTCTTCTGGTGTAAAGGCTGAACTACATTCGGCAAAAAGTAAAGTGTGTGCACGAAAATGATTTGTCTCTTTTTTCACAATTACAAATCTGTAGTTTTCTCTCAACTTTTCAAAAAGTAATTTACTTGAAAGTTGGAGTACCCCTTAACTTTCAAGTATTTTACTTTTTGAAAGCTCAGAATGAACTAATACATTCACAAAAAAAATGTATTAGTTCCTGATTTCATATTGAGAGGGCTGTGATTCACGCAGATTTTAAACAAACGACCCTAATTTTTGTCAGATTTTCAAAGTTTTGTTGTCATTGCATGTCACATCAAAGCAAATAAAATTCTTTTTGTTTATGATTTCTAAAAGCTTTCAAATGTAAAAAAATAGCTTTTTGGGTCAGTTTTTTACTACCAGGAGGCAGATGCGTATGTGTGTGAGCTTTCACTTTTTCACTTTTTGACTTTTTTGCCGAATGTAGTTCATACATAAGTCTGATCATGACGATTTATCAAAAAATACTGAAGATAAACGTCAAAAATAATAACGGTTTGAAAGTTGTCCTTTTTAGATGTACAAAAAAACATTACGTAATACCGCTAAATGTGTCAACTCAATGCGCGTCAACGATTAAACATTTAAATTTTTATTTCAAATTTGACTGGTTAAACTAATAGACTGTTATACGATTTTCTAATGAATGAGTAATTACGAGTAAATATGCAGGTGCTATCCAAAAACTTGAATTGTATACATATAGTGACGTAGGTTTTAAGGAATAAATTACGTTATAAAATCCTCGTAGTTAGACCACATCACAATGAAGTGTAATTAACCTTTTATTCAGTCAAACATGTCAGTGTCCCTAATTTGTAACTGAGATCAATCTTAAGAATTGAATTTATTGTCAGATTAAAAATAATAATAATAATAAAACCAATATTCGGTTTATTGAAAGTAATAAATAAGTTTCCTTTATTGAAGCACATTTCCGTTTTTATATGTTTTTTTTTACTTATTTACTTAAAATCCTATCGAAAAAAGAAATTAATGGGCTCTAGTGTACACCCGCCCCTCATCATTTCTGTCTACGATTAACCGGCAATTACATATATATTTATATAAATTCAAAATCTGACTTTTAAAAACAAATTCTATCAAAAATGTGCCAAGAACAATTAGTTCTTTGAACTGCGAGATTGCTTGAGTCCTTCCACTCTGAGATATCGTCAAAAATTGAAACCAATCTTGAAGAAAACAAGCACTAATTGCAGGTGCAAGAGAATGTGATTAGGCCTCTATTTTAAGTAGTCGATATATTGACCTTGTTTGACATTTTTACTATTAAATAGCACATACATATGTGCTTCTAACAGTAAGTACTTCACTTTGCGTTGTACATTAGTCCTCAGAAACCACATATTTGTTAAATTTAAACTTGCTTCAATGCCAAGAAGCGCAATTACAGCTTATAGCTGTCATAAAAGTTTTAAATCGTTCCCCATAATTGGTTAATCATTTCCAATAGGAACTATTGTATCTGCGATTACGTACAAATATTTGTGCACATTTATCAAATTTCGTATAAAAAATAAACTTTAAAAATGTGTTTGTTACACATTTATAAAATATTAAGAAAAAAATCGCTCTTTTCAGAACAAATTTTATCAATGTTATTTTATTGAAGAATTTTTATAAAACAGTATTATGAAGAACGAAATTTTGAGTATCCAAAACAAATCCTTGGTTTTGGAAGTATATCGGTGATAAAATCCGTTAGACTATAGTTCGGGGCCTTGCTACTTCCCCGTGCAACTACCGCAATATTTATTTTTATTAGATTGAAACTTGTATAGAACTGATCACAGTTTAATTCGACCCAAATGGGTTTTAAAACATTTTAAAGATTTAACCTTTAAAAGTTTTTTAACTATTACTTTTTCTTTAAATTCTGCTTTCTTTCTTTTTCTTGTATATATATAAATGCAACCCTAAGAAAAAAATATTATCAACAACTAAAAATGTATTTTGTTGACACATTTCTTATATATCACTCCTAAGCATTAGGAGCGAAAATAATGCTAAAAGTATGAATACAATTAAATTTAAAATAATTTATTTTTTTTTTAAAGTTATATCGAAATATGGCTTGGATCAAATGTCTGAATTAAAAAAAAATAACAATATGATTCTTGTAATCAAAATAAAGCGTCGTTATATTACATTACAGCAACAAGTAATTTATGTTTACGTATTATGTACACGGGTTCATTGGTTGAATCATTGGCTACTACTTCACCACAAAACAAGATTGTTTAAAAATTCTGTACATTAAATTATTTACAACACCTTACGTTGTTCATTTGTGCTGATATAAAATTAATTACACTAGTTTTAAAATTTTTTATTATTACCTTTTTGTATTTGTTTATCTTTTTCTTTTTTTTTGTTTTTCATTTACCAATAGCCACTTGATTTGAACCAATGCATTTAAATTGTGACAGTACAAATGACGCGTTGTTTAATCAATGAATAATCTTGTTTTACAGGAATTGTTTAGTTTGAGGAAGGTAAAAATTGTAAATACTCGTAACTATGGGGAATACTCAACGGAAAATGCCACACATAGGATATATTTTGAATTCAAATTTAAATTATTAGTAATAAGAAATATGCTACTGGAAATTTATTTTAATGCATTACAAACAGGAATTTGTAAAGTGCAATTCACAATGGTATGAGCACGAACCTATTCACTTCTCAAATATTTAACTTAAAACTAAAAATGAAAACGATTCTAAGTACATTTTTTGTGCAGCGCCCTGAAACTACGTTATAGGAAAATACGCCAAAAAAAAAAAATAGCCGATTGCCCAAAAATAATATATTCACCCTATGGTAGAACGAGCGTCTCAATCATAAAACACTTGAAATAAGAAAGCATTCACACACTCATCATTCAAATGAAATGAGAAGTTCTTTTTCCTTTTCTTTACAAAGCCAATGTTTTGTCGTTACCTTTTTCTCAAAAATTAATATAATATACACTTATATTTTTCGTTATTATTTTTTTTTTTTTGGAAAAATGCTAGCCGTTTGAGTAAGTGCACGCCTTTCAATTGAAATTTAGATTTTCCATAATTTGGACATAATTTCCTAGATAGTAATTTCCGGGAGTCTTTTTATACCCAATTAAACAATTTGAAAGTGATTATATATAACCTCTTTTTTTTGTTAAATCAAATAGTTTCCCACTTGTTTTTCCTCAAATATACTTTGTCAATTTTTATTATCTAAAAAAAAATTAGTCTCGATTGTGTATATTTTGACGCGTCATTAGATGTGTAACTGCCACTACCTAAACATTATTTCTGTGTATATCGTTTTCTAGTGGGCCCAATCGTTAAGTAATATTTCTTTTTTTTATTTTGTACTTATTAGTCTAACATGCAAATATAATTTTTCCTTGTTTTCGGTGTTTATTATAAATAAAAGATATTGTTCTACTAAAAATACAATAATTGAGTTAAAAATAACACTATTTTCGGAGCATATAGCCAAATATTCGTTCTCTTTTTGAGATGTTACATATGTTACGTTAGTGTTATGATCTTCATTTTTATCGGGTCAAGCAGGGGAGGTATAACAAGCCAAAGAATAAGGCCCACATCAAGATAATACCATGCACTGAATATAGTGCATTCTCACCATCTGCAATTTTTCTAGCGACGAATTTCAGTGTTTCATCCAATAGAACAACAGGAATAGAGAATTTCATCACAGTTATCCATTCCTCGCCACCTAAAGGTGTCACTTGGAAGACAGTCTAAAAAGAAATAAATCAATCAATAAAAAAATACTAAAATAAAGGAATGGTATAGAATGAATTTTTAATACATATTAGTGCTTATAAAAACTTGACTAGCCAATACAAAGATAAAATTGTAATTCGATATTCCAAAATTTGATTAACACATATTTATACATGTATATGTATATCTACAATTAATATATTAAAGATCACCTTTGAACCCTGAACCTTTTTACAAGAAAGTATTGAAATACAGACATTTAGATCAGTAGGCAATATTAATAATTACCCCAATTCCGTATCTCGCATTTACTACTCGTATGCGACTGTAGTCGAATTTTCTTATTCCAGAAGTCTTATTTTGCAAACATACTCGCATCACTAATTGTCAACTCTCCAACGTAATGCATCGCATTCGACGCTCGCATTTTATGGGTTATTTTGCTATGTATGTCGGATATAGTCGTATTTTATTTGAATGTTACTGGTATTTTTGTCGTGAAGGATAGTCTAATTATCTTTTTTCTTGTGAAATGAAAAATTACAAATCCGAATCAAATGGAGTCTTTAGTGTTGGCAATGGAAAAAACGTTGAGATTGCAGGGGAAAAATGAACTTTTCGTACATTCGTATGTTAATTCGTACAAAAAAAGGCATGTTTTTGTGATGACACAGTTAAAATCTCTTTATTAAAACCAATAGTACATTAAAGTATGACATTCGAAGAATATTGTGTAAAATTTTAACGAAGAAATATTAAAAAATACGGCAATGACAGCAATTATTCGGACGTGTCTCGGAAAAAAGTAGAATTCCGATGCCCCTCATAACTTGGTGCTGATTCATCCGAAATCAAAAAATCAAAGTCCATTCATTAGATATTAGCTGTCCCCAGTTGACGCTGGGAGGGTTTTTCGAAATATTAATTTTCAATTTTTTTTTTTGGAACACTTTGAAGGGAAAAACACCATTTTTTGCGAAAAAATCGGCTAATTTGTTATTGTAAAATAAAAATTATTAACAAATTTGAAAGAAAACTCTCCAGCGTTACCTCGTAAATTATGTACAGAAATAGTGTTCAAAATTTCGGATCGGTGCAGTAGTTTAAAGTTATGAGGGGCACTGACTTTGAAAACGTGAGTTGTGGGGAAAACTCTTTAAAGTTTTAAACACTAAAAAATCTGGTATAAAACGTTCATAAGCGAATTTTATCAATAAATCATCAATGCCAGTTCCATGAATATTTTGACACAATATTCTTAATATATTATGCATTCAATTAAAAAAAAAAAAAAAGATGCAAAAAAATGTAATAGCTTAATACCCCCCGCCTCACCAGCCACCTAACACCTATTAAAACAACGATCAATGTGTATTGAAATTCAAATATCAACATGCTAACTTAGGCATCCGGTAATTCTAATGGGTTCCAACAATCACAAATTAATCTGCGCTTTAATGCGACATCCTTAGTTAATCTTCTTTTTTTTATTTAATTTGAATATTTTCTTTGTCACAATCATCAGTTGACATTTCTATACGCGATTATACGAGTGATACCTCGTATGCAAATCATTTGACTTGGAGAATAGAAAAATAGATGCTATACGACTCTGGGTACGACTACTAATACAAGCTGGCATTCGACATTTAGAATTGGGGTAGATATTTTCCACTCTTACATATCCACGGTGTCCCAAAATAACCTTTGTAGTTTGAATTAGTTTTAACATTTTTATTTCAGTATTATTTTTTTTTAATTTTGTATGCAAAATTCGATGAGTTAACTATGAAACGATACTCAACAAAAGAAGGAATATAAATAAATCATAGAATTTTATTTAAAAAGCCAACGGTCAATTATTTTTTACGCAGTGTTGGACCAAGGATTTCTAATATAAAGCACAGTTTCTGCAAGAATTGCAAGTCGCAAGTCGACAGTCTACCAGTAATCAATTGACTATGCCATTTCCACTTTAATGGATTCATTAACAAACAAACGAAACTTGTCCAAAAGGATCATATTTCATTGAAACTAAAGCCGAAGCCGATCGGATATTTTCGAATACTGATTTACAGTGTATGGCGAGGTGAAAATCAATATTTGCAATGAAATCGTAGCACCCGAAATTTTGCAAACGATAATGGAAAATGTATTCGTGTCAAGCAGATAATGAGCATCTCTGGCAAGATCCAATTTCTTACGTTTAGGCAAATAAAATTCAACGCTATACAAATTGTACTTAAGCAAAAATCATAATATATATAAATAAGTAATTATGACTAATTCAAATCAGACAAATCATTTTGTGCCACCATGTAAATGCTCTTAAGTGTACAAATAAACAACATTGCAATGACGTAAGCTAATAAAAAAAAACAAGAAAAACGTATTCAGATGTACGAAATATTATACTTAGAACATAGCTGATACAACATTAATCGATTATTATAATCCTGAGTAAGCATAAGAATATTAAGACGTTTACTTCATTTCATTTAACTATAATACCTTAATCAAATTTATAACATAACTTGATTTCTTCAAGTGATCAGAAAATTCTAACAAGATTCTTAAAACCTTAAAAACTACAATTTTTTTTTCATTTCATTTTATCTAAAAATGACCCATATCTATTCTACATAATAAAAAAAAACATAAAATATTCTAAGAAGAATTTAAAGTTAAACAAATGATTATTCACTTACCGATAAAACATCAACGTGAAGAATAACAAAATGTAAGGTGAAGGACAGTGCCATGGATCCAATCAACCACATGTTTGACCATGGAGGCATACTAATCAGCGATTGATTTTCTGATAAACTATAATAGAAATGAAAAAAAAAGTTTCATTTTACTGAAATTTGAAGAAAAATACAAGTTAAATTACCTGTTCATTGCATTCAACATTTCAATTGTTACAAGTACTGACAAAGCCATGGTCATAGCATGTGGGTCAGAGAATATCTTACAATCTACTCCTTTGAATTCATCTCCGTTTCCAAGACAAGATAAATGATGTGTCAATTGCCAATATGACAAATGTGGACCGTTATCAGAGAAAATAAACCACCAAGCAGCTGCTCCAACAGTGGCAGCTCCTACATAACCTCCAATAGCCATGTAACTTAATAAAGATAATAATTAAAAAAAATTATTAACAACTCGCAACTAAATAAATATGAATATTTTTGTTAATAAATACCGGAAAAATAACCATCCAGAAATGAGACCTTCATCTGCTTTGCGTGGTGGTTTTTCCATAATATCTAAATCGGGTGGATTAAAACCTAAGGCAGTGGCAGGTAGACCATCAGTCACCTAGTTAATTGATTATATTAAAATATTCATTCTCTAAAAAACACCTTTAATATAAAAAATTATGTATTCATTACCAAGTTCACCCATAGCAGCTGAACGGGAATCAAAGCTTCTGGAAGACCCAATGCGGCCGTTAAGAAAATGGATACAACCTCACCGATATTTGATGAAATCAAGTAACGAATAAATTGTTTCATGTTATTATAAATAGCACGTCCTTCCTCTACAGCTGACACAATCGAAGAGAAATTATCATCTGCTAACACCATTTCTGCAGCAGATTTCGCAACAGCAGTTCCTGAACCCATTGCAATACCGATTTCAGCTTTTTTCAGAGCCGGCGCATCATTGACACCATCACCAGTCATAGCGGAGATTTCATTCATTGATTGTAAATATTCAACAATTTTCGATTTGTGTTGTGGCTCTACTCGAGAGAACAGACGAGCTCTAGCGCATGCAGATTTTTGTTCCGCTGGAGAGAGATCATCAAATTCACGACCAGAATAAGACTTTCCAGTGGTATCTTCATCTTCTCCAAAAACACCAATTCGGCGACAAATTGCTTCAGCTGTGGCCTTGTTATCACCAGTAATAACAATAACTCTGATACCAGCAGCACGGCAACGAACAATCGAATCAAATACTTCTTTACGCGGTGGGTCAAGCATTCCAACAACTCCCACAAATGTTAGATTCACTTCATATTGGTAGAATTTAGTTGAGTCTCCGAGATCCATTTCACTTGGTTTGATTGGATTATCACCAGTTGCGAGTGCAAGACAACGTAATGTATCACGTCCAGTACCATACTGTCTAGTTAAATCTAAAATCCTATTTTTCAAAGTTGAACTCAATGGTACTTTGTTTTGTCCAACACGAGCATGACTACAACGATCAAGTACACCTTCTGGGGCTCCTTTTACGAACAATTTTGGTCCAGTTCCAAGCCGGGAAGCTTTTAATGGAGTACAATATGAAGACATAGATTTACGATCTCTGGAGAATTCTAGTGTGAATTCTTTCTTCCATTTTGTCTCAATTTCTTGGCGCACTGCAATTGCAGATGAACGCCTGTCCAAACCGGCTTTGACAACATTGAATGGATTCAATTTTTCAGCCAACACAATAAGAGCTGTTTCAGTAGCTTCACCGACCTTTTCAAAAGCTTGTTTAAATTCATTGAAATCAATAGCTGAGTCATTGCACATTATGCAAATGGTAGCAATTTCTTGTAATGTATCATATTCTGAGGCCTTAGCCTTTGAATTATTAAGGAAAAGTTCGCCAATTGGTTCATACGTGGATCCTGTCAATTCAAATTCCAGAAAACTGCTGTCGCTCCCTTCTACTTTATCGAAAATAAACATTCGTGATACTGACATTTGATTTGTTGTAAGTGTTCCGGTTTTATCAGAGCAAATGACTGATGTGCAACCTAATGTTTCAACAGATGGAAGTGAACGGACAATAGCATTCTTCTTTGCCATACGACGAGTTCCTAAAGCTAAACAAGTTGTGATTACAGCGGGCAAACCTTCTGGAATAGCAGCTACAGCCAATGCGACGGCGATTTTGAAATAATAAATAGCTCCCTTTATCCAAGAACCACCATGCGCAGGATCGTTGAAATGACCAATATTAATAGCCCATACTGCGACGCAGATAATTGAGATAACCTTAGAAAGTTGTTCACCGAATTCATCTAGTTTTTGTTGAAGGGGTGTTTTGATTTCCTCTGTTTCTGACATTTCAGTACGGATTTTGCCAATAGCGGTGTTAAGACCGGTTCCAACAACAATTCCCCTGGCTTTTCCTGCAGCAACATTAGTTCCAGAAAATAAAATATTTTTCTTATCCTGGTTAACGGCACGTGGATCAGGAATAGCATCAGTATGCTTAATAACAGATACGGATTCACCAGTCAAAATTGACTGATCAATTCGAAGAGTTGTTGAAAAAATATGGGTAATACGAATATCGGCGGGAATCTTATCTCCTACGGATACTTCAACTATATCACCAGGAACAATATCCTTAGCTCTAATTTTTTGTACGCCAGATTTATCCTGACGGATAACTTTACCCATTTCAGGTTCATATTCTTTTAATGCCTCAATAGCTGATTCGGCATTTCTTTCCTGCCAAACACCAACAACAGCGTTTGCAATTAAAATAAGTAAAATAACTAATGGTTCAACAAAAGCAGTGAAAGTATCCTCATGTTCCTCAAAGAGCGCTAACACCTATAAGTAAAACAAAAAGAAACGTAATAATTGAAATGTAATGACAACTCTTGTTGATTGACTACGAGTATTTTAGAACGAAAAAACAACTTATACTTAGTTAAAAAAAAAACGTTTCTATTATGTAAGCGATAGTACATTTTTTCTCCGATAACGGAGCAACAAGTTACTTTAAGGACATTGCCTTCTTTTATTCTATTCAATTACAATTCTATTTTTTATTTATTTCAAAAACTGTACAATTAAGACTTACAATTTGTCCTTTATAGTGCATTAGTTCACGATTAAGCAATACAATATAATATAGAATACAATATAGAATGACATGAGTAGATTAAAAATTATAAGTTAAACAATAAAAACTAATGACAAAAATAAAAGATAGTGTTAAAGGAGAAAGAAAAGGAAAATGAAGATAGAAAAATAGTGAAGGACGCAAGACGAAAGTAGTTGCAATTACTTTATATGTTCTAACGCGGCATTTTTGAATGTTTTACTTCCTATTATTTGGTGTGTTGCTGTAGGAAGTGAGTTCTAAAGCCTTGTAGTGAGGATGAAGAAAAGGGGAGAGAAGTTCAAGTAATTGAAGGAAGGAATTACAATATTTTGCGTTCTGCTAAATCTAGCAGAATTATATCTTATAGAGTTGTAACTTTTAAGCGAATAGGTGGGACATCTGTTTTGTATATTTTCATCTTAAATCAAAAAAAATATTTGAAAGAACCAGCAAGAACCGATGTGTGATATTGTGAAATGTGCTTGTATCGTCGCAGCTCGTATATGTACATATATACATAATATGTACCCGATCATATCGTTAAAAGCAACAAGCAACTTATGTATGTTGCAAGTAGGAGTCAGGCTTGCAGTAACCTATGGCGGCGAAATCGATTATAGGCTAAAATAAGGCCTTAACAAGTCTAAACTTTATACCTATTGGAGTAAAACTGTATGAGGGTCAGTTTACTGAGTCCAGCATAGATACGGCCAATAACGTAGTTCGTATGACCTACAGCAGAGAGTAAACAATTTATTCTGTACCCAAGATTAGTAACCGTATCTACTAAATCAAGCTGTGTACCACACAGTAACACTGGTGGTACTCCGTCCTTGTCAACATATTTTTTACTTACTAAGATAAGTTGAGATTTGGTTGGATTTCTATTCAGCCATTATATGATAGGTCATCATTAAGCCTAACGACTAAATCCGCAACAATGGAGATAGAGATGCATCTGTGCATGTATTGAATTTGAACATTCAAAAGCACTCTAGGCAAGCCTTTAATAAAGAGACAGAATAAGATTGAATTCAGAAAAAAAACAAGAAAGGTCAAGCAAACACTGAATCGTCAGAAGGTCCATATCATATTGAATCCTTATATCATCAAGGATTTTGGCCGTAGCTGGTGAACAGCTTTGACTTGCATGGAAACCTGCATTAACCTGGGATAACAGACCCTGTTGATTGATGAAGGTTTGGTTTGCCAAGATCTCCAAGCTTTTTGACCAAATAGCAAACTGCTTATCGGACGGACATCGGTATGGGGAAAGAAGAGGAGGAGGGTTGAGGCTTTTTTCCGAACAATATTGAACCTAGCCAATCTTCAACTTTCAGGAAAAGTTGAAGTAGTAATGCAGAAATTTATTATGTGTGTGAGGGCACTTAAGATATGTGGTACGCCACCTTCTCCTAAAGCATTGGATTTTAAATTTCGGACTCATTTGACTACATCGGTTTCGAAAACATAGTCGAAAATGATACTTGGTTTATTAATAGCACTAGAGATAAATGTATTACTACCTAATTTAATTTGGGGATGTTATCAACTGTTGCTCGTTTCCCAAAACCGAATAAGCGCAGATTGCTCTATAACTTTTTTGACGTATGTTTAGCCCTCAGTTTTAATAAATCTTATCTTGTTTTTGTTCTTCTGGTAATAAGGCAGGAGTTATTACGGGCCCTATAATATTTATCCGGATTGCAACTTGTTTCACTTATTTTCTATTTAGCGTATACCGTTTTCGAAAACGTCATCTGCATCAAATTGCTTTTGCAAAATGTCCGAAAACGACATTATAAATCACACTGCGCTTGCAGCATGTTCGATACTGCAGTGTTTGCAGGGTAGATGTTCATAAACGTCATATGCGCTGCAAAAAAGCACCCAGAAATTTGCGCTGAAGGCGCATGTACATGCATTCAAAGATGATGCCTGATTAGATTACTTAGACGAATTTCTATCTCGTGAACAGTAAGCACATAAATCATCATATTTATTTGTTTTAACTAAATATTATTTTTATACCCAAGTATGGGTCAAGTCGATGGAACCATGGACGCGACGGTATATCAAATTACATATAAAAAGAAGACTGAGATGTGAATCCTCTTTTGAAATGGAAAAAAAATCAAAGAGGACGTTATGAAATAATGTTCACCGAGACATCCTAACGCAAGACCAAGGATTTCCTTTCAATTGTGAAAACATTATAAAAAAGTTCACAAATTTATTTACGACCTATAAACGAATTAAAAAAAGGAATTCGTAAACTGGAAGAGAGGTCACAAACTGAGAACAGAATTTGACTCGGTATATGGATGCAAACATTTTGCTAGTGCACCAAATTCAATTCTTTAATTGTATTCAGATAGTTCTGAACTTTTGGAATTCTTATCAGTTTTAGCAACAACTCCTTTTTCTTTATTAGTCTGTTTCGACAACGTAAATAATTATAATTGTTATTACTTGTACTCTCACTAAAATTTTCCAGCACAATTTTCTCAATAACTTTTGTTAAGGGTTCCATTTTGCTTTGTTTGAAAACGATATCAAATAACGTTTGCAACCCTTAAGTGCTGTAATGAAGATCAAGTGACGTTTTCGAAAACAGCCGTATAGTGAACCATGGAGATTTTTTACTACGTATTGCAACTGTTTTTTTTTTTTTTTTTTTTTAGGAACATACCTATCAAGGATTTCTAAAATAAAATAAGGCATTGCAAGTAATTAGCTTTGTTATTCATGTTGAAGACCAAATATGTACGTAACAGTTTCCGAAAGGTAGCTGGCTCGCGTCAGAATTCAATAAGTCATTAGTAACGGAGGAAACGTCTCTGAACTTAAATGTTGTCGGTGTTGTGAGACGACAAAAGTCAACGTCATATGTACAGAATATATGTTCATGATCCGATATACCGGTCAAGGATAGCTCGTCTTGAAGCAAATCATATGTAGGGTTGGAAACCATAATTACATCAAGATGATTTGGAGGATGCTTAGGAGAAAAGAGAGTGGCAAACGAGTTGATAACTGATAACAATGAACCAGACGTAAAATCTATGAGCTGGCGACCTTTACTGTCTTTTTTTAGAAGATTAGCATAAAGATCGCCACAAACAATACTGTACTTATAGAGTGAGTGCAATAGACTTGTGTAGTTCACGAATAATCTAATTTAAAAGAGAGATATGATCTTAGTGAAAAAAACCAAAGTGAGCCCGAAGAACGAGTATGAAATGGCACAATAGATAATGAAATGGGTGAGCGAACTATAGCAAGTTGAGCCTGAATTAATGAGCTATTGAACGAAAGGATCTTGTTCATATCCGTTCAATAGCTCATTAATTCAGGCTCAACTTGCTATAGTTCGCTCACTCATTTCATTATCTATTGTGTCATTTCATACTTCGGGCTCACTTTGGTTTTTTTCTTTTCATATAGTTTCCTAGTTCATTTGTCTTTCAGCTCTCTATCTCTCCAATGTTCCATTTCCTTCCTGTCTCAATTTAAATTTTGTTGTGTAGTATTATGTCATTTGTTTCATGGTTGTCTGGCAAAATTCCGTCCAGACAATCCGAAAGTGTCTTCAGTGCTGATAATTTTGAAAAATTATGCTCTGTTTGGTGACCTAGAATTCAACTTTTTATTTGCTGAATGCACAATTTTAGACCCCAGATTTAAAAAAAAAAGGTTTCAAAACCAAAAGAGCATTCGACGTTGAAATTCATGTGAGCGAATATTTTCTGCAAAAGGAGTATATTATTGAAGTCTGAAAAATTATCCTAATCAGTATTCTTTCATTGTAATTGTAATAAGTTACGAATTAAGTGAAGTACCTTTAAGATTACGAGATTACCTCAAATAAATTTCTGTTCCTTATAATATACTTCTATCAATAATTATTCAACGACACTATCTTTACTTTTTTTTTAACCTCAAGTTTTAAGTAATTACTGCATATAATATACTGCAACTCCTAAACCGGTAGTGGTAGTAATCCTATTGTTATATAACCTATCCAAACCAGGTCTGCGTAATACAAATTAAATCTACCCCAGACCACTAAAAATGCATAGCATACTTTTAGACCTTTGTACGAGTAGACGCTTGAGAGGATTTTAGTAATCGGGGCGGGCACCATACTTTACGAACTTTTATGGAACATAAGAACACAAACAATTTGAGCGCAATTTTATGAACACACGAAGATATAATACATGAATTGATATACTTTATGGCTGTATTACATGATAACATTATTTTTGTGATGGTTTTTTATGATAAACGAAATATAATGACGAACAGTTATACTTTTTTCTTTTGGGCTTACTTCTCTAGAAGAAAATCGGAGAAAACAATGGGATCCGCTTCAGTATTACCTTCCTATTTTAAGATCTTTTATTTTTACTCTACCAATAGTAAGAAAGTTAAATTGAAACTTTTTTAGGCGAGCTAGTCATTGTGAGGATGGGCGAAACTTGAAACTGTTAGGAGACTTATTCTCATTCCACTAGCGGTTCCACTAGTTAATTAAAGCTTCTTCAGTATCTCAATTTTATTACTTAACTTAAGCATAAAATGGAAATAAAATGCCAGCTTCAGCTGGTTATAAAAGTTAAGCAGAAAAGTAATGAAACCGAAAAATATCTAATATACTGCTGTCATATGCTTTTACGTTGCATCATATGAATAACAGAGAACTAATCTCAAGACCGTACGACAACCATGTAAACGAATTGTAGGTAAAATCTCCTCTCCTATTATTAATACTTATATATGTATGTGTACAAACATGAAAATAAACATCGGTGCACAAACATTTTTGAATATTTCGTCACGAGGACACAGGTGTGCAAACAGAGTTCGTTCTTGAGGTCATTTGTCGGACATAATGTTTTTAAATTTATTTTAGCTGCCAATTTTGCAATGAAAAATATAAAAAATTGTTTTCTCACTTAATAAATGTGTATATTACAATATTTTATTTTAAAACTAAATCGCATGATATTGATGGAATATTCCATTTGGGAAGTAATGAATCAAAATCCAAAGGGAAATAGGTTACCTCCTCAAATAAAAAGTTGCAACTTTGACAGTGTATAAAACACACTTATGTATGTATAAGAAACATCAAAAGTATACCAATCAATGAAGAGATCAAGGCAGATAAAACGAGAAAAATGTAGACATAGACCTAGTAATATTTTAATGTTTAAACTGTTAATGGTTATTTACGCGTGTTTTACCTGTACAGATAATTTAAAGAAAATATGTAGGCGCCGTTGGCTGTAGTGAATGCTAAATAAAACCAATCTTCGCAATCTTTATACTTTAACAAAATTATCTCCGAAAAAATAAACCTTAACAAAGACATAACATGTTCATATTGATTAAATTTATTCATGCAATAGAACTCTAATTCGATTTTTCAATCCAATTTTGTGTTTTTTGCTTTGTTAAAAACCCTAAAAAAAGGCACTATTGTGAATTAAAAACATTTTATACGAGTATATATACAATGGCCTATTGATCCGAGTGATAGAAGATAGATTTGAATGCTTAAAAAGCAAATGGTATGCACAGTGGTGTACTTACACTTTGTTCTTAATTATTTCAGTATAAATGAATTGCATTGTAAACATCACAAGCAAATAGTAAAATATCATGAAAAATAGTACACAAACTCCTCGTGATGTTTTTGGCCGTTTGAAGCTTGTTTTTTGGCAGAGGTAGTGGCTGAGTGCAACCAAACTGTGATGAATAAAAAAGAAATATGTGTCTGCTAAACTTGTAGTGCATTCTATTCTAATTACCATAAAGACATATGATCTACGATAAACTGATTAAAGAAACTAAGTTTAGAAGTAAAAATGCATTGCTAACTGATTTTCAATGTCGCAGTTTGTAAACATAGGTCTTTCTCTTTTACGAATGTACCTTATCAAACTCTTCCTTGCTCTTTTATTATAATTTGCGCCTTTTCGCTTTAACTTTTTCTTCAGGGAAATCTTAGCATTGTGCTCAATAATTAGAAAAGCAATACATTTGCTTCACGATCTATACATTTAGAAAGTAGAATCTCTAAAAACACATATTTCGTGAAAATAAATAAAATAAAATGACGTCTCGAAATCAATAAGAAATCAGTGAAATTAAAGTCCGATATCAAACAAGTAGTAAATAATATATACATAAATACAATAGTTCGATCGATATAATAGAATAAAAAATGTATACATAGAAATAGAATAACAACAAATACTTACAAAGGAAATAATGGCGGCTAAAAGTAAGATTTTTACAAGTAGATCATCAAACTGTTCAAGTACAAGCTGCCATATTGATTTTCCTTAAAAATGAATTAAAAACAAATATTTACATAATTTGAATTACTTGTCAAATATATGTATGTATTTTCTTTTAACACTTACCTTCTTCTGTTGGCAATTCTGCAAAAATTTAATAAAAAGACAAAGAAAAATAATTAAAATACAATCAAATGCAATTAAATTGAAATTTACCATTTGGGCCATATTTTGCAGTGTTTCGTTTAATTTGATCGAGAGATAGACCTGCTTCTCCATCTGTTCCGAAAAAATTTAACGCCTGTTCGACGGTTTTTGTGTGACCGTCATCCATGTCAGAAACTTTTATTTCACCAGTTCTAAAAACAAAAAAATACAAATAAAATATAATAAAAACATTTCTTTTTGTTTAAAATTTAAATCAAATATGAAAAAAATTTCATATAAAAAATAAAAAATTACACATCAACAATATAAATTCCACTAATACGTAAATTTTTAAAAAGTAACCTAACGCATCATAACTTTTCCACATACATATCTCAATAGAAGATAATACGCGACGTGTCTTACTAATTGCCAGATTACCGGTTACCAGATGCAATCATGCAATTTAAAATCTAATTAGCAACGTCACCCGAACAACTTTATGTCACAAAGCGATTACTTGCTTGATACGCGTAATTTAGTTAGTTTTTTTTTTTACTATGTGATAACACAACTAAATGATAGCATATGTAACATACAACTTAATAACGAACTGTTATAAATTTGTGAGCTCAACATTAAAGGCGAGATGCATATTGCAATTATACTGGGTTCAAATGGAAAAGTTTCATTAAATATTAAATGGAAAAAATATTAATAAATTATATGATTTTGTAGATCACAGAAGTGAGCTTTTCTTTTCTGTTCTACATATTTGAAATTGGAATTTTTAATGTACAATTTTGGAGGAAATTTCCTAGGAATAAGTTGAAAATAAGTCTTTTAAGAATTTTTGTAAGATCTTAAAAGTGTGTTCAATTCGCAAGGAATTGATAGAAATGGGATCAGACCAAATACAGAAAATCTATGTGTTTCCTGTAAAATATAACTTAACATTTTACCACACAGGCTTATAGCAAAATATTAATAAATTATATGATTTTGTAGATCACAGAAGTGAGCTTTTCTTTTCTGTTCTACATATTTGAAATTGGAATTTTTAATGTACAATTTTGGAGGAAATTTCCTAGGAATAAGTTGAAAATAAGTCTTTTAAGAATTTTTGTAAGGTCTTAAAAGTGTGTTCAATTCGCAAGGAATTGATAGAAATGGGATCAGACCAAATACAGAAAATCTATGTGTTTCCTGTAAAATATAACTTAACATTTTACCACACAGGCTTATAGCATTATCATACTTTTGTAGCTCATAAGAAACAATTATCGTAGCAATTCGCTGGAAGTCCTAAAATGCACCTACAATAGATATGAGCGAGTAGAAATTACTGCTCTATTAGGCTGAAAACACACCGGATCAGACAAAACGTTTTTTATTGACTAGTGAAACAACAATCCATTGATTCTTACGAGCCAACACACACCAAACAAAAAACATGTTTTTGACTCGATGTGTTTCATGAATGATTGTCGAAAATACATTGCTTTGCATACAACCAAAACACACTGAATGCAACAAATATGTTTCAAAACAGCGTCGTTGCCGATTATTGTACACAGAGAGACAAGACGAAACAGAAAAACAGCTGGAAAGTTGTTTTGTTGTTGTTGCATTGGCGTTTATTTATTTAAGACTTTTCGTTGAGAATGTGTGACGAACTTCACAATAAATAAGTCGCAAACTCAGTTTTCTTTTTTCTTAACGCGCGCCAAACGAAACAGAAAAAGGAAATGATTTTTTTTGTTACATTGTGTTTCGGTTGGTGTGTTGGTTGAAATAAAAAGCGTCTTCGTGACTATTACCTAGTTTATATGACAGCTTAAAGCGCATTGATTCAATGAAATGAATGTTCAATGCGGTTTGAAGTGGTGTTTATATGAGCGTATTGAAGCAATGCGCTTTAAGCTGTCACATAAACTAGGTATATGAAACAAAAGACGTTGTATCCTGATATGGTGTGTTTTCAGCCTTAATGATGATAAAAAAAAAAAATTTGGGCAGCTCTTAGATTTTCACCACGTTTATTTACGGCGTTTTCCATTGGCCGACAGAAAACTGACCTGTAAACGTCAAGTAGTATTTCTGTGTCAAACCAAATTTTTGCTGTCGAGCAACTGTGTTTGGCTTCGTTGTTGAAATATTTCACAATTTTATAGTTTCTTTTTAAATCAATAATTTTTGCCAAATAAAGAAATTGCAAAAGAAAAAATTTACATTTATTTAATACGTCTACAAATTTTGATAGTAAAATCAAAAGTTATTTTATGTTTCATTGGAATCGAAGCCTCTTATTTCTGGAGAGAAATCAAGGGAAATCACCATTATTCCAGAGTTAATTCGAATCAGATTCAAATGGAACACCATCCATGGGGCAAAGAAACGCCTTTCCATCACTCTCCGTCATTCCATTGATACCAATTCGGAACTGTGTTGCCGGCACAATTTCCACCTTTGGTATGAGTCGAGGCCGACCTAAAACCTCTTACTGCTCTTAGGGTTGCAGCACACAGTACTTATTGCAGCTCTACATTGGGTCAAACTAACAGGAAGACCCTTCCCGCGACTTTGGGTTTAAACCACAGCCACCATGACGCTCCCACAAGGGGGCCTACCTCTAACAAGTCAGGCCCGGAGCGAGATCCGGGGGCTCTTAAGTCCTGGTAGGGAACGGATTACTTATATTGAAATACTTCTTGGCTACGTTAAAAGAGTGACACACCTACATATTTACAGCCAATGCTTCTAGAGTAAAGAGGGAAGAAATGGAAACTACTAAGGAAACCCAAGACAAGGTGCAAAACTTGCCCGAGTTTCTAAACTTGCATTAAGAAAAACGGGATTTATACATGTTCTGTGCAAAACATTTGCAACCGCAATTGGCTTGCGACGCGGCAGCATTTTTAACTTAGTTCTTAGTGATTATTTTGTCTGAAATAAACCAATAAATTATCCTTATACCTATTCAAATTAAACATATTTCTTTATAACGAAAAATAGACATTTATAAGCACCGGCACGGACATGTCTGCAACTGTTGATCAAATCAGTACGATTGTTTTACTAACGGTAAACTTCGTCTTTGCTATCGTTTTTTTCTCTTGATTTGCGTCGCCTTTCTGATATCCCATAATAGTGAACAGACGTTTAAATTTTGTCACCAAAACTACCTATATATACTTTTATTAATAAAATGGGTGGAAACAAAAATCGTCAGGACATCAAAAAGATATTTCCGCCCTATATTCACAAGTTGACATTTTCTCATATTGTAAATATGTACTGGGATTGTGATATCAGAACACAAAAGCAGTTAGCCCCGCAAAACAAGTGTAAAAGAAGACAATAAAATTATAAATTTTATAAGGAGAAACCCCAAGGTGTCTCCGAAAGAAGTAAAGGTAGATTGATTGTCTCATCAACAATAAACGCCGGTTTTCGAAGTTACAAGCCAGCCAAAAAACCATTTATTTCAAAGAAAAATTTGGAAGATCGTAAAAATGTTGCCAAAACTCACTTAACCTTCATCGGTACCTTGTGTAAATTTTACACACTTTTGAAATTCAAATTGACATTTTTCAATACCATTTGATTTAACTGGACAATAACTTCGGCTCAAGGTAAAAATCATATAAGAAATTTATAATAAGCCAATAACCGAAATAATGTTGAAATAAACAAAAAGTACTCCTGTTTGGTTTTTATGCATAAAAAAAAATATATTCAAGGATTGTGTAAATTTTACACACAAGGAACGCATACGTTGCTCTAAATGAGGTACCTATGAGGGTTAAATTGGAGCACGCAGAAATGGAAAACTGTGTTATTTGCTGATTAAGAGAAATTTAATATGTGTGAATCAGACGGAAAACAACACGTGAGGCGAACGAAAGGCGAGAGGTTGAATCCAGAATTCACCAAAGGAACGGTCAAGTACGAAGGTGGTAATGTTATGGTCTGGGGGTTTCTTCTCTTCACAGTATATTGGTCCATTTCTTCGTGTTGGAGGGATTATGAGGTCGGAAGATTACAAAAATATCTTTCAAAATGTAATGGCTCCTTGTTCAGAATGGCTAATGCCGCTGGTTTCGTGGTTACAGCACGATAATGACCCCAAACAAACCTCTAAGCTGGTCAAAAATTACATCGCGGAGCAAAATATCAACATTGTGCAATGGTCACAGCAGCCCCCAGACCTTAACCCCATCGAGAACTTATGGGAGATAGTGAAGAGGAGAATAAGATATTTGATATTCAAAAAAACATTTCCAGTGCCTTGGTTAAATAGAGTTGATAGCCTCATACTTTAGAGTCAAATGCGCAGTAATCAAAATAAAGAATGTATTTTTCTTTAAATATGTAACCACCATAGTTAAATATGTAAATGAGTAGAAATAATACAAACTATGTTTTGCCTTAAAAGGCTATGAGTACATATGTATGTATTTGTTTCAAATCTATTAAGAAATTAAGAATTAAATTGAAAAAGATTTTTCTTTAAAACCTGATGTTATGAATGATCCTCAAAGAGTGTGGACTTTACTCTATTTATCCAGAGTATTTATTTATTATATCATAAATTTAAAAACGACAATATTACGACATTGACTCTTTGGCACTTTCAAATGAATGAAGCACTTAAATATGGATATATGAAACATGTTTACATGCCACTGTTTTAAAGAAATAGAATTGTATACCCGATAAATTAGGTTGTATATACATTAAATACTTAAGGTGAATAAACACATTGCTTTGATAAGAAAAATGTGATTAATAAAACAAAACAGTTTGTTATATTATGTATGTGAGCGCGTAGAATAGCCCAAACATAAATACATAAATATCTGGTACGCTTGTGTGGATAATTTGTTTTCCGTGGTTTAGTTAAGTTAGCCATAAAAGCATTTCCAAAACCGCTTCTTTAATGGTTTTAACTTAAAATAATATTCCTCCGGAGCAACGGAAACAGCGCCATTTCCTAAGGTACTCTAAAATCCTTCCAAAACGCATACCTAAGTACAATATTTGATTAATAAAGACTGATTGCATATATTTATTGAATGGCCAAAGATCACTGAAATATGTACAAAGAATATCTGTAGATATGTACAGAGAATTAAATATCATAATTCAAATAGAATAACATTTGCTTCCAGCCTTGTCCTGTTCCTCAGTAACAATCTTACAACACAATCTCTCGCACGTATTATTGTACACACTAATTTGTTTCTTAGAGAAACTTTTAGCCAAATGCATATGAAAGAAAAACCGTGAACAATGTCACAACTATACTTCAAATATACAAAAACTTTTTAAAGCATGCATGTTGTTTTTTTTTTATAGATAAAACCGAATTTTACATTAGGAAGGCAGTAGATGTTATTCATTAAATGGAGGAGGGTGTTGAAGGCAAAACATTTTTCATGTACCTGCTTTTGAACAAAGTGATAAATCTTGGCCTTGGGGCGTTGTGTTATGGACGGACCGGACCTTATGAACATTTTATACTAAGCTTTAGTCAAATATGTATATTATAATTTTAAAACCAGTATTACAATTAATTCGGGGGAAAATCCCGCTTACACTCTTATCTGACAGAGCAACAAAGTAGAAAGTACTTATGTTAAGAGTTAGGCCTTCCAAACTATTATGTGTAGATACAGCTAAAAACTCTCAGTCATGAAAATGTAACCTTATGAAAATATTTCGAAACACAAACTTAAAAAAAAAAGAAGACAGACACACATTAAACCAAGAAGTGTTTTAAAATGGACTTAAAAAAGAATTCAACCGAATTTTCAGGAAAATAAACATTGCAATGTCCGTGGTAAAAGTAAAATATTACTTTTTATTTGCTTTATATGCAAATAATGCATATTTTCATCGAACACTCGATTGACGTCGAAAGACATTGCATTTTAATTTCGTTGTTCATGAATATTTTTGCGTAACTACTTTGAAACAAAAGTAGAAATCGTTTTCTAAACACATTTTTAAGACCAGTAAATTGTCCATCGGAAAAACAAACTAATTACACAATAAATAAGAAATATGTATATATAGTAAGTTTTATATACTTTTTGTTCTTAAAACATTTAAATAACTGCATTTTATTAAACCGTTTCAACAATGATAAAGCAAAAGTACACGTGCCAATGTTACAAAAAAGTACAAGTTAATGAACCGTCATTGTTAACATTACTCACCCGTTTCTGCTCTGTCTGTTTAAACTAAATATGTTGAATATACAAAAAAAATGCATAAACAAACAGTAACTTTTATCACAGCTACTTAATAGTAAATAAATTCACGAATTTTTTCAGATACTACTTATATTAACATGTACTACATGCGTACACAAAAAATACAGAATTTAATAATTTTATAAGTTCGCGAATGCTGTCAAAACAATTTTATTTTTAATTGGCTGTGTTCACAAAGTTAGGACAACTTTCAACAAAATTTATTTTACCAATTATTAATTAAATTACATATCTAAATATCAGATAATTTACATATAAATTTGATACAAAGATTTCTCTATTAGGTTTGCGGAGATCTTTGGATATAAGTTGAACAACAGTCGGCGCGCTTAATACGTAAAAGAATAACCCGTCAACGCTCTCTGATTGGTTGACTTGACTAGAAAGTGAGCAGTGTTCCGTATGGATATGACATACAATTCAGGAAATCGCACTTGAAAGGAGACAGAGCGACGTCGTTTACACTCGTAGTGAGCAATCATGTATTTTCACATTATATATTTGTTCAAGCAATTTTGTAAGTACTGACAACAAATATAAACTAAAATGGAATATAATAAATAAAAGAAACATCTGACTTTTTAAATTTTTAATTTTTAAGTTAAATTTTTCTATATAAAAAACCTAATTCTTCGTGTCAAAACTTAATTGAAAGGAGTTAAGGAAGAAACAGTTTTTACATTTTTAAATCTCGCTTTGATCTGTGTTCATTGGGGCAGCGCACACACAGGATCAATTTTACCCCGAGGAAAGACCGGAGTAATTTTTACTTTAACCACACACTGGAAAAACACGGGGCAAAATTGTGTATACATGAACCGGTTTTGATATAGTAGTATTTTTGATAATGTGAAAGTTCTCAATTTTTTTCTTGTATTAGTTTTCCCCCGATGTTCAACCGCTTCAACACGGGTTGAAATTTTTACCCGGTTTCTTACTTTAAAATTCATCTCCCTCTTCTATAAAACTAGTTTTACCCCGAGGATAATTTTTCTAGTGTGCGATGCCTAATTGTGTCGATCTCCACAACATTTTGTATCATACGTGAATGTATAGAGCTGGAGGCATAACTTCATTGATCACTTTATTTTCTGGTGAAGACTTATGTGATATCTTCTATATCCTAAGATAACACTACTGTAAACTTTAGCGAAAAAATTGGAGTATGAACTGTGTTACACATGTAATTATACCGTAAATCTATAGCGCCATTGAGATTATATTATGTACCTAAAATCAAAAAACTAATGTTGAATACTTATTTATTTTCTATAGGAACATGGAGAAAAAAAACGATGGAGCTACTAGGTGGAATCTAATTCAGCTGTCTATCAAAAATTCAACATTTCATAATTCTAATTAAAAATGGATTAAAGAATTGACATAGAAAAGATCATTTCATATGTCCAATTAAAATTTGAACGCGCTTTTATTTTGCTTGTTAATCAGTGCCGCTCTAAAAGTAATATGTACCGACATATAACTCTAAAACATGGTACAAGTAAACATGTAAAACAAACCAATTTTTAACTGATGTTGATCGTCTGCGGGCTTGTACGCGTACCAATTTTCTGGTCTCACGAACATCAGAACTTGGTCCCACTAAAATCTAAACTGGTTTGATTTTTGTCGATGTTTGTGGGCGGAGTCTTGTGTTACTGGTACTATGTTTGAGTGGCTGCGCTTTCATCTGTCAACATTTAGTCGAGCAAGATAATTTATTAGTGAATTTCGTCGTGTGAACACACAAAATAATCGGGAAAAATGGTGAACATTCCAAATACTGATATTTGGAAAGAATTTTTCGAGTGTTTTCACAGCCTACCATCTTTGTAATAGGCTCCAATGTTCTATTATGTTGGAGTGAATTGGTCTCAGCGTCTGCGGGTTTTAGTGGTACCATGTTTACTAGTACAATGTTTTAGCGTTTACAGGCCGCTTTAGTCCAAGAAATGTATTCGGGCAAATTTGTAAAAACTGTCAAACTGTTTTTTTTTTTTATTTAAAACTGTCATTGGGTTTGTTTTTATTTGAAAATGTAATTTTTTTACTTTATTTGACAAAAATAAGTGAGATTTGAATAGAGGATTAATTAATAGTTAAAGTTTCAAGTTGTTTTTAAAAAGTGTTTAGAGACAAAATATATGGAAAAGCAGGCAAATGATATGAAAGTGCTCCCCATACACCTTCCGGCATCTACAAAAGCATATTGATGGGCAGGGCAAAGGGAAATCTAGGCTTAAATAATCATTGTCTTTAAGTTGAAGATTTTGAATAAAAAACTGCTAAATTCACTGTGAAAGAGATTTTTATTCTTTATTCTTTATACGATTTGACAGTTTTTACGTATTTAGTTCAAAACGTACGCGAACGGACCGTTTATTTCGAATTGAAACATTTGCATCCCATCCTAACTATAGAGGTTGTAAGCAAAGATTTACGCTGCCCTGTTTGACTCGCATTAAAAATATAATCTTTCAAATTTAATGGTGTATGGTAACAAATGAGGTGTCATTGAACTCGTAATTATGAGTATTTTGATTGTTTCAAAGTAAATATTGCTCTAAAATCAACGTATCAAAAGTTGTTTACACAATTTGTCATCATTTTTTTCGGGGAAAAGAAATCAGGTCATTGCGTCTCAAGTCAGTAGTTTTTAAAATACGACCCAACTTGTTCAAACTATAAAACTTACAAAATCGGTTATCTTTTTACAACAGCTCTATGAAATTAACGAGTTAACAGCTGCTTTGGAAGTTTGCCTCCAGACTGGTCAAATTATTGTTTTCCGCTCCGAATTTCGATCGATCATTTTTGGTCTATTTTCTTGCTTTTCAGTATTTTGAATTTGTAATTGTTTGAAATTTTAGTCTTTTGTTTTTAACCGACAATTGAATTTTTTTCCGCTTTCCCTCCCTTGCTGATGACAATATCTACAGTATGAACTGGCATACTAGTTGACTAAACGCTCAATGATTTACTAGTAATAGAGTAATACAAATAGTAAAAGATAAACGAATGTCATAATAGAACCCTATTAGTTTAACTCGCATATGTAAACTCTAGATTCTAGTGCACAACAGCGCCTTATTCTAGGAATATTGAAATTTATCATAAATCACCTCAGTCTTTTTAATTAATATGAACGGGTTCCATATCTTATGAATTGTCCCTTACTGTTTGTAATATTTTGGCTTATCATTTTTGAGAAGAATCCCATTTTAAGAATTTACTTACAATTAAGAAATTATAACTTTTTTAAAACCAATACTTTGTTCTATTAGCTAACTTTTAAATCAAGTGAAATCTATGCATACGAGTAGTTTTTGAAAAAAAAAAACGGTTTTTAAACTCAAAATTTGGGGAAAAAAAGATGAAAAAAAAGTTTAAAGTGTAATTTTTCAAAACTGTAAAATTATATACTATTTTTGTTATTTATAAAATTCGTTGCTCTAATTAATTCTTAATCAAAAACTGAAAACTAAAGGGTCCGCCATCTAACGTTTTTTTTTTCAACTAGTGCTTATTTCGTGAATGGTAACACTTAGCTCATGTCTGATTTGACAGATAATTAGTTTTATTCTTCCGCTGAACGAATATGGCTGGGGAAATATTGCGACATTACTTTGAAAATCATGGTAATGTTTCAGAATGTGTGCGAAAATTGCGTACGGATTTTGGAAGAAGAGAAGCACCGTCAGCTCCGTATGTTCGTTATCTTGTGAAAAAAGTGAAAGAAACTGGCATCCTCATCGATAAACCAAAGCGTGAAAAGCCAAAAACAGTGCGTACACACGAGAATATTGCTGCTGTGGCAGAAAGTATGCGTGAAGCGCCATCAACATCAATTCACCGTCGTTCTCAACAATTGAACATTTCGGAGACATCATTGAGACGAATTTTGCATAAAGACCTTGGTATGACGCCATACAAAGTCCAATTGGTTCAGGAGTTGAAGCCAACTGACCATCCAATGCGTTTTCCCTTCGCTAAGTGGGCCTGCGATCGACTTAGAGAAGATGCTGATTTTGCCAAAAAAATCATCTTTTCAGATGAAGCTCATTTGACCTTGGCGGATATATAAACAAGCAAAATTGTCGCATTTGGGGCATAGAAAACCCGCACGCATACATTGAAAAGCCGATACACCCAAAACGAGTCACTGTTTGGTGCGGATTTTGGTCCAGAGGCATAATTGGGCCAATTTTCTTCGAAAATGAGCAAGGAGTGGCCGTTACAGTCAAAGGCGATCGTTATTGGGCCATGTTGAACGAATTTTTGTTCACAAAAATTGATGAGGAGGATATTGGTAACATTTGGTTTCAACAGGACGGCGCTACGTGCCACACAGCCGAAGCTATACTCGATGTTTTGCGCCCTGTTTTTGAAGATCGCATTATTAGCCGCAGAGCTGATGTCGTTTGGCCACCTCGGAGCTGCGATTTGACACCGTTGGACTATTATTTGTGGGGTGCCGTAAAAGATAAGTGTTACGCCGACAAGCCAGAGACAATTGACGCTTTAAAGGACAATATTCGTGAAGCCATTGGTGAAATACAGCTGCACACAATCGATAATGTGCTTAAAAATTGGACCGATCGTGTAGGCTACTGCATGGCCAGCCGAGGCAGCCATTTGAATAAAATTATTTTCCATTATTAACCGGAAGGATAAACTAATTATCTATCAAATCAGACATGAGCTAAGTGTTACCATTCACGAAATAAGCACTAGTTGAAAAAAAAAATGTTAGATGGCGGACCCTTTAGATGATTTTATGTCTTCTAGTTATTGAGAAAATTGAAAATTACTAAAACTACTTTTTTATGGGATATTTGTTTTTTTGCTTGCTTACGCATTACGTTGTATTAAAAGTGAGGTATGTATTGGAGGTCATGCTGACCCGTGCAACCACACTTGGGTACCCTATAGGATTTGGGGTAGGTGCGAGGTTTGGTGTATGCAAACTTTCTTTTACATTCAAGGCACTCGATATATTGAACTGTTCTACAAAAAAACCGTTATAAATTTTTGGCGCCCAAGTTATCGTACTCTTCCCAGAAGGTATTCTCCTTTTGAATGTTTCATATGTAATCTTGATAAAATTACTATATATAATATTTATTTAATAATAATATGCATATTCCACGTTGGTTCCAAGGCGTAATTTAAGAAGTTTAATGCATTTTGTTTTAACTTTTACTGTGGGAAAATTTTTTTAAAGTTTTGTGACGTAGCACGAATTATGCTGTTATATTTTATTTATAGAAGTCAAGTTATTTCTCACGACGGAAAGATTGAAATTACAAAGTATCTACATATCTACATATAATATATACACACTTGTGTATAAAAAATCATAATTCGAAAATTCCAATTGTTTAGTCCAAATCAGTATGTAGAATAAGAAGAAAATTTTGCGACTTGTTACACAATTATTTGGTCGCCCAAGAATGCGGGGCCAAACTTAACATTGAAATTGAGAATATATAAATTGTCACCCGTAAATTTACATACGAATTGTTAAACTTAAAAGTTTAATAAGTTGAACTCCAAAGCAAAGTGTTTTGCCGTCGTTAAGTTGTGTTAGACTTGAGACCAGTGGACAGTAAAATATTGTCTATGTTATTTTCTCAGCAAGGCCTAAAATAAAGTGCCAACGTAACGAAACGGCAAAAAGCTCCAACGGATGCCAATAGTCACTTGGTAACACCTACACAGATTTTCTATTTATGTATAGCTCTATTAGATGTTTGATCTTTCATATGATAAGAGGTGGCAAAGTGTTGGTAATTTTTGAGCACAATTATATATGTATGTGTGTTTTTTTTCATCAATAATGACTTTTGTCAATTATATAATTTTGTCTCCAAAGATCCACCGAATATTAGTGTACCTATATAATTATAAATGTAGTATAAAGTGTGTATACATCTTCTTTTTTTCTGCATTTTCGTTAAATTTCTATAACTGATGTTGATCTGTATAGTATCGCTAAGAGCTTAGTGCATATAGGAATATAAAATAAAACAAAACGATTTATTATAAATTAAATTGATGAGTTGACTCGTCATATTATATTAAATATAAATAAATTGTATGTTGCCCATAACATTCCATATTTGCTTCGAGCAAAATTTTTCAAAATTTTTGCTTTTGTACCTATGTACCTATATAATCTTCTCGATAACAGTGTGTTATGATAATAAATCCGAAAATAAAAAAAAAAATCAATTGATAATTTTCTAACTAAAGTAGGGTGGATTCATTTTGCACTAACTATTTTTTTTATAATCTACTGAAAATGAATGGAAATGTTTTTCACTCAAGTTTCTTTTAACAGAAATCACAAATAAAAAAATTCTCCCATGAGTCATGACCGACTTGGTCTGTGTCACTGGCGTTTGCATATTAGATGACTTATTCAGATTATTATCCTTACTCGAAATGCACTGCAAAAAACAATGGAATATAAAATATTCGGAAGCGAAATCTAATCAAAAAAATACATAATTTCTTTGACGAATGTTGTTGAAGTTGGACATTTGGGTATGTAGATATGTATGTACATAATTGCTTAAGAAATGCTAGTGCGCTTTAGCAGGCAATGTGTACAGAGTACCACGTAACACAATAAAAAAATTAAATTAATAATTGTTTTCTCTTTTTCAGCTTCTCTTTAAAAAGAATTAAAAGCTTATCTGCCTGAACAATCCGCAAATTTTGAATTCAAAATAGAAAATAAGCAGTTGATCGAACTAAAAACTGTTTATTTAAAACTAGACTTACACTTTTATGCAAAAAACTTTATTTTTCACGTTTATTATATCCGTTGTATTTGACTCTCATAAAAACAATGCAACTATATTTTGTCAGAACAGCTTAGAAGTAAAAATAAATAAAGAAATCACAAAACATGAACAAAATATCAGCACTCTTATAATTCATATCTCATTTAAGAGAATATAAGTAAGTTAATTGAATCAAACCAATATCAAAAATTAATAAAAAATATTTTTAATTAACAATTTTTTTTTTAATATTCACTGTGTATCGCGTGTCTAAGATAAGAAAAAGTAACTCATTTATTTGAGTTTCATTTCCATATAAGAAATTTTTGATTTAACCATTTAACGTCTGACTAGAAAAAGAACCGTTAAAAACCAATCTTTTACTTATATGCTGTAACATTTCATTATGCTTTAGAACCAAAATTTATTGTTGTCATATGCAAGTAACAATTCTAAAAGTCGAAACAGATCTAATTGCGATCTTGCTGAAATAACTATGAAAAAGTAATTCAACTTAGTTCTACAGAGAGGTAAGTGGACCTTGTTCTGAAAAAAACAATCTTCACCTTACCTCAATCTGTCAGGTCTGAAATTTTGATTTGGCCAAGCAGATGTCAGCCTCTTCTCTTATATTATTGTAAACGAAAGAAGCACATGCAGAGCTGGCTATGTACTTCAAAAATAACTTTATAACAAATTTAAACGCGTGAATGTATATATGTATATATGTATGTATATACACATAAATATATACATATAAAAACAATAAGAAAAATGTATACACGTTTATATAAAATTAAAAATAAATGCTTTTGCTATCTGTTAGCAGGTGTTTTTTCCTACATTTCGGAGCTAAAAAATATAGGTATGTTAAAAGTTTGCAAAAAAAAAAAGGAATGTGAGGGTGACTGGACTGACACCAGATCGTTTAAATGAAGAACATTTTGATCAGCAAAACTCTTTTAAAAGGAACAAATATTTTGCACATGTATGAACACCTTTAAAAAATTATTGTTTTAGAAAAAAACAACAAATATAAAACACAAGATTCCTTCAGCAAATCGACGAAGTTTTGGATTGCTTGAAAAATAATAGTTTTATATTTAAAGAGATTTAAAGAAAATATTAATATTAGGAAAAAGACCAGTAAGGTCTACTATTTCTTCTACTAGTTCTTTTGTGAAATTTAAAAATAAAAAATAGATAGCGGATTTTCTTCAATACTATGTCCAGGTATTTCAAAAAACTGTGGTAGAACTATGTAGGTAACTTGAAACGTAATAGTTTAATACAATATTTCTAATTAACAGCAGGTTGTTCGAGGGTTGTTAAGCAATAGTTTGGATACATTAATGTTTGTATTTTATTTATTTAAAATATTGCAACATTGTTCGTTTTACATTCATTATGTTAAAACCCGTAATACAAAGCAAGTACCACATTCTAATATAATTACATTGTTGAATTTAATCAGCAAGTTGTTATAAGAAATAAAGGAGCTTTTCGTACTTGCAATAACATTAATATTGTACAAAAATTAAATTTTAACTTCCCTATTATTACTAGGTACTGTATTGTAAGTTATCAGGAATAATGACACTTGAAAGATCTCCGCAGAGTTTTTTGTTATTCTATAACCACAAATCGAATTAATTTTAAAATAAAACAATATTTTCAAATTATCGGGTATGGTATTGGAAACTGCAAAGGTCTCTTTTCCTTATTATTCTTATTCAATCCAAGGCCTATCTACACATATTTGTATGTATGTGCATATGTCTATTCTAGACAAACCATCAATCAAGAAAGCTTTCAATTACAATATATCAGACATTTTTAGATTTTCTTAATTTTCAATATCTTGCTAAGCAAATGTGTATTCATGTGTGTTAATGAGTTCCTTATAATAAATAAACATTTAAAATTCTATTTTGTATATTAAAAAAGTCCGGAGTTATCAAAGTCGGTAGCGAGCTGTCTATTTGTATAATCTGAGGTAAAATTTACTATGTGATTGGTTCATTGACTTTATGCACGTGCTACGTTTGATGTTTAATAAATATATAAATGGATAATACCGAAGATTAGACAGACTATGACAAACCTTCAAAGTTGCGATTTCGAAATAAAAAGCATCCCAAATCTCACCATTTGGGTTAAAGAATACTTCAATCCTCAACCATATGTTCAAAAATATTAATAGGAATAGCACAAATTTGTGCGAGAAACTGGGCCTTGGATGCACGTGCGGAAATTCGTGCCAAAAAAATTATCATTTTTTTAGGAAAGAGGAAAGGAAAATAAATTTTTTACTTACATAATTCTTTTGCATATTTTTTTTTTGGTTTAAGAACAATTGTGTGGCAAATTTTTAATATAGGTTATATGTTTTTCTTTTTATTTAAAAAAAAATTATGCAAATGCGTATCAAAAAGACTTCAGAGATTTCAATATAATACACGTATTATAAACATAGTCTTTATTTTCTTTCTTATATACTTAGAATGAAAATGTAATATTGATTAATTAAAAGCCTTTTATAACTATAAACCGAAATGAAAAATTAAATATTAATAAAGAAAGACTACACTTTTATTATGTTATTTACCTATATTAATTGAAAAACTTTTCGTAGTTTTCTCTCAAAAATGTTGTAATATCGACCTACACATATCAAAACAAAATTGTGTATTCGAATTGTGCAGACAAAATTTTAAAAGCTTGCATTGGAATATAATTAGATTTCGGACTGGATTTTAATTTAAAAGCGAAAAAAAGACTCGGAAGGGGAAAAACAGAGATCCAGCAAATGTGTACAAATTAATAATAAAGAATAGTATCTACATTATTTCCACCAAAAAAAAACGTGGTATTATAACTGCATATACTCGATACATATATGTAAGTATACTACATAATATATAGTCTGTATAGTTATATATACCTGGAGTATAATTTAATATAAATAAAATAGACAGTATTATTTTATTTTTTAAAAATTGCATTTTTTCTTCTTGTTTGTAGTACTCCATATACATACGAGTATAATTTATTATCCAAAAATCATCCCAAAATCTAAAATATTACGATTGGGTTCCTAACAATATAAATTTCAAGTTATATATTCTTCAATTATTTCTTGGAGATTATTGTCATGCCTGAATTACTTGTACTATTTGAAAGCGTATATTTATTTATTATAGTTTTAAAGAGTATATAAAATTTGAAAAAATACATTAAATTTTTAGCATCTAACATCACCTTGTTACCGACCAAAGCAAACAAATATATTTAAATTTTACTTTTGTCAATAACAATATTTATGGAAGATGTGGCATGATAATGTGTGGTTACCTTTATACTTTTCTTTAAGAACAGGTTTATAACGTTGGCCAAAATGACGCATTTCTATTCAAAAACAAAACCGGCGCATGCCAAAAGCGACACATTTATCCACATCATTTGAAGCAGCAGAGGCAAACAGAAATGAAATTAAAGCTACTAAAAACTTTAATACCCGGCGGTAGATTCTAGGTAAAATCATATTATAAAAAGAGATGTACAACTTGTTGGGTTGTAAATAACATAAAAAAAATTAAGAAAAAAATATTTTTTTTATAAACGCATTTTATATGTTCAAATATAAATATGTATATATGTGCTCGTATATGATAATTCTTAAGTTTTTAGTGCACTGGGCCTAAAAATAGCTGAGGGTTATACGTTTTTGCATCTAGGCGGTTATAATCCATACCAATTAAAAAGAAAAAAAGTTTTGAACAAATACTGTATATAGTGTATTTTATGCTAGCATGTCAAAATATAAATAAACGGAAATATTTTTTTTTTGCGTACTAAATATTTAATTATATTAGCGAAATTCCTGAAACTTTTACCTACACATACATATTTGAGAAAGAAAAAGTTGTGTTATGTTAAAAATATCGCTTGTCATAAATTTGATACACTAAAACACTAACACAAATTTATCTCTGAAAGAAAAAATAGAATTTCCCAGAATTTATTGCAAGTCTAACAACAACAAAAAAGTGTAACCCCTTAAGAACTTTTAAAAATAAGGAGCACAAGGTATATCAAGGTAGTAAAACTGCTGGTGATGCTATCATCATAGACTTGTACATATCTACATATTCGTATAATGCTTAGTTTATTTTAAATGAAATAATTCACAATTTCATTCGATATTACTTTTTGAATCATTTAAGACGATTGATACATAATTTGTCAAATCACTTATGTATGTACTTTTATTTTTGGTCTTAAAATTAGAATATGCCTGACTTTTTGATGCTTAATCAAATACGTAAATTATGTAAAAATTGTAAAAACGCATATTAGGGCACAGATTTGTTTTTACTGGTAGGAGTTTTTTTTTTTAACAAAACCTTTGAAGTATGTACAATTCTGGAAAATCTGCTCTTGGGATAAGGAATATTTGTATTTTTGCAAAATACACAAAATGTAGTAAAAGTATTATCCAGTAGTAAGTTTTCACACTATTTTAAAAACACATATCACAGAATTATTTGAAACTGTTGCATATTTTCTCACTGAAACTTACGATCTTTCGAAATTTGTCTTCTTTGCGAAACGAATTTAACTAGTTATATAAGCACTGATGATGAAAACCCAGGGAAAAGTTCGCGCTATTGAACCGATTGATGGCAACTGAAGGCAGCGAGAAAAATCGCTCTTTGAGAGTAGCAACCGAAAATAACAGTGCTCCGCGTTTTTGGCAGCAATCCCAAATAGACTCTCTTATGCCCGGGAAAACACATTTAGCACATCAGAGTAAATGAATGAAGGAAATCCCAAAATTGTGATTAAAACAATTTAGACAATATGAAATTGCTTTTTTATTCTAATATTTTAAAGGTTTCAAAAATTACGGTATACCTTAGCTACCATACATGTACATGAATTTAAATACATATTTTTTCATTTCCCGTTTTTTTTCTATAGCTCACTTTTAATATTTATTATTAATACATACAATCAATGGAATGAACGTATACGTACATACACTATGAAAAATGATTATGCAAATTTTTTGTTTTAGATTAGTTTTTATGGATTCACTATTATAACTATAAATAGGTACCTACAATATTTAAATTTGATGTTTGGCTCTTGATCTTTAAGTCTGTAACGTCGTTTTTTTTTTACATATTGACAGATATTTGATAGTAAAAATTTTGAATTATTCAAAATAATTTGAAAAAAAAAAAATTGTCAGAACCTAGATAACTCTGCAATTATGCTACATTTTCATAGACAAATGTCCTGTAGATTTAAATGAAATATTAATTACATTGTTTTTTAATTTGTATTAAGACACATACTTATGGATGTTTTTACCGAAAGTGGCATACAAATGTTTATTTATTTATATATTGTATATATTTATTTATTATTGCTTTTTGCTTCGAGCAGTTAATAATTTACTATTTAGCATTAATAATTAACGTTTACCCTGGCTATCAGGACATACATACGTATTAAGTGAGGTATGTTATATTCACACGTCAAAGGCAAAACGCCCACAGAAAATAAATGTTTTTTTTTTTTTTAATCAGCAAATGCTTTATCCCGATGTTTAACCTACAAATAAAACCCAACACTGAATTAAAAGAAATATTGAACCGGTGAAGTATGTAGCATTTCAAACATTATTGTTATTAAACCAATCGTTTATTGATTTATTGATAGAGGCACAAACTTACAATATTTTTACACATAGCAAAATTTATTTTGATTGCACTAGTTCGAGGGATGATATAAATTGAAAATATATGAACAAAATCACGTAAAAATAATGCTGCTTGTTTAAGTTCTGATCGATCACCTTAATAAAGGTGCAACGCTAATAGAAATTACTTGTATTGTGACATTTCCATACCTCAATTAAAAAAAAACAACATGTTCAGCAAACTCCATATCGTAAAAAAGTAATATCAACATTAAAATATAGAAGACACATATGAATGTTCGAAATTTCACAATATCTTCATAATTTGAAATAATTTTTTTCAACAAATCAATACTAAATGAGTTTATTGTAAATCATTTAAAACCACAAATGGTTTTGCATGCCCAGACTTGAGGCAATAACATAAACTACTACTTGCCAGAATAGGTTTAATGATTTTTAAAGAAAAGGATATATATCCATTAGAATACTCTCATTAATTTTATTATTGTAAAAAAAAACAAAGCAGTTGCTATACTATAATATAAATATTTTAATATTCTTACCGAATTGCAACATATTTAAGTCTGAAACTAATTATAATTCCTTCTACATAATACAAAATGAAATTATACGTCATTAAAATAAACTTAAAAAATTAATTTTGTTTCGTTTGAGCATAAAAAAACTAAATGATTTTAGCAATACGCTGTAATCACAAATAATAGCAGTGTCTATTATGTCTACCTAAAAGGATAACAAAGCAATTTAAATCAAAACAAAACAGTAATTCAATTCTGAGCGAGGAATATTTCAATGTCCCCAATTTTAAATCCAATATTTGATGATAACTCTGTATATCTTTAACGAAACTTTTCTACATTCCTATTAGAAAGGAACTATCTAGCAAATCTATTAAATCAGATCGTGCGGGAACGGCTTTCACTACAGGAAGCGGTGTGTGGCAGTTTAGGATGATGCCGGGCACTTTGGAGCAATTAATGGAACGAACATTGCTAGGCCTCATGTAGAAAATCAGCTTAGAGTATCTGGACGATGTTATCGTCATAGGCAAGAAATTCAAGGAACATCACCAAAATCTAAAAGATGTGTTTGAGAGGCTGTTAAGCGTTCATTTTAAGCTGAACTTGTTCCGTTCGGAAGTAAAATATCTGGGTCACAGTATATCCGAGGAAGGAGTAAGGACGGATCTTGATAAAATCGAAGCAGTGAAAAGTTGTCCTGCCCCCCAAGATAAACACCAACTGAGAAGCTTCTTGGGACTTGCCACGTATTATAGAAAATTCGCAAAGGATTTCGTTGGTACGAGTATTGCAAAGAGCTTGCATCAACTTACGGAAAAAAGCCGACAGTACAGGTGGCCTGGAGAGTGTGAAAAAGCATTCCAAGAACTCAAGCAGCAGTTGTCCAATGTCCTCATCTTGGGTTACCCCGCACCCGAGAAATGTTCATCGTGGACGCTAGCAATGTTGGAGTCGGAGCAGTGATCTCGCAAATTAATAATGGTCAAGAGAAAGTGGTTGAATATTACAGCAAGGTACTCTCCAGACCTGAAAGAAACTACTGCGTAACTTCGCGCGAACTGTTTTCTTTAATTCTGACTACGAAGCATTTCCATAAGTACCCCTGTGGACAAAAGTTAATTATTTGCACAGACCATGCAGCTCTGAAATGGCCGCTACAATTTAGGAGCCCTGAAGACCAAATTGCGAGATGGACCGAGCAGTTGCAGGGCAACGACTTTGAAAAGCAACCCCGCAAGAGAAAACTTCACTCAAACGCTGGTGCTCTCTCTTGTCGACCGTGCGGAGTCAAATGTGAACACTGCAACCATAAAGAGGCCACAATCCAAATAATCCGGACTGAGCCAATAGAGGGTTGTAGTACAGACGAAACCCGTTCCTCCAAACAGGCAGATAATATTTGCCTGAAAGGAACACGAAGAAAAACCACTAAAGACTGGCATCAGTTATCGGACCGGAACCAAACTCTCATGGCATATTGGGTACAGTGGAACTCGCTTTGTGTGCAAGATGGTTTGCTGAAGAGAAAATGGGAAAATGCAAATGGAACAATTCTCGTATGCAGCTCATTGTGCCGCGGTTCAGTCATGGAGCACTTCTCCATGGGATACATGACGAAACGTCTAAACAATACGTTAGAGAAGGTAAGGGAAAGAGTACAAGCGGAATGCGGCTACCAAGGGCCGCCACAGGGAATACAATGTCGGAGCACCAATCGAACGAATAGCCATCCACATAGCTGGAACGTTTCCAGAAATATTTAATGGCAATGCGAGAATGTTCTTTAAGCGCTCCAAGAAGAAAATATTTGAAGCCTTCTTCACTCGATGGCCATACCTCATGCCCTACTTATAACAAGCAATTTGAAATGGTTGAATTATTGCAAACAACAGTACAGACTATCGAGAAACGGTTTGTGGATAGCAACATGCAGGAGGTTTATAAAGTCCATCATTCATTCAGGGGAATTGCAGATTCGATGCTACAGTCAGCAGTAAGGATGGTCGGGAAAAGAACACTTGCTGAAGCACGTGTCTTCGCTCTGGCAATGTAAGCAGCCAATCAGGCTCCCAAAGGAACACATTTTGTCAGTGAGATAGCATCTGTTGAATGCTCCTGCGTAAAACTAAATGCGGAGAAACGAGATCCACCGCGAGATAGATGAAGAATGCGCTGCTGGAACTGCGATAAAAAAGGTCATCAGGCAGTGTAAAGAGCCGGTGCGACGAAAAGGCTACCCTCAATGCGGTAACAATCAACTAGAGGAAGAAAACGACAGAAACGGCTACCAAGAAGACGGTCAATCTTTCCGAAGCCATCAGTCCGGAAATGCTTAAGCATCAGCTTCGCGAGGCAGAAGTTTGTAGCGGAAGCTAACGGCCGCAGGACCATTAAAACGCTAGCAAAACGATGCAATGAAAGTCTTCTGGTAAAAGTAGTCAGCGGTAAGAAAAAAATGAATGGCAACAATAGACACCGGTGCCACGGCCTCAATCATCAGGAGGGATTTTGGTTGCATAACACCAGCAGCTGTAGCTAGCGAACAGAGAATGGTAAAAGTGTATGGTGAAGTCCGCATAAAAATCCAGCTTGCCGGAATAACATGTTCACACCTGTTTCTGGTGGTTGACATATGTGACGCTTGCATCATTCGTACAGACTTCATGAAAGAATATGGACTAGTAGTTGACTTTGGGGTACAAACCCTGAAATACGGAAACATGAGATACCAATGGTATACGGAAACACCAACACCATCTTAAAAGTCATAGAAATTAGATCCTAAAGCCTTCGGCGGAAACAATTGTTTGGGCAAAAGTAGAAGATAGTCTTGGTAGCCACCGATTCTATTTAATGGAACCAGAAAATAGTAGATCTCATGGTGTGAAAGACGTTAGTGGAACCAAAGAACAATATGGTTGCTATAAGGATTCTAAATTTGAATAGCAGAATATTTCCATACTTGAATAGCAGAAGACATAACCATTGAAAAATGGAAATTTTGGCGAATATTCTATAATAGTAAAATAGAAAATTGTATTGAACGCTGGATGGTACAGAACGTTCTCGAACGATTTCTGAGGAGTATAAATAAAATACATATCAGGTTGCCAAAAGATATGCAAATTAGTTGTAAAGTGGAATTTGAAATGTGGATTACGAGTAGCGATAAAGTGGTTTAAGAACAAGATAATGGTTACTTCCCAATGCTTGAGAATAGCGATTGAATTGTAAATTGTTGTTGTGTTGAATAAAGCGATTTTACTGAAAGTTCTATCATTTATACTTACACAAACATTTTACAATATATTGCTTTACAGCCAACCCAAAATTGCACAATACATGCCCATACAGATGGCAAGCAACAAAAAAGTAACGAACAAATTTATATTTATTATTTTTATGTTGCTTAGCAGTGAATTAATTATGGTTGACAAGATATAAGTGAGATGTCTTCTTGCATAGTTGTTGTAGTTTGAAGAAATTTGAAATTTCCTTGAACTCGTTTCTGTTATATTTCGATTGTGAGGAATTGGTTGGCGAAAACGATAATCATCATAGTATTCCAGTATCGCAGCCATCTTAAATGTATTGTACTATTCACATCTAAAACTTTTACAACATTAGTGTTATCTTTAATGGCTTTTAATGAACGTAGTTGGACACTCAGAATTGAATCCATATGTGCTTTTGATTCATTTCCCAACACAAGAATATCATCTGTCAAACGAGATTCAGCAAGTGAAAAGTAAACCAATTTCTAGACAGCCACAGTAGTATATCAACACAGAACTCTTGATGCTTCTGACAACTTTGATAGCTTCTCTTCTCCTCGAGGTTGGACAATCTTCGTTTTTGTCTGTCATTTGTGTGGTGGGCTGACTCGGGATTTTTCAGAGTTTATTACCAAACTGTAATCATGTCACCATCACAAAACCCTATCAAATTCATCCTGCGTTATTGCTTTTTCTACATCCAGACATTTGTGCTTTACATCTATCTAGACAAATGCTGCACTTCAATTGAATACACGTAAGAGTTTGATGGTAAATAAAATAAACAGAATTGGGCCTAGTTGGGAGCCTTATGCTGCACCATAAGGGTCTGTTTTTCATTGCTTATTGTATTGGATACTTTCACTTAAAGTTCTCTCTGCTATTTAGTTCTCTATCCATTTTTTTGAAGTTTACCTTACTCATATACAAGATATTCAAAGCTGCTCATGTGTGAGTGTGTAAAATTTATGAACATAACTAATACGTTACGTAGTGACCAAGTTCAAGAGTTCTCCCAACAGCCTTCCAGTGATCTTTCCCTTTTTAAATCCATATTGATTTGGTTTTGTAATGAAATTGGTTAAGCGCCTAACAACGATCTCTTCCACACACTTTTCGACAACAAGTAAAATGGCGGATGAGGTAGTAATTCCTATTAAAGGAATTTTGCAAAGGCGACTACGCATGTTTGCACTCTCTTGACAAGAGAGCCTTTTTCTGTTTGAAAAATGGGAAATTCTAAAATTTAGAGTCTTACTGACCCACGTAGAACCAAACCCCACAAAAGAATTAAATTCACAGCTTTTAGTCCATGTTTAGAGAAGTATTGGTTAACAACGAATGCGAAAACTCGCTTTTTAAATTACACTCGACGAACAAAGAGCACATAGCTACAAGCAGAACTTGCTTATATATATGCTTCTGAATAAGGAGTAGACCGGAACGAAGCATGACATCAAAATGTGATTCTTAATAATCGTATTAGAGGAGAAGTGTCCTTCGAACGCCGGTTCTGCAACATGTCTCAACACAATATAATTTGGAGACTTGGTATCCTCGGCTTTAAGTATCATTTCATTGTTTTTAATCAAAGCAAGTATTCAATTTGAAAACAAAAGAGCAAATAAATCGGAAATTTTTCAAAGTACGAGTAGTAATCGATTATCAGAAAAAAATGAGATCAGACAATTGGAGAGTTTTCATCAAAAGCTTCCGTTTTATTCCAATAACTAATTTTCGTATGATAAAGATGTTTGACTCTTATTTTGGTTTCCTAAAGAAAATGTTGGTTTTTTAAAAGACACATTATTTCCGAAAATATTTCAGATATATTAGCTCCATCTTTAAGTAGGTTTATTAGATTAAGACATGAAATATAAAATAAAGCTAAATTCTAGAATTTTGAACCCTATCACGTCACAAGCTCAAAACTTAAAAAGCATCTAAAGCATGATTCAAATGCACCAATTTTTGTGCATGGTATTAAAGTAGTCTTTTACTAAAGTAAAATGTGGTTTATCACCACCTTATCGCTCTGTTATACTGAAAATGAGCCTTCTCCTAAAACATTTTAACAATATATGGTATTTACTAGCACTAACGGCCTGTCAAAAAAAAAACTCGAAAAACTTGATAGATAACACTATGGTATATGTATGATATAATAATAATGCTAATTATTAAAATCTTCCCTAAATCGGGAACTTTGAACATTAATAAGCAATTTACTTATAAAAGAACGGATAAACGAGCGATATGATTGCGTAATTGATGTAATGCATACGGAACTGTACAAAAACAGCTAGTATTGGTATTAGACATGGGCCAATGAAGCTACACGGCAATGCTTGATTTCAAGTGTAACAAGTTATAGACAGGACACTTAGTTTGATAACCCTATAAAGTACTGCCTTAAAAGGTAACATATATTTATCTAAAATTCTACCTCTTTTTATCACATTTTTAGAGCTTGGATAATCATCTACGAAGCAGGTAGTTTCGATTTTTAAGGCATGTAACCCAGTAAAAATAAGGACATAATAAATTTAAGGATCGTTGGTACTCGTAGATACAAAAGCAGCAAATGGACTTTGATATACGATTACATACATACAATATATGTACTTTGATATTTTATCGGAGAATGAGAAAAAATACTTATTAGACCAAGTGAATAGATTCGAATGTCATAGAAAGGACACAGAGGATAGACTGTTTTCCAGTTGATCACTAATGGTGGTTAAAAGCAAATATCAACAAATATTTGCATTATTATTCATAACTATTGTTTCTTTGATTTTCAAATCAACCATTTACTATTGACCGTCATACAGCTTGTTCAAATAAATTAATTCAAATTACGATGAAAATAATGACCAATTTTTCTTTAGACAATTTAAAACTTGTAAACATTCTACATGGTAAAGTAATTCAAATGTTGAAACACATATAAACGGTTTATTAATTTATTCTTTTTATGTGGAATTATATGTCATACAATTTGGGTAGCAATTTGGCTAAATTTGGATAAAAATCCAAATAAAAAGTTTGAAAGAAAGTTTGAATAATTTACCATCAGAGCTACAAAATATCTATTGAATATATAGAAAATAATGAAAGTCTAAAACAATGATAAGCAAATCGATATTAAGCTTATTCCTAAAAACTCAGGAGTCAATTTCAATGCTTTAAAAAGAAGTATATTAAATGAAAAATTGATTGTGTTATTAATACCTTAATACAATAGATAACAACAAGTATACAAATTGAAAATATCAAAAAATTATATATTTTTCTATGAATTATACTAACTATACGTGAAGAAATTTATTTTATGCATATATATTTAAATGCAATAATAAAAAATCTATATCAGACCACAGAAAAGAGATTGGAGAAATTAATAAGAAAACTTTAAAGATTCTACAAAACTGCGAACTTTTCGTTTTTATCATCAAAAAAAGGATCTAGGGATTATTTGTAATATTTTTGTTTCCCAGAATCAGTCGGATTATAATGGGCTTTTAGAGTCCTTGTCCATTTTAGAATACAAGATAAATACACTTCTTTATGATGTAAGTCATTTTGATTATTTCAAATTGAAAGTGTACACTGTACATATATACTTGTACTCAATTTATAACGCAAAAAGTTAAAAAAAATCAAGAAAAATATCGAAAAGTATTGGACAAAATTTCTTTATAAGTATGTACATACATTTGTAAATATATTTAATAAGTAAGGCATTCTTTAAAATATGAATACGTTTTCTATAGCTATGTACCTGTGTTTTAGATAATATTTTACGTTGTATATAGTTGAATAAGATGTAATTACGCACAAGAAAACAATAAATTAAAATTCAAATCCCGTGCGAATGGGACTACCGTGTTAATATTATTAATAAATTTTGTAAATTACATCTTTCGTTCGCTTAAAATTATTTTTAACCACTCTCTAGAAACCGCTCATTTCCTTGATAGGTGGAAATGTTTATTTTTAACTCCAACTTTTAAAAGACTTTTAGACAAAACACTGAGAAACTAAAAACAAATCATAGAAATATGCATACATATCTAGCTATCTGGGTAAAATATTTATTTAACATTCCTATACTGAATTCCTGTGTGATGATTTTTTTTAATGTATTTCTTCGGCCAGGATCCTTTCAATATACGAGTATACATATATTTTTATATTAAAATATGTATATGTATATACACATATTCAAGTTTAAAAGTTTCTACAACTAGCTAGGAAATAATTTTTCTTTTTTTCAATATTACACGTATCGACATACATATAGTAACAGTTTTATACAGTTTTACAGTTTTAACAGGAAGAGAAATTTATAGTATCCTGTTCAATTCATCAATGAGATTAATTGAATTCTTTGATAAGAAATGAACCAGTACTATTAGAAAATATGCTTAGCACTTAAAGTGAGCTTAACAGCTTTGTGGTTAAATTCAAATCATACACAGAACATCTCTAAATTTGATTTGTTCTAAAGACGAATCTATAACCAATAAACATACGAATAAAGTAAAATTTATGAGTACGCTGATTTAAAATGAAAAGCACAAATTCTGTATAGATAAGAAAATTAAAACATTTAAAGCCAATGGATACTTCCGTAGTTTATGCATAATAGTATACACCAAATAACCTTTACTTATTCGCATTTTTACTTTAGTATTCTACATAGTAGAACTACGAGTACCATTTTACTCCTACTCAATACATTTTACAGAGATACAATAACTGAAATAGGGAGTGTTTCGAAAAACAATGTTGTGCAAGAGCGGATCCGAAATGCATAACCTCCGAGATATTGCGATTTTAAGAAAAGCCTTGCGTGCCATTTTTCTATCTTTATTGAGCTTAATATCCTTAATATATGCTTGAGTAATAAATGTTAAAAATTGCGTATGGGGATAAGTGTTTGAGTCGAAGCAATGTATCGGAATGCTCGTCACGGGTTAAAACGGTCGACTGTCAGTGGAAGATGATCCAACAGAGATGCAATCCTACACTTCCACGAACTTGAGTATAGAAAATATAGGCCTAACTAACAATCAAATTAAGTATAATCTCAACACTTTCCAAAATGTTTGCACCAATAACGAATATAATAGTCGGCTTTGGTGTTAGTATACAGCTAAATTTTAATGCACAGACAGTCTCGTCTAATTTTTAAAATATGACATTACATAATAGAGTGACGCCAATTACTAAACTAGAAACAATACTAAAAAACATTAAATTTGGTATTAAACTATTAAAATTATGCATAAACTGCTAATCGAATTTAGTTGAAGTTGTATAAGCGTTATTTAATTTTCATGAATTAAAAAAAAAACCTTTACATTCATTATAATTTACTGAAATAAATTGCAGTAAAAATTGGGAAAAATGTGTTTTCCGTAAATGTTTCATTGAAACAATTAACTGTAAAAGACAAAAAGACAAAAAATAAAGTTATTTTCATCCATTTTTTACATACATATTAATTACATCTAAATTATTAAAACTACTCGTATATAAGTATTACTAAGTAAAATTGAAAGTATGTAAAAATATATACATATATTTTTTTGTATGGACAATAAGGCCGCCGTAGAGCACCTTCGGTGTAATGCAACATGAAAAAAAAAAATCTCAATAATAAGTATAATTCGTAGCTAAACCTCGAAAATGAGCAAACATTTAAAAATGACTATTCATTTAAACTTTAAAAGCGAAAGTACGATTTTTTCGTAAAAATTTCGTTGTTTAAACTTTAAAGCATTATCAAAATATTTAAAATTTTGCAGGTTCACAGACACATTTTGGCAATTTTAAAGAAGTATGCACAATTTTAACGCGATTTATAGGATCATTTTTGAATTATACTCAGATTCAAAAAACGTTGTTTCAAGAATAACGCGTTTAAAGTTGCGATATAATTATAACTCTATAAAACGATATGCATGATGTGGATTACATATCATTTCATCACTATAAGCGTTAAACAAAACGCATTAGTGTTCGCATTTGCTTCTATATCTTCATAACATTTAGAACATTTTAAAGTGATAAAACCAGGTCCGGTTAGAAACTGAGTGACATAGTAGTTTATTTCGCCATATTTTCGTTGTGCCCATTTATCAACGCTTTTGATTAGTGTAGCAGTCCACCGGCCTCTCCGTTCTGAGTTCCATCTCTCTTTCCATTGCTGTTTCGTATGTTCTTTCGCCTCAAGAACAGCTGCTTCCATTCCAATTTTGAATTTTTTATCGTAGATGTGACAGATAGAAACTGTTGCGAGGAGATCGATGGAGGATGTTCCTGCGACTACCAATATAGCTGCTTCTCATACAGTTCTATATGAGCTCGCGATGCGTATGGTACCACGTCTTTGAACTGCGGCCATCTGTTTCCTGTATTTCTCCTGGCGTAGGGCTTCAACCCATATTTCACACCCATACAGGAGAATAGAGTTTGTTAACGTCATTAGAAGTTTTCGTTTGCTACCCGTCGGGCCTCCTAAGTTAGCCATTAGTCGGCTTAGTGCTGTCTTTTGCAGCCCGTTATGATGCGCCCTTTATTTGTTATCAGAAGGTGAGTTTCGTATTAAGGACTACTCCCAGGTACTTGACCGCTTCCTTGCTGGTGATTGTCTCTTGCCCTACCCGAAAATCAACTCTGGTTGGAATTCCGTTTTTGGCTAACAGGACTATATCTGTCTTTTCTGTAGCTAACCTTAGGCCATGGACTCTTCTCATCACCTGGTTTAATTTCATTTGTGCATTATGAGTATCTCTTGCATTATCAATGTCGGCCGCGTACCCTACTAGGAACGTGTCTTCTGGTATCTCCATGCGAAGGATGTTGTCATAAGCGATGTTCCAGAGTTCAGGTCCCAGAATTGATTTGTTTTCTCCGCGCGCCTTCTTTGGTGTCGTAGATTAGCTCTCTGTCTTTTAGGTAGTTTTTCACCATCCTCTTCTTCAGTGAATATTGGGACTTCTTCTAGTGGAGTCGTGTGGATGTCGGGGGGTCTGGTGGGGTGAGTTGGAAATAAAGTTGCTGAGGTCCGGGCTTGTCATCCGTTTTCCCAGCTTTCGCATTACGATCTTATAGCCTAGTCCCCAAGGATCGTTGCTCACATCTCGACGACGGGCTTCCCACTTGTGCTTTTTACTTTTTTTTATTGCTCTCTTGAGCTCAGTCCTTACATTACTGAACTCCCTTACTGTGTTTGCAGTAAGTTCCGCATTTCTTCTTCTCCCCATTTCTTTTCTTTGCTCTTTCAAGTGCCTCTCTAAACACCTGATATTTGCCTGATGCTGGCAAGTCGTCCAGTCCTAGTGATGGATTCTTTAGCAAGTGCATAAGCAGCACTTTGAGCTTTTCGTGCAGTCTTGTTGTTTGTGTCCCTGTTCTCCGCATTTAATACAGAGTCCCAGGCTCTTTCGATCTATTTCTGCGAAGTATCTGTAGCAGCATGGGACTACAACCCTTCGGCGGATTCTGCAGTGAATCCATCCTATTTTAATCCTGGGGGATTTCATTAGTTCTTCGGCTATTCGAGTGTTTACCTCTACTATAGCAATTTGTTGGCCACTTCGGCTCTGTTTATGGCTTGGTGGACCTCTTCTACAGTGGTAATTTCGTCCATATCTCTTATTTTGAGTGTTTTTTTGGTTCAAGATTACGAACCACCGCCTTTCGTCTAAGATATTTTCCAGCGACCTTCCAAAGGCTACCTTGTCCTTTGTCTTGGCGTCGAGCCCAACGAAAACGTCTCCTCCTTCCGTTTACCGCACTGCTCTTATGACAGTTCCAGAGTCTTCTGGGTGTGCGCTGCTACGTATCTCCCTTAGGATCCCTGCATACGTTTCTTCGCCTTTCGGTCGGGGCTTGGCTTGTTTTTTTCTGTCTATTCGTAATAATAGTATTAATAATAATAATAATTATAATAATAATACGAATAATAATAATAATAATAATAATAATAATAATAATAATAATAATAATAATAATAATAATAATAATAATAATAATAATAATAATAATAATAATAATAATAATAATAATAATAATAATAACAATAATAATAATAATAATAATAATAATAATAATAATAATAATAATAATAATAATAATAATAATAATAATAATAATAATAATAATAATAATAATAATAATAATAATAATAATAATAATAATAATAATAATAATAATAATAATTTTTTTTTTTTTTTTTGCGTGTGAGGAGGTCAAAAATGCTTCGCGCATCATCAAAACTGTCGTCACAGTAATGGTATGTGGAAAAAAAACAGAAACACTAAAAAACTTCCCCCTCCTTCGCGGACTTCTTTCCACCCCGGTACCGAAACTTTTGCCATTACTTCAGGGTGGGGTCCTTCGTGTAGCGCCCTTTGACATCTACGTGAAATGCCTGCGTCCAGGCCACGCTTGGGTTATTCTCTCTTTGCTATCTTTGCTATTTGGGGCATTACCTTGCGGCTTCGAGGTCTCTTTGTTTGGACTTAAGAATTTTTTCAACATATTTTTGGATTATTTGCCAGTTTTCTTCGCTTGAGCTCATCTTCCGTATTATATTTGTAATTTGTCCCATGTGTAGCTCTATTTCTTCCCGCATAGGACTCCATTTTCTGCAATAGAAGAAAGTGTGTTCCGCATCATCACTTTCGGCATCTCCATATAAGCAGCTTGGTTGCGCGCATTTATGTATGCGATGAAGCTATCTTCGAAAGTAGCCATGTCCTGAGAGCATTTGCGTCAAATAGTAGTTGGTTTCGCCTGCACGCCGATTAAGCCAAGGTTCTAACACCGGTATCATTCGGGCCGTCCATCTGCCACGGTCATCATTTGTCCATGTATCTTGCCATGTACATATGGTTTGTCGCCTTATCGCTGCTGCTGCTAGCGCCGTGTATCCGCCGTTTGTCCTCATTTGCCATATTTTGTGCCGTTCTTTAGCAAGAAGGTCAATTGGTACCACACCCGCTATTACCCGTATTGCTGCGTCAGATACAGTGCGATATGCCGAAGCTATGCGCAAAGCCGCTGTCCGCTGTACTGCTAGAAGCTGCTTTCTTCGTTTTTCGACGTTTAAAGTTTCTGCCCACACTTCGCTTCCGTAAATGAGGATAGCGTTGTTTGTTGCCATCAATAATTTTCTTTTGCTGGCCATCGGGCCCCCGACATTTGCCATTAGTCTGCTGAGGTAGGCTGTGGCTTTTCCCGCTTTCATCGCTGCGTATTGCAGTTGCGTCCCGAATGTAATTTTGCTGTCTAGCCTGATGCCTAAATATTTTATGGATTTTTGCGTCATTATTGCTTCTTCATTTATTCGCATCTCCAGTTCTGTGGGCGTCTGTCTTCGTGTAAAGAGTAATAGCTCGGTTTTCTGTGTTGCAAGATGTAGTCCATTTGAGTTTAGCCATGCTTGAGTTCTTAGCATTACTTGGGTGAGCTTGCGTTGCACTGCTTCCGTGGTTCGTGCTGTGATGACTGCGGCTATATCATCTGCGTATCCTACTAGGAAGACATCGTCTGGCATCTCTATGTGTAATATCTCGTCATAGGTTATATTCCACAGATCAGGGCCCAGTATAGATCCCTGCGCTGCTCCTGCCGTGATTTGTCTTGTTCTTGTCCCCGATTTAGTCTTATATTCCAGTACCCGGTTGCTCAGGTAGCTATTTATTATTTTTTTCAGGTACGTAGGCATTTGGGGCCTGCGTTCCAGAGCTTCGACTATATCCTTCCATCTGAGGCTATTAAAGGCATTTTTGACGTCTAGGGTCGCAAGAAGAACAAAAGGTCTAGAGTGGTGGTTACCTCGTTGTGTTGCTTGTGCTGCTCTGATTACTTCTTCTATAGCGCCAGCCGTAGATTTACCTGGTCTAAAACCATGCTGCTTTGGGCTTAGTCCTCCGGATGCCTCTATTGCGGAGTTTAGACGAGGCTTAATCAATCTTTCCAATAACTTCCCCGCTGTGTCGAGCATGCAGAGCGGTCGGTATGCTGATGGGCTTTCCGGGTTTCCCTTTCCTTTGCTTATAAGAACCAGGCGCTGCCTCTTCCAAGTTTCTGGGAAGACTCCCCTACTGAGGCATGAGTTGTACATCCTGAGTAAAAAATGGGGACGTTTTTCAGCGATCTCCTTCAGAACCTCCGCTGGAATGCCATCTAGACCGGGAGCTTTTCTGTTCCTGAGCAACCTTGCTGCTGCTCTGATTTCTGTCTCCGTGAAAGGTACTATAACTTCCTCTGGTCCTGTTCTATCGCGTTCGACAGTCCTCGCTTCGTGAGTTGGGAAAAGCGTCGTGACTATATGTTCCATTGTTTCAACGTCTAGTTCTTGGGCTGGTAACTTATTTTCAAGTTTTCTCATAGCCACTTTATATCCCAGGCCCCATGGATTGAGGTTGATGTCCTGGCAGAGCTCTTCCCATTTCTTCCTCTTGCTTTGCAGATGGCAGTTTTTAACTCCTTTTTTGCTCGTTTATACTCTTGGTTTTCGTTGGCTGCCTCGCCCCTCCGTTTCGCTTTTGTAAGTCTGCGTCTGCAGCGCAGGCAGTTTCGTCTGAGTTGCTCGATTTCATCATTCCACCAGTAAACAGCTCGTCTTTTCCTTCTGTTTTGGTATTCCTTGGGCATGGCTGCGTTGCAGGCTTGTCTTATAGCTTGCATGACTTGTGTGACCACTGTCCTGGCGTCATATGGGCTGTCAGTCGTGAGCCTGGTTCTGTCGAGTGTAGTTATCAACGCTTCTACGTTCAGTTTCGCGACGTTCCATTTCCTGACTTTAGTATTTCGTGTTTCGTGCGGTGTGTTATCTGTATTCATCTCGAAAGAGATGTTCTGGTGGTCACTCCCAGTATATTCCTCCAGTACTTTCCATTTTTTAATTTTGCCGCCTATTCTCTCCGAGACCATTGTGATGTCGGGGATGGTACCCTCGCATCCGGGTCTTCTGAAAGTCGGTACGCTTCCAGTATTTGCAACGATGAGCCCAAGTCTTGCAGCCATATCAAGTACTCTCCGTCCTTTAGAGTTTGTTGTTGGCATCCCCCATTCCACGGCTCTGGAGTTAAAGTCTCCTGCTACAATGAACACGCCTTCGAGCTGGAGTATTTTGTTTTCAATTGCATCCAGCTTATCTTGGAAATCCTGGACGTTTTCGCTCGGCGTTAGGTAGCAGCTAACGACTGTAACGCCTTTAGTGTGTGCATAAGTGTAACCTGTTCCTGAGCCACTGTAGGTTAGTGTTGTACTCGCTGTGCTTGGTACCCAGATTGCTGCTGTTGCCGTTGTGTCTTCTAGCCATGTACCACTGTCTCTTTTCGTGTACTGCTCGCTGATGATGACGAAGTCAATCTGATGTTCGAGGACAAGCTGGGAAAGGAGAGCATCGGCCGTTCTACTCCTGTGCAGGTTAGCTTGAAGGAACTTCATTTAATATAAGCTTTACATCTGCGGGAGCCCGGCAGGTGATCGACCGATGCATGTCCCTCATGCAGACATAGGCAGCATTTTGCGGGCTTTTCACATTCCTTCTTTTTGTGTCCGCTTTCTCCGCATCGTATGCATATTCCTTGTCCTTTTCTGTCTGGCCCCTTGCAGTCATATTGTAGGTGACCAGCGCCGAAGCACCTGTAGCAACGTTTGATATCTTCTAGTTGCCTCACTCTGCACATGGTCCATCCTATCCGCAGGCGTTGTGATTTATGTATAAACGATGCTCCTTCGGTGCTCAACGTAACGTATGCCCGCCGTTGTTCTCTGCTATCGGTTCGTGTTATGGTGACACTAAGATCTTCATCGTTATTTTGGAGAGCCGCCTTTACAGCCGTTGCTACTTCATCCTTGTCTGAGAGTGCGTCTAGGTCTCGGATTTCAATGGTGGCCTTTTGTTTCAGTTCTGTAACTGTTCCCGCATCTTTGAGTGTACTCTTGATGGCATTGCAGAATTCGGCCTTTTTGCCTCCTTTTTGCATTTCTAAGAGAATAGCTCCTGCCTTTGTTTTCCGTATTGAGCGGATCACCACTTCGGCTGCCTCAGGCTTGACCTTTTGTCGGAGGTTTTTGAGCACATCTGCGTAACTGTGGCCATTTCCTGGTCTTACCAAGACCGCTTCTGTATGCTCTCTCTTGTTACGCGGCGGTTTCTCTTTTGGTCTTTGGTATTTGTATACCACGTTTCTTGTTTCTTTTCCGCCATCTTTTCTGCAGGGCTAGTTGCCACCCTTTTGTTTTTCGGAGTTGTTGGTGTATCAACTGTTACTGCGTTTAGTTTGTGTTTTGTGTTACCCAGTGGTGGCTTTTCGCGCCTAATCTGTTTTTCTGACGTGATCCAGTTCCGCCTATAATCCTCTATTACGTCAAAAAGTTCGTCAAGCTCGGAGATGCCATTTTTTACGTCCATGCTAACGTTTTTTTTGCCTTGCCATGGCCACCTTCATTTTTTGTATTACTGCTTTACATTTGTTTAGAGTCTCATGCTCTGCAGTTCTCATCTTATCTATAAACTGCTGCCGTGGGGAGATGTCTACCTTTGTAGGAGTTCCAGGCGCGTGCGTGATTTCCTTGTCTTGATCGCACTTCTTGGGTACTTCAAAGGTGGGATCTTCGGCAAGAGCGGGTTTAAAAGCGTTCGCTAACTCTTTTGGCGGTTCGCTCGGTTTTGCTACGCCTGTAGTCGTAGCTGCTGCTACTGGCGATCGACTGACCTTTCTGCTTCCTCTGAAGATTTCAGCGTATTCTACAGAGCTCTGTGTTTGCTTTTGTTGTTGTTTGTTTGGTGTTTGTTTATGTTTTGGTGGTGTTTTGATCATTTTTTTTTTCTATTGGGTCCCCGCTTTGAGCCGCTATCCTCGTACCGTTGTACAGTCGCTTCTAATAATCCCCGTGGTTATCTATGCAAGCAGGGAGGTCACGCAAGGGTTGACATAGGTCCTTATGAGAGTCTATGTTCAGAGCCGGGATCTAAGCGCAAAACCTGGAGTTATTCTCAACTGAACCTGTACCACCAACTTAACGGCGACGGACTCGGAACGTACTCAAAGCCTAGCCACAGTTTTAAAGCATTAGCCTGAAAGCCGTTTCTCCAAGATGTCACTCTTGGTTATTAAGGTAACAGAATACTGCATCCACCAGCTCTCGGCAATCTATTCCAAATGTTTCATCGAGATCGTGTACCGGTTTCGTATTCCAGGTCGTCATCAGTTTCATAACCCTCATCAGGTATCTATTCCAATGAGGTCTCCCGCTCTCGTTGGCCCCGACCCACGATCCACACAGGTTGGTTGCTGCGTCTCACAATGGGTTGCTCGGGTGTCCAGGGGGCACCGGATCGTGGAGGTGAGAGTCGGACATTAGGAACCCGCAGCTCATGCTAGCTGGAAACGGCATGTAGCAACGTGTGCCTTTTGCCCCCCATAATAATAATAATAATAATAATAATAATAATAATAATAATAATAATAATAATAATAATAATAATAATAATAATAATAATAATAATAATAATAATAATAATAATAATAATAATAATAATAATAATAATAATAATAATAATAATAATAATAATAATAATAATAATAATAATAATAACAATAATAATAATAATAATAACAATAATAATAATAATAATTATCGTGGAGGTGAGAGTCGGACATTAGGAACCCGCAGCTCATGCTAGCTGGAAACGGCATGTAGCAACGTGTGCCTTTTGCCCCCCATAATAATAATAATAATAATAATAATAATAATAATAATAATAATAATAATAATAATAATAATAATAATAATAATAATAATAATAATAATAATAATAATAATAATAATAATAATAATAATAACAATAATAATAATAATAATAATAATAATAATAATAATAATAATAATAATAATAATAATAATACTAATAATAATAATAATAATAATAATAATAATAATAATAATAATAATAATAATAATAATAATAATAATAATAATAATAATAATAATAATAATAATAATAATAATAATAATAATAATAATAATAATAATAATAATAATAATAATAATAATAATAATAATAATAATAATAATAATAATAATAATAATAATAATAATAATAATAATAATAATAATAATAATAATAATAATAATAATAATAATAATAATAATAATAATAATAATAATAATAATAATAATAATAAGATAATAATAATAAAACAGATACGTTGAACTTGCAGTGAAAATCAAACGTAACTGGAATCTGAAGGATGTTAAAATAATCCCTGTAATCATCAGCGCTGAAGGATTAGTGCACAATAATCTGAGAGACGATATGAAGCTCCTGGGATTGAGACAAAACATCATAGATGCAATGCAAAAAGCTGTGATAATTGATACCGGTCACATAACAAGAAAATTCATGAACTTAAATTAGGTCATAATAATTAATAAATAGCAAATTTAAGTATTTTGTATTAGGGCTAAGGCCTCCAAAATATAATGTAAATACCCTAAAAGGAGAGAAAAATAATAATAATAATAATAATAATAATAATAATAATAATAATAATAATAATAATAATAATAATAATAATAATAATAATAATAATAATAATAATAATAATAATAATAATAATAATAATAATAATAATAATAATAATAATAATAATAATAATAATAATAATAATAATAATAATAATAATAATAATAATAACAACACTGGCGCAGAGCGATTACCTTAAGCGACACAATAATGTTGCCAAAATCATACATATTGAACTACTGAAGGCTAACAATATAGCACCAAAAGAATTGCGATACTATCTGTATGAACCAGATCCAGTCATTGAAACAGATAAAGTCAAAATATACTTCGATAGGACAATATATACAGTACACCGAAGAGAACACAATAGACCAGATATTACCATCATCAATAAAGCAACAAAAGAAGGATTCCTAGTTGACGTCGCAATTCCGCTCAGCAGAAATATAGAGAAGACTTACTTGGAAAAAATAAATAAATACGCCGAGCTTGCGACAGAGATCAAAGCACAGTGGAACCTGAGATCAATGAAGATCGTGCCAATTATTTTATCCAGCATTGGAATTATCCATCAAAATTTAACAAGAGGCATTAATATTTTAAATTTAAATGAAAGAATTATAGAAATAATACAAAAAGCTGTGATTATCGATACCTGTCATGTAACTAGAAAATTTATCCAATGAAACCACATAATAGCTTCAATATAGTACAATTTTACTCAGACTTAAAGTCTCTAAAATTGTATCTTCTTCGCAACCATTTAATGAGACATTAAGGGGAATAATAATAATAATAATAATAATAATAATAATAATAATAATAATAATAATAATAATAATAATAATAATAATAATAATAATAATAATAATAATAATAGTAATAATAATAATAATAATAATAATAATAATAATAATAACAATAATAATAATAATTACCGGTATAGGTAATTTCCAACTTCATCGAAGTTGAGAAGTATTGCAACTCAATAATAATAATAATAATAATAATAATAATAATAATAATAATAATAATAATAATAATAATAATAATAATAATAATAATAATAATAATAATAATAATAATAATAATAATAATAATAATAATAATAATAATAATAATAATAATAATAATAATAATAATAATATACCACCCGCGGACCAAACAACAGCATGAAAATCTTTCATTCTGAACTGGTAACCAGTGAGCATGGAAGTGGGTGTCTGTACTCCATGTTAGGAGCGACCCTTAAATAAAACCTGGCAGAAGGTAAAAAATGCAACCCAATCAAAATGGAGAGACAACTGAGAAACCGAACAATTATACTGCCGCCATCCGGGGGCGCCCGGGCTATCTCTGGAGCTACCGCTGGAGTTAGCAGTTTGCGAGCCGGTAGTGGTGTTGCAGAATCGCAGAACATGCACACCGGGATAACCCGAACAAACAGATACCTGCGGTCAAGTGGCAGACAAATACCATCTTCAGAATCTGCGCCAGTTCAGACTGTTTCGAGGGTTATAATACCCGAGACCACACGAGCTGGAACCCGTAGACAACGTATAGCGTGGTCATCAGATATGAATAAAGACATTATGCGTTGTCATCACAGAGCAACAAAATGCGGAAGCAACACACCTGGATATAGAGAAAGACAGTACGAACAGTTTATAGCCATGTACCCACAACTTGCGGGAAGACTTAGCGAACAGAATGTAGCGGATAGAGTTAGAGCAATTAGAGCCCGACAGCTTTTGCCGAACATAGAGCTAGCAGCAATCGAGCAGGAAATAATGGAAGAGATAAGACCACGACACAGACTAAGCCTCGCCAATGGAATGTCAGGGAACCAACAGCAAACACCAGATAATGTTCAACAAGTCGAGGAAGAGCTAAATACGTATCGCTCTTCATTAGGGACTGGAGACATCCTGTTCCAGATGGCATTTGATAGATTTGAGGAAGCCATAATCGAATTTGGTGGAATTGACCCAACATGTAGACCGAGGCCACCCAAAGTCAAGTTGCATAAAAAGATGGCCATTATAATCGAACATCTTAATAACATAATTTCATGCCACCTACAAGATCATCACGACTTAAGTTATGTAAATAACATTATCTACTGTTCCGCTATAGCCGCCACTAGAACAATCGGGCTCAGTGTCAGAGCGCATACAGGCATCCCACGCACCGATACAAAACCGAGGTGGCAACGACGAATTGAGACCAAGATCGTAGTTTTACGAGCGCAGATTGGTCGCCTTATTCAATTCAAGCGCGGTGTGAGATCGCGTCGATTATTCCTAAAAGTTCGTAAGATTGTGCATCCACGACAACCGGATGAACTAACACACCTCGAGATGGACGTTCTGATCGACAGACTCACACAGAGATTACAGGTTTTGAGCTGTAAACTGAAGCGATACTTGATCAGTCACAAAAGGAAAATGGATAACAAACATTTTCAAACTAACCAAAGAAAATTTTATGCTGATCTGTTCAAGACCGGGGAGAACTACTCCCAACAAGTATACGATGTGCGTCTTTTTGAAACATTCTGGAGGAACGTATGGGGCAACCCCAAAACCCACAATCTTCAATCGACTTGGTTAAGCTCTATGCCCGAATATCCCCAAATGAACACCAACCCGATAAATATTAATGAACTTAGCAATTCGTTGGCTCACTGCAAAAACTGGACAGCACCTGGACCGGATGAAGTACAGAACTTTTGGTTGAAGAAGTTCACAGCTGCACATAAACATATTGTCAGGAATTTCAATAAAATTATTGACAAGCAGCAAGAGCTACCGGCATTTTTTACGAAGGGAAATACTTTCTTAATTCCGAAGGATGGAGATGTGGATAACCCAGCAAACTACAGACCTATAACTTGTTTGTCAACCATGTACAAGACCCTAACATCCATAATTAGCGATCGAATTTGGCAGCACTGTGAGTCTAACCATATTATTCCAACTGAACAAAAAGGATGTGCAAAGAAATCGAGAAGTTGTAAGGAGTTGCTCACCATAGATGCTATAATTACCAACAATGCAACTCATAACCAACGCAACCTTAGTGTAGCATACATAGATTACCAAAAAGCATTTGATAGCATCCCCCATTCCTATTTATTGGAAACACTAAAGATGCATGGTATTGAAACGAAATTGGTGGACTTTTTCGGAAATGCGATAAGGCGATGGAAGACCATTGTGCATGTAGGAACGACAAAAACTGGAGAAATCAACATCGAGACAGGGATATTTCAAGTGGATTCGTTCAGTCCTCTTTGGTTTTGCCTATGTTTAGCGCCACTCAGTAGAATCCTAAATCAGTCATTGGATGGGTATTGCCTCGAAACTGGGAACCAAGAAGTTAGCATAACTCACTTGCTATATATGGATGACCTAAAGTTATTCGCAAGATCCAGACAACATCTGGCTAGTCTACTCAATATTGTCCGAAGGTTCAGCAATGACGTGCACATGAATTTTGGATTCGACAAATGCAAAGCAGTGGAACTGGTTAGAGGAAAAGTGGTGCGGACGGAAGGAGGATTTTCATTCAGTGATGGTTTGATAGAGATCATAGGCGACGAAGATTGCTATAAGTATCTAGGTC